>CM060184.1:7641127-9073125 GCA_030549335.1 Pontederia crassipes
GTATTACCAATTATTGTCCTGAAGCGATAATTGTAATATTCTTATCAATGGCTATAACAAATTTCCAGCTCTCAAACTTTTTTCTTTAATTTTTATTTGATATTGATAATTGCACTTAAGTTTTATATTTGTATTTATTAAAATTTGTACAAAACGTATTCTATAAAAAATTAATAAAGTATAATAATCTCTTTAAGTATTAATTAATTATTATATTAACATAATAGGTTGGGTTATAATATATATTTCAAATAGCCAATGGAAAAATATTAATTCGTGATTACAAATATTAGTCAATTACTATAATATAATAATTATGTGGTAGATAATATATTATTATAATAAAACAAATTATACTACTAATTATACTAATTAATTATCCATTATTTTTTAAAAAATATGTCCATTCTTATTATTTTATAAATAAAAAAATACTTCTATTCCGCTTTCTTTGTTTACGGCGGGCATGGTGGCATGTCCATGTGGTTCAGATCTTGGTGCTGGCATTTTAAAATAAAATATCATATACAAGAAATATAATAAATGACAATAATTCAAGGGAATTTCGATATTGAAAAATTTCAAAAATATTTCGACCCGAAAAAAGAAGAAGAAGAGAACTTGGAAGATAAAATAGAAACATAATACAAAAGCAAAGTTGGGTGTGAGCAGTGTTTTTAAAACCGGACCGGACCGGCCGTTCCGATCGGTTCAATTATGAACCGATCATCCGTCCGGTCCGATTTAGTATTAAAAATCGTTTTGTCAAAAAATCGGATTGAACCGGATCAATCCGATCAAAACCGAGTTGAATCGAAAAATCGATTCAATCCATTTTTTTTTCAAAAAGAGTAAAAAAGGTTAAAATAATGAAAAATAAATAGAAAAAGGAAAGTATATTATAATATTAATGATGAAAGAATAGGAAGAGGAGAAAATTAAGGGATTAGATTTTATACAATGAATGTAAAAAAGGATATTAGTAATAAGGAAGTTACATTTGAATTTGAAAATAAAAAATAAAGAAGGTAATAATAAAGTTAAATTTTAAAAAGGAGAAAATTATCGATGCTAAAATTTAATTAATTATAAATAATTTATATTAAAAATTGAAACATAAATAATATAATAAATTTGATAGGATGATCGTGAATAATATAAAGAAAGATTCAAACAAAAAAATAAAGTTATTCATGAAATTAACTAATATATAACTTAAAAATATAAAAATAATTTTCTACTATTTGATTAATTTAAAATGATGATAACATGTTTTTTATTTTATTACTTATTATATTTTATACTTTAATTTATAATATATTTTCTTAAAATAATATAAATAATATTATTTTAATAAAAAATCAGTTCAATTTAATTGAACCTGAACCGATCGAGCTATGATCTAATTGATCGGCCGGTTCTATCATGATGTGTGACCCTGGCCCATGAAATTTTATCTTTTGTTTGCTTCTACAAAGTTTATATGAGCATTGAGCAGTCGACTGTTGAGGGAGGGAGAGAGAGACGAGCGGGACCCATCTCTGAAGCCCACGTTCCTGCCCTGGGGAAGTTTGACCCATATAAATGACCCATATAATAAATAAATATAATATTGAAAAATAACCGGATAACTGGGCGGGGAAGAAACGCCACCACTTACCTCCGTGTTGCCAAAATGCGCAAAGAGGCGAAGAGGAGGGCAAAATAAGAAGCGCAAAACGGAAACCCGAAACCCCCAAATTGGCTCATTCTCTTTCCTCTCCCTTGGTAGCAGTCGGCGGTAAGCTCCTCTTTCAGATCTCCCAATTCGCCCTCTTCTTCTCCGTCTTCTCGCCGGCTTCACCTCCTCCTCTTGTTGTTTTTGCATGAGACATCTCCACAGATCGATGCGATCGGTGCAAGGGCTTTCGACAGATCCGCGTAGAAACTCGGTACTGTGACCTCAGGTGCTGTTTCGAATTTAAATAACTATTTCTTTTATCTTTGGGTTGTTTTCTTCTGTGGAAAGGGACAGACAGATGCGTGTAATTTTTTTTATTATCATTTGGACTACTTTGTTCATTTTTTTCTCCTATTATTTTACAGAAAATTACACGAATATCAGAATTTTCAATTCGTAACTTTTCTTTTAACTTTCAACTGCTGAGTTCTTAGTTAATTAAGTTTGAGAGAGAAGAAAAGGAAACTTTGTTCCACTTTTTCCCAACCACGCCGTCCACCACGAGGAGGGCCACCACCCAACCTTGCTATGATGCCATGGCGCCCCCAGTTTGCCTTGCAACCGTTAGATCAATATCGGACAGTGCCCAGCGGCTTTATGCGCAACCTCCCATGGGTCTTGCCAGAGGTGTCGATGCATTTTTAATAAGTGGCCCGCCACACGGTTTTGAAAATTTCCATTTTTGGCGTTCATGGTTGAAAAATTCTTTATCGTCTTTTAGTTTATTATTATCATTTATTATATGTTCCTAAAACCATTTCGATAAAATTTATAATTAATTTTACAGGTCATTATATTATTTATATAGATACTTCTTTATAATAAATATATGTTTTCCTTATTAAGAAAACACCCGTTTATATCTTAGTTAACTTTGGTGTAAATCGAACGTAATTAGTTAATTATTATCGTTTCAAAAGAAAGTTAACAAAGTTTTACGAGTAAATAACCCGACCGGTCGTTCCGCTAATAATTTCAACAAAATAATGTGCCACATTGGGTCCTGTGCACGCGCATTTATGTGATTTAGTCAAATCCATTAAATCCCGCCCGTAGAACTGCTAAAATAGTAAAAGTTACGATGAAAGAGCTCGGTGCATTTTTTTTATTAAAATAAAAAGGATAAGGCATGGTAAAATTTACATCATAATTTGTTATTATCGGATTTCGGACAAAATGATATAAATACCTTTTATCGAATAAAAAATATCAAAATAACTCCATTTATTTCTTTTGTTTCTGGCCTATTTTTCAGGTTGAATTAGAAAGGAAAAGTAAAGAAGGGGGAAGAGGAAGGAAGAAAAGAGGAATAAAAGCGTCAGTGCGGCGCTTCGGTTTACCATCTCCTTCCTCCGTCTGATGCTGAGATGAGTCTCCGGCAGCGCCCCGTCCGTAATGGACAGGGCTCCGACTATGGCGCCGGCGGCGGCCCCCGCAGGACGCCGCAGCCCGAGGAGGAGCCCTACAACATCATCCCCATCCACAATCTCCTGGCCGACCACCCGTCGCTTCGCTTCCCGGAGGTCCGCGCAGCCATGGCCGGGCTGCAAACCGTCGGAGACCTCCGCACGCCCCCCTTCACGCAGTGGCACGACGGCCTCGACCTCCTCGACTGGCTCGGGTCCTTCTTCGGCTTCCAGCGCGACAACGTCCGGAACCAGCGGGAGCACCTCGTCCTTCTCCTCGCCAACGCCCAGATGCGCCTGCAGCCCCCGCCTGACAACATAGACGTCCTCGACCCTGGAGTCGTCCGCAGCCTCCGCAAGAAGCTCCTTCACAACTACACAGCCTGGTGCGCCTACCTCGGCCGCAAGTCCAACGTCTGGATCTCCGAGTCCGGCAACCGCCGCAGCGCCGATCCCCGCCGCGATCTCCTCTATGCCGCTCTCTATCTCTTGATCTGGGGGGAGGCTGCCAACCTGAGGTTCGTACCCGAATGCCTCTCCTACATCTTCCATTACATGGCCATGGACCTAAACCGCATTCTCGAGGGGTACATTGACGAAGCGACCGGAAGACCTTCCCATCCTGCCATCTCTGGTGAGAATGCCTTCCTCGAGCGTGTTGTCACACCAATCTACAACACGATCAAGGGAGAAATGGAGAACAGCCGCAATGGCACTATGCCGCACTCCGCCTGGCGGAACTACGATGACATCAACGAGTATTTCTGGAGGCGTCACTGTTTTGAGAAGCTTGGCTGGCCGCTTGACAAGTCCAAAAACTTCTTTGCGACGGACAAAAAGAAGAATAAAGTTGGGAAGACTGGATTTGTTGAGCAGCGCTCGTTCTGGAACCTCTATCGGAGCTTCGACCGCCTGTGGATCATGCTGATTCTCTACCTGCAGGCTGCCATTATTGTTGCATGGCAAGGAGAAACGTACCCATGGCAGAATTTAAAACAGCGCGATGTCCAGGTTCACTGCCTCACCATTTTTATTACTTGGGCTGGCCTTCGCTTCCTCCAGTCCATTCTTGATGCTGGTACTCAATACAGTCTTATCTCACGGGAGACCCCATGGCTCATGTTGCGGATGCTACTAAAGAGCTTGACTGCAATAGGTTGGACGATTGCATTTGTTGCATTATATGCCAGGATATGGGATCAGAAGAACAAGGACAAACGGTGGTCGCCGGCAGCAAACCAGAGAATTCTGAACTTTGTTGAGGCTGCTGCTGTCTTCATTCTTCCAGAGTTGCTTGCTCTTGTTCTCTTTATCATCCCCTGGGTGCGCAATTTCCTTGAGAAGACTAACTGGAGGATGCTTTATGTGTTGACATGGTGGTTTCAGACTCGTACATTTGTTGGTAGAGGGCTGAGGGAAGGTCTGCTTGACAACTTTAAATATGCTCTTTTTTGGGTCTTGCTTCTTATTGTAAAGTTCACATTCAGCTACTTCCTCCAGATCAGACCGATGGTTAAACCCAGCAAAACCATTTACAATATAAAAAATGTAGAATACGAGTGGCATGAGTTCTTTAAAAATACCAATAGGTTTGCTGTGTTCATTTTGTGGCTCCCTGTTGTCTTCATCTACCTGATGGACATTCAGATTTGGTACGCAATTTTCTCTTCATTTGCTGGAGCTCTTGTTGGTCTGTTTTCACATCTTGGTGAGATTCGAAATGTCCAGCAGTTGAGGCTAAGGTTCCAGTTCTTCGCTAGTGCTATGCAGTTCAATTTAATGCCAGAAGAGCAGCTTTTCAAGGACAAAGGTACTCTGAAGAGCAAGTTCAACGATGCAATGCACCGTTTGAAGTTAAGATATGGTTTGGGTCGTCCATACAAGAAGATTGAATCAGACCAAGTAGGTGCCACCAGGTTTGCCCTGATATGGAATGAGATTATTGCGACATTTAGAGAGGAGGATATCTTAAATGATCGAGAGGTGGAGCTTCTTGAACTTCCACCCAATGCATGGAACATCCGTGTGATCAGGTGGCCTTGTTTGTTACTTTGTAATGAGCTGCTTTTAGCTCTTGGTCAGGCCAAGGAGCTAGAAGCATCTGATAAGAGGCATTGGAGAAAGATAAGCAAGAATGAGTACAGAAGGTGTGCTGTTGTGGAAGCTTATGACAGTATCAAGTTCTTGTTGCTGGAGATCATCAAAGAGAGAACTGAAGAGCATTCCATTGTGACCCAGTTGTTTGCTTCTTTTGATGATTCAATGCGTGTGGAGAAGTTCTCAAAGGAATACAAGATGAATGTTTTAGGGAACATCCATGCCAAAATGATAGTTCTTGTGGAAACACTAGTTAAGCCGAAGAAGGATTTGAACAAAGTAGTCAACACTTTGCAGACTCTTTATGACATCGTAGTTCGTGATTTTCCAAAAACTAAAAAGACTAATGAGGAGCTGAAGGAAGCAGGATGGGCACCAATAAGATCTAGTGGCCTCCTTTTTGAGAATGCCATTTCGTTGCCCAGTGATGTGAACGAGTCATTCTACAGGCAGGTGAGGCGGCTGCATACAATTCTGACCTCTAGAGATGCCATGAATAATGTACCCAAGAATCTAGAGGCTCGAAGGCGCATTGCATTCTTCACTAACTCTTTGTTCATGAACATGCCCCGAGCTCCTCAGGTTGAAAAGATGCGGGCATTCTCCGTTCTCACTCCATACTACAATGAGGAGGTTATCTACAATAAGGAGCAGCTCCGGACTGAGAATGAAGATGGCATATCTATCATATTCTATTTACAGAAAATTTATGAGGATGATTGGAAAAATTTTTTGGAACGAATGCGAAGAGAAGGCATAACTAATGAAGAGGAATTGTGGGGTAAAAGCTTACAGGACTTGCGTCTCTGGGCCTCGTACAGAGGCCAGACATTGTCACGTACGGTTCGTGGAATGATGTACTATTACAAGGCTCTCAAGATGCTTGCCTTTCTTGATTCTGCCTCAGAGATTGACATAAGAGAAGGATCGAGGGAGCTTGCTTCCGTCGGTTCCTCGAGAAGGTTGGAAACTGATGTTGATGGTTTGGAAGATGATAAATCTCCTTCCTCTCGCAATTTGAGCAGAGCAAGCAGTGGTGTGAGCTTGTTGTTCAAAGGCCATGAATATGGAACTGCATTGATGAAGTACACATACGTTGTTGCCTGCCAGATTTATGGCAATCAGAAGGCTAAGAAGGATCCCCATGCTGAAGAGATATTGTATTTAATGAAAAACAATGAAGCTCTTCGTGTTGCCTATGTTGATGAAAGACAATCAAGGGGTGGAACAGAGTATTATTCTGTTCTTGTTAAGTATGATCAGCAGTTGGAGAAAGAAGTTGAAATATACCGAGTCAAGTTGCCTGGCCCACTAAAACTTGGGGAAGGGAAGCCAGAGAACCAAAACCATGCCTTCATCTTCACCAGAGGTGATGCAGTGCAAACTATTGACATGAACCAGGACAATTACTTTGAAGAGGCTCTGAAGATGCGCAACCTGTTAGAGGAATATTCACACAATCATGGTGCACGAAAACCTAGTATATTGGGAGTTCGAGAACATGTTTTCACTGGTTCGGTTTCTTCACTTGCGTGGTTCATGTCTGCACAGGAGACGAGCTTTGTGACACTTGGACAGCGAGTTCTTGCAAATCCTTTGAAGGTTCGTATGCATTATGGCCATCCTGATGTTTTCGATCGTCTTTGGTTTTTGACTCGAGGTGGTATCAGTAAAGCTTCCAGGGTCATCAACATTAGTGAAGATATATATGCAGGCTTTAATTGTACCCTACGTGGTGGCAATGTTACTCATCATGAATATATTCAAGTGGGTAAAGGAAGAGATGTTGGGCTGAATCAGATTTCCATGTTTGAAGCCAAGGTTGCCAGTGGTAATGGTGAGCAGACCCTAAGCAGAGATGTTTACAGATTAGGTCATAGGTTGGACTTTTTCAGGATGCTGTCCTTCTACTTCACAACAGTGGGTTTCTACTTTAACACTATGATGGTTGTACTAACTGTCTATGCTTTTGTGTGGGGTCGCCTTTATCTGGCTCTTAGCGGTCTTGAGAATGCCATAAAAAATACTGCTAACACCACAAACAATGCTGCCCTTGGTACTGTTCTCAATCAGCAGTTTATCATCCAGCTTGGCCTCTTCACAGCACTGCCAATGATAGTGGAAAACTCTATCGAGCATGGTTTTCTTCCTGCCATTTGGGACTTCTTTACAATGCAATTGCAACTTTCATCAATGTTCTATACTTTCTCAATGGGAACTAAAACTCATTATTATGGCCGTACAATACTTCATGGTGGTGCAAAATATCGTGCCACTGGTCGTGGTTTTGTGGTGCAGCACAAAAGTTTTACCGAGAATTATAGGCTTTATGCTCGTAGCCATTTCATAAAGGCGATAGAGCTTGGGGTAATATTAACTGTATATGCTTCCTATAGTGCTGTTGCTGGGAACACTTTGGTTTACATAGTTATGACAATATCGAGTTGGTTTTTGGTAGTATCATGGATCATGGCTCCATTCGCATTTAACCCATCTGGTTTCGATTGGTTGAAAACTGTATATGATTTTGATGATTTTATGAACTGGATTTGGTATCCTGGTGGCATTTCTTCAAAATCTGATCAGTGCTGGGAGACTTGGTGGTATGAGGAGCAGGATCATCTCCGAACAACTGGTGTCTGGGGAAAGTTAATGGAGATAATATTGGATCTTCGGTACTTCTTTTTCCAGTATGGTATTGTGTATCAACTGCACATTGCAAATAATAAAACCAGTATTGCAGTCTACCTGCTTTCCTGGATTGTTATGGTTGTGGCTATCGGGCTTTTTGTGATAATGGCTTATGCTCGTGAGAAATATGCTGCGAAAGATCATATTTACTACCGGCTTGTTCAATCTTTTGTCATCATACTTGTGATATTGGTGATTGTTGTTTTGCTGAAGTTTACTAATTTCCACATCATCGATATATTTACAAGTCTTTTAGCATTTATCCCAACTGGCTGGGGTCTCATATCAATTGCTCAAGTGATTAGACCATTCATTGAATCCACTGTCGTCTGGGACGTCGTGGTTGCTGCAGCCCGGTTCTATGAAATATTGTTTGGGGTGATTGTCATGTCTCCAGTGGCATTGCTATCCTGGTTGCCTGGTTTCCAAGAAATGCAGACAAGGATTCTCTTCAATGAAGCATTTAGTCGAGGTCTCCAGATATCACGTATCTTAACTGGCAAAAAATCTAATGTGATTTGAGGTACCTTTCATATTTGCATCCATCCACCATTTAGTTTTCTTCCAAAGTGTCATTTATTTGTGATGTCTTTTGCTTCATAAGAAAAACATTTAGTTCTGGTGCATGCAGGATGATTCAAGTTATTCTGGTGCAAACCTTTTTTTAGGACTTCTGGTGTAAACCTTGTTAGTTCTGCTACAAATTTAGCGCTGAAACTTATGAGTTCAGTCAATATCCAGTAGATATTTAGACAGTTTTCTTGACATATGGACTCTTCACAAGATTGGCTTATTACTAATGCTGTTTACCAAAATGCAGCACTTGCACCAAATCTTTAATATTTCCATGTCAAACTATCAAATTGCCGATTGGAGACAAATTCACGTAGAATGCTATGAGTTATCTTGTGGATATTTTATTTCAATGCTGGTTTGGCAGAGGTTGGATCTGTAGGTAGTGCACGTAAGATGCTTTGGTATGTTATAGTTGAATTGCCTGACTTTTACTGTAGTACTTGGCTTTGGTGTCACACAGCACACAAAACACGTAAAATTTATCCACACAGCAAAACAGTAGATATTATGAAACTGGTAATGTGACTTTTCTCTGCAAAGGTTTTCAATGGAATTTTAACATCGTTTCAGATATGATTATGTTGTTCCAACTTAATTGCCTAGATGAAGTCTCCATATTCACATGTTACTAAATCAAATATATTCTCGCAGGTGAGGAGGGCTTCTATTCTAGAGAAGTAGAGCTTTTGTACAGTTAGCATGGAATGTTCCGGGTGGTGTACTTGCGGTTACTGTATCCTATTAAATTCTTGTTTCTTGCTATCGTTTTCAGAAGTGTTGTAAGTATTCAATTTTGGAACTTTTTCTTTCAGTTAGGCCAAGATTCTTCATAGGCACAGAAACCTTGTCGGTGATTGCATCCTGTTAAATTTATATTTCTTACTAATATGGTTTCTAAGAACTGTGCAAATCTTTTCGGAAGTCTCTTCAGTTAGGCCAAGATTCTTCTACACAGAGAAACCATGATTATCTTTTTCTGAGATGAACTGGCTATTAAGATTGTTTCAGAACTTTGGCTGCAGTTCCGTATTTATTCCATTTTTTTTCATGTATTCATAAATGCATGCCAACACGTTTTGTTTTGACGCTCCGGGGGTCGATATTTGATTTTTCTCGTGTTTAATATTCTTAAGCGGAGGGCAAAATCTTGGTCATGCCAGTCGGCTGGTCTTCAATTCCCATGAATGTTAACTCTTCGAAATGTAATTGTTTAATATTTCTGTAAGTTTACTATTTGTGGCGTCATTTTTCAAGTGCATGTGTGAAAACTTACAATTAATTATTTCCATCAAATGAGAAATGATTTTGTGTTAATAGCAGAAAATAAAGATCAATTCATTATTTTAGTATAATTACTTTCATATTCAAATATTTTTTTCCCTTGAATGAATGGTCTTGGAATTCAACATTTTATGAAGCAATTATCTCATGATGTCACGCTCGCGCGTATGATATTTTCCGACATGAGGACGGGGATGATCCAATTAAAACAAAAAACTTATTTGCTTATCCAATTAAACATATAAATATACAACAATATATTCTAAATAGAATTATCACTTAACCTTTATTTCATAGTCCCCAGCCAAAAATGTCGGCCGCTTTTTGAACAATGAAATATATAAGCGGATTAAATTTAGTTCAAATATAGGGTATCTTTATTACCATTTAAAAGATCATAACTCGCACGATAAAATGATACTAATATTTTTTGAAGTACCAATAATGTTACCTAAAAAATTAAAAGACAACATTGTAACAATGTGACACAATGGTATATTTTGAGACGAACGCTCCATCTAAAAAAATAATGTCAATTATTCTGTCACATAAAATAACAAATGTCCCCATTTGCTACTCATGCATATGATGATGCCATTGAACAGCAACCAGGAAAATCATACATTGTTCACATATACGTCTTCCTCCAATACTATGAATTACTGTGACATCACAGATGATTAGAATGCTTCATTTCAGAGACATTAAAAAAATAAATGAGTCTCCACATCCCATCTTCACTCTTTAGGACATGAAGGCAGAGCCCATGGACAGAATAATTAGCTAACGTCAGTTTACCAATAGTTATGCCCCTGGTAGCTGGGCTCACTAGAGACCCGCTTGTTCATTCTGGTTCCATGGAATAGCTTCCATTAATCTTCAAAGAGAGTGGAAAGTAGGATATCTTGAACAAAAGCTGCTCTACCAGCAGCCTGCTTTCGTCTTCGTTCTCTCTCCTCGTACGTTAATGATGATTCAAAACTGTGCAGAAGAAAGATCTTGTTACAATTGTGAAGACAATGACCACTGGGAGTATGTCAATCAAAGCCAATAACCAAAACCTTCAGAAAACTTTCAGACCTGGTTACCATGGCTTTTACAGTAAGAACCATAGTTATCTTCTCCCAAATATATTAGAAATGAGATCAAACTTAGTTGGTTAGCTCCTACGATAAAAAATCACAATCTGCTCCAGAGGATCAAACTATAGTTCAAAATGGAGACTACAGTCATACATGATAATATGACTGATTGGTTAGAATCATACTTAATCTAGTTTCCCTGGACACAAGCTCAGCGAGTTTTCCTGTCTTTCATATTTTGTGCTACGACATGGAACATCGACACATCTAAAATATAGATTGCTTCTTGTCTGTTGCATATTCTAAGGGTTTCATTTATTCAGTGAAGATGTTCTTAGGAATTCAATCTCTCAGATAATGTACCGTTGTCATTTTTTAATACTTCAGAAGTCTGATCCCCATATACTGCATCTATAATACTGTTTCTGATCCCCATATAATACTGTTTCACCATTATATATTCCAAATAGCATAAATGCATAAGCATATACATTATTTCTTTGAAGACATACACGTATGCCAGTGAGTTATACATATGGCTAAATTATGTTTCTCAACTGCAACACAATGGACTATAATTTTATCAACAAAAAGGGGAAACAGTTCACTAGTTTTACCTTCATGAATTAACTTACAATTTTGTGATTATAACGAACACATATACTTGAGGCGCAACTCTGAAAAATTTATCAGTAAAACTTCAATTTCAAATGCTATAACTACCTCTTTATAGTAACTGTTGGAACTAAAAGTTGGCATTACATGATTTCTACATTTTGTCAGATATTATTTGTGTCTAGCTGAAAACTGAAATAGCACATTCTAGACAAGAGAAGCCAGAAAGTATTAAAATTCACAGTCATCAGAAAAGTATATTCCAATACCTCGATTTCCAATTGGGTAAAGATGTCTCCTTTTTGTTGTGATTGTCCTCTGTAGATGAGATGGAAGGTTTTGCAGTCTCATCTGCTTCATATGCTGGAAAATTTAGAACTAATGATGAAAGAAATGGATCAGTTGTGATGTTTGATGCATTATGGTTGCTTGATCTATAGCTGCCACTTCCCAGAAGCACCTGCAAATGAGCCTCACGAAGGTCCCTTCCTAGCAAAGAGAGTGTTTGACCGCCAGGGATGGCATATCGTGGTAACCTACGACGTCTCTGCATGTGATTCTTAGTTAAGGGAAATAATTTATAAGATTTTGAAAGTCACATGCTATATCCCCTATCACCAAAACCCTAGTGCATCTTTCCTGTTATGGGGAGAAGGATATCTTAAATAAGTAACCATGCTGCACCGTTATATGATTCAGCATGTCTTTTGTAACCTTAACTGAGCATATGGGGCAGACCTGAAAAGGAAGAAAAATAATAGATAATTAGATAATAATGCAGCACATTGCAGCTTTTAACAGAATAACCAAGAACATGGCCTCCCTTATTTATAATTCATAAAAGGTTACAGCATATCATGATCTACAGACTTCAAGCATTGACCAGAGTGACCAGAGAAACCAGAAAGATGACATCAACAAGGATAACAATTCTGATAAATAGTTAGATTTGGCATCATTTTTCTCAGTTATGCTCCAAATGTGGATACACAAGGAGAAAAGCTTCTCATATTTAATTTATCTGAAGCAATTTATTTAATTTGGACGTGCAAAATATATACCTCTCATTCTTGTTGATGCAAAAGGGAAATATGTTAAGCTAGGGAAAGATAAATGTAGAGGTCAATTAAAGATATAGCTTTAGAATTTTCAAGGGTAAACCAAGAAATCTTTGTCCTTAATGGTTAATACCAGTAAAAAGGTTATTCTCAAAAGTAAAAACCAGCATAGACGTATTATAAATCAAAAGGTGATGCAAAAATCTTTTTTCTTACTACAAGTAAAAAATTCTGGAGCACAAGTTTCATTTATGTGTGAGAATTGACAACAAAAGATTTCAACATTTTCTACATCGACTCAGTGGTATCAAGGTTATTCTCAAAATTAAAAACTAGCATAGAAGTATAATAAATCAAAAGGTGATGCAAATTTTTTTTCTTACTTCAAGTAAAAAATTCTGGAGCACAAGTTTCATTTGTGTGTCAGTCCACAACAAAAGATTCCAACATTTTCTACATCCACTCAGTGGTATCACTGATAACAAGAGACTCATGCATATTTTCATATATTTAATAGTGCATTTGATCTAAATTCTTATAGTTTGTTGCACTCACTTTGGCTTTTAATGGCATTCATACGATTACATGAAATCTTTGCATCACAGCCTTTTTACCTCATTCAATCATAGTTGGGACATGAAATACCCCTAACTTACTCTGATTTTATGTTTCAAACCCGAGGGGAGGTGACACCTCTCAAGAAGTTTTGACAACATGGAAGCACTTGAAGACATAGGGATACCTGGAAGTGGGGGTACCTGAAACCTGGATAAAACTGAGAAAAGACAAAAGCGCCAGTTTCCTTGGAAAGATTCTTTTTTGAAGTGAACTTTTGGAAACTTCTTGAGGATAGGTGTCAAATAAGGAGAGGAGAACGAAACTCTAGGGGATAAAAGGAAAATAATGAAACACATGGAAAAGGGGGCAACCATTTTTGGACAGGGACTTCACAATCTTCCTTAGGAGCTGGGAGGTGACTCTGAAGGGAGTAAAGAACGAGGCTGCAATTTTATTTTATATTTCCCCAGATTGTTTTACTGTCTGCATTTCGATATTTTTTACAATTGTTATATTTGCGATGAAGATATTGGATGTGATATTGTTATTGTTTCTTATGAACAACAACAACAACAACAACAAAGCCTTATCCCACTAGGTGGGGTCGGCTACATGGATCATACGACGCCATTATATTCGTTGATCCATGTTCATAAGATTCGACATGATTTTATGCTGACTGTCGGGGCCTAACACAACCCTCCTCTTTTATCCGGACTTGGGACCGGCTATTATGAACATTTGTAATTAAATCATTCAGCTAGGACTACGAATGTTATAGATTGGATTTGTCATATATATTTGTAAACTCAAAACTCTTAATGGCCATTTGATTTTGCTCTAGTCAATTTTGTGTTTGATGACTGCACTGTCATGTTGAGCTTTGATTGATGCTTGTGATTTTCGTGCTAGATCATCAGCTGAAAAGTTTTATTATAGCTGATTTACCACCTAGAGTAGTTGAGAAGATATTGTGTGGGCATTGAGCAAACCTAGCTTAGAAGTATGGAGACAAGGTTATTGACTCCTTGTTGATCATCTTCTATTTATGTTAGCATCTCAAGTTTGGACTCACAAGAGCGAGAAGGGTTTGAAGAGATCTGACCTATGAACGTAGACTTATTTGGATGATTTTATTTTATTGCACATATGATCTGAAGTTTTGGCTCACGAGAGTGAAGGGGTTTGAAGGAATAGGACCTAAGAGAGTAGACTAACCAATATTTGAATGATTTCTTATTAGAATAAATGATAGAAAGTCTTCCAGAAAGCATTTACCAAACCCTAACATTTCTCCCCTTTTGGACAACTTATCTCTTTACTTCAGTTCTTTTTGTTGTTGCCAGGCTTTTTAAGTCAAAGAAAACCTCAAAGATATTCTCATCTTTGTTTCTGCAATTTAGTTTTCTACGTTTAACAGTGTTAGCCACTTTCATTTACTAAGAAAAGAAAACTTGGTTGGATTTAGTGGGTTAGTTTTATTCTAGCAATTGTGAATAGTTTCTGTGGATTCAACAGTAAATATACTACAAAGAAAGTCATATACTGTCGGCTGACGTTACATATACTGTCGGCTGAAGTTATGTAATTAGGTTAATTGTTTTAAAACATGTTAAAAGAAAGTGTCAAAGTGGAGATCCGTTTTTACCAGAGGGTACCTGTTTAAGTACCCCATCTGTCTATATCCCACCACTTGTACATTTTGACTCCTTATACTCAACTGTCTATCTCTACTTGGGTTTGATCTCTGATATTTTCAACAGTTATTTCAAGAATATTTCTGCAGCCGAAGTTATGTAATTAGGTTAATTGTTTTAAAACATGCTAAGAGAAAGTGTCAAAGTGGAGATCCATTTTTACCAGAGGGTACCTGTTTAAGTACCTCATCTGTCTATATCCCACCACTTATACATTTTGACTCCTTACACTGAATTGTGTCTATCTCTACTTAGGTTTGATCTCTGATATTTTCAACAGTTATTTTAAGAATACTTCTGCAATTTCAATCCATATTTTAAGATAATTTCACACAATTCACATCAGCTTAAAAAGTCACTTTGATGCAGAAAATTAAAACATATAAGATTAGGGAAGAATCTCATTATGCAAGTATCCCAAATGACCTTAAGACATTAAAGTAGAAAATAAACTAAAGAGATGCCTAAAATGAAATAATTGTTAACAATCGAATGAAAGCAGAATTCAACCTGAATTTGCAAGAAGAAACTCAAAGCCACCACTATGTTTTTTTGAAATTTATGAATTAACATTGATGCAAGAGAAACAGAATCCATAAAGGAAATTTGGAAATCTGAATAGAGAATGAAAAGATAAAACCGAAAGGATAACCAATGATCCCACTAGAAATTTCTCCATAATGAATTGAGATGACTAACAGAAAAAATAAAAAAACAGCCTACATTTTACAGTGAAGTAGAAACATTATCAATGATAAACACTGGGTATCAGCAAGAGACTCGCCATGATCATGTTACTGGTTTTCGGCAAGCCTTGCAACTTAAAGGTATGGATGTAGCATTGCACCTACCATTTTATCCAAGGAAAAAGAGGAAAGTTTATACCAGGTTTTCACAGCTTAAACAAGGATGATTCTTCTAAAAAAGAGGATGATTAAACGGCATCAAACTACTAACTTCATCCCTCTTGACGCTAATAAGTTTATTCATTAATCATATACTTGCAAAGCTTTTTTCCCGTGGTGTTTTTGCAAAGCTTAAACAAAGGATGATAGCAACGGACAACTCTGGCAAAAATGTCCACCGTGCTACTCATGTAACAGCAGCAAAAAAAAAAAAAGAGACGCCATTTTTATTACCAGGTACTCGAAGAAGTAGCTTTAAACAACAAAAAAAAGAAAGGTATTCGATGCTCACGGCGACTTTGGATTCAAAAAGATGCTCCTCTTCAAGGTGAGAACACAGCGACGCGATGTCGTGATCCTCGTAGCAATACGGGCACGGGAACTCTGGTCGCACCTCCTCCTCCATCTCGAACTCGTCGAATCCCGAACGATCTATTAAAAATAAAAAAAGATTCATTTTCTACAGCACCCGCGATCGAGAGAGAACTCATCGCCAAAAAATAAGCACAACCCCCCACCAAAAAGTACCAAACTTTCGACCAGTTCCTATCTCCAAATATGAATCCAAACAGCAGAAGCGATTGGGAAATGGGACCTGACGAAGAGCTCTGCTGGTAATGCAGCGCGTAGTGCCTCTTCGCGGCGGCGAGACGAGAGATCCACATGTCGGAATCCATCGATTCGATCGGTCGATCGCTGCTATTCCAGCAGGCGGGGCGACTCACGGCGGCCGGGATAAAAATCCAACAACAGATCGCCGACTAGATAACCGATCCGCGCCGCCGGTCTTCTCCTCCGAATCGAGACTTCTTTTTTTCTTGCCTTCTGAAACGTTTCCAGTTCCACAAACGTCTTCCCCGATCCAAAAGGCCAAGTTTTTGTGGGGCGCAGCGGAGAAGAAGCGGAGAAATAGAAGGGTACATTTAATTGGACACTTTTATCGGCTTCTACGTGCGACCTTGTCCGCGTGCTGACGTGGCGACGCAGCAGGTCTAGCGACAGGATTTAGTGTTTTTTTTTTCTTTTATTAATAATTAAAATTAATAATAATAATTACTATATTAACACGGTGGTTCTTGCGCCACCTCAAAGTTCACCCAGGAATGGAACTGTTTTGGATCTGTCTGTCACAGAGAGGTTTCGATCGGGTGCCATGTGTAAACTATTCAGTGTAGTTTTCGGAGTGCACTTTTTTTATCCGGTCTAGATGCGTTGGATCCTTCGTGACTACGAAGTAAATTTATATTATTTGTGGTCTTTAAGCCTTCATTTTCTTATATTCCATATTATTACTGGCTGAAATTTTAATATAAATAAAAAATCATATTATTATTTTGTAGATTGAAAATAAGTATAAGACATATTCAACTATCCTTTTTATATATATAAAAGAAAAAAGATCCATAAATTGTATAGACTATTCTAATCTCCATTAATTATTTAACCATTCTAAAAAAAATAGTCAACATTTAATTCATTGTTCAATCATTGTTTCACCGGTCAAATTTGGCGTGTGAAGCTTCGTCGAGAAACAAAATGGTCCTACCTTGACTTGACCTTTTTCTTCTGTCCATCCAATAAAATAAACTTTTATGGACAATTTTTTTTTCTCTCCAACTTTGAGTTTTTGACATTTTGTTCATTCTAATTCGTCCTATCTTTTTTTCCCCTCTTCTTTCTCAAAAAAAGATAACATGATTGATGTCATATTTTGCAAAGTATGAAATTCTAGACTTGATGAAATCTGGATATTCCACGTAGGATTTAACGAGGTGCTCCAAATTATTTGGACCGGGGATCGAAATGTCATTTGGCTCTATTTGGGGGAGAGGGAAAGGGTGAGGAGGATAGGGCGACGGATGCGGAAGAACTCCGGGGAGGTCAGGAGGATGGCAAAACAACGACAAATGAGGGTGATGATGCAAAGGGAGGCGGAGGGCGCATGAGCTAGCCACTCGGGGAGACGTAGGTCGCAAGCGTCAGGAGCAAGGGCGGAGGCAGGCAGAGCGGGAGGAGAGTTGGCGAGGGCCTCTGACGGGGGAGGCAGCACCATCGGGGGAGCCATGAGGGGCGGGGGGACATCGGGGTAGCCACCGGGGCGGCGGTGGATGACTTCGACCGTCAACTCCATGAGCACTAGGAAATGCCATCACCATCACCATCACCATAACGTCACGCACCCTTCAAGTAGCGGAAATCCGGCCAACACCTCCTCGTTAAAACTCAAGCTCGTCCTCAAACTTTTCTTTCATCTTCACCGCATCAGCATCGTCGCAGCGTCCCTCATGGTTGTCGGTGGTCATCCGTCCCTCCTTCCGAAAAAATCATAAAGGCCCATGAAAGCCCCTTTTTTATTTATGATCTTTTATTTATATAATTAATTCATATGTTATCAATTCTTTTATTATAGATGTAATATCTTTTGTATAAAATTTCATACTTTTTATTACATGATCTAACTCTAATTTAGTAACTTTAAAATTCTAGTAGTTTATTTTACATTTAGTATAAAATTATTTATTTTTATATTAATTTTAATTTATTATATTTTTTAAAATATAATTATATAAAAGTAAGACTTCGAAAATTTGGCTCGCTAGAGGAAGGTTTTTATTTTTTTAAAATAGTTTTAGTATGTTTTTTATTTTTAAAAATCGATCCAAAAAATAATGATTATCTTTTTTGAATAAAAATCAATCCGACCCCGATACTTTCCACTCTAATGATGACAATAAAACAATAATGGCTCTCCGAGCCTTAGACCTTTAGGCACTGTTTGATTGCAAAATATTAATACAGGAGAAAAGTTACGTAACTTATGAGGTAGAATGGATTACGATGGATTTTCTTTAATTTAACAAAAATGAAGAATACAATAACCTATAAAACATCAACCTGAACAAATTAAACATTCATTATGAATTGTGTGACTCTTATCTCCTCTTAATTTTAATGCACCTCACATTTGACGATATTATGATGATTAAGACTTTATTCCATCTGTTAACCCGCAACCAAACATCACCTGAACGTTCAATCTTAATCTTTATCTTTATCTTATATTTATCTCACATCCCTAATTTCATATGGTCGAATTTTAATTTGACATAATTTAACGTCGAAAAAGAAAAAAAAAACTCCCCATTATTTGAGTTTTGGAAGCCTAGTTAATATTTTCAAATTTAAAATAATTAAATTTATTTTAAAATTCAATCACGAATTACCAAAACCAAATCCGGCGGCTCGGTTGTTGTTAAGTTAAAAAGACTCTCTTTTTCCTGTCGTTAATCTTTTTTTTTTGCACGTTCCATCAAGATTTATCAAATAATCATATAATATTTTAATTCATATATATATTCAATATAATAATAACTAAAAATTTCAATATTCAAGACTTAAAAATATTATACATAGCTATCAATAACGATTCCAATTACTATTTTATTATCATCGAGAATCTACTAACCTTTAGACATGTTTGATTTTTATCTTGAAAATAGCCTCTGATACTTGACTAAGTCAACAAATATTTATTTATGTGTTTGACGAAAATAATAATATATCTTTATGTGTTTAAAACTATTTTATCACAGGCATTTGTATTACTTATAATAAATGTCACAATTTATTATTTACTGTTATTTTAATAAATTATAAGTGGTTGTCTTAACAAATATAACTAATAAAATATGGATAAAATAAATTAACTTGACAGCTTAGTAAAATAATGCATCTAATAATATAAATTGCTTTGGTTTCAAGTATATAAAGCACTAAGCTATATTTATATGTTTTGAATTATTTTACATTTATTAACTAATTCAAATATTATATTTGTCAAACATTCTTATTTATTTGAATGGAAGAAACAAACAAGTGTATTAATATCATATATATTCACAAATGTATATAGAGGTAAATATCAATGTAAAAGAGCAACTTTTATGTTTACTTTTCTAATGACAAAATTGTGCCATTTTTTTTATATAAATTTGATGCTTAAGTTCTCTTACCTCGTATTTGGAGGATAAAGGAGGTCAACAGTGGAAAAGGAAAGGGAAAAAAATTTCTCCATGAAAATTGAAAAAAGGAGAAGAGGATGGAAATGGAAGAAAAATTTACCGAACAATTTTTTTTTCAACTCCGAAATTATGTGTGATGAAGGAGAAGAAAAGAAATTAGCATAAATTCACTTATTTATTTTCACTTTTATTAATTTTAAAAGGGTACCCTTGTTCAAGATATCGATCTACATTTAAAATTTTACGATTTTACGATCTTATTATCTCTTACCGATTTGGATTTTAATTTTGACTGCGCGATCTTTAAATTCTATACGATCTCATATGATTAATATAATTATTAAATACAAATATATTTATGATATAAAAATTAATTTAGATGAAGTCTAATATGTTTTCTTTATTTTTAACGTATTTTGATAAAATTTTGCTAAAGAATATATAAAATAATGATCCACTGAGGCGTGATTAAATTAAATATGGTAAATTTATAAAAATATTTATTATTATTTAAATATAATTTTTATTAATAAGTAGGATCTTACGATTTTCGATTTTATAACCCCTTTCGATCTTACGTAAGATCTTAATCTTTGACTACCTTGCCCTTATATATTTAAAATCTTTGCTATCCTTATTTTCTATCATTTTTCCTACTACTACATATTAAAACAACATTATACATTTTCCTCCATTGCCTCACTTTTCCTTCTCTCTAATTCTATTCTCATTCCTCCGTTATAATTAAAGGGCCCTTTGGCGCATTACCGATTTAATTATCTGGTAATTTAAATCACCACTTAGATAGATTGTTACTATTTAAATTGTCGGTAATATCACATTATAGTGTTTGACAAGTATTGATAATATAAGTTATGATTAAAATAACTAGAGAAAAATGCCAAAATACCCTTAAATTTTATTTTAAATTTTCATCACACGATATTATAAATAAACAAAAAAAAATATAGAAAAATTAAATATAGTAAAATAAGATGAGATAATATTAAAAGTTACTTATAAAGAAATTAAATAATAGAGAAGATGAGATAAGATGATATTTATTTATTAATAAAATATTGAAAATTAATATTTTTGATTGATTGAATATTATTATCAAAATGCATGTAAAGTAATTGATAATATGAAAAGTCACATCCCTTATTTGTTATCTAAATTAACAATAGATGATAATTAAAATTATCAGTGTAATTAAAATTATTAATAATATATCTCTGTCAAACAAAATAATGTGATAAATTTTAAAAATTTTAAATAAAATAATCGATACTTTATTTCAATCATATTCAAATGGTACAGCACAACACGACTTACAAGAGCTGGCAGATGCGAAAACATCAAATGAGCATTTTCGTCAAATTATATTAATAAAAAAATGATCCTTGTTTTCTTTTTCAGATATATACATTTTTTTATTCGAACGTCCTCACATAAAGTGGATAGATGAATATTCAAATTTATGATTATTTATATCATTTCGAATTGCATATCTAATTACGACAGTTCAATGAAAATGTTACAAAATTTAAACTCGAAATCTGAAAAATAAGCTACTGATTGATTGATATATATATATATATATATATATATATATATATATATATATATAATGATGCAACACAACAAGCTGTCAACACCAGAGACGCAGATAAAGGAAAAAAAAATCCAATTAATTTCGCTTTTACTCGGTGCACAATACGCGGCATGAGAAAAAAAATGAAGGATCTTCTAGCACTATGTCATTTCAAGAACAAATTAAAGCGCCAAATAGATGGAAATTAAAGATAAGAGGATTATTTATTTAGTTTTGGGTGAATATAAGAGGACTTTTATAATAAAAAATTCATTCAAATAGATAATTTTTTTTTTTTATCTAGGTGACTATTAATATCTGACTAATATGATGTCCGAGTGTGGACCTAAAGCAAAAATAAAGGAAAGCAGGATTCCAACATATAATCTTTGAAGAAATGGAAGAGCACCAAATCATTACAATAAAAGCATATTTTGTGTTATTTTGAATCATCAAATATACTTAAGAGGGCAAAAGTTAACATTTAATCTCAAAATTTATATATAGTTAATTATATTTTTAAATTTTTCTACCCTTGATTACTAGCATCCAATGATCTCAGTGCGACACAATCTCGATTGTGCCATTCATTCTTAATTGATGCAATAAGATATAACACATCTTATTTATTATTCAATTCGAATGGATATCTCATCTATCCAAATCTTATTTCCCCATAAAGCACGAGACTTTGAAGTCTAAATAATTCAAGTATTATTGAGACGATAGTCGAGGAAAATAAATGGGATTTCATGTACATATCTTTGTATGAATGTCAATCATTTTTTTTATGACAATCGATTCGATGATCAAGGATACAATGTAATCTCTCATGACATCAACCGTTGAAATATCCCTATCGAAAAATAAAGAAGGATGACCAAAAGGAGCAATCAAATTCATCCACTCATAAAATTAAACTAATTCAAGGGATGACCAATTTTTTTTTATAGGAAATATATCCAAATCCTTAATTGAGAATTGAACATTGGCGAATGTTTCTAATCCAATCTAGAAGAAATAAAACAACAAAATTTAGTGGAACATAAGAACAATAATTGTGAGGAATCTTTCTACTTTTTTTTTTCTTTACAAAGTGGCTTTTGTGCTGATAAATAAAGCGGAATATTACTCTTTACGATTTATTTATATAAAAATGTCATCATGTCACTCGTAGCGGATAACTCCACTCCGGAATAAAATGCATGAAACCCCGCGTGGCATCATAAGCTAACCTGACCCTCCACTCCCCCACGCCCACGTGTCTCCCTCTGGCGAATAACCAATCGCCGTTAGACCACTTCAACCCCGTCCGTATAAATCGCTCCCGCTTCGTTTCCGGCAAGGCACTTCGCGTTAGGGTTAGGGTTTCTTCCTCCCCTGCTTTGCTCGCTCGGTGCTCTCCTTTCTTGGTCCTCGATCGATCAGCTTCGGTTCGGCATGGCGACGCAGCAGCGGCAGAAGCAAGGTGGAGCTGCTGCGAAGAGGAAGCCGGTGTTCACGAAGGTGGATCAGTTGAAGCCTGGGACCAGCGGCCACACCCTCGTCGCCAAGGTGGTTGACTCGAAGACCGTCCTCAACAAGGGTCGCCCGGCTGTGGCTTCCGCCGGGAGCCTCCGCCCCACCCGCATCGCGGAGTGTCTCATCGGCGACGAGACCGGGGCCATCGTCTTCACCGCCCGCAACGAACAAGGTATATCCCTGTTTGTTTATCATCAAGCTACCCCCTTTTTTTCCTTCTGTGGTAGTTCGCGCTGGTTGTACCTGGAGCACCCTTCTGTCTCTGACTGGTGGCTACATTTCAATTTGCTTGGAGTTTTGTCGCAGTTGTGTTGCCGAAATGGTAACCTGAAATCAATAAAGATGGTAACTTTATGTTTCCTTTCGGGAAAGTCATGATGTGGCTTTTTATTATACTACGCGTGCTTGGATCTTTTGGCTTCGATATTACATTATTTTTGTTGATCCAGTTCCTTACTTTTATTTTGTTTTTGTAATAAAACATCATGCTTAAGGCACAATCCTGTTATTAGCAGAAGAATTATGCATTTCTCTTAAACGAGATATAGACTTTAAATTTTGACCTTTGGTTAAAACAGTGATTGGGCAAACTGATTATAATGTATGTTTGAGCATTTCCTGTAACCATTCCAAGAGAGCTTTTTGGTGTTTTCCTTTTATTCTACTCGGTTTCTTGGAATCGTTCTAACATTTTAAAGGCTTTTGTTCACCTTATTAACTTTAACATAAAAGGATACAATGAGGAAAGCTATATCTTGATGGTATTATGCCCAAGCAAGCTATGTTTTATCTTGTTGAATACTAGTTATTATGCCCTGAGCAGGGTTGCTGCATGTGAAATGCCTTTTAATATTCAATATGTCAGTTTTGCTGGCACTAAGTCAGAACTGCCTTTCATCATAAACTGATTTCAGTTTCCATCCATGTTTTTCTTTTGATTTATTTGTAGAAGTGGTTTTGTTTTTAGCAAACAAGGTTCCTTCATATTTTTTTTTTTCTAATCGGTGGAAACTGAGGTCTATGAACTCCCTACATAGTCTTCTGATTGATTTTACATTTCACACGCAAGATTGAAGACAAAATGCCATCTTACTTTCAATCTTCATATTTTAGAGGTGTAAGCATTTCACTTTGGGTGAGATGTAATTCACTTTGTTTTCCAATTTGGTAGTCAGTCTTGTATGGTGAAAAGATATAATGTGGTAATGCGAAGCATGCTATGTAAGAAATAAGCTATACCATTTTGTTCTTTTACAAGCTTGTATCTTTTATTTGATTTATTTTGGATATAATTTTGAGACCAGTTTCAGAACATCAATAGCTAGTTATTGGGACTTGTTATTTGTTTTAAGTGTTGCAGTACTAAAGAAGAATGTTGGGCTATGAAGGGACAACATGAATGTAAAGTGGGGTTAGCCGAAATGAGGATGTTGAAATGGATGTGTGGTCATACAAGATTAGATAAGATTAGGAATGACCATATACGTGAACGAGTCGGAGTGGCTCACTATTAGTGAGAAAATGGTAGAGAATCGTTTGAGATAGTTTGGTCATGTTTAGAGAAGACTATTAGATGCGCCAGTAAGAAGAGTAGATCAAATAATTTGGAGTCCGATTAAAAGAGGGAGAGGGAGGCCAAGGCGGACACTTGGCGAACTAATAGAGCAAGATCTATTGGTGAATAATATACCGAAAGGTTTGGTTACTAATAGAGCGGAATGACGTCGTATGATCCACGTAGCCGACCCCACCTAGTGGGATAAGGCTTTGTTGTTGTTGTTGCAGTACTAAAGAAAACTGAGCATTTTATTCGCTTAAGCAAGACCATTTTTTTCTTCTTCCTGGCTACTGGAAATTTTAGTATGATAAAGTTACTACAGATCAGCTTGAAATGTTTATGTAACTTGTAGGCTCATTATTTTTCTTGCATGCTCCTTTATCTTAGTGATATTTTGTATTATTATACCTCATTTTTCCTTTTTTTTTTCAAGTTTTTTCTGTGGAATCTTGTTTCTTACAGATGTAGTGACAATAAAGTGAATGCAAAGCCTTTTTTTAGGAGTGAATGAAAGCTTTATAGCTGTTTATCACTGTTGTTTTAAAATAGACTGGGCATGCTATATTTTTTTTATTCTGTTTTTATAATGTTCAAAAATTTCGCCTATATTTTATAGCCGGTCTCAAGTCCGGATAAAGGAGGAGGGTTGTGTTCCAGCATAAAATCCTGTCGAATCCGATCCCACCTAGTGGGATAAGGCTTTGTTGTTGTTGTTGTTGTGTTTTGTAATGTTCAAAGCTTTATTAAATGTCATTTGGGCCTTGCTTCTGGTTTTATTCATACTTTAGATTCTCGAATCCTTCTTTCTTTTATTGAAACTGTTTAAGGCTGACAGACATTTCTACAATGACAGTTGACATGATGAAACCTGGTGCCACAGTCATCCTCCGCAATGCAAAAATTGACATGTTTAAAGGCTCGATGAGGCTTGCTGTCGACAAATGGGGCCGTGTTGAGGTCACTGAGCCTGCTAACTTCGTTGTGAAGGAAGATAATAACTTGTCTCTTGTGGAGTATGAGTTGGTGAATGTCGTGGAAGAGTGAGCACCATGACCCGCTAGCTGACAATATTGTTCGCAAGGAAGAAAAAGTAGGGAGCTATTGCAGTATTGGTTTGTTCTGCCTGAACACTGGCCGTGGGCTTGGAAGAAGTTGCAGGCTTCATAAGCGTACCAGCGATTTACAAAATCTCACTTTGAAAGTTAAGTGATGGTTTTGTTTTCCTTAGGATTATGGCTTTGACTTGGTGCATTGGTACGGGTGTATACAATGGCTGTAAGATTATCAGAACATTTGATCTCTCTCTCTCTCTGTTGAACCTATGAGTGGGATATTTTAACTATGGATAAAGTTGACTGTTTATGATTCGCGACATGTTTTGAGTCTTACAAAATATTTGCAATTGCACAGCATTGATATGCGATTACTCAGCATTATTCCAAACGTCGTTGACTCATTCAACTTCATCAACTGGGCAAACTTGTGGTCAGTAAAATATACAGAAGAGTTTAACCAATATATAAGAACTAACACGGATGGATAATAATAATAATAATAATAATAATAATAATAATAATAATAATAATAATAATAATAATAATAATAATAATAATAATAATAATGCAGCAAGTTGACAGAAGAATCAACCTATGCAACAAGTAGGGGGAACAAGGTCTTATTCCTATTGGCTATTCTCGATCTATTGCCAAACGTTTGGTACGAGAAACTGCAACATTCGAACATTTCTGAAATTGAGTTTTCTCAAGCAAATATCATCATAAAATTTTTGTTCGCGGTTGTAGACAAAAAATAGAAAAAAAAACAATATGTTCTATTACATCTTTGTTCTTACTTTAAGAACATTGGGAGCACCCCATAAGATTCTAAGTACAAAATCATTCTGTGAAATACGTTTTTTTTCACCCACTTGAAATTTAATATTCAGAATTATTAACACTAACGAAAAGTAGAATCCCAGTTTTTAATTAAATTGACGACTTCAACAATTGAAATAAAAAATTTTGAGTTGCCAAACTTGATTAACCCATGCATTACACCAAAAAGAATCCAGACATTATGTTCCCTTGATTCATATGCTAAAACCGCCTATGTTTTATAACCGGTCCCAAGCCCGAATAAAGGAGGAGGATTGTGTTAGGTCCCGACAGCCAGCGTAAAATCCTATCGAATTTTATAAACATGGCGTCATATGATCCATGTAGCCGACCCCACCTAGTGGGATAAGACTTTTTTGTTGTTGTTGTTATTGATTCATATGCTAAAACAGTCTTGATTCATGTTTTCGTCGCAAACATATATCTGGAACCCGTTGCATAGGGTAAGTTCCGTGCCAGTCATTTGGTTGATAAACCTGGTAAAAACTTTGTTATAAGATGGTAGCCCAATCTAAGCCTTTGGCCGACACTGATTACAAAGCATGCATCATAGTGTACCCGCATCAGCACTTCATATAAAACTAATCATAATGTATGGAAACATTCTTTTCAAAATAATGCCATGGCGTATCATTACCAATCATACATGTCCCTGATCGTGAGATAAAAATTCAGTGAAAATTGAAAAATACAAGGAGAAAGCCAAGAAGAAAGAAGAATAGTCTTTACAATATTATTTGTAAATATCCTTATTATTCACGACCTTCAAAGGACATCAAGGTTGAATGTCTTAGTTTACAAGTAACACTAATGTTAGAGAAGATCCCAGATACCGCCATTCCAGGAGAGTCCATGAAAGAGTTCTCATCCATCTACAACAAGAAGAACGATCTGAGGTTGGATCTTAACAATTAATACATAACATACAAAACAGTTAGAAAGGAGTTTCACATCGCTTTCCCATCTCAGGGTTTGTTCAGAACGGACAATACTGGGGCTTCACAATTACTATAAATGATGTATTCATCTGAGATTAATAGTATAAGGTCTTATTTAGCAAAATAAAAGAACTCAAACTATCTATTGATAGTTTGTACTGATGAGTAATCAATACGACTGGGGATCAGAATAAATGGAGTTTGACAATAACTACTAGTATCTTAAATTGGGCGTGCAAAGCAAAAATTATTAGTTCCTTGAAAAGCTTATACTTTATAAAATAAAAGAAAATGATCTTTGAGTGTTGGTTTACTTTTATGTTTTCCCCTTTTAAGACTAGTACACAAACATGTGTGGAGTTGTGTACTCAAAATATTGTATGAATCAAAATTGATTTTTGACATATATCATCATCACCAGCTGGTCGCAGTGCAACTTACAGTGAAACTTCTTGTGCATGTTTATTCCTAATTAAATTTCCTAGATATTAAGCCCATGGACCTCCTTTGTACGGGTAAAAAGACATTAGATACTGGACTCTTGGTCAACATTCTGCTATCATGTCAGATCAGATATGGGAGCAATAGAATGGAAGGAATGAACACGATGCTAACTATTGTGTGTCATTGGGAAAATATTCTGATTTCTGCATCTTCTTAAAAAATTTAAATTGCCACTGACCACATTTGTGAAAAATGAAAAGGCCTTGAGCTTTGGTGCAACTCAGGGTTTCAACAACAACAACAACAACAAAGCCTTATCCCACTAGGTGGGGTCGGCTACATGGATCATACAACGTCATTCCGCTCGTTGATCCATGTTACAACTCAGGGTTTCATGCCCCATAAATTCTTATATCATGTACTTTGCTATATGTCTAATATAAGGTATGACAAGGGACAAACATCATTTTAAAGCCTGTTACTACCCAAAAAGCAAAACCACAAAGCTTTAGGAATTAGAGGGAAAATGTGGGCATTCTTTAAAATCTTATCTTGTATGCCAAAATCCATCTATAGGAAAAATTAGATAGTACAGTTATCAAGCAATTAGATGCCTAGACTTATTCGACAGTTAATACTTTTATCAAGCAATTAAACATCTAGACTTATTCAACAGCAGTCTCACATGATCACAAGTTTTTTTAAGCTATGTTGAATTGGTACGACTACATAAGTGAAAGCTACATGAAAATTCAGGACAAGTTCCTAAAGATTTGATTCTGCCAACCTGTAATCATGGGAGACCAGATAAATATTTGCTAGGTTCCACTTAGAAATAGTCACACGTCATCATTCGCAGCTGGGTGGATGCACAAAGAATTAGTATGCCATTTGGTTTTGCAGATAAAATATCTCAAATATGATATGAAACACATCATGAAATTTAATCCATAAGCTGATTAATCCTTTGCTTATGACAAGGTTCTAGTGCTCATTGGCCAGCATAATTATTTACAACCGACAAAATGTTCACTATCTATAAAAGAAAAGGCATGAAAACAATATGAATTTCAAAATAGGGCTTTGATTTAGTAACGATACCACATGCAAATGTACAAATCCACGAGCAGTAATTAAGCATTATACACAAACAATTTTATGATTTGACCAAAACCTTGTAGTAAAGGATATGTTTTGAGGAAGGGGATAAGGACTAGTGGGGCAAAAAGTGACCCATATGTATGGGTCACCGTCGAATCATGATAAGACAGTTCACAAATAAGTATCATTTAAAAAAAAAGAAAAGAGAGGGAAAAAGAAAAAGAAAACATAACTAGAACTGAGGACTGTTCTGTTTAAACAAAAGAGAACATGAGAATGGCGGGCTAAGGAATGAGTTCAACAGGTCTTGCAGGACTTCTCCGTTATTGAAAGAAGGCCTAGTGGCAATGACGCCAGATTGGATGGATGCAAGTTAATAATTGGACAAGTATGCAAAGAGATTTCTCATAATCAGCAACCAATATTTCCAATGCAATTCATATTCCCAAAAAGAAACGGCAACGGTTTTTGGTGGTACAAGTTAAATTATAGTTTGAGCAAGTACCATCGGAGAGCCATCCGTGACGACGGCGCGAGACGCTCAGCATCGAAGTCATGATTGCCGTGGCCGTCGCGCTGTGCATTGGCATCAGTGACTCCAGGCAGAAGCTCATCCCAACAGGAGACCTTTACCATTTCCATCCAAATCAATGATCATACCATAGACGCCGAGGTACGAACAATGGGAATCATCGATCGACGGATCGGAACTGCAGAAGAAGGCAGGCGTTTTTACCTGAGGAAACGGGAGGCGGCGGTGGGCGGCTTCCGACAGGGGAGACGGCGCAGGGAAGGGCGCGACGCGGCGACGACCGAGGACACGCGAGAAGCGGCAACGCGCAACGACGGGGAGCGGATCATAGATCTCGCGGCAATGGCGGCCATGGCGGGCTGTCCTTTCGCGTTGTGTTCAGCGGCCGTGAAAGGGGGTTTTTTGCGGTTAAAACCCTACATGAAATGTAGTTTGCATGTTGACCCAATTATTGACTAGAGATTTAATTAAGGATCGTTAATATTTGAAATGGAGAGAAAAAAATGGTCCCAATTTTAAAAATATGGGATCAGCTCCCAAAATTCTCATTTAAATAAAGTCACAGTGGAGATAATTTTTCAAAGGTAAAAACATCCAAGTTTTGACCGTTTTATAATCTTATATATACAATAATTGTTTTTCTTATATTATTTATTTACGAATTAATTAATACGACTTATCTTATTATTTTTATACAATACAATGATGTAGTATTCAATGATAATCATATTGTTACATGTATATACATACTTTTCTAATAGTTTTATCTTGATTTCTTATTTATTATTATTATTTAAAATTTCAAAGAAATTGGAGCACCTAATTTTGTCCCGATTGACATCGATCGGACATAGTATAAAGTTGAAAAAAAAAGAAAAAGAAAAACCAGCTTAGCAAATGAATTAAACAAATTAAACTGATGCATCTATAGGTGATCAATAGTTTAGAATTCAGTTTTGAATGCAGTTTTTTATTGATTACGTATTCAGTCGAACCAAAATTACATGCGATCATCCGGATACTAATTGTGATTAAGATGCGATTGTACAGTGACACGTTTCTCATTTTTTTCTCAACTCACTAATTATAATCCGAATATTACTTGTGAATAAGATACGATATTATATAGCGGCACACTTCCGGACTCTAATTTATTTCAAGATAACATCTAAAATAAATACCAAGGGGCCTAATATATCTCCATTAACATAATATGATAAGAGTTACATCGGAATTAACGAACTACTTATACTAATTAAGAAGACATGCATGATGCATATAAATAATAGCTAGGGAATTGATACACGTACGTTCATATTTATATAACCGAAACACGAATCTAATACATCACCGCAAAGTACAGATCGGTCAAGAGGATAATATCATATGATATAGAGTTGCGAATCCAGTGAGGAGATCCATCTATACATCCATCGTTGTCTTAAGGAGCATTAAACTCCTCTTTGTCGTATGCACGGTCGCTCTCGTACTCTTCTTTCTTCTCGTAGCCATTGATGCCGGAGCGGCCGCCGTACCCCTGATCGCCTCCGTAGCCGCCGCGCCGCGTGTTGAATCCATTGTACTGGTCATAGCCCTGGTTGGAGTTCACCCCGTAGGCGCCGTTGCGCTCCCTTTCGCCGTCGACGTCGTAGAAGTACCTGCCGTTCGCCATGAACCGGGTGTCGCTCATGCCGTACTGCTGCCTGTTCTTCCACCCGTCCGTCCACGAGGTCGCGGCGGGATTACTCGCGACGCGCGCGGGACGATACAGGTCTCCGTCGTCGGAAGAACTGCCGCGGTGCTCGGCGCCGTTGTAACGGTAGGTGTCGTGGCCGCCAGCGGCGCCGGCTGCAGAGGAGGCGGCCAATTGTTCCGAGTCGCGGCCGTAGAGGCCGTAGCCGCTGTGGCCCTGCGGAGTAAGCGTCCGTGGGTCGATAACCTCGTCGAGCGCGGGGGACTCTTCGGGCAACTGGGTGGTGGGCTTCTGAGGGCGCGAGACCTTGCTGAAGAACTCGCTCTCCCTCGCGTGGGTTTGGACGTAGGAGCAGGCGAGCAGGAGGAGCGAGGTCAGGAGTAGCGAGGCATGCTTTCTCATGGAGGAGGAGGCCATTGGGGCGAGAGAGGTGGTGGACGATATGAGTGGCTACTGCGCACTTGCTGAGTGCTGATGCCAACACAACTGTATGTATATATAGAGAGAAAGAGAGAGAGAGAGAGAGAGAGAGAGAGAGAGAGAGAGAGAGAGAGAGAGAGGGAATGAATGGAGCGTGCATGCAGTCATGCAGATGCAGTAGGAGGGCTAATAGCGTAACGATGAGTAGTGATGGGGGTAAACCGAGACGGCCGGGTGACACTGCGGAGATTGTGGGGAGAGAGGAGCGAGTGGTAGTGGTGGGGACTGGGGAGTGAGGGGGGCGGGCACACTATGATTGGGATTCTGGCACGCTGTGCATGTGCATGAATGCATGCATGCACCACTCACTACACATTCTTTGCCAATTGGAATAAAAAAGCTAGTACTCTCGCACTCAAACTCTACAAAAAAACATTATTAAAAATTTAATCGACTATATACAATTAGAGCTTAATGTAGGCAGGTGCCTCTTTTTTTTCGGTCATTGGATTTTTTTAAGGTACGACTGATGGAGAATGCGCGCATTAATAATTTATTAGCACTTAGGAATCTTTTATTTTAAAATTTATCCGTGATATATTTGATATATGCACAATATCATGAAAACTAGATCGATAAAAAAATTTAGCCGACTTATCTATAGAAAGGAATTTGGTGCCATAATATATTTAACAAAATGTGTTAGTCTTTTTGAGACCGGAGAAATTGCATTTGTTGCCCACGTACGTAGGAATGAATGCCTGTCTCTATTTGTTTTGTGGGTATATACATCAAGACATTGGTTCGTTGGAGGCTAATGAAGATTACATTGGATTAGTTAGGGTGGCGTGGCCAAGACTTGAAGACTATGCATATGGTTCCGGCTTCGTGGTTAGAATTTAATTAGTAGAGTGAGACAAAACCTTGCAGAAATGAATGCATGAAGCGGAAAGATTTGAACATATATATTATATATATATATATAAGATTTAAGTAATATTTAATTAAAAGTTGTACAATTAATATGCATAATTTAAATCATTGGATGATGATTAGATGATTGAGATTAAATATAATAACTTAACATTAAATTTAATAGAGGTTGAATTTCAATCATCTAATCACAATGAAAAAAAGATTTTGTGAACATGCATTAAAACAAACAAGAAAAAGGATGAACCGATCGAGAGAATGAATAGAATATTTAATGTCTTTTCCTCTCATTGGGGTTTGACGACAAAGTCCTGCTTCTGTTTGACGTATGCGTTTTGCCGAACCTTCTTCCTTGCGGATGAATAGCCATTTCGCTGGATTAGGCAGCGTGACTAGCGGAAGAATAGAGAAATGTTGTAGTCGACATTAATTAGTGTTACGAAACGTCAGGGATCGCACAAACATGCAACAAGTATAAGATCTATGAGATTCATTTTCAATTAGACTATATTTTGGAAAGGACCTTTTTATTATAAAATATTGATAATTATAAGGATGCAAAATAACTTAATTATCATAAAATTTATATAAGGAACTTTAATACATACAAAATAGAAAATATAAATTTTAAAATCGTCAGCGAGACTCTGTGTCATCTAAAATTATAACCGAGTTAAGATATTATCAATAATTACAAAACCAATAGGATTGTTTTAGGAGTTCAACTACTTGGAAATCTCATACAGATCTGACTCTGCAATCTTTATTGAAGCCCTACGGAATCGATCCGGCGAACTTCCTATGCACGTATCAAGAACGTTATCGGCGACATTGTGACCTTGATCAAAACTTTTGTAACTTTTCGGGCTACACACATCCAAAGAAATATGAATGTAATAGCTGATTTTTTTATGAAGCAAGGGCGGGCCATGGCATGAAGATCCACCTCTTGATCTCGTCTAAAATATGTATCAGAAGCATTATGCTTTAATAATATGCAATCTTTCTTTTAAAAACAAATTTAGGTGGCAAATAGTTTATTTCCACGTGTTGATAATATAATTTAGTTGTAATTATATATGATCCCCCTTCTTAGTCAAGCACTTCAATAAATTTCTCCTACAGGAGCCTTGCGGCCTAGTCAGAGAGCCTATGAAGGTAAGGGATAATTCAAAGAGCGAAGTCCCATGGATGAAATTTTTTTAAAGGTATTTTGTATTTGATTCAGAATTAATTTATTTTTAGATATGTGTCCTATTTTGGAAAGATTAATTCAGAATTTCAGTCGCTATCATCTGTAGAAAAGAATGTCTATATAAACTTCTTAGGGTTAAAAAAGAAATTAATATGATCTTGTAATCTTCTTTCGTTTCTTTCATCTAATAAAATTCTGCATCAACTTAAATTTCTTAAGTTTTTTCGCAATGCATAATTTTTCTCCTGCAGAAATCTTAATACCACGTAAATAGTTTTTTAGTTAATGCAAAAAAATGCCGAAAGTTTTGTCCGATCATATATACGTGTGACTTGAGATGATTCAGATGGGTGGATAGAAAAAAACAATAGAGCAGTTAGTGGATAATGGTATGATTATATTTTGGAATGTGATATTAGGTTTCCAGTTTCTAATTGAATTAACCAGAAGCTGAGTGTGCGTGCACTATCATTTGAATGAATTGATTCGATAAGATTGATGCTTCTTATATACTCTAAATTGACTTATGAAGATCAAATGTTAGCTATTGTGTTTCGAAATGGATTAGTCATATAAATAATGGATATAATAAGTACCACGAATTGTTTCTTAGGAATCCAGCAAGACACTATAATTGCCACGCCATCATTCTGATAGGATGGAGGGGGCACACATGCAACTTGTATTCATAGCCTTTTTCTCCACCGGGGCAAATTCGACGAGTTAAAGGTTCAGATAAAATTAATTTTGAATTTAAAATTAAAACTATAATTGAAAGACGGGCTAATCTTTGAAAATTCATTTATTTTTCGATTGGATTAGTCAAATCTAATAATTATAATATACATTAACGATCATTTTCGCTTTAATTTTCTTTACTTATTATCTTGTATTTTTCTCTATAAATCTTTAATGTCATAGTTGGACAGTTTGTGAATCCCTGTAATGATTTAATTAGGAGTGAGCTAACCCTATTTTGAATGCAATTAAATGATACTGATGTTCCTTTGACATATTTATCGCTAGAAGAAGAAAAATGCATATTTCCTACGATCAAATTCTTCATATTTTTTGACGAAATTTGTGGTGAAAAAAAAATATCCTTATTAAGGCAAAAGACATATATGATATATCGAGTGAAGATAATAAACCTGCAAAAAAGAAAACGAAAACCTCCTAATAATCATATATTGTTATAGAATCTCAAAACGTTGATAACGTTATAATCAAATCCTCCTAAGTTGCTTTAAATTGAACCTCTCATTGAGAGGCATTCTATTGTTCTTTTCCTAACTTCCTTTTTCTTTTTGTGTGTATGAAAAAGTTTGTTTACTCTTTGGGTTAATTTTGTCTCTTATTTGATGTAGTAAATAAACAAAGGATATTATTGAGTCACTTTAAAATCACATCGAATATCTCATGAGCTACCAACTTTAATTCTAAATGCTTATATTATAAAGATTATTTAATAAAAAGTTGGCTGAAATTTGAACTTTGAACTGACGACCCACAATACAATAATGATACCATGTTATATTTCTTCTCACGTGGGCTATAACTTTTGTCAAAATTAACTCATCACCTGTCACTAAGGAAGAATAGATAACGGTGTGTGTAGTAACACAACTATTAGGAAAAAAATGTTATTCTAAAAAAATTAGGGTAAAAAAATACGTACAAATGATACATAATTAATTATACTTGATAAATTATCACATGAAATTTGAATCTGTAATCTGGATATAAATATTCGTTATCATTGAAACTGTGACCCCAATGTTAAAATTAACACTTCGACTGCAAATTAATTTTAGTTTTGCAGTATAATATTTTTATATGACAATTATTATGTGATTATTCAATAATCAAAGTTGTTATCCATATAGTTCCAATGGATTATTATAATAAAAAATCAAACTTCAGACGAGCTCATCACCTGTCCATTGTTATCGTGCATTAGTGGCTTGAATCCTCTTGTTTCAATAATACTATTTTTTTTCAGTCTGATTTTTTGTGATAATATTTTATTCAAAACTAATAAATAAATAATTTTTTGTACGTCCAAAAGTAATCAACCGGTAAAATTATTAGTAGTTGGAAGAGCTCGATGATTAGGAAAAAAAACAAATAAATGAACTAAGACCATGCTATGTGGCAAGATCATGCTGAGAAGCAGCTCGTCCTCCGAGCAGAGAGAAGCTGATTCCTAAGATTAGAAAGCCACGTCGTGCCAACGTTGAGAGGAGGAGAACGGACCTGAGAGAACGAAATGCTAGAGAGAGAGAGAGAGAGAGAGAAAGAGAGAGAGATCTAGGAGTGGAAGACATCGAGAGGAGAAGAATTGATTAATTAAACGAGGTGCATGCATGGACGTGAGACATGGATTGCAGGCCATTAGCATTCACCATAAGCCTGCCCTTCGCCTTCATCTCCTTGATACTGTCCCTATTTGGCGTTGCATTGTGGATTCTGGGGTCCGTACGTATTTGGTTCATTTGATTGTTTCCCATACATTCTTCAATACGTTCAGTTCTTGTTTTATTGCTCTTTTGTTATTCCATGTCATACATTATATATGATCTATATATTCAAAAGAGAAGAATGAAGGGAAGCTGTAACGTACTCTTTGATCGATTGGTTTAGTGTGCAAATTTGGGTTGCAGGTCGTTGCTTAGCTTCGTTTGCCCAGGTTGCGTGTGCTTCGCCGTGATAGCGAATCTGGCGGTCCAAATCATGCAAGCGCCCATGAAGCTGATCCAATGCTTTATTAGGATGATTCCATGCTAATGAATCTTCATACTTCGAATTGGGTTAAGTCTTGTGTACATATTTGCATATTTCTCTTTTGCACTTTGTTCTTCTTGTTGTAATTGTTTCCTTATATTAATCATGAGCCATACTGTGCTACTTTTGTTCATAGTTATATATATAACTTAACTTAGAATTGGAACAAATCACCTGAGATTTATGCATTAATGAAAGAAGCCTCCATTTTTTTGCGTCAAATAGCCACAAGATGTCGTTCTCTATGTTTTTATTTGATCATGTTAATGCCAGAGATTAGAGATCACTGGTGAAGACAACTTTGATCCATTAATAATCCAAAACTCTGCAGGGCTCAAGCCTGTCACAATATTAATTCGCATGGTTGCAGTAAAGTTACACAAATGTATATATCATCACATCCCTCGTGTAGTTCATCAGGGAGGCTTGATATACTGAACAGACAAACAAACTAGAGTTTGTATATGGCTCTTTATATTCATTACTTTCAATTAGTCAGTTTTATATATTGATTAGTGAATTATCACTTTGTTTGACAGTTGAACACCATGTTAGACATCTTCTTAATTATCAAATTTTATATCATTGTTTGTGATCTTACTAAAACTATTCATATATAAATAATATGTATTTGTATGATACAACTTTTTATATTTATAATTTTGATTACAAGTTACAATTACAATTATAAATGTTGAATTTAATGATTACAAATATATTTGACAAAGTGTTCATAAAGCCATAGTATGATACTTTCACTAGACACCAAGTCACTCATATTCTTAACTATCAAAATTTCATATCAATGTTTGTTATATTATTAAAACTATTCATATATAAATAATATGTATTTGGATGATACAACCTTGATCATTTTGAAAAATGTTAGAAAATCTTCATCCATCTGCTACTGCATCATGGAGTTTCAAGAAAACAAGAAAGGAGGATTAAGAGATTGGGGAAGAAATCGATCACGAATCGTTATTGCAAGAAGATCAAATGCAAATGACAACTCTTCCTTCTAAGTTTTTATAGTCACTCCACACTTCTGACATAAAGTTTTTATACCAACTCAACTTAACTCTAACTGTCACTACACTGAACTCAAACTACCGTTTCAATAAAAAAATAGCAAACATAATATCGATAAGAGTTGGGGTGGAAATGGTAAGCGGCTTCTCCTTACTTAAGTAAGATTTTAAGTTCGAATTTTTGTTAATGTAGAATATTTTTATTGAGAGCATCACCTATGACTGTTAGGTACGTGATCCAGAGCGAATTTAATCAGATTAGTTGGACTTGATGGTGGGTCGACCTTCAACTGGTCAATGCACTCTTTAGCGTCGCGTGAATTAAATCATTGGCACTACTTTCCGGACATCATGAACGGGCAAAAAAACCATAATGACTAATCGTTTGAAAATATAAAATTACATACCGATTGTCAACAACATGTATTAATATTCCGTGAGGACAATGCTTCACACTTGTTATAATACACTTTTAATTTATATAACTAAGTTTGAGGTTGTATTCATATAACTTTTGATAATCGATTTGTTTAGATGTTAATAACTCATAATACTAATAGATAGTTAATTTTGGAGAAAAAAGGTATTTGTACATTATACGAATTATAAAGGGATCTACTTAATAAAAGTACATAGAATATAAAAATATAATATATAATTGCTGAAATATATATCCATAAGAAAAAATGTATTAGAAGAACTAACTCAAAGTCATTTATTGAAATTTTGAAAAAAAAAGAGGATAAAAGATGGAAGTTGGAAGGATAAGTATCTACTTACATTATTAATGACAATCAACATGGTCATACGTAAAAGAAGAAAATGAAAAGGATGCCTTTAATGTCACCCCTAAACACTTAATGCCATGTCATTCCATACTTTCTATTTTACCCTCATCTTACTTTAATTAATCTTCTCTCTCACGTGTCCCTTCCATTTGTTCCCATTTCCCAATATTTTATTTTCTCTACTCTTCCATAGATTAATGTTTTTTAAGTTTTTTTTATGATGAAAAGATAATATGGGATATGAGACACACATATAAATTTAATTAATATAAAAAATTGCAATTGCATTAATATATAAATATTAGAAAAGCATGAAATAAAGTAAAATGCAGGAAATAAATTCCTAAGTCCTTTAGAAACAATTGCATATTTTAATAATTTACTGTCTTTGTGTATTTTTTAAATTTTTCCTGACGTGACTCACTTTATATCTTTTGAAATTAAATATATATTCAATGTTAAAATATTTTAATATATTACCATTTTATATAATTATTTTTTTGTCTCATTGAATCCCACCCAAGTTCTTAAATATAATAATATTGTATAATGTAAGACGAACACATATTAATTTAATACAATATTGTAATGTACATGTAAATTAGTTTTGGTAAATATAAGATAAATTAGTTCTGAAAAAAATTAGAAAAAAAGACACACAGACTTATTACATAATCAGAATATGTAATCATTTTTTTATTTTGTCATTAATGCTTTATTTCACTTACACTATTTTTTATTTCATATTTTTTCTATTATCTTACATATTTAATGCAATAGTAGTTTTGCATATTAATAAAATTTATATGTATGTCTCATATCTCATATTATATAAGTATTATATTTTTTCATAATGATAAAAATAAAAGCACAAATATGGAGAGAGAGTAAAAAAAGGAAAGTTTGGTGTGGGAATTAAAATGGGAGAAATGTTATATCCTCATAACTTTGTTTGCCTAATAATCCTCCAAGTGAAGATGACACGTGGCATGATTCATATCCTTTTTCAGCTTAATATATTATTTAAACTTTGTTCTATTTTATTTCCTAAGATACATTGTTCTCTTTCTTTATTTATTCCCCACCTCAATACTCATGGTGGGAAATAAAATAAAAATTCTTTTTCATGTTGTCGCATTTAATATATCTTGTATTTTCTTTCTTTGCTCTATGTTGTTTCATGCTTTCCATGGATCATTTTTCATATTTTTTTCTGACACTCATTTACTTTATATTGTTTTTAACTATGTTTGAATTTGTTGCTCTTTATCTTTTCTATTCATGCTTATATTTCTGGTTATTTTTTTACAAATAAAAACGAATGACTGAATACTACAAAAAGAAAATATTAAAGCTACGCATTAATAATTAGCTGACTCACTATATATATTATTAAATACATTTTCACCAAAAAAACAATTACATTTCCACCAAAAATTTTTAAAAAAGTATCGTGAAATCATCGAGTTTCTAATTCATACATGAGTTATATTAAAACTTCAGCTAAGTATTATATATATCTTATACTTTCATTTAATGGTCCATTGGATCATGCTTCATCACCTACACATAGTAACATCACAAAAATATAATTAAAATGACTTTATTTTCAATAAAACATTATATAACAAATAATTTTAACATTATATCTATTTTTATATCTATAAGGAATAACAAAACTCACCTAGGTCACCTTATTAAGATTAAATCCAATGTCATCATGCTCATTTAGAATAATTCTTTTGTCGTTAGGCTCATAAAACATAGGACCATGAATATTGTTTCAATAACATAACTAAATAAATATTAGAATCAAATCTGTGGAATCTGTTTACCCGAGAAAAAAAAGAAAGTAGGGCTCACGCACACAAAAAATTAGTAGAACTGCAAAATAAATTTATTTTGCAAAATCAGAGTTAAAGAGTAGCTAGAGGGTGTACTAATCCAAATCTAAGAAGAAAACATCAGTAGTTATATCTGGAAATGTAGTGAATATTCAGCAAAAATCAAATCACAATGAAAAAAAGGAAAAAACAGAGAAGAAAAATTGAAGCATATACAAAGAAAAAATACCTATCCGAAGTTTAATTCAGTATGTTTTCATTGTTGTGCTATCGGTCCAAAAAAATCATCTAAGTTCCACTCCAAACAGCAAATGGCATGAGCATGGGAAGGTAAAAAAAAGATAAAAAATGGGGATGACAATGAGCTGAGATAGAGAAAAGAGGGAGGAAGATAATACCGTGTGAAAAAAAACTCCATGAGAGAGAGATAAGGGTATATTAGTCAAAATTTTATACTTTAGAAATGAATTATGAGTTTGGTTGAATATGTCCGTATTTCGATAATATAATTAAACGTTGATAGAAATTAGAATATCTCAATCAAATATTAAAAAATATGAAACCACTTAAAAAACATAAAACTATCATATTTATTCCCAATACGAGAATATAAACATTCCTCTAAAATAGAAGAATATCTATACTTCTCATGTTTTCCAATTATATTTTATTTTAAATATTTTAAACATTATAATTTTATTAATATTTTTACTATTATAATATAAAACTTCAACTCTACATAATAAAATATTATATTTTTAAAATATATTCTCATTCAACTAATTGAAATAAGGAGAAATTTAACTTTTTTAAAATATAATATTACATTATTTTATTCTCGTTGTTTTTATTCCCTAACCAAACGGGCTAAAATGAAGTAGACACAAATGAAAGAAACAAAAGAATATAAATTAAAGTAAGAGGTCAAAGTGAAAAGTGTGAAGTGGCGTTAAGTATTTGTGGTACCCGTCAGTTCCATCGATCTAATTGCACATTTATTGTTTGTCAGATCTGATTTTAATTTAGCATTAAAAGTGTCAAATTGAACCAAAATCGAAGCAACCAATTAAAAAAAAGATGTGAAAGAAAAATAAAAATAAAAACAGAAGAAAACATATTTACAAAGATATGAATAAAAACTTATAAAAAAGAATAATTAAAATAAAGTAAAAGTAAAAGATCGTAATAAAAAATTAAATTAAAAGAATAAAAGTAACTTTTCTAATCAAGTGAAACTTATTTTGTTAAGTAATTTATTTAATATTTTATAGTGTTTATACTAAATAATAATAAATTTAAATAGAATTATATGATTCAATTTTAAATTCTTTTAAATATAACATATATGGAGCATACCTTTTTAACAATTTAAATATTTTCATACTATTTTAATATAATGAGTCCATCCAATCATATTAGACTTATATAAAATTAAACAAAATTTTTAAAAATATTTTTTCAAATATTATTTATAAAATAATGAAATAATTTAATTAATGTTGAATAATACGGAAATATTTTGTGAAGTATTTTTATATACTTTTTATAGTATTACGCATAATAGTTCACTAAAATTAACAATATTAAAATAATTTTTTGAATCAATTAACTCGATTAAATTGATAGAACTATAAGACAATTCGCAGGCTGATTTCACGTCGGATACAATTTTAAAAACCTTGGGGATGAAAACCAATTCCTTTTCCTCGGGCTTTTTTCATCTTTAGACAAAGTAAATTCTTGCTCAAATTTTTTATTATTTAGTCAAATATTTGGGGCATGTTTGTTTGAGTAATAATGCGAGAACTGCTTCCTTATTTCACTGGATTTCGTCAAATATCATTCCGAAATTAGTTCTGGGACGGGAACAATTATGATTATCGGAGTCATGTGATCCCGATTTCATTATCCGGGTTTCACCAAAAGTGGTGGAACGAGTCGGAATGACTCTTATTAGTGAGAAAATGATAGAGAATCGTTTGAGATGGTTTGGTCATGTTCAGAGAAGACCATTAGATGCACCAATAAAAAAAATAGATCAAATAATCTGGAGTCCGATTAAAAGAGGAAGAGGGAGGTCAAGGCGGACACTTGACGAACTAATAGAGCAAGATCTATTGGTGAATAATATACCGAAAGGTTTGGTTACTAATAGAGCGGAATGACGTCGTATGATACATGTAGCCGACCTCATAGTGAGATAAGGCTTTGTTGTTGATTTTGACGTGATGGTTTTTTTGTCAAAATTTTCTTTTTCTTTTTTTTTCTCACACCATATATTTTATAAAATAAATTATTTTAAAAATGTTTTTTATATTTAAATAATATATTTTAAACAAATTTTTTACGTAACAATTTTTATTTTATAATTTAATTTTAATTAATAATAAAATTATACTTTATAATTATAATAATTATTTTTAATTTAAAATCTCATTATTAAATTTTACTTCAATTAAACACAATTCGAATTAATATATCAATTCACTTAAAAAAAATCATAATTCTATTTTCAAATGACCCTTACGTGATGGAACTTCACGTGAGGCCTTGAAATATTTTAAAGAAGTTCTTGCTGTCATTTTTTTTCTTTACTTTGTATTTTTAATTATTTTTTAATGTATATAATATTATATATATATTAATATTTTATTATATAACTTATAAAATAAATTATTAAATTTTATTAATTAAAATTATAAAGTTTTTATTTCTAAATAAGAATTTAAATTAATAATATTTTTTTATACAAATATATACTTATAATAATTTTATTTACTATAATTTATATTTCATAAAATAATAAATTATAAATTTAGTTCTTATTTTTACTTAAATCTCTACTAAAATTTATCCATCGAATTAATTTTTAAAATTCTCATAATTATGAACACCATTATAATTTTTTTATCTGATGAATTACTCAGAATTAAAGAAAACTCAAAATTTCCCGTCCAAATATAGTATAAATGAATATTTTTCTCTCTCCTATTGTGAAGAGACGGGAAGTTGAAAGGACCGGGTGCAGACAGATAGGCGGGGTGGTAAACATTCGTACACTTTTTCTTTCTCCTGTTGTGAGAGACGGGAAGTTGAAGTGACCGGTTGCAGCGAGAGAGAGAGAGGTAGGTGGTAAACCTTCTCACACCTCCGAAGTCTTCTCAATGACCCGCCATTGTTGTTTGATTTGATCTCATTTATCACTCGCCCGTATTTTGAAGTGTGGCAATGGCATGTCTTAATTTTAACATTGTTGGGTAGAAAATCGATGAAGAGTCAAAAGAGTGAAGTGAACACAGGAATTTAACGTAATAAATGATTAATGTGAAAAAAAATTTCAAGTAAAAAATATGGTCCTAAAAAAATTAATTATGAAAAAAAAGTACATTACGATAAAACTTTAATCCTAACAATTCAAATCCTCAGCTTCCACATATTCTCATTTTTTTATTTTTATCATTTTTTTCATTTTCATAATTATTAACTATATTTATTTTATGTGAATTTTAGCATTAAAAACAAACTTAGCTCCCTGCCTTTAAATAAATTTACTAGGCCACTTGAAGCATATCTTTTAACTTCCTGAACGAGGAACCTTCTCCATATTGGCGCCTCTCTGTACGTAACATCGTCCAAGTGCTCGAAGGGGGGAGAGAGAGAGAGAGAGAGAGCCACTGAGGAGGGAACCCAGAGAGCCCATCGAATAGATCAGACATCGACGATGGGCGTGGACTACTACAAAGTTCTTGGCGTCGACAGGAGTGCCACCGGCGACGACCTCAAGAAGGCATACCGCACGCTAGCTAGGAAGTGGCACCCGGACAAGAACCTGAACAATCGGGAGGAAGCCGAGGCCAAGTTCAAGCAGATCGTCGAAGCCTACAAGGTGCGTTTCCAAGAATCCCCAAGCCCAAGAGTTCTGCATTCATACAGTCAGGGATCAAATATCCGATATTTCTTTCTTTTCTATCCTTCACTTGTTAATCTTCTGTTCGTTTGTGTTATCAATATTGGTTTCATGAGTTCTTCTCCCCGTCGTACGTTCCTCGTCATCTTGTCAGGTTCTTCGCGACTGCCAAGAGCGCGGGATCCAGCCGCCGGGGGCATGCAGTTCCGATGGCTCCCCCGGCGCGACGAGCTCGCGCTTGAAGAGGAAGCACGGCCCTCCCCGGTCCGTGATTCTTTGCTGCCTGGAGGACCTCTACCTCGGCAAGACCATCGAGAAGGAAATCACCAGGACTGGCGTCGATGCGAGCGGGTACGTCCTCTGACTTCGTCTTAACACCGTAACACGAGAATAGCTGATCGAGAGAGGCCGGGATTAATATTATATCTTTTAGCTCATTGGCATCGATCGAACCTTTCTGCGACGTTTCCTGGATTATACTGGAGAACTTAGATTTCTCATATAAGCAAGCAGCATAATCTTACTTTAGATCGAGTGCATCTTTTCTTGTTAGAAAAATGTTGGCACTGACAGATAGGATGCGTGTAACATGCATTTTCAGGAGTGAAATCACCTGGAAGGAATTTGTTGACGTCACAATCGTGCCCGGTTGCAGAGACGGGACAGAAATAGTATTCCGGGGGAAAGGGAATGCACGGCCCGACGCCATCTTCGTTGTTCAGGTGTTGGAGCACCCCGTCTTCACGAGAGACGGGGACGACCTCCTCATGAGGAAGAAGGTGACCCTCGTTGATGCTTTAGCCGGCTGCACCGTCGAGGTGACCACGCTCGATAGCCGCACCGTATCGCTAACTGTGAACCATGTCATTTATCCCGGCAAGGTAGAAGTTGTGCCCAAGGAGGGCATGAAACGGCAGACGGAGGAGGGATCCGTCGTGACTGGGGACCTTAAAATCACGTTCGACGTCGAGTTCCCCAAGAAGCTCACGCCGAATCAGAAGGCTGAAATCAAGGAACTCTTGTCATCTTGATCTCAGCGACGGTATGTTCTTTGTACATGTGCTTGTTCTTCCGAGAAGAAACTGAGAAAACAGAGAGAGAGATGGAACCTCAAGGATCCTTTCTTGTTGACAATGCAATATACACCATTTTGAGGCAACTGTTTCAGAGTTAATGCTGCGTTGACTGATGTTCAATGTCTCTTACTTTCTTGGAGCATTCTTCTCGATGTTGTTTATGATGGGAAAATTCGAGAGAGAGATGGCAAGAAAAATAGAGGAGACACACGAATTTATCCAGGTTCACCCTTGAGATTAGGACTACATCCTGCAAAAAAGTTTCACTATATCGTTTAGGTTTTCAGCCGCCGCACAAAATTATATCAGAAATTAGACTATTAATAGTCTCTCCAAACTAGGTTTAAAATCTAAACAAACAAAAAAAACCTAATTCGAACCACACGGGTCGGCTAAACAAAAGCCCAAAACCCGTCTAAGTTTCGGAGGCGCTGCCCTCGAACCCCCCCTTAATTCGTACGTCAGCAATATTGTTAATTGAATAATACTCAAATTTCCCTAAGCTCACGTGGACGAACCCGGTGTGAGAAATAAGAAGTTCTAAAATATTCACCAACTCTAACAGTTTAATTGGCGTCTAAGTTGACCATGTTGAGTCTGACGTTCCGAATACAAGCAGCACCGAATTGTAGAGCAAGAGAGAGAAAACATATAAAAGAAAACAAACAGAATCAAGATGTTAATTAATATACTGTGAAGTATGAACTTATCTCAATAATGTTGTTACTACAAGATAGCATTAGCATGATATTTTTTCCCTCCCATCGATCAAGGAAAAAACACGATGCACTTGAACTAAAGTCCACTCTCTAATGACATGAGACTTGATGTAACATTATTTGAAGAGTAATACTAGGTAATTTTCCCAACCATTAGCCAATGGTCAAATGCTAATGACATACTTAATGGATCAATGAGGAGCTGGAAACAGGCAGACATTGGATCATTCTTAATCGTTGTATTCCGAAGAAAACGAGGATCCCTCTTCATCCTCATCAAGATGCCTCTCGCCATCATCATCCCCCACATTGGTGTCATCTTCGATCTCCTCATCTTCATCATCCATGTCAACGTCCATGGCGTTCCCATTTTGGTCCAAATCATATTCATCTGCTTCAGCATCATGTTCCAATTCATCATCCTCCATGTCGTCATCCATCAGCTCAGCAGATTTAATCTCATCATAATCAACTCTAGCATAATTTGTCATCTGGTAAGCGTGACCGTTTTCGTCAGATTGGTATCCGGTGTTGTTATCATCATCATCATCTTCTTGAATACACGGTCTTCTGTCTTTTAAACCCCAATTTTCACCTGAGCTTCTGGAAGGTTCCTCGGTTCTCTCATGTTTGCCACTGTTGTTCATCACATTGAAACTTCCAAGATAGTGTCATTTCCAAACTTAGCGACCTTAGCTCGAGATATCTGTCTAGGCCTGGCTGATCGCCGTCCCCTCTTCTGCTCTCGGCCACGTGTTTGACTTTTCCTAGTATATTTTCTAGTGGCTTTCTCAAGATTAATAGCATGTTCATCCTTAGTTGCAACTCCACTAAAGCTTCCACTTCCTCTCAACCCCCTACTTCCACGCCCACGACCCCTCCTACTATTACCACAACTACCACGCCCACGACCTGTGCGCCCGTTTCCAGAATCACGCCACATTCTTCCATTTTGATACTCAAGTCGCTCTGATGCTTCTATAGGTTCTAGCTTTTGCACGCTCTTTACAAAAGAATAGCACGAAGGAAGCTTCTGCATAAAAGATCCAAAGATGGATTAACCAACATATGCCATACATTAGAGATTGCAACCTTATGGCCTTCAATAAGAAAACAATCTTAAAATATACACGAGGTCCAATTGCACGTTACGACAATTATAATTTCAAATGCAATAACTAGTGATCAGTCCGATGCAAGAACAGATAATATAAAAGTAAATGCAGATAAAGAGGTTATAGAAGGAAAGAAGAAAGAATACATTCTTGTACAGTTGACAACAAATTAATCGACTAGCAAGGAACTACCATTAACAGACAAAATGACATCGTAGTATTGGCAATTTCCAGAGTAAACTGGACGAAGTCAAACAGTTGATGCAATTAACTAGTTTTGGAGCAAAAATGTGTTGCAAGAGGTAGAAAGAAAAATATGCCGGTTACTTACGATATCATCTCTCACATTCTCCTTCCGTGATTCCATATTTAGCTGCATCATATAAGAGATAGAGGAATCAAGATTTAGGAGCCTTAGCGCCACAGCAGCAATGGTATCAGGCACCCATGGCAACACCGGAACTGACCCAATTTGGATAACAGCATTATCTGAAGCAAATCCTGAAGTGGAAGAATTCAGCAATTCATTTGTTGTTTCAAAATTTGAAGACAAACAGTCTCGCTTTATAGCACTTTCTAACAATGTGAGAATCTGCAATCATTAGGAGCACAGTTAGCTCATGAAATTATCTTTAATCATAAGATGAGAAAAAATGTGGCACTGCAGGATGCTAGAAGTTCCTCATATGACAATCTAGGATAAAGCTTCATATATAGTCATACTTTTAAATCAGGCCATATTGACAACGCAGAGAAAGGTGCAATTTGTGTTCTGAACAGAAATGGAGAAAATGTGGACAAGATGGCGCAAACCTAATTGTATACTACAACAATCTCCTTTTAGTCCTGATGAATGAAATAAACAGCTAGGCCATTCTAGGTTCCCCACGTCACTAAAATTTAAACACTGACGAGATCTAGGATGTCACAAATATATGACATCCATAGAATTAATTGTATAATGATGACATAGAATGTATCTGACTGAAATAAACTGAAAAGTCAAGGTTCATGTTATTTAAGGTCTGCTGGGTTCAAACACTTCACTGTAATACACCAACTGTAGATCAATATTAATGTCAGACTAATTTTTCCCAATTTGATATTTCACATCAGTTTTTTTTTTAGGGGGGAAAGGATGAACACCAAATTAGGGTGTCATCCGTGTATATACATCACTGGAAAGAAAATGTACAAAATGTAGGCCCCCAAAAAGAGAGCAAAGCAGCAAAAATGGAGGAAAGCTCCCTTCACTATCCAAATCTGATGTAGGAGATGAAGTTGGAGATTACTTGGAGTCCAAGTTTGAGTTATTTTAGGAGTTGAGCGTGAGTTATTTTAAATATTTAATTGCTGATTAGTATTTAGTTTCTAGTATTTAATTGTTGTTAGTATTTAATTTTTGTTGAGTCAATATTTTCTTATCTAGTCTATTGAGAGTCCTACTTAGGGTAAAATTGTATTGTTGAATCCTACAAAAGGGAACGTTTGAGTTATTTGGTGATATCGTTGTTATTCAGACTTTTCAAAAACAATTGTTTCTCTCTTTTGGTGTTCTCCAAGTTTCAGTACAGATTCGTCTCGTGCTGTGTTTTCTTGACACCTTTGTGTCTTGTTGTTTTCTTTGCGTGTCAATTTTGATACGCTCGTCGTATCAAGTTGCTACGGTGACCCGCTGGAATTAATTCCGTTGTTGTGCTGCTGCTGCCCCCTCATCAAAATCCCCACTCCCGAAATCAGTATTCAAACTTAACAAACAAGGAAATCCCATCTTCAAATAACAAACTAGGAAACTGAGTTCATAAGAAGGAAAAAATGAACTGCATGATAAAAGCAATGTCTTAGATGTCGTAAACAACTAATTTCCATCACAATAGCATTGCACATGAAAAAACAACCACAAAATGTAAATCTTCACTCATGCACAGGGTTAAACATTAACTTTGACCATGCTGCAAACAAACAAAATACCACATCTAGAAAATGCCTCTTGAACTTGCCGCTTATTCGTTTTCACTCGTCATGGTGACATGATATTTCATAATACTAGAAGATGATATTAGTATTTCATTTGTTTTTTTTCAGAGGGAGATTATCATTTAATATGAATCACAAGTCAAAACCTGAAGGATTTCTTCAGCAGAGGATGAAGAGTGCAGTTTGACACCCCAGGACTTCCTATACCCTTCTGTCCAAATTGGTTTAAGAGCATCTGCTGGAACAGAAACCTAAAAGAAAAAGAAACCAAATGTAAAGAGAAATAGAAAACAATGAACTACGCTGGAAAATAATTGAAAAAATAATATCAATGATAAACTAATGATAGCACACCTCGATTATTGCCAACTGGGCCTTTAGCAGTCCAATTCCTATTGGCAGAGAAGAACCAGAGGCTTGATTCATCCAGTCAGGATTTGCCTTCATTTTCTGCTCACACTGAGCTACATGATCCGAGAGAAGTGTCTCAGAATTATGCAGACTCCTAATTGTCCTATGGCATGAAGGACAATGCGTTTCTTCGGCTAAGAAAGATTGGTAGCAACATTCGCACATCTTTAGCAGCGGCAAGCATCTTTTCTTCCCATACTCAATTGCAGTTAATATAATTGGATTGTAACATTCTCTCCACATCCATCTTAAAAACCCATGATATCTCTTCAACGCAGCATCTTTTTCGATTTCATTTCTTGCAAGTTCAACATGGAAAGAGGCACATTCTCCTAAGGCATCGGAAATAGCATCATAAGTTGAAGTGCTGGGAGAGGCAAACTCCTTGCTGATATGTGGACTCGAATACATCTCAACTACCCTTCTCTTTCTCCTTCTAACTGCCTCTTTAAAGGTTGACTCAATACTTTGCAACATTGAATGCAAATGTGATTCCCTAATCCCACGAGCATCCAATGCCCCTATGAGAGCATCAAATACCTGTGTTCAATACCAATTAAGAAAAAAAATATCCATTAAGAAACATGGCTTGGAGACAACAGAAAGCCAAATTTATAGCTCTAAAAAAAGGAAACTGCAAGGAAAGAAAAAACGATTTAACAAGCAGAAGCCACATAGAAAGGAGCAATATACAATAAATGAGTTTTGCATAAAAGGATTTCTGCAGCAACTAGGAGCTGCAGTTCAAATTGCCTTGCAAATTTCACAAGACTACATTAAGGAATCTCTTTTAACCATATGACACTAACCAACAAGAAACTAGAGCATGAACATCTCAGTTCCTCAATTGTGTAATAGTTCCTTACTTTATCCCACATGAATCTAGGTCTTTATGGTAGGGTAATGCTCAAATTTGATTAAGCATACTAATGCCACAAACCATACCAGAGCCATATCAAGTAAAAAATATTTTTAACAACAACAACAACAAAGCCTTATCCCACTAGGTGGGGTCGGCTACATGGATCATACGACGCCATAAAAAATATTTTTAAGTATTGAAAAAATATCTACTTTGGCAATTATTGTACAGAAGATGCTACAGGTTTTTGTTTTCGCTAAGTAGGATTATAAATTCCTACAACTTATATGATATCTCTAGAAGTCAATTACCAAACATACAAACAATTAATAAGTCTAAATTAGGTTCTAATCGAGATTGAGTGATAACACTACATGGCATTCTCTTTATCATCTCAGAATATCCATTTATTGGCCATTACAACTTCTCATGTAGTTTCCAATTGTTATGCCAGTGCCAGAGGCAACATTCTATGAGTTACTAACTTACTATTGACTTTGCTATGAGATTCCTTAAGCATAATGGTCCATGCCCAAACACAGCACATGAAATTTCCTACTAATAAATATGCCAAATGCAGGAGACGTTGGAAAATATTATACTGATTCTTGACAAAAGAAAAAAAATTCAAAGATGAAATCACCTCCTCTGAATCAATGACCTTCCAATGACCATCTCTAGATTCAAAAAAGATTCTTCCAGAGCCAGGATCGTTGGGTGATGCAGAAGTTGAAAATTGCCAATACCGATTATGCCTACGATCCAGACCCAATGGCAAGGAACGGTATATGTATAGTTGTTCTGCCTTGTGACCTATGTATGATTTAATCTGCGAACGTGACTTGTCAGGTCGATATCCATATTGCTGAACTTGAAAATTTTCTGCAGCAGGAACTTCTGGAGCTATAGAACTCCTCTCAGTAGTAAAGGCCTCTCCATTCTGCAGTTCCAAAAGCTGATCACTGCCAATGGCATCTAAATTTTTATCACTACCCCTATCCACAGTATCAAGAGGAGTTTGGCTTCCATCAGTAATACCATTTGCTTGGGTTCCCTCATTCCTGTATCCACTAAAAACATTATACTGACCTCTACTAGAATATTCATCTCTAAAACGTCTTCTATCAAGTTGTGCTTCTGACCACATTTGTTTCTTAAGAGAAGTTGCAGCTTCCAAACGACTCTGTATCATGTTGTTTCATATAAGTATCGCAAAATTGAACACGTGAATAGAAAAAAATGTAACACAGTGATTGAATTACAACCTCAAGGACTACGCGAAGAATGTTTCCTTGATTAGCCACACCAATCAGAGCAACAAGGGCATTCAAGCGTTCTTCAACGCATAAATCAGAATAATTACTTCCAGATAGGCTCTCAACCCATGGTTCACCAGAGTTGTTTTCATTGACCTCGGTGTCTTCCATATCATTTTCTGATTCCTGGCAGTTTGAATTGATATCAACTGTCTGAGATGCATTGACGTTTTGACAGATTTCTGCCGAAGGTAAAGAAAGAGCTTTTTCTTCATCCTTAAACCCAGTTTGAGAGGTCATTCTAGAGGCATTGTAGAGTGGATCTTCCTGAACTTTAGTCATTAATGGCATTGTACCAGGGTGCTCCAGCTTATTCTCCAAATATTCATCCTTACACTTTGGATCAGTAATTTCATCAACTTCTGCAGCATTTCCTTCAGAATCTTCCTCTCTTTCAGCATCAACATCTTCCTTATCTTTTTCAGCATCTTCAGAGTCTGAATGTGCACTTTGAAATACTTGTATTTTCTCCAGTGCAGCTGAAAGAACTGAATCTGCTTCAACAGGATCTTTTCTAAAAGGGGTCTTTACACAATAAGTTGAAGGAGCTGTCCTTTCAAATAATTTTGTGTCTCTAGACAACGCTGCAGCAATTGATGCCTCAGGTGTTTTGCTTGTTGTCAAGTCCCTCAGACCAGATTTCTGAAAGTGAAGAGGGAAAGAATTAGTTCAATAAACTGGGGAAAAAAGATAACAAACAAACTACAAAGACCTTATCAAGCACCATTACCTGAATCTTCTCAGCTACTTCAAGTATGGTGAGCCCTTTGCTTCCTTCAAGAGAAAGAACATGAAAAGCAGCGAATTTCATTGTACCAGGAGTTAAACGGTGTCGAGATCTACATCTAAAAGTATAGCCCTTTTCTCGAATCAAAGCAACGGCTTTATGAGCTGCTGAACCACTTCGCAATGACGCTATGATATCCGACGTATCATTACCCTGATTACAAGGAAGCCTCTTGAGAAATTAAGTGCAAGAGAATAATGCTATAAGGTGACAGAACTCATAAACTACGCAAAATTATCTCAACAAAAATTCAAATGACACATTTCAGTAACAAATTGAAACTAAACACATGAGCTGAAGATGACCTAATTCAGAGTAATACACAAAAAAGTGATTGTCCGAACAATGATATTGCAAACCTCAAATAATGGATTTACGAATAAGCAAATGCAGAGTACCTCATTCTCATACTGGAAAAATGTGTTGTCAGCATGCCTCTTCTTTAGCTGTGGTCCTAATCCAGCTGCTAAAGCAAGTTGTCGCAAAACCTCTGGCCAAGTCAGACAATTCAAATGACGCTTCCAACTGCAGATGTCGAAGCCCCATGCATATGCCTAGCAATTGACAGACCAATGGAAATGAAGCAAATTTGAATTGCTAATCAAAGATAGATGAAGTTGATGAAAGAATACAAACCCCTTCGACTATCTGTGGATGACCTCCCAATGGATTGACAGCACAACTTTGATTACAACCAAAAGCGTTGGCGGGAATTCGTGCAACATCCTCGATGTCCTTGATTATGGTCTTAAGAATAACAATGTGCAACTGTGCCAACAACCTTGATTCCTGAGAAAGTAAATGTGACATAGCTAAATTTTTCTTAGGAGTGTGACATAGCTAAATTGAAACCAAATAGCTGAAATTTGGTTAACACTTCCTCTCAGCAACCAGGAAAATGTGACAAAGCCACACTTACAAGATCATATGATGGATCCAAGGAACTAAAAAGTAGAAGGAAATAAATGGAACCTCAATATGTAAATTGAAATCATTCAATTTGAACTGGAGAGTCCAAGAAATGTGTTTCCTAAAAGACATCCATCATTTTTTTGAGGGTTCATCCATCACATTAAAAAACCATTAAGCTGGTTTAAGGGAACAAACAGCCCCTACTTCCAACAGATTTTTTTTTTGTATGGAACTAATCAAGGATCTGCAAAAGGAAGGGACAGTGTTGGTGCCAAAGTACCAGAACCTATCCAAATAGACTCATCATCAGATTCTGAATTTGAAGGTCAGTAGCATTTCCATAATTGTTTAGCCTAACTAGCATTGGGAAACACTTTACATCTTTTTGGTTGGCATTTCCTCAACTTTTCCATTGCCATTTAATTTGATATAAACCTCAAGTGGAGGCATTATTGTTTGTGTGGTTTCTCAGTTTCTCTAGATCTTTCAGAGGAGGGTGAACACACTGTTAAGCCTCTTGGTTAATACTTCCTTTACATGTTGGTGCCATAGGCTACATTCTATCTGTAATGCTGTTTTATCGACAGTTCCTTTTGGATTCCAAATAAGAAGGGTTTTTGTTTTATGTTGGTGTTTATTCAAACTCCGCCTATATTTTATAGCCGGTCCCAAGCCCGGATAAAGGAGGAGGGTTGTGTTAGGCCCCGACAGTCAGCATAAAATCCTGTCGAATCTTATGAACATGGATCAACGAATAGAATGGCGTCGTATGATCCATGTAGCCGACCCCACCTAGTGGGATAAAGCTTTGTTGTTGTTGTTGTTGTATGGAACTACTTTAGTAGCATATAGCTAACGAAGGTCGGGACTGGCCTAGGCACAGGGCCCCCTGTTCCCTCCACCTTAGTTTCTGGGTAAATGAATGGTGGTGAAAATAATTATCTTGTCTAATTCTCAAACTAGCATTCAGATCATCTAGGTCTGCAGAATCAGTAACCAAAAAAATCATGTTAACAAAATAACAATATTAAGTGGCAGCAATAAGCACCTCTTCTTTACTTAGTAAGTGTAACAAAGTATTGTGACAAGCAATGGGAACTGGTGAAGCATATACGCTGATGCAAGTTGGACCTAACTATATATTTTTCTTATTTATCCTGTTAACACATATGGAATTCAAAAGTTTGTAACGACTAAGTTCCTCAGCAGCTCCATGCCTTTCCAAATCAGCCTCTTATAATGCTGAAAAGATTGATATCATAATCGAAATCAATAAAAGCCAAATCAAAAGTAGAGGAGACTCACATAATCATGAAGGGCTTGAACAAACTCATCGAGTGTGAATGGCCAAAGCCCCAGGACATCAGCGAAAGTAATAAAGAACTTCCAAACCTGAGTTTTCAATCAAGAACGCAGTACATTAGGCTAAATCTGTCTCATACATAACTGTGTAAAAGATGTCTAAAACAAAAAAGAAAATGGAAGCAATCAGAATAATGCTCCATCAGATTATAGATTAACCAAAACACTGCCATTAGATTTTCACCTTAAGAAGTTTAGCAATATTCTCTTCAGAATCAATCCAAGGTTGAATTGCAAATGGCCTTTTCAATTGAACTGAACTTGGTGGAAACGAGATCAACATATCTGAAGAGCATAACATACCAAGCATACAAGATTTAGAAAATTTTGGTTTCAGGCGGAATATTAAAACTCTACATTAAATTCAGCTGTTATATCCATATTTATCCATCAAGTTGAATAGTGCACTCATAAAGAATAAGTACATTGCAAGCATCTGAATACAAAAAATCTATACCTCTAAACGAATCAAGTTGTTGCAAAGTGTCACTATCAAGGGCCAAAATTGATGGCAAACCTTTAGCTGATGCAGCTAACTCCATTAACTCCAAACATTCATCTTCAATGAGCTCCATATATTCTCTTGCAATTTTACGGGCAGTAGCCCTCTCATTAGCAGCTTTTAGTTTTGCTGCCTCCTTCTGTCTACGCAGTTCTTTTTGCCTCATCCTCTCAGCCTGATCTCATCCAAAAGTGAATTTTTTAAGGGCATTCAAGAACAACATTAGATCATGAGGAAGGACCAAAAGATGAAAATATTATCAAATATACCTTTCTTGATTCCTTCAACAAGAACTTCTCCTTGCGTTTTAATAGACGCCTCTGTTCACGCTGAAACCTTTCTTCCTCTTTTTGTTTCTCTTTCATCATCCTCTCTTCTTCCTTTCTCCTTTCATGATCATGTCTCTCCATTTCCCTTCTCATTTGTTCTCTCTAAAGACAGGAAAAGTAACTCCACAAGATAGTTTTTAATAAGATGACAATGTAGGAGTTAAGAGGTGCCAACCTTTCGTTTCTGAATGCCTTGTTTCTCAAGCTCTTTTCTAATCTGCAATTCATGGGCTTCAACCTCCTTTCCAATTCTTGCTTCATCACTCTACATATTGTCAAAAGCATGTCAACTGATGGAAATCTTATCATTCGATAAGCAAGGTTGGAGTAAAAATTATTTACTTTTCGTTTCCTGCCCCATCTTGAAATATCTTCCTCATGGAAAAGTCTCCTATCAGATGAAGCATATGAGTTTTCTTGTTCAATTACTTGATGAAGACCAAATTGAGAATCAGTTGTAGGACTTGGGAAAGAGTTTCCTTTTGGACCATTGCTATACTCAGTTGAGCTGGGAGAAAATATTTGCTGCTGGCCTTGCAGTGACAAGAGGGAAGCACTTGACATTTGACCTTGAAAAGTATAACCTGGTAAAACACAGTCAGTCCCATGCAAAAGATGGCTTGGAGCTAAAGATGGCACCCTAATGCTAGGGGAATCTCCTACAGAATGATAGTTATCATGTGTGTCTGACTGAACTGTTGGTTGCTCAGGTAGAAACTGATATTCATGAACGGCTCTTGAACCCATGGATGGGTTTGCTCTTTCTGTTAGAGAACTGCCAGATAGTGTTTTCCTCTTTCTGTTAGAGGAACTTGAAAATATAGAAGGCTCCGTAATAGGCAAGAAAGCTGGTGACTATAAGAAAAAAACAACTATTAATACTTAAGAGCAATATAACTTAACCAATTAAGACTCTCAGTTCTTATTAAATGAATTCAGACTCTAAGTTCATACTGAACTAACATAAAGACATATATATAGACTACCAAAAGGATATTCATTAGATATGGAAAGAACAAAACAAAATAAGCCAAAAAGGCAAAATAAAAAGAAACACATTTCAAAATAGGAAAATATAATATCCAATAGCTAAATGAATGCCAGAAGAGGATAAAAGATGAACCTTGGCTGACTTTCTATCGTATCTCTCCAATACTTTACTATCATGGGATCTTGCAGGTTGTTTTCGCTGAATCGACATTGCTGTTGAGGGAACAAAAGCAATAAATTAATTATTAGTAATAGGCTAGTGTTTAAAATCAATTGATTTATAATAGGATATACCACGCATTGAATGTTGAATTTGCTAAAAGTTCATATTGATCAAGGTTCAAAATAAAAAGAACAAGGGCATTAAATTCTAAGTTTATCCTTAAAGATAAAAAGCCGCAACAAGGGAAGTAGATGCATATATGAGTAAGATTAATGCACAAAGCCACTGAAACAAAAGAATAAAATCAATAAATCAAAGGTATGGTGGCAGGGTTCATAATGGATAATATAGGTTTCAATCAGTCAAACTAAAGCAACAAGGGAAATAAAAGGTCAAAGAAGTTCAAAATCATATTACTAATGAATAATCTGGCTTCTCATGTCCAACATATATAGCAAATAAAAAGTCCAGAAATTAATCATTGTCAATTAAATCCTAGCATCCATACATGCTAATTAAAAAATAGCATTCCTTGCAAAACAAGAAATAAAATTAAAGAAAGTAATAAACACAACATACAAACAAGTAATTAATGCAACATAATCACACTGAACTACGAAGGTTATAATTACCGCTCACTTCTACAAGTTTGTATTTTTAAAGTACGAACTGATTGAAATCTTTCCCATATTCTGCCTATGTTAAGGGAAACGAAAAGCAGGATTACCCTACACAAGTTTTTTAGTCTATATATCCACAAAGCTGGAAGAAGCTTATGAAAATATTTCCTTCAATCTTGATGGTATATCACATGTTCCACAAATAGATTAGATAATGTTCCTTCATGGACATCTGCAACACAACTAGTACATGTCATTTTAGTAGAGAAGGATCCTTTCACACAAACCAGATTTCTTCTGATTAATATGGAGGCAGAACGATGTCAAGTCAAAAACAAGGAGGCAGAACGATGATACGCTGTCTTAAGGGAAAATGATGATTAGTATATTATTGAGGTCATAAATTTGGTATTCAACCTATGGGTACCGCAAATGCTCCAGGTGGCAGAGGGTCAAACTCGACACCGAGTATTGGTCCATCCTCTCTCAGAGGCCCCCCAAGCTGTGCTTCGATGGATTGAATCACCCGATACTCTGCTGCTGATAGATGGAAAGGCTGCACTGTTTGCGGCAGCAACAGCAACCGGGACTGCTCATAATACCTGGGCATATTTAGTCCAGTTCTAAAAAATGCAGCACCTTTCCTTGCAACCGTCCTCGAATGACCGCCCCCACTACCCAAATATGAGCTTGAGCTGGAACCAATACCCCCCGATCCATGCCCCATCAGCATATCGTTATGCGACAGAGGAGGCAACACAGACGGCGTAGGAGTGGCTGGCAAGGGCTCCCCCTCTCGCCGTGGCCTCTTCGAGGGTTGCGGCTTCCGGTCCTTCATCCTCCGATGGCAAAACCACATCTGGAGCTGCCTATCGGATAGGCCAATCTTCATTGAGAGCACCTGTCGAGTTGCCTCCGACGGATATTTCTCCTCTGATCCGAAGAACACAACCAGAAACCGATCAAACCATCATGCGGAGAAAGAAATAGCTGAAACAAAGGGAACAAGCCGAAAGAAGAAGTCATCCAACGAACCCGCGAAGGTCTTCTCCAGGACCTCCAACTGGTAGGGACTCTTCATCTGGCGCTTTGGGGGACGGCTTCCGCTACCGCTCTCCACATCTGCCGCAGCAGCAGCGGCCGCCGCCGGCGACTTATTCCATCCCTCCGACGGCGGCTCCTCTCCGGTACCTTCGGCCTCCATCGGCGTTAGGAACCAGGAAACCAAACCCTAGATCGAGTACAACTCTCCTCCTTTTGGGAAGGAAAGGCTAACACACCAAGCGATGGGTGATCGAATTCGTCCTATTGGCATTTAATTTATAGCGGAAGCGACCGACGAGGGGCAGATTTGGTGACGAAAAATCGAACAAAAAAAAAAGCGAAAGGAGGAGATGTGCGTTGGAATTCGATACATAAATGAGAAGTTAATAATAATGATAAGAACGCCAGGAACAAATAAGAACAATAACAAGAACAAAAAGGGATTGGACGATAAAGAGGAAATAAAGATGAATAGAGCCGAGAGCAGTGATACAATATATATAACAATAACAATAATAACAACGGCAACAAGAAAAAAGTGGGATTTGATTTGGGATAGAACGAAGGATCCATCATCATATGCTATTAGTTCCGTGATGTAATATAAGATTGGGAAGAAAATCCCAGAAAAGAAAACTCTCTCTCTCTCTTTCCTGTTTGTTTTTGCTGAAATATGTGAAAAGGAAATAACTAAATAGAATCTAGAATCTGGACTTGGAATTTGGATGCCCTTTTAGGATGAGAGAGACGGAGCAGAGGAGAGATAGAGATGTATGTGATTGAGAAGAATTTGGTTTGGATTGGTGGTGTTGGATTGGGGCTCGAGTTTGTTCTTCCGCCGCAGAGCTCACTCTTTCTTAAAATTCCTCTCTCCCGCCACCTAAGTTTGCTTATGAATAAGTTTGTTGCCTTCCTTCCTCTGTACGAAGAACAAATCTAAACCCCTCGTTCCTCCAGATCCGCATGTCCGGCAAAGCAGCCTATTCCAAAGTGGGACCCCCGACGAAAGTGTTTATTCGCAGTTATTTTATTTTACATTTTCGAATAATGGGTAATAATTAAGGCTGGAGTTACCAGGGAAATTAGAGGCCTTATTTACAAGCTAGGTAACTCATTTAAGCATATTTTAAAATATAATTTTACATTTTATATTATTTATAATGTATGAGCACGATTTTTTAGCACAAAATTTATTTATAAATGTCTAATTAACTTTATATTTTGAAATATTTAATATGATTATAAAAAGTATTATTTCTATCGTAACATTATGAATAAGTATTATTTTACATTCATGCTCGTGTGTTAAAAATATATTAAAATTTTGCTATCGATAATCAATAAATTTTTTATCAAAACTAATATCACATATTTATAATAAAATAACATTGATTTTTTTCAAATTCTACTCTAAATAATGATTAAGGTCCATATAGTTAACATATATGATATTTTAAATTAAAAATATTATGACTCTTCATATTAACTGAACATGATTAATGGAGTTAAATAGATATAAAATATATGATTTTTTTATAAAAAAATAATTATGACTTGTCATCGGTAACTAAAATCAGTTAATAGACTTAAGTGGTCATTGTTTAATGAGAAAACCAGAATGGAGGAAAGGTAGAGGTGCTTAATGCTTAGAATTATATATATCTAAGATTATAGCATGTGTGTTAAAAATATACATTAGAAATTTTATGCCGATATTAATAAATATTTTATTTTAAAAATATAATATATTTATAAGATAATGATATTGATTTTTTTCATATCAATATATCATACTCTAAATTACAATTAAGGATGATATAGTTAAAAGCAATTAATGGAGTCAAGTAGATATGAATATATGTAATTTTTAAAATTAAAAAATAAATATGACTTGTCACCATTAACTAAAAGCAATTAATAGACTTGGGTTATCCTAGTTTCTCATTAAATAAGTTTATGCATGAAGTGAAAGAGAAAATTTAAAATAATTTTAAAAAAAAAAGAATGGAGGAAGAATAGAGGTGCTTAATGCTTAGAATTACATGTATATAAGATATCATAAATTGGTTTCTACCATTGTCGTATAATCAAGTGATATTTGTATGAGGTGATATGTTGTCGTTGATTGATTAATGGCATCGGGTGGGTGCGACAGCAGACCAACCATTATTAGCATAGGAATAATGATTTTTCAAGTAAGGTAATATATATTTTTTACTAATATAATAATGATTTTATATTTTTATTGTGATTTATAAAACATAATAGATATCAATAAATATCTTATAATTTTAAAATAAACTACATACGTTAGTTAACTTTACATTTTGTAATATGTAAAATGTCTATAAAATATATTTTATCTTTAAAAAATATTGGAATATGTGTTCTACCCAATTTACATTTTTCATGTGTTTCAGAAAAATATATTAAAATGCTGTTACAAATATATTATGATAATTAGTAAATATTTTATCTAAAGTAATATCATATATTCAAAAGAAATTACATTGACCTTTCCAATATATCCTTATTACATTTGAGATTTGTGTTTTATAAATGTAAACATAACTCTTCATTTTTAATTACATGTTATAAAAAGTCATTAATAGTATTTTTAAAACTAAATGAAAATAACTTTTCATCTTCCCTCTATAAGTATAAAAAGAGCTCTAAGATCAAACTTCATCCATATTTTTTTATAATTATTTTTTATTTCTATTACTTATTATAAAACCATGCTTCATGACAATTTTGTAATTATGATGGAATTTTTTTGAATTTTTCCATGATTAAACGTTAGCAAATTGGCATTAGTGGTTAAACTAAATGCAATATTTATTAATGGACATTAAAGTTATAAGTTATCTACAAATAAATATTAGACTGTTCATATCATAAAGTTATTCATAAATAAAATATGTATTATTTTTCTATATAATTACATATTTTCTCTTTTTGCAAATGTTAGTGCATTATAAATCATCGTCATTACTTTTTTTTTGTTGTATAAGGTTCATAAAGAGACATTAATAATACAATTTTTCTAAACAAATTATAATGTCACATAAACTTTCATATTTCATTTACACACTCACATATATATAAAGTTCATGTAATTATTTTGTTTTCGGCAAATTGGTTTAATTATTTTATGTAGTTAACAATTATAACGCATTAAATGAAAAGAAAATATTTTAAAATTAGAAAAGATGAAGTCATGATTAAATATTTCTTATAGTCAATTAAAATATTCTAAAATATAAACTTAACTAACAATATTTTTGTAAGATATTTACGAATTTGTTGTAAACATACTAAAAAATTAAAATCATATTTAAAATATCTTTAACTTGCATGAAGCAGGATTATATTACCTAGTTAAATTATAAAGCCGATGATTTCTCAGCAACTTCGATTTTTATAATTATCCATATTTGAGTAGAATCAAAATATCATTAATGCAAATCCCACAAAAAAATTTATTTACTCCATATAAATGTTCTTATGAACTGACTTAAAGTTAAAAGTATTAATAGCTCATATAATTTAACTAAAATTCGATTAATCTATATTCAAAAGATAGCAATAATCCTACAAAAGTTGGGTGTATAATTGCAACAAATTGCAAGTACGATGAGGTCGTAATATCAAACCCCGCTTCGAAGATCACCTTGGAGAGTATCCAATTTATTTCTTTCGAATTACAAAAACATTAAGGCTTTGCTTGGCAATGTTAGAAATAACGTTTTTTTATCAATTTGATTACAGACATAATCAAGTAGAGTTCAACGTTTTGAATGAAAACATTGAAAAGCTACTTCTATTAATATTTAGTTTTAAACGTTTAGAAGTTTATATTTATTTTCTAATTTTATCCTTATTCAAGTGTATTATTTCTTTTTCGATTTACCTTGTTATTTTATCATTTATATTTTACAACCATTCAACTCATTCCTTTTATATTAATATTTAATTAATTACAAAATATTTATTTAATAACAATGGATATAGAAATTAATTAAATAATTAATATTTTTAGATCATATATGAACTATATAAAATGTATTATAAATATATTTTTATATATTTTAATAACAAATTTACTTGTGAAATTTTATTTTATTTCATTGAGATATTAGTCATTTATTTATTAAATTTTAATAAAATTTGTATAGCAATTAAATTGAATAATTTATTGTATGTTCAATTATGTCATTTTATATTTATCCATTAATTCCATCGCTAAGTTTATCAAATGCTTATTTATTAATATATTAAATGAATCACTAATCGCTAATCATCAATCGCTAACCGCTATTTAAATCTATCAATTGTCAAACCGCTATCTGCTCATCAAATCGCTAATAATATCAAACAGAACATATGAAAATAGTGATGCAACGCCCCCAAATCGCACCCCGCCACGTGGCAGGATATGCTTCGAAGACGCTACGAGTCATTCTTACGTGTACATCATATTGACAAAAAAAAAATTTAACTGGTCAACTCAAACATTATATAAACGCGAAAGACTTAATCATCATTAAATAATAAAAAGAGGATGACATCTTAGTATGCGGAATACTGATAAAGAACTTCATATAAGGCCAAAAGGAAGCTAGTACATCAAACTAAATGACTCAATATATTCATGTGTAGCCACCTACGAGCTCGATCTGTTACCGTTGATCACCTTCATCATTAAGATTTGATCCTGCATTTAAGAATATGCAGAAGAGAAAAGGCTCTATAAGTTTTTCAACTCATTATGGAAGTAAGAGAAATAATCATAAAATCATGATACTAAACAATAATCATAAGGACATCATCATCATATAGAAGAAAAATAGACATCTTCATTATATAAGTAAAAAGATTATTCGAACGTGTCATATGGATAGAAGATCACTAAGGTCATAAGAAATAAATAAATCAAAATGTCATATTCTTGGATTCATAAGATCAAAAGATAAGATAGATCATAATAAATCATCATAGATTTATCATGAATTGTATCATCTTTTTTAGGTCATATTAATAATAGATTAAGAGATCATTGAAAGATCGCTATAAGTGTGACAAGAGTAGGGGTGTTCACGAGTCGGGTTTGACCCGACCCGTGACCAAACCCGACCCAACCCGGCCGAGTTTGGTCGGGTCGAGTTTCAATTTTTTTATGAAAGGACCCGACCCAACCCGACCCGGGCCGGGCCGGGTTGGGTCTGGTCGGGTTACCCGACCACCCTTTTTTTAAATTTTTTTTTAATTTTTAATACAAAAAAGTATTTACTAATTTATTTTAAATATAAAATAGAATATTTTTAGGCATAAAAAATATTGTTTTAAATATCTACATATTATTCTCTATTTAAAATACATTATTATATTTTTTTTGTAATTTAGATGATATACACTACTTAAATTGAATAAAAAATATTCAAAATTAAAAAAAATAAAAAATCGGTTTGACGGGTTGGGGTCAAGTCAGGTTGGGGGTTAGGTCCCGAGCCGACCCAAAAGGGTTCGGGCCGGGTCAGGTAATCGGGTTCACCGGGTCGATCCGGTGAACACCCTTAGGCAAGAGCCACTAATCATCATGAAGAGATTTCATTATATGCTTCATTTTTTTCATCATCTCATTATTCATCTTTGACTTATAATAGGGTATATTTCAACCAACGGGGAGGTCTGCCTCAATCTGTCCATCATCATAACTGACAAAGTGAGCCCATAACTGACCAAAGTCAGTCCATAACTGATCGTCACCAGTCCATCATAAAAAGAACCATTCATTTAACATTTTTCATCTTTTATCTTGTAGCTTTTAATTTATCTTTCATTAAGACATAATGATCATGATTAACATTTGGTCATCATAAGAAAGGATCAACGAATCGCACTGATCAATGGTCCTAATCATCATCATTATATATATATAATTTAATCAGAGCTACAAGATAGGATCATGGAGAGAAATAAAAAACATATGAACATCATAATCATCATCATTATCATAGGATAGATCAAGATCGATAGATATGGATCAATGTCGTCGTAGATATGATTAAATCTAAATTAAGTCATCATAAGGTTGTAATAGACATCATCATTATTAAGGGCATAAATAACATAATCATATGACGACTTAAATCAGGACTATGCACGTGAATCAGGGATCAAAAGATCATAAAAATCATCTTGGTAGTATCGGAACCCGGGCCGAGTTGGGTGAAACACGAGCCGATTTCATAAAGGGTAATATTGGAAGAAAATCACGACATGGCTCGGGCCGGGTGTAGGTCATACACGGGCCAGATTCGTACTTAACAGTTTGGTCGGTCGATTCGACGACTCGATCGATTTTCGCTCGACAAAAGACGCGGTCGAGCGTGACTTCATCGTGGAATTGTCCAGGTTGGGTTGTCATGAACTCGGGCTGGGTTCTTCTTCGTTGCAGAGCTTCATGCTCGTGACAATTGCAGACCCGAGCCGAGTTCCTACGATCTCAATCCGACGAAGGACCTGCTCGGGTCGGGTTCTGGTAAATTCGGGCCGGGTTCTTCTTACGCAAAAACTACGCAGACGCGCGGTTCGCGTTCTGTTTATCTTTTCCGACGATGACCGGCACAAATCAACATCATGCAATAACCAGGAATTACCTAGAACATGCTTCATATCTAAAATTAAGATTCTATCACGAATTTATCATAATTCCATACCTTTTAGTTTCTGTCCAAGAAACTATTTGTGCAGTTTTCTTCTTCCTCTTCCTCTGCTCGCTCCTCTCTGTCCAGGAGCGCGACCGTTTCCGTCCGAGTCCTCCGGTGTGTCCCTTGTATGGTGACAATTGTCAGGGACGAGAAGGAAACGAAAAGGGCGCACGTACGAGGAGAAACTAGGAACGGCTTGTGAGGAAATGAAAAAGGGATTCTGGTTTGATTTGGCCTCATATTTATAGGAGAGAAATTTGAGCTTTGGTTGGAAACCAAGTCCTCTCGGGCGTTACAAGTGAACTCAACAACAGTCACGCATGATTCGAGGGAACACTTTTCTTACAAGGCAGTCGGCGGCGTATCAAATTTTTTGCGGAAAAATTACGTCAAATACTCTCCAACTTTGAGCACTTTTCTAGCGCTATTGATTCCTCCCCGATCGCCTCAACCAATGCTTCGTCAGGTCTTCCCACCATTAAGTTCTTCAAATTACACGCGTGCGAGCGATACACCGCCATCTTGTTTTCGGCATCCTGGACCCTCTTCGTGAACAATCGGGACGAACCGGTGCTGCCTTGGCGTGCTCTGCGACCTCCTCGCTGCCATCGCGATGGAGGATTTGGTCTTGTCCATGTAGTTCAGACTGTTGGGCACGTGTAGGGCTTGTCGCAGGAGGCCGTCCACGACGATGGATAGAGGTGTTCACAAGTCAAGTTCGACCCGACCCGTGAGCAAACCCGACTCGACCCGACCAAATTTAGTCGGGTCAGGTCAAGCACCCCTTGGGGTCAAATCCGACCCAATTCGAGTCGGGTCAGGTTACTCGACCACCAAAAAAAAACATTCTTACTATTTTTATATTTATTTAATATAAAATATATTATTTTAAATATTTATTTTAAAGTACAAAATAAGTTTTCTAACTATTTAAATATTTTATTTCATTTAAAAAATAAAGCAAATATAGGCCTAAATTTAAATAAATAAATAAATTTGGTCATCGGGTCGGGTCGACTCAGGTTGAAAAAATCCAACATGTATCCCACTCGAACCATGGTTAGGTCGGGTCGACTCGGGTTGAAAAAATCCAACATGTATCCCACTCGAACCATGGTTGGGTCAAGTCGGGTTGAGTCATCGAGTTCACCGACCCGGTGAACACCCTTAGCGACCGAGCTCTTCATCGAGTTGGTGGCATGTAACGGGACGTGTTGTGTATCGTCTTGTAGCATCGCCCTTTTATGGCGAAGATGCAGTAATTGCTATCCTACATGCTTTGAAAGTATGAAATGGTCCTTAAATCTCATGTCTTTACAGTTAGCATGTCCAGCATGACCCGACCCTAGTGTCCTCGATTCGTTCAGCAGCTCAATAGTGCGAAGACATTTTCTGTTAGCATACATGTTGGATCATGTAGAAGGAAATGTGAACAATTTTTAATTGCTCTGTCTCCAGAGTTCATGCAGTCGCAGAGCTGGGGGCAACTCCCCTCCCCCTTCCCCTGCGCTCACATCGACAAGCGCATGGGAAGGGGTTCGCCCCCCGCTTGGCAACCTTGTCGGAGATCATAGAGCAGGGGCAATCCCCCTCATCATCGTAAATGTGTCCACGCAAGTTATTTTTTAAATATTTTTTATAAATACCATGTTGTGTGATTGCTTGTGTGGAGAAGGGATGCCACGTCGATATTGCAATCGGAAAACCACCAATTGAAGGTAAAAATGATAGTTGATGAAAGAAGTTAAAAAATTGAGGGTAGTGTTATTATCAAATGAAGCTTGAGGATAACGCTGGAAAAGTGCCCAATGTTAAAAGGTATTTCATGAAATTTAACCCAATTACTTTTTTCAAAGGTGAATCAACCCTTTGCATGCGCGTTACTAAATTGTATCAAATATATATATATATATATATATATGAGAATAAAATAAATGCATGAATTCAAAGGTATCCACGTATAAACATAAATCACGATCACAACATCAGTTTAAAACCCTAAATCTAATACGTGAGATCGTAACAATCTTGTAATAATTAATAATAATTAATGGGAAAGTTTTAAAATGACGAGTATGTTGAATATATATATATAGTAATAAAGTGTAGCTTTGAAATCTTTGAAATCAAATTCATTTTGTTGTTTATTAACGAAAAAGAATAAAGTGATTTGTGTACGAGGCGAACATGCCTTCAACCCTTCTTATTCTAAAAAAAATATTTAAATCTCTCATAAATCATGACGATTTTTCGCATCTAAGTTCAAAGTATGAATTTATCTTATGAAATCTCTAAACTTTACCACATTTTCCACTTTAATCTCCCCTTCTAATTATATTAATTTTATTTTTTCTATTTATGAAAAAATTAAAATGTCCTTCCACGAATTCATCTTAGTTTTAATATAAAAAATAATATAAAAAAACTTCTGCCAACAGAGTTCATCCATATATAATAATAAAATACTTTTATATTTTTATATTATTTTTAACATTAAAAGTGAGAATAGTTTGTGGAAGGACATTTTAGACTCATAAAAGTTAATGGAATTAGACAGAAAGATTAAAGTGAAAAATGATGTAAAGTTTAGGAATGTGCTAAATTAATTTTATAATTTGGAGTTAGATATGATGAATTATAATAATTTAAGAGAAATTTAAGAAAATAATTCAAATCTTATTTTATAATAGACAAAGCGAGTGATGGACATAAGGTCGAATGGGCTGGCTCAATTCCATTCCTTGATGAGCAAATATAAAATGGACTCATATAGTGACTTTAGTTTTTTTTTTATTCGGAAAGCGGCACCGATTGTTCAACATAGTTAGCTCTAAGAGTTATGTGCATTAGTCACGGGCTGGAGTCTCGGCACATCATCGAGCTCGATTATTCTGTTGTCATTCCGGTCAGCATGCATTATATTGTGAAGCTCCCAATGAAAATTTTCTTCATCCACAAAGATTTAAACTCGAGATCTCTATTTAAGCGATGACGCTCCACCCCAACTCTCTTAGTAGTGATTTCATTTATGTGGATGTATTAGCGTATAAGTTCGTAATGTTTCTAATGACGTGCCAAAATGCTCTTGGCATCAAATTGTCCCACTTCTCCACATTGCCGCGCTAAGCACACAATTCCAACGTTGTTTGAGGGCTTGCTTTGTGAAATGTGATCTTTTTTTTCTTTCATAGAGTCTAAAACAACATCCGGTAAAGACTTGAAATCTCGTGCTACTTCAAGGCATAAAAGCGAGAATGCTCATTCGCTTGATGAGAAATAAAAAAGAAATATTGAACCAATCCGTTCAAAAAAAATTTGAAGATAAACAAGTAAATAGTTAAAAATAGTAGGTAGGAAGGGGTTTCTCTTTTCTTTTAAAAAAACACATGACTTTATTTAAAGAAAATAAATTGTATATGATAAACTTCATTAAAATTATAAGACATATTAATGGAATATATTAAAGGATACTGTTTTTTGTAAATATGCTAAAGGATACCTTTTAATAAGACAATTGTGTAGGATCCCAAAGGACACCAATAGGGGGGGTGAATTGGTGTTCAATTCGAAAATATTAATTAACAAAAACCGTCGCAAAAGCTTAAAATCGATTCTTAGATCTTTTATAATTTAGATCATAAATTCAATATTAGAGTGAGAAAGAGAGAGAGAAAAACAAACGCAAACACACGGTGGTTGTTGATGAGGTTCGGCCACACCTTGGCCTACGTCCCCGCTCCGACTTCTCGACCTCGAGACCACCGGAGATTCCACTAATTCCTTCCTTTGTTCCAAATGGGGCAAGGAAGAATGTCCTTTACACAATCACCTTTTTCTTCGCTTCGAAAGGCAAAGCAACATCTCATCCTAGAAAGCTAATCTATTTCTCTCGTTCAAGAGATAAGATTTAGAACCTCTTTTACACATGAGCTCTCTCTATTTTTCTGAACAATAATGTTTCTCTCTTTTACAATTCTATGCTCACAAGAGTGGAAGAGAGAAAGAAGAGCAAACTAAAAATGAAAACTTCAAGAAGAATGTATTCTTTTGATAACTTGAAGTTTTTCTTCAAGGCTTGGATGTGTGCACTTCTTTCTGGCTTTGGCACTTCTTTTATAGGCTTTTGCAAGTGAGAAAGTCATCCAAAAATTATTCTACAATTTTCCTTCAAATTTGACTGTTACTGTTCATTTGACTCACAGGCCGGTCGATCGCACATATGAATCGGTCGATCGGTACATTTTTTTTTATGAAAAATGTGATCGTTGGCGAATTCTGTACAGTCCGATCGACCTGTGTCATGGACCGGTCGACCGATACCTTGACCGGTATAGTCTCGACATTTTGCTTGATGAAATTGGGCATTTTCTGCACTGACCGGTCGACCTGTGTTCTGGACCGATCGACCTGTGTTCTGAACCGGTTGACCAATATTCTAGACCGATCGACCTATTTTCCAGCCGGTAACTCGATCGCCCTATACTATTTTAAGCATAACTTTTTGCATAGTTATCCAAATGATGTGATTTTTTGATTCTATGGAAAGCTAACGGAATTCTCTACAACTTTGGTATTTATGACTAATCCAAAATCTAATAAGATCATAGTTAATTATTTAATCAAAGTGTAGTGCATAAAGTTATCCCTTTTTCTTTAAACTTTTTCAGCATTTTAACTTTAAACTTTCGAGGTTTGTATCATCAAAATATAATTTTATACATCATTAAAACTTAGATCCAACAAATTGGACCCCATAATTTAACACATAGATTCACCTAGTAATTTTACACTAAGACGATGTCAGGTTGGTTGAAGAATTGTGCTAGAATATGATTAATTAACCTAACTATGACGAGTAAATAATCAATTCTACTTATGGTCCATTAATGCCCCCAAAAATCAAAACCTTTCTTTGAAAATTATCCCATTTCAAATTACCCACTCTTGATATGATATCTTATTTCAATATGAATATTAACACCTCTTGTCCCCTATGTGGGAATGCTGTGGATATGACGGACATCTATGGTCTTTATTGTAACATAATACCAATTGCATATTTATGCACCAGGATAGATGGCATTTAGGTGATTGGATCTTGGACGGGCACGATCTGGATGCCCCTTCGGCGTCCAGACTTCAGACTCTTATTGTCTTTTGTTTGTGGAGCATTTGGCTAGCTCGTAATGACATCAATTATGCTTCCAAATCGGTAACCATATCGATTATGTTGAATTCATTAAACCCATCATTTCTGAGGCAAAATAACCCCCAAGACTCATTCGGGTCCGGTGGGAGACCCCACGTCCCAATTGGGTGAAAGTGAATTATGAAGAGTCTTTCACCAAACTTGGGGGAGCAGGTTTTGTTATTCGCAATTCTGATGGACTTTATGTTTTGGCAGGAGCGATAGATTCCTGGGCAATTGGTGTGCTAGAAACAAAAATGCGAGGAGCATTGTACGACTACGGACTCAGGGGTTGTCATGACCAGGGGCTCACACGCGTTTGGCTTGAGGTCAATTCAACAAATTTGGAGGAAATAATTAACAAGAAGTCTAAATGTTCTTGATGAATGTGGAGTCTCTTTTCTGAAATTGACTACATAATTTCTTTTTTTGAAAGCTTTCAATGTACACACTGCTATAGAGAATATAATTCTATCATAAACTTTTTGGCACATCGGAAAAGAGTGGTCTTTTTTGAAACTTTTTGAACGAGGTCCTCTCCTCCGAAGGTCCTCAACATTATGTATTCAAACATTGCTCAAACTTATAATACATGAAATTTTTGGTTAAAAAAACATTTTTTACTTACCTCTGTCATTTTATAGCTGTTTGATAGAATAAATTTTTTTTATTTTACCCTTTTTTCACCCAACAATTTAAAGAGATTTGCTATGTAGTACTAGTTAATAATGTTTGTGAATATTGTTTAAGGAATTTTTTAGTTAAATGTTTATTTTCATAATTGTTGAAGGATTGCAGGTGTAAAACTCACAAAAATTTTAACTAGTGACAATTCAATTAGTTTCATATAAATAAATAGAGAGCGTTACCAATAAAAAATACTGTCATGACCTCATGTTAACTTAAATGCATGTGTAAGTCTAAAGAATTTACACTGTTGGATTAAAATCTCATGTTGAATCTTAATATATAAACTTCAAATAACTTTACTTATTTGATCTTACCATGACATCATCAAATAATCTAAATAATTAATCATCTATCATTAAATATTGATCTACTTATGAATCTATGCATATAAATCTTTTTTGAATTTGCGCCTTCATATATCGATCCCTAAGGGGGCATTGAAGTTAAATTACCTAGATCCACATATTACTTTGTTTACTTTATTTTAATTTATAGTAATATGAATTGTGTAGTAATGCAGATTACTTATAAAGTGACAATCCACATTAATTAGATAGAGGTGTCTATCGACTCCATCCACATTGTCACTCGAGTGATAATATATTTGATAATATATTTTTATTTTCTTTTCATTCATGCACTTCCCAATCTTATACAAATAAAATATAAAAAAATATAAAAGAATCATATAACAACAAGAAATAATATTATTACCATAATCTTTATAATAATTAATAATATTAATTTATTTAAAACTTATTTTATTATTGTTATTCACATGAATTGCATATTATTATTAGTTGTTATTTTAGATGATATATATTACCATTATTTTCATTTTAAAAATATTAATATCTACAATTAGATTTATTTAATTTATTAATTTAATGATTTGTATTTAAGTTTTTAGCAGTGTTTTATAATATTTAACTTAATATTAGTGATAAAGAGTATTTTATTAAAAATTATATAGTGTCATTTAAATTATTTGAAAGATTATTCGTACATACTACATAAACAAGATAATGCACATTATTAGTAATTTAATATGTGACAATCTTTTTATTAGACAATACAGTTTGCTAGATAATGTGAAAAAATAATACAGTAAACGTCTCCTAAATTCAATTGACTCTTATACCCCATGTCGCTCTTTCTTCTAATCATTCTCAAATGATAAGCAATACTTCCCAAAACAATACAACTGAATAAGTTTTATACTAATATTAAGTTTTATCTTTTATAGAATATTTTATTATTGCCTTATTGGTTTAATTGCTTCTTTTATAAATTTTTGTTATAACTAATTAAGACTTTTACATTTAAGATATCAAAGTATATGAAACATAGTTAGAAATAAGTTAATTAATCGCAACAAATACATTTATAACAAAAAACGCAACCAAAAAGGTATTGAGACATGCTGACAATAAAATTAAATGTAAAGATATTTATAATATATAATATAGTGATATTTTTTTAAAAAAGTGCAATAGAAATTATTAAAATTTTATTGATCCATCGTCCATGAAATTCATGATAGTTGTCATAACCAATTTGATGGGTGAACCTTATTTATATTTATGGACTAAATTTGTGTGTGTGTGTTTTGCCATTTTTGCCATGATCGTTGAATGCGTTCCCACACATAATTGGATTAATGCATTATATTTTTTTTTATCAGAAATGTATTTGCATTACTAGTGAGTAATAATTAATGTTGACTAGAGAAATACGAAGATATTATATGTGCTTAATTTGATTAATAGTTTCATCCATGATAAGAATTCAAATAAGTTAACTCATAAGGGCCCGTTTGCCTGCGATTGATTATTGATAATTTTAATTGCTCAAGATTATCACCTCACTGGTAATCTAGAAGCAGGCAGGGAAGGTGTCTTTCCAAATTACCAGCTGTTGAAAATATATTTTGACGAAAATATCTCTTCAATTAAATTTTTTATTTCAAATATTTTATTAATAAATAAATATCATTTAACTTCATCTTTTTAATTATTTGAAATATTTTTTAAATAACTCTTAATTTTGTCTCATCTTTTTTATATATATTCACTTTTCTATTTTTTTCTTTGTTTGTTTATAATAATATGTTATTAAAATTTGAAATAATTTTTAAGGATATTTTGATAATTTTATCACTATTTATTTTGACTATTATTTAGATTACCAGTACTTATCAAACACTGTAATGTAATATTATCGATAATTTAAATAGTAGTAATCTATTTAAGTGGTGATTTAAATTATCGGTTACTTAAATCAGTAATGCGCCAAATGGCCCCTAAGTGATTTTCGAGTTTGTGTAGTAAAAAAATTAAATTGCGAACATATAAATTATTTAATTAATGATTATTTGTTATAATCAATAATAAAAATCTTTATTTGATATAATTTTTATTACATACAACAATATGCAGGGACGAAACTACATGTAAGTTAGGGGGGCCAAGGCCCCCCTAACTTTTTGTGTTTTGTTATATAGGTAATGATATACTATATATAATATTTTAAAATAATTATGATTGCCCCTCCTAACTTGTTGAAATACACTATATATAGTAATATATCAAATTTTCCTTAAAAAGCTATATTAGTAGCCCTCCTAATCTTAAGAAATTTAAAAGATTTACAGTGTAATATGTGATTTCTTTCTATAAAAAATTGAATTAATTAGTTAAGTACTAAAAAAACCATCTAATTTTTTGAAGTTAATTACTTCATATATGTATTATGTGAAATATAATTTTACATTATTTTATCTTAAAAATTCAACTTGCAAGATAAACATGATAAATAAAAAAAAGACATGATGAATAATAAAAAGCTATATCTTAATTAAAATAAATAAAATTTATAATTATAAGTTATTTTTAATAACATTGTTTACAGAGTATTTTTTATTTTCTTAATTTAATTTTTTTATAATTATATATTTATACATGCAATATGTCATTTTTTATTTGCATTCTTTATATTTCGGTCCCCCTTGACTTTCGATCCTGACTCCGTCCCTGACAATATGTACGGTGAACATGTTTTGGAAATTATTGAGAAATAATTTAATTGATGAATTTGTCAAAATAGAAGGGAATAAATTATACGAGGGTAATACAAAAAGTGGAGTTTGCTACAATTCATTACATTTTACATTTAATATATCAATTGGCATTAAATTTATATTCATAAAAAATACGTATAAAATTGAATATCTTAAAATAATTAAAAAATAAGTGTTAGAAATACTTGTCAGGATTTGAATGATAATAAATGACTCGGAAAAAAGAGGAACGTGTTTTTCTCTCTTACGAACTTTTGAATGGTCAATAAATAAAATAGAACTTCTGTAAAATAATGTTTATCTAAATCCAAGTATAATTTATCATAGGTTCACAAATCAATTATTTATGTAATTGAAAGTGAAATTAAGAATGAAAAGCGTAAATTATGAGGAGGGGCCGATGAAAGAATAAAAAGATAGTGAAAATACGGTTCATGCATAGGAGAGAATTCCTATGTATGAAATAGTGAATTACTATTTCATTTCTTTTTTCAATAAGATAGTGAAAAACAATAAACTATTTATCATAGGTCAACTTAACTTCGGAATTAACACAATTCCTGCTAAATATATGAGTGAGAAAATACGATGAATCAGAACTTGTTCTAATTCCCACCAATTCACCCAAACACCCTTAAAAAAAAAACAAATTAGAACTTGAATTCTGAAGTTCTTGCATCTAGCAAGAACTTAGCTGAGTTATTGCTACTCAGGCCTTGCTTCTTTTTTTTTATTTTAATATATATATATGATATATACTAATTAGTGTAATAATATATATTATGCGTGTATATATAATTACTTATTTATTAATAACTTATCATAAAAATAAAAAAAATATATTTTGATATATTAATAAATAAGTATTCATTATAATTTAATTAGTATTATATTACAGTAAAGTAAAAAATCATTTATTATTAAGATATTATATTTGAATCTTAAGATATTATTTACATAAATTACAATATTAATGACATATTTAAAAATAATATAATATGACACGACTTATTTTATAATAAATATTTAACTAATAATTACATAAATATTTTTTTATATTTTAGTAATGATTATTTTAAATAAATAAATACATAATAATTTTATTTACTATAATTTTATATATTATAAAATAATAAATTATATTATTAATTCATACTTTTTATTCAAACACCCATTAAAATTTATTTATCAAATCAACTTTTTTAATATCTATTGTTACCTTTTTCATTCAAAAATCAAATCTAAATATTTTTATCTAATGGACTAGTTATCGAGAACTAATAAGAACTTAAAAGTTTCCATCCAACACAACCATAAAATTTGCAATGACATTATTGAATATTTCAAAAAAGTCATTACCAATGCACTTATTCCACCAATTTACTGAAATGAAATAGTTTATTGAAAAAAAGAAATTAATGAAATAGTTTATTGAAAAAAGGAATGAAATAGTTTATCGTTTCCATATTTAATTAGATTAATTATATTTATTCCATCTTATTCATGTGGGTACATCATAATCCTCTAGTTTTTTTTATATTACATCGCTGATAAAATTAAATTAAAAACATTTGGTAGTTAACTACAAATAATTATCATGATAATGAGCATTAAAGCTTATATACAGTATTTTTTTTTGTAAGATGGTCGTGACTGTTTCTTGAATTTTTTTAATGTTCACTATAAATTTTTTTAAAAATGTTCTCTGGAAAAAATTCTATAAAATCAAGGTAAAGAAGCTAAAATGAGAAGCGATAATCAAGTTTGATCAACACAATTAATTATCAGAGTTTTTTGTTATAGTGAACCGGAATTACTAATTTCATATTCAATTTCTAAAATCATTATTTCATTTAGAGTAATATTATTCTACTTTTTTTTTTATCTAGAATTCAGATTAGAGTACTAATAATGCTACTATGCTACATAATAGAGTCTGAATGGTTATCCCAAAAAGCAAAGCAAGTAAGAGTAAATTACGTCAAATGTTCTTAAACCCTCAAATTTTAATTTGTATTTTGTAACATGAATGTCTTTCATCTTATAATCTGTTTCACGAAATGTCCTTTCAATTAGGAATATCCAATTTTTTAATCATACGTGGTATTCATTTTTTAAAAAATAATATATGAAATATTAAAAATAAAAAAAGAGACGCTCCCTTCCTTTTCTCGCCAGTCGCCAGTACTCTCCGACACTGAAAAAGTGCACAGAGGAGGGAAGGCCGCCTCCCCACTCCCCCTCTCTTCTTCAATGGGTGTGTGATGCATGCAAAATATAACATATAATTAGACATGCATTTAATCTCATTTCGAATTATTTTTTAGTAGCATGCATCATTTTATAGGTTTATTTATATTAATTTTATAAAAATAAAAATTTATCTAAATGTTGTCTTTTATTCTCTAGGAAGCAAGAAAATTGAATTACGAAGTCAACGGAGAAAACCGCGCTCAAATCGGAGTTGAAACGGAGCCAAAAAGTGAAAAATAATGAAGCAAGACTGAAATGCTACTTTAACGGGGCGTGATGAAAATTTAACAGGCCGTGAAAATCTGTTTCAGCCGTTAAAATGTGATTTCTCAACCAGCCCGAGTCACGGCCGTGACCAGACCTTCACGGGCCATGAAATCTATGTTTTTAACACTGTAAGGACCGTAAAAATCCTCTCACAGATCATGAAAACCCATTTTCAATCCGATTCGAACTCTGTTTAGGTCGTTAAATCGCCATAACCACTCGTGATGAAGCCCATATTCAACTTTTAGATGAATTTTTGGAAGAATTTGAAGTCCACAAGGATTCTTACTCATATTATATGATCCTAAGATGATTTGAAAACATAGTATGAATCAAATCTCAGAATTTGACAAGATCAAAATTTCAGAACAAATTCAATTTCGAATTTTCCTTATTTTGAATAAGAAAAGTTTTCCGTTTCTTCTCCGATCACATGAAAACTAAAACTCCTATAAATAGAGGCCTTCTACAGCCAAAAGAGAGCATGCTAGAGATACTAAGCATGCTAGGGCCTGCAACATGTTCTCCAAAGCCAAGAACGCGAGAAGACTCAAAAGGATCGTTGAGAAGATTTTTGCTGAATTGACTCAAGATGAAAATTCAACGGCAGTTCATCGGTGATTCCCGAAGAGTATTATCTGTTCTACTTAATGTTGGGATGATTTTAGGCTTAGTTTATACATCTTTCTATCTTCTGTAATTCAGATAATTTAGTTTTCTTTCTGTTTAAAACTTGTGTAATAGTTTTAATCATTAAAGGCAAACTATTAAACCTTATTTCATAATTGATTATAGTTTAGTTTTCTTTTGAATATGCATGCTACTATTAATGCTTTTCCAGAGATTAATTGTCTTCTTTAGTTAGTTATTATTTTTTATAGAAGTAGTTACTTTTGATTGCATGATTTATGTGGAATTGATTCTTGAGTTTTAAATCCAAGTATTGCATATCAGAACTTGTAAGATCCTTGAAGGAATATTAGTTTTGTGGTCTATTAATCATTACTATGTTATGGGTGATAATAGTTTAGATACTACATTTTAATGCATCTTAATATCAGTTTGATTAGATTATGGTCCACGATGGAATAGTCTTAATCTAATTTAAATTAAGATAGGTTGATTGATCCTTTACGAAAATTAATAATCTGAGTAGACTCTAATCCGTTGTCAGAAATTAATTTATAATATTTGGTTAATTCTATTTGTATATCACTTATTTTATCATCCTAAGCCCTATGCATCAGTAGATTAGATTAGATTAATTTAATTTTAATCTTTACTTTCTATAATTTTATTTTTTGCAACTTCTTTTTTTTATGTCGTCTCTTATTAACCTCTAGAATTAATATAGTTAAGTAAAATTAATTTCTCGTGGGTTCGACACTCTACTTTTTCACTTTATTACTCTCTTATTAATACTCTAATTTCTCGTGGGTTCGACACTCTACTTTAATTGTTATCAATTCTCGCATTAGTGTGCGAGGAGAGGGGCGCCCCCCTCTCCCTCTGTGCGATCTGCGCCCGTGTGTAGACGAGGAGGGATAGGATCGCCTCCCCTTCTATGACGCACCGAAGAGAAGAGGGGGAAGGGGGCGGCGTCCTAAGCACCGGAGGTCATAGAAGGGGGAGTGATGTGTGCGCTGATGTGGAGGACGCGAGAGGGGGTGGGGGGTGGGGGGCCCCTTTTTGTTTGGGAACAAGTGGGCGACCATCGCCTGCCTCCTCTTCGGCCAGACTGACAATGTCATGAAGAATTATTGGAACTCCACACTCAAGCGCAAGTACGACCTCTTCGTGGGCGCCAACATGGGCCTTCACCCGCACAACGACTCCTCTGGCCGCATCGACGACAGATTATGGTGATCGGGACAGGGATTTTGTCGTCGCTTTCAGGCCGTTGAGGCGGGCTAACAGTGATGGACTGGGGATAGCTTTTTGTCGGAGCGTTGATCTACTTGAGTCCCGACAACTCGTCGGGTTTCGATATTAGCGATTCCAGCCACCTAAGCCATCTGACAGAGGAGGGTGTCACCCCCCTCCGTGCGTCCGACGCCAACGAGGCATCGCAGGGGAGAACGCCGACGAGGACGTCGAAGAGAGAGGAGGGAGCGCCCTTATTTAATTTTGTTGTGATTAAAATTTTATTTTATTGTTATATTTATTATATTTTTAAATAATTATTGATGTGAAGAATAATCTACGTGACGGTGCCACGTTGTATGATGGTGTCACGTTAGATGTTTGCCTATGTGGCAGAGAGAAAGTGTCGCCACGTCAACGGAGCGACTGTGAAAATGGCGATCAATGATGAAAAGAGCATTAAGTGCAACAAGTTAAAAGATGGTGGACATTCGTGTTATAAAATAAAATTGAAGGATATCACTTAGCAAACGCAAAAATTGGAGGGACGTAATTTATCCAAGCTAGCAGCGACGACAGTAGGGATCGTGCGTTGAACCAACACCTCGTCATCTCTTTCATTCTATTAGCCGCTTCTTGTCGTCCAAAGCCAAAAGCGACTCTTGCATGGCGAACAAACGAGCGACAACCATGACATCCGATGGATGAAGGAGAGCACCAATGCCCAGGTGCTCGGCTTGATCCGTTCGGAGCCGAATGTGCGCAAGGCCCTTTCAGTCTTCGACGCCGGCACCATCGAATACTCCTCCGACTTCTGCCATGACCTTGCAACCTTCGCCCTCATGACCTCCCACCTCGTCGAGGCCCCCCTTTTTGTTCGGGAACAAGTGGGCGACCATTGCCCGCTTAGGGATGGCACTCGATCCTCTTTGGTGCGGGGGACATCACCCCCGCCCTGACTCCGACGACCCACCCTCGCCCTCGACCCCGTCCCGAATTTTCGGTCCGAGAAAAATTTTATTTTCCGTTCCGATCCTCGCGGGGCCCCAAATTTTTGCGGTGACCTCGATTCCTCGAATTTTTTACTAAATAATGTGAAAAAATTAGAAAATAACCAACTATTATAAAGTATTCATGCACACAATTATAAATATATGACTATTATAAATTCTACAACATAAAATTCAAATTTTGACACAAATTCTATCACAACGTAATTTTCAAATTCTACCACAACACAAACTTTAAATTTGATACAAGTTTCATAACATAAAGTTTAAACTACAACACCAAATATTTTAACATAAATAAGAGGACATTCATCATTTTTCTTCATTTCATTCTTCACCCATTTGCAAAGTTTCCTACAAGTTAATAAAAAAAATTATTAGAAGAATAAATCTAAATTGAATAAAATTAAAAATGATAAAAAAATTACCACAACTTCATCATTCAATCATCTATATCTTCATCTTTGTTGAACACACTTTCCACCACAACATAATTTTCAAATTCTACCTTAACATAAAATTTAAATTACAACACCAAATATTTTAATATAAAGTTTCCACCATAAGTTTCTTAACATAAAGTTTAAATTAAAACACCAAATATTTTAACAACATTTATAAATGTTCAATAAGATGATATTCAACAATTTTCTTCATTTCTCTTTCACCTATTTGCAAAGTTTCCTACAAGTTGATAAAAAAATATTAGTACAATAAAACTAAATTGAATAAAATTTAAAAAATAATAAAAAGTTACCACGATTTCATCATTCAATCATCTAAATCTTCATCTTCGTTAATTGTATAAAAAACACACTTTTCATTAGAAGGACTTAACAAAAAAGCATTGTTAGTTAAAAAAATGACACATCATAATTTATTAAATGAATGATAAATCGTAACCTTTTAATATATTATGCAACCAATCTTGACAGCACATCAATGCTTCAATAGTGTCTTCTTTCAATCTACTACGGTGTGTACTCAATACACAATCTCCAATGCTAAATGCAGATTCTGAAACAACTGTAGAAATGAGAATAGCTAAAAAGTCATTTGCAATCTTTTGTAGAGTTGAGTACTTTAATCCAATTTGTATACAATAACCCAATATGTCAAACATTCCATCATTTGACTTAACAATTAAAATAGGCTCTTCTAAATAACTTTCCAATTCTGATTTCAAACTATTTTGTGAAGAAGTCTCAGCTACAAAATCAATATAAGCACACTCTCATTTTTGTTTTTTCGGTGGAGGATCCATTTCTGTTATAACTGGAGATGAAGAATTAACAAGTGCACTTCTAGTATCATTAGCTTGATATTCGAGAAGCAAATCTTCACACAACCTTTTTACCTTTTTCAATTCATTGTTGCTTTGGCTTCCATATAGCTTTGAAAAAAAATAGTTCAACAACTTCATCTTATATCTTGGATCCAAAACAGCTCCTACTGTCATCACTCCATTAATTTTTTTCCAATATGTCAAATTTGGAACTCATACTCAAAGCCATCACTTGAATAACTTTATTAGGAGAAGAAAGTCATTCATCCAAAGCAATTCTTATTTCGCAAACTTTAGGAAAATAAGCATTTAAAGTTTGATAGTTTAAACTAGAAAATAGTTCAGTTATATCATAAAAAACTTTCAACTTATCACAAACTTCAAATATCATTACCCAATCTTCAGCACTAGGGTAATATTTGCATTCAGAATCACTTTGCTTTAAACGATAAAAAATATCTTTATATGGCAAAGCAGAGGCCATCATCAAATAAGTAGAATTCCATATAGTTCTGCAATCTTGCACAAGTTTTTTGGAATAAGAAATGTTCAATTGGCTACATGTATCACCAAATCTTTCTTCCCTTTTGGGTGTACCAAGCAAAAAACTAACACATTCTCTAATCTTTTCCAAAGAATTTTTAATTTTAGATAAATCATCTTTGAAAATCATATTCAGAAAATGAGCACAACATCGCATATGAAATCTTATTCCACCAAAAATAAAAGAAGTTGAAAGAATCTTATAAAAAATCAGGAGAATCATGGCATCATTGGTTAATCAATTATCAACAGTTAGAGTTGATACATTTCTATCCAAATTCCAATCATATAAACAATTCAAAAGAACCTTCGAAAGTCCTTCAGCATTATGCAGCGCCAGAACATAAAGAAACCTATAAGAATAAAAATGATGCATATTAAAATTTATAATTTCAAAAATATATAATAAACATAATATTAAGAGTAATCAATTAATTACCTCACAAGTGGGTGTTGCAAAGTCCAATTGTCATCGATAAAATGAGTTGTAATGGCCATATAACCTTTATTTTGATTACTAAAAGTCCACATATCAATAGTTATTGCAATACGACTTGAATTTCTTTCAAGAATATTTGATGTCTTATCCTTCTCAATTTCAAATAACTTCATAATATCACTTTTTATAGTATTACAAGAAAACACCTTGAATAAAGGTTGCATAGCACCACAAAATCATCTAAACCCAACATGATCAACTATAGAAAAAGGATACTCATGAAGGACAGTCATATTTGCTAAGTTCCTTCCTTGCAACATCTTGACTAAATGAATAATTGCCAACAACAAATATATCACCTTTATTTTCTAAAGTTGGTAAATTTTTTAGAGTTGCTTGCTTTGGTCCTCCTGTTGTACGAAACTTACAAATTTTTAGATGATCATGCAAATGCTTAGTTCTATTTTTTGTATCACCACAAATATTCTTTTGAAAATACTTGCATATTGCATGAAATTTTCCATCAATTAATTCTCTATGATAATGACTCCATGCTTGAGAAGTTAAACATTTTTTGTTTGGGCTTCCTTCTTCCTTCTGATTTTTATTTTCGAAACTTGCCGGGGTATTCTCGGATTGAATTGCATTGCTTTCAACTGGAGCGATAGATTAATTATCCGATCCATATATTTCTGCAAAAAAATTTAAATTAATTAAATGTGAGTAATTAGAAAAATTAAAAAAAAATATCACAAATAAAAAAAAAGTGCTCTGCACTGTGCACATAGGTGACTCACCATTGCACATAGTGGAGAGGTGAGTCACCTCTCCGCACAGTGCGTAGAGATGATCACCTCTACGCACGTTTTTAAAAAATAATATATGAAATATTAAAAATAAAAAAAGAGACGCTCCCTTCCTTTTCTCGCCAGTCGCCAGTACTCTCCGACACTGAAAAAGTGCACAGAGGAGGGAAGGCCGCCTCCCCACTCCCCCTCTCTTCTTCAATGGGTGTGTGATGCATGCAAAATATAACATATAATTAGACATGCATTTAATCTCATTTCGAATTATTTTTTAGTAGCATGCATCATTTTATAGGTTTATTTATATTAATTTTATAAAAATAAAAATTTATCTAAATGTTGTCTTTTATTCTCTAGGAAGCAAGAAAATTGAATTACGAAGTCAACGGAGAAAACCGCGCTCAAATCGGAGTTGAAACGGAGCCAAAAAGTGAAAAATAATGAAGCAAGACTGAAATGCTACTTTAACGGGTCGTGATGAAAATTTAACAGGCCGTGAAAATCTGTTTCAGCCGTTAAAATGTGATTTCTCAACTAGCCCGAGTCACGGCCGTGACCAGACCTTCACGGGCCATGAAATCTATGTTTTTAACACTGTAAGGACCGTAAAAATCCTCTCACAGGTCATGAAAACCCATTTTCAATCCGATTCGAACTCTGTTTAGGTCGTTAAATCGCCATAACCACTCGTGATGAAGCCCATATTCAAATTTTAGATGAATTTTTGGAAGAATTTGAAGTCCACAAGGATTCTTACTCATATTATATGATCCTAAGATGATTTGAAAACATAGTATGAATCAAATCTCAGAATTTGACAAGATCAAAATTTCAGAACAAATTCAATTTCGAATTTTCCTTATTTTGAATAGGAAAAGTTTTCCGTTTCTTCTCCGATCACATGAAAACTCAAACTCCTATAAATAGAGGCCTTCTACAGCCAAAAGAGAGCATGCTAGAGATACTAAGCATGCTAGGGCCTGCAACATGTTCTCCAAAGCCAAGAACGCGAGAAGACTCAAAAGGATCGTTGAGAAGATTTTTGCTGAATTGACTCAAGATGAAAATTCAACGGCAGTTCATCGGTGATTCCCGAAGAGTATTATCTGTTCTACTTAATGTTGGGATGATTTTAGGCTTAGTTTATACATCTTTCTATCTTCTGTAATTCAGATAATTTAGTTTTCTTTCTGTTTAAAACTTGTGTAATAGTTTTAATCATTAAAGGCAAACTATTAAACCTTATTTCATAATTGATTATAGTTTAGTTTTCTTTTGAATATGCATGCTACTATTAATGCTTTTCCAGAGATTAATTGTCTTCTTTAGTTAGTTATTATTTTTTATAGAAGTAGTTACTTTTGATTGCATGATTTATGTGGAATTGATTCTTGAGTTTTAAATCCAAGTATTGCATATCAGAACTTGTAAGATCCTTGAAGGAATATTAGTTCTGTGGTCTATTAATCATTACTATGTTATGGGTGATAATAGTTTAGATACTACATTTTAATGCATCTTAATATCAGTTTGATTAGATTATGGTCCACGATGGAATAGTCTTAATCTAATTTAAATTAAGATAGGTTGATTGATCCTTTACGAAAATTAATAATCTGAGTAGACTCTAATCCGTTGTCAGAAATTAATTTATAATATTTGGTTAATTCTATTTGTATATCACTTATTTTATCATCCTAAGCCCTATGCATCAGTAGATTAGATTAGATTAATTTAATTTTAATCTTTACTTTCTATAATTTTATTTTTTGCAACTTCTTTTTTTTATGTCGTCTCTTATTAACCTCTAGAATTAATATAGTTAAGTAAAATTAATTTCTCGTGGGTTCGACACTCTACTTTTTCACTTTATTACTCTCTTATTAATACTCTAATTTCTCGTGGGTTCGACACTCTACTTTAATTGTTATCAATTCTCGCATTAGTGTGCGAGGAGAGGGGCACCCCCCCTCTCCCTCTGTGCGATCTGCGCCCGTGTGTAGACGAGGAGGGATAGGATCGCCTCCCCTTCTATGACGCACCGAAGAGAAGAGGGGGAAGGGGGCGGCGTCCTAAGCACCGGAGGTCATAGAAGGGGGAGTGATGTGTGCGCTGATGTGGAGGACGCGAGAGGGGGTGGGGGGTGGGGGGCCCCTTTTTGTTTGGGAACAAGTGGGCGACCATCGCCTGCCTCCTCTTCGGCCAGACTGACAATGTCATGAAGAATTATTGGAACTCCACACTCAAGCGCAAGTACGACCTCTTCGTGGGCGCCAACATGGGCCTTCACCCGCACAACGACTCCTCTGGCCGCATCGACGATAGATTATGGTGATCGGGACATGGATTTTGTCGTCGCTTTCAGGCCGTTGAGGCGGGCTAACAGTGATGGACTGGGGATAGCTTTTTGTCGGAGCGTTGATCTACTTGAGTCCCGACAACTCGTCGGGTTTCGATATTAGCGATTCCAGCCACCTAAGCCATTTGACAGAGGAGGGTGTCACCCCCCTCCGTGCGTCCGACGCCAACGAGGCATCGCAGGGGAGAACGCCGACGAGGACGTCGAAGAGAGAGGAGGGAGCGCCCTTATTTAATTTTGTTGTGATTAAAATTTTATTTTATTGTTATATTTATTATATTTTTAAATAATTATTGATGTGAAGAATAATCTACGTGACGGTGCCACGTTGTATGATGGTGTCACGTTAGATGTTTGCCTATGTGGCAGAGAGAAAGTGTCGCCACGTCAACGGAGCGACTGTGAAAATGGCGATCAATGATGAAAAGAGCATTAAGTGCAACAAGTTAAAAGATGGTGGACATTCGTGTTATAAAATAAAATTGAAGGATATCACTTAGCAAACGCAAAAATTGGAGGGACGTAATTTATCCAAGCTAGCAGCGACGACAGTAGGGATCGTGCGTTGAACCAACACCTCGTCATCTCTTTCATTCTATTAGCCGCTTCTTGTCGTCCAAAGCCAAAAGCGACTCTTGCATGGCGAACAAACGAGCGACAACCATGACATCCGATGGATGAAGGAGAGCACCAATGCCCAGGTGCTCGGCTTGATCCGTTCGGAGCCGAATGTGCGCAAGGCCCTTTCAGTCTTCGACGCCGGCACCATCGAATACTCCTCCGACTTCTGCCATGACCTTGCAACCTTCGCCCTCATGACCTCCCACCTCGTCGAGGCCCCCCTTTTTGTTCGGGAACAAGTGGGCGACCATTGCCCGCTTAGGGATGGCACTCGATCCTCTTTGGTGCGGGGGACATCACCCCCGCCCTGACTCCGACGACCCACCCTCGCCCTCGACCCCGTCCCGAATTTTCGGTCCGAGAAAAATTTTATTTTCCGTTCCGATCCTCGCGGGGCCCCAAATTTTTGCGGTGACCTCGATTCCTCGAATTTTTTACTAAATAATGTGAAAAAATTAGAAAATAATCAACTATTATAAAGTATTCATGCACACAATTATAAATATATGACTATTATAAATTCTACAACATAAAATTCAAATTTTGACACAAATTCTATCACAACGTAATTTTCAAATTCTACCACAACACAAACTTTAAATTTGATACAAGTTTCATAACATAAAGTTTAAACTACAACACCAAATATTTTAACATAAATAAGAGGACATTCATCATTTTTCTTCATTTCATTCTTCACCCATTTGCAAAGTTTCCTACAAGTTAATAAAAAAAATTATTAGAAGAATAAATCTAAATTGAATAAAATTAAAAATGATAAAAAAATTACCACAACTTCATCATTCAATCATCTATATCTTCATCTTTGTTGAACACACTTTCCACCACAACATAATTTTCAAATTCTACCTTAACATAAAATTTAAATTACAACACCAAATATTTTAATATAAAGTTTCCACCATAAGTTTCTTAACATAAAGTTTAAATTAAAACACCAAATATTTTAACAACATTTATAAATGTTCAATAAGATGATATTCAACAATTTTCTTCATTTCTCTTTCACCTATTTGCAAAGTTTCCTACAAGTTGATAAAAAAATATTAGTACAATAAAACTAAATTGAATAAAATTTAAAAAATAATAAAAAGTTACCACGATTTCATCATTCAATCATCTAAATCTTCATCTTCGTTAATTGTATAAAAAACACACTTTTCATTAGAAGGACTTAACAAAAAAGCATTGTTAGTTAAAAAAATGACACATCATAATTTATTAAATGAATGATAAATCGTAACCTTTTAATATATTATGCAATCAATCTTGACAGCACATCAATGCTTCAATAGTGTCTTCTTTCAATCTACTACGGTGTGTACTCAATACACAATCTCCAATGCTAAATGCAGATTCTGAAACAACTGTAGAAATGAGAATAGCTAAAAAGTCATTTGCAATCTTTTGTAGAGTTGAGTACTTTAATCCAATTTGTATACAATAACCCAATATGTCAAACATTCCATCATTTGACTTAACAATTAAAATAGGCTCTTCTAAATAACTTTCCAATTCTGATTTCAAACTATTTTGTGAAGAAGTCTCAGCTACAAAATCAATATAAGCACACTCTCATTTTTGTTTTTTCGGTGGAGGATCCATTTCTGTTATAACTGGAGATGAAGAATTAACAAGTGCACTTCTAGTATCATTAGCTTGATATTCGAGAAGCAAATCTTCACACAACCTTTTTACCTTTTTCAATTCATTGTTGCTTTGGCTTCCATATAGCTTTGAAAAAAAATAGTTCAACAACTTCATCTTATATCTTGGATCCAAAACAGCTCCTACTGTCATCACTCCATTAATTTTTTTCCAATATGTCAAATTTGGAACTCATACTCAAAGCCATCACTTGAATAACTTTATTAGGAGAAGAAAGTCATTCATCCAAAGCAATTCTTATTTCGCAAACTTTAGGAAAATAAGCATTTAAAGTTTGATAGTTTAAACTAGAAAATAGTTCAGTTATATCATAAAAAACTTTCAACTTATCACAAACTTCAAATATCATTACCCAATCTTCAGCACTAGGGTAATATTTGCATTCAGAATCACTTTGCTTTAAACGATAAAAAATATCTTTATATGGCAAAGCAGAGGCCATCATCAAATAAGTAGAATTCCATATAGTTCTGCAATCTTGCACAAGTTTTTTGGAATAAGAAATGTTCAATTGGCTACATGTATCACCAAATCTTTCTTCCCTTTTGGGTGTACCAAGCAAAAAACTAACACATTCTCTAATCTTTTCCAAAGAATTTTTAATTTTAGATAAATCATCTTTGAAAATCATATTCAGAAAATGAGCACAACATCGCATATGAAATCTTATTCCACCAAAAATAAAAGAAGTTGAAAGAATCTTATAAAAAATCAGGAGAATCATGGCATCATTGGTTAATCAATTATCAACAGTTAGAGTTGATACATTTCTATCCAAATTCCAATCATATAAACAATTCAAAAGAACCTTCGAAAGTCCTTCAGCATTATGCAGCGCCAGAACATAAAGAAACCTATAAGAATAAAAATGATGCATATTAAAATTTATAATTTCAAAAATATATAATAAACATAATATTAAGAGTAATCAATTAATTACCTCACAAGTGGGTGTTGCAAAGTCCAATTGTCATCGATAAAATGAGTTGTAATGGCCATATAACCTTTATTTTGATTACTAAAAGTCCACATATCAATAGTTATTGCAATACGACTTGAATTTCTTTCAAGAATATTTGATGTCTTATCCTTCTCAATTTCAAATAGCTTCATAATATCACTTTTTATAGTATTACAAGAAAACACCTTGAATAAAGGTTGCATAGCACCACAAAATCATCTAAACCCAACATGATCAACTATAGAAAAAGGATACTCATGAAGGACAGTCATATTTGCTAAGTTCCTTCCTTGCAACATCTTGACTAAATGAATAATTGCCAACAACAAATATATCACCTTTATTTTCTAAAGTTGGTAAATTTTTTAGAGTTGCTTGCTTTGGTCCTCCTGTTGTACGAAACTTACAAATTTTTAGATGATCATGCAAATGCTTAGTTCTATTTTTTGTATCACCACAAATATTCTTTTGAAAATACTTGCATATTGCATGAAATTTTCCATCAATTAATTCTCTATGATAATGACTCCATGCTTGAGAAGTTAAACATTTTTTGTTTGGGCTTCCTTCTTCCTTCTGATTTTTATTTTCGAAACTTGCCGGGGTATTCTCGGATTGAATTGCATTGCTTTCAACTGGAGCGATAGATTAATTATCCGATCCATATATTTCTGCAGAAAAATTTAAATTAATTAAATGTGAGTAATTTGAAAAATTAAAAAAATATCACAAATAAAAAAAAGTGCTCTGCACTGTGCACATAGGTGACTCACCATTGCACATAGTGGAGAGGTGAGTCACCTCTGCGCACAGTGCGTAGAGATGATCACCTCTACGTACGATCGCCTCTGCGCACTGTGTGCAGAGGCGATTTCAAGACGGCGGTGGCGAAATTGCTCCCGCCCCTCGGCTGATTTCGCCTTTGTGCACTGTGCGCAAAGGTGATTTCAGAGCGACGGTGGCGGCGGCAAAATCGCTACCGCCCTTGGGCCGATGTTGCCTCTGTGCACTGTGCGCAGAGGCGATTTCGCAGTGGCGGCGGCGAAATCGCTGTCGCCCCTCTGCCGATTTCCCTTTGTACACAGTGCGCAGAGGCGAAATCGCCTCTGCGCAGGTGAGAAATCGCCTCTGCGCCGATGATTTCGGCCGTCGCCCCTTTCGCCCACGACGGCCACGATGATGCCGCCGCCCCTTTCGGCTGCCGCCCACGACGACCACACAACGATGACCACGGCCCTTTCGACGACCACCCACGATGACCACACGACCACGACGACCACGGTGATCCCCTCGACGATGACCCGCCCTCGACGATGACAACCCGCTCTCGATGACAACGCCCTCAACGATGATGATGACTCGCCCTCGATGACGATGCCCTCGACGCCTCCGCCGCTTGGACTCAACGCGGCCGGCCGCGGCGGAGAGGTGAGGGAGAAGGATAAAGAAAGAGTTAAAAATGAATACCTTATGAAGATTGAATCATCGCCGGAGATGACATTGATCACCGACGAAGGGAAGCTGACGATCAACGGCCGACAGCTAGGCGAGTGGTTTCGGCGGTGGCCGACAATGGAGACTGGGTCACTGGAGAGTTAGGGTTGATGAGTTTGAGACTTGAGAGAAAGGAAGAAAGAAAAGGGTTGTTAGGATTTAATGTTATATATATATATATATGTAAAATGAACGATTCAGATGTAATTTAATAAATATAATTATAATAATTATTAATTATAAATAATTTATCGAAGACTCGGAATCCCGACGGGACGAGGTGAACTATCCCCGCCCCCGATCCCCGAAAGGGAGGGGGAGGGGGCAGTTTGGCCCCCATCTCCGTCTCCGCGGGGAAAAAAAATCTCCGAATGCGGGGCTCCGAATGGGGAATCTCGAGGGGGGCGGGGAATATTGCCACCCCTACGCTCGTCTCCTCTTTGGCCAACTGACAACGTCGACTCCTTGGTGGACGCCGACGTGGACCTTCACCCGCACAATGACTCCTCTGGCCGCGTTGGCGACAGATTCTGGCAATCAGGATGGGGATTTCATCGTCGCCTTCAGGCCGTTGAAGCGGGCTAAAGCGACGGACCGGGGATAGCTTTCGTTGGAGCGTTGATCTACTTGAGCCCCGATAACTCGTCGAGTTCGATATTAGCGAATCTAACCACCTAAGCCATTCGACAGAAGAGGGTGTCATCCCCCTCTGTGCGTCCTCGCCAGCGAGGCAATGCAGGGAGAACGCGGAGGAGGATGTCGAAGAGAGAAGAGGGAGCACCCTTTTTTAAAATTTTGTGATTAATTTTTTGTTTTATTATATTTTTAAAATAATTTATTGACATGAATAATAATTTACGTGATGGTGCCATGTTGTGTGATGGTGATACGTTAGATGTTTGCCTACGTGACGGAAAGAGAATATCGTCACGTCCGCGGAGTGACCAAGAAAATGATGATCAATGATGAAATGAGAATTAGGTGCAATAAGTTAAAAGACGAAGGACGTTTGTGTTATAAAATAAAATTGGAGGCACCGAGCGAACGTAAAATTAAATTTGAGGGACAAGCGACCAGCGACGGCAGTAGGGATCGAGCGTTGAACCAACACATCGTCATCTCTTTCATTCTATTAGCCGCTTCCTGTCGTCCAAAGCCAAAAGCGACTCCCGCATGGCGAACAAACGAGCGGCAGCCGCCACGGCCGCGATCCGATGGACGAAGGAGATCACCAATGCCCAGGTTCTCGGCCTGATCCGTTCGGAGCTGGACGTGCGCAAGGCCCTTTCAGTCTTCGACGCCGCCACCGCCGAATACTCCTCCGGCTTCCGCCACGACCTCGCAACCTTCGCCCTCATGTCCTCCCGCCTCGCCGAGCCGGCCTCCTCCCGGACGCTCTCTCGGTTCTCGCGCGCATCCCCGACGAGCTCGGCCGCCCCCCTGACGAGTCCACTTTCCTCGACCTCCTGCGTGCCTACGGCGGAGCCCACCGCCCCGTCGACGCCTACCGCCTGTTCCAAGAGGGGCCCTCCGCCCTCCGCATATGCCCTTCCCACCGCTCCTACACAGCCATTCTCGCTGTCCTCGTGGCCGAGAAGCGCCTCGACCTCGCCCGCTCTGTCTACGAAAGCATGAGGGCCGCCGGCGTGCCTCCGACCGTCGCCTCTTACAACGTCCTCCTCAAGGCCCTCTGCACCGACGCGGGCGGACGCGGCCCCAAGGTCCACTCGGCGATCCGAGTGTTCCGCAGAATGTCCGATCGGGGCTGCCCACCGGATGCCTGCAGCTATAATACACTAATTGATGGTCTCTGCAAGAAAGGGCGGGTGAGAGAGGCCAAAGAGCTTTTCAACGAAATGGACGGGAAAATTTGCTCGGCAACTGTAGTTACCTCTACCTCTTTGATTCATGGGCTTTGCCACTCCAACTTGTTCGATGAAGCGCTGGAACTGTTCGATGAAATGAAGAAAAGAGGCATAAAGCCCAATGTAGTCACTTACAGTTCTCTGATTGATGGCCTCTGCAAGGGCGGGCGATCTGTAAAGGCGATGGCCTTGGTGGATCGAATGATTGCAGACCGTTGCCAGCCGAATGCTATCACATATAGTGCTTTGATCAGTGGGCTGTGCACAGAAGGCAGACTCACAGAAGCAATAGAGGCTTTGGGCATGGGAAAAAGCCAGATGCTGGTCTATATGGGAAGCTCATCAAGGGTTTGTGTGATTCTGGTCAGTGTCAGAAAGCTGCGGATTACCTAGATGAGATGGTTCTAGGTGGGATTTTGCCTAACCGTGTGACTTGGAGTCTCCATGTCAGGATTCACAATATGGTAATAGTTGCTCTGTGCAAAAGGAGTCATGTCAGTAGGGCTTTTCAGGTGTATCAGAGCATGAGAACCAGGGGAATTTCTACTGAACAAGAAACGTTTCATTCCCTAGTCGATTGTTTTTGCAAAAAGGATCTTTATAAGGCTGCACGTATAGTTAGTGAGATGTTGATTGAGAGCTGTATTCCGACAAAGGAGACATGGAACATCATCTTAAGTGGATACTGGGATCGGAGGAAGGTAAAGGAATCAGCTGAATCATTGCGCGATGAACTAATGGCATCCTGAACTAATGGCGTCCTGCTCTTTTGGATCTTCCTGAATCAATCTAAACAATGCAAGGTGTATTATTCAGCCGTTCTGAAATATCAGTTTGACATTCAGAACAAATAGTTATTCTATAAGAGGTAGATTTTTAAAAAATAAAGCACTATTTTAAATTGCAAGGTAGTAGGTTTGCTGAATTGTTTGCATGAACTCTACCTTAGGTTGGACTGTTTGCAGCAGTCCGCCCAAATAATCAGAATGCAGCTCTGACTAAAAAGAACCATTATTAGAATTTTAAAGAGATCAAGTTTTCATGCTGACTGGTATTTATTTCATTTGCACACAAACAAACCATTGCTTCTTCATTTCTCTCATCATCCTAGATTAATTGTTAATGCCTGCTAAGATATGCATAGGAAATAGAAGGATAATCATAAACTAGAAAGCATTTCCATTGGTTTTTTTTTTTCAGTAGTGCAATTTTGTATTGTCGCAAACGATTTAACACATGCATACATAGGACTATAGGAGAGAAACCACAAGTATAGTAGTGAATGCCATGAGTATCTTTGATTTTTGGTGTAATGGAATGCCACCAGCTTCAGAGTTGACAGAAGATATTCATTTATAAACACATGAAGTAAGATATGGTTTGAACTTCAATATTCATTTTACCTTTGAAAAAGACTGCTGCATCTTTCTTTTCGTTTTTCTTTTTGTTGTTTGGTTGAACTTTAAGCGTCATCCTATATGCTCTTTATAGCAGACAACAAAAATGTATTATCTAAAGAATTTTATGAACGTAACCTTTCTGACTAATCTAACGTGTAATTTACAGCACAAGCAGGGATGATCTTAGCTATTTGCTTCAATGTGGAGAAAGAGGAAAGCCAATTCCATGACGGGTGGTGGGGAAGGCGACGAACAGCATGCTGCTTAGAACGCCTATGCCGATTGGCATGCAAGTCAGGACCTGTTTTGCATCTTCCGAAGGTACTGGATAGAAGCAGGAGACCACATTCTGGTCGAACATAGCAATTGCGACAAAGACTTGGATTGACAACAATGCGTGGACAAAATCAATAAATTTCATCTTGTAGCCCAATGCTTTCTCTGGAGCCAGGGGCGCAGATCCGTCAATGACCCAGAGCCCCTTGAATGTTGCCAGCCCATATCTTACCGTCCCATTAGCATCCCGGAAGCTATCCGTGAAGCTGAGTATCAAGCATGACAGTGCACAGAGAGCCATGAGCCAACCAGTCATCACCCGGTTCACATGCGTGCACTGACCTTCATTAGTGAAGATGGGGGCGAGGAGCTGGAATGCAAGCACGGTGCCTGTTGGGAGGAGGTTCGCTAGATGGGAAGTGCTTGTGAAGGTCTGTTTTATGGCTTTCTGCACCAGTGTAGCGTGATCACCATCAACCGACTTTGGAACCAAGAGAGGCTTCTCCTCCTGGCGCTGAGCCTCTACATCACTAATCCTCGGTGCCATTGTGGGTGACCAATGTTTCAATCTCTTGGAGAGCTGTGTTTAGTTAGTTCTTGCTGCTGTTATATAATATGGGGGAGGAGACTGGGAGATGCTTCTGAATGCAAGGGGAAAAAAAAAAAACTCTGTTGGATGACTTGCAAGAAAGGGGAACGAGAAACTGAAGTTGGTTTAAGCAAACGTTCCTCCAGGATCGCCGAGGGGTTTCAGTTTAATTAGGGGCCAACACTTCCGTTGTTGCTGTTACTTGAACGGTATGTTGGATGACTATAATGAGGCGGAAGCGTGAGAGGCCCCCGGAGGGGAGGAAAAGCTTGCTTTGTTGGCTCGAGCCGAGTAGTTACCAATTTTGCTGAGTGAGATGCCACGACGATGGAGGAACGGTGTCGCCCATGTGTTATATTTTAAAAAATGAGAATAGAACGTATCTGTTAACCTCTCTCCGTGACGTAATTGTCATAAAGGAGATGTTAACGGGCTCAACAGTCGTCTCCCCTCCAAACGTGACTTGCTCACTTGAAGACTTGATGCCAAATTTGTGCATCAGCACGGGGAGTTCGTGGAATCTTATTACGTTCGACGGATGGATCTCCTCTTCCAAAAATATTTGACCTTCTGTCGAATTCGGGACTAATAGTTCTTTCTTCTTTCACCTCGGAGGTCAGTCCGCTTATCTATTGCATATTCAAGATATAAATATTATCGGACAAATCATAATATTTCGCTGGTGATTCATAAAAGAGAATTGGCTCATCAAATGAATATCTTATAATTAAATCCATCTAGATATCAGTGGATATATGATCTTGATATTATTACAGACGGCAATGCAAGATGTTCGCACAAATCATCAAGCGTGCGGTTTTTAATCAGGTCGACTTTTCATCTTCCCTGGTTTTCAGCTTTTTTAGCCGAATTTGCGTTAAATGCAAGAAATATTTCCCATGATGCTCCGATTTTCAACCTAACTTTACCTCCGCCACGGAGGAGGCCGATTTTAGTAAAAATTAGAAAGCTTGAAATAAAATAATATCTAAGAATAAAATTTACCTGTAATGAAGATTTGATTCTACATCACGTAGGTCCTAACATTCTACTCATAGGTGGGTGAAGTGCACCGCACTCTTCGTGTGTTCAATAATGAAGAAGCGTCAGCGGTAGGCTCCTTCTAATTGAGGCGCGTGGATATGCTATTGGTTATTGCTGTTATCATCTCTCTCCGTTTCTTAGTCACCTGTGTCCGTGTTCCTAAAATTGAAAAATATAATCAACGACGGTGGACTGAAAAATGGTTCATATTCGTTTTAGCAAGATCTTGAATTTGAGTTTTACATAAAAATTTTTTATTGGGAGTCTCATTTGTACGATCTTATCGAATTAGTTAGATTCGATGATGAACCGACTTTCAACTTGTATGTTCTTTAGCGCTGCGTGAGTTTAGTCATTGGTATCACTTCCTATATATCGAGGGTTGACTATTTAAAAAAATAAAAAGATATAATAGATAATGGTATCATTATTAAATTTAATAAAAGTATTTAGTAAATATTCTGAATTAACTAATAACTATAGAAATCATAGATAAATATGGAGATTAAGTTATATTATTATATGCATATAAGATCTTTTTGTTATAATATAACAATGACTTTATTTATTACTTTATTAAAGTACTTTTATTTATTTAAAATTATCATTTTATCATGAAAAATAAAAACGAAAGTAATCAATTTAGAATAAAATATAAAAATCAATTTATCTTGATAATACAAAAAAGAGAAGTAAAATATGGAAAATAATATAGAATATGTATTTAAATATTAAATAAAAGGTTTTTAAATGGAAGAACGAGCGAATATTTGGAATAAATACCGAGAAAAGGATTTTAAATATAGATTTGTAGTGACGGTTTATATAGTTTAGAGAATATAACCTTAAATTTTAATTTAACATATATATCAATAATAAAATATTATTAATAAGTTTTATAGTTTTAATTCAATATAGATTATGGTTATTAACAATTTATTCATTCATTAAGGTATTAAATATTATATATATATATGTGTGTATATGACTTAATGATGGTGTTCCTTTTTTCGAAGAGGATATTCATCCTCGTTTTATTTATCAAATAAAAAAATCAGACTAAAATTTCTTAATTAAAACGAAGTCAAATATGTAAAATTTTAATTCAATGATTAAAGAAATAAATAACATGGTGTTTTTTTAAAAAGAGGGGTACCCCTCTTTTTATATATAATTTGTTTCATTAAAATTTTTTAGTCATAAGTATCTAAAGACGGCCAATTCAAAGTGAAACAAATCATCCGACAAAGATGAGAGAAAAAAAAATTGTCAAACAAATGATTCACCAATCTCCATTGCACGATTCCTTATCTTTAAGGAGGCAAGAGAAAGTGCATCTCACTAGTTGAATTAGACGTGCACATCTCAAGATTAAAATATTTTGGAGTTAATGCTTTGCACATAGAAATTTTCATTTCCCAGTAGTGGATCATATGACCAGTTAGGTTCGACGAGCCCATTACGAATGCGATAGTCACCGTGACCATCTTTTTTTTCTCTCTCTCTTTTGGGGAATATTGAGTGTCCAACTAAGATTTAAGATTCACGTGCTATCGTCGCCTGATTAAATTTTCCAATAGTGACTTTTCTGACTTAAGCTTAATATTCCATATTTCCAATTGCAACACATTTCTACTCTTACTTTTTTCCCCCACACACAAGTATGGCATATTAGTGTGCAACCATAAGTTGTATTATTTTAGACATGTGAATAACACGCGCACGTATATATATATATATATATATAGGATTTAATGAGGGTGTCCCCTATCCCTTAATTTATTAACCATTGGATTTTAGATCTATGGTGTATAGTTGAATCGGTGGTTTATTTTAATTTAATCTTTTTTTTACCGGTAGTTTAATATTTAATTCTTTTTATCACCGGTTCACTAAAAGCAAAACCTAAAAAGTTTTTTATACCTCTACCCCCTCCAGCACCGACGTTGATAGCACTCTCCCTCGCCGTCGCATGCTACAGTGCCTCAACACGATGTGTTCTCCACCACTCTATGCACAAGCTAATGGCACCCACGCCGATTGCACGCATCATTGTCGTTGCATGCTCCCAATCTCCGGTGTCGCCCAACAACCTGCACGCCCACTGGCCTGAACCCTGCGGCGTCTCCAAAGCTTTGCACCACCAGAACTTCTACACTACTGTGCCGCAACAACTCTGCATGCCATCGCCAAACCTTGCAGAACTTAGCATACTCTGTGTGCCCTCACGCTGCACCAACTGCCGCCCAACAACCCATCACACCATTTGTTGTTCAACCTCGACAGTGCCTTGTGCCAGAATTTCTATACAGTACCCCTCTAATTCAAGCATAGAATAGATGCGGCATAATTACTTTTTTTTCTGTAATAGAAGATAAGCATCATTCTTCACAGCATAATGGTGACTTGTTTACACCAAAACTTACATGCTAGTTGTGATGACAACTGGACAAAATTGCATCATCAAGGATTTAAGTAGAATGGACAAAATCGCATCATCAAGGATTTAAGTAGAAGTACGCCATCCCGGTGGTAGCTTTATTACTTGAAAGTTCATTAAGAGTGAGATGATATAGAGCTCATTTTAGAGATACGATTAGCTGGACAGGGAAAATATAAGTCCTGTCATGAGGATGGTGTTGGTTGAGGGAGGACTCTGCTTCCGTGAAAGGAAATCATGCAGGAGGCAAATACTTAAGTAGATTACAATATTCTTGAAACACCCACTTATAGAATGATACATGGCTAAAGATTATTTTGCTCATAGGGGGATAAAAAGGCATATCTCCACATCACCGAAAAGAAAAAGGGATATCTCCATAGAGGAGTCATTGGGTATAAACGTTCACTGGGACGAAAGCACAATCATTTATCTTATTTATTTTACAAGGAATTGAATACTTAATTAGCTTATGTAACTGGCAGGAGCTTCAAGATTGAACTCACAAAAAATCTTTTTTACACTATTTTTTTATCAAGCATGTGCTTTCTACTACAGCTTGGCAATTTCTAGTGTGACATTATTTTTTTCTAAAATACTTAAGTATGCTCGGCAAGAGGAAAGAGGGCACCCAAAGGATTATCTTGTCTAAGACCAATGTACAAGTGGGCCAAACAATCCTCCCTAGTATCTCTTCTATGCTTAATCACCTTTTCATTACTTCTCTTTGAATCCTTGTGTCCTTCTTTGGAGCAAACAATTCTTCTATTTATGATATTGCCTGTAACTCTTGAGTTATGTGCTTTAGACTTTCGAATAGAAAAACCAACTGTACTAGCATACATATTATAATACTGATATGCTTCATCCTCGCTATCGAAAATCATGCCAATATAAGGTTTAGACAATTGATAAGAATTCATATTGATCCCTTCTTCACCTTCTTCGGTATTATCATCCTTAATTTCTTCTTCAATATTTGTAACTGGATCCATGTGGAGAAAAGTACCTTTAAACAAAACAATAGTCAATATTGTTAGTAAGCACAAGATTTTAAAAGAATATAAAATCAGTGTAAAAATGGATTCACCTTCATAAAAAAATTTCAGCAATATGGATTTATAAAAAAATAGAAATTATTTAAGAATTAAAGGCATAGTGATTGGAAAAAAATATCAGTCTTAGAACATGGATGTATGAAATGATAATCATGTGAAATTTCTCATGCTGCTGGCAAATGTAGCAACATTATTGATTACCTGTGACACTTTTTGTGCTATATTTAAATAATAATAAAGATGCTGCAACTTGGTGCTCTAAGCCAAAAAAGTCATTTGTCTTATTGATGAAACCTGCATATCACAAGACAATTAAACAACGACAAGAAACAAAATATGGAACTTAATATTAAATATGAGAATGCACCGCCTAATAGAGTTGTATGAGATCTCACGTACACAACATGTGGATCAACTATTGATAAACAGGCTGACAAGTGCATATGTTGCTATTGACAACTTGGCATACATCACGTAAGGATATGTTGCTAAAGCTCTTGATGACACTTTGAAGTAAATATCAAGAAAATTTTATCCAACCTTACAAAGGAGTCAAAAACCTAACGAATAATTAAAATTATTAGATAATTATCCTGATAATTTCATAACATGCATATCAAAGTGGTGCTTTTACTTTCTTTACAATGCAATATAATAATAGCACCATTCATGGACATTGAAAGACATATTGGTAAAAAATCATCAATAAAGCACAACGGGATGCTATAAAAATAGTCAAAATAGTCCAAGCAGTAAAGAAGAGAACCATGTATTTTTTGCTGGAATTAAAGGGGCACTTTGTAGAAGTTCTGGTGGCGCAAAACTTTGGAGACGCCGCAGGGTTCAGGCCAGAGGGCGTGCAGGTTGTTGGGCGACACCGGAGATTGGGAGCATGCAACGACAATGATGCGTGCGATCGGCGTGGGTACGTGCCATTAGCTTGTGCCTAGAGTGGTGGAGAACACATCGTGTTGAGGCATTGTAGCATGCGACGGCGAGGGAGAGTGCTATCAACGTCGGTGCTATCGTGTTGAGGCACTGTAGAAAACTTTTTAAGTTTTGCTTTTAGTGAACCGGTGATAAAAAGAATTAAATATTAAACCACCGGTAAAAAAAAGATTAGATTAAAATAAACCACCGGTTCAACTATACACCATAGATCTAAAATCCAATGGTTAATAAATTAAGGGACAGGGTGTCCCCTACTTAAATAGGGGACACCCCGTTAAATCCATATATATATATATATATATATATATATATATATAACACCATAGAAAATGGGTGTCACTGTGCGACCACAAGTTAGAGCCGTCCAATCATGCATCAAAGTTTGAGATCATTGCACACTCTGTCACACATCTTCCTCCTTCTTGCCTTGTGCATCTTCCTCTTTCTGTCTCACGTGCGCCCGCCATAGACGGCGAAGGACGTAGATGTTATAGATCAACTACAGATCATGCTTCTCCCTTGCCTTTCTGCCTCGTGCGCACTCATCATCATCGAAGAAGGCGGTGGAGGACATAGATGACATCGATGTGCTCCTCCTTCCTGCCTTGCACGTCTTGCTCCTTTCTGCCTCGTGCAATCGTCGGAGAAGATGACGAAGGACGTAGACGACACCGATCGACTGTAGATCATGCTCCTCCCTTGCCTTTTTGCCTCGCACACACTCGTCATTTTCGGAGAAGACGATAGAGGACGTCGACGACGCTGATCGACTGCAGATCATGCTCCTCCCTCGCTTTTTTTTTGCCTCGCGCACACTCGTCGTCATCAGAGAAGATGGCGGACGTAGACGATGCTGATCGACTATAAATCATGCTCCTCCCTCGCCACCGTCTACATCCCAGCGCCCCCAGCACCCATGAGATTTGCTTGTCGAGATCCAGTCCAAGTGTTGCAATCCAAGCACCCCTATGAGATCCGATCATTAATATCGTCCCCCATGAGATCTGGTTTCCAAGATCCATTCCAAACCATTGTCCACTGTTGTATGAGTAAATTAATGTCAAACACTCTCCAACTTTCGACACCTTTTCAGTTTTCAGCGCTATCCTCAAACTTCATTTTGTAATAAGATTGTCCTCCATATTTTCATTTGTTTCACCGATTATCCTTTTCACCTGCAACAGGTCGTTTCTGATTGATCTATCGATGTGACGCCCATGTGATAATTTTTTCTATTTTCCACGCAGGCAATCGTCCTACGTGACATTTCTCTCTCCTCCACGTGTCTAATACATGTTAACATAATAAATTTTTTTTTAAAAAAATTGGATTATTTCCTCAAACCATCCATAAAACTATCACGATTTTCTAGATCTAACCCCAAACTATGAACTTCATTTTTTGGGTCCCTAAACTGATTTTTCACAAATACAAAAAAAATAAAGATAATCGAAAAGTTGACGGAATTGAACGAAAGAATCAAATTGAAAAAATTGTGATAGTTTAAGAACCTAAAAAATGAAGTTCGTAGTTTCGGGTTAAATCTAAAAAATCGTAATAGTTTAGGGATGGTTTGAAAAAATAACCCTAATTTTTTTAAAAAAAGAGGGGTTGTCCCATCCTCTTCTCCCGCCAACCACGTATTTGTTGAGGCGTTTGATCGTCTGTGTTCCTCACCCATCTCTCGATCTTTCTAGCTAAGAGGGCACTCTATAAGCAGCGAACGATGAACGACAATGAAGGACGGACGACTGCGGTAGTGCGACATTTTGTCCGGCGAACGTTTGCTCGCAAAGAGGGAAAGTGCGCTTGTTCTTCCATTTTGACCACAAATGAAAACATTTGAATCCACCACTTCCGTCGCCATTGTTGAATCCCGAATGAGGGGCCGTGAACTCTCTTGATCCCTCCAAATAATTGCTGCTCTATAGATGCATTTATCCCTATATATACACAACGAGTGAAGTTCTATTATAATAAGCCTAAAAATGTTCTTGCTCAAACATTCTGTTGAATCCCAAGGGGCACTAAGAGGGGGGGGGGGGGGGGTTGAATTAATGTTCTTAAAACTAAAGTTATCGATTTAACAAAACTCATCGCGGAAGTTTAAAATCTATTCTTTAAACCTTTTAAAATCAATACAACTCAAATCACATCAAACACAATATGAGAGGGGGAGAGAGAGAGAGAATTCAAACATAATGAATGCGATGGTTGTTGACGAATTTCGATCGCACCTTGACTTACGTTCCCGCTTTGACTTCTCGACTTTGAGACCTTCGGAGATTTCACTAGAATCGCTTACTTTGTTCCAAATAGGTTAAGGAAGAAAAGCCCTTTACACCACTATCTTTCTCTCCGCTTCGAAAGGTAAGACACACTTCTCCTCGAGCAAAACTAATCTTTTCTCTCGCTCAAGAGGTAAGATCTCGAACCTTTTTTACACAGGAGCTCTCTCAAATTTTTTTTCTAAATAAAATGTTTATATCTTTTATAATGCTATACTCACAAAAAGAGAAGAGAAAACTTTAAAATCAAATTTCAAGGAAAATGTCTTTTTTTTTCAATGAGTGGATGGATGTATTTGCTTCTCGCTTTGACACTTTTTTTATAGGCTTCAGCATGTGAAAAATTCCTTTAGAATTTATTCCACAATTTTCTCCTTTAAAATTGATCATTACTGTTCATTTGACTCGGAGGTTGGTCGACCGTACATATGGATCGATCGACCGGTCTATGTGACCGTTGTACGATTTCTTTAGCTTCTGCGCTTGATCGATCGATCGGACCATCAATCGATTAGTCGACCGGTATTATCTTGACGTCAATCGGGACAAGCTCAGTTTTGATTGGTCGACCGACATCTCCATTCGGTCGATCGGTATTATCTCGACTGACCTTCTTTGCTTCGATCGGCAGGTTGACCGACCTGCACTATTTTGAGCATAATTTTTTACACAATTATTTAAATTAAATAATCTTGAATTCTATGGACAACTATAAGGATTTTCTACAATTTTGATATATATCATTAATCATCTCATAATGTCATAATCAATTATTTAGTCAACGTGTAGTGCATAAAGTTGTTCTTTTTTTTTTAAATTTTTTCAACATTTAACTTTAATCTTTCGAAATTTGTATCATCAAAATATAATTTTATATGTCATTAAAATTTTACTCGAGACATTCATGTTGGGTGACACCGGTATTTTGAAGAATGTCAAATTTTATAATAGTGTTTGTTGCGTTTGGTGCAAGAAGCCAATATGAGAAGTTATGTATTATTTTATTCTATTTGTTAATATATATATTTTAAAATAGTTTAATTTAGATTCAACTTTATTTGATCGGCCTTTGAAGTTTATTTTTTATCCTACTTTATTTTGATTTGATCCACAAACTTTAGTTTAACTGGAAATAAAGTTTGGAAATTTTAAATTTATGGATCGTGAAAATAGCTCACGAGCACGTTGAAAATTTACGAATCATGAAAATTCATTTACGCTATGTAACATTGGTTAAGTGAATTTTGAGAATTGAGGCATTTTAATTTGATATCTTGCATTATAGTAATGTAAGATATCTTAACTATCAAATTATTATTTATTTAAGTGATTATTATTTATTTGTTATCTTAATAAAATCAAAATAAGATCCAACAATCATCCCAACTATTACATTTGGTAGTATTTTTTATCATTTTAACCACGTCAATAACTAATAAGAGAATGTATGGAATTAGAAAAAAATGAAATTAACAATTTTAGTCAGGTCAAAATTAAGCTAAGCGAGGACAATTGACCTCATAAACTTAAGTTAATATATATTGAGCATATATCAATTAATATCACATATTAATTTAATTGTTGTTCAAAATCTTAACATTTCCACTCATTTAAATTTCCCTAAATTTTTTTATTAACTTTTTGTAACTAATATTTTAGCTGGGTATCTCAAATAATCGATGCGTATTTTTAGTTAAAATATATTAAATAACTTTCCATAATTATCTATCTTCAAATTTTTGAAATGTTTTTATCTTTTAAATCTCTTATATAATTCTTATAAAGTTAAAAACAAATAAAAAATTAGAAAATATACCAAAATTCTTATGTACTATATTTTTTAGCTTATTTTGTTTTGTTGAATTTCGTCAATATCTCTTTTGACTCTTTAATTTATATTTATTTAGTATAATCAATATTTTCTATGATCTAGAACATAAATCTAAATATCTAATTAAACACTTCTAGCTCAATTACAGCAAGAGTTTTGTAAGAAACAATATGAAATAAATTAGGAAGATAAATAAGAGACTAAAAAGTATTGACTTTACAAGAAAACAGAAAACATAAAATTTAGAAGAGAAAATTTGTGTGGTATTTCACTTTATTCAAGTTTTTAGTTCCATTTAATATTTTTAATTGTTTGAACTTTTATGTTAGTATGAAAATTCAATTGAAGAAACTTCGGAGTCCTCCGATTTGCATAAACCACCCAATTGATCATTTGACACTAACTATTGCAATCGGATCATCTTACTCAAAAGAGGATAAGTAATAGATGTAGAACACTAATTTTATTTATTAAAATAATAAAATAATTATATATTAATTTAAGGTATATGTTAAATAGTAAATATAATTAAAATTAAGATCGTCAAATTATCTAATTGTCATTACCAATCCATATTAATAATATGACTAATTCAATGATTATAATTTATTTAAGCGTAGATGGTTATTTTTTATTATCAAATTACCCCAATAAATATATATTATTTCATCTAAGTGGTACATAATCAATTTAATGATGCATTATAATTATTAAGTTAATTAAATAATAAAAAATAAATGGTATAGAAGAGGGTGCTCTACATACTTATTAACGTCTACCCATTGTGTTTGATGACAGAACTTACTCAAATTTTATTAAACACTTGGTGAAAGAGAAAAAAAAATCGACCATAACTTTTGTTATCAAATGTGCACGTGACTTAAAATTGTAATAAAAAAGTTCTTACCATTCACGAGAACTTGATTAGTTAAGGTAAGAACTTACTTTTTACCTATTAATCCTATTTAATGATATATTATGTGTTGTATGTTATATATTATATATAATTTGCATTATAGTATAGTAAAAAAGTATAAATTAATATTTACTGTTAATATTGGGCCTATATATCTGTGAATATATATATTATATTAACTTGTATATATACACATATATAGTTATTTATTTATTTATTTATTAATATATTATTATAAAACTAATAAAAATAAATTCATTAGATCTAAATAAAAAAGTATTTTTATTAATTGACATATATATAATATTTACTTAGTATTATAGCACAATAAAGCTAAGAAATTCCATGATAAAATTAATTTAAATCTTATTGTATTCAAATAAACTTTACTATTTAAAAGTTTCAATTGTTTTTAGGAAAAAAATACACATGATGTTTTCTATATTTTAAATAAATACATACATAATATTTTTATTTACTATAATTTTATATCTCATAAAATAATAAATTATATTATTTACATAAATTATAATATTAATAACATATGAAAAATTTAATCAAATTAATTAATATTAATATAGTACGACACAACTTATTTTTTAAATTTTAAATTAATAATTAAGTATATATTATATTATTTATTATTTTAAATAAATAAATATGATAACTTTTTATTATAATTTTATGCTTGATAAAATAATAAATTATATTCTTAATTCTTACTAGTTATTCAAAAAATATACTAACACTTATCTATTAAATTAAATTTTAAATATTCATCATTAAAATTTTCATCCAAACATCAAACATAAAATTTCCTATCTAATTGGTTAGTTATCAAGAACTGGCATTCAAACTACCAAAATGATAATTCATCCAGACTTCCACTAGTGTAAAATGTATAATGCAGACATAAGTTTCGATTAATGCATATTGGTTTTGAGTTTAATCTTCAAAATTATTAACTCAATCAGAAAATATTGTTTTTTTTTTCCTATTTTGAATTATGCCGATGCTCCTAAGTGGGCAAAAATCCCAAATAAAAACACATAAGCTACGTTTGGATGGCAGAACTTGCTCAACTTCTATCAAACAAGTTGTGTGACGGGAACTTTAAAAGTTTCCGTCACATGATTTTCGATCGAAATATTTGACCAAATGTTCCGACATTCGGCAAGAACTTTTGAAGTTCTAACGTTTCTTTTTTTTCTTTCTTTTAATTTATGTCTTGTTAGCCGTAAGTTTTGACTTTTTTTCTTTTATCTATTTTTTAATTATTTTATAATGTATGTATATATAATTTAGAATATATTAATGCATTATTAATCATCTTATAAAATAAATTATTAAATGTAATTAATTAAAAATTATGAAATATTTAGTTCTTATAGTTAATAAATATTTTATTAATTAAACTATTCAATTATTTTTTAAAAAATCACATTATATTTGGACCATAAGATGTGCGTAAATTATAATATTAATAATATTTATAAGATTTAATAAAAATCAATAAAAATAATATTAATAATATAATGATTTACGTATATTACAATATTTATAACATATGCTTATTTACTATAATTTTATACCTCATAAAATAATAAATTATATTCTTATTTCATATTTTTTTACCAAACATTCACTAAAACTTATCTATTAAATAAACTTTTTAAATTCTCATCATTACACTTTTTCATCCAAACATCAACCCAAAATTTTCTATCAAATCGATTAATTTTCGAAAACTAACGTTATCTCAATATTTCTATACCACGTTTGGACATGTTTCCAGAACAATTTAGTTTTAATTCCAAGTTGACCTCATTCCTTACTTTCACCAAGAACATTACGTTCTCAGCCCTCTCAAAACTTACAATTCTCATATTTTACCATCATTACATGTGGGACCTATAATATTGGAAAAATGCTGTTTGGATGCAATTACAAGAACTCCATTGTTCCAGTCATATCCCCATACTAAACAACCCCGTAGATCGCGTTAAGTTTGGATTCATGAAAAATGAGTGAGGATGATATATATAATTAAAGGGAAAGTAAAAAGAAGCTTTGAATATATATATATATATATATATATATGGTCAAAATATGAAAATGCATTTTCTCTTATTTTCTATTATATTTTTGGGATGGCAAAATATTAAAGAAAAAATATCTAAAACAAGTCAATCATACAAAGTAATAGATTTCCCTATCTTTTCCTTCTTATTTATCCTTTTCACCCTCAACCAAAATCTTAGTCAAATATGAATCTCTACAAAGTTTCAGTCGGGGTCGAATTGTCAGGTTGGGCTTAACTTTTTAAAATTTTAATAAAATTTAAAATCAATATAATTTTATAATAATACTAATTAAAAATAATTATTAAGATGAAAGTCGAGAATGAATATTTATATTATTTAGTAATTTAAATAATTTTGTCTAAAATATCAATTATAATTCTTCATCCTCTTACCTACCCAATTTTTTTTGGGTTAATAAGATTTTATCATTTTTTTAATGAATCGGATGTGCTAACAATTTAAGGCTTTCCATGAAACCACCCATAATTTAATACATCCTTAAAACTAAAAAAATCACGTCCTTTAATATCCCGTGAACTATAATTTTTTTCACATATAAATTTAAACCATAAAGCTGTAATTTGTCAAAATTTACCATTTAAGCCCTTCGATTAAGTTTTCTTCAAAATTCTGTTATTTTTAATAAATAATTATGAAATATCATTTTTGTCCTTAATTATTTTAATAAAAATTTATTAAAAATAAATAAAAAAGTGAAAATAAAAAATCAGTACATTTTTAAATTTTTATGCAATATTATGCTCATTGTAGTATTTGTATGTTTATATAAATTTTCTTTTATTAAAAAGTAAGGGTAAGATTGACATTTCATGAATAATAAAAGATAAAAAAAATCTTTAAATTGAATTTAATAATAAAATTTAAGTGTCAAATCGCAATAAGTTTAAATGTATAATTTAAATTTAGGTGGGAAGACAAGTTATAGTTGAAAGGGGTGTTAAAGTTATATATACATATATATATATATATATATATATATATATATATATATATATTATTGCGAAACTTGATGCGTCACACATGGAGTTCCGGATTTCACAATGTTGATCTCGAAGAAACGATTAACAATGTTTGTAACGATGTGGATCTTCCAATCACGAATATGTATTATCTCTTTATATATTGTTATCTTAATTACGTACGTTAAAGTACTACGCTTGATGTCTATGTTTGGCACCGTCATGTCTCGCTTTAGAACAAAAAGTCCAAACTTGTGTCTTAAGTATACGACTTTAATGCAAACCTAATTATTATTTCTTAAACTTAATAAGATATACTCTAAGTTGAGCTTTTGCTTCTTGATATAATCAAGAATTCGATTTTTTATATATTCTTTTACTAATTTATTATTTAGATATATCCTCTTTAAGATCTCCTCCTCCAATCTTTCGGGCACAAAACAGGGAAAATGTGTGAATTGAAAATAAAGGATAGAGATATAGGAATATCTTTAACGAGGGCCAATCGATTGATCACATAGAAACCTTAATTTCAGAATAAATTAATGTCATCGCCACGAATAAGATTTAGGAAAAAATTATTCAGTTCGGAGGACCATATGTTTATTCTATTTTATAAACACACCGTACATTACAAAGTCCAGGACTAGGAGACCTAAGTGCACTACTCATATTTGTTTTTTTTTTTTTTGCTTAATTTACTCGCATGTGATATACTTGTCCTATAATTGGCTACAATGTTAAGGTTGTAAGATGATTTCATATAATACCATGGTTTTCTTTTCCATGGTATATTAAATATGCATATCCGGTTGTAGTCCATCATCTTAGTTCGCATGATGGCCCCCAATCATCCTTGCATAAAAAGCTATGTACCTCTCTCACCAAATTTCAGTTGCCCTAGCTAACACAACAGCTAGCAACTTGGAGAACACCAAGATGTTCTTAATTAATTTCTTATTTTTGCACATTTTCTCCGATCTTCTTTTCCAAATAAGCTCATGGCTGATCAAATCCATTCGTAGTTAAGAGTTAAGACTTAAGACTCTTTAATTGGGAGAGCATATCTTATTATACAGATAAATTGAGGAGTGTGTACCACGCTACACAATTCACTACCATGAATTAGAATTGTTCGATTTGACAATTAATTTGGATTCACGTAATCTATCCATGGATCTAATCCTCCATCTCATACGTAACTTTTACCATATTAATTAACAAAAAAATATTAAAATGATGCATTTCTATCTCTCTTGACAAGATATATACATCACTACAATCATAATTCTCCAAAGCTGCCATAAGCCATTCACACACACGCGCGCACACACGTGTTGTATATATTTGAATCATATAAGTTATATGTTTCGTGAAACAATGATATATCTTTGAACACACTCTAGGGTGACATGAGATACTAACAAGAAGGAGCACCTTCTCTCCTCATGTCTCTAACACCATCTAACCATCTCTCTCAAGGTGTGGTGAAGCGTTCCCTCACGAATTCAGGTTGCCCCAACCCCACTCAACTCCGGTTTGCACCCATCTATTTGGTGAGCTAATAGTTTACCCTCTTCCAGTCCATAATTCTTTTGTAATTGAAAAGGGTTAAAAAGATCGAGGTGGCATATGATTTCCCTTTTATGTTTGTTTCTTTTGATGAGTTTTCTTTTCTTTTCTCCAACTGATGTTATTCGGGTTCAAGTTCCAAATGAATTATATATATTCGGCAAGACAAAACTTGAGGATAAAGCAATCTATTATAAGTTGTTGAGCTCTCTCTCTCTCTCTCTCACACACACACACACTCACGTATATATACATATAGCCTTGTTTTGTCTTCTTTTTCCTTTTTCTTTGTATTCTTTGGTGTCTTGAAGAAGTAGGGAAGATATAGGCACAGCAAATTAGGGCGATCTCCTTCTCTTCTCTCTCCTCTTTTGCCCCACCCTCACGGTGAATGAACAAAGGTAAGAGCAGAGAATTCTATTCCTTCCCTGGTCTCAAGGAGAACTGAACGGGGTTCAGAGACAGAGACAGAGAGAGAGAGAGAGGCTACAAAGCTTTATATGAGAGACAGAAGCTTCTTTCTTCTTTTCCTTTTCCCATCTTTTCCTTTTCTTTCTTGTGTTTTTGTTTCCTCTTCTTTCCTACTTTGGCAGTCATTCTATTCTCTAGTATTTTGCTTATTCTGAAGAAGAGGAAAGGATCAAAGAAAGAGTATGCAACAGTGAGAGAAAGACCCCCCACAGTTTGCAGAAGATTCCTAGTTTTTTTTTTCTGGTTATGCATGCATATGAGAGTTTGATCAGTGAGGAAGATGACGTGGTGCAAGAGCGGCGAAGGTAATCGCACCGTCGGCGAATTCCCGGCTTCTCCTGCGGGGTTGATCGGAAAGAGTACTTCGAGCATCGTCAAGTCTTGTCCTTCTTGTGGCCATCGCATCCAGCAGCAGGTCATTTTTTTTCCTATCTTAATCCTCTACGATTTTACTATTTCTTTCGAGTGTTAATTTCTTCCACTCAACTAACTCATAACGTGTCTATACATCCATTGTCACGTTGGAAAAAAATTAGAAGGTAAAAGAATTAGTCATAGTTTTTGTATGGTATGCACATAGATTGTGACTGATGAATCCATAGACAATAATTGATGGTGTGTATATCATGTATTCAGGCTGCTTCAGGCATCCAAGACTTGCCCGGATTACCTGCCGGCGTAAAGTTCGATCCGACCGACCAGGAACTACTCGATCACTTAGAAGGTAAAGCGCGGCCGGATTCTGAGAAGCACCATCCTCTGATAGACGAGTTCATCCCCACAATACAAGGCGAGAATGGAATCTGCTACACTCATCCGGAGAAGCTTCCTGGTAACAATTTAGTTACGTTGATTAACAAATCATTTGCACTCACCGGTGAGAGATCTCGGATCAAAAGTATAGATCTGAGATCTTTACATTAACTTCTCGGCTTGGCAAATCCATGGCCAGTTAAATGCTATGTCGCTACGTATCTAACACTGTCATTGTGAATGCATGCAACGCGCATGGATGCACATTATGAGCAAGAATAGTAATGCCAGTAATAGCGTCCGATCGAACATTACTTATATTCGTGTCAGGTTGAATACAAAATTATGAATCCACCATTTGTATCTATGGAATTCATATTAGAAGTTAGTAAAATTCATCAGATGGAAGTACTAGAAAGTGATGCATGCATGACAAACACATTATAGAAATCTATCGATTGCTCTCATGATTTAGGAAGATCTTAGAACCCTACTTTTTGCTATCCTTGAGTTGAACCATTATCACAAAGCTCTACGAGATTCATGAACTCGTATAAAGAAAAGATAGATAGTGTTTTTAAACAACTCGACTGCATGCAATTAAGAACTTATCAGAATAAAGTATAGTCACATTGACTCACATGTTTTGAACGTCATTGTTTGGCTACCATAATAAATATATGTAATTGTTTTGTTGGATAAATTTTTTTTATCTAATTGCTACTCAAGTACTTAATTAAGTAACCTGCATATTACTACTGCATGTCAGTGTGTGATATTCCCTGCTTTATTCATGTACGAAAAGGTCTACAAAATCAGGCATCGATCAGTTCTGATCAAACCAGCTCGAACTTTTTGTACTGTTTCAGGAGTTAGCAGGGACGGCCTGATTCGCCACTTCTTCCATCGCCCCTCCAAGGCATACACAACAGGGACCAGAAAGAGAAGAAAAGTGCACACCGACGTGGAAGGCGGCGAGACACGATGGCACAAGACCGGTAAAACAAGGCCGGTGTGCGCCGGTGGAATGCTGAAGGGACACAAGAAGATACTCGTCCTCTACACCAACTACGGCAAGCAGCGGAAGCCGGAGAAGACCAACTGGGTGATGCACCAGTACCACTTGGGCGCGGACGAAGAGGAGAAGGACGGGGAGCTGGTCGTGTCGAAGGTCTTCTACCAGACACAGCCAAGACAGTGCAGCTCTTCGATGAAGGATAATGCAGCGGTGGTGCAAGGAGATCACAAGGAGGGTACTGCTCTAAGTGGAGATCACAATGGCAACACAGTACTGTTCAAAGATGGAAGCACCAGTGGGTACTACGGTGCTGCCTCGCTCACGCCATACAACCAAGCTGGGCACAGCAACGAAGTTCCTCGTATGCTGCATAATTTTGCCATGCATGCCGGCGGGGCGCCATTTCTCACTTGATCAGTAGATGTTACATGCAGGAGGAGGAGGAGGAGGAGGAGGAGGAGGCGGAGGAGGAGACAGAAGCTTACGAGATAGAAGTACAGAAGCTTAATTAATTATATTAATACAACACCTTTTAATTTGTTCATAGCTGAGAAAGATTAACCCCAGTCAATTGAAAGTTGAAACTAAAAAAAGTGCACTTGAGTTGTAGTCTAAGAAATCTGAATGATGGATTAATCAAATAAGTCTCTCCAACGTTTACTGTAAACGTTGATCACCTGAGGATACTTACAAAACTTGCTCTTCTTGTATTTCTGTCTTTTTTTTTTGTATTTTCTCTTTTGGCCTAAGTGTGTGAGTTTGCAAGAGCAACCGGCGATGGTATGCGACTCCATGTAGTAATATTGATCGGACAATGCATGCATATTGTAACAACTTATTTATATGTTATGTGCTTTCTTGATATGCATGGTTGGATGCTTCATTTTCATATTATATGTATATATATAATGAAGGATTTAATGATCTATTATGTAATTTTTATGCACCTACATCTCTCATTTTTCCGAATATTCTCTCTATATAATTTTCAAATATCTTGGACGTTTGTTTCATATATTCTTGACGTCTTCTATTGCTTCGGAAATGATTAATTTTTACAATCCATGATAAGTCAGCTATCATGTTATCCTTCATCTTCTTCAATTGCATTCACACGGAATTCAAAATTAATGTGTGCTAAATTTAAAATGTTGATCTTTTAAACCCCAAAAGCTTGAGTTTAACACTGCCATTTACTTTTGTAAATGAATATATTTTTCTAGATGCTTCCGTGTGTATGGCTATGAACTCTTAATTAAACTAAAATTTGATGAAAAATGAAAAGATAAATTGATGACCGCAGAAATTAAATTTACTTTAATCTAAAAGAATATATATATTTTGGATTCTGGCGGTCGACAAACATGAGCAAAACCACGAGGTCTTTTAGTCATCAGTATAAGTAATTAAGTACATAGTTAGTAAACGAATTAAGTTAAATGATTTTATTATCTTCAATTTTGTGATCCTTTTGGGACTTCGACAATTTTTGAGTGAACACATTCCCTTATAGACATATGATCAAACGAAAAGGGTAAACCATCTTCTCAAAATCTATCTAAGACACTTTGTTGAAGTCAATCAGAAAGATTGGGTCAAGTTATTAGATGTTGCACAATTCTCGTTCAATATGCAAAGGAGCGAGATGACATAGAAGAGCCCCTTTCAATTGGTGACCGGAAGGCAGCCTCTCACCCCGGCAGGACTAGCGGCGCACCACGCTGGTAAGTGTCCCGCTGCATTTCAGGTTGCTCATGACTGGCTCGAGAACCTGGAGATGTCTAGAGCAATCCTAGACAAAGCTGCCCGCATAATGAAGAAGTTTGCGGACAAGAAGCGAAGGCATGTTGAATACAATGTTGGTGATCGCATGCTTGTAAAGTTGAGTACAAGATAGTTCAAGAAGCTTCATAATCTTCATAAAGGATTGGTGCAGAAGTACGAAGGTCCTTTTGAAGTGATAGGCCGAGTCGGGAAGCTCGCCTATCGTGTCAACTTGCCACCAAAGTTAAGGCTGTATCCAGTATTTCATGTAGGCATGCTGAAATCGTATCATGAAGACAAGGATGATGCCGAAAGAGGCGGACCAGCCAGGCCGCCTGTAAATGTGACGAAATCCTACGGCGAAGAGGTTCAAGAGATTCTAAAGGAGCGGCAGAACCGACGAGCCAAGCCAAGCATCACCGAGTACTTAATGCGTTGGAAGGATCCAACCTCTAAAGACTCGTGGGAGAAGGAACATGACTTATGGCAATTCCCCGAGGAGATCGCCAAGTTCAAAGAGTTGACGAGGCCGTTAACCAGTTCAGTGGGGGAGAGTTGTAACACTCTGCCCAACTGAGCAGGATAAGTCATGGGTCGCACCAGGATGGGGCGCGGACGTCACCTGTCCCAGGGCCGCTGAAATGTGAGGACTATCTATCACAGAGAACCAAGGATCCCACTGATTCGGGACAAGGATCGATCACCGAATCGATCCGACCAGTTACTAAACTAATCTTTAGGACATCGAAAACATCAGTCAGTCACCGACTGACTTGGGCAAAGTATAATACGTTCCTATCCAATTTTGTTCATGTATCCTTGTACGGGTAGTTAGGCCGTCCCAAAGATCACACATGAACGAAACCGCTTCTGGTCCTTGTGGATATGGGAATCGCTCATCATCCACCCGACATGGCTGACTCCTTCGGATTCCTTCAATCCACCTGCCATTCGGTTGGCTAACTCCTTCAGGTATCTTTCAACCCTTCTGTTGTGCCGTTCATGTCCCACGGAACGAGTGATCAAGTCGCCCTTATGGTCACCCATGAACAAAATCACTTCGAATTCTTATAGACTTGGGAACTGCCCACGATCTATCCGACATAACCAGCGATACCTTGGGATCCCTTCTCGCCTCGGGTCATTCAGTTGGCTGACTCCTTTGGATATCTTCCAACTCTTCTGTCCAGCCTGAAATGACTAAGTCATTTCATGTTCTTAGGAACATGTGTGAGTGACCAGTTCACCCCATCGCCTCCCAGAACAGGATCCCGCAAGATCCTTTGAATGGAGTTTCCCCACATTTGCATGGCATGATTAGTTCCCTCGGATGTGGGCACTAAATTTCAACTGACCATCCACCTGGTGTACTCCTTCAAATGCCCCCCTCAACATCCTTCTGTCACACCGCTCTTCCCTTAAGATCGGGACGAGCTAGGCAAGCACTTGCCTATGTCATGGTTTATCTTGGAAGAGATATCATCTCTTTCCAAGCATGACAATTTTTTTTAGGACAAAGGCCTCCGCATGCCTCTTTCTTTTCGGACATCGGAGTGCGCTGTCCATTCTCATCCAAAGATTCGAAGGAGCACCACAATATATTGCGATCGAAGTAGTGCTACCCTCCTCCTACTTTCTTTCGAGGATGTGTCAGGTCCTGAGAATGCTTCTCAAGCAATTGCCTCGTTGTCCCAAGACCTTTGTTGAGTTTCCACAGTCACTCGTCCTCGGACGATTTCTGCCTCAATTTTGTCTTAGTCTTAATTCGGGACATTCTAAGCCGCATGGGTACTTTCAAAGCCATCCTCTACTGAATGTCTTTTGAACATTGAGTCATTGGGGTTCCTTGGTCTGTGTCTGCTCCAGACCAGGATGTGTACCTCACCTGCGCACAGAGGTTCAGCCGAATTCTCCCAAAGATAAGAGGACAACAACGACGTTGTGTTCTCCCAGGATCACGGTCTCTACTTCTTGGCAAGGGAAGTCAAATGGAGCAGACGTTTCTCTTAGATGGGGAGTACTAGCACTTGGTCTTCAAAATACTTATACTCCAGCACATAAAAGTCCCACTATTACTGCCTGAAAGTGTCTTGAGATCTCCCAATGCCTCTGACTTGTATGGCCGAATGACCTCTTTTTATAGTCTTCCAAAGGTTAGTTGCTTAACTGTCCTGGTGTAATTACCTCATCTCCCTGACCAATTCGAGTTTGGTAGGTTTGAGAGTCAATATGTCGCACCCTTTGACTTATAACTTTCTTGATTCTGTGAGATAGATAGTCCTCACATTTCAGCAGCCCTAAGACGTACCCTTTAGCGAAAGGTTGCCTAGTGTGAACGCATCGCTTCACTTGCACCCTTTCGGATAGACTTTCGAATTCGAGTCTGCTGTCTTCCATGAGCAACTTCCTATCTACCAAATATTTCCTCTGCCAATACGTCCAGCCACACTCGATCCTATTTCGAATGCACTGTCGGCACCTCACTTGTTCATAGAGGTTCAGTCGAATTCTCTCAAGGATAAGAGGACAACAACGATGTTGTGTTCTACCAGGATCACGGTCTCTACTTCTTGGCGAGGGAAGTCAAATGGAGCGGACGTTTCTCTTGGAGGGTGAGTACTAGCACTTGATCTTCAAAAGACTTATACTCCAGCACATAAAAGTTCCACTATTACTACCTGAAAGTGTCTTGAGATCTCCCAAGTCTGCCTTTGACTTGTATGACCGAATGACCTCTTTTTATAGTCTTCCAAAGGTTAGTTGCTTAACTGTCCTGGTGTAACCACCTCATCTTCCTAACCAATCCGAGTTTGATAGGTTTGAGAGTCAATATATCGCACCCTTTGACTTATAACTTCCTTGGTTCTCTGTGATAGATAGTCTTCACATTTCAAGAGCCCTGGGACACACCCTTTAGCGAAAGGTTGCCTGGTGTGAATGCACCCCTTCATAGTGTGAACGTACAGTGTGAACGCATCGCTTCACTTGCACATTTTCGGATAGACTTTCGAATTCGAGTCTGCTGCTTTCCATGTGCAACTTCCTATCGACCAAACGTTCCTCCGCTAATACGTCCATCGCATGGTAGTTGACCAGCCTACCATCGGATCGGGACGCGACCGTTAGGTAGTTATAGTAACTACCTCCCACTTTTTCCAACGTACACCCGTAGCGTCCCAGAACGTGGTACGACTACGTTGCTTTAACGCTGGACTTCTGGATTTGGGCAACCTTCAAGTTAAGGGAGTTACAACTCCCCCCCCCCCCCCCTTCGAATCATTGTCGTCCTTGATAACTTCTTGAGTTTGGTGACCGACTCAAGGGTATGCCTCAAATCCGGCGCCTGTTCGCGAGTTGTCCGTATTCGGCGAACTTCACATACTTAGATTTTGTTCCCCACTTAAAATTCTAAGTTTCCTTGCCATAAACTTAATTGCTTTAAATGGCAGCCCGAAAGTTGCCAACTTCCCGCAACTAGTCTAAACTTTCTGCCACGACCCTAGACAGAAGTTTTATTTTCGAGTTTTGCCAATTCATAGAATGTTGTTTCCCGTAACAACACTCAGCCTATGACCTGCTCGCATAGAATCCGTCTATGACAAACATCGGGTCAAGACTTCGTCCGCTTGGCACCAACTCTTAGTACCGAGTAGGCACTAGTATCCCTTACCAAGGATACGAAATAGACACAAATATTAGAGAACGGAACGCTTGTTGCGTGTTCTTGCTTTTTTCGAATCCAGCTGATATTAGAGTGATTCATTCTGATTTTGCTGTTATATATTGTCCCTTACGCTAATCCAACATCAATGAGATTAATTTGAAACTTGGAAGGAAAGGTATTCATTATTTTTATTTTCTTCTTTTTTTTCTTTCGGGTATTGCAAAAATAAAAATAAAAACCTTGTTCCATGCATAGATTTAATGTAAATCGCTATTATAAACATCTTAAAGATTTGAAGGTGTTTCGCTAAACTTATAAGTAGGTTAAAATGAGTCATAAGTTATTTTATTTCTTTTGATGTTTAATAATTAAGCAGATATTTTTTTAGATAAACTTATAAGTAAAATTAAGTAAATAAAGGACACCCATTTATACATGTTTTTTGCTTATAAATTATTTATAAGAGATCATTTTATATTAATATGAAAATGTATATAATAAATCATATCATTATAAATTTATAATGTTTTTACATTACGATTAAATTATTTTTGTATTTTCATATTTCAAATTTATTATATTACTTTAATTATAAAAATAAGTTATTAGTCATTACGTATCACAACATATTAATACTATTATCAGTATCTATATTCAATTTATTTGTTAACATTTAAGGTTTTTATTAACATTAATTATAATAACTAGGTGAGCCAAACAAACCCAAGTGTATGTCATTAGATTCTTAAACAAATCCAACTGGTTGTGCTATGTAGCAGTGTCGATGGAAGCAATAATTATATTCGGGTTGGATTTTTGGAAATTTGCACTTGGCCTACCATATTATGATTTTTACTCCGAATTTGAATTAACTAAATGGTAATATTCCTAAAGACCAGTGCCCGGGTGGATAAAAGAAAAGTTATTCAACCTGAAAAGAGCATATATTATATAACGTTGAAAGTTTGATTGACTAGAAAGGTTAAAAGTTAAAAATGGAGATTAAATCACTATTTTGCATGTCTAAAAATGAGAGGATGAACTAACAGATAAAGTTTTTTACCAAATCAAAATTTTAGTCTAAGTGTTTGATAAATATTTTTTTACAAGTTTAAAAATAAAATCCTATATGCTACTCTCACTAATTTACAAAGTATAAAATATGACGACTGACACTTTATTTTTAACATACTTTCATATTCTCAATAAGAAAAATTATTCATTTTTAAATATTGTGTACAATTTATTTTGAAATTTCACATCTCTAATTTGCTAATAAACAAAAATAATATTTTATTTAAATAATCAACATTTTCAGTAAAATAATATTTTTTTTAAAAAAATGTTACTATGCAAATCAAAATTATTTAATTAATTATTATGAATATCAAATAATATAAAAATAAGTGTGAATTATATTCTTATATTCACTTTCATCATTTTATAAAGTATATACTAATTTAATCATTAATATTTATCAAATATTGATATTAAATTTAGAAATAAATCGTTACTAATATCTATTTTTATTTGTCAAATAGAGCATAAATGATCAAAATATTACTTTTATGTGAGTTTGAAAGTCACATTTGAATTTTACTCCTGTATTAAGTCATTAGTTGTAGAATAGTCGAATATTATTAGGATATGTAAAACCTTTTTAGGCAGAATCATCATGAAATCATAATTTATTATTATCTTAATGATATTACTTCTCATTAATTATCTATATGTGGTATAATTATCTATATGTGGTATCGAAACTTTAGCTCCTTGTTAATTATCTATTTAATGGCAGGTTAATTACTTTGTGAAGTTGTTTTCTAATATAAAAATAAATATTCATTTTATCATCTTATTTTTTATTTTCTCTCTTCCCATAAAAACTTCGTTCTACGAGGTGCATATTTTTTACGATTATTGTAACGCCCCGAGACCCACGTGACTTTCACGTGCTCAGAGTCATCCCAGAGGCGCTACTCAATCTTCTATAAAATATTTTTGTGAAATATAAATAATAAATGCGAAAGACTTTTTCAATAATAATAGCTAATAATCCATAATATTCAAAATGATTAAAATATCGATAAATTCACAATTCTAATAATGTGAAAATAATAAAAACTAGACCACTCGATCTATAACATGTGCAACATCTGTCTGTCACTGAGCATAGCCACCTGCAGCAACATCCTCTATCAAAGTACTCTCATATGCACGGATCCAGGTACAGAAAAATATTCATGAGTATAAAAATACTCAGTACGTAGGATCTACTAAATAATCAATATACTCAATCGAAAATAAGATATAATTAATGATGAGTCAATTGAGCAATCAATATAATAATTAATTTATAATATAACGATTTATCAATATGAGCAACTATATCAAGTTATGATCAAAAGACCAATCAATAGAGATAGCAATTAATAATTGCCTATTCAATTAGATCGATGATTCAATATAACAATAGGAAAATAAAGTCATAAATCAATAGGAAGGATAAAAAAAAGATCAGATGATCGATCAATATTGATTTAGCAATTAAATGTCTGATCACTATGACACTATTCAATTTAACAATTTTCAATTCAATATCAATGGTCATTGATCAATAACAATTCCATTCGATTCAATAGGCGGAGGCAATGCCAGTCAATGCTAGTATCCAAATGACCATGATCTATTCAATTCAATTCGATTTCAATCCAATTCAATTCGATTCGATTTTAATTTAATTCAATTCAATTTATAATGTTCGGAGTTATCCAATCCAATGAGGAGCGCTCGGTCAATTAAGGAAACTCCATGTCTCTTTCATGTAGGCCAGTGGGGATCAGTGTCATGGCAAGCCACCCAACAATATAGCGCTAACAATTATTCGTGAATGGCGGGGGACCATGATCAAACACAGGACAGCCATAGTTTCTCTAAAGGATGATGACGTCTCAAACCTTTAGGTCCACTATCTGCTCATTCAATTCAATTCAATAACAATATGGCCCGAAGGCTTAGAGATAATCGGAGAACATGGAGATCCAACAATTTTCAGCTTTTATCTTGTTTACCTAAAATGTCTATCTTTCAGCAATTTAATTTAGGTGAAACATGACCCAATCAGAAAGACCACTGGATTAGTATCATAATTCATGATAAGATTTGATATGATAATAAAATAAAATCAACTATGATGATGATATGTATGATAATATATAATAAAAAATGATAACCATATTATCATGACAATCAATAATAACGAAATCAATATATCATATTCAAATAATAATAAGAGCAAGATAATCAAAATATACTAATACTAAAATTGCTAAAAGAATAACTCTCGACATCTCCATTATTCCTCTTATATTTAATTTCCTGAAAAAAATAATAAAATAATTTTCTTTCTAAAATTTGAAGCCCAAAAAATGAAACAATAACTTCATGCCGCCTAACTTTATTTTTCCCATATTTTTATTTCTACTTCCTTTCTCGGCTGAGAGAAGAATCCAATTCTTCCTCTCATTTTTATTTTCCTCTCTCCTATACATCTGGCGCTTTTCCATTTTCTTTTCCTTTTGCCTATCGTTTTCTCTCTCCATGCCTTCGGCAAAATTTTTTTTTCCCTTGCTGGTCGAGGAACTCAACAAATAATTTTCCTTATCGGAAAAATCATAAATGAATTAAAGTGATGTTTCCTTCCTTTCCCCATGGCAATTAATCTCGTTTTTTTTTTCACTTTTCTCTCTCTCCACCGCATGTTTTTTTCTTCCTTTTATCCCCTCTCTTTATTAATTCCTTTCCTCTCTCTCCAGATTAGTTAACGTCACGGCCACGCTTCTCATTCTTTTTGTTTTCACTATTTTTTTTTCCTTTCTCCTTCGGCACCGAGATATTGTTGGTCGAACCCCTTTTTTTTTAGCAATTCTTTTTTTTACTTCGGCCGTTAAGTAATTTATTTTTTTTCTTAACTATCACGTAGCAATAGTAATCTCAATAAAAAATAATCAAAGAACCTACGGATCCCCCTGTACCTCGTAGCCGTTCGACGTTGAATCATACCTTGCCATGTCTCTGCCGTCGAACACCAAGAACCAAAGAGAATGAAGTTCCTTTGACGGCTGACCCTCAAAGTTTATTTATAGAGACTTATTTTCCAATCATATCTATAACTTCCAATCCCAATCAAATTTTATCTTTTAATTAATTTTTTTTAACAATTCTAATTTATTTTAATAATTAAATAATTCCATAATACATCTTATCCATAATTAAACTCCTTTTCTATTTTTCTTTATTTTCGGAATTATTAATTATAATAATATTAATGGCCATATTTTAAAATAAAATGATAAAATATTCATTTATTATATCCTAAAAATCAGGTCGTTACAATTATTATTTTCCGTTATTATTGAGTTTGTCGATATCTTAGCTCATAATTTCTCATCCTTACCGATTTTCTATTATTTTTTTGCTTCCTAATATTGTATTTAAATTTCTCATTCTAATGATACAAACCTTTTTACTTATTGTCTTAGTTTGGGAAAAAATGTTCATTATCGTACTTATTTTCTTTATTATACTTTAATTAGAAAAAAAATCTGCAGTACTCCCCAAATCTGGTTGCTAGTAGGAACATTGTTCTCATTTATGAAAGATAAAGAATTGAGTTTCATATTAAATATAAGATTCTCTTTTTTTCATTGTAGCAAGAAAAAAAGATATATATATATATATATATATATATATATATATATATATATATGTTATGATTTCACCATTGCCGCAGTAAATTATTCAGAACTCGAAGCAAATGCATTAGCTCAAGGGATGCAGATGCACTTCAGCGCCACAAACTGAACGGATGGTTCCTGTCTTAATTATATCTGTAAAACTGCGGCAGTGTAAACTGGATGGCCGGCAATACTACTGGCAGCTGGTCCGTTCATCCTACCGGCGGCGGCACCCTTCTTCGAGTAGAACCTGTGCTGGTGCAGAGGAGTGGAATTGGTGTCCAGGAAGTGGAGTATCATCACCATGAGCACCGAGCACGCGAACATGGGAATCGGCCCGAAGATCCAAAGCAGCAGGGTGGTCGCGAAGTACATCGCCCTGAGGCCCATCGACCAGAAGTTGCTCCCCCTGACGACGGCGTTCTGGATGTAGCTCGCGGGTATGTCGGAGTCCAGCGTGCTCATCATGAAGCTGGCCAGGACGAAGTACCTCGCGGAGTGGATGAAGCAGGTGAAGGCGGCCAGGAAGCAGATGAGCAGGGAGATGTACTTGACGGAGGAGGTGGCCGGGCTCGTGTCCCCGTAGATCACCTCCGTCATGAACACCTTCGACGTGCTCCCGATCCAAGTTCCGATGAGCGAGCTCAGAGCGATGGAGAGCGACGCCAGACTGCTCGATGCCGATAGGCTGCTCGAGATCACCTGCAGAGCCAAACCGGTCTCCTCCGCAGTCGACTGCGTAGCACGCATATATATATATATATATATATGGTTAATGGAGCGCGTCTTGCATGCAGACAAGCACTAAAATGGAGCTGTTAATTAACAGAAGGAGATCAGAAACAAAGCAAGAGAAAGAGAATGCACTACCTGCAACATTCTCTCCACCCATGCCCGCTTGTTGTGGTTCTCATACCCGATCGTTGTTGTGTGAGGAAATCTGAGGATTCTGTAGAGGAGGAAGAGATGGTACCCAAACATTATGGACAATCCTGCAGGCACCAGCACCAGATCTATGCTCTCTCTATCCAGCAGCATCTTTAGTTTCCAGCTGCCTTATGCAGCTTCTTCGCGTAGCCTGTTTCCACCTCCCTTAATCACTCTTTTATTGGTTATGGATTCCTGGTTGCAGCTGAACGAAGAGTGTTAATTAGCTCGGTACAAATATAATTTGAGTGCTTGTGTGTGTTCAGCAAATTATATAATCGGCCGTGTCCGGGATCTAATTGCTTGTTTCACTTGGAGATGTCAGAAATCTGAATTCCGGGAGAAGGCAATGTAAACATGGGACGGGGGAAGAGGGGGAGGGACGAGAAAGCAAGTTGCCATTGGCCATGGTGGGTTTGCTTGCACTCCATCTCGCAGTTCCCACATTGATGTGGCCGTGAATTACAAACTACTTCAGGCCCTCAGAATCTAAATACGTTTATTTCTTTTTTAATTTTATTTTTCAACCTCGTGACTTATAAATCTGTCTAGAAAAAAAAATCTCCCAGGATTTTGAACTTTGTTAAATAAAAAATATATATTGTGAAGTAGGACTTGGGGCATGCTTTGGATGTTTACGGGAAGGTGGCGTATAATCCCAGTGGTTAATTGGCTCTCAGCAGCAAGCGAAAAATACGGGATTCGCTTCGCTTCTCTTCTCTTGTTATTCTGTCAACTAGAAATGCTGCTCCTATTTATTTAGGCGCGCAATTAAAGTATATGCAAACGACTTTTTCAACGCTGGCTGGTTCAGCTCCTAAATAGTCTATTTTGATTTAAGAACAATTTCGAATTTTAAATTTTGTACATATGTAGCTGTCCCTAGACAAATGTGTGATCACTACCGGAAAATAGTGATTTTGCGAAGGAGAATTTGTGACGGGTGAAAATACTTCGTAATTTATGATGGATTTTAATTCGTCAGATTCGTCGGCAACTAAAATATATATATATATATTTATTATTAATCTTTCTGATTCGACGGCGAAAATCTTCCGACGGGTGCACTCGTGAGAAAGGTGAGAATATAATAGTCAAAGCTCTCCATTAACATGAATAATTTAAATCGATTTATAAGAAAAATCGATTTTTTCAACGGTCATGGCCGTCGAAAATTATGAGAAATCCATCGAAAATCAAAGTTTTCGACGATTTTTTCGACGGATACGATCTGTCGAAAAAATGCTCATCGTAAAATATTTTCGATGGGCACGAGAAATCCGTTGAGAATTTCGATGGCCGTACTCGTCGGAACGACTCTACCCGTCATAAGTTCTCTAGGCTATGTTTGACAATACTAAAATTAGCGTTTCAAGTAGCGTTTAGCGGTTCAAATGTAAAATTTTTTATTTGATAAATGACAAAAATAAGTAGCGTTTAGAATTTCATATGAAATTATTGAAAAACTACTTCTACTTGCATTTAACGTTTAGCGTTTAGATATTAGCATTTTAGAAATATTTTTAATTTTACCCTTATTCAAATACATTATTTCATTCTAACTTATTTTATTATTTTCTAATTTTTATTTTATAATCATTTAATTTTATTCCTTTTTATATTCATGATTAATTAATTACGAATTATTTATATTTAACAATGAATAAAAAATAATTTCACAATTAATACTTTTATATCATGGTTGCACTGTAAAATTTATTGTCAATAGAAATTTCTATATATTTTAACAAAAAAATTTAGTTATGAAATTTATTTTATTGAATTAAGATATAAATATTTAATTTATTGCATTATAATACAATTTATATATTGCTTAAATTAAATAATTTGTCATGTGTCTAATTATGTCATTTTATATTCATCAACTAATTCTACTGCTAAGTTCATCAAACACTTGTTCACTAATCATCATCCGCTACCCGTCAGTTAAATCGTTATCCGCTTATCAAACCACTAATAATGTCAAATATTAGTAATGTTATTATAAGAGAGGTTGAGGTGCAGACGTGCAGTGATAAATAATAAGAAGCGAAATAGTATTATGGGATTTTTATATAAATAAATGTAACTTAATTTTATTATTATTTTGAGATGAAAATTTGTCATTTAAATTTCAACATTTGTGTAAACATTTCATTACATTATTCCAAGAAGATGATGCATCCGTCATAAGCTCTCAAAGAAAAATTGTGAATGCTATAAAAAAATATGAATTAACAATGTTAAAAGATTACACTCTCTTTTAAAGAAATAAAGAGATGACTGTTATAATAAGAGTGCAAAAAATGGTGATTAGATCAATAATGATGAATTAGAAACAGATATAATTAGTAAGAAAGTATTGAGTAAACCAAGTTTTGAATGGCAAAATATTGAGGAGATTGCGTTTTTATGGAATCATGGAATGTAGATTAAATAAATAAGGAATTAATGATAAATAATAGAATTAATATTAATTGTCAAAAATATTGTTAGCCTTTGAGAATTACTTTTTTTACATTATTTTTTTTTACAAAATAATGTAGATTAATTTTTTTACAAATTAATTATGGCCTTTGAATGACAAAATTGCTTGGCTTGCTTGGGCTTTGGGCTGAGCCTACCGCTTATTTGAATTTTGAGACGGCCGATTATTATTCATTATTTCTTATTTCGACCTTGAGAAATTGCATAAGATCATTTTGAAACCAATCTGATTCGGATTCCTAATTAATTTCGGGACTTCCGCTTCCAAATTTTTTGAGTTAATTTAGGAGAAAAAATGAAACACTTTTCGTATCACATGTGTATGTCAAGATACTTTACTTCTTTTTTGACACATTTCTTTATTAAAAACTTAAAAAATAATAATTTATGATAATAACAAATAATTATATTTATTATGAAGAATAACAAGCATAGAAGTTAATAGAATTTTTAAAATTATGAATAGTAGATGATTTTAATAATATTTTGTGTATCCTTAATGATCTTATAAACTATTAATAAGAAAAATATAAAATAATAAAATAAAGAATATGTAAAGCATAGTTATTAATTTACTTCAGTCTTTACTTAGTTATCCTTAATGATCTTCTAAATTATTAATAAAAATATCGAATAAAATAAAATAAATGTAAAGTTCTTTTACTTAATTTTTTTCTTGTATTAGGTCTATGAACCTACCGAAAAAAAAATTTACACGTACCAGCGGTGTGGCCCAATGGCCCAATAGACCAACATGTGGCAGTTTCATTGTTTGGTTAAATCCGAAATAAAGATTCCCAATTCTCAATTAAAAAAAAAATGTCAACGTATTAATTTATTTAGTGCAATAAAATAATGCCTGTTTGGCAGACACCTCAACCGAAAATTATTCGTAATCATGATTTTATTCATAATATATAATTATTAGTTTTTGAATAATCTAAAATTCAGATAAAAAAGGATAAATTTGGATCAAATTGATAATTTAAAAATTGAATACGAGGTTAAATCGGTTATTATTAAACTTTCGACCTTTTTTATGCTTGTTTTGCGTTAAATATGTAAATTATTAGTCACTAACCCTAATTTTTTTTGAGGTATGATGCTTAGAGGCCGTGGCAACACGTGTCCATCCTTTTAACCCTACCACAGCTCTACACATCACACACCATTTAAGCCCCCATACTTTTCCTCTCAATCAAACAAATAGCAAAAGCAAATTAGCTGTCAAGTTAGAGAGAGAGAGAGAGAGAAAGAGACCAGCTCAATCAGCAAATGAGGGCAAAACTTTGGATTCGTATACGAATAAATCACGACAAAACCAGATTTAAAAAAGGAAATAATAACAAATGTATGGTGAAATCGGATCGAAACCTATGCATATGACGTTTCGGGAAAGGAACATTACCGCAACACCTGATCCAGAAATAAATAAAAGAAAAAAAAAACAACCTAGGGATAGCGGATTTGACTTCAATATAAAAGTAAAATTAAATGCGCGTGTCAGGTGATTTTGGTGTAAAGTGAATGTTAAAGGGCTTTATATATTTTTTCATTAATATTTTAAATAATTATTAATGATAAAAAATATGATTTAAATAATTATATTAACTATTTTTAAAATTTTACAAATTTATGCACATTATTATTCTTAATGATAGATACGATCATTTTTTATAACTTATTATGTAAGACTTTTTTTGTCATTATCAACACACACTTCACACACAAAAAATGTTTGGCACACGCACATTAAACCCATAAAATTAATAATTCACGGAAGATTAGATAAATTGAGTATTCTGTCATAAATATTTAATTGAGTACATCATCCTTCTAATTATTACAATTTTAGCACACTCTATTTATGGTTCTAAAAAAATCTAAACTTTTAACGAAAATTACTTTTATATATTTGTAAAATATCAATGACCTCCATTAACATTTATTTTAAATTTCAAACTATAATAATAAAATAAAACGAAATGGAATGGAAACAACTTAACGACAAAGGCCGAATAGCTCCATTCCACGTATGCCCCCCGACAAAGCGAGCGATCGGTGGCCGAAAAGATTGCCAAAGGATTCAACGAAGTGATGTATCCAAGTGATGGTGCACTTTGCAATGCATAAAACTAATCCCAAGTTCATACTTTGGGGAAACATGGATCACTAGCTACTCACTAGAGATGAAGTAACAAAGAAAAAAAAAATTTAAAGAATTCTAGACAACATGTTATAACATGCACACAAACACAAAGCTGCACAGGGAAAGCCAAATTGGCCGGCCAAAAGTTGATGTTTTTACTTGTTGCTTCTTTCATTATCTTGTTTTTTTTTTTTTTTCAAAAGATGTGCAGAGAGTATCTAAGTTGCTGCAGCAGCTTTAAAGTCAGGAGCAAAAGAAGGAAGCGATTTGTAGGTTTGTGGACGACGCCCTCGCGGCTTCACTTCTTCATGTTTTTAGGGGTTTTTCATCTTTCTTCAGTAGAGAAAAATACTATAATTTTCGGATGGATGGAAGTCGAGAATATTACAATAATCCAATGCATTAAATATTTCATACGGACTATGGAGTAATTTTATGAATCTTAACTAGGGTGAAGTTCTTTAGATATGTGTGTGGACCAAAAAGAATATCTCATATATTTCTTATGCTTATTCCCATTTTTTAGATAAAAAATTTATTTAATTATTAAACATCATATATTATTTTTATTTTAATATATCACATATTTAATTTTACTTACAACACAAATAAGTTTTTTATTTTGAAATAATTATATTAAAATAATATTTATAAAATATTACTAATTAGAATAAACATATTGTAAATTAATTTTTATGAATGTATAGAGATGACGATAAATTATGTCTTATGTCTATTTTTGTTATTTTATACAATACACTAATTTAATCACTATATTTATCAAACATTTTTTATTAAATTTAAACATAAATCGTTATCCGCTATCGACTAATAACTAATTATTCTCATCTAGTTAAATCGTTATTCCCTGATTAAGACTCTATTTGACATTATTAGTGATTTGACAAGCGGACAACAATTTGATAGCGAATAGCGATTCAACTAGTGGATAGTTGATGATTATTAGTTTGTTAAAGGTTTTAACAAATATGTGTATAGTAAATTTAATGGTAAAATTAGCTGATATGTATAAAATAACATAATTAGACATATGATAAATTATTTAATTCAAGTACCATACAAAATTTATTATAATATAATAAATAAATCATTTAATCTCAATTAAATTAAATTAAATTAAATCTGACAATTAATTTTTTTGTTAATATATATTTATATTTACAATAAATTTTATATAGTACACACATGATATAAATATATTAATTATTAAATTAATTTTTTATTCATGGTTAACATATAAAAAAATGAAAATAATTAAGCATGAATATTAAAAGAAATATAGTTATATGAAGATAAAATAAAAATAAGAAAATAATAAGATAAGTTGTGAAAGAAATAATGTCTTCAAATAAGGATAGAATTGGAAAAAATTATAAACTGCTAAACTCTAATCGTTAAACGCTAATAAAAATAGTTTTTTAATATTTTTATATGGCACACTAAATACTATTTATTTTTATCATTTATCAAAAAATAATATTTAAATCGCTAAACGCTACTTGAAATATTAATTCTGATGTTACCAAATAGAGCTAAATCACTAATATTATAAAAAAGAGTCTGACTAAGCTAGCTCCTTAAGTTAATGTGGACTATGAGATTGACGTATGCTCTATTTCGATGAATCTTCAACAAAGGGGAAGGGAGGAAGACAGAGGGAAAGAAAATGAAAGGGAAGGTAATAAAAGGGAAAAAGTTAACCTCGTTATAGAAAGAGAACGAAAGGAAAAAAATATTTTAAATAATATTAGTGGACAAGTAATTTCTTTAATATTTTTTCACTCAAAAGGATAAAAAAGTAATCTTATTCCCATCCTCTCTCCTTACTTTTGGGTTCACAAATTGAAGATAAAATGAGAAAAATCTCTCCTTCATTTTTCTCGGTTTCCTTTTTTTTCTCCTCTTTTACTTTTTTCTGATAAATATTTTTATACTAAAATTTAGAAGACAAAAGCAATAAACTAAGAGTTTAACTAATTTGAAATTCTTACAAATATTAATTAATTAATTATCCTTTATTAATATCATGCATCTTTCTTTGTCGAGAGAGACCAAGATAACTAAACAAAATGAGTAGTACAAATGTCTTTGGCTCACTCATCCGATTAGAGACTAGACATGTTACGAGCACATGCAGACGTCTTACGTTCAGACCACCTGGTCATCAAATGATTCAAACGCACAATTAGCCACGTATTTCCTTTGTTGCATAGCAAAATAATTATAGAAAATTTACTTTCACACTTCACAATTAAATATGTTCATAATCCGAAATATAGAAAATAGAAATAATAAATCAAAAAACAGTTTAAAGAAACATTGAATGTCATCTAAATTAAGTAGTAGGGCATGTCATTTCATTTTTTTTCCTCTAAAACTTACCGTATATCAATATCCCATAATTAAAAAATGTACTTTTTCATTTCCTACCCCAATTCGTGACCGCCGACACACATGTTCCTGGCTTGTTTCTTCTTTTTTTTTGTTTGGGTTGGGGGATTGTGTTCGTTCGGAATTATTAACAATTACTGGTCGAAAAGAAAATAATAATAACTTATTCTCTAACTAACGAGATCACTAATCTGATATTACTAACCAATGTGTATGTTTTATTAAATGGAGGTTTATTTTTTCAAATCTTTCACGTTTGTTCTTTGACTTTTGAACTCATTTTAGCACCTTCTAAAATATGTCACATTTTCACTTTGGTCCATTCGTAATTTTTTCTTTATTTTCTATTTTTCAATTTATGGAATGATTAATGGTGTGAATAATTCATGTATATGTTTTTATCACTGATTAACATTTATTTTAATCTTATGTTATGCTTAATTTTATTATAAATGCATGTGCAATACTCTTGAGCCATATTTTTATACATTCTCCACATGGAGCCTATTTCTACAATATTGCCATCCATTTATTACTAATTTGTCCACCAAAATTAATACCCCTTGTAGGAGTCGATAGATGCCAAGTGGATGAAAAGAGCAGGTCAGACGCTATACATCAATCTTTGCATCAATGAAAGATGTTTTGCTTTAAGACAAAAAGGAGGTCATGAAACCAACAACAAACATTAATTTGATCTTGGGAACTAGCTAGCTCATCCAGTCACGTTGGAAAAGGAAGCTTCCTTGTCGGGGGGACCACTAAAGCGGCCTGGGGACAAAAAGTTGCTGAAACGACAATTGGAGGAGGACGACATGAGAAGTTTCTACAATAGGGGATTCCATAATAGAGAGCGAGGGAGATACTTTCTTGAGGCATAAGAATTCAAGAGATGAGAGAGTAGAGATATTTGCATGGAACAATGTTTTGCTTGTTTACTATTTTATTCATGGGTGCATGTTCACCCAATATGAATTGTAACTAACCGGTCATATGGGGCGGGAGGTGTCAGATGTAGTAAACTCATGTTTTATGTTCTTATTCTTCATTGTTGTTTTTATCGTTTAAACCAAATGTTGGAACTTATCTCTCTTTTAATAATATCCATAGTTTGTTTATATTATATTATGTGTTCATGTTTTTCGGTGGATTCATATTTGGATTGAGGTTTTGAATCACTTTTGCTATACCGTCCGAGAGGGATATTTGTATGCTCTGCTCGGCTGAACCTCAAGAGGGACCTAGGCACGACAGAGACATCAAGCGTTGTCGAGGTGATTTCAATGTTGCACTAGTAGCGACAGTCTAATTGATTAGTTTAGCCGTTGCGAACTTCCTAATTCGAAATTCGAGAGGGATATTCACAATATGAAACTTCGGTAACAAATCAAGAGTTTGAACAGGAGCTCAGACATCATAGATGGATTATGCAAGCTTTCTTTTGTTCTCCATTTTATTTTGCCACTGCTTTCTTCGTTTTCTTTTGATTCTAAGTTTCTGCCCGAGAAGGAAATCTTAATCCTTCTTCGTAGTTGGCGACCCGAAAAGACACACGATGACCAAGTTACATCTAGAAAACTCTTCGCAATCCTATACTTCATCTCCGAATCATTTTCTCCCTTAAATCGTCTAAATGTTCATCGTTTCATGTAGTTTTAGTTTCTTGCATTCTTACTCGAGAAGGTCATTCTTATTTCCCTGAGATGGATTTAGGCCAAGAGGAAGTCTCTGCTCTCAGGTTATTTTCTTGAGGACATTGAGGATTGGGATGACGTGAGGGTCTTGCTCAATTCGAAGAGGAAGGATCGATTCATATGTTTAGGCATTATGCACGAGAGAGACAATTGAGTTGAACTTATGAATCCCTTAACATGTCTAAACTATATTTACCGTGAGCACGAGAGTGTCGTGGATAAGTCAAGTATTTTTTACCACGAAGTTATCCTAATACACCACATTGAGGGACATTCAGTCATTTTTATCTTAATATCAATAGAACAGAAGAACTTGAGTCCTACGACAATAGCAACTCCTATAAACTCCCAACACGTGTTTCTACTTTTCTTAAGCCTTTTCGATCTTGTTCTTATTTCTTTGTTGGTCTTATATTTCGAAAATAACAAAAATAATTAGAGTACTTGTGTTATTTTCATTCGCTATTATTCTACCGCAAAATTGCTTTCCTGGTTTCAACAATTTTAGATATCAAGTTTAGCCTTAAGTTCTCTTTTGAAGATTTCGCGAAGTAGTTTTCTTGTATATCGAACCTCAAGCACTATAATAATTTTTCGTATATTTGCGAATCGCATTTTGATAGTGTAGAAATTTTAAATTTTAATTTTTTTTCTATATTCAAGAGTAATATGCTGATGTAAGGAATAGACATACATCTTGAAATGATTACCTCTTATATGTGACATTTTTTATAGTAAGCGTGTCAATTTTAAATTACGCTGTATTCTCTATACCTATTTTGTGAGAGTCAATTAAACAGCCGTACTCTTGTATTTCCTAATATTTTTAAAATATAAAAATAATATATTATAATAATAATAAAAAATGTGCACCGGCTAGTGTGTGACCGACACGCCGGCACGTGCAAAAAAATAACATGAAAATTAACCTAACTTGAGAAGGAACAGACGTCGAGGAAATAACACTTAAACCAATGCAGTCGTCTGATCTCATGATCTCTGCTCCACCGGATCTAACGAGGGTTGAAATTTTATTGCTTCACCGTCCATGATTATTATTACTTTTACCGAAAAAATCAATTCCAAAATTAGTGAGTCATGTCACTTATTTGAGTGGTTAATACTTGACATTTTGAAAGGTAAATTAGAATCTCTCGGATGAGATCACAATTCAATTACAATTTTAATGCTTCAGTCACGTTTATTTTCGAAAAAAAATTATTTTAATAGTATTATCTTTCTATGCTGCGCTTTGTTGGTGATCAAGTGTTTTTTTTTATTATCACTTATTCGCTTCAGTATTTTCAAACTTTACTTTCGACTATTCTGATTTATCTCAAAACTCATTGGTATCAACGTACTTAATTTTCTTTACAAATGATAATGTCTTTAGTTTCATAATACTTCTCTGAGTATGCCGACTGACACAGATTTCTTTAATAAGGGGAAAATTTCTTGTGTGCAAAAATTTCTTTAATAAGGTGACTGCCATCTTCATCGGTAACGTTAAAAATATTAATGACTAGTGTTAGAGCTCTAAGCATGTTGAAATATTGTAAAAAAAAATCAGACAATAATTTAGATCTTATTATGCACATATTTCTCACATTTTTATTAGCCTCGAGTATTCATTGGATTTTGAACATAGTTGAAATGTCTTCCTTTTATTTTTTTCTCTTTCGTATCTACCGTTCCTTGAATTTTAAACATTGTTGAAATGACTTCCTTATCCTTTAGTCTCGCTCGGAGGTAAACTCATCTAACATTATATATGAACTCATCATAAAATATTCCTAAATTATATCGCGATTTTCACTTTATTTCATTCGTTTAATGTTGTTAATTTATCATTTTTTCTATTTATTAAATAACTAAACTATCATTTTTCTCTCATTTAATTTTTAAAATTTTAAAATAATATATAATAAATAATATAAAAAGGGCACTTCCTCCTCCCTTGTTAGAGGGATGGGGCAGTACTCCATGTCGTGCATCCCGACGAGATGGGGTGTCCCCCTCGCCCCCCGGGGGCATCTAATGGTGTTTATTGAATTAGACAGTTCGATTCATACATTATTTAATACAATATGATAACGGACAAGTCTATCTCTGCTCGTCCAAATCCATCCAATAAGTCATCGGACTCAGACGGATAATATGTTGGATATTATATTTCATTTGTTTGTCTAATATTCGATAATCTAATATCTATCAAATACCCGTTCATTAAATAACAAACCGTTCAATAGGCCGACCAGTAATAATATTAAGTATTTAAGCATAATTGATTATAACTTATTTAGTGCCCATCAGTAATAGTTAATAAGTTTATATAATAATATTTACCTAATAATAGAATATAAATAGTTTATCTATTATTAATTTAATTTGTTCTATTATTAATGAGAAATAACATAAACAAATGAGTAAAAAGATAAAAAAATAGTGACTTATTTGTTATATTATTTTATTAATGTATCAAGAAAAAAAATAAGAAAGTTTAGAAAAAGGAATGTCGAATTTAAAAATAAATGAAATGAATAAATTATTTTTTAACAAAATAATAGGCTTCTTGGTTTGTACATTCCCCCGATTCGTTTGTTAAGATCTATTAGACGTTAACGACCTAAATAAGTTTGAAAGTCTATTGAGTAGTTCGATAATAAGCTATTAAATTAATGGACAGGTTCAAATCTTCCGATGTTAAATCAAAATTCATTGCCAGAAGTTATCAGTAACTCGTCTTATATGTTAAACGCCACTAGGATCATTGCTCCTGTGAGCTCGCTGTGGATGGATATGGGGCGCCCGTGTCACGGGGTCGTTTTTCCTCGACCGACCCGTGCGGCGCCTAGACGTGCCCAACGTCTAGGCAAGCTCTTTTGAGTGCTTTGCGGAAGCTTGCTTATGCCACTTTTTGTATGCCACAACTTTTGGGACGCACGGTCCCGAGCGGACGCTTCTTCGGTGGAGGCGTTTGTGAACAAACGGGCACCTCGACGTAACGCTCGATCGCTTGGGACGCTTTGGGACGCTCTTTTGTGGGTTGCCACCCCACGCTTGAGGCACGATGCTAGATTTAGGGAAGCTTGAAATCTTTGTTGAGTAAATAGGAATGATTACAACGCTTCGGGGGAGGACTAGCGGGTCTCCCCTACTATACCACCGTTTCGGGTGGTAGAATTGCGACGTGTGATGTGGAGGACCATCTCCGGGGGTGCACTTTTCTGGAGTGCAAATTACAAAACTGCCACCATCACACTTAGAAAATAAACCAAGTACAAAAGTGAGTTGAAAAGGAAAATACATGATAAGATAACTCGACGTGCCCCGGGGAAAAGCCCCCGGGACATTCTCCCCCACTCAAGTCAGCGACGTCCCTGGAGCTGTGGCTTGGAATTCTTCAATCTTCTGCTTGAACTGCCACAAGTCTTCGGCTGTCTCCCAACTTGTGTCGGCGTCCGGTCTTCCGCTCCATCGAACAAGATACTCCTTTCGATTCTTCGTACGGACGGCGAGTACTTCTTCAACTTGATCAGTAAACTGCTGACGGATGGCCGGCGGGGCACGGTCTGAAACCCCACGCCCGGGATCTTCAGTGTCTTCAACGAAGGGCTTGAGCAGGCTGACATGGAAGACGGGGTGTTGTTGCATCTGAGGCGGGAGCTCCAACTTGTAGGCCACCTTGCCTACCTCAGGATCTTCAAGGGCCCTCGTAACGCCTAACGAGGCCCTTGTGCAGATTCTTCCCACTTAGTCGAAGATGTTGGACCAGCTTCACCAGAACCAAGTCTCCGACTTCAAAGTTGACGTCCCGTCGGGCGGTGTCCGCCCACTTCTTCACGTGCTTCGATGTCTTGTGCAAACATGCTCTCGCCATGTCGTTCTGCTCATGCCATTCCCTCGCCATGCGGTGAGCGGCGGGGACTTTGCCACCATAAGAAGGGACTCCGATTGGTCGACTCCGATTGGTCGACTCGCTTCGTTGCAGGTTGTAGGAGAATTGCGCGATGTCGAGTAGCTTTCGCCCAGTCCTTCTGATTGGCACTCACATAGTGCCGCAAGTAGATCTCCAGAATACAATTCACCCTCTCAGTCTGGCCGTCGGTTTGAGGATGAAGTGATGTCGAGAAATGCAGGTTGGAGCCCATCATCTTGAACAATTCCTTCCAGAAGTTGCCAACGAATCGCCCATCCCGATCGCTGACGATGCTTTGTGGTAGGCCTCAATACTTCACTACATGCTTCATGAATAATTCCGCAGCTTCAGTAGCAGGACAACTTGCGGAGCCGGCGGCGAAGATGGCATACTTGGATACATCCTTGGCTGGTACCTGCCCCCTCAGACTTGGGCATGCCCGTGATGAAGTCCATGGAGACATCCTTCCATGGACGCTCTGGGATAGGCAGGGGTTCCAGAAGTCCGCCGGACGCTTGATTGAGGTTCTTGTCTTGCTGGCAAACAAGGCATGTCTTCACGAAGGCTTCAATGTCGTCCTCCATCCTTGGCCAGAAGTAGTTGTCTTCGATGAGTGCCAAAGTGCGGCGGATGCCCGGATGTCCCGCCCACTTTGAGTCATGGCACTCTTGCATGATAGTGCGCCGCAAGTTGTCGAAGAGTGGAACGTATATGCGACGTTCCTTGGTGAAGATCAGCCCATCTTCCACCCAAAAGCGGCGTGTCTTACCCTCCTTCGCCTGCTCGAACAAGTTCTTTGCCGTGGGATCTGACTCCAATCCCTTCTTGATCCTCTCGATGAGGTCGGCCTGAGAGGAGCTCATGGCCGCCAATTCCGCGCGTCGGCTGAGGGCGTCGGCAACGACATTCGTCTTGCCAGGTTTGTACTCCAAGACATAGTCGAATTCCGCCATGAAATCTTGCCATATTGCTTGCTTCGGCGAGAGCTTCTTCTGTGTCTCGAAGTAACTTGTCGCGACGTTGTCCGTCTTGATGTGAAATCGCGACCCGAGAAGGTAGTGCCGCCATGTTCTAAGGCAGTGAATCATCGCGGTCATCTCCTTCTCCTGAACGGCGTAGCGCCGCTCCGTGTCGTTGAGTTTTCGACTCTCGAACGCCACGGGATGCCCCTCCTGCATAAGAACTCCTCCAATGGCATAGTCAAAAGCATCTGTCTGTACCTCGTAGGATTTAGTGTGGTCTGGCAGGACGAGCACCGGTTCCTCCGTCATGACCCTCTTGAGGGTGTCGAACGCTTCCTGGCATGTCGGCGTCCACTCCCACTTCACATTCTTCCGGAGGAGATTCGTCAAAGGGGTCGTCACATGTGAATACCCCTTGACGAACCGCCTATAGTAGTTCGTCAGGCCATGGAACGAACGCATGTCGGGAACCCGCTTGGACGGTTCTCACTCCACGATGGCTCGAATCTTCGCGCCATCCATCTTCAACTTCCCACTTCCGACGACATGTCCCAAGAAGTGTACTTCCGGTTGAGCGAAGGCACACTTCTCCCGCTTGACGTAGAGCTCGTTCTGCCGCAACACCTCGAACACTTGCCGAATGTGCTCGATATGCTCCTCCAAGGTGCGACTGTAGATCATGATGTCGTCGAGGTATACAACCACGAACCTGTCAAGGAATGGCTGCAATACCTTATTCATGAGAGTGCAGAAGGTCGCCGGGGCGTTGGTGAGACCGAATGGCATCACGAGGAACTCGTAGGAGCCATATCTTGTGACGCACACCGTCTTCTGCACATCCTCCTCTGCGATTCGAACTTGCCAATAGCCCGAACGAAGATCCAACTTGGTAAACCATCTTGCGCCGCCAAGTTGGTCGAACAAATTCGCCACCAAGGGGATGGGGTACTTGTTCTTCACCGTAAGCTTGTTGAGCGCCCGGTAGTCGATGCACATCCGGAGGGAACCGTCATGCTTCTTTTGAAAGAGAACCGGGGCGCCATATGGAGATTTTGAAGGCCGAACATATCCTGCATCCAATAGTTCGGTGAGTTGCTTACGGAGTTCTGCGAGTTCTGGAGGGGCGAGCCGATAGGGGACTCCATGTGGGGCTTTAGATCCTGGGATCAAGTCGATGACATGGTCCACTTCACGCTTCGGAGGCAACCGCTTTGGGAGTTCCGGGGGCATAACGTCCGCAAAATCCTCAAGGGTTTCAAGGACTTTGGGAGGTGTTGGAGTGGAGGGCCCCGGATCTTCCAAGATGGCGGTCGCCAGGAAGGTGTGCTCCTGTTTGCGCAACCCCTTCGCCACTTGCATGGCGGAGAGGGTCTTCTGTTTGAGGTCTCCGCCTGACCTCACAGGGACGTTGTAAGGTCCCTTGGGATCGAAGATAACCATCGAATTGGTGAGCGGGATGACACATGCGGCAATGTGTTGCAGAAAAGAGATGCCCGCCACCACTTCGTAGTCATCCACTGGTGCCACCGTCACGTCGAAACTTTTCGACCACTTGCCGATGCGAACCTTCACTCCAGGAGAAATTCCTGTGGTCGAGATAGACTTCGCGTTCACCGTCTTGAACGTGGCGTTAGTCTTCTGGAGTGGGAGCTTTAGCTTCTTGGCGGCCACTTCTGACACGAACAACTCCGATGCTCCCGTGTCAATGAGGGCGTTGAAGACTTGTCCGTTCAACTCGATATCCGCATAAAGTCGCGCAGCCGATGAAGGACCCTTCGAGGCGTTGATGGCGCTGAGGACGTGCATCGAGCTGAGACACGCCTCCTCCTTCTCTTTTTCCTTCTCGTCGGGGCAATACATTGCGTTGACTGTCGCCTTTTGCGGACAATCGCTCGTCCAATGTGAACCCTTGCAAATGTAGCAAGGCTTTGGCGGCTTTCCGTCCCTTTTGAATCTTCCATTGTTGGACTTCCCGTCTTGGTGTCCCTTGCCTTTGTCCTGATAGTGCGGCTTGCCTCCTTGTGACTTAGACTTCTCTCCCCCACCATTGCCCTTGCCCGAGGGCTTTGGTGGTGGAGTGCTCGCTTTGACGTACTCCACGAGCGATTCAGCAGCGGCGACTAGCGAGCGGAGGTTGAGGCAATCTCGTCGCTCCAACTCCGTCCTAGCCCATGGCTTCAAACCCTTCACGAAGACCACCAACAATGTGTCTTCGTCCACTTGGGAATTCTGTAAGCGGAGCTCGGTGAACTCTTTCATGTACTTCTTCAACGTGCCCTTTTGGCAAATGTTGAACAACGCAATCTTGGCCTCCAGTCCCGACTTGGCAGGGCAGAAGTAATTGGTAAGCTGCCTCTTGAAGTCGTCCCACCTCTCAATGGGACCCACAATGCCACGCTCCACGTCGTCGCAATGGCACCGCCACCATAGACTCGCCGCATCTTGCAAGTAGAAGGATGCGGTCTTCATCATCCTCACTTCGGACGTCACGTCCAAGGCCTCCATGTACCTTGGACGTTCCACAGAAAGTCGTTGATCTCCCTTGCCGACCGTTCGCCTTTGTAGGGCCTCGACTTTGGCACATCAATTCTTGCCTCATGCGGGGCGGGCGCCTCGGGGCGCCGCCCGTCTCCATAGCGTCGCTTGAGCTCCTCCCGGAAGGTCTGGAAATCTTGCTCCATTTCGAACCGCATGTTTGAGAGACCATTGTCCAAGGTCTCCCGCATGTCCATGATTGTCGCTTCCATGGACTCGAGACGCGTATACAACGGCGCCATCTCTTCCCGCACCGTGGCAAGATCCACGGTCTTCTCCAACTCCCGCTCGTGCGTTGCGAGTTGGTCTTACATCTCGCCCACGTCCAATTGGAATTGGCCGAGGCGTTGCTCGAAGGCGGACATGGTGTCCTTCGAGCGGGCGCGCCCTCGATCCTGGCGGCCCTTCTCCGGTGCAACGGGTTCATTCGTCATCTCCGAGTTCGACGTCATTTCACCTTGATCGCCGAACATCAACTTGAGCGGTCCCAGAAACGCTGCTCTGATACCAACTTGTCACGGGGTCGTTTTTCCTCGACCGACCCGTGCGGCGCCTAGACGTGCCCAACGTATATGCAAACTCTTTTGAGTGCTTTGCGGAAGCTTGCTTATGCCACTTTTTGGGACGCACGGTCCCGAGCGGACGCTTCTTCGGTGGAGGCGTTTGTAAACAAACGGGCACCTCGGCGTAACGCTCGATCGCTTGAGACGCTTTGGGACGCTCTTTTGTGGGTTGCCACCCCACGCTTGAGGCACGATGCTAGATTTAGGGAAGCTTGAAATCTTTGTTGAGTAAATAGGAATAATTACAACGCTTCGGGGGAGGACTAGCGGGTCTCCCCTACTATACCACCGTTTCGGGTGGTAGAATTGCGACGTGTGATGTGGAGGACCATCTCCGGAGGTGCACTTTTTCTGGAGTGCAAATTACAAAACTACCACCATCACACTTAGAAAATAAACTAAGTACAAAAGTGAGTTGAAAAGGAAAATAAATGATAAGATAACTCGACGTGTCCCGGGGAGAAGCCCTCGGGACACCCGCCCCCCTTTCTCTGGCGCCGGGGCAGCGCCCCTTTTTTATATTATATAATTTTTTATTATATAAGATGATAAAGGTAGTTTAATTTTAATAAATAAAAAAATAATTAAAATAAAAAATAATAAAATTAGACGAAAAAACTAAAGTGAAAATCACGGTATAATTTAGGGACGTAGTCTTACGGTGAATTCATATAATAAAATTAGACATAAAAAATTATTATAATTAATAAGATGTTTAATGAATTAATCTAGAATTAAAATGAAAAGTTGGAAGTAACGGAGAAAAGAAATTAACGACAAATTTCATGGTTAACTAACTAATTAGCAGCTTAGCGCTCAACATTACTTTGCAGGAGTTCTCACGGCCTCACGGGTAGGTGGAGAGAGAGAGGGAGGGAGTCCAGTCCACCCAAATGTGCTGGGGCCACTCGAGAGGGAGGGGGACACAAAGCACAAATCCAACGCGGCAGACAGCAAAAAGAGTTCCCCCATCTGGTTTGGGTCCGGGTTAAATTTTAATTAGATGGGCTCGCCATGACCCTACTCTCTCCTCTCTCTCTCTGCTTGCATTTAGCTGCCTATCAAAAGTGGTCCATGGAGCCTCTCCCCTAGCGGACGAATGTGGCGGACCATGCAGACCCCCCCCCCCCCGTTCTGCACCCGGGATCACCTCATTCGCTACTTCTCCAACCTGATCCTTTTCATTGGCTTTGGCTCCGGCTCCAAAAGACGTAGAAAAGTAGTGCCACCGGAGGAGTCCCTACCACCACCATCACCATTACACACCCCCATCAAGCAGAAAGAAGCACGCAAGCAAAAGTTCACACTGTTATCTCCCTTTCGCCCTCCCAAAGAAAGTTTTTTTTTTGAGCCGATTTACGTGCGAGCGTCCTCTGGAGCTGTCGGGGTGGAGAGAGAAAGTTCACAAGTGGGTTAAAAAGCTGCGGCTAAAAGAGGACAAAATGGGAGATGAAGAGATGGTGGAAAAGAGACGAAGAAAAAGGAAAAAAAAACAAGAGAAAAGGTTGATGTTGGGTCTTCCCAGAAATGGGCCTCACGAGATGTGTAGCTGGGGCCTGTCATGGCTCAGGTGGTTGGAAGGGGGCTGTCCACCAATTAAATTACCCATGGGGGGAGGGAGGGAAACAGACGAACCTGCAAAATTATCACTTGTGTGATAAAATTAGGACATAAACAACAAACACTACCTTCAATAAACATATTTATGGACAAAAATGATGGAAGAGGTCTCTACTTCTTATTAGGCGGCTGGAATTGGATCATGGTCTACCACAGAGGAGAGAGAAAGAGAAGGAGAGGGGAAGTAGTAGGATTAAAGTTGTCAGACAGACAGGCGTTCCAGTGGTGTGTCTTGTTCCGGTAAAAGTCTATTTTAACCTCAGAGAGCCTCTGTTGAAAGTGGAAGGAGTGAAAAGCTTTTAAAAAAAAAAAGCGAGGATAAGTTCATGTTGGTGCTTCCATGTTGTTCCGGTTTATCCGGGGGGTTATATTTCTGGGACTTGGTTGGGTTTCGGTCTACAAGGATCATGCCATGCATGGCTGGGCAGGGCATGCATGACATGTATAGGTGGATTATTTTGTAGTAGTAGTGGAAGGAAGGAGATGTCCATTTTATAGTTTCCTATTCTTTTTTTTTTCTTAGCTTCTACTAGGAGGGAGGAGGCGGCTTCCTCGCGTACAGAGCTATAGAACATTGATTGAGACGAGAGCGACTCCGGGGGCCCTCAATGGAACAGAGTGCAGTGACCCACCACCATGTGAGGATGTGTCTGCAATCACGTCTCTCTCACTCTCTCTCCCCCCTCTCATCCATTTGAACCATAAATCGCTGTTTCATACATGACGCCTTGGACGCTATTATTTGTGTTTTGAGGGCCATATGATTTGAGGTGCTTTGCTCACTCATACCACAGTTATTAGCCGGAAACGGTGCGCTTGATTTGGACAAGAGCAGATTTTAATATGATGTAACCTGACCTGAATACACATAAGGAGAGAGAGTGTGTGTGTAGTATTTTATGTTGTATGTACTCGGAAAAAAGAACGACCGCGCTAAAACACTTATTAGTTGGATGAGAGAGAGAGAGAGACGGTGCAGGTGTACAGCTTTTGTATGATTAATTCTCATCTACTGCATGCAGTCACGCAGTAAAGATATGACCTCATGTACTTTGCCTTTTGAGATCTCCTCCTCCTGCCCAGATCATGGAACATGAGATGGATGAAGGCAAATATGTAGATTTTGTGCCTTTTCAGGATCCTGCTTTCGAGCATTACTACGTGTCGAATAGTAATTAACCTTTGTGATCAAGAAGCCAACAATTGTTGGATTCAACTGTTCTAGCACAACAAATTCCTGAAATTAACATCGTCAGGGGTTAAGTACTCTCGTTTTGGAATTTGGAGCACCTGAAAGGCTGAAACAATCCCCAAACCTCATCTGTTCATACCTCTGCTATCACTGTGGATGCAGACAGACCTCCCCAAACCTCAGCAAACAGCTCAGTTTCACAGTTAAAAGACTTCTTATATTAATAGATAATGCACTTTTCTTAAAAAAACAGTTAAAAGACTTTAGTGGTCAAACAAGATCCAAGCAAAATAGCTCCTAATCTCTCACTTTCCATTAATCAACCAGCACAGCATGACATGCAGCTTCTACTTTAAACATCACGCCACCCACAGTGGACCCTCTCTCTCTCCCCTCGCTGAGGTACTGCACAAAACTTGAGAGGCAAAACTCAGCCACGTTATACAGAGTACTAATCTTGCAGCCTGGTCCATTTCCTTCTCAACAAGGAGAGATGCCTCCAAAAAAAAAACCATGTTTGATGATAATAATAATAACATGCATGGTGTTTCTTTTGGTACAGTTGTTTTGTTAAAGTTGGGAACTGTGGAGAGATGGATGGAGGAGACGGGCACATATGGGCACGACGGTATTAATAACTCCAGTTTTTTTATTGCCGTGGTACAAAGTTGCTGTTGGATGATGCAAGGAGAGAGGAGGGAGCTTGCATGAATGGCAATAATAAACGCATCGCCCCGGGGGGCAAAAGCAGAGCAGAACGGCTCTACGTCTTGTCATCTGATGTCTTACAAAAAAGAAAAGAGAGCAAACCAAAGCGAACGTAAAGCTGAGCAAAATAAAACCTCCAAATACAACATCACAGCAATCGCACACACGCAGACACAGAGCCACAGCCGCAGAGCCCAAAAGCCAATAAAAATACACGCCCCGCAAGGTAAAGGCTTCTCGCTCCAGGGGTGCTCTCTCAAAAGCAGCCGAGGCAAAGCGCCCCCCGGCAGGTCTGCTGCTACCACCCACACCCACACACCCTCCCCCTCCTCTCTTTCTCTCTCCTCTGTGCTCCCTGCAGCAAAGCAGTTCGCAGCATCTGCTCCCCCTGCTGCTGCTGCGGCAGGCAGCACAGTGGCACCGATAAAAGCGAGGAGGTGATCAGTAGTGATAACTCTCCCTCTAGCTTTGCTGCTCGTTTTAAGAATGGGAAAAGTTTGATTCCAAGTCATTTGCTCAGCTGTAACAGCAAAGACAACCACATCAAAACACAACAGCAACAGCAGCAGCAGTAAGAAGGGCTCAGAAGAGTGTGCATGAGGGAGACAGAGACTTAAATATATAGTTTTGTGTGTATGAGAGAGAGAGAGAGAGAGAGAGAGAGAGAGTCATGGAAGCGAAGCAGAGAAGAGAGGGTACGGAAGAGGAGGGGGGAGGGCATGGTTAGGCCATCGCTTTTGACTCCTCTCCTTTTAGCAAAGCTGATGTATGGTTAGAGACCCCAAGAAAGAGGAAAACAACACAGGAAAATTTAAAGGCGAGCAGCGAACAAAAGCTAACGCCTTTTCTACTTCTTGGTCCTTTTACTGCTCCTCCCCTGCACCCATCGCTCTTCTTCTTGTTCTCCACGCGCATCTCTATCTCTTCTCCTGTGTTTTTGTTCTGTTTCTGGACCTCTGCGCTGTGACGTTTCACACCTCTTTTAGCCTTCTCGTATGACCATCGCCATCGCGGTCGCCATCATGCCTATTTACCCCATTCCTATTCGCCTTCGTCTACCTTAAATTCACTTGAACCTTGCACAGTTTAATCTATTACATCGTCGGTCTCTTAGATTTTTTGGATTTTGGGGAGAATGGGGATCGACTTGAACACGATTGAGGAGGAGGAGGACGAGGAGCCGGAGCGCCCTTCGGGGCGCTATAACTCGTCGACTGTTACCGTTACTGCTGCTGCAACTGCGGCGGCGACGGCGGTGGAGGAGCAGGCGCTGCCGACGTCTGCATCCGTGTGTTTGGAGCTGTGGCACGCCTGTGCTGGGCCCCTGATATCACTGCCGAAGAAAGGGAGCTTGGTCGTGTACTTCCCTCAGGGACATTTAGAGCAGATGGGGGAACACGGCGGCGGCCGCCGCTCCGGGGCCAACGATTGCGGAGGGTTTCAACGCTGTGATGTGCCGCCTCAAGTGTTTTGCCGTGTGACGGACGTCAAACTTCATGTTCGTCTCCTTTCAAGGCACTTTTGTGTCCTTCCCTTCTTTTGGATTGAGGGTTTTTAAAGACGGGATTTTGCCTTGTTATTTGCCTAATTCGGGTTTGTTTCTTTGCAGGCTGATGCAGCCACTGATGAGGTTTATACACAGCTCTCTCTTGTTGCCGCAAATGAGGTTAATGCCTTTTTCGCCATTTTTGTTTCCTTGTTTGGTAGGGAGCTGTTAGTTTGTATCATAATTTCAGAGCAATATTTGAGATTCGCCTGCCGGGGTAAAGATGCGACCTTGATTAGATAACTCTGAATTGCGTGAAGATCCTATTTAGTTGAATCTGAAACTTGTTGGCTCTTGACTCCATCTTGACTGTTCTGTTCATTCATGAAAATTTTGGCTCAGGAAGTAGAGCAGCAGCTGCAGAACGGGGAGCTTGAAGTAGATGTCGAAGCCGAGGAAGCTGACGGTGTTAGTAGGTCAGCAATCCCCCATATGTTCTGCAAGACCCTCACTGCATCAGACACTAGCACCCATGGAGGGTTCTCAGTGCCTCGCCGAGCTGCTGAGGATTGCTTCCCTCCCTTGGTAATAGGAACACCTTGAACGTATGCTTGCTTTGAAGCTAACTGTGCTAGCGAAATTTGATGTATTGTTACCTTCCTGCCTTCAATTATTTTATGCTTTGGCTCAGGATTATAAACAACAAAGGCCTTCACAAGAGCTTGTCGCAAAAGATTTGCATGGGATGGAATGGCGGTTCCGCCATATCTACAGAGGTGCTTTGATGATGCTAACTGTATTTACTTGTTGATAGATGCAATTGTTTCTGTGACCTTGCAATCATTTAGATTTTTTCCTGTGTACAGATTTTTAGTTTTATATTTAGAACTTTACACTAAAATTCAGACATTGATTCCAATAAAAGCCAAGTCCATCTGTTTGTTCCTTAAATGGGGTTTCCTCTGCACAATTTATTTCATATATTTGTTGGTAAATCATTTCAGACATCCACTATGCAAATTTACTTAATGCACGATTTCCTGAAGGAATATGAAAAAAAATATTCTAGAGTAAATGACTCTATGAACAACATGAGCAATGTGCTTGTCATGAATCTTGTGATAAATCAAGTGATATTTTTTTTTCAGTTACGCAGAGGGTTTGTCTGGGTCTTTAGCCGGATTCCCAATTTTTCATGGATTCTTCCGATACTTCACTGGCTATAAACATTAAACAACCGGAAAAAGTTGAAGCAACTGACTGATACATAATTTCCTCCTTTGCAGGGCAACCCCGCAGGCATCTTCTGACTACTGGATGGAGTGCATTTGTCAACAGGAAGAAGCTTGTTTCAGGTGACGCAGTACTATTTCTTAGGTAAGCAGATTATTATATGTTTAGCTCTGAATATATTTGTCTAGAGAACAGACATTATGCATATACTTTTTCTTGTTGTGTGCAGGGGCAACGATGGGGAGCTTAGGTTGGGTGTCAGAAGAGCTGCTCAATTCAAATCCAGTGGTTCATTTCCTGTTTTTAGTAGCGGAAACTCCAATCTAGGTGCTCTATCGACTGTTACTAATGCAGTGTTGACAAAGAGTGTGTTCAGTATATATTATAATCCAAGGTACTCATGCTCATGTTCTGAAGGACTGAAACTAAGTTTCTTTGTTAAACAAGCTATTATTGTCTAAGTTGTATGTGGTTGTTGCATACTTGCATACACATAGAATGACATGTCATAACATTCACTATCATTTGTAGAAAATCGAGAAGAGGAGATAAATTAAATGGATATTCCAGCTTGTTTTGATTATCCTTTTTATTTGAACTTTAAGATATCTTTAACCTTGACACTTGGACACTTGAAATGATCTCATGTGTGGTTTGGATTTCCTCTTATTGCTTGTCATAATTATTGTTGCAACTTTGCGTCTTACATGACTTTGTTTACTTGGGTTAAAAATGCCATCATGCTTGGCCATTAGTTTTATTTATGTAAAATAGGTGCAGCTAGATTGGACTGAGTGATGGTACATATGGAGTCATTGCAGATCATTTTCTGAATTAGGAACTTATATCTTGCAGGGCAAGCTCATCTGAGTTCATTGTTCCACAGTGGAAGTTCTCCAAAAGTCTTGGCCAGTCTTTTTCTATTGGAATGAGGTTTAAGATGCGTTGTGAAAGTGAAGATTCATCAGAGAGGAGGTTTGGCCCATTTCCATCTGTACAATCTGTCTGTCTACTGGAACCTAGATGTCTTATATTTTCTTTACTCGTGTAGGTCCACAGGATTAATTACAGGGATAAGTGATATGGACCCCATAAATTGGCCTGGTTCAAAATGGAGATGCCTTTTGGTATGTCGTCACACCCTATCATGCCACGAGTAAATATTTTACTCTTACATTTTTCTATATTTTGGTGTAGTATGTATGAGGACGGTGAAACCACTAGGATGTTGAATTCTGCTTAAGCTTTTTGTTAATACTAATTAATTTTACTGATGCATTGCTGTATTTATATCAAAATTATGTTCTTGAGGTCCTACTTCAATTCGACGTCATTTTTCTATTTTTACTAGTGATTTCATATGAATGAGATTAATATTATGACTTCAAAACTATGTAGTGGCTAACAGAGTAGTCAATGATGTAGATAATATGTTTGCCTTTTCTAATAGAAAATACATTTGTTTCACTTATCAAAAAATGAAATGCTTCAATTCGGTAAATTGTCTTTTTGACTTTCTGTTTCTATTCTCTTCCTTCTCATTATGTTAGACATACTGATTTGCAAACATCTTATTTCCTTCTCTAAAAATATCTTATATCCTGAGCATTATATTTGACCAGAATTGGACATTTGGCAATTTGAAGGCAGAAATGTTGTTCTTATATGCTAAGGTTTGCACTTGTTGCAGGTGAAATGGGATGATGATTTAGATGCATGTCGGCAAAATAGGATCTCACCATGGGAGATTGAGCCAACTGGCTCAGTTTTAGGTTCTACTGGACTGCCAGCAATAAGCATAAAAAGACCGAAAACTTGTCTTCCGTCTGGCAATTCAGATTTTCCAGTTCCGAGTAAGTTGTTGATTCCTGCACAAGTAATGGTTCATTGTTATTGTCCTATTCCTACTCTCTTTTCAAGTGTTTTGGCATTAAAGGTCATACTCATTCAATTGTTTGTAGATGGAAGTGGATTTTCCGACTTGGTGGAATCTGCTAGGTTCCGCAAGGTCTTGCAAGGTCAAGAATTTGGGGGATTTGGAACTCCCTTCAGCGGTGTTGGGGTGACAAATTCTCCGGCACCTGAGGTTGGAGCTCAACAATTCTCCACTCGTGCAAATAACTGCTTGGTAGGCAGTCCAGGGAGTAGGGTTGGAATCCCATTTGGGAAATCTGACTTTCCCTTCAAGTGCATTGGCTTTGATGAATCTGTTAGATTCCAAAGGGTCTTGCAAGGTCAAGAAATTTTCTCAAAATATCCACCAGAAATGGGGTTGCTATTTGATGCTCATGCAAGAAATGGTACTTATGGCCCATTTGATGGTGTCTATACAGCTGGTGCTGGAAGCAGATTTCCTATAACAACTCAGGGTTATGGTCCTTTAATGCAACCATCTGTTTCATCAATTCAAACATCTTCCCCCTCCTCGGTGCTAATGTTTCATGATGCCAGTTTGAAGATCTCATGTCCACAGGGTTTGCATAACATTAATGGCCAGGATAAGGTTGACGCTTCCAGCTACTTTGCCAAACAGGTTTTGAGAAGCAAAGAAGCAACCTTCCCTTGTTGGCCTCCTTATGAATCATCTGAAGCCAATGATCATCTTTACAACATGGTTAAAGTTCAAGATCCTATGGCGAGCAATAAGCCAGTATTACCAAATGAACAGAATGTCAGTGCTAATGATTGCCGACTATTTGGTTTTTCTTTGACTGAAAGGACTTCTGTGGCAAATGTAGCGGAGAAGTCTCTCGTCTCCCCTACAAATGAGGTAAGGCTTGATGTTGGTTTCGCCAATTCAAAGCCTCAAATGCCTGCTAATCCTGTAGGTCGCAATCATACTGAAGTAAGTGCCCTTTATGCACTGTGTGCAGCTCCATTTTAGGAAGCTTTGCCTTGTCTCTCATATAAAAGTTTCAGGATCGTTATAGGCAGCAGTGTCATTGATATCTGGAAACTTGTTGGATGTTTCAGTAGGCAAATTTCTTTTAGAATGGAACCAAGCCGGATTACTAATTGAGTGACACCTTCAGGATGAGCATGATATGCTGGTAAAATGGTGATGATCCTTGACAGGTTCAGTTTAGCCACCATTCCTATATCATCATGCTTCAGGTTGTTTCACCAGCTTCGAATTTTTCTGAGCTATGCAGAAAGGCCAAGAGGTTGCTGGCAGATGCTGGGATGCTGTCCAATAAAAACTGAAAGTCCAAGACTGTACTTGTTTGAAGTCACGTGGTTTCCCTTTGATTTATGCACTTTCTCATTTAACTTCAGCATGTTTAAGCTGTCGAATTGTTGTGGAACATCTTGTTTAACTATTCTATGTCATGCGTCAGAACATTCTGGGAAAAATTTACCTATGTTCATTGTTTCTGCAGTTTAAATATGCTTTAGCACAGTACTGTGATAGATCTGGCCTTACGTTGCTGTAATGCTTTGGGTATGTTTGGAGGTGATTGCTATTGTCAGTGGTTAGATTATTGTGAGCTTTTGCAGGAGCAGATGCAAAGTTTTGGATTTGAGCAAGAATCAGTTTGTGACATAAATTTCCTCTAGCATAAAAAGTTCTAAATGCAGCTGGGTGTCAGGATCCAGGAAAAAAATTGGTTATCACGGGTACGTGTTTTATTTATTTGTTGTTAGTATGCTTGATTTAAATCATAATAAACTTTGTTCATGTAAAGGTTTTTGTAAAGTTCTTCAGAAATGCCGTTTCTAAAGCTTAGTTGATTGAAGTTTATTTTCAGCGATTCCACCAATTAAAGCACTAGATGAAAGCATGCAGTTCACTGAAAAATTTGACTTTTGAGCACTCAGCTTAAAAACCCTTGGGGACTTGGTCATTAATTAATCATTTTGAGACTAATTAATTGTATCTGGAAACTGTAATCCAAACGGGGTTTATATAAATTGTGCCAAAGGTAGATTTATCTTAGATCTTAATTAAACATTTATAAAAGAGAAAAATGTACATGTATATAGTGTTCAACCTAGAACGGATATAGGGCATTAATTTTTTTCATTAGATTAATAATATAATTATATATTAATTAATTTTATTAATTAAATAATGAATTTGATCAAGATTATAGTTGTAGAGCATCAATTGTTTGATGTCTATTTTAACAAATATGATTAGTTTAATGGCCATAATTTATTTAGCTTTAGATAATACTTCTTTGATATTCTATTAGTCTACTAAGTATATTTTTTTATTTAAGAAGAATATATGATTAATTTAAATATAAGTTATAGTTTGTTAAATTAATAATATAATAAAAAATAAGCGTTAAACATCAAGATGTAGGAATGTTTTACATATTCATTAACTTCTTAAAAGTCTTTTATTTTTTTTTTATAATTTCTTAGGACACCTGATTCTTAAACTCTCTTATGCTTCTGAATAAGATCTCTATCTTTTAAAAAAAACTAATATTCAAAAGATTACCAAGCTTACTAGTTTTCCTTCTAATTTTTTTTAAAGCCGACTTCAATTTTGTCGTCGTGAACGTTCAACATGAACTATTGAGATTCCAACATATTCTAAAAATATAATATTTTTAAAATTCAAATTTGAGCTTTCAGAACCTGTGGCATCAAATAATTTTATATCAGTGAAAACAAATTATCAAGTGTAATCGTTCTGAATGCGTAGAATCAGACCCAAATTTGAATGTGTAAAATCAGACTCGTCTAAATTGTAACAAGATTCGTTGCTCTGAAAAAAATCAGACACTTCAAAATTTTGGTCAGACCAACTTGTGATACCACTAGTACGATTGCACTTTTGTCAGGCTAAGCAACAATTTGTTCCTTTGACCATTGGCACCGGGAATATTCTTTAAACTTAATTTAGGTATAATTAAGTTGGTGAATTAATGAGTCAAATGTGTAAAAGATGAACCATTTTATCACTCTGGGCTGCTAAGAAAATTAAATCAAGAGTAAACTCCAGAATATTTTGTTCTTGGTACAGCAGGAGCCATGTTCCAGCCGCGCGCAAGGAAGAAAAAGGGGGGCCTTGCCCCTCTAGCGAGCTCACGATCGTCGGCCTCTTTTTATTTTTATAATATTTTATTATTTTTATTATGCCACATCATTAATATAATAAAAAAATTGACTATTACCGATCAAGGGAATGATACATTCAAGAAAAATAAAATTCGAGGATAATTGAAGTACAAATTAAAGTTAGAAGACTATTGTGATATTAACTTAAAATTAAAGGATGATAGAGTGCATCTTCTATATCATTGTGCTTTGTAACCCCACCACTTTTTATATTCATGTAAGCTCGGCATTTAATAGATGTCTTTCCATGTCATTTATTAGAAAATTCTTTTTATACAGTACAAAGAATGATTGACATAATAATCAGTCATGTAATCTTACCCATTTCCTTTTTTACAATTGTTTACATTTGTATGCGTCATAAAACTACGGTCATGTTTAGTAGGACATAATGATGAACACATTTACTTTATTGTTATTCTTTATCTTAGACACTATAAGCCCAATAAATCACTTGCATATATTATAAATATAGATTTTAAGTCGTCGAGAGTTTATTTTGCAGATATCATAATTTTAATTTGAAAATAACATTAATATATATATAATAGAAAATTAATTATGTTGATAGATTTTTAATGATTTCATAATGCAATCAAAACAAATTAAATAAAGTGTTACACAATAGAATATTTAGTTAAATTGAATAAAATTTTAATAGCTAAAAAAGTAAAAAATAAATTGAATAATGGAATGAGAGAGCTTGAAACATAATTGATGAAAATGCATATATTTATATTAGATAAATTACAATAAGGTAATTAGTTACTAAATTATTTCATTTCCTCCATCGTACTCTATGTAGTTATGTATGAGAATAGGAAGTGACAAGAAACTTTTTATAATTATATTATAAAAATATTAACTTTCGGAATATAAAATGAGATGCTAAAATCTATTTTATGACATTTTATTAGCATTGCTGACCACAGACGAGGCTACCAATTAAGGGCATGAAAATAAATTTTGTCGCATGTGATTGGCATAGCTAAAAATCAGTTTAATATATTACCTTCTTCTAGTTTTCTTTAAAGTTCTCTACAATATCCTTGATTAATTAGGGCTATCAAATTTGGCATCAGTTATTTTCATGATCAAGAAGAATTCTTAATATTTATTTGTATTAAATACTTGGTATTATTATAAAATATTTGGTGAGGTCATTACTTATTTTGGACTCACCAATTGACCATTTCATATTAATTGACCATCTGAATGTAAATTGATGACATCAGATTTGACATTGTTGATAGATAGTTTGATCATATTGATTCATTTTTTATCAGTGGATTAATATTAAGCCCTAAATCAAGTGTTTTTACAATGTTAGATTCGCCGAGTCTCTCTCTCTCTCTTTTGGTAAAATGCCAAGCACGCACCCAAAGTATACATAGCAAAATATTCTTAAAACATATTTAATCACAGCTATAATTAACTTCAAGGTAATGTTATAACAATAATATATGAAAATTATCTATCACAATAATTTCAAAGATTACGAAATAACGTTTCAAATAATTAATAAATCATTATAATTATAAAATTATCTACATCAAGAAATTTCCTAGTTCAAGAAAGAAGACGAGGAAGATGAAAAAGAATGCAAGAGGGATTTATTGGAGGAAAGATGATATGTTAATTCTTTTTTTTCCTTTTACTATTTTTTCTCTCTCAATCCACACACACCATTAAATTATCTTCTATGATCGAATCCAACAGAACAAACTTATGATTGGCCCGAGGTGCATGTCGAAGAACTCCAATGTCAACGTTGTCCCAAGACCCGTTCTCCACAAAACAAAACAATCTTCCTTCACTACCACCAGAATCTTAATTACCTTCTCAGTAGGCTGCTGTGTTGTTTTGTTGCTCCAATTTTCCTTTGTTCGTTTCTGCAAATTAAACGTTTGCCCTCGCGATGATGCAAGGTATTGTGTTCCAAGATTGACACCCTCTTCATTCTCTCACTGTATGCCTCTGACTTATTCAAATAATATATCAATCGTACGTGTTGCATGGATTTCAAGTTGGCGAGAAAAAAACTAGTAACTTTGAATCTTAAGCTCCAAACGTCAATCCGATTGAATTTGAAGTAATAGCTCTGACTTTGAAATCTAAATACATGTAAATTTCTTTTATACCTTCAGAGTCGGAGCACGCCTATATATTAAACGCCTTTGTAATCATCTCGGCAGCACACACAATTTGCCGTCACCTCTCTCTCTCTCTCTCTCTCTGTGTGTGTGTGTGTGTGTGCCTCCCATGTATCACCTCATCGCTCCCGGCATCATACTCATTTTCTTGTTTGCAGCATTTCATTTATCTAATGCTGCACCTGCGCTAAAAATGGATAGAGGCTTCCACATGTCCCCCGAACAGGGTGAGGACCTCTTGAGCTCGCCGGACGGCACCTTCGCCTGCGGCTTCAACGCAGTGGGCATTAACGCGTACTCCTTTTCCATCTGGTATGCTAATTCCGCCGAACGAACGGTCGTCTGGACGGCCAACAGGGACTACCCCGTGAACGGCCGCGGCTCGAGGATTGCGCTGCACCGGGACGGCAACTTGGTCCTGACGGACGTCGACGGCTCCATCGTATGGGACACCAACACCAGCGCCGTCGGCGTCTCCACCGTCGAGCTCCTCAACAGCGGCAACTTAGTTCTTACGGACGAAGCCGGGAACATCCTATGGGAAAGCTTCCATTTTCCGACCGATACCTTGCTCCCTTCTCAACCTCTGACCAGAAGCAAGCGACTCGTGTCCCCCGTGAGCAAGGGAGAGCTGAGCACGGGGTACTACGTTCTTTACTTCGACAACGACAACGTGCTGAGGCTTATGTACGACGGGCCAGATATTTCGAGCATCTATTGGCCGAACCCGGACAACACTGTATTCGTAAACGGGAGGACCAACTACAATAGCACGCGCTTCGCTGTCCTCGATGAGAAAGGCAAGTTTCGATCGAGTGATCACCTCCGCGTACAAGCCGATGATTATGGTGACCCAAGCATCAAAAGGAGGCTTTCAGTTGATTACGATGGCAGATTCAGGATGTACAGCTTGAATGCGTCGAGCGGTCATTGGACTGTCTCGTGGGAGGCGCTGCCGCAACGTTGCAAGGTTCACGGGCTATGCGGCAAGAATGGCATCTGCGAGTACTTGTTTGGCCTGACCAAGTGCTCATGCCCGCCAGGGTACAAGATGGTCGATTCCGGTGACTGGAACAAAGGCTGCGAACCAAAGTTTAACTCGACCTCAATTTACGAGCCGACGATGATCGACTTTGTCAAGATACTGTACACAGACTTTTACGGATTCGACATAGGCAAGTACAACACAGTGGTGCCTTTTAATGAATGCAGGGACTTGTGCGCGCAGAGTCGCTCGTGTTTGGGTTTCGGCTTTCGAATAGAGGGCGTGGGAAATTGTTTCCGGAAGAGCACTCTGTTCAATGGCTACAAGTCCCCCAAGTTTCCAGGCAACTTCTACCTCAAACTGCCTAAAAACATGACCTCGTCTTCGGCTATGGATGCGTCCGCGTTCATCTGCAGTAATAACAGTGATTCAAGCGTTCACGTGGGCTCTGCAAAGATGTACGGTCAAGGAAAAGGTGTCAAGTGGTTCTACCTTTACATGTTTGCTTTGTCCATCGGAGCACTGGAGCTCCTCATCATCATTATAGGGTGGTGGTTCATCTTCGCACGACAGGAGACGCCGAAGTCCGTGGAGGAGGGCTACCGGATGATCTCAAGTCAGTTCAAGAAGTTCACCTACAGCGAGCTCAAGGAGGCCACGGGAAGGTTCAAGGAAGAGCTCGGCCGAGGAGGCTCCGGCGCCGTCTACAGGGGCGTTCTCGACGACAAACGGGTGGTGGCGGTCAAGAAGCTGACGAATGCAACGCAAGGAGAGGAAGAGTTCTGGGCCGAGGTCAGCGTGATCGGAAGGATCAACCATATGAACCTGGTGAGAATGTGGGGCTTCTGCTCCGAAGGCACACATAGGCTCTTGGTGTACAAGTACGTCAAGAACCAGTCGCTCGACAAGTACCTCTTCGCCCGCGACGACAGCGGCGGCACGTTGGGATGGAACCAGAGGTTTAAGATCGCCTTGGGCACGGCGAGGGGCCTCGCCTACCTCCACCACGAATGCTTGGAATGGATCATACACTGCGACGTCAAGCCTGAGAACATACTCCTGGACAGTGAGTTCGAGGCGAAGATTGCAGACTTCGGTCTTGCGAAGTTGTCGAAGCGAGACGATGCAGGATTCGAATTCTCTCGCATGCGAGGCACGCTGGGGTACATCGCCCCAGAATGGACGCTGAATCTTCCAATCACCGCGAAGGTCGACGTGTACAGCTACGGCGTGGTGCTGCTGGAGATACTCATGGGAAGAAGGGTCTCGAGCTGGGCGACTGCTGGCGAGCAGCACAAGGACGTCAAGCAAATTGTGGCCGAGCTGAAGGAGTTGGTGCTCATGCAAGATGCGTCCAAGATGAAGGACGTCATGGACCAAAGGTTGAATGGGCAGTATGATTTCATGCAGGCCTTGGCCATGGCGAAGGCTGCAATTTCTTGTTTGGAGGAAAAGCCAAGTAGTAGGTCGACCATGAATGATGTTATGAAGATACTGATGTCCACTGACGAGCAGGGCGCTCATCCTGCAAGTTCGTGGTAAATATAGTGCCCTGTGAACATATAAATGTTTGTTTCTTTCACTACACTTCGTTTTTGTTGTCGTTCATAATATCTTGTTTTGTTCTTAGAAAACTAGAAAGACAGCACACCCTCACAGTGATTCAATCACGAGGACATCTTACATATGAGATCTTCCTGCAGAATCATAGCAATTAACCGATCGAATGTATAAAATTTAACTACTCGTTCATCAGAACGCATGCATGCTTTCTCTCTCTCTCTCTCTTTTTTTTTTTTTTGCTTTTCTCCGCTACATAAATGCTACCAAACTCTAACGAGTTGTATTCAAAATAAGAGTCTGATCATGATAATTCTTTATTCGAAAATTCAATCCCTAGCGAGTTACTGCTATGCTTTGACGTCAAAAAACCTTTGAATCCCAAACATCATTGAAATTGAACAACATTAATCTATAGACATCAATTGGAATATCATGCGTGTTTTACTGTGATATATACCTGATATAAGAGAGGAAAAAAAAATTAAAGAACCATAAATAGCTGTCTTTCAGTGCTTGGTCAAATAATTAGAGACAAACAAACGCATCAAAACTTCAAACAACCCTGCAATTACACTTCGAAGAAAACTGATGTGTTCACAAATTTTACTCGAGTTCTATAAGTATTTCACCCAGTGGAGGCCTTGGCCCCGTAGCAGTAGCCAATTACAGATCATAACTTTAAGCAAGAATGCAACCTTCGACTTTACTTTCATCACTTATTCAGTGATATTATCCTTAATATGTAACAGACACGTAATTAGGGATGATTGCAAGGGCGGATTGATCCTGTAAGGACGTTCACGGTTAATGACATATAAAATTATATTTTGATAATACAAATTTTGAAAAATTAATATTAAATATTAAAAAAATTAAATAAAATAAATAACTTTATGCAACTTTCTTATACTATATTCAAGAAAGACTAATCAAATAATGTTATTTTTGTTGATTATGTTAATATATATATTTTTGAAAATATTTAATTATTTATTTTCATCGATAATATTATTTCAAACTTGAATAAAATCTGGTAGTGTTGTAACGTGATATTGCGCTATGATTTTTTTTTTCTTTTTCTCACTGGAAGCTTCTTTCACGTAAATTTGATATATATACCCTCTTCTTTTTATCAATTATTATTTCTTATGCATCATGTTGACTTAATTCTCAATATCAAAAACATATTTTTTTTAAACAAATTTCCATAAATATCCGATTTCTAAACTTTCTCTTATGATTCCGAATAACGTTGATTATAGATGTAGTACACGATAATATTCGAAAGACCATTGAGGAGAATGCTTTTGCTAAGATTTTAAAGCCAACTTTTATGTTCTTCCCCTTTGCGTGGGACGATGAGAGGAATGTTCAAACATGAAATATTAAAAATAGCAAAAAAATATTTTATACATTCAAATTCGTTAAAAAATATCATTGACCTGCGACTTCAAATACTTTTTTTTTTCTGTCAGAGGAAACAAATTGAGTGTGTACCATAAATCTAATGAGTAAAATCAGAACCGGCCAAAATGAAACTTTATTCTTGAAACTCTCGGTCAGACGACCAATCATTGCGATGAACATCCAATTCGTGGTGGAGGATACCGCTATGACCATTGCACCGGCACCTTTTGAAATGTTCATAAATGCTGTTGAATTGGTGGATGGATCATAAATATTGAAATGCTCATTTCTATAAGAATTATGTGAATCCAAAGTAGTAGTATATACATGTGTATTATCATTGATCTCTAAACAAATTGTAGTATTAATTTCATTATAAATTTATTTTAAAAAATGTTTGTTAAATTTTACTATTAATTTATAAATCAACATTGAGTTCACATGAAATGAGTTCACTTATTCCTTAAATCCTTTCTACAATTATAGCATTCAAAATTCAATCCGGATTGCACAACTTTAATTAACTAAATGACCTTTCTTTTGTCTGTTGCATCAATAATTATTAGTTGGCGTGAGGAGATCCGATGTCGAAAACTTTGAGCATCTATGTGCAAAAAAACAACACAATCTTCCAATTGTTTTTTTTAATTATTACGGGAATCCAATGGTAGACTTAACCGAATGCAACAGAACAAATTTATTGTTCTCCCCCAACCCCCTCTCTACAAATTTATTAAAATGTCAATGGCCAAATGTGTTAGATTCGTATCTATCTATCTATTTGACCAGTAAACAGCTAGCCACGTACGGCTGGCTGCTGTGTTGTTTTTGTTTCTTCTTCTTCTTTTTTTTTTTTTGCACTGCTAAAAATGTTGCGACCTCGTCTTCTTTCTCTCACCTGTGCTTCCAGAAGTTCCTGACTCATCAACCGAATAATATCTCGACTTAAATGACGAGAAAACTACTTAGCATTTGAGTTCCAAAATATGTGCATCAATCGGATTCAGTTTAAAGGTAAACGAACAGCTTGTTCAAAGCTATATATCAACTTCGTTTTGTGCTTCTCAGTTGGAGCATGTCCTATATAATTAACCCTTTTTGGAATCATCTACGCAGCACACTAAACTTGCAGTCACCTCTTCTCTCGCTCTCTCTCTCTCTCTCTCTCCCCCCGTCACCCCCTCCCTCCCTCTCCGAGCCTGAGATGTACCGGTTCACCTCTCCCTTCATCATGTTCGCTTTGTCGCTTGCCACGTTCCATTGTTCTCGTGCGGCGCCTGCTCTAAAACTGGATAGAGCCTTCCACCTGTCCCCGGAACAGGGTGAGGACCTCCTGAGGTCGTCGGACGGCACCTTCACTTGCGGCTTCAACCCGGTGGGCATTAATGCATACTCATTTTCCATATGGTACGCCCATTCCGCCGACCGGACAATCGTCTGGACGGCCAACAGGGACTCCCCCGTGAATGGCCGCGGCTCCAGGATCACGCTGCAGCGGGACGGCAACTTGGTCTTGACCGACGTCGACGGCTCCACCATCTGGGACACCAACACCAGCGCTGTGGGCGTCTCCACCGTCGAGCTTCTCAACACCGGCAACTTAGTCTTAGTGGACGCAGCTGGGAACCTCGTATGGGAAAGCTTCCATTTCCCGACCGACACCTTGCTCCCTTCTCAACCTCTGACCAGAGGCAAGCGACTCGTGTCCCCCATAAGCAAGGGAGCGCTGAGCGCGGGGTATTTTGCTCTCTACTTTGACACCGACAACGTGCTGAGGCTTATATACGACGGAGCAGAGATCTCCAGCATTTACTGGCCATTCGCGGACTACAGCGTGTTTCAGAATGGGAGGACCAGCTACAACAATACGCGCTTTGCTGTCCTCGACGAAGAAGGGTTGTTCAGTTCGAGTGATCGCCTTCAGGTACGAGCCGACGATTATGGTGATACGAGCATCAAAAGGAGGATTTCAGTCGACTACGATGGCAGACTCAGGATCTACAGCTTGAGCGCGTCAAGCGGTCGTTGGATCGTATCGTGGGAGGCGCTGTCGCAACGCTGCAACGTTCATGGTCTATGCGGCGAGAACGGCGTCTGCGAGAATTTGTTTGAGGAGACTAAGTGCTCGTGTCCACCAGGGTACGAGATGGCCGATCTCAGCGATTGGACCAAAGGCTGCAAACCCAGGTTTAACATGACGGCGACTTGCGACGACCCCAACGGGACGACGATTGACTTTGTCGAGATGTCATTCACAGACTTCTATGGATTCGACATGGGCACGTACTTCACAGAAATTGCGATCCCGTTCGATGAATGTAGGAAAGCATGCGCGGAGAGTTGCTCCTGTTTGGGTTTCGGCTATCGAATAGAGGGCGTGGGCTTTTGTTTCCGGAAGAGCACTTTATTCAATGGCTACAAGTCCCCCAGATGTCCAGGCAGCTTCTTCCTCAAACTTCCGAAGAACATGTCGTCTTCTTCAGCTACACATGCGTCTACAGTCACCTGCAGTAATAATACTGACGGCGTTCAAGTTGGTTCTGCAAAGATGTACGGGAAAGGCAAGGGTGTCAAATGGTTCTACCTTTACATGTATGCCTTGTCCATGGGAGCACTGGAGCTCCTCGTCATCATCATAGGGTGGTGGTTCATATTTGCAAGGCAGGAGACCCCGGCGTCCATGGAGGAAGGCTACCGAATGATCACCAGTCAGTTCAAGAAGTTCACCTACAGTGAGCTCAAGGAGGCGACGGGAAAGTTCAAAGAAGAGCTCGGTCGAGGAGGCTCCGGTGCCGTCTACAGGGGCGTTCTCGACGACAAGCGGGTGGTTGCGGTCAAGAAGCTGATGAATGTGACGCAAGGAGAGGAAGAGTTCTGGGCCGAGGTCAGCGTGATCGGAAGGATCAACCACATGAACCTGGTGAGAATGTGGGGCTTCTGCTCCGAAGGCACACATAGGCTCTTGGTGTACGAGTACGTCGAGAACCAGTCGCTCGACAAGTACCTCTTCGCCCGCGACGACAGCGGCGGCACGTTGGGATGGAGCCAGAGGTTTAAGATCGCCTTGGGCACGGCGAGGGGCCTCGCCTACCTCCACCACGAGTGCTTGGAGTGGATCATACACTGCGACGTCAAGCCTGAGAACATACTCTTGGACAGTGAGTTCGAAGCGAAGATTGCGGACTTCGGTCTCGCGAAGCTGTCGAAGCGAGACGAAGCGGGATTCGAATTCTCGCGCATGCGAGGGACGATGGGGTACATCGCCCCGGAATGGACACTTAACCTTCCGATCACGGCGAAGATTGACGCGTACAGCTACGGCGTGGTGCTGCTGGAGATAATCAAGGGAAGAAGGGTCTCGAGCTGGGCGACTGCTGGCGAGCAGCACAAGGACGTTAAGCAAATTGTGGCAGAGCTCAAGGAGCTGGTGCTCATGCGAGATGCCTCCATGATGAAGGACGTCGTGGACCAAAGGTTGAATGGACAGTACGACTACATGCAGGCCATGGCCATGGTAAAGGCTGCAATTTCTTGCTTGGAGGAATGCCCAAGTAGAAGGTCAACCATGAGTGATGTCGTCAAGATACTCACGTCGACTGACCAGCAGGACGCTCACCCTGCTTATTCTCTTAGACCAGTGATTGGATAGAAAGAAGGTCGACGGCTTGATGCAAGGGTTAAGTACAAAAGTACAAAAGTACAAAAGGCCAAATACGAAATTTATTTTACAAAAAGTACGAAAGATAAATTTGTCATTTTTTTAAAAGTAACAGTTAAATTTTGAAAGATAACTAATTTTTTTAAAAGATTGGAATAAGTGTCTTTATTCCATGCATTTCTAACAAAGGGTCGAAAATTTGATTACTAATAAAGCAGGATCACATCTAATCGATTTCACATAATGGGATAAAACTTTATTATTGTCGTTGTATTCCATGCATTTCTAACAAACGGTCAACATTTTGTGCCCCCAAAAGGATCAAAGTATTGGATAAGTGCAAAAGGATCAAAGTATTGGATAAGTGCATATAACTTTATCATGTTACTCTATACGCCTTTTTTGTAATTGAAACAAAACTGAGCGCAGGCTATGCTGAAATGAGCAAGTACTGATTATGTAATCTATAAAATAAAGTAATAAATAATTATCAAATCAAGCGAATAAAAACATTAGACCTGATATATAAGTGTTCTCAATAGCAAGTAATCCTTCCCTGCATAATTGTCAACAACATTGAAACAAATGCAACGGATACATACATCAAAACTGATGTGTTTAAACAGTCTAAAATATCTAACAAGACTTAAGAGGGGAATACAACAACAACAAAGCCTTATCCCACTAGGTGGGATCGGCTACATGGATCATACGACGTCATTCCATTCGTTGATCCACGTTCATGAGATTCGACAGAGTTTTACGCTGGTTGTCGGGGCCTAACACAATCCTCCTCCTTTATCCGAACTTGGGACCGGCTATAAGACATAGGCGGAGTTATTTAAGAGGGGAATAAAGGTAAAAAATAACTAGCTTTCAGTGCATCTTCAGGTAATTAGAAACAAACAAAAGGATCAAACTTCCAGCCACCCTGCAACTTACACTAGAAAAAAATTGGTGCATTCACAAATCTTTCCAAGTTCTATCGGTATTTCATTTAATGAAAACCTTGACACCATGGCAGCGGCCAAGAGAACATAATTTTTAACAAGAATCCAACACCTTTAACTTTACTACATCTAAATATTTTCATTACTAATTCGATGATATCATCCATAATATGGAACAAACACACAAGTTCTCATTTTTGCAATGAAATACAGGATCCAATTGGGTGTTCAAAGGCATCAACACACCATTTCTGAAGGAAAAACTTCGGAGTGGTTGCAAGGGTGTATTGAACTTGGAATTCTCCATGTCAGTATCTTCCATGTTACCCGAATGACAATTACATGCTGTTGGCAAAAATTTTACTTCTTCCAATGCTGATCTTTTAAATTGTTCACCAGTGAAGCCCTTGCAAGCGCAGTTCACGAGTGGAACTCCAAAACTTTTTTCTTTCCCAGCATATTCTTCCTGCCAAGTACTTTGAGAAATGCAGCAATTTCTAATTGCATTTGTAAGGTTTAAGGAACATGAAGCAAAAATTTCATGGACATCATCAACTCTTGAACAAGAACCAGTAGATCTCAAGGTCTCAGCGATGATATTTCGAATAGATAAATATACAGCATGCAAGCAGCCAAAGCAGCAGTTGTAGAGGCAGGAACACGCAGAGGCACTTGGAAGATTGTCAGCCTTGTAATGTGCTAAGTCAACAGTTGTGACCCGTTCATCTGTGACGGATGCAACATCAATGGATGACCCAACAGTTTGCAACCCACTACCATGCTCTGCAACTTCATCGCAAACGTTTATTTTTGCGACTGACGTGTCAAGATTGGAGACTTCAACATTAGGAGGAACTTTTTCTGCCTCTTCCAAAACAATGAAATTGTTTCGTTCCACTATATTCTCTGATCTGCAAGTTCCAGCTCCACTTGGTGGTGAACACGTAGCCCCAGCAGGACTTGGATATATGCTGGCCGGAAAAGGAAATGATGAGGAAGGCTTCTTTGTCATGACAAGGACATCAGAAGTAGACAAAGAATGACAGCCTTCTGTGCATAAACTAGTATTCTCTCCATTTTCAGCAACACATTTATGAGGACTGTCCTCAAAGTCAACATTGTCAAGTTTACTGCGACCTGTTTCAATAGAAGTGTGTCTGTTTGTGTGGTCACCAACAACACAGCTGGAATCCAAGTCATTATTTGCAGGAGTTTCCCCCGATACTATTGACTTAGTATATGGTAATGATTTACGAGTTTCTCCTGGTAAACTGCAAAACACGACAAAGAAGAATAAAACTTCATTAACATATGACAAGTAGTAGATAATTGCCAGCTTGACGCTTTGGATTCCCGCTCATTTTCATGCACCAGAAAGAAACTGAGGAAGCAACAAGGCTTTATATGCAGAGTTTGCTTAATACCTATATATGATAGACCCTTAAATGGCAACGATTACTTGTGCAACTTTTGGGTTTCATGATTGTGGCTACAGGTTACAAAAGAAGGGACTTAAGGTCATCTGTGAATGAGTCTGGTTGTGATCTCGATGTGTTGAAAAACAAATGGCAACTAAATAAACGATTTAAAAAAGATGATCCAGTTAATTAACATAGTAATTGTATCATCATAAACAACTAATGTATTTATAGTAAGCAAACAAATTTACAGTTCAGGAACAATAATATTGAAGCAATCCTGTAATGAGATAATAGTTTTACAACCAAAAACATGATGGCAAGGGAGCTTCTTAGCTGGTGATTCAATGAAATTACTACTTTCAACTGGGACAGATCACAGTAATTAAGGACAAACGACAAATTAATCAAGTCGAGGTAGACTGATGTTTAAATAAAGTAATGACTGAAAAATTGAAACAAAACTATGACGTAATACTAGAAATATTGGTTAGTGGAATAAATGCAGAAAATGGTGTGGTAAAGTATGTCAGTAATAAGGATTTCCAAGAAATGAGATGATTATAGTAAAAGAATATTGAGATGCTGTAAGTTGAACCAAATAATATGTCCTCTCTGACAGATATGGAGGGGAAAGAATAACCAACTTTTTTCCGTTTAGGGATAACAGGAAAGGCAAAAAAATTATAAAATTAGAGGAGATTTGGTAAAGGATATAGGAAAAAAAATGTAGCAAAAGAGGTAAACCTGAAAGGCACAATAACAACTTTATTACCTTTTGAATGTATAAGCCCAACTGTAGACAATATCCTCTAGGTAAGCCACCTGTGAGAGAATTCGATGATAGCAATATCGGTCTTTTCCTCCCAAAATTTTTGTACGAATCTTTCCAACAAGAAGCTCTAGAACTTTCCTAACCTCAGATGACACCTCTCTAACTGAAGTATATATACCTCTGTAAGCTAACAAGCCTACTGCTACCAGGCCTCTTACTGTACCATTGTTTACTCCAGGAACTACCTTTTCAAGTGAAGGACTTGTACTAATGACACAAGAATTAAATGGCCAACCTTTCCAAGGTCCATTTGTGTATGTAGATGGACCTTCTCTTAACTTTGAGGTTACCCAACAAAGTTCAGCAAATTGGGGTAATCGCAAGATCTGGTAACCAAATGTTGCAATTGCCAAGGCCGAACCACCTTTAGTAACTCGGCTTTGAGGAATCCTGGAAACTGAATCTGCAGCATCACAAGCTCTGATATTACCAGATTTGGAAAACTGCTGTACATTATCAATATTTTGACTGTCATTGCAAGGTGCTCTATAATTAGAAGTTAAATGTTCAGCATCTGTTATCATGTTTGCAATCAGATTTTGATCTTCAATATCCTGTCCATCCATTTTAACTTCTCGGGCATGAAAAGTTTTGCCCTTGTCATCAAGAATGTCCATATGAGTAGTATTGTATACCAACTGAAAATATTCTTGAACTAAATCCTCAGACAACTTGGCAGCAAACGAACTAATCATTATTTCAGGGTCAAAGTTTCCATCTATGTCAACCAGGAATCGAGGTACACTCTTCTCCAAGCGAACTGAATGGTTAGTATATGATGAATCATCTGTAAAGAATTGTCTTATTCCATCAGGAATGTCGCAGATTTCCATTTCACAAGTGGCCTGTTACAACTTTTTAGTTACAAAACAAAACAACAAAAATCTAACCTATCCGTCTGAAAAAGTAGTAGTCTAGGTAAGAAAGAAGTAATATATAGCAAAGTTACATAGTGGGGAACAATACTTTGTTCAATTTATGGTGATAATTTGACGCTAATATTTACAACATTTCACACATGGCAAAGTGTGCATAAAATGTCCAGAAGTAGGTTATGACTAACTAAAACCAAATTGGGTGAACTGGAAAATAAAATGGACTTCTACTAAAGGGGATATCAAGATGCAAAATAATTTGAAATTAACAAACCTTACTAAGACAATATCACTATCTTCTTTCAAAAACAGACTAGCAAATTGCATCTATAAATCACTTGGATCCACCAAACTTGAGAATTACAACATAGCCAGAATGGTAGCTAGCACACAAATGGGTAAAATAGACTATAAAACAGAAGAATTTCGGTTTCTTGGTTATAGATGCATCATATGTGACATTTCAGATATTGTCCACAGGAACGTGAAGAAGGCTGCAATTTAAGTCCAAAATTTGATATTCAACCTACATATGAGTAAGACAGGTAAAAGAGAACTCTCTAAACTGATTGTCAGGAAAAACTGGATTTCAAGCCAGTAGAAGAAAGGTATTATATGTGAGAATCACTGGCTGGCTCTCAACAGCATGTGAAGAATGTTGCCATAAAATATGTGAAACATATTTCATTTATCATGTAGCAAACTTATTTCCAAACCCAGCCAATTAGTGTCTACAACTAAAATAAAGTTGTCCAGAAGTTCATCAAGACATTAGAATATTCTTTTTTTCTTGAGGTAAGATCACAACTTTATTCTCTACCTCAGAAGCTGGGCTCAAACTTACCAGGGCAATGATGGATGCAGAGGCAGACACCGAATTCACCTGCTCAAGAAATAAATTCCATGCCTCTGAGGTGACTTTTCTTATATCATCAGCCTCTGATGCAGGCAACAGTGTGACGGTACTTGGACTGATTTCATTATGCTTGACATCCTTTCCATATATCTCATCAATTGCCCACAAATCCATCCTAGGCATGTAGATTACGCACTTCTGCATGCTCATGCATTTCACTACAAAGAATTTTGTAAATCATCATTAATGCAAAACACAAAAAGATTTGAACTTCTATAACAGAAGATGATCACATATGATAAACAAATGATAAACACAAAAGAAGATAAGAAGAATGTTTGCAGCATTGGGATTCGGTATTATTAGATTGCTCTCGATAAGAAAAGGTATTTGATAAGAATATTGAGTATGCTAAAGGACATATGACTCTTAATCACCACTCCAAAGTGGTACATTTGGGTAATCTTATATTTGCAGTTGTTACTTTAGTATTGTGCTTCTTTATTAGTTTGACTTGCTGCCTTACTATCAAACCTGTAAGCATCAGTCATCAGGTAGAGATCAGACGTGCAAGTCCAAAATGGTAATAACTAATGACAGTTTAACCGTCGTGACTTTATATTTGCTAAAGGGTGGATAGCATTTGTAGCTTTTTGTTACCCACCACTACATTTTCTTTTTGTTCACACACGTGCATTTTTTCACGTAGTGGCTAGATTATCTTAGTCGTCCCTTCTTAAAAAAATACACTTTTTTTAGCAATCAAAACTTGTATACATAGACAGGAATGGATGCAATTTGATTGGACATGAGCATGGAACTAGAGTTTCAGAGGTCATTTGAGGTAGACTGTTGATCAGGGGATTCAAACCTATGTAGCAGCATGGAATATTTTGGGGTAGTTTGGTTGCAAAAAAGTGGTGGGGGAATGAAGAGTTATATTTTCTAGAATACAGTATTATCATTTGAATTTAGTTGATAAGTCGGTATTTCTGAATAAAGAAAGTTTTTATTCAATGTTGTATTAGGATGCATGTGAATAAAATTAGTAATGTTATTAATGTATGACCATTTTAACCTTGCATGAAATATAAATAAAACTTCCATCTTTTATACTTCAACAACAGCAATAATAGTAGTATAATAATAATCGTTGTTGTTTTAATTTTAGTTATTAAATAACATCTACATTTTCTAGTGTGAAAGCATCAAAAGTTTCCAATTTGTCTAACCTATTAACAACATTTGCCTTTTTAGATCCAAATATTAACAGTATATCCATCTGAATTATCAATCTATTTTATTTAAAATAAAAATATTAAACAACAATCAGCTTTGCTGTCTAAATTATTGTAACTCTTTAATCTAAAATATTAATAATTGGTTCTGTAATTGGAATTGTTGTTATTACGTTCTTCATGCAAAATATTAATAATTATAATTTAAGCCAGATTATTAATAAATATTACTTTTTTTAGAAGATTAATAGATTTTTGCTTGGCTTATGCGGCACCATAGGATTCTCACTCAATAGTACAAGGCTAGGTGTACACCTCTTGCTGTATGTTGCGAGGCAGAGGAGGACCTCGCACACTTATTTTTTTGGCTGCAGTGTATCTCGGGAGGTTTGGGTACGATTGGGGATGACAGCTGGCTTGCTCCTATCACCAGACACATTTTGGCAGTTACTTAGAGTTCATAGCAACAGACGACATCATTGGAGGACATCGTTGGCGACCTTTTTAGCCGGTGCTGGCCATCTAAGTGCAACCGGGTTATTTTTTGTGGGGACAGGACTCAGGTGGATAGTATTGTACTCCATAACTCTTCTCTTCTCCGGGAGTGGGGCTTTGGATAGTGAGGACACTTTTTTCTCCATTTTTTGCTGCTCTCTTCTTGGGAGCTTACATTTTGTACATTTTCCTTCCATAGTGATATATATATACGGATGACACCCTAACTTGGTGCTCATCCTTTCCCCCCTCAAAAAAAAAGAAGATTAATAGATATTTTTAACATTAGTAGCCAATTTCATATAAATTATTATAACCTTCACTTTTCAAACCCAAATTATCATCAATTTTTAACTATTTATAAACCTTCCCTATATTTATAGCTTTCACATTATCCCTGTTAATGACTCAGGGCATAAAAAATGGCATGCATGTGCACCTTTTTGTTGAGAGAGAGAGAGCATGTGCACCTTTATCCTTCATTAATAAGTCGGCAATGTCGTATAACAGTTAAATGACGCCTATGCCCACAGCTTAAACACTAGAATAGAATGTATTCTACCTAAATCAATGAATACAATAATTCAAGGAATCACCCTGATAGGTTCAGACATGCATCGATGTCTGTTCATCTAAAACCATTTAACATCATTCCGAACCTCATTTGGCTATATCCATCAGAATAAAAACTTACCTAGTTACGAAGCAAACAAACTGTTTTTCCTATTAGTGGTCTTGTAAGAAAATTGACCAATCTTCAGGCATTAGAGATGCTATTTTGAAAACATTGTTCTAAAATGTAAAAAAAAAACAAATTTGCAGTTGCCTTGTTGGCAGATCTGTAAGAGAGTTAAAAGGATATATGCAATAGAGTTTCCTGGTATTCATGCCATGGAACAAAAGTAAAAGATGACTGGCACGATGTCACAACTATGGAACTACAGTAGTGGAGATAGAAAACAGAAATTATATGGAACAAAATAGGGAAAGTATATATAATGTAGGAAAAAAACAATGGAAATCAAGCCGTACATAAATTAAGTTCACTAGTTTGACGGAATTGTGACACTCAAATATGTCACTATTACTTTCCATTTATATAGCACCTGACTTGAGCAAAGATTACTAGCATTTAATATACGTACAGAATAATTAAAGAAGATAAGTAACTGGAAACATACAAAGAATTTGTGTCAATCCACGAATGATATCTCCATTTCCTTCTTGTAAGATTGTCGCAAGATTAATCTTTTGGATGTCGATATGGCCTTTAAAACCATGTATGAGACAACTACCTAGATGATGTTGGCCAGATCTGGGTTTTCCAGCAATTAAAACTCGACATCCTGATGAAGTGCCAAATTTAGCAGGTGCCTGGTTTAATTTAATTCCAACAGAACTGTGGGAAGACTTTGATCTCAATAAGTCATAGCTTTCCAGATCATCTGCGTCATTATTCAATGTCAAAGATTCACAATATCCTCTTTGGCCACTTATTAAGCCATACTGGTAAAGAGATTGTATTATCTCTTTTGCAACACATGGTTGCTCAAGTAAAGAATCAATATTAGACCACCAAGATTCTGCAGCAAGTTTTTTCTGTTCAAGGGCAAATATAGTAGTGTTTTTAATTGATTTTGATGCCTTGATAAGTGTCGGAGATAACCAGACTCGCTCATCTATGTACAAGGAGATCAGCAACTTTGACAGTGGTTTTAGAAGACTTGGAACTAGATGAGAAAAGAGAGGTGCAGAAACTACATCATTTGCCGTCATCCCTGATGCCCTACGAGAACATGGAGGAGGAGCAACTGCAAGGGCAGCTATCCAATCTTTATCCTCAACATTGAATGTTGGCAAAGAAGGAAGTCTTCCTTTACCAGAAAGTTCTTCTGCAGAAGTTAAAATTTCTTGCAGGGGGCAATTCCGTTTCAAAGCATTCATAGCTGCTTGAGTACATAATGCCTGCAGATCAGCACCAGCATAACCAGAAGTTTGATTTGCAATCCATGAAAGAAGTGATCCAGATACTGGAGTTGGCCAATTCTTTGTGTGGAGTGAGATGATAGCAGCTCTATCCTTCATTGAGGGCAATGGAAAATATACTTCCCTATCAAATCTCCCAGGCCGCCTTAGAGCAGGGTCAATAGCATCTGGACGGTTAGTGGCACCTATTACAATAACTGAACCTCGAGATTTGAGCCCATCAAGTAATGAAAGTAAAGTCGACACCACAGAGTTGTGTGTTTGGTCTGAATATCTAGAGCGGCATGGTGCCAAACCATCAATCTCATCAAAAAATATGATAGAAGGTTGGGATCTCTCAGCCACCTGGAAAAGTAACCTTAATTGTCTCTCGGCATCACCAACATATTTTCCCAAACAATCAGCACCTTTACGAGCAAAATAAGCAATTTGTTTATCCCCTCGTGAGCATGCACCAATTAATGCTCGGACAACTAGTGTTTTACCCGTCCCAGGATAACCATGTAACAAAATACCTCTAGGAGGTGTTAGACCCAAAGTCTCAAAAAGCTCAGGATACAGAAGGGGCAATATTACGACTTCTTTCATGCAATTGATGACATCTTGGAGACCAGCAACAGACTCCCAACCCTGATACGGCTTTTGACAGTCAGAAGAACCACCAATATACACAGGCGCTATTCTCAAAAGATCTCTTTGAAGCCTCTTGCCTTCTCTTTTCAAGAACTCTTCATCCTCTCCGCAGTTCTCTAACCATTTCTCCTCAGCCTCCACGTCTTTCCTCCAGGCGTCATGGGAAATTTTTCGCACCTCTAATTTCAACTTCTTCACTTTCAGTTTCTTAATCACTTGAGCATAATCATTTCCTTGGGGTTGGAAAAACCTCCTATGATCATGGCATGCTATTAAAAACTTACGATGATCAAATATACAACCTTCCGCTCGGCTGCAAGGCTGCAGAAAAAAGCCTATATAAGGACATAACTATGAAGAAACCCTGGTAAAGTATTCTAATTGTATAGAAATAATACACAACCAAATGATAGGTTTTAGGACATCGATCAACACGGCAGCCAATTGTTGCTCCGGGTCTCCCACAGCGACTGCATTTTAATACTCTTCCCCTATAAAGTGCAGCTCTAACATTTTTCAGACAGCCGAGCCCAGCAAAATAAACCTGAAATAAGAAAAAAATTATGTGGGAATCATAATGCAAAACAACAAAGTACCAGAAAAGTGCATGAACATCACCCTCGAAAAAGAAAAGTGCATGAACATCATTACACCAAATCTCAGACTGACTTTTAGGGTTAGAAACTTCAGACTATGATCAGCCAGGAAGAACATATATATTAGATGAATGGTAGCGACATGGTACAGCTAAACAATGATACAACAACAACAAACAACAACAACAACAAAGCCTTATCCCACTAGGTGGGGTCGGCTACACAGCTAAACAATGATAATGTAACAAAAATAATTTCACAATGTTAAGCTTCAAAACAGTTATAATAAATCATTCTGAAACCTGAATCTAACATTACTAAAAACTAACAAAGTAATGTCCGACAATGATTTAAAGGTGTTGTCTTGCAGCGCCATGCTGATAATGACTAGAAAAGGATATCCAGCTTGCCATATCAGTGACACAACATCATGAATGTTGGAAACTTATGCTCAATCGAATGCACGCCGAAAGAAAACATTAAATAATCTTAGGGATACATCTTTGTCATTTCCCAAAGGAATAAATCCAACTTGCAAAATAGTTCACCTTTCAAAAAGAAAAAAAGAACTCTTATTGAGTTCTGACCATTAGTTTGTAAATTAGTTCCCCTTCCTCAAAAGAAAAAAGATTGCTAACTGACAGTACTTTAGATGAAATGTTACTGAATACTATGGCAGTGCGGCCAATAGCACCATGTTTCAGTTTCATTCCCTGTTGAAATGACACCAAGAAAGATGTCCATATAATTTTCACAGTTATTATTGATATATATTACTGTTGAAATGACACACCTTACTGCATGTTTAAGCGTTAAACATAGAAGTTACAAAGGACAAAAGGATCATTTTTTTAGAATTCTCCTTTTGTACCATGTTTTAAGTTTGCGTACAAAGAAAAAGACAGCAATTTTATACACCTTATTGCGCATTTATTTTGTATCCAAACGTGGATTTTCTTTTATCCTCTAATTCCCACACCCAACTACCCCCCACCAATTCATGGATTTCATTATCCTCCATCACCCTCAACTTCCCACTCTCTAGTCCTCACTCGCCAAACAAGGCCTAAAGTGACATTGATGCACACCTTTTGGTAGGATATCATGTACCATATTTTATCTATAAGAATATGACATGTGTTGAAACAAACTAATGATAATTGGTCAAGTTGATAAGTGGACTAAGGATTGGGATGAGAGAGCTAATAGACTCAACTTCAAAACCCAAAGACAACGTTGGGAGAAGGGCTCAACTTTAACGCCAGTCTTGAACACCAACCTCCTTCAGGCAATCCATAAAAAGAAGAAATACATTATACTGGATCTTCAGGTTCATTTCAGTCCAAGAACAAGGTTCTTATCAAATGGCCTTCAGCTGAAAATAAATATTTTGTTGACTCCTAGCCATACTTAAAACAGGAAAAGAAAATCAAGAATAAAAAAGATGACTGATTCAGATACATCCTACCCTATTGTCCACTGTGACCAATCTCCTCGCTTAGTTTTACAATTTATAGCCCAATATCATAAGTTATATTTACACTTTACCTACAAGCATATCAGCATCAGCCATAAATTACCTTGCAAAATTGGATAAAAGTATCGCTAACCAAAGCAATATGCATTTAACCTAAGATTTCAATGATGGAATAACCATGCTAACATTATAAGGAGGTTATGTAGAAGATTCATCAGACCTCAGGACTCCAAACTGCACAATGTTGATGAACCCAAACACGCGCTATTCCAAAGCGATCACGAATAGGACCCAAAAGCCTGCCAAGCCAGCCAGGTTCATCACCAAACCCATCCCAAACATCATAGTTATATTCCTCTGAAGCTGATGATCCTTCGAAGGTTTCCTTATCGCTGCCTGAGAAGTCTGGAACGAGCCTCTTAGGTGGCTTCCCATCAGTCCCTCCTCCACACAAACCACATCTTCTTCCTTCCTTGACTTGTTTAGTTATGAGGTTATCATTAGACGTGCAAGGCTTCATGTGATCTTCCTTTAATATTTCCATACTTCCAGCGTTGTTACTGTTAGGATGTTCATTTAAGGGGGAGGCTGCAGGACTTGGACAGCAAATATTTTCTGTTTGCTGGTTAGGTATTAGACTTCCTTCCTCGACTGCATGGAGTCCTTTTTCTTTTTCCTCATCTACAAGGTCCGCTTCTTCCTTGATTTCCCCGAGCTCCACAAATTCTGAGAGGGTTGCCAAGTCCTTATCTTCTTCAACACCGATCTGTGAATCAGAGAGAGCACGGGATTCACAGACTGCCTGAGAAGCAGACTCAAACTCAGCTTCTTCGTTCTTAGATATTTTTTCACTGCCATCGTTTTCATAATTCAATGGCAAAATCGCATCTTGATCTCTAACTTCCTCATCAGGCTTTGGCACCTCATCGACACAGGCCGTCTTCTTCCTAATATTCAACCCTACTACTCGAGACTTAGACCCTAACGCCCGCGTCACGGAAGATTTTTCCCTCTCCTTTTGTTTTCTGATAGTCTTGCTCACAGAATGAAGTGGCTCTCCATCTACGAATAAGCGCCAGGGCTTTCCCCTGCCCTTTCCAACCCTAGATCGCAACCTCGATTTCCAGTCCTCTGTATCCTCTTCCAAGTTTTTAGGTTCTCCAGCCGGATGACCCAATGACGACTCCTTTACTCCGGACGCTTGCGCCTTGTCCTCTTCCTGATGATCCACATCTCCCTTTCTCCGCCCTTTCTTCTTTTTCCTTCCTCTCCTGCGCGCACCGTCGCCAATCGATATTGGGGAGTCATCGTATCCCTGCTTCTTCCTCGTGCGCCCGGATGGAGTCGGGGAGGAGTCCAGAACAGCAGGAGCACGCCGGGCGCGAGTGCTTCGACGAAGGGATGTGGGTTCATCGTCATCCGGGAACCGGGTGAGAAGACTGGGGGAAGGGGCAGGGGCGTCGCAGATAGCATCGAGCCTCTTCTGCCTTTTCCGGCCGCGGCCACTCTTTGACGGCCGACCCCTCTTCCGCTTGCCGTCGCCGCCATTAGGCGCGGACGCTGATGCCGACGGTAACTCCGACGAGGTCATCCAGGGAAACGGCGGGAGGATGGCGATCGGAGGGGCAGCGAATGAGCGAAGGGGAAGAAGGCGAGAAGGTTAATGTTGAATTGCCCAGAAAAGGGGGGAGGGTTTTGTAGCCTCGCTCTTGCGTGACAACTGCTTTGGTGCATCATATACAGGGCGGAGCCTTTTGCCATTTAAAGTTCAAAATGATACTAAAAAAAAATGACATTGAAAATATCATACATTTAAACAAAATATCACAGACGACATAAAGTTGCTAATGCTCCAAATAAAACAAAAGATTTAAGTAATTAGCCAATTTTAGCTCTTCCAATTACACTTTAGAAAATTTATTATCATTTAAAACAATTTAAAAAATAAAAAATGACATTTAAAAATAAAATATAATAGAAAAACGCATTCTTTTTATTTTTTTCTAATTGCATATTTTTCAAAATGGAAATGAAGATTAACATTTAATAAGACGAATAAAAAGGTAAGAATAGTTAATATAAATGCTGAGTAAAAGTTAAAGACCTTTAATAGCTTACCTAATTCAAAGATGGGCGTAAAAATATGTGTAAATAAGAAATTTATTTTATTGGATTTAATAATTAACACTAAAAATTCTTTTATTCGTTTTAATAATTAACATTATTGTAAATGTTTAATTTTCACGCAAAACAAATTAAAAAGTAAAGTATAAAAGAATTCGAACTCATGATTATTTTATAATTTAAAGCTATTATAATCAATATGATAGATTATTATTTGTATAATAATATAAATACTTAAAATATTAAACTAAATAAATCGGTCTTTTGATTTTTTTATACTTTTTTTAATTCAGTTTTTTTTTTATATCAGTTCAAGCCGGTCGATTTTTCTTGCACCCTTAGTCACGTCGATTCTACTGGACGGATTTCGTTAAATATTTTTTTAATAGTTTTGAAGATATAACACAAACTAATATATAAATATACAAAAATAGTCATAACCGACAAGTAATGATAAACAAAATATAAATATGTTAATTGAAGTTAATATTCATAAAGAACATTGAGTTATTAAAATTCACATCTTAGTATTTATGATTTTTACTTATTATTCAATACTAATAAATAGTGATAATATATTAATTTATTTTACCATAAATCATTCTTATTTTCTTCTTTACTTTCAATTTAAAATTTTCCTTTTCTATTTACTTTATTTTATCTTTCCCTATTAGTTCCTAATATTTCCTTTTAGATTTTTCACCTATTCTCAGTTTAAATACTTTCTCACTCCTTTTACTTTCCTTTCTATCTTTTCCTTCCTATGTTACTTTGAATTCCTTATTTTCCTTACTTTTGGAGTTGACCCGATTTTCATTCGTTTCACCATTTTTTACCGATTTAATCATTTTTTGTCTGATTGGAAATCATTTTTTATTTTACATTTAAACAGTATGAAGCCAACTAATTCATTCAACTGGTCGATTTGAATAACACATATTTAGAGATAGAGAACCATGCGGGCCACACGGCCCAACATGGGGTCGCACAATATTTTGTTGGGCCATTATGGGCATAATCATCTGGTCGGACTTGAGTCAAATCGTGTCGATCTGTTCAATATAAAGTTAGAACGGTTCGACATGCGATGAGAACGGACTCGACCTGAAGAATACGAAAATTTTTATTTTTTTTATCATACTCTTAAATATTTAATCAAATATATTATAAGTTTTGTAATTATATTATACATATATTTAATCATACATCATAAATTTTATAATTATATAATATATAAAAATATTTTTATTATATATCTAATAATCATAATAACATATATTATACTAATTTTATTAATAAAAATAGAAAAATATTTTATATTTTTTAATTTAAAAAATACATATAGAAAAAATGGACGATCCGGTCGAAATCGGGCCGAGTTGTCCGATGTGTGTGCTGGCACGACCCCACACAGATCATGGCACAATCAAATCCGATTTAATCGAACCGAGTACTACCCGAAAGTCCATCTTTAGTTAGATTATTACAAATACCACCCTCCATAATGCTCATTTATCTTTAACCACTGGACATGATTTGTTATTACATCATTGTTAGATTTGTTGGATCCATTTTAAGATGTTAAATAGGTATTTATAAAAGTATTATTAGTTATAAATTAAAGATAAATTATGAAAGTAGCTGTGCAAAATATTCATTAAATTAAATTACTTATATATCAATCCAAAATATTAATTTATTTTTTATAGTAGTTTTAGCTTACTTTCCCCTCGTTTTCGAATATCACCTTTCGCTGTTCGTTCTGATTTATTATACCACTTAGTAATTTTCCATCTTCACATTCCCTCCCTTTATTTCATTCTTATTATTTTTTCCCTTTTTTCTTCTTAACCAAAAAACATTTTCGTATTATTCTTTTTCTATCTCTCTCGAAACAAGTTACACCTATTTTTCTCTGTTATTTTATCTGCTATAATTATTTTAATTATAATTGTAATTATATTATTTTAAAAATTCATTGCATATAAATTAAAGCACAGCTCAAGTCCTGTCCGGATATAATTATAATTGAATCGTTGTATATTTTTTCAACTAGAGAACCACATTTTTTTTCTAATTTTCAAGGAGAATTGTTTTATGAATCAAAGCCATCCAAACTCTAATCAACGTTAGGTGAGAGATAGCGAGGTTGTCTCCTAAGAGCTCTATGTAGCTTCAGAATAAAAATTCTAATAAGAGTTTATTTATACCGTTCTTATTTGTAAAGTTAATTAAATGCTAATAATTTTGATGACAACCAAAAAAAAAATCCAAACTCCACCTCCATTTTAGAAAAAAAAAATAGAAATAGTGAGCCTGCAGATAAGAATTGGGCTAAATTACTAAACTGGGCCGACCTCTTAAAGGTATTTAGCACCTCCAAGTGCTCATTCTTACCGAATAATGGCCCAATTGATTCTATTGGGCTGCCATGGCCGGCCATAGGGCAGGACTATGGTAGTAGGACATAAAGGTAATTTCATTTTTTACCAATAAATAACAATATGACCATTTTATTTTCTTCATTGCCCATTTAACCAAATTATGAAAACTCGTTACAGATTAGAATTTCAACAATTAATTTTATATTCGTTAGAACAAGAATCAAACTTAAAATCTATAGCTACCTAGAATTCAATGTGTAAAATATATCAATTTGACATTTTTTCCGCCTCATCATCCTTCCCTCTCATTTACATAATGTAACAAATAAGTCATTTTGTGAAAATAAAAAATACAATTCTATTAGCGTAAAATAGGTTAAAATAAAAAATGTACTTGCTATATATATATATATATATATATATATATATATATATATATATATATATCAGTTTTAGAACGTAAATAAACATATAATTACTTAAATGCAAAAAAGTATATACGTATCTAAATAGTTTACTTAAATTATAATCTATGCAAAATTTTCTTACTTAAACTATAAAGTACATTTAATTGTTATATTATACACAAATTACGAGCACATGTGGAATTCACGTATAATATCACATACCTTATCTATTTATTTCAAATTTATTATAATCTTATAAAGAAAATCAAAATGACCTGCACGAGTTAAAAATTAATAGATGGAGGAAATAATTATGTAACCTTACAATTATTTGTGTTTTTTTTTTCATATGATACTATCAATTAGCACCCTTGGTCTTAAATTTTATGATCCACGTCTATTTGAAAAAGCTAAATTGACAAGCTCTATGTTGATATTTATAAAATCTAGTATATTTACCAACGCTATTATAAATTAATAGCGTGGTTTTCTAACAATCAATATTTTTTACTCGAATAAATGAATGTAATATTTTACTCTTAGTTATTCTTGAAAAAATAAGTATATTCTTATTCTAAGAACAATTATATTCTTATTCTAAAAATATAATTATTTTATAAATAATTTAAAATTTTAGTATTTTTATAAATAAATATTTATTATTAGTATAATGATAAAAAATAATAGTATAATAATGCATGGATAAATAATAAAAAATAATATACAATTGAAAAAATGGGAAAAGAGAAGAATATGTCTATTATTTTGTTTTGATTAAATACGGTGATTTCGCAATTTTTAAGGTGATTTTTTAAAAAAAATCGATGTTCGACCGATTTATTCCTAATGCGTTTGATGTTTGCCCGTATTTAAAAAATATTACGATATTTTCATGTTTAATTCCTAAGCAAATGGCCCCATTTCAATGGTATATTATTCAATATTTTATGACAAACAAAACCTATATGAAAATTTACCAAAAGAGGAATCAAGAATCTAAATAAATACAAAACATAATCAAGCAATCAATATACACATACAAAAACATCATTAATATCTCAATACACAATTATCTTATTGTTGAACCCTATCATGATTTACCACTGAGAACATATTCAAAGGTTGATTGTACAATCTTACTTGCCTTGGGTTTTACTTCAGATTATTTCCTTTGGCACTAATATATTTTTTATATTATTCTTCCTACTATTGTTCTTTTTAGGAAAGAAAACAACTAGGGAAAAATAACATGTGAATAGAATTAATAGAAAGAAACAATTGGTTATTTGAAATAAGAGAGACGTTCTCATGATAAAATTTGTATATGATTAAGAGTCCCTACAATCAATTTATACATGATTAGAACTCTTTACAATTAAACTGTGTGGGATTAAATTTCTCCATTATAATTTTTAATGAAATTAGAATTCCTTCAAGTTAGTTAATATCTTGATGATAACAAACTGATTATTATTTCATATCTTAATTATTTGTTTATAGTTTTCTGTTTTTTTAAAATATAACATTAAATTATTAATATACTAATGAAAGATAGTTGTATAAAGCAAATGTTTACATTTTATAATCATAAATGTTAGTCTAGAAACATAGTGTAGTTATTTAACATGAAATAATCTAGTATGACCATATAGTCTAGTTCATCAAAAGTAAATGTTTCAAAGTATTTAACAAGAAATCAATTTCAGCATTATATTTTCGCTTATCCATTATTCGTACTTTGATTTCTAGAAAAGTTTACAACATGAATATAGTTTTAACTAATGTCTTCCATTGCTTCATGCTTCATCGTTCAAATTTTTTAACTTACCCATTTAATAATTTTATTTGTCAAGTAATGTGAAATTTATTATATGATCGAAACAAGTCCACTCCTAATGGTCCTCAAAGGCGGACCCAATATGAGATATTGGGGGGAGGGGTACAAATTGAAAATATTCATGTAAGAGACTTTAAACTCATTTTCTTTTCTTAATTTTAAAATGTTATCATAAATATAAAATTACATTGTGATATACTATTTAATTAATTTAATTATTATTTATAATTATTAATTATATAATTCATTAATAAAGTAATATATATATATATTTAAGGGAATAATTTGACAATAAAAATTATTATCTAAGGTTAAATAAATTGGTATCATTGAATTAGTCACACAATCTTAATTTTGATTAAATTCACAATTTAGTTATTAAGATAAATTAATATTTTTACTTATCTAACAAAAAAAAGAGTGTTCCAAAAATATTTGATCATATATACATTTTGCTCTAAAATATTTTTAAAAAATCAGATCAAATTTTGTTTTAAATTTAATATATATGTATATATATATATATGTTTATTAAAAAAATGAGGAGGCTGCTCTCCCATGACCATCCCAATTGTGTTTCAATGATTATTTTTCTTATCTTGGTTTGTTTTTGATAAAAATATATCATAAAAGATATTTTTAGAAAGAACTTGATGAGCGTCCACCCCATTTTAATGGGGTCCCACTACGTGCGCCCACGTTTGTGCGATCGACGGTGGGATGCGCAAGCATCGATTTAGCGACGGTCGAGTGCAGTTCAGGCAAGAAACCAGCCGGATCAGTGAGGATGAGGCATGATTCAGAAATGTCGCCGGTATAGAATGTTGACGGTGAGTGCGAAGGGAGCGAAAACGACAAGGCCGAGGATGCACATGACGTTGGCGGGGGTCGAGCACGGTGATGTCGTTTTGTGCAATAGGACGCAGCGACAACGACGACGATGAGGGATCTCACCGGTCCTCCTCGCTCTCACTGTCGCTGCACGGAGTCGCAGGGTGTCCACCTCCGACAAGTCTCGCACAACGAGGTCATTTTGTGCACGGAGTCCGCCTCTGACAGGTCGAGGTAGATCTATTTTACACATATACTTTCTCTACTGCAGTGCTTCCCCACTGAGGTAGATCAAACGATGTGGCAGAACAAAGCAGTCCACGGATCGACGATGTTTCAGGCAATGTTCGAGGGCGACGATGGTGTCTGAGGGCGGTGGTTTGGCAAATCTGGCGTCAGCATCTTAGATTTTGTTTAGGAACACAGCGGAGACGTTGTTGAAGAGGAGCATCTCCTTCCGGCGGCGCAGCTCCATGACCTTGCGGTGTGCTGCGTGAGCACGAAGGTTGGGCTCACCGCTGCCAGTACTCAGGCACCGGCCTCCCGAATTTGTACCTCATGCCACATGCGTTGCAGAGCGTCTTCGGGCCTAGGGACCTGTCCATCACTGCGGCGTCTTCTCGGACACGCGATGCGTGCATCGACGAACTGCACCTCCATCCATTCTGAAGTGATTGACTCCTGCCCCATTCTTTCCCCTTCTGGATGGGAATCGGCAAATGATGAGGACGATAGAGACGAGTGTGAAGATTGTGTTGTCAGCATTAATAGCGAGGATGTCCACGTTGTGGTAAGGTTCTTCGCTCACTGCCATCACCGATCGCGAGGTCGGCACCCCGTGAGCACCCGATTGCCGCTCTCATAGCTGAACTGTGCGTGAACCGCACGTTCGATCGCAGCCGTCAGATCTACATCCTACACACGTGCGTGTAGGTCTTTTTAGAAATGGAATTAAGAGAATGCATCTTATTTTTTGTTTATTATATAATTTTTAAATGTGAAGGAAAATTAAAGTGAATTTCGAGATTCATCTGTTCAAGTACTTAACTTTTAAGTTAATACGAAATTGTTTTTCACAGAACAAAAAAAAAAAGGTTCAGAAAAATAATTGAGAGCCATATATTGTTATCATTAAATACTTAAAAGAGCAGCTTGCGAGGGCATTGACAACGATGTTTGAACTATACGATAAAGTGGCTTTAAGACATGAAGAATGATTGGCCTTGATGTCATATTAATATGTGAATAATTTTAGGGTGTCCTTAATGTCTCTAATTCTTAATGTCACTCCACTTTTTCTATTTTATCCTCTTACTTTCATTAATATTTCCACTTCACTTCTCCCATAGTGCCTTTTTATTTTCCACTTTTCAACAAACTTATTTATATTAATTAATATTCTAATTATCTTTCCTTTCTCCACTTTCTCTCTTTTCCAACTTAGTGCTTTTATTTTTTTATGATAAAAATATAATACTTATATAATATGAGATATGATACACATATAAATTTAATTAATATGTAAAACTAAAATTGCATCAAATATGTAAAGTATTAGAAAATATATATGAAATAAAATGGAAATAAAAAATAGTGTAAATAAAAATAAAGTACTACAGACAAAACTAAAAGAATTATATAAAAATAATTTGTATATTCTGATTATTTAATAAGTTTGTCATTTTTCCAATTTTTAGAACTCATTTATCTTATATTTTTCCAAAACTAATTTATATGTATATTACAATATTAAATTAAATTAATATGTGTTCCCTTTATATTATATGATATTGTTATATTTAAGAATTTGCGTGAGACAAAACGTAAGAAGGAAAAAACATAAAAGGAGTTATATTATATAAGTATTATATATTTATCATAAAAAATATATAATTAGAGTATTAAAAAAATAAAAAACGTAAGACGAATTTGTTATTTTATATAAGTATTATATATTTATCATAAAAAAAATAAAAGCACTAATATGAAAAAGAGAGAAAGTGGAAAAAGAAAAGAAAATTAGAATATTAATTAATTTAAACAAGTTGAGTAAAAAGTGGAAGATGAAAAGACACTATGAAAGAAGTGAAGAGAGGAAACATTAATGAAAGTAAGAGGATAAAATAGAAAATGTGAAGTGGCATTAAGAATTGAAGGAGTGACATTAAGGACACCTATAATTTTAATACAATGCAACATATATAAGTGTTATCCATTATCTAGTCATGCCAATAACTTAATGTAATGCAACATAATTTAATAAAATTATTTTTTCATTTCTATCGTAAAAAAGGTTCTTGTTTAAATAATTGGAAATAGATTATGTCTCGGTGCAAATTGAACCTTTAGTTTAATTTATAAAGCGGAAAAAGCATTCCGATTTCTCATTCCAATTTCTCAATTATTATATTATACACCAAATAGTCCAAACTGCGGAGTTGCTGAACTCGTCCCAAAAAGTTATATTTTGCCCTACTCTTTTTTTTTAAGGTATGTTCGAATAGATGGAAACAAAGAGATTATAATAGAAGGAATGATGACACTCATTCAGATTTAACTAATAATAAAACAATTCTAAATAGTTTAAAAAAGAATATAAATTAATTTTTGGCTTAACTATCATCTAAAAAGTTTTTATTCAAACAAGACTAATTTTTCCTTCTCATTCCATTATCCTCATTCCTCCCCTTACCTATGATTCGAATGAAAAAATAAAAAAAAATTATTATATTAATGAAAAAGTTAATTCAACAAATTAAGTATGCAATTGATTAAAAATAGGATTAATTATTAATTCAATTTCAACTAAAGTAGAAACTGAGTTTCAATAAGATTTCCGTCCGGGCTATGATAAAAAAATAAAATTTTAATTAGATTAATTATTCGATTAAATTCTTATGAGTATTCGGCAAAATCAATTTCAATCAACCTTTAGAAGATATTTGGTATGAGAATAATGATGAGAATAAATACTTATCTCAATGAAAGCAATCAAACATTACAAGAAATAAGATTTTTTGATCAACATCATTATTACTTTATATTTTTTATCAACAAAGTGAGAAAAGAAAAAGTAAGAACACCAAGTTTTTAATCAATGTAAGAACAATTTATTCTCATCCTCCTAACTCCTAATATAGGAATATTAAATTTTCCTACTAAATACCTTCTTGATGAGTCTGCCTAAAGAAAGAGAACAAAGGTGATCGTGCAAAATGATGTATCACCGATCAAACCCATATCTTCCGGTCTCTGTGCCCATGGTTTTGTTATCATTTTCTTACAGTTTCTTCTTCTTCTGTCAGCCCATGACTTTTTATTATTATTATTATTCAAAGCACGCAGTTTTGTTTTTAGTTTGCCAGCTTCTGGTTGGTGTGGGCAATCATGCATGAAAACGATTCCATGCAACTAACATGCATACATATGAAGAATAAAATGATTGTGTATATATTTAAATGGTTTGTATCATTATTGTATGTGGTGCATACCAGTTATCAATTATCAATGTATAGTCATCTAAGTATAAATTAGACTGAGCCAAATCATTCCTGATTGGAATCTTCACTGTTAAATTCTACAGTGTCGATCATCATATGCTAACAATAAGAGAACAACAAGGGAAAAAAACATAATTAATACGAAATTAGTCATTGTACGTAATTAACTTGTAAGCATAGGGGGAATTCATGAAACAATAGAGGGCCGTGGCAACTGACACTGTGGAGCATTATATACACTTTCGAGTTTATGAGGAGGCTGTTAATTTGACGAACGACTTGTCTACTTGTAGTGAGTTGCCCCCGACATGAAATGGTGACATGGATGCGGGCGGACGGCCATTATAATTTATTGGATTTCACGAAGAACATGATAAGAGCGGACGAGTCTGCCACGACATTATTAGACTTATTACTTTCCCACAAATTGCCTCCGAGTGCTTATCAATAAGTAATAACCACATAAATTAAGTTTAGTTAGCACAACTGATCTAGCAGCGTTGTGTCCCACTAAGTCGCTAAGAGTTAGCAATCACATATTCCATTCCCACATCTAAAAAATATTGTGCTAATCTTTATCTTGATTTTAAATTAGTCAATGCATAGTCCAAAATTGTAACACTATTCGGTCTAATCAAGATATTGTTTATTTTAGACTTTTAACCCGTACGAATTTAACATGTGTTTTGATAGATAAAACGAGTAGCTATATAAAAGTCCATGATTACTTTGATGTTTTATTTATATAAAATTATTCAATCAAATCATCTTGACCGTTAGACCTCGGATCATTATCATCTTTCCCCTTAAAAAGCTCAACGTCCTTGTTGGATGGGTCTGTGTTGACATGATCCATGCTTTTCACATGGCTCAAGTGAGCACGTGAAGTCGACAAATCAAGATATTGTTTTCATCCTCCGGCCCAATCAACACTACAAGAAAAAAGAAAATTACTGACGGTTAAAACCGTCGAAAATTATCGAAAATCGTCGTAAACGGGTTTTTCGACGAAACTGATCCGTCGAAAAAATGATCATCGAAAAATAATTTTCGACGGTTAAAAAAACTCGTCGAAAGTTTCAACGGTTGAACTGTCACAAAAGTCCTGCGGCCGCAACCGTCGAAACATTTGGCGGTCGAGACCGTCGAGACTTTCGGCGGTTGTTGCAACCGTCAAAACTTTCGACGGTTGTTACAACTGTCAAAACTTTCGACGGTCTCGACCATCGAAACTTTTCGGCGATCGCAACCATCGCAAAGAATTTTGAAAATATAAAAAAATTAGCCCACTACCAGGCAGCCGATCTGGCTGCCCGCGGCAAGATCCGGCCGTCTGGCGCCGATCATGCCATCGTCGGCTAGATCAGACTACTTGACAACCGGATAAGGCCTCCCGACGGTCGATCATGTCGCGGCCGACCAGATCAAAGCGGCTGGTGGCCGAACAGGCCGGCTGCCGATCGATCATGCCGCAGCGGGCAAGATTTGGCAGGCTGTCGGGCGATCACGCCGCGACCAGCCAGATCTAGTCGGCTGTCGTCGGATCGACCGCTGATGGCCAAATCTGGCCGCCTGGTGATCGAATCAACCGACAGGCGGCCACGGTCAGATTGGAGAAAGGGAGAGTGAGAGATCGGAGAGGAGGGAGTCGGAGACGATGTAGGGAGCCGACCGTCATGCTGCTGCCGGAGGGAGAGAGAGGGAGTGGAAGCGGGAACGAGAGAGGGAGTGAAAGTGGAGGAAGGAATGAAAGTTAAAGATAAGAAAAATTGGTGGGATGGTCGGGCAGGAATAAAATTAAAATTACTGACGGTTTAGATCGTCAAAAGTACCGATGGTCCCAACCGTCAGTAAATAAATAAATAAAATATTCCTTATATTATATATTATTATATTTAGGATTATAGTATTTAAATATTTTTATCATTACTGGCAGTCGGGAACGTCGAAAGTGTCGACGGTCCGAACCGTCAGTAAATGTAATCATAAAAAATTGATTAAATTACATATTAGATGATATTACATATTATATAATATTTAATTATTTGTAATTACCGACGATCACGATCATCAGAAGTATCGACGATCCTAACCGTCGGTAATTAATTATATATGAAAATACATATGGTTACAATATTTAATTAATTTTTTAATTACCGACGGTCTGGACCATCGGTAATTAGAATAATAAAATATCCCTTACATTACATATTAGACGACGTTATATATTATATAATATTTAATTATTTTTAAAGTTACCGACGATTCAGACTGTCGATATTTCTGATGGTCCAGACCGTCGAAACTTTTGATGGTCTAAATCATTGATAATTATAATAATAAAATACTATTCACATTATATAATATTTAAATTTTTATTTACCGACGGACAGTTTTCGATGGAAAGAAAATCGTTGCAAGTTGCGACGGACTTTGCGACGGCTCACTGCCCGTCAAAACTTTCGACGTTCCTAATCGTCAAAAAATAAAATAATAATATAATATATTGCATAATTTATTATTCTTATTTCCGACGATTGTGACTGTCAAAAATTCTGTCGAATACCTATCCGTCGCAAATTGCGACGAATTTTTATCTGTTGAAAACTACCCGTCGAAAAATCTCAATTTTCTTATAGTGCAAGATATTGTTTGTCTTTTGCTTTTGATCCGCACGAATTTAAAACGCGTCTAGATATGTGAAGTGGGTAGCTACATATAAGTCCATAATCATTTCTGTGTTTTACTCACATAAAACTATCCAATCAAATCATTTTGATCCTTAGATCTTATAAAATACTCAAATCGATTGGGTATCAAAATAAGTAAGAATTAATCGTGTAAGTCTAGTTACACTTTGTTCAACACCCAAAGAAAAAAAAAACATGTATACATGGAAACATATATATTTGTTTTGAGAATTACGAGAATTATTAAGGTTATAAAATTAAAGTCATTATTTTTTATCACTTTAATTTTTTAGCATAATTAATAATATGTTTAATTTAACATGATATAAGTGGGGATCGATAGGGGTGAGCACGACCCGGTCGCCCTGGCCCGGCCCGACGCGGATTTTTCGGGTTTTTCCCGACCCGGTTACCAACCGGGTCGGGACCGGGTTCATTTTCTTGAGACCCGGCCGGGATCGGGTTGGGATCGGGTCCGAGTTAATATTAATATTAAATTATTTTTAAATAGTATATTTATACTTATTTTAAATAAAAATATATTTTTTATTTGGTATATATCTTAGATATACATTATTGTATATTATCATATATATAATTTAATTAATAGTTATCATATTTATATAATAATATTATTTTTTTACTATTTTATTTATTATTTTATTCTTTTTTATGGTCAAATCGGGACAATTGGGAATTCCCAATTTGTGTCCCGGTTTGATCGGGACGTCCCGGTCTCGGTCCCGACCTGGGACCGGGATCCTTTTTTCCAAAAACCCGGAGCAAATCTGGTCGGAACCGGGTCAGCCGAGACCCGCCCTAGGGATCGAAATGTGAGTTCAAATTCCCGACGAACCTTTCAGTATAAATTACTTTCCATTTTCAGTTATCCACCAACAAGTAAGAGGAGTGTCAAAATTATACAATAAAAAATATTATCTTTTTTGTTTACTTAAATAGCAAGATTATTAATAGCACATTTAATTTACTTTTTAAGATTATTTACAGTGCATCTAATTTAACAAGTATTAATTATCTTGCATAAAACAAGGGATTAAACATGAAAATATAGAGAACACAAAGTATGTTAGGTTTAGCATTCTGTATGGAGTATACTGCAGCAATTCAGGGTTCAAACCCATGGATAAAAACACCTTATGCCCCTTAACCTTCCGAAGCCACCATCAATGTTAGCCTATGTACACACTTTGTAGAACTAGAAGTGCTAGTCATAAGTGTTAAAAGTTGGAAAGCTCCTTTTCGATCGCCGGTGGATGGAAGGAAGCCAAAGGGAAGATGCACAGAGAGGAACACAGGAAAGAAAGAATTTTCTATTAAAATGTAAAAGGTGTTATAGCTAACAACTACAAACACATTTTTATACTAATCACTAAATGTTACAAAGTATTAAAATGAGGATTAACTGCTATAATTGAAGATAACTAGGTGAACTTGACAGCTCACAACATCCGAAGACAACAATTAAAAATGACGACGTGGTGTCTGTAACACAACGGTCGAAAAAAAATAAAAAAAATGAGAACAATCATGACAACATAAGGCCAGCTCTTCCCTTTTATCAAGTTTTGTCCTTTTCTATTTACATCCTTCCCTTCTATCCTTCTTCTTCGTCGTTATCTACTGCAACACCTCTCTCTCTACTCATTTCCTTCCTTGTCGTCCAGTTCCATGGCAGCCACCTGGCGAACGAAACCCGGCCACCGGATTTTGGTTGGAAGAGCAGCGATCGACCCCCATTCCTCTATAAATGACGTCCTGACCTCTTCTTTTCTTTTCCCTCTGCTCCGTCGTCTTTTTGAGCTAAGCCCATCTCACTCGTTTCTTCTTCTCCTCCGGTGTGCGGACAACAGCAGGTGGCGAGCGGGCAACGTCGGAGGACGTCTCTGGCGCAGGCAGACAGCAGGGTTCTGACTTGGTGAGAAAGGCCCCTGTTGTTCCTTTTCGTTCGCTTGAACTTATTACCTCTGCTCACTCGATGACGTACATTAATAGAGGATGACGAGCAGGTGACGCCGACGATCGACTCCGACGCAGGTGACGTAAGACGTGGAGACGATCACCGACACTGTAAGAATCTGACCATGGCTCTCCACCCCTATTTTCCCTCCGATTTTACTCGTTCTGACCTCCCCCTTACCCTCCTTCGTTTTTCCTCTCCGGCGAGCGAATCACAACGAGCACGGAAGAACATCGACGGCCACCTCCGACGACATAGGAGCAAGGTGCGAACGACACTCTAGGACGAACCGCGACTCATAGGCTTGAAGGTGTCTGGCTCGGGATCTTCTTCATAAATTGGCTTCTAATCGAGCAATGCATGCCTGATTTAAAACCCCCAAGAATAGATCCTAAAATGCTAATGTATTATGCTCCATATCATGCCAATTTGATGATCGAACTGCCATGATCAAAGAATTGTAGGCCGACTGCCATGATGATGTGTATGACTGAACTGATTATGCAAAGACGTAAACGTATGAAAATAGAACGATTATACACATGAACGACTGGAACTGAGATGATATGAATGTATGAACTGTTATAGAAGTAGTTTAACGTTAGATGCATGCTTAGGATTTATTTTCGCTGTGCACTAGACTTTAGACATTTTCTATTTCATGAATGTATGCCTATGATGTAACTTGTTTTGTTGTAAACCTCCGGCGATCACCGGAAAAGATGAACTGCGGAAACCCGTTTTATGATTAGATCGAACCTGGTCCGGGCTCGGTCTGGCCGCACCGGGTTACCCCGAGCATGGCCCGGGTCCGCCATGGATGCCGAGTCCGAGCTCGGGGCGAATCAGGTGCCCGGACTGGGTCACCCATGACTCAGCCCGGATTTCTGAGCAGGGAAGACGATCGGGAGAATCACTTCTCCCGACTCGATCGTCTTCTCAACTCGGCCCGAGTGTACACCCGACCCGGTCCGGATTTTTCTCTCGGTCTTCACCCCGACAGACTGAGCCTGATCAAAGCCGACTCGGCTCGGGTTGCGACCCCGACCCCGACCCCGATATTGCGACTTTCGACTTTGTGATCAAATGTGAAAACCCGTGATCCCTTGCTATACTGATCTTAAGAATCTTATTGCCCCAGGCCTTGTATGAAACTATGTCTCTTACCTGATTATGACTATCGACCACTCTTCATGAAATAAACCAAGTTTGATTATGCCAAGAACGATAATGATTTTTCGTGAACTTTCTGATGTACGACAACGACTATGATTTTAAAGTAATGATGACCTTCGTGAACATGATAAAGAATGACAAGGAATGGCGATGAATAACGATGAACTATGACACGATGAATAAGCATAATAAAAAGCGCTGATCGCACTCCTTTGGTCGACCGAAGTGTTCTCGACAGATGACTAACCCTCGGACATTTGTCGTGTGGATTGGAAATCATGACCTTACGATCTTACATCTGATTTTCTAATTAAACTTCCATCCACTAGATTTTCTAAACAAACAAAGATCCATCGAAAGATGAAGACCTGCATTTGCCTTGACCGATAAATCGAAAGACATGCACATGTATGATGAGGGATGATGTTCTAGCCTCGTAACAGGCCCCCTCATAGGTTTACCATTTGCTCTATCTAGGCGGGAGTTTCTCCCACGGATGGTTCCTTTCGCTGAGGGCGAGATCATCCTAACCCGATGGGGTTCGCCGTGGCACTGATCCCCCACGTGCATATGATGTCTAGATAGCTATATCATCAATTTCATGCAATGGTATTACCCCTAAAAATGAAGAGCTCTTCAAAAGATGAAAGTAAAGATGAATGTATAGATGAAATGAATAGATGCATGTAAAAAAGTAAAGTTATGAATGAATGAAATGAAAGTACGAAAGTAAGTAAATGTGATTGAATGAAAGTAAGCATGGCGCATGATTATGAAAGTGTGTTCCTCTTTTATGATCATGACCTCTCTTATATGATATTGTTATTATGATTTATATCCATGCCATGAATGATAAATTTCTCTATCCATGATTATTTTATTATTATGATTTTATACTCCTTTCATGCTATGTTTGAATAGAACTGATTTATGATTTATATGAACTCGCACTTAGCTTTATGTTAACGATTACGCTTACTCCCCTGTGTGATCCCCACAGGTATATAATAGTTATTCTGGAGGCGGTGCTTCGTGTACGGAGGTCTCGGCGGGGCGGCGTCCTACTGCATATGATCCTGCTAGAACGTAGTAGTAGTAGTAGCTATCTTATGTACCGTTGCCTGTGTTGGATTGTGTATGGTGACGGGTCTTACCGTGTCCTTATGGACCGGAGTCGCTACTTTATTTAGACTAGTCTTATATTCATGAGTCACTACCTTTTTGGACGGACGAGTACACCTTTTTGCTTCCCGCACCGTACTTAGTAATGAGACTGTCTACTCATACTAAGGTATCTTTTTGAGATGTGTGTTGGTCACTTGTTAGACGTATGTAGTTCATGTACTAGTGCCTCTTATGAAAGCTAGTTAAACCTTTGATATATTAAGCTTTCACATTTGCTTTCATATTATCGTATTCTTTTGTCGTATAGTCTTTCACTACATTATTCTATTTCTTTAAGTCTTCCGTTATTCATGTATATGTTTGTTGATTTCTTCCACTATGCTCTTCATTATTGTATTCATGAAGCCTATCGTTGTAGTATTATATTCGATTATTCTCCCGCTATGTATTTTCCTTCGTGTTGACGGTCCGATCAACTAATTGGTCAAGAAAAAAAGATCAAAGAGTCAAAAAGATAAAATAAATGGAATGTCCTCGTATGTGTCCCTGATGTAGTGATAAGTCTTTTGGACAGTGAAAGACCACGTACGTGTTCTACTCCAACCAAATGAGTTGGAGTCCTACTTGAATCTCAGATATGATCTTTCAAGAAACATCAGTGACTTGTTGAATTGACGTTGATATGGAACCCCATAGGAGAGATCTCAAAATAAGAAGAAAAAGAAAGTTGATATATTAGAACGTCATAGCTAGGAGAGAGGTCGAAATCAAAATTTTGTGTAGAACCTTCTCAGACTTTTTCCGGTACGTCGTCACCATCTTACTTAGATGTCATAGCAAATTCTAGAATTATTATTAGCACCTACTATTATTGGTTTGATTAGTTCAATTGGATACATGGTTTGATCTCATGTTGAAGAAGGATAATTCAAAGTTCAGCTTTCGAAGTTATCATATCATTACAATAAACTCATGATTTAAAGATCAATTTTAGGGATTAATTATATTTAATTCTTAAAAATATAAATATTAGAGACTAATGTGATATTAATTTTAAATTTTTATTTATTTGAAATTAAAATTTTATTTGTGATCACTAAAAGGTTATTTTTTAAGAACTAATGAAAAAATTTTGATCACTAAAAATTTTTAATGATCAACTTGTAGGGACCACGAGGAATCAAAATATTTTGATCTCAAAAAATATTAAAAATTTAAATTGAAGTTCCAGAGACCAACGTGTTTTGTCTCTAAAAAGCTTTTTACCATGAAAATAATGAACTTAGAGGTGTGAAAAATCATTGGCTCAAGGGCTTTTCTTTCCAATGAACACTCCAATATCCGAGAGTAGACAAGTTACTAAAATTTTGATAACAGTATGATGATTGCAATAGTAGAGAATGAGATCCTAACTACCAAAACTTCTAAAATTTATACATAAACAATGTATGTAAAAGTACATAATAACAGCAAGCATTGGAACAGTGTCAGCGCCTTTGACCTTTAGGGGTGTTTGATATGAAAACAATGATAAAGAACATGAAATAGTAATCACACACTATAAGAATTAAGATTTTTGCTATCAACAGGGCGAGAAAAAAAAATAAAAACACTAATTTTTTTATCAAGATAAAAACAATTTATTCTATTCATTATGTTCCTAATGTAAAATTCTCTAATCAAACACCCTCATAGTCCTTAACCTCTATTTTCCCCACATATATGTAGACCCAATACCTGCATCACAGTTCACAAAGGCCAGCTCATTCCAGCTCATGTGCCTTTGTTTTATTTTATATGGGTAGGTCATTCCAGCCTATCCACACACTTGCATGCAGCATCCCCCTTCACCACTCCTCGCATACAGCATATATACACCTTATACACACTACTCCTGCATCTGACCACGCACCCACCAGCGCATCGTACTCCCGTCGCCATGGCCTCTCCGCTCTGCATGGCGCTCGCCATGGCCGCATTGCTCGTCCTCACCACCCCCATGATCGCCCACGCCCAGCCGGCCGCCGCGGCGCCTGCGCCCGCGGGGCCTCCCAACGTCACCGCCATCCTGGTGAAGGGCGGCAACTATAACTTCTTCATCCGCCTCCTGCAGACGACCCGGATCGACGAGCAGATCAACAGCCAGCTGAACAATTCCTTCAACGGCCTCACCATCTTCGCTCCCTCCGACAACGCCTTCAACGGCCTCAAGTCCGGCACCTTGAACAGCCTCACGCAGCAGCAGCAGATCCGGCTCGTCCTCTACCACGTCCTCCCGCGCTACTACAGCATGTCCCTGTTCCAGACGGCCAGCAACCCGCTGAACACGCAGGCGTCCGGCGACAACGGCGTGTACACGCTCAACGTGACCGCGAGCAGCAGCGGCAACCAGCTGAACGTCTCGACGGGCGTCGTCGACACGGAGGTCAACAACGCGCTCTACACCACCATGCCGTTGGCCGTCTACTCCATCGAGAAGGTGCTGCTGCCGAACGACATATTCGGCGCCAAGGCCCCGTCGTCGTCTCCGCCTTCGAAGGACGCGCCCGGGAGCTCGAACACCACGGCGTCGGGATCCGATGCGACGGCCACGACGTCGTCGGACAACAGCGGAGGGGCGGGGCTCAGGACTGGGTGGAGCACGCTACTCGCAGGGCTCGGGATGGTGGGCGTTGTGGCCAATCTTTTGTGAGAGGTCGCCGGTGCACAGCGTTGCTTAATTTGCTTGTTTTGATTGGGACTTTCGAGCGAGAACATGCGTGTCGCTCTCAACTCTCTCTCTCTCCCCCTTCCCCCCTCTCTCTCTCTGCTCTTTTGGTGTTATTGCAGTGTATCATGAGCCATGACCAGATGATTCGAGTGTTCAGTTCATTGTTTCTATATAGTTCTGTATATTTTTTTCACACAGCATTCTTATAATTTTTCTTCTTATATCGTATGGTATAATTCTTTATAATTCGATCAAATTAGAATGGTCCATGAGCTACTTCAGTTAAAAATTCGATCACAATTTACTATTGCGATCTTGGCTAAATATTAGTCTTAAACAAAAAAGAGCCAGCCATATGCGGATTTGAATGCGAACAATTAACTTTCAGAAGTATGTTTTAAGGCACAGGCATTTGAGGCGATCTGGACACTGAAGGACATAAATTAAAATCTACGACCACTTGGGAGGGCTATCAATTTCTGTATGACAGGGCTCTCTTGGAAGCACATGTTCGGAAGAAGATACTTTTTGCCCCCACCGACAGTCTGGGTGCAACGTTGTCAACTTCTTTAAAGCTTTTTATCGTAGAAAAAAGTTAAGACTTAATATATTTTTTTCCTGTACAAGTTGTCAAAGTTTTGAGGTGTGATATTGCCAATTGATCAACGCCTTCATCATTGACAATGGGTTCGTGTCAAAATTGTCCACAAAAGGAGGAAATACCTTACTTTAATGAGAGAAATTTTTGAGCTAACTCAATATCACATTAAAATTGATTGTGCTAATTAATTTTTCTAAAAAACAAATAAGTCATTCAAAAAAGCAATATCATTTTTTTTTTCAAAAAGTGTGATTAACTGTTTATTAATTGACTGAAAGTATCCTAGTACAGGATATCACGAAAACAAGAGGGCGACTCCGACAAAAAAAAATAGTGTTCAGTGTACATATGTGATCTCAAAAGCAATGGATTTTGTTAACAAAATATGACAATCCATTATCAAATTCTGGATGTGCTAGCGCATGTTTGCAGTTCAGTTTATGATGCGAACTGAGTCGCATTCCGCCATAAGATGTACTGTATTTCGCTCGACACAACTAGCAGGTCCAGCGGAGCCCCCGTGCTTTAGCTTCGAGGACGGTGTGGAAATGCTGAAAAAGAGCGCCTGCATGGACAAACGAATTGGAGTGAGAATGAATATTAAAACCTGCCTCACCTGCCTCCTTCGGATCCATGAAAGATTCATTTAAATTCAATTTAAAGTAGCTCCAAGGAGGAGGCTCCCATCTTATCCATATGGGCTCATTGGTCGGGGTACACTTAGATAGATGGGTAGTCACATATTCATTAGACCTCGCCAAGGATACAAGGGATTGTGGTTGGATTGGAATTGAAGTGCTTGTTATCTCACATGGACCTCACACATATAGTATACAATAACAAAGAAGAGTCGAAGCTTGGAGGGATGGTCTAAAGATTCTCCTTCGTGAATCCGGTCATCCAAATCATACGAATTGTAAAAAGGAAAAGTGAAAGATAGCAAAATTTTGTAGTTCAATCTTGATTTGAGAACTAACAGAACATTCAAAGAACAAATTGCTAACAATTTATGATAAAAGACCACAAAGCGGGCAAAGGCAATCCAGAGAAGGATTCATAAGTAGGTAGGCGGTGGTGTACAAGTTTCTAAATAAAAATAAGAATTTTGTGGGTCGTCGGGATGATCAAGAGCTCTCTCCATCCCCTCTAATAGTCCCCTATATCTAGTAAAGTTGGTTGTCTAATGAATCAATAAACACTTTTAGCACGTGCAATGTCGTGCGTGTCGTTCGGCCAAATCCGTCTATCATCGCATGATATTGTAGGAAAGTATATAGCAAGAATAAGAATGGTCAAATCAAATGTCCAAAATATTTGTTTAGCAAGGAGTGGTTCGAGCAACCATTCCATATAAGAGAGACACTTGTTCAAAAGGTTTGTGACAATAATGATATAGGTAGGAATGAAATACAAAGGGTTGTTAAAAAGACAAAGGACTTCCACGACGTAAGTTGAGGAGCCATCACCAATTGATTTCTGCATGCCAAGCTTGGTGTCGTCAAGAGCCATCAACATCAGTCGCCAAGACCAAGCAGGTTGAGTCCATGGTGGTGAGGTGATCCAAGGCTGGGGTGACCATATTTGTTAGTTATTAGGGAACCACTACAAGAAAATTATCATTTTTCGACGGGCAATTTCTGATGGATAGAATTGCGATAGATTTTTCGATGGTTTCATTTCCGACAAATTTTTCGACGGTTACGACCGTCGGAAATGAAAAAAATAAATTATGTAATTTATTATATTATTATTTTATTTTTTGATGATTAAGAACGTCGATATTTTCGATGGATACTGTCGCAATTTTCGACGGATTTTCTCACGGTCATGACCATCGAAAATGAAAAAATAAATTATGTAATTTATTATATTATTATTTAATTTTTTCGACAGTTACGGCTGTCAAAAATAAAAAAATTAAATTATGTAATTTTTTATATTATTATTTAATTTTTTGACGATTAGGAAAGTCGATATTTCCAACGGATATCCATCCGCCGCAATTTTCTACGGTCGTAACTATCGGTAAATATATAATAATATCATATGAGGGATATTTTATTAATATAATTAGTGACGGTCCAAACCGCCGCAATTACTTACGGTTTCGACCGTCGATAATAATTACCGACTGTTCAAACCATCGGTAAAATAAAAAAATATTATATATAACTAAATATTTTTCCGACGGTCACAACCGTCAGTAACTTTAAAAATAATTAATATTTATTTTTCCGACAGCCAGAGCCGTCGATAATTAAAATTTCGTTATCCCGCTTTTTTTTGTTTTTCCGCTTTCTCCCATTTTTCCACATATATATAATACTTTTCCCATTTTTCCCATTTTTTGTCTCCTCTCCCTCCCTCCTCTCCTCTCTCTCTCCCTCTCCCTCTCCCTCTCTCGGCCGGCGAGCCTCTGGCCGGACGTGAAGCGTCGATCACCGGCGACCCTCTTCCGCCGGCGTCTCTCTCTCTTTCTCTCTGGCCGCCTGGCGGCCGGATCCGATCGCGGGCATTCGGATCCGGCCCCCAGTGGCCGGATCTGGCCATCAGGCCGTTGGCGGCCGGATCGGCCGCTTGGAGATCGGATCCAGCAGTTGGCGGACGGTTTGAACCATCGAGACTTTTCCGACGGTTCTGACCGTCGATATTTCCGACGAATTTTTTTCGACCGTCGCAAATCGATTTACGACGAGCATTTTTTCGACGGATTGATTCCGACTGAAAAACCATCGGTAATTGCGTTACAAACAATTTTTGGGCTGATTACCGACGATTTTGACCGTCGATAATCAACATTTTTCTAGTAGTGAACCCAGAGGTCTCTTTGGCCATTTAGAAACACTAGTAGTTTCTTCGTCAGGAGGGAAGTGAAAATGTCTTTTAAATTTCTAATACCTATCCCCCAAGAGTTGTGCTTCTGAATAATGTTCTAATTTGCGACATGAAGTCCAGAAATGTGTGTCAACAGGTGGCCGACGAAATTTATGAGAGTGTTGCTCCAAAGTTTCAATGGAGCTGTTTGACATATACACCGAATACAAGTCATAATTTGGCAGGGTGTTTAGGACAGTTTATAAGTGTGATTTTTCTCGTCTAATTGAGAAATTTGACCTTTCACCTAAAGGGCTTCGTGATCATTTTATCAGGGATAAAGAACTATTGAGTGTTAGTAAGACGATTGTGGGAGATGGGCACACCCAGGTATGTAAAAGGAAGCAAACCATACAGATGCCCAAGGTGTCCTTAATCGGATCCCGACGGTTGTGGTTTAACTTTGGAGGGAGGAAGATCTAGGACTTGCCCAAATTGATGTGTTGATTTGTTAACATCTAATATCTTAATAGGGCACATTTTATGTTCTTACAGTTTTTACTATTGCGTCTGCACAGAGGTCATCTACAGATAAGAGGTTGGCTAAAGAGATGGACCAATATTAAAAAGGTCTTATTGTTTCTTGTTCAACCTCAGTGTTCATGATGGAGGTGAAGACTTACGATGTTAAAATGAAAAGGTAGGGCGAGAGTGCTGAATACCATGATGACTATTAAAAGTTTGGGAACGAAAATCATTTATACAATAAGTAAAGCTAAGCGAATGCAAACAACTCTTCATCCATGAGACGAAAATGGGAGGAAAATTCATTAGTGTAAGGACATTTAAGATAGCGATTCACAAAATGTTGTAAAAAAATTTATCCATATCAATTTTGATAATCATGTTTTTTGTTTGCCAAATTTCATGGAATGCACAAGATATTGGGTGATAAGAATGTTTTCATATATAGAGCAATTCAGGAGACAACAGATTGACAATTATTAATGAGGCTAGGAAGAGTGGGTCGGAGCCTGTTAGCAAAGATTTTTTGCTAATATAAGATAGAAGACTATGCAAAGAGTATTAGGTCTATAGTCAGTGATTCACTTGAGCAGTAGTTTTTTGAAATAAAATAAGAGAGTCATTACGTTAATTAGCTGACGTTTGCCCAAATTGAAAGAAAGACCGAATAGCGCAACAGATGCATGGATGAATGATTGGCCAAAAATGTTTGTTGAATTTAATCGTAAAGTTGTCCTGTCCTAGATCCTTACCCATTGGCATAAATTAAAGGCCTGATTTCCTTATCAGAGATTGGGGTAACTAGACTGTCACGCTAATAGGGATCGAGAGTGAGGGCCCCCCAGAGTGCTTTTTAATGTTCCGTGAAAGCTTGGCGAATGGATTGGTCATCAATGATCATATTACCATTTGTGCCTTCAATGAAGGAAATGTTATGTGCATGCCTAATTTTAATGCTTAGGTGGAAGAAAAGTAATGTTTTTATCACCATTTTTTAACCAATTGATGTGACACTTGATCAACAACTTTATACTAATTTGCCTTAATAATATCGCATGTTTGTTGTATAAGCAGCACAAGAAAACCACTTCAGATGAGACTAATGAACGAGAGACCTCTAAGAGCTCAAGGAAATTAATCTCATGTTTTACTGTGTCAAACCTATTTGCAATTTTGCCCAGACTATGCTTGTTCCAGTGGAGAGTTTGATCACTGATTAAGGGATAGGGTAATGGATAGGTCAGGAGGTAGATGGCAAGTTTTCGACCATTCCCTAGTAACGATAGCACGGGGCTCGTTATAGTCGAACAAACAATGTTCATAATGAAAAAGGTTGGGTTTTCATTTTGTAGCATTTGTGTTTAATAATAGTGGTGCATTAGTGAATGATCATAAGTGCATCTATCTAACGCGTGTAATGTGAGGTTTGGATACTTGAGGACCTAGTGGTGACTGATCATATAACAATCTAGTCTATTAAGGATGCGAGCGGGATACTATTAAAATCACTAATGAGAATCCACGAAAATTCACTTAGAGGAAGATTAAGTATAGAGTTCCATAAATCCAATCTCTAAAGAGGAAAAACACTTGCGTAAATCTAGGAAAGAAGAAAAAATAGGTTGTCAAATGAAACCACAACATGAAGAACTTGCACAAAAAAATTATCGGGTTTACCTGTATAGCGGAGGAGTGCCGAGCCATTAGAATCCCACCTGCAGAGCCCGTGCCCTCTTGGAACAAGCACTTCCAATGATGTCCAATGCACCGAATTACTTTCTGTGACTTCTTATTTGTGTGGGTTTTCAGTAATATGACTAGATCTGATGTCTTAAATGCGATCACGCTCCATAGCGGGCCCCTACAATTTCAAGCGAGGATCTTCATGCTTGGGTAGAGCAGGAGGTGAGGGACACCTTCATTATCTGCACATTAGTGGATCGTAAGGGAGTCATTGATATGTGTTGGGTTTTTTCCTTCAATTGTGGGCGGGTGAGGTTGAGCTCGCTTCTTTCCCTTTCGTGGTGTACATGTGATTTGCACAGAGGCCAAATCAGTGTCATGCAACTCAAGTGGATCACTCTGAGACTATTCCAGTGGCTCAGGGCTCTACAAAAGAAGCTGGAAGAGGCAGTGAACAGATGACAAGGAGAGGCATGAGAAAACACTCTAGAGATGGGTATTCTAGAAAGGGAGGGTAAGATTTTTCATATGAGAGAGGATCATCGAAATGAGGGACACTTGGCATGCGATTAGGCTCAAAGGTATACAGGGGAGGATCGTCACCATATAGTGGGGTATCAATACCAAGCACGAAGGTAGTGAGGCTGTCAAAGGGTGAAAGGTGGGGGATGGAGGTGTCAAATGGCAAAAATGAGGAGACAAAGATGGGAGGGGGAGTGGGGGTTGTTATGGACCTTGGTTGGTGATATGGTGTGGTTGTTTGACATCTAATTCAAATCCAGTGCAGATGATGGTGCTTTTGAACTACTGTTGTAATGTAGAGAGCTGTTGATTAGTGTTTGATGGATGGTGGTGTTGAGCAAACCTAAGGTTGTGACACGATTGGACGTTGTGGCCGGTTTAGGTGCTTAGGCATAGCCCAGAGGTGCATGATGATGCTCGATCCACCGGGTGGGAAGATGCCAGCCGCGAGGATGCTGGGTACTATTCGTTTGGGTATCACGTCAGCTAGCAGTATGTGCTCTAAGCCAAGAGCCATAGAGGACAACTCCGATGTTCGAGGTATCAACTGCTGACTCAAGAGCTGATACAACTTTCGATCATTTTGAATTTTGTGCCATAAATGGCCACACCTAAAATAGAAAATAGGCAGATTCTCGTAGATAATATGCTAGAAGAAATGTTCATTGTTCAAAGTTCGGAGTACAAATTGAGACTCCCTATTTAATGGTGGAGGGGGGGGTGGGTGGAGTTGATTTCCACACAAACATAGGCACGTAGACAATGAAGACCCTCTTGGTTATGCGTTTCATGGATTGTAAAAGGATTGCTAAAGTTAGAGGGTATTTATGAGCTTGAAGAGGGGCCAGCAAGCTGGATCCATGTAGGGCATGTCATGAGTTATTCATACATCGGCCGAAAGAAAAAGCATGTCGATCGCCGAACCAGATTTGCTCTCGTCGAACCCTCGTCGATCGCCGCCGCCGATCTGATCTGTTGTAGATCTAGATCTGCCATTGTCAATGCAGATCTACCGTCGTCGATCAGAGGAGAGAGCGGTGATCACAGAGTTTGGATGCAACGATCAAGTGCAGCGATCGCAGAGGTCGGGGGCGATGATCGGCAGAGGGGCTCGTCGGATCGTCCAAGCGCTCGCTGAGGGGTCGGGGGCACCGATCGTCGAAGCACTCGCAGAGGAGCTCGTCGGATCGTCCAAGCGCTCGCCGAGGGGTTGGGGGCATCGATCGTCGAAGCACTCGCAGAGGGGTTGATGCTCACCCTCGCAGGGTCGCAAGCACCTTCGATCATAGGGGTCGGGGGCGTGGACGATCGTAGGGTGCCAAAAAAATTTGCTGGGGTCGGGGGACGCGGGCGCTCGAGGTCGGAGAGGACGCCGGTGCTCGAGGTGGTTTGATCTGAGCGGCCCATTGAATTCGACGGTCGAGATTAAATCGTTACACCAAGTTTCACATAAGGGTGCTACACCTCCATTAATCCCTATATAAGCTCATGCATTGAGAGGCTTGACATGGTAGGATTTCATATTATCTCTTTTTTAAGTGTTCTCAATTTTTCACATTTTAGCATGCATATATATGATTAGATATTTCAGTTCCATTTTCTCTTATGCAACCTCCACTCACTCATCAATATGATTTTTACTCCTTCGTGTAACTCACACATCCATCCGTCTATTTAATCCACTCACTCAATTATTTTCCTTCCATGCTCCACTTCTAATCTTATTATTTTCTCCTTCCAAAAAATAGTTCATCTTCGTTTCCTCTTTTTTTTTCCTGTACAAATATACAAAGTGATCTCATAATAAGAGTAGTTTCAAACTTATGGAATATGAAATGCTTCCATAATAAGAGCTTGACAGTTATTTTTTCTATCTTCTAATTTATTGTGATAACCATTGTTGTTTTCCTTTTAAGGTGAGGAACTTAATAGCATATGTGTGATGCTCCAGAATCATTTCTGTTGCCCCTTCTCAGTCCTCTTCCCTCCCCCTTTGCCTCCATCTCTCTCTCCCTCTTTTCTTTTTTTTTTTTATGTTTCCTCCCCTAACACTCTTCTACAATCTCTATAGCATGGTCTTGGCCGATGCCTCCTCAGCCTTTGCGGCGTCGCAAATTCTCCCTTCCGACCTCTCTTCCATGGCGTTGATAAGATCCTTCCATTTAGCAGCACCTTAGGATGGCATAACCTTAACGTTAGTGGCGAGGTTCAAATGAGGAAAGGCTTGCGGTGGATACCTAGGCACCCAGAGATGAGGAAGGGTGTAGTAAGCGACGAAATGCTTCGGGGAGTTGAAAAACCTTCAATGCAGAGTTTCTATGTCCTCCGATGCTCGCTTTCGGATGCAGCGCTAGGCATTGCTCAGGGTCCTCTGCCTCTTCTTGTCATGCTTCTTCTCTGAATAATCAATTTTGCTCTCTCTCTATTTCTGTCGCATTAGGCATGCTTCTTCATCTCCTCGACTAGATGTGGAATTGAACAAGTTGCATTAAGCCAAACATGCTCATTATGATGCAGGCGGTGTTTGAGAAGTTTTATATACTCTCAGCACGTCGATAGTCATTTGAGGAGCTAATCATGCACACACGCCATCAACCGCCGAAAGCTTGGAGGGTCAAGTCGCATCTCTGACCACTTCGACGTCCCCATGGATCATGCACGCATTGAGGAGAACAGCCCATTCAATCGAGTCTGTCGCCGCAGACGGCGTGCTTCGTAGCAGATGGTAAGCATCTCTCACTTTACCTGCTCTGCCCAACATGTCAACCACGCAAATGTAGTCATTGTAACGCCCCGAAATTCGACCTCGCCACGTGACGTGGATCTCCTCTTGTGCGCTACTTTCTCTCTCTTTCTTATTTTTCGGTCTTTTTTTGACTCAATGGTCAAGGAAAGTGACATGTAGGTGAAAGATTTATCAATATAAAATAATACAAGAATAAAGAAAATGCGGAAGCAAAAGGGATAAAAATACGTCAAACTATCTCGATCTGAAGCATAATGCGGAAGCATAATGCGAAAGCATAAAGATACATCCCATGGTCTTAGTCTGAAGTAGCAAAGGTAAAGATATGAGTTTTAAACATAAAAACACCTACAATCATGTCCAAATAGATATACCATCTAATATAATGTATGAACATATGACTTATACTAGACTCGACCATAACCGCACATGTCACCCAAAGCATAGTCTCCGCGCGCGCACCAATACATCACGAGTCATCATTATATACCCATGGGGATCACACAAGGGAGCAAGCTCAACCATTAACAAAAATCTAAGTGTGAATTCATATAGTTCATACGATAATTCCATAAGAATAAGCATGGAGTAAAACATATAAATCATGTATGATGGAAAGTGGATCAATGAAAGCATCATGAGCACTTGTTCATCATTCATGTTCTTTCGTTCATCTTGGGACAATCCGTTTGTTCATACTTTCATTCTTTAGTTCTTTCTTTCTTTCGAAGAGCTCTTCATTTCTTTTAGAGAGTACCATTGTCGGCACTCAAGGTGCAACTATCTAGACCATCATGGGCTAGTGGTTGATCAAGCTAGCCCTGTCGGGCGGGATGACCACGTGCAAGGTGGAAACATCTGTAAAGGGAGAGACTGTCATCTAGATAGGACAAATGGTAACATGTGAGGAAGTGCCTCGCTAAAGGCTGGCTTAACTTCCCCCCATCATACTGGACCTCTCTTTCAATCCGAAGATCGATCAAGGTCATAAGGAGTATAGCTCTGAATCATGGACCTCTCTTCCAATCCGTAGATTAGTCAAGCTCGTATGGAGGAGAGCTCCGAATCATCATGGACCTCTCTTCCAATCCGTAGATTAGTCAAGGCCTTATGGAGCAAAGCTCCGAATAATCTTTAAGTTTCTTTCATTCAATAATAAATCAGGTTGGCAAAGACTTAATAAATCAGAGGGTTCGATTAGGATCGAATTCCTTATGTCTATATATCAAACGCCCGAAAGTCAAACGATGATCCATTTTTGGTTCATTTAGCGGTCGTCCGAAAGGAGGAGCGGATGTCGGTTTATCAGTCTTTTGGTCGTTCAGAAAGGTAGCGATCGACCATTTGATCATTCGTCATTCATTGCATAATGATACTTTCGATCGACCGAAAATGTAAAGGTCGACCGTTTGATCATTCTTCATTCATGCATATACTTTCAGTCGATCTTGAGGGGATTCGGTCGCCCATTTTTTTTATGAGTCAATCTGGCAAACTTTCGATCGACCAAAATTGGACCGGTCATCAGTTATGAATAATGTCATCTTCTCCGTCGATGATCGGTCGGGTTTCCCTTCATCGGTCGAAAAATCATTCTGGCGAGGTGACCCAGAACGGTCGATTGAAATGATTTCGATCGTCCGATTGGTCATTGTCGCCATTATCGAGTCTCGACATTTTTTAGCTCGGTCGTCCGAAAAGATTTCAGACTTCCATTTTGATCTATATCGGTCGACCGTTCGAGTTTCGGTCGCCCGATGTAGCTATCGTTATACTCTTGTCGAACTAAAATGGACGCTTGAAATGATATCGATTGACCGTTCCAATTATGATAGAGCCACAAGTCATTGCGGAATCCTTACGTTTTCAATCAGTTTCCAATACAAAACAATCCTAAACTTATACCAACATGATTTCTAACATTCAACATACTTTAGAAGCATATTTCATCATAAATCCAAGTTTAAATACATAATTCATATCATTTCTTCTTCACATGCTGTAACATAGTTACTTGTTTTTAAACATGAAAAAGGTTTTCCAGAATTTCCTCTTAATTCAATCGACATTCTCATCATCCTAGAACTATGTAACATAATCATTCTATCAACTATCCTTATCGTACTCTAACACATTAGATCATTCATAGCATGGTTCAATCATAGTATCACATGGAAATAATTCGACTATAATCATAATTCAATTGCAAACGTATGAAAGTCATCACGAATAATTGTAGAGCATGATTTCTACCCAATTTAGCATAAAATCTTAACTCTAATCCACCCTTAAACATGCAAATCCCTTTGGAAATGATCCCATGACCTAGATCCCGAACAACACACCTTAATACCTACGAAATTACGATTCATCCTTGCGGTGCTCGTCCTCACGTCGCCTACCTCCGTCCACTGCCATTTGCAATCGTGGTCGTCGCCGGTGTCGCCCCTCCGTCTCCTGGTCGCATGCGTCACCCGAAAGAGGAGATAACGGAGTGAGGGCGTGAGAGAGAAAATGGAAACCATGAGAGGGATAGGGGACAGGGGATTTTATGGGGGCATCTTGTCCCTTGCTCTCCCATGTGTCTCCATTTTTGCAACTGGTAGGAGAATTGAAGAGGGGAGAGGAAAGGACGACCGTTGCTCTTCGTTTCCTTTCTCTTTTTTTTTATTTTTTATTTTTGAACTGTGGGTGTTACAGTCACACCCATGCTATACCCATCTCCCATCAAGTTGAGAAGCTCCAATGCTTCAACCACCTAACCCCCGTGGCTGCAGCTGGTCAGCATTGGAATCAAGTGTTTGCATTGAAGCTGTTCAAACTTTGGGCCTGGATCCCATACCCAGCGATCTCCTGACGAACCCATGCGAGGCCATGTATCACGGTATTCCATGAGATGACATCTCTGTAAGGCATTTCGGCGAACGCCTGCTCCATCGATTCCATGGAGTCGCAGCTCGCGTACATGCTAAGCAAGGAGTTGCCGACGTGGGGGTTGTGCAAGTGGCCGCTCTTGACCAGCGAGGCGTGCACCACCCACCCTGTCGACGTCCGGCAATGTCAGTGTCGCTCTGCTAGTTAATTAAAAATAACACAAACAACTTATTTTCTTCTGCTACTACTGCATAATTTTTTGCATAATAAATAATATTTATGATTCAAAGTGCAAATTATAAGACTAATAATAGGTCCATGGCTCATTGATTTCCGGATTAATTCGATATTCAGAAGAAAGTGGAACCATAAATCTTGATTAATTTGGAATTGAACTCGAAGATAAGATAGAGTTTATTTATATCATCTGTAGTGTATTTTTTTCTTTGTTCATGGTAGTATTTGTGGCGTTTAATGTTCTTGCATATGCATGCAAGAATAAATTTTCTTTCAGCAATAAATTCGAGATTATCATTTACTTTCTTTATAATTCAGTTCGAAATACAAAAGCGTAAAAATCAATATATATATATATATATATATAATGTTGGTCAATAAGTAGGAATGATATGATTGAATACAAAATTAAATTAAATTTACTTTCATATAATTTAAATATGATATATTAACAGTTTTTGTACGTAATTGTATCGAGAAAACACATATATCAATTAAAATAAGTGATATATTAAACTAAAAAAGGGAGAATGAGAATGAAGCCAAAAATCTACGGCCCTTAGGTTGATGGTTTCTCTCCCAATTATTTTCAAAGGCCATAATTTTTTTTCCCAAATAATTTGGTCGACTCAACTACCATGTCTATTATTGAAAAAAAAACTTCCATTTCACTATTTTTCATTGGATTTGATGTATTTTGATTGGTCTAACCCTTACCGCAATTTTTAGGACGTCCATGACCGGCAAAGGTGTTAGTTGATAATGAGCTTTAAAAAATTATTTTCCATTTTATATTTCACGGATAGTGAAAATATTAAATTTATAATAAATTACATGAATAATAAAAATATTAAAACTAAATAATTATGTGTATCAAGATATAGATGACCTAGAACCATCATGAGTAAGACTAAACAGGGGCATGAGCGCAAGCCAGGGCAGATTTCATTAGATATTAAAAGTTCTTTTTTATTTCAAGTAAAATTTTGAGTTTGATTTCTTATGAGTGTAAAAAAACATTATTGAGAACTTCATTTGCTATTGTCAATCAGGGGAGAAAATGATAAAAATTAATAGTTCATGCTTGATAAAAAAAATTAATAGTTCATGCTTGATAAAAAATTTCTTATGAGGTTAATGATAAAAATTAATAATGTTGATCCCCAAATATAAATATTATAAAAATATATTCCGCATTTCATGCTTTAAATGATTGATAGTTCACTCAATACAAAATTCGTTGGACAAAAAAGAGGATATTTCAATCGGGGGGAGAAAATGAAGAAATCTCATATGTCTTATAAGTCACACTATACATCAACTCAAACCGCATGTTCGTTGCCATTTGGTTGTGGGATACAATCGACACGGATGGCAAAAATATTCTGTTATTCGAAGAATATCTTGTGGTAAATCATCTATGATATTCATCGACGACGTTTGGATGAGGGGCGAATAAATCATCAGACCCATCCAACTACTATTAAAAATTCGCCACTTTCTAAAAAAAATAACGGAATAACTTATATTCTACCAATATTGACGAATATGGTTTGGTTCGTGGGTAAGTGTTAGAATATCTAGATATTCTGGAGAATATAGTTAAACGCGGTGTATAATAAGATTAAGTGAGTCAAACTTTAATTTTTGCAAAATCAACTAGAAGTGCGTGAAACCACTATGTTTATTCTTTTTTGAAGGATATGTTTATTCTTCTGAAATTATAGAATAGAGATATTCTACCATTTCTTTCATTTTTCAACCATGTTTTATTTCTTATTATTTAACTATATATTATTATATTATAATTTTTATAAGAATGATAAGTATTTTAATAATAAAAGTAAATTATTATAGTAAAATAAAAGTAAATTATTTATAGTAAAATATTTTAATTATAAAATATGTAAATTCTTTTTTTCAACTAAATAATAAGTATAATAAGAATATAGGTAAAATATTATATTCTCTAGAATAAAATTTATTATCCCTTCAAAGATAATCTATAGCCAAACAGCAAGAATAGGCATGCATCGAAATATGCGTAGATGATGTCATGACTTATCCTTATTTCGTATTTATTTTACCATATATTTTGCAACCAAACGGTCTTTATTATTTGGAAAGGCACTTTTTGAACACCAATGGGCTTAAAGTGAAGGAAAAAAAATTTAAGTACTTTACTTTAATATGGAAAGTCAAGAATGGATTTTTTTTGTTTCATCCTTTATTTTATTCTCTTTATTTTATATATAAATTGAAAGTAAGAAAAAATGAATAAGTAAATTTTTCTCCTAAACAAAAATATCTACGCGTTCATTTGCGCAAAACTGATAACTCTTTGCGAATTGAATCATCGTTATCTTTCCACATTATTGAGAGCTGACAATCCAAGAAAAAAATAGCGCTACATCTATTGCTAGAATTCAAACAAGAAGGATCCATCTGTTAGGACCCCAAACGTGAAGAAGATGAACTGTAAGTGGCCATCAATCTATTAATAATATTCAATTACGTCCAAAGTCTGTTATCACATCCAAGCCATTAAATTTGCAATATTAGATTTGTCGATCAAATCTCAGCCATGTAAATGTGATTTTAATCACTACTAAATCTCAACCGTCTATTAGTTTATTTTTGTACGATTAGATATTCAATTTTAAATCTGTTTTAATCCTAGCTACATATATGTTTAATACATAAAACAAAATTAATATATTGTATCGCAACCAATTCTTTACAAAAGCCCGTATAAACTTTTTAGTTATTTTTGTTGTTAACGAGCGGATATAGATATTGCTTATATTTAGTCATCGGAAGCCCATATTACTTCTATCAGCCCAATTTCTTTTAAATAGTTTAATAATAATAAAAGTTGCCCTTAGTTATTCGGTCAACCAATACATTTTTTTATAAAAAATCAGTTTAATTTATTCAAAATATTAACATTAATAATTAAATAAAATAGAAAGTATTATCATTTTATTATATTCCAATTTCAACGATTTATTTTCGGAAATATAAATTCATATATGGAACTTTTATTTCAAAGGAACACAAAACATCTTTTATTACAAGTTTACCAAACTAATTTTTTGTTTCATCTAACATTGCAATAAATGGGTACCTTGTACTAAATTCAAATAGTCATCTAACATTGTTAATTCTTTTGAGTATTGGGACATCGTTAGATCTAGGATCACTTTGACCATTTTGGACTTTTTAAATAACCTCTCTCTGTCTCGGGAGTGGACAAACATGGCTCTCATTTTCATGCCGAAAACTAAATCGCCCATTACGATTAAAGATAACAGACTAATTTCTCTTTTTACCACGTCGTCTCTAAAATCATTACCAGCATGCTTCGGCCTTCCTTTGGGAGTCCTATCGACCAAATGCAATCCACATTTATTTCTAGTAGAAATATTCAGGATAACATCCTCGTCGCTCAAGAGTTGACCCATTCCCTCGTCTATAGTCACAAAAATTACACGCAGATATGGAAAAGACGTTCAATCGTGTCTCCTGGCCCGCGGTCACCCAAATCTTTACACTCATAAACTACCCTCTCCAATTCTGATGGAAAAATTCGAGAAGGGGGAGAGGAGATCGCAGAGAGATTGCAAAAAAATAGAGGAGACACGAATTTACCAGGTTCACCCTTGAGATGAGGGGTACGTCCTGCAAAGATGTTCCACTATATCATTTAGGTTTACAGCCGCCACACAGATTACATCATAAATTATGCTATTAATAGCCTCTTCAAACCGGGTTTAAAATTCAAACAAATAGAGAAAAAACATAATCCGTCGTCGACGCCAGCAGCACTGCTAATTGGATAATACTCATATTTTTCTAAGCTCACGTGGGCGAACCCGGTGTGAGAAACAAGGGGTCCTGAAGTATTCACCAACTCTAACAAATTCATTAGCTAGATCGACCTTTGTATTCGTTCCCCATCCTTTTCTTGTGTCATTAACGGGCAGGCTTCCCCGTACTTTTTTGTCCATCGTGGTATTCAGTAGGGTGAATCCCTATTGTCATACCTCTTTATCATCATCTCTCAAGTCTTTTGGGCGCGAATCAACCAATATCTCTTGGGCACATCCACCCTTTTCAACTAAGCTCCATCTCCCTAAGCCACCTTCTCTACGCCGATGACCTTTTGGTCTGCGTCCGTGCCACCGAAGTCAAATGTAGGCACCTTAAGAGAATTCTCTGCACTTATAATTATCTCTCCGACCAACGGATGAATCCCCTTAAATCTGCATTATACCTTCTTGATCGCATGTCTCCAAGGAACAAAAGTTCATACTAAGTCGTATTTCCCTAGGCTTTCTAGTCGCGACGCTAGCTCCCTAACCAGACTGGCCGCACCACTCTAATAAAATTCGCCCTCACATCCTTGCCTACTTATTGTCTGGGTTCGACTTACTCGATCGGAAAATTTATCACATTCTTTCCTTTGGGATCCGATGATGGTCTCCATGGATCTCATATTGTCCATTGGTCCACTGCCTTGTTGTCTCGTGAGGTGGGCGAACTCGTCATCCACAGCTCTCAGCTAATTCGTTGTTCTCTTCTCGCTAGGCGCATCCTTAGCCTCCTGAACAACACAAAGTTACCTTGGAATCGTCTTGTTGAGACCAAGTATGAACCTATTCGCCTTTGGAACCCTTTTCCTTCCTCTGACATTGCTTGATCCTGGCGTCTCATCTTGGACTCCATCCTTGACCTTTGGATTGGGTTCATGAAGGCTATCGGGATTGGGGTTTGCATTTTGGTCCTTTTTGACCCGTGGATCTCCTCTATTCCTCTTTGTCATTTCTCAACCTCCCTCAATATGGCTCTGATCTGATTACTAATCATTGCTGGAATGCTCCCTAGTGTCCATGATTTTTGGCTAGATACTTTGTGACAAGATTTGTGACATCTACATTTATGCTTTCGCTTGTGATGGCGCGTGGGTTTGGATGACCAATGACCATGAACTCCCTACTAGGGGTGTTCACGGGTTGGGTTTGACAAGACCCAACCCGACCCAACCCGACCACCCTTTTTTAATTTTTAATACAAAAAGCATTTACTAATTTATTTTAAATATAAAATAAAGCATTTTTAGTCATAAAAAATATTGTTTTAAATATCTACATATTATTCTCTATTTAAAATATATTATTTTATATTTTTTTTAATTTTAGATGGTATAAATACTTAAATTAAATAAACAATCATTTAAAATTCAAAATAAAAATAAAAAAATAAGATTGGCAGGTTGGGTCGGGGCAAATCGGGTCGGGGTCAGGTCGGGTCCAATCGACCCCCAACCCGACCCGACCCAAAAGGGTTTAGGCCAGGTCGGGTACTCAGGTTCACCGGGTTGATCCGACCCGGCAAACACCTCTACTCTCTACTGTAAAAGTTGTGTACAAATTTGTGAGCGGCTAGGCAAAGCCTACATGTCCGATTGGAGTCCACCTTGGACCAAAATCTAGCGTCTTCGAAAATTTATCTCTTTATTTGAAAGTTATTTTATTTCATGGTAGACTCCCTACTTTGGACCTTATACACCAATTTGATGTCTTTGTTGATCTAGCTTACTGCCCTTGTGATCTCGCCCTTGAAAATAGCTCTCATTTATTTCACATCAGGATTTGAAAAGATCTTTAAAAGAAAATTACAACTTCTCTTATAGCAAAATATAGTTGGATCCCACTAGTGTTGTGACAATTGGTTAGACCATAATCCAAGTCCTTAGACGGCTCATGGATCAGTCTAAAATAAAAAGAGTTATCAGACCGGATAGAGCCGGTCAAAGTCAATTGAACCATCGGTTTGGTGAATTTTAGAAAAAAATGATAAAAATTATGTTAATAGTTAGATTTGATCCTTAAACCTCTTCAACATAAACATGCACACCAATCACCCAGCCAATGCAACATACCTAAACATTTACTATTTATTTATTTTTTAATTTATAAAAACATATTTGAATAAATGTCATGGTCCTTTATTTATTAAAATTTGTTTTTATATATTATTATACCTTGACATATAATTATATTAATTATTAATTAATATATATTTTATAAATATTTAATTGAATGTATAATTGTATCTTGATATGATTAATTATTATTCGGTCCAATGGTCTGCATTAATCGATTCGATCGATTGGACTTTAGATCAGTAAACTTTTTCCAATCGACCTCTCCGGATTTTACTAACATTGGATCCAACACAAATCATAAGGTTTTGATCTGTCGCCTGTCGGGATGACGGAATGCGAAACTTTCGAGCACCGCAAACGCAAATATTAAATTAGTCTGACGCGGGGCCCCGTCGATGACGTCAGGATCCGCAAAAAGGTCGTGAATCGTGATAAACGCGCATACTTCACTGACGCGCGTCGCGGCAAAGTGCCCACAAGGGGCCACGTCACGGCATTAAATTACCCCCCGAACACGGTCGTGACTTTGTCTGCATCGTGACGTCCCCCATGCATTTCCATGCCCAACTCGTGGCTCCTTCTCCGCCGTCGGATTATGTCATGCTTAACACGCTCGAATAATCATCCCTCCTTTTTTTTTTTAAATTCAAAATCTTGATGTCGTATATAATTTTTCATCTCCTATTTTCGAACTTTTTTTTTCATTTTCTTGATCATCATATTCGGAATTATTAGTGTTTGATTTATTTGAAATGGAAACACCACTAATAAAATCAATGTTGCAAAGTTCGGATTGGACGTCAATTCAGATAAATCTTCGGATCAAGTTAAACTGATTGGATCAATTTCAAATCGGTTGATAATATAATAATATATAAATATAAATCATGATAATTATTCATAACATTCTCAACAAATATATTTGAATATTAAAAGTACGATAATATGATTAAAAGATTTAATTTTAAAAAATAAATCCAACATCAATAAAGTTTATTTCATATATCAAATTATCATTTATTTTCATATATTTCAAATTTAACTATCATTATCATCATAAAATAGAAACTTTGGGATATTATCTATTTTTAATTTTAATTAGTGACTTTTTATATTTAACTTTTCATATTTAATAAATATAAATTATAAAAGATATCGCCTTAAAAACATAACTAAAAAAAGGAGTTGAAGTAATATTTTATATAATAAAATATACACATGCACAGTGACAAATTGGTATAAAATTCTTTAAGAAGTCAAGGCTCAAAATTGCGTCCTCACGCTATTTCTAACTTATTTTTTTTTATCGAAGATAAAAAAATTCACACATTTTCTGAATTGGTCAGTTCAATTCGATTCTCGATGGAATTTGATCGAACCAAATCGATTCAAAAGGGTGGTCAAATTTGATCTGAGCCATAAACTAGTTTGGTGCTCAGATCACAGTAGTCCAATCGATATGTTCGATTCGAATTTAATAACACTTAATCATAAAATTTGAGATTATAAGCTATTAAATGAATTATATATGGAAATTACGACCACGTTAATCATCCGTGTAAATCGAACCAAGTTGGTTCGAGCAGGAATCTTTTAAATCTTATTTAAAATGAGCTGTTTATCAGCATGCCAATATCGAACCAAAAAGTCTACTAGATATCCTAAACATTTGTTGAACATGCAATGATTTTTTTTTTTGTGTGGTTCGTTTCTACTTATGGAGCATATGAGAATTGCGTGTGGGGAGCGCGAGCTCACCACCCGCGGGCGCTGCACCGTGAGACCACGTGAGTCAACTCGTTTCGGGCAGGAGATGAATCCGATCCGGCGGCCAACTTTGGCGAGTAGGAGGAGAGCAACGAGCGAAAGATTTGACCCGGGCATCGCCGTGGTACTGAACGCTGCCCACTACTTTGGTGCTCTCAGTTGTTGTGTGGTCACGTCGTCGTCTTCTTGTTGGATAAATGCATTCCCCCTTAGTTATCCCCTGCCGTAGCTACTAGTAGTACTGCAGGCAAGCCTACGAGGTCTACTACCCATTAGATTTCCCACTCCGTGAGGTGGGATTCCATCATGGATCCGATCGCGCGTGCATGTCTAATTTCCTTGCGCCCAGCGCGGCGACTTCTCAAGGAGTTGCATCATGCACGTTAATAATAATATGTCGACATAAACAAACAAACAAACAAAAAAGAAATCGAGAGGCGATCAAATTGACTTTTTAAACCACGTAAAAAATATCTCTGGGATCAGGCCATTAGATTACGCCGACCGAAGCATAAACAAGCCTCGCACGCAATCACGCCAAGATGACATATTACAACCGATTTTTTTTTATAAAAAAAGTTAAATTATATAATGCTCTTTCTCCAATTAGGCGAGTGTAATAATAGGCAATGAATCTTGCGATTAAATATGAAAAAAATCATTTTTTTTCCATGTAGCCCCAAGTTTATGGCGATGGTTTTGCCCATTGGTATGGATATTTATTTCCCAAGAGGGCAATATCCAAAGTATTAGTTTACCGAGTTCCCGAGGACCATCTTATCTCTTGGGAACTTGCCAAACGGCTAAGCTCGAAACTCCACCCGTGCGGGACCCACGAACTTGAGCTTTTCTTTCCTTACAATTTTTTTTGTCCCGACCTCAACGTCGTGACGTCACCTCCAAGGTAGTCCTGTCTCCCCTCCCAATCGGTGGGCGCTCCCCTCTCTCCGGACAGCAAACGACGGCCCGCTCCTCCACCGGCAGCGCGACGCGTGTCCATCCCGGCTCGCGCTCGCCACGCTCTGGCGCCACGTCAGCATCCTTTGCGTCTCGGCTGTTCGCGCCGCGGCAGCCGACGGCTGGGCGGACGGGCATAACGGATGACGTCACGTTCGACTGCGTACCACGCGAGTGGTCCCCGGCCGAGCCGACGGAGGTGGTGACGCCAGCGAGCGTCGGCGCGGGGCCCGGCGCCCGACGTGGACGAACGACGGGGTTATAAAACGAAACCCATCCGCGTGCTCCGACTTCCGTGCCCAAAAGAACGTTCCAAAATTTCTAAACCTACTTCGCCTGCCTTTTAGGCTCGGCAATTAGCCGGCGATTAAGAAGAAACTCGAACAAAAGTAGAAATGCAAGAAGCGATACCTTACGGAACCCCCAACCGCGCGCTCTTCCCGCCGGCGTCGGCGAACGGCGTCCTCTCCGGGGTAGAACGGCCATCCCCGTCGTCGTCGACCTCCTCGTCGTCGGCGGGAGGCAGCGGCGGTGGGGGCGAGGCGATGCGGCAGATGGTGGCCGAGAACCCGGTCCTGGTGGTGGGCAACAGGGGCTGCTGCATGTGCCACGTCGCGAGGCGGCTCCTCCTGTCGCTGGGGGTCAATCCGACGGTGTGCGAGCTCGGGGAGGAGGCCGCGGAGGAGGCGACCGCGCTGATCGATGGGATGCTGGACGGCGCCGGCGGAGGGGTTGGGAAGACGCCGCTGGCGATGTTTCCGGTAGTGTTCGTAGGCGGGAAGTTGGTTGGAGGGCTCGACAAGTTGATGGCCGTCCATATCTCCGGCGAGCTCGTGCCGATCCTCAAAGATGCCGGCGCGCTATGGCTCTGATGCTCTCACACAGCCTTCTTTTTTTGTCTCCCTGCTATTTCCACGTTCATGCAATTAATTTCTTTTGCCTTTTGTTGAGATTTTGAGGCGAGAATTGAGCCGTGTGACCGATTAGGGATCAGATCTCAGGGGTTCTCTGCATATTATAAATAAATAAAAAGTAGAACAGAGTGAAGTGAACAAAGAACTCCGTGGGGATTCCAGCTGTAAATTTTGATCTGTAAGCTTTAGATGAATCAACGAATTCCAGCAGGTTGACTGTTAAGTTTGCTGCTGCAAACATTCCACAATTGCTTTCTTCATGAATCGTGGAGATTAATGCAAACATTTCGATTCATTTTCACATCCGCCGAATCCCTCAGATGCACGTTCGATTAATTTCTTCGATTCCAAGAAGCACAAAATCGACAAATTAAGCAGGCATCAAAATTCATAGCATTTCAGATGCTTTCAAACATCGTGCTTCGATCCGAGGGCTCGAATGCAACATGATTCCACTTAATAATTGGTCGTGGAGGGACACGACGACGTGGAAATCTTGGCATCCGTGGACTTTGTCGTCGCTTTGGATGCCCACGAATTCGTCGTGTATGTTGTGTTCGATCAAATGCCGCACAGCAATTTCCTGGGGGATCTTGTTTGAACAGTAGGAGGAGGAGGAGGAGGACGACGACGACGACGACGACGACGAGAGGAGCATGGTAGGTGGAGTGGAGGGGGCCGGGGACGGGTTTAGGTGGTGGTGAGTCCATGTGCAGAAGGCCATTGATTTAGTAGGCAGGAGGAGGATAAGAGCAAAGAGTTGTGCATTTATTTCTTGATCGCCGTGTTTAATTTGTACTTGTATGCTCCTCCGATTTAAATCCAACGTTCAATTGTTTTCCATATATATTTTTTTAATCACTTCAAATTTTGCGTCAACAGATTTTCACCATGACATCATTAAAGCCAATAATTTTATGATTTTGACTTTGAGATAGTTCTATTATTATATTGTACAACAGAATAGTACTTAGTTATATGTCATTGATAGATTAATTTAATGATGATTGCACACCATGATTAAACTCGTCACATAAGAAAAAAAATATTTGATTATTTAAACATTTTGTTCTCTGGTATCATCACAACCGTCATATTTAAATCTCAACTTTTAGGAGTAAAAATAAGTTGTAACAAATTTCTTAATATTAGTTGATTTTTTTTGGGTCGAGATTCAGCAACTATCAGTAAGTGACTAATTCGATTCGAACTACAGCGGTATGAATAAATTATGTTTAAAATGATGATTTTAGAAATTGAAAATCGAATACTAGATAGGAGTGAGGAGCCTGCCCAATATTATTGGGGGAGCGGGGGGATATAAAATTTATTTTTAATGATTATATGGGATACATATTCATTGTTTTTGTAATATTTGATAATATATTTTATTAGTGTCAATTAGAATATATATATTTAATATCCATTAATTAGGGGAGGGGCAAATTAAGTATTATTATATTAAAATATATGTAATACGTTCATACTATTATAAAGTGTAAAAAAATAATTTGGGGCCAAGACTCCCAAATCAAACGTTGTTCCGGCTTATAATCTCAACGATTTCAAAATATAATCTCATAATTCATTTTACCAATTATTCTTAAGTAAGTTTAGTTGATTTTAATAACCTGATAAGTGAAAAAAAAATAAGTTAAAGTCATAAAATAAATCATTCTAGTAAATCACTTTTGTTATTAATCTTTCTCATTACATTTAAATGTACTTAAAATCAATCTATTAATTTCCTCTTGTCAAACTAATTAAAAAAAAAGATCATGCCACGCAGCGAAGTGCTGTAAGCGTGTAGCGTTAATATAATAACATGACGCGTGACAAAAATGCACACGTTGGAGAACTGGCCATGAGTGAATATAGAGAAAAAAAATAAAGGGTGGGGCCATTTCGCCATGGATGGGAACATTGGGAAGGAAAAGTGATCCCATTACGTCAGAGAAAGAGAAGAAAAAGAAATAAAAAAATTTATTGGATAAGAGAATGTAAAACCATTGAGGTCATTAATTTTTGTAGGGCATTCTGAAAGAGACGCCATGACACCTCCACAGTATTATTATTGTTAGTGCATAAAAATATGATATAGAAGCTAATTAAAGCCTACAATTGTAACTGCGCATGGTAACGTGGGTACGTAATGACAACGACATGGATATTATCACCGGCTTTACGCCACCATGTTCGTCATTCAAAACTCGGCCGATTTGATTTGATGACTCGTTTTTTTTTTACGATAAAAATAATCTATCACTTTCTGATGGAACATTACGAATTTTCTTTTGTTAATTTAAAATAAAATAAATATTGTAAACATTTAAATTGCAGACGAACTTATCCGACTTTTTCTTTTACGTGTTATGTGCAGCGCCTCGTGATTCCAATATATTTCGACGTGATTAAGTATTATTATAATATAACATCTCATGATTCAAACATATTTTCCACGCATGTAGCATTTATTTTGTGTTGCATACGAAAGAGGAGAATATGAAAATGTTGGTAATGAATTTATGAAAATCCGGCACTTTTTCTTCATTTTCCGGGATCAAGGTTAATTATTCATGAACTATGAATTATAATTCTTATGAGTTGGCTATTTATCAAAAAGTTATTCTTTGTTATGTTTGGTTGCAAACAAGACATTAGATTTTTTGTTAAAATTGCATATACATCTTTTTGGGATAACAATACTTGCTTTTGAGATGAATAATTAAACCAAATTAGGAGGAAAATCTAGGATGGATAGCTTAATTCTTTCAAATTTATAATTGAATTGACGTATTAGTTCGGGATGTGTTTAAATCGAGTAGAAGGATGAATTAAAAGGTTGAAGTGGTATTAAAAATTAGATGTAATAGCTTCATTTTAGTAAGTGTTTGAATAAAAAATAATTATTATAAATATAAAATATAATTTTATTAATAATAAAAATAATAGTGTAAATCAATTTTTTGTTAAAATTATTTAAATATAATAAACTATATTTTAAATAAATTATATTTTTTTATGAAATGATAAATAATTAATAATATTTTATTAATTATTTTATTAAAAAATTATATTTAAATAAATAATTTATTTTGTGTGAGAGAGATAGGAGAGAGAAAATAAGGAAAGGGAAAAAAGATAATGTCATGTTATTAAAAAAAATGGAAAAGATTGTTTCACCAATTGGTGGAACCGGACGATGGAACTACATCATGGGGCCGTTTGGCAATGAGAACTAGAGTTCCACCAAGTTTCCTGTGAATAGTTGAGTAGACAGATTAGTTCGGAATGTGTTTGGATAGAGTGAAATTTGATGTGGAGGAATAAGATAGTTGATGTGATATGAAAAAGTAGATGTGATGAGTTAATTTTAATAGGTGTTTGAATTAAAATATGTATAATAAATATATATTGTAAATTTATTAAAAGTTTTAAAAATAAATGTATATTAAAAAATTTATCTCAAAAATTTTGTTGTAAAATATAATATTTAAATATAAACTATCAGTTTTTTTATTAATTTATAATTAATGAAATATTAATTTTTTAATAAAAAAATAAGTAATAAATAATACTATATTATTCCTTTTTATAAAAAATATATTATATTTAATATATATTTAATTTTAAGATAAAACAGTAATGTAAAGAAAATAAGAAAAAAAATGAAAACAAAAAAATGAAAAAAAAGAAAGTGGTGTCAAATCGAATAAAAAATATGAATAATGGCATGGTTTCACCAAAATGGTGGAATAGGTGAAATCATGCCACCCTGTTTGGTAGAACAAGGTGGAATCAAGTCCTAGTTCCATTTGTCAAATATGACTCATTTGGTGGAACAAACTAGAACTAAACTTATTACAACTCAGAGAATCATAATATTTATGTTCCATTAAAATGAAAGAATAGACTTATTCTCATAATTTTTTTTATATTTTAGCCATCATTTATTTTTTATGATTTAATCATATATTATTATTATTATATTATATTTATAATAATGATAAGAATAAATGACAAGTATTTATAATATAGAGTTTAAATAATATGCAATAAAAAATTGTATAATCAATATGCATTCAATATTAAATTTAATAGATTCAATATTAAATTGAAAATTTTAATAGATATTGATTACAAGGTTGATATAAATTCAATAGAAGTTGAATCTCAACCATATAAATATGATCTAACGATTCCAATTTGTTAGTTGCATATTTATTGTATAAAAACTGATTACATGCTACCCAACTTTTATAATATAATACTTTAATTATAAATATTATATATTTAAAATTTATTCTTTTTAGATCAAACAAGGAGAAGAATAAGAATATAATAAAAATATTTCTATTTTTAAAAATAAAATTTATTATTTCCCTCGTGCAAATCGTACATAAGTGATTGTTCGAAGAAGGGAAAGAGGCGGAGATGAAACATATCTTTGTCAGATATTTATATTCTATAAGGACGTGTTTGGTTTGGGAACATTTCGCGAAACATCGTGAAATGTTCCCAAACAGGTTACTGACGTGACCTTGACGAGAACATTTTGTAAAAATGTTATCGTCGAAATGTTCTTGCCTTCGGCAAGAACATTGCAAAAATATTTACTTTTTTTTATTCTCGAGCCGCAATCTTTTTTTTTTTAAATTACATCTATTTTTTAATTATTTTGGTTTGTATGTATATATAATTTATAATATATTAATACATTATTAAGGATATTATAAAATAATTTATTAAATGTTATTAATTAAAAACTATAAAATAATTAGTTCTAATAATTAATAAATATTTTATTAATTAAACTATTCAATTATTTTTTTAAAAAAAATAAATTATATTTGGATTTTAAAATGTACGTAAATTATAATATTAATAATATTTAAAAATTTTAATCAAAATAAATAAAAATAATATTAACAATATAACAATTTATGTAAATTATAATATTAATAATATATTATTATTTACTATAATTTTATACCTCATAAAATAATAAATTATATTTTTAGTTCTTACTTTTAATTCAAACACCCACTAAAACTTATCCATCACATCAACTTTTTAAATCTCCATCATTACACTTTTTCATCCAAACATCAACTCAAACTTTTCTATCACATCAATTAGTTCTCGAGAACAGATGTTCTACTAATATTCCCGTACCAAACACAGCATAAGGATAAAGTTCTTCCATTCTTCTCAACTATTTTATCTACTTTTTAGAGTATCTTTGTCAGAATTTAACGAAAATTGTTCTAAATATTAATTATGTCATAATTTTCTTAGCCACGGTCTTATTTTGGTCTCGATATTGTCTGTAGTTTAGCTGTCGATACTTTCGACAGAATATTCTATCAAAAATCTAAAATTTGACGCAATTCATGGTATCGGTAGTACTTTAGATGCTCAGATTAAAAAATGGTTTTCAATGGAACATTCCATCGAAAGTGAAATCTACGACGAAAAATGCTACACAAAAAAAAATTAAAAACAATATATCGTATCGATAATATTTTAAATGTTCGGACTTAGAAAGAATTTTTTTCATTCACTCATTTCCTTTTCCATCTTTTCTCTTCTTTTTTTTTCTCCTCACCTTTTCTTAATTACTCTGGTAAAATTCGTTCCTCTTTAACATTATTTTTTCCAACTGCAAATCAGAATAAAAAAAAGAAGAAAGATTCAACAATTATTATTCTTCAAAATGACTAAACAATATTGTAGACTCATTATCCTCTAGGCTCACTCCAATATCATTTATTGAGCTCTCTGAGTGCAAGCACAACGAGCAACTATAAGACTCTGATTCTTTCTGTTAATATTGCGACATCAAACAACTACAATGTTCAAAAAGTGGTCGCAGTGCACAAGGCCGCAACTCGTGGAAGGGGACGCCATAACAATATTTTTGACGTGATTCTTGTCTCGTATGTGAGCCACCTGGACATTCGCTATACAATTGTCGGTACAAACATCCTTCCAACTCATCTCGAGCGTGATATTCAACACCCAATGCCAAATGTCTCAAATTACACTCTCAGTAGTTATAATGAATGGCTTCCTAATACAGCAACACCCAAGTCATATTCAACTCCTAACCTTCACGTACTACAAAGTGCAGAGGAGTATCAAGGTCATAACAATTTGAAGTCGGCAATGGTATGTTATTACCAATTCATCACATTGGTTCATCTTTTCTTCCTAGTTTTGTTCAGCCATTACTTCTTTCTAATATATTTCATGTTCTCAACATTGCAAAACTGAAATTGTCAATTCGACAATTTGTCAAAGACAATGTTGTTAGAATCGGACCGGACATCGACCCGGATAAGCTTTCATTTACTAGTTCGGTCAGACCGGATAATAATAAAATATTATAATTTTAAAAGATATATTCAATCCACTCGAATATTACATTAATCATATAAAATTATATCATAAATTAAATTTTAAAAATGAGTACATATTAACTTAATAGCTAATAAATTTATATTAATATTTAATAAACTTTAATATAGAAATTTCATAGAAAAATGAAGTCACAATTATTGAATAAACATTATGTTTTATAACCATAAAATGAGAATAAAAAGAAAAATATATATGTATATAAAATAGATTAACATTCCAAAGTTAAATATATAGTAAAAACAAATGTAAAAAAATATGTACAAATAGAAAGAGATACATTAATAATATAAAATATAAAGACAAATTTAATTATTATATAACAAGAGTAAAGGAAATATATATACAAGTGAATAGTTCTACATTGAATACATGAAGAAGGTGAAAGCAACACATCCGTCTCAGAAGTAAAACATGGACCATAATAAATTTTGATTTGTAATGAACTTTTTAACCATAGCCGGTTCATATGGACCAGTTCATCCGATTTTGACCGGTTCATAACCTTCTTTGATGCCGACTAGGCCATTAACCCTATTGATCGACGATCAATAAGTGATCATGTAATTTTCTTGGCAACAAGTTAATTTCTTGGACCGGGAAGAAACAAAGAACTAAGTCATGCTTTGAGTCTGAATACAAGGCATTACCAGACATCTCTGGAGCTCATATGGCATTGTCCCTCTCGCCTCTGTCCTTTGACGTGACAACATTGGAGCTACTTACCTCATTGCTAACCTCATATTTCATGCAACAACTAAACACATTGCAGTCGACTTTTATTTTATTAAGTTGCTGCCCGCAAGCTCACCGTCCACAACATATCTACTAAAGATTAGTTTGCAGGTGTTCGTTGTCTACTCTCATTAACAAGAGACAAGCTTCGACTGCGATCCTGGTCTCATCCAGCTTGAGAGGGCATACTTGAGCTATCATCTCCTATTTTATCTCGTCCATGATGCCATGTTCCCTGTACTCCATGATCGTTATTTATTGCCTGTTTACATGTTAATCTTTGGATATTGGAAGGACTGTATACATATGTTATTAAGTGTGCTAAATACAATGTTTCTATTCCCTTCAACTCAAGCAAGGTCGTTATGTACCTGCAACAAGACCGGTGTAACAGAAACTAAATAATTCAATGTCGTTGAGAACGTCAAACTCACGAGTAACATGCAAGTTCAACCACTGCCTAACACGCTATTTGTTGCTTTCCGTTTTGAAGTATTGAAGATCAGATGAAAGTTTGGAAGATCCTGAGTAACATAGAATACCAGCTGACATGCCCTTTCAAACGGGTGCCAAATATGAGCATTTCAAAATCATAGGTTTCCTGGAAAAAAAAAAACAAAGAACAGCTTGGAAGGCACAAGCTCACCATTTTTTGTAAAGAACCAAATGCATATGCGATGGGCTCAGCCTGATGGATTAGGATTTACTTCAGCTCCAAACTAGCCAATACATCTGCAGACATCTTAGTACTGATGTTCTTGCATTATCGCATACTTAGCTGCACAGTGGAAGGAGATGGATTTTGCGCAGAAAGAGTAAACAGAACCTTCTTTGGATTTGAGATCCCACGCTACTGAATTGTATCAAACCAAGAATCGAAGTCATCCACAGGATTTTGACCAAAAGGAGATGTGGAAGACAGATTTGCTGCAACTGTCTCTTTATTTTGAAGCTTTGCAGTGTTCAGCAGGTCTTCGGGTGGAATATAGGTCTCTGCAAGTAAATCATCAATGGAGTCATCAAGAGCTGCACTTGTAGCTACATTCCTTGTATAGGATGTTTCCCTGAGGGATGCTGAAGCTGCATCGGAGGAGGGAAAATGATTCTTAGAATATACTTTTCCACCTTGGGTGAGTGATGTTGTGCCCTTATTCTTGCTATTGAAGGATGTTTCTGCAAGTAAATCATCAAGGTCTTCATCAAGAAAACTTGTAGCTACCAAACCTGAGGAAATGGTATCCTGTCCAACAGATGAGGAGCCTATACTTTTTAAGGAATCAAGCATCAAACTACCACGAGTTGCAGTGTTGTCAGATGGTGCTTCTAAATGGGTTCTGGAAATATTTGTTTCAATTTGTGAGTCAAGAAGCATATCGAGTTCTGCCTCTGCTATTGTTGTTTCAAACTTGGGCATCCTGTTTTGTCCTGGATTTGTAGCAAGCTGCATACCATGCTCTGAGGAGGGTCCCAGAACTGCAATATTTTGAGAATCATCGGTCATATTCAATTCTCCAAATGGATCAAGTTTGTTTATCTGTACTGAATATGAGTCTGAGTATTTGTCCATCTTCATATCATGCTCACTATTAAACATGTAAGGATCAATTTTACCACCCACGTTGTGTTCAGAAACTGTTTCCTTGAAAAATGCTGGTGAAGTTCGACCATCATCAGTTCTAACCTGTGTTATAGTTTCCGATTTTTCACAAACTAGGTCTTTTCTTGATACTTCGAACTGCAACAACAATGCAATAATAATGACAAAAATGAATACATAACAGTCATCGACAATCCATCGATTTAAGACAACTTCATGCGTTCAACTTGATTTTCAAGTATATGTAATTTGTCATACTTCTTTTGAAACCAAAATATCTTATGACTCAAATGAAATCAATTTTACAACGACGAACATTCCTCCAAAATAATGAAATTATCCAGTTGTAGACTAAGATGGTAAGTATCTTACCAGTTCTGTGGGTAATAGTTCATCTTCAATAAAAAGCCTCTGTGATGGTTTCAGTTTTGATAAATGTTCAGTAATCGCATGCAAATCCAGTGAGAGAAAAGGCACCTGACACTGAATGAAGCAATTCTAGAATAAATAATATAATTTTCTCAACAGATTTTAATAGTAATCAATTGCATGTAGAAAAGCTAGCGATTAGCGTTCATTCTTACTAGTTTTAGCAAAATTTATTTATGATGAGCATGCAACAGTAACATATATGCTAGGGTATCTGAATAGAAGTCAGAAACAGTACGTACACAACCATGATATTAGTTGACATACTTTACACTGGAATGGATTTATATCCATAAAACAATTAATAGTTCATGCAAATATTTACAATACAGACTGATTATTACTGGTCAAAGATAGAAACACTTAATGGATTGCATACAAGAATGCTAAAATAACATATGCACATTTGTTAAAGCATATGTGAATGCTATTACAAGAAGGTATTGGAAATTATGGATAGTACACTAAAAAGTGACAATAGGTTATAGTTACAATGGCACGAAGGATAGCTACAATATGATACCACTACATTTGTGAGTACATAACTACTTCAATAAAAAAAATACCTCAGAACTAGATGTGGGGTCATCATCAATAATAAAGTTGTCATCTTGACACAAAGCTAATAGACCTTCTCCTTTGACAGCTAGCATAGAGGTTAACCCCTGCATAAAATCTACAGAAACAAAATTGATTATCTACAATAGTACACCACAAAGATTTTGTAAAAGAATTCTATCTAATACGACATCAACTTAGCAACATAATCTGACACGGAGTACAAAATTCTTCAACTAGCTCTTTTTTCCTCCTAAAATAACCACAATCAGCTTACAAAATTGTGTTGCCAATTTTTGAACAAGTGTTATGAAGTTGACTTATACCGAAAGGTTTGGTTACTAATAGAGCGGAATGGCGTCGTATGATCCATGTAGCCGACCCCACCTAGTGGGATAAGGCTTTGTTGTTGTTGTTGTTATGAAGTTGACTTACTTATGAGCAATGCAAGGTATCATAACACAAAGTTCTTTCAACACCGAGAGACTTACACCTCTACTCAATATTGAATACGGTGCATAAAAGACTACTAACCCTTGATTAATTCAGTTTGAAAGATGTAGCATAAACATTTAAACACGGCTTCGGGGTTTGATCTTGAAACCCACCTATTCCAGGATTCAACCTGCTGGCTAGTTGAACCACTCAACTGTAGGTAGAAATTGAATCTTTTAAAAATTAAAATTTCCATACTGCAGAAAATTTTATCATCCGCACACGAACGCAACAAACACGTGCTACATATCATACTAGAAATATTTCCGTCTATCCCATATGTTTCCTGTTCGAGTTATCAAACCTAAGGTACTAATTTTTCATTCTAATAACACAATATGGACAGTATACTGTGGCGATCATAATAGTGATGCCATAACTAAATCTGGATAAGTCTTTCAGCAAGAGTCTTCCTATACAACTAATTCATGAACCATGGTTAAATAAGAATCAAAATTAATCTCCACATAATAGTTCAGTAGTGCAATCAAAGTGTTCGATAAAATGATATAGAGAATTTTTTACCGAAGGGGAGCTGCTCAATGGAGGAAGATCCGGCCAAACCGACCTGACGATGCTCCTTGTTCTGCGAACGGGCCTCTTCGATCAGGTGACGAAAATCCGCGCCTTTACTCTTTGGGGCAGGGGCAACCTCGCCGTTCTTTGCTTCGGGACCATCCGACTTCTCCCCATCGACCCCAATCTCCGTTTCGTCCTCGTCGTCATAGCGGTCCCAATTGGAAGGGAGGGTGGGGCCCGACTGCCGCTTTGGCTTCGTCTCTCCGCCTACGCTGCCTTCGGGCACAGGGCGGTGATGCTGCTGCTGTTGCTTCTTCTTCTGGGCGATCGCCGATGGGGAGGGGTGATTCTTCCGGCCGTGCTGTGAGTGAATGCGCTTCGACTTGGCAGAAGCCTTGGGGTCCATCGTTGATCTCGTTTCGACCTTGACACAACAAAGCGCTTAGCCTTCGTTACGTGCGTTTCCAATTTTAATGAGCTGCTTTATTGAAACGATAACTCGATTTGTTTGGCCAAAAAAATGGGAGAGAATACAGGTGTTCGCTGGCCGGAGGTCGTCGGTGAAGGGTGAGTTCGGGATGTCTTCGGCCAGCACCGAGGCCCGGAGGTCGGTTGCCGGAAATCGGGATACAGAAATCGCAGTGGAGAGGAACTGAGAGAGATGGAGAGAGAGGAAGGGAACCTGTTCGCCGACCGGAAGCCGTCAGCGAGTAGTGAGGCCGGGACGTCGCTGGCCAGATATCGCAGTGGTGGAGAGTAATCGGGAGAGTGAAAAAAAAGGGGGGGAGGGAACGAAACTTTTTTGGGGCGTGTCGTCTGAACCAAAGGAAAAAAAACCGATTCTAAGTTTTCGGTTCAACATGGTTCACCAAAGTCGCGATGGGACGAACTGATCCTGCGCTGGCAGCCTGCTTCAGATATTTTGGTAGCAAAATACTTGTTCAAAAAAGCTGGGAGGATCCTCTTCCTAAGATCTCAAACGTCTGATTCATCATTAATGACTCTTTCGCGTGATTACGACCATTCAATGCGCGCATTTTTTTTTTCAAATTTTCCCCATTAACCATACTCACGCACATCGTTCGTCTTCTCTTCCTCACTGACAGCACGCGACGTCGCCCCGTGATCCGCACGCCGACGCCGTGACCCTTGTGATCCGCATGCCGCCCCCTTCGCGACTCCTCGCCTTTTCTGCACTGGAGCCGAGCCGGGGGACCCTAGCCGACGCCGCCCCCGCAACTCCTCGCCTTCTCTCTCTTCATCGCTGACGTCCGCCGCCGCTCGATCTTGCTCCGATCAAGTCCCTGACACCCGCTCGCTCGCCGATCTTACCGGCCGCTGCCCGATCTTGCTCCGATCAAGCCCCTTGACGCCGCTCTCTCGCCAATCTCATCCATCACCGCTCGATCTTGCTCCGATCAAGTGCTCGACGCCGCTCTCTCACCGATCTCTCTTGCGATCCCTCATCATCGATAAACCGTGATCCCTCGCCGTCGCCTCGCCCCGCCGCTGCCTCGCCACCCCTCGCCGCCGTCGCCCGAGAACCATCGCGACCCCTCACCCTCACGACCCCTCGCCGTCGCTGCCTCACGTTCCCTTGTCGCCGCCCAGGCCGCCTCATTATTCCTCGCCGCCGCTTGGGTCGCCTCGCGATCCCTCGCCGCCGCCTGGGAACCCTCCCAACCCCTGTGTAATTTGATTTGCAATTTGGAGTTGTAACATGTGCGTAGTTTCTGTATGTTGCAATTTCGAGTTGTAACATGATTACAAATTTGTTGTCATTTTGAGTTGTAACATGTACATCAATTCTAACTTTATTGTAATTTTGAGTTGTAATATGATGTACGATATGATTAGCTTACTATCAACCACCGCCGACCAGATCCGCTTCGCTCGCCCCGCTGCCGTCCCCCGCCGCAGAGAACATCTGCGACCTCGAGCGCCTCTGCGATCAACCTTGAGCACATCTGTGATATCGTCGCCTCCAAGATACCGCGACCCTCAAGCACATTGAGAGCATGTCCCGCTGCCGCCGCCGACCACGAGCACATCTCTCACACGCTGTCGACACGTCCGCCACCGACCTCCAGCACATTTGCCGCCGACCAGATCAGCGCAGCGGCAACTGCACCCCCACCGTGTCACCGCCGAACCACCAGCACTCCACACCACGACGCCGCCGACCACGAGCACGCCACACACATCGTCGTAGGCCGCCGTCGACACGTCCGTGACCGACCTTGATCTCCTCCGCCACCGACCTCGAGGACATACGCCGACCAGATCAACACAGCAGCGACCGCACCCCCACCGCAACGCCACCGACCAATTACCTTTTCTCTCTCTTTCTTTTCATTTTCTCCCTTGTTCCGACCTGATCTCATAGTCTCCAGGACGCCATGACCCTCGAGCACGCCGAGAGCCCAACCAAATCTGTGTAGCGCCGACCTCGAGCTCCTCCGCGATCGACCTCGAGCACATCCATCGCCGACCAGATCCGCTTTGCCCACCTCGCCGCCGCCCCCTGGCCGCCAAGCACATCCGCAACCTCGAGCTCCTCCGTGATCGACCTTGAGCACATTCGCGATCTCGTTGCCTCCAGGACGCCGGGACCCTCGAGCACGTCGAGAGCCCCCCTTCGTTGCCGCCATCGTTCTCGAGTACACCACTCACACGGTCGACGTCGACACGAAACTAGTGTAATGTACACATGTTAATCTCTCATTGTTTTAATCACTATGTAATCACACTGTAATTAGTGTTAATCATACTGTAATGGCAAACAATGTTGTAATGAGTTAATCGATGATATTTTGTAATTAATTATTAATCCATATTTAATTCGGTAAGATTTTTTTGTTCAATGTGTATGGAATTTTTAAACTGCTTACAAGATCTAACAAACTTGTCTCAATTTTTTAGGCAAACTTAATTTTTCTTTTCCAATATTCGACGAGCGAGATCCAAATTTTAGGCGAATTTTACGGAAGGTTTGAATCTCTCCATTTTGTTATTTTTTTTGCTATATACATTCATATTACTTTTTTCTGTACACTACTTGGATAATTATAACATGCATAGGAAAATAGGTTGCTATGGACGCGGAAGGTGAAAATAGTGTTGAATATGATAACATGGCTGAATTGACCAGCGAATGGATAAATGAAGAAGCCATCGAAAACATGACAAACCTCCCAATGAAGAGCATGTTGATTCTATGAAATCTTATGAGTTTTCGAAACCTTATGTTGGGATGATATTTGATATAGATGATGAAGCTTACAAGTACTATAATATGTATGCTAAATTAGTGGGTTTCTTTGTGAGAAAACAAACTTCGCATAAGTCCCGAATTACTGAAAATGTAACTAATGTGAAGTATGTTTGTTCTAAAGAAAGACACAAAAGAATGAGACAAGGACATGAAAAAACTTCTACACGTAAAAAATAAGTTAGGGATGACTGTCATGCCCATCTATATGTTGGTCTAAGTCAAGATGAAAAATGTAAGGTGAGAAAATTTCAAGAAGAGCACAGTCATACTATGACAACTCCTTTGAAGGTAAAGTTCTTAAGGTCACATAATCAAATCAACACAACTTCTAAAGAAACTATTAATAATCTACATGCCTTCGGTATAGGTCCATCTAGAATTGCTAGAGCACTTGATATGTCTGAAGAACCTCTTATAACAATCTAGAATTGTATTGACCATTTGAGAACTATAAGAAAAAGTAAATTCTCTGTAGAGTGCCTCAATATTATATCTATTTTTTGAAAATAAAGTAGGCAATGACCCGGGTTTCTTTCATATATGGGAGCTTGATGCTGTTGGCACATTGCTTAAAAAATTTCATTTAACTCACATGAAAATCAATTACACTGTAATTGTTGTTCTTACATAATTAAAAAAATCCTCATTTGACAGGCAAACATGGCGTAGGCTCCGGCAAAGCAGGCTAAGCCATCATGGAAAAGCGGTCGTGGGGGCGAGCTATGCGGCGTAAGCGGGCGAACTCGGCGACAAGGCGAGTGAAGCGGCGGCGGGTGGGCGAACTCGTCGGCGGCGGGGCGGGCGAAGCTGCCGTGGGGGCAGGCGAACTCGACGGCGGCGGGGTGGGCGAAGCGGCATAGGTGGGTGAACTCCGTTGCGGGGCGGGCAAACTCTGGAGCGGCAGGTCGGGTGAAGCGGTGGTCGCGGGGTGAACAAAGTCGGTGACGGACGAAGCAGTGGCCGTGGGGCGGGCGAAGTCATCAGCAGCGATGCAGACGAACTCTGAGGCGGCCAAGTGGGCGAAGTGGCGGTGACGGGGCGGGCGAAGCGGTCGTGGGGCGGGTGAAGCGGCGGTCGCGGGGCTGGCGGACATGAGGCTGCAGGATGGGGGAACACAATGGCGGTGGGGTGCGAGGTCACTGAGCTGGGGCAACGAGATCAAGTCGGAACGAGGGAGAAACAGGAACCTTCAGGCGAAGAGGGGGTCTGCTCGGTGGTGCTCGCATGCTCGCGGCGATGTCGCTGCGTGACGGGGTCGTCGAAGCCCATATCCATGGCTGTTGTGATCGGGAGGGGGGCCGCGCAGATCTGGTAGGGGTGCTTCGGGTCTTGCAGATCTGGTCAGTGATCGGTGATGCTCAGTGTCATGCAGCTGCCATCGGGGGTGCTCAAGGTTGCGGCTGGTAAGGGGTGCTCGCAGATCTTCCATCAAGGATTGTGTAGCGGCATCCTGGAGGCGATGAGATCAGGTCGGAATGATGGAGAAAATGAAAAGAAACTGAGAGAAAAGGGAATTGATTGGCGACATCATGGTGGGTGTGCGATTGACGCTGCGCTGATCTAGTCGATGATGGATGTGCTCGAGGTCAGTTTGGCGGCGTCGCGATCGCCGCTGCGCAAGGGAGGAGAGGTGCGGAGAGAGGAGAAGAGGCCGAGCAGAGAGGAGGGGAGAAGGGGGGGGGGGTGGCGCTGTCGCGAGAATAGAGGAGAGGAGAGAGAAAAAAAGATAAAAAATGATGAGTGTCTTTAGGGTTAATAGTTGATACCTCTCACATGTAAACCGTACTGAGCCGTCCTTCGATGCGTGTGAACCGGCCACATCATTAAGCGTGGTTCAATCCTTCTTAAAGAGCAGATCTGCGCTAACTGTCGAATGCGCATCGGACGGCTATCGAAGCGCTCCCCTACCTCGCAAACACTTGTGAAGGATGCGGATATCCGCATTAAGTTTAATGCTAACGCAAGGCGGAGCTCCCACCAAACGCAATAAGGATCATGAGGGACAGTTGCGTTAAGAATGTGAATTCTAGCATACTCGTTAAAACCATCCAAGGCTCTCTCCCGACGCATATGTAAGGTTTCCCTTATGAAATGAAAATGTGCATTATTTATAGAGAAAAATGTATGTGTAGAACATTTGACGTAGAAGGAGTGTAGAGCGCTCATATTGTTTATTAGATTAATAAAATAAATATATAATAAGGTATATGTTAAATAATAAATATAATTAAGATCAAGGTCATCGGATTATCCGATGATGATTATCAAGCTATTTTAATAAATATGATTAATTCAACGGTTGAAATTTATTTAACCTTAGATGATACTTCTTTATTATCAAAATATGACAATAAATATATATTACTTCATCTAAGAAGTATATGATTAATTTAATCATGAATTATAATTATTAAATTAATTAAATAATGAGAAACATGCGTTGTGTTAGGCTCCGACAGCCAGTGTAAAACCCTGTCGAATCTCATGAACATGGATCAACGAATTGACGTCGTATGATCCATGTAGCCGACCCCACCTAGTGGGATAAGGCTTTGTTGTTGTTGTATGCGTTCTAAACTAATATGTAGAGCGGGATGCTCTATGTACTCATTAACCTCTTATTTATATGCCTCAAGATAGCCCATAAACAAAAAGAAAATAAAGCAATTAATCTAGTTCGTGAGAGATGGTCCAATAAGGAGTCCTCATTAAGCCACGGCCCAGAAGGCTAAGAATCCATGAAAGCAAATCTGAAACAAAGTTTCCATTGAAATAACCCATAATCTTAAAGAAACTGAAGAAGAAAAAAAGATGATGAGTTGTTTCCAAAGCACATCCACATAAAAGAACAGGTCCAAATTGGGATTAAACAATCTAGAGTAGGCAATTTATTGTGGAAGTTTCCGAAGAAAAAACATTTAGATTAAGATGCACATAAATGTTCGACATTTGCTTCCACTCAGACCGTCCATTTACATATGTTAGTAAAGATTGGCAGCTTAAAGATTTTGCATTAATTAGCCACACCATTTATCCATCACCCAAATTCATATATGATCATCGGCATTAACTGAAAAATATAGAGCAAAAACACATGAGACCGGATCAGGATCAAAACATTGTTCAAGGAGATTAGCATTCCATCGTGTGATAAGAAATTAAGAAATCAACAGATAAAGTATGAAGATGCACAACGACATTAATATAAGTTGGAGTGTAAGAGAAAGGGACATTGAATAACCATGGGTCATATAAAAAAGGACTAGAAGTACTATCATTACTAATAAGTTTGTTCGAACTTAAATGAATATCCTATCTGAGATCATTTTCCAACACCAAGAGCTATGATAATTATATCATTTTCCAATACCAAGAATTATGATAATTTTGCCCAATTTCAGCCCAAGGATGCGATTGTTTATACTTGCTAGAGAACAGTTTCATCCAAGGTGTAATGCGTTTGAAGTAACAAAGATGGAGGCCACCATCATATTTAGGGAGTAAGACTATATTCCAATTCACAAAGAGATCGTTTGTCAATACGAATTAGAGTTTCATCAAATTTTCGTGAATAGTTGAAATGATAGATTAATTCGAATTGTATTCGGATGAAGTGAAATTTAATGATAAGGAATAAAGTCATTGATGTGATAGAAAAAAGTAGATACGATGAGTTAATTTTAGTAGTAGATTGAATTAAAAATATATATTATAATTATAAATTATAAAATTGTTAAAAATTTAAATACATAATTTAAATTTAAAAAAATTATGTCAACAATTTTGTCAAAAAATATATTATTTAAATATAAAAATTCAAATTTTTTATAATTTATATTTAATGAAATATTTAAAATTTATAATGAAATAATAAATAATATTATGTTCATCTTTTATTATTTATATTTTATATATAATAAAATAAATTAACTTATATAAGAAACGTTATAAAAGAAAATGATAAAGATAAAAAGTTGAAAAAAAAGCAAAACGTCAATTAAAAAAAAGTCGAAAAACAACAATGCCGCCGGTTCCACCAAAATGGTGGAATCAATTACTTGAAACCAAGGTAATATAACCCTAATTTCAAGCATAGAACTAAGAAAGACTTGTTCTCTGTTCCAATTGTCAAATAGCCCTAAAGTGAGAACCTTTCTCCCTAGTAGATGAGCGTCAGAGAAAACCCAAGAAGCGCTGCTAAGGATTTGATTAAGCTATCAGACAAGCAAGTGGAATCGAGATCGTGGATAGGCACAAAGTTCAGGATTGAGTTAATTAAGACATATTTCCCTGTATGATTCAGCAATTTTCCCTTCCACCTAGAAATTCTATCAGATACCATATCTAAATTTAATCTTTGGGATTAATCCATTGTTTTGTGAGATGATTCTCAGGTTAGTTATTGAAGAATATATTTTTAATAAAAAATTACTTATGTTTATACTTATATAATTTCATACTTTGTAATAAAATATTTAAATGTTATAAATTTATAATACAAGTGTATGCACACACATAATATATATGAGGTTTAATGTACCTCCAAAACATCTTCTATTTTGGATTGATGTTAGGCATATTTCAATCGTTGATTAACTCTTCAATGGATTTGACTTTAAGTAATTAAATGTCATCAATTAATTGTGCCGAATTAATCGACAATTGAAATGTGTTCAATATCCTTGAGACTAAGGCTTTGTTTGGCAATACAAAAAGTAACGTTTAGCGATTCAAACGTTAATTTTTTTATTTGGTAAATGATAAAAATAAATAACGTTTAGCGTTTCATACGAAAATATTAAAAAGCTACTTCTACTAGCGTTTAGCGATTAGAGGTTAGCATTTTATAAAATTTTTCAATTTTACCCTTATTCAAATGTATCATTTCTTTCTAACTTATCTTGTTATTTTCTCATTTTTATTTAATAATCATTTAGCTATATTTCTTTTCATATTCATGTTTAATGAATTACAAATTATTTATATGTTAACAAGGAATAAAAAGTAATTTCACAATTAATATTTTCGTATTATCGGTGCATTATATAAAGTTTATTGCAAATATAATTTTTATATATTTTAACAAAAAAATTAGTTGTGAAATTTTATTGTATTTAATTAAGACATAAATATTTAATTTATTGTATTATAACAAAATTTATATAGTGCTTAAATTAAATAATTTATCATATATCTAATTATGTCATTTTATATTTATCAGCTAATTCTACCGCTAAATTTATTAAATACTTATTTGTTATAATGTCTAACCGTTAATCATCATCCGCTATCCGCTAGTTGAACTATTATCCGCTTATCAAATAGTTAGTAATGTCAAACAGAGCCTAACAATGGATAACGATATTTAACATAATTTAATGTACTATTTATATGGTGATTAATAGAAGAGTCATCCATATTAAGTGTAATTTTAAGTTATATTATGATAATAATCATAACAAACTAATATCCATAAAATAGTAGTATAGTAATGTCAGTAATACTCATCGTAATCATATAATTTATGCTACCTTTTTAATGTTAACAAATATATCGCCTAATATTTTTCACAAGTCAGTGTAAAATATTTTTGTATTGAATCTACACACAGATATCAGTATCTATATTTTTTATTTCTCTCTCTATATTATATTACAAGAGATAAAGACGCCACATGACATCCTTTCATTTAGTCAGATATATAATAAAATTATTTCAAATAGTTTCTAGATATGATAAATGACAATATACTTATGTTCATGATTTATATGCTAAATATCCAATAAGACATAATCTAAGTTTCAGAGAATTAATAATGGTTTTGTTAAGGTGATCAAAACATATAATATATTAATGTTTTTGTTCAAATAATCAAATATAGAACGTGCTTATGATTTTTTTTTAAAAAATGATCAAATGTATAATCATACATCTTAAAAAAATAGTTAATAAATACTGTTTATTTATATGTATTTTTCATGCTCTATATCTGTAGCTATAAATAGAAGGATTGAAATATTAAGCAGCACGCTAGACGTTCTTTTTAAGAGGCGAGAGCACGTCCGGACCTATGACCAATGTGCATGTTAGTGTATATATACATATTATACATAATTCGTCTCTCTCTAATACAAGATTAGATGTTATAACATATGTATAAATATGTAGAAGATGTTGATACACAAGATCACAAAACCCTACCTTGACAACAATTAGTAATATACTTTAATTTACTATTTATATTTTTAATTAATTAAAATGTTGTCAATATTAAGTGTACATTTTAGCTACATTATGATAAGCATAATAATGGACTAAGACTCATAAAAATAATAATAAAGTTAATAATACTCATTATTATTATATCATTTTATGTCAATATTCTTTTGTTAAAGTTAACAAATATATCGACCAATATATTTAAGATTTAGACAAAAATACAATATTACCACTACAAGAAAAATGTCTTTTTTCGACTGTCCGATTCATCGTAAAATGAGAAAAATCCGTCGAAAATACACTTTGCGACGAATTTTTCGACGGGAGCGATCCATCGTAAAAATGCTCATCGCAAAAATTTTTCACGACTCCAACTGTGGGAAAAATATTTTCACAGCTTGAATGTTCCTACCGCCCCAATTGTGGGAAAAGTTCCCATGGTCCGAGCTGTAGGAACTACCCACGGTTCAAACCATGGGAAATATTCCCACGACTCAAGCCGTGGAAATATTTTCCTGTGACTACTATTTTCACAGCTTCGACCGTCAGAAGTTTGCTTCCTAAAGTAAAAAAAATTTGGCCGTGCACGGCCGAAAATGGCCCACGCAGGCCGATCCGGCTGCGCGCCTGCCGTATCCGATCGGCACATTGCCGGATCCGACCGGCGCGAGGCGAGATCCGGTCCCGACCATGCGCAGGCCAATCCGGACGAGCGAGGCCACACAAGGACGATCCCCTACGAGAGAGAGGAAAGGAGGGAGGTCGGTCATCGCTAGAAGGAGCGCGCCGATGAGGGAAAGAGAGGAGAGTGGGAAAGAGGTTGAGAGAGGAGGCGAATATAAAGAAAAAAAGAGAGGCGGGAATAAAAAGAGAAGCGGGAAATGAAAAAAATAGGCGGGAGAATTTGACGGATTTTTTGACTTTCCGACCGATTAAATCGCGAGAAATATTTTTCACAGTTGAAACCGTGAAAAATTTTCACGATCGAAACCGCAGAAAAGATTTTCCACGGCTTAAACCGTGTAAGAAATTTCTCACCACTCAAGCCGTGGGGAAAGTTTCCCACAGTCAACGCTTTGAGAAATTTCTAATCCAATTGTCGGAAAAAATAGCAATAAATTTTCCATGAAATTGAACTATCAAACTACTTAGAAATAAAACAATTGTAAATATCATCTTAGAACACAAAAAAATTGTAAATGCCATATTATAAAAATAATAGCAAACTGAATAAAACAAAATAATCTTAGACTCTATTTGGCAACACTAAAATTAGCATTTCAATTAGCGTTTAACGGTTCAACTGCTAATTTTTTATTTGGTAAATGATAAAAATAAATAGTGTTTAGCATTATATAGGAAAATATTGAAAAACTACTTCTAATAGCGTTTAACATTTAGAGGTTAGCATTTTATAAAACTTTCCAATTTTACCCTTATTCAAATACATTATTTCTTTCTAACTTATCTTATTATTTTCTCATTTTTATTTTATAGACATTTAACTATATTTAATTTTATATTCATACTTAATTAATTACAAATTATTTATATGTTAACAATGAATAAAAAATAATTTCACAATTAATATTTTTATAACAGGAGTGTACTATATAAAATTTATTGTCAATATAAATTTCTATATTTTTAACAAAAAATTAGTTGTGAAATTTTATTTAATTTAATTTATGGTATTATAATAAAATTTGTATAGTGATTAAATTAAATAATTTACCATATATCTAATTATATCATTCTATATCCATCCACTAATTCTACCATGAAGTTTACTAAACACTTATTTGTTACAATCGCTAATCATCGTCCGTTATCCGCTATCTGCTAATTAATCCGTTATCTGCAAGTTGAATCGCTATCCGCTTATCAAACCGCTAATAATGTCAAAGAGAGCATCACTACATATTTAATAAATATATAATTCATGAATTATAGAAGAAATATGGAATGCAACTAGAAATCATGAATTATAATTTCAAAATCAAAAGAAAAAAAAATACAATTTGATGAGAATAGAGCATCACCATTATCACTTTAGAAAATATTATTATTAATTTCTTAAACCTCCCTAAACTATAATAGTTTTTCGCATCTAATCATGATATATAGACTTATTATATGACATTCCCAAATTATAATCTGATTTTCACTTTAGTCTATTTCTTTGATTTTGTTAACTTTTCTATTTTTTATTTTTGTATTTGTAAAAGACTAAACTACCCTTCCACAAGGGATCTCTTTTTAAAACAATGATATAATATAAATAATATACAAATATTAAATATTAAAAATAGGGGTGTTTAGTCTTTTTTTCTTATTTTTTAAAAAGAACGTTTGTAAATAGTTTAATATTTTCATAAATATAAAAAATCCAAAAAGTAGAGAAGTTAATAAGATCAGACCAATGTACTAAAGTAAAGGAACGTCTTAGACGCGAAAAATTATTGTAATTTAGGAAAGTTTAAGAAATTAATCAAATATTATTGTCACTTTCTTATTATGAGCAGTGAACATTTTTATCTTTATCTAATAAATATGATCCTAAGATAAAATAAAATATTATTAGCATGAGGGCACTAAAATATTTAGTCGACCAAGGTAAAAGGGTTAAATTGTTGAACTAAGATAGTACCGACATAAAGTGGAAATCAAGGATCGAACATCTATTTTGCTATCCTATTTCTTCCTTGTGGGCCTATTATACTTTACGTTTTTATTCGTTATTTGTTTGGTGTCATATAAATTAAGGTTGATATATATATATATATATATATATATATATATATATATATATATATATATATATATATATATAGGGGAGAGAGAGAGAGAGAAAGAAGAGAATGAAGCTGGATATTTCATGAGAATTAATTCACCTAATAGAAAAAAAATGCAAACCAGATTAATAAGTACATAGGCCACTCCCCTATACACCAGAATGCTAAACCACTTATTACTTATTATATAATTAGTTTAATAATTATAATTCAAATATTTAAATTAAGGATATAATGTATATCCTCCTCTGCCCATCTGCAGTCGTCGGATGCGGATCCGACGATTGCCTTATTTTTGCGTGGTTCACTAAGGAACAAAGGTGCGGTTCACTAACGAGATGCCCGATTCAAGTTCAAGGATTTGTACTGGTTCGTGTCTTAGATCGCCAATGGCTGCCGTGGGTTAAGCTCCACCGTAGGAACTTCTCTATGTCCACCACTGTCCTCGACGGATATGCCTCCCTGCTTCGTGCACCCCTCCTCCCTCTACACCCTCAAGGACGTCTAGTCCCTCGCCCTCGATGACACCGACGAGCCCTTTTTGCTTCGTTGTCTCGAATAAATTACACGAATGGTCCCTCAATTTTAATTCGATTTTCAACTGATCCCCCAACTTCAATTTATAACCAGAATGTCTCTCATTTTTTATTTTCTTGCACGATTAGTCTCCTTGACCAATGATAGTGGATTTCTCGGTTGCTTTGCATACATGGCTGATACGTCAGCCATTTCTTAACCAGATAAATTACACGGATCATCCTCCAACTTTGAATCGATTTCTAAATAGTCCTCCAACTTTGATATTATTGCACGATTCATCCACTTGATCGGTAAAAAGTAGTCTTTCGATTATCTTACGATGTTGCATAATAAAATATAATAAAAAAATTTAACTAACTGACATCATATAATAAAAAATATTATAAAAATTTAAGGATGCGATGAGCTGACAGAGGGGGAGTGTCGGCCCCCTCTCTAAGCTCGCCCTTTGGCGAGTTGGCATAGGAGGCGCCGACCCCCCCTCTCCAAGCTCGTCCACTAGCGAGCTTCGCACAAAGGGCGCCAACGTCCCCTCGTGAGCTCGTCGGCGACCCTAAATGACTCAAAGTTAAGAGACTATAAAAAATTAAAATGATAGGAGCACCTCGCGAAGGGGCGTTAGCACCCATTGTGCGAAGCTCGCCCAGAGGGAGCCGACGCCCCCTACGCCAGGTCGCCAAAGGGCGAGCTTGGAGAGGGGGGCCGACACCCCTCCTCTTTCAGCTCATCCACATCCTGAAATTTTTATAATATTATTTATTGTGTGATATCAGCTAGTTAAAAATTTTTATTATATTTTATTACGCCACATTGCAAGATAATCGAGAGACTGTTTCTTACCGGTCAAGTGGATGAATCGTGCAATAATATCAAAGTTGGGGGACTATTTAGAAATTGATTCAAAGTTGGAGAATGATTTGTGTAATTTACTTAGTTTGGACTTTGGAGCATTAAATGACGTGGATGACTTAAATGACGTGGATAAGAGAGAAACGACTGACTTAAATGACGTGGATGACTTAAATGATGTGTCGGCCACGTATGCAAGACAATCGAGAAATCCACTGTCACCGGTCAAAAGGACTAATCGTGCAAGAAAATAAAAGATGAGGAACATTCTGATTATAAATTAAAGTTGGGGGACCAGTTGTAAATCGACTCAAAGTTGGGGGACCATTCATGTAATTTACCCCGTTGTCTCCTTAGCATTCGCCCCTTCGACGTCGTTGACCTGTCGCGTCTTCCACAGGGTCCCCGTCGCCTTCACCGCCATCCGCACACTCCGATCCCCCGCCCCCTTCTTCCCTTCCAACCATCGGATCATCGTCTACTACACCTCGACCTTTGAGGATTGCCACACCGTCCGTTCCATCCTCCATGGCTTTTGCTTGGCCGTCGACGAGCACAACCTATCCATGGACCCTGGCTTCCTCAAGGAGCTAAAGGAGATCTTGGGCCGACGTCGATGACACATCAGCCTCCCCTAGGTCTTCATCGGAGGGTGGTACATTGGTGGGGTCGATAGAGATCCGTCGCCTTCATGACACGAGTCAGGGGAACTGAAGTGCCTTATCGAGGGGGTGGCGCACCTTGTGTAATATCCTCAAAATCAGCCCTTCTGCCACGCTGATAGTCAGATTGACCAAGGGAGCGCTACGCTGCCTACTACTTCTTTGACTTTGACTAGTCAACATGTGACACACATGGCAATAGAAATAATAGAGAGACAAATGAATGAAAGGAGTTTGCGGAAGAAATATCATTGGAAAACCAAAAGATGTCACATTTAATAAAATCGTCCAAGAGAAAAGAAAATTCAGATGATTCAAATAGTTTGAGCAAGCATTCACATATGCTAGGTTAAAAGAGGAAATTGTAATATCTTTTGAATACAAAAGCTAATAATTCAAATGAGAAAATAAAAGAGCGGAAAGCTATAGCATTGGTCGAGTCATGTGCAGCGGTCCTTGAGCTCTGCGCCCTCCAACACCTCCGTAAATAATGTTCTCACCTGCAAAATCTCAATACAAGGACACAGAATACCTGTAAGTGAAACGCCCAGTATGCATAGATACATAGACGATAAAATGATAATCAGCTTCAGATCAATAGAACACTTGTTCTTTTAGCATTTATCTCAATACCTTGATCACAATGGGTCATGGACAATACTTATCCATGTCTATACTTTGCTCATCACCATATCAATACTTTGCTTTGTTCTGTACTGTGACAATAATTTATCTTTACTATACCATGTTTTATACTTTACTTTAATCATGCTTTGTCTTCATTATACCATGCTCTACACTTTATTGTATATTACTCTGACATGCTTTACCGTACTTTGTAATACAATATTTTATCATGTTATGCTTTATTTTACCATATTGTACTCTGTTATTATCATGCTTTACTTTATTCTGTGTGATACTACATCTTTTCCATTACTATAAAGTCATTGAAGTTCGTTATCCTATACAAGCTCGACTTGATTAGGTTGGGAAGTTAGAGATGTTTCTATACCATATGTTGTCATGATGCCCATGAAAGGGGAGATGTATGCTAAGCCATATCCTTTTCGAGATATAAGTGGGAGAGGACATGTACCCCAAGAACAATGATTATTGCGGATTCGTAAGTTTACTGTCTCCTCAGCTGAGCTACTGGTACTATACTTTATAATCTAAATGTTGCTCCCGTGGGAGAAGAGTGTGTCAATACGTCATCCTTATTCGGAGCACAGGTGAGAGAAGGCCTGTGGTTCAGGAGCAGTGGTCATTAACACCAGTAGGTGCACTGTCTCCTCAGTACAGCTACCTGCCCCTCTATATATCATACCTTGATCTTTGTAATACCGTCACAGTGGGACTATTAATATCCACCTCATGACGTTGACCATGGTGGGACTATTAATACCCACTTGTTTGCCCCTGTACTTTGGACGGTACATAGCTATCTCATTATTTTATCTTTACTTTACTTATTTTCTTTATCATCTGTGGAGTTTGGAATCATTATTCAAAAAAGGGGTAAAGTCAGATCCGCTTTCTGTGGAAGAAAGATCCATTACTAGCCTTGTTATGTTGGATGTGACCTCGAGTGGGTTTGTTGAGGTTTGAGCCCAACTAGGTAGGTTTGGGCCTTAAGGGATATTTCCATCTTTTATTTCAGGATCCAAAATCCTTCTTCTCTGGACCGGTCGACCGTTATGGGTGGGCCGATCGACCGCTCCATGGACCGGTCGACCGCTCTGTGCACTGAGTCGGTCGACCGATCGTTGGTGTGCGTCAATACGTCGCGAGAACAATCGACCTTCCTAATAGGGTCGGTCCACCGATTTTGCACAGATGTTCTCTGCGGACTTTTGCCGGATCGGTCGACCCGGTCAACCGATCTTACAGAATCGGATGACCGATTTTGCGGACGAAACAAGTCCGTCGATCATCTTTTCCATTTTTCGGTTGGCTTCTGGCCGTCGAATTGCGATGGTTTCAATATGAAAACTGTTGCTAAAGATATGAAGTTGGATATTTCATGAGAATTAATTCACCTAATAGAAAAAAAAATGCAAACCAGATTAATAAGTACATAGGCCACTCCCCTATACACCAGAATGCTAAACCACTTATTACTTATTATATAATTAGTTTAATAATTATAATTCAAATATTTAAATTAAGGATATAATGTATATCCTCCTCTGCCCATCTGCAGTCGTCGGATGCGGATCCGACGATTGCCTTATTTTTGCGTGGTTCACTAAGGAACAAAGGTGCGGTTCACTAACGAGATGCCCGATTCAAGTTCAAGGATTTGTACTGGTTCGTGTCTTAGATCGCCAATGGCTGCCGTGGGTTAAGCTCCACCGTAGGAACTTCTCTATGTCCACCACTGTCCTCGACGGATATGCCTCCCTGCTTCGTGCACCCCTCCTCCCTCTACACCCTCAAGGACGTCTAGTCCCTCGCCCTCGATGACACCGACGAGCCCTTTTTGCTTCGTTGTCTCGAATAAATTACACGAATGGTCCCTCAATTTTAATTCGATTTTCAACTGATCCCCCAACTTCAATTTATAACCAGAATGTCTCTCATTTTTTATTTTCTTGCACGATTAGTCTCCTTGACCAATGATAGTGGATTTCTCGGTTGCTTTGCATACATTGCTGATACGTCAGCCATTTCTTAACCAGATAAATTACACGGATCATCCTCCAACTTTGAATCGATTTCTAAATAGTCCTCCAACTTTGATATTATTGCACGATTCATCCACTTGATCGGTAAAAAGTAGTCTTTCGATTATCTTACGATGTTGCATAATAAAATATAATAAAAAAAATTAACTAACTGACATCATATAATAAAAAATATTATAAAAATTTAAGGATGCGATGAGCTGACAGAGGGGGAGTGTCGGCCCCCTCTCTAAGCTCGCCCTTTGGCGAGTTGGCATAGGAGGCGCCGACCCCCCCTCTCCAAGCTCGTCCACTAGCGAGCTTCGCACAAAGGGCGCCAACGTCCCCTCGTGAGCTCGTCGGCGACCCTAAATGACTCAAAGTTAAGAGACTATAAAAAATTAAAATGATAGGAGCACCTCGCGAAGGGGCGTTAGCACCCATTGTGCGAAGCTCGCCCAGAGGGAGCCGACGCCCCCTACGCCAGGTCGCCAAAGGGCGAGCTTGGAGAGGGGGGCCGACACCCCTCCTCTTTCAGCTCATCCACATCCTGAAATTTTTATAATATTATTTATTGTGTGATATCAGCTAGTTAAAATTTTTTATTATATTTTATTACGCCACATTGCAAGATAATCGAGAGACTGTTTCTTACCGGTCAAGTGGATGAATCGTGCAATAATATCAAAGTTGGGGGACTATTTAGAAATTGATTCAAAGTTGGAGAATGATTTGTGTAATTTACTTAGTTTGGACTTTGGAGCATTAAATGACGTGGATGACTTAAATGACGTGGATAAGAGAGAAACGACTGACTTAAATGACGTGGATGACTTAAATGATGTGTCGGCCACGTATGCAAGACAATCGAGAAATCCACTGTCACCGGTCAAAAGGACTAATCGTGCAAGAAAATAAAAGATGAGGAACATTCTGATTATAAATTAAAGTTGGGGGACCAGTTGTAAATCGACTCAAAGTTGGGGGACCATTCATGTAATTTACCCCGTTGTCTCCTTAGCATTCGCCCCTTCGACGTCGTTGACCTGTCGCGTCTTCCACAGGGTCCCCGTCGCCTTCACCGCCATCCGCACACTCCGATCCCCCGCCCCCTTCTTCCCTTCCAACCATCGGATCATCGTCTACTACACCTCGACCTTTGAGGATTGCCACACCGTCCGTTCCATCCTCCATGGCTTTTGCTTGGCCGTCGACGAGCACAACCTATCCATGGACCCTGGCTTCCTCAAGGAGCTAAAGGAGATCTTGGGCCGACGTCGATGACACATCAGCCTCCCCTAGGTCTTCATCGGAGGGTGGTACATTGGTGGGGTCGATAGAGATCCGTCGCCTTCATGACACGAGTCAGGGGAACTGAAGTGCCTTATCGAGGGGGTGGCGCACCTTGTGTAATATCCTCAAAATCAGCCCTTCTGCCACGCTGATAGTCAGATTGACCAAGGGAGCGCTACGCTGCCTACTACTTCTTTGACTTTGACTAGTCAACATGTGACACACATGGCAATAGAAATAATAGAGAGACAAATGAATGAAAGGAGTTTGCGGAAGAAATATCATTGGAAAACCAAAAGATGTCACATTTAATAAAATCGTCCAAGAGAAAAGAAAATTCAGATGATTCAAATAGTTTGAGCAAGCATTCACATATGCTAGGTTAAAAGAGGAAATTGTAATATCTTTTGAATACAAAAGCTAATAATTCAAATGAGAAAATAAAAGAGCGGAAAGCTATAGCATTGGTCGAGTCATGTGCAGCGGTCCTTGAGCTCTGCGCCCTCCAACACCTCCGTAAATAATGTTCTCACCTGCAAAATCTCAATACAAGGACACAGAATACCTGTAAGTGAAACGCCCAGTATGCATAGATACATAGACGATAAAATGATAATCAGCTTCAGATCAATAGAACACTTGTTCTTTTAGCATTTATCTCAATACCTTGATCACAATGGGTCATGGACAATACTTATCCATGTCTATACTTTGCTCATCACCATATCAATACTTTGCTTTGTTCTGTACTGTGACAATAATTTATCTTTACTATACCATGTTTTATACTTTACTTTAATCATGCTTTGTCTTCATTATACCATGCTCTACACTTTATTGTATATTACTCTGACATGCTTTACCGTACTTTGTAATACAATATTTTATCATGTTATGCTTTATTTTACCATATTGTACTCTGTTATTATCATGCTTTACTTTATTCTGTGTGATACTACATCTTTTCCATTACTATAAAGTCATTGAAGTTCGTTATCCTATACAAGCTCGACTTGATTAGGTTGGGAAGTTAGAGATGTTTCTATACCATATGTTGTCATGATGCCCATGAAAGGGGAGATGTATGCTAAGCCATATCCTTTTCGAGATATAAGTGGGAGAGGACATGTACCCCAAGAACAATGATTGTTGCGGATTCGTAAGTTTACTGTCTCCTCAGCTGAGCTACTGGTACTATACTTTATAATCTAAATGTTGCTCCCGTGGGAGAAGAGTGTGTCAATACGTCATCCTTATTCGGAGCACAGGTGAGAGAAGGCCTGTGGTTCAGGAGCAGTGGTCATTAACACCAGTAGGTGCACTGTCTTCTCAGTACAGCTACCTGCCCCTCTATATATCATACCTTGATCTTTGTAATACCGTCACAGTGGGACTATTAATATCCACCTCATGACGTTGACCATGGTGGGACTATTAATACCCACTTGTTTGCCCCTGTACTTTGGACGGTACATAGCTATCTCATTATTTTATCTTTACTTTACTTATTTTCTTTATCATCTGTGGAGTTTGGAATCATTATTCAAAAAAGGGGTAAAGTCAGATCCGCTTTCTGTGGAAGAAAGATCCATTACTAGCCTTGTTATGTTGGATGTGACCTCGAGTGGGTTTGTTGAGGTTTGAGCCCAACTAGGTAGGTTTGGGCCTTAAGGGATATTTCCATCTTTTATTTCAGGATCCAAAATCCTTCTTCTCTGGACCGGTCGACCGTTATGGGTGGGCCGATCGACCGCTCCATGGACCGGTCGACCGCTCTGTGCACTGAGTCGGTCGACCGATCGTTGGTGTGCGTCAATACGTCGCGAGAACAATCGACCTTCCTAATAGGGTCGGTCCACCGATTTTGCACAGATGTTCTCTGCGGACTTTTGCCGGATCGGTCGACCCGGTCAACCGATCTTACAGAATCGGATGACCGATTTTGCGGACGAAACAAGTCCGTCGATCATCTTTTCCATTTTTCGGTTGGCTTCTGGCCGTCGAATTGCGATGGTTTCAATATGAAAACTGTTGCTAAAGATATGAAGTTGGATATTTCATGAGAATTAATTCACCTAATAGAAAAAAAAATGCAAACCAGATTAATAAGTACATAGGCCACTCCCCTATACACCAGAATGCTAAACCACTTATTACTTATTATATAATTAGTTTAATAATTATAATTCAAATATTTAAATTAAGGATATAATGTATATCCTCCTCTGCCCATCTGCAGTCGTCGGATGCGGATCCGACGATTGCCTTATTTTTGCGTGGTTCACTAAGGAACAAAGGTGCGGTTCACTAACGAGATGCCCGATTCAAGTTCAAGGATTTGTACTGGTTCGTGTCTTAGATCGCCAATGGCTGCCGTGGGTTAAGCTCCACCGTAGGAACTTCTCTATGTCCACCACTGTCCTCGACGGATATGCCTCCCTGCTTCGTGCACCCCTCCTCCCTCTACACCCTCAAGGACGTCTAGTCCCTCGCCCTCGATGACACCGACGAGCCCTTTTTGCTTCGTTGTCTCGAATAAATTACACGAATGGTCCCTCAATTTTAATTCGATTTTCAACTGATCCCCCAACTTCAATTTATAACCAGAATGTCTCTCATTTTTTATTTTCTTGCACGATTAGTCTACTTGACCAATGATAGTGGATTTCTCGGTTGCTTTGCATACATTGCTGATACGTCAGCCATTTCTTAACCAGATAAATTACACGGATCATCCTCCAACTTTGAATCGATTTCTAAATAGTCCTCCAACTTTGATATTATTGCACGATTCATCCACTTGATCGGTAAAAAGTAGTCTTTCGATTATCTTACGATGTTGCATAATAAAATATAATAAAAAAAATTAACTAACTGACATCATATAATAAAAAATATTATAAAAATTTAAGGATGCGATGAGCTGACAGAGGGGGAGTGTCGGCCCCCTCTCTAAGCTCGCCCTTTGGCGAGTTGGCATAGGAGGCGCCGACCCCCCCTCTCCAAGCTCGTCCACTAGCGAGCTTCGCACAAAGGGCGCCAACGTCCCCTCGTGAGCTCGTCGGCGACCCTAAATGACTCAAAGTTAAGAGACTATAAAAAATTAAAATGATAGGAGCACCTCGCGAAGGGGCGTTAGCACCCATTGTGCGAAGCTCGCCCAGAGGGAGCCGACGCCCCCTACGCCAGGTCGCCAAAGGGCGAGCTTGGAGAGGGGGGCCGACACCCCTCCTCTTTCAGCTCATCCACATCCTGAAATTTTTATAATATTATTTATTGTGTGATATCAGCTAGTTAAAATTTTTTATTATATTTTATTACGCCACATTGCAAGATAATCGAGAGACTGTTTCTTACCGGTCAAGTGGATGAATCGTGCAATAATATCAAAGTTGGGGGACTATTTAGAAATTGATTCAAAGTTGGAGAATGATTTGTGTAATTTACTTAGTTTGGACTTTGGAGCATTAAATGACGTGGATGACTTAAATGACGTGGATAAGAGAGAAACGACTGACTTAAATGACGTGGATGACTTAAATGATGTGTCGGCCACGTATGCAAGACAATCGAGAAATCCACTGTCACCGGTCAAAAGGACTAATCGTGCAAGAAAATAAAAGATGAGGAACATTCTGATTATAAATTAAAGTTGGGGGACCAGTTGTAAATCGACTCAAAGTTGGGGGACCATTCATGTAATTTACCCCGTTGTCTCCTTAGCATTCGCCCCTTCGACGTCGTTGACCTGTCGCGTCTTCCACAGGGTCCCCGTCGCCTTCACCGCCATCCGCACACTCCGATCCCCCGCCCCCTTCTTCCCTTCCAACCATCGGATCATCGTCTACTACACCTCGACCTTTGAGGATTGCCACACCGTCCGTTCCATCCTCCATGGCTTTTGCTTGGCCGTCGACGAGCACAACCTATCCATGGACCCTGGCTTCCTCAAGGAGCTAAAGGAGATCTTGGGCCGACGTCGATGACACATCAGCCTCCCCTAGGTCTTCATCGGAGGGTGGTACATTGGTGGGGTCGATAGAGATCCGTCGCCTTCATGACACGAGTCAGGGGAACTGAAGTGCCTTATCGAGGGGGTGGCGCACCTTGTGTAATATCCTCAAAATCAGCCCTTCTGCCACGCTGATAGTCAGATTGACCAAGGGAGCGCTACGCTGCCTACTACTTCTTTGACTTTGACTAGTCAACATGTGACACACATGGCAATAGAAATAATAGAGAGACAAATGAATGAAAGGAGTTTGCGGAAGAAATATCATTGGAAAACCAAAAGATGTCACATTTAATAAAATCGTCCAAGAGAAAAGAAAATTCAGATGATTCAAATAGTTTGAGCAAGCATTCACATATGCTAGGTTAAAAGAGGAAATTGTAATATCTTTTGAATACAAAAGCTAATAATTCAAATGAGAAAATAAAAGAGCGGAAAGCTATAGCATTGGTCGAGTCATGTGCAGCGGTCCTTGAGCTCTGCGCCCTCCAACACCTCCGTAAATAATGTTCTCACCTGCAAAATCTCAATACAAGGACACAGAATACCTGTAAGTGAAACGCCCAGTATGCATAGATACATAGACGATAAAATGATAATCAGCTTCAGATCAATAGAACACTTGTTCTTTTAGCATTTATCTCAATACCTTGATCACAATGGGTCATGGACAATACTTATCCATGTCTATACTTTGCTCATCACCATATCAATACTTTGCTTTGTTCTGTACTGTGACAATAATTTATCTTTACTATACCATGTTTTATACTTTACTTTAATCATGCTTTGTCTTCATTATACCATGCTCTACACTTTATTGTATATTACTCTGACATGCTTTACCGTACTTTGTAATACAATATTTTATCATGTTATGCTTTATTTTACCATATTGTACTCTGTTATTATCATGCTTTACTTTATTCTGTGTGATACTACATCTTTTCCATTACTATAAAGTCATTGAAGTTCGTTATCCTATACAAGCTCGACTTGATTAGGTTGGGAAGTTAGAGATGTTTCTATACCATATGTTGTCATGATGCCCATGAAAGGGGAGATGTATGCTAAGCCATATCCTTTTCGAGATATAAGTGGGAGAGGACATGTACCCCAAGAACAATGATTGTTGCGGATTCGTAAGTTTACTGTCTCCTCAGCTGAGCTACTGGTACTATACTTTATAATCTAAATGTTGCTCCCGTGGGAGAAGAGTGTGTCAATACGTCATCCTTATTCGGAGCACAGGTGAGAGAAGGCCTGTGGTTCAGGAGCAGTGGTCATTAACACCAGTAGGTGCACTGTCTCCTCAGTACAGCTACCTGCCCCTCTATATATCATACCTTGATCTTTGTAATACCGTCACAGTGGGACTATTAATATCCACCTCATGACGTTGACCATGGTGGGACTATTAATACCCACTTGTTTGCCCCTGTACTTTGGACGGTACATAGCTATCTCATTATTTTATCTTTACTTTACTTATTTTCTTTATCATCTGTGGAGTTTGGAATCATTATTCAAAAAAGGGGTAAAGTCAGATCCGCTTTCTGTGGAAGAAAGATCCATTACTAGCCTTGTTATGTTGGATGTGACCTCGAGTGGGTTTGTTGAGGTTTGAGCCCAACTAGGTAGGTTTGGGCCTTAAGGGATATTTCCATCTTTTATTTCAGGATCCAAAATCCTTCTTCTCTGGACCGGTCGACCGTTATGGGTGGGCCGATCGACCGCTCCATGGACCGGTCGACCGCTCTGTGCACTGAGTCGGTCGACCGATCGTTGGTGTGCGTCAATACGTCGCGAGAACAATCGACCTTCCTAATAGGGTCGGTCCACCGATTTTGCACAGATGTTCTCTGCGGACTTTTGCCGGATCGGTCGACCCGGTCAACCGATCTTACAGAATCGGATGACCGATTTTGCGGACGAAACAAGTCCGTCGATCATCTTTTCCATTTTTCGGTTGGCTTCTGGCCGTCGAATTGCGATGGTTTCAATATGAAAACTGTTGCTAAAGATCTCAAGGTCGTAATGGAATTATAATATGCAACAAATGATCAACCCTTTATCGTCTAGGGGATTTAAGAGTCTAAGGTACCTTTTCCGAACGATTTTCGTTCGCCGGAGTCGTTGTTGTTGTTCTGCTCAAACTCCAATCGTCCTTAGCTGGTGGAAACACACGCCTAGTCTTCACGAGCATGTCGAGAGGGCTGCGATGCATCGGATGTCACTGGATCGTCCCTCCGCGCGCTGCCCGTTCATCGTCCGATCGTCGCTCGCTGAAAAGAAAGAAGAAGCAGGAGAGAGAGAGAGAGTGGAGCTGCGGCAGCCTAGGGGGTCCAAAGGGTGTGGAAGTCCACCCCACTCCCCTCTTATACTTTCTACCACCCCTCTCCTTGGGGAACAAGTCATGGGGGGAGTGGGGGAGAGAATGGGTGGAGAGGGGGAGAGAATGGGGGAGAGAGAAATGACCAATTCTCTCATCCTTTTTTTTTATTTTAGTCGGTCGTTACATCTAAGGCTTGTGAGAGCTACCGGGGCGTGCCCTTCCTTCTGTGTGGCGTGTGCAGCGGCAGCCAGAAGTGGTACATCAAGAAGGGTGGCGACGGTTATTGCTGTCGTGGGTCAAGCTCCACCGTCGAAACTCCTCTATGTCCACTGTCATCCTCGATAGGCCTGCCTTCCTGCTTCCCCCCACCCTTCCTTCCCCCTCAAGGACGTCTAGACCCTCGCCCTCGATGATGCCGACGAGCCCTTTTGCCCTGTTGTCTCCTCGGCATCCGCCCTTTCAATGTTGTTCGCTCGTCGCATCTTCCACAGGGGCCCTCGCATCTTTCGATCCCTCGCTCCCTCCTTAGCCTCCGGTCGACAGATCGTCATCTACTACACCTCCCTCCGCGTCGTCCGAAGGACCTTCGAGGATTGCCGCACTGTTCGTTCCATCCTCATTTTCGTGTGGCCGTCGACGAGAGCGACCTATCCATGGACTCCGACTTTCTCACGGAGCTCAAGGGGATCCTGGGCGGACACCAACAGCACATCAGCCTCCCTCAAGTTTTAATCGGAGGACGGTTGTACATTGGCGGCACCGAAGAGGTCCGTCGCCTTCACAAGTCAAGGGAACTAAAGCGTTGAAGAGGTCTTCATTGGCGGCGGCAATTTTGAACCCCTAAATCATGCTCCCCTTTGTTGAACCGGGCGTCCTTTAGTGAACCGCGTCTTCATTCCTTAGTGAGCCGTACAAAAATAAGGCGACATCGGATCCGCATTCAACAGCCACGGATGGATGGAGGACCATCATCCCCATGTAAAGGGGGAGGATATACATTATATCCTTAAATTAATTATATAATTATTAAATGGAATAATATATATTTATTGGACTAATTTGATAATATAAAAATATTATTTAAGATTAAATAAATTATGATCATTGAATTGATCATATTTATTAAAGTGGCTTGATTTTGATCTTAGTCAAATTTATTATTGAACTAATAAATTAGTTAATATATAGTTATGTTAATTTAATATTTTTTTTGAAAAAATTAGTACACATATATTGGTTCTATGTCGAATGCTTATATATTTTCACCTAAGGAAACATGGCTGCGAATGTGCAGATACGGATTCTTTTCTTAAACTCGCGGCTTTAAGCACATGACCCTTGAAGAATCTTAAACTGTCCATTGTGATTTTTTAAATTAATAAACAAAAATTTTTTTGTTTAAAAAGTTAACTCAAAATATTTTTTATGTGCCTAGTACGGGCGGTAAACTAGATCAATGTCTATATATTAAATAGGCCACACGTGTTTAGAAATCTTGACCAGGCCGTTTTTTGTGGGTAAAAAAATGACTTATTTATTAAATAAAAATATTAATGGCTAAGCAATAATGATTAATTTAATAGATATGATAATCTCACTAAAATTATATGATATATGTTATACACGTTAGAGGTCCAATGTAGTCAAGCTTATTTTGATGGAAATGTTGAATTCTAATATTAATTTATTAATTAAATGAATGGAGTCACATTCAAAATGAGACCAACCACTACTTATTTTTGCCTTATATATGATATATCATTTTTTTTTGCCTTATATGTCGCCGACATGGTTATATTTGGCACAATAAATATTATAAGTTTTTTTTTCAAAATAAATATTATAAGTAACCACCCACTTATCGTTTTGTACAAGACATGATAAAGAAAAGAAAACGCAGGGAGACGTAGTTGTTCTACTTCTACGTTTGAATCTTTGATAGAACACGTTCATGTCTTGGACTGTGAGAAATGCATGACCTCTCTCTCTCTCTCTGACCTCTCTTTCCAACGCGAGAGTGATGAATCAACCAGCCGGCAGCAGCCACTGCTGCATGCATGCTTCCCCAAGCGGCATTTGAAGAACGCCAAAAGGAACAAACATACCCTTGGTGACAAAATGCCCTCTTTTCCCCGAGGTCGCCAACTCGATCACCATGTTTGAGGTTAAATTTTATTTTTCTTTTTCCTTTGGTGTCTGTGTTATTTTTTAATCCATTAATTCGTAGGCCAAGCAGGGGGACCGACACCAATGGCTCAGATCACGCCAGAGCTGGAAGGCAGCAGCAACAGCAGCAGTTCTCGGGGCTCCCAAAGGAATCTAAGCCCCTGATGAGGCATCGGAAGCAGAGGACGGGCGCGGGCGCTGTGAGAGCTTCGATCGAGGTGGAGAATATTCTGAGCGGCGAGAGCGTCCATCAGCTAAGTTCCAAAACAGGAAATGTTAAACAAGAGCGACCAAAGCAGAGCAGATGCACAAAGCATCATTAGAGTATCATTACTCCCCGCCTTGTCCCCCACCCTCTATAAAAAGTCAGCTCATAAGCCGACGACCTCCCACACTTCCAAAAATTCACTGTTCCCTTTGTTGATCCCCTCCGATGTCCCTCCCTCTCCTACCTTTTGCTTTTGAACATATACTCGCAAAAGAATATACTTAGTTGTGCACTTGTGCTCCCTTTGAGAAGAAGTTATAATATGTAAATGTAATTTGGAGTTAGATAAGCGTTAGAAAGTATGAAAAAGATGGACCAAAAGTGCATGCCTTTGAGACTTTGAGTATCCGACTTTATCCTTGTGAGATTCCTTGCAGAAAAGGGAAACGACTTGTGAAGTTTTCTACGCGGGTAGCCTTCGTTATCAAGTCAAGTTTTTGGACTAAATATTTAGTCGTGCACACTGTGCAACAGGACTAGGAAGTCACTTCAGAGTTACGCTGATACAGTCCAATAACAGAGACTGCTGTGCGCAGAAGATGTCAACGGCTCGATTAGGTTTGGTGAAGTTTGTAAGCACGAGTTAGGTAGAAGATGTTTTCGGGGGATAAGTAGTTGGTAAAGATCTGCATCATCGCCCATTAGAGCGACTTGGCTGCTTGATGTCCTGTAAATAAGATAAAACTTTTGCAGAGGTCAGAAACCTCAGAACAGCGACTGAAGCTGCCGACTACAGTGGTGTCTGCCAGTCGATTGGAGGCTGGTCAACTGAACGAGCAGAGTTTGCTTCCTTGCTCATTGAGGTTGCTTAATATTGTGACAATTTTAGGTGCTCTCACTGTATTGTCCAATCAAGACGAGAGTCAATAGGATTTCTCTCTAGCTAAGCTAAGTTGAATCAAATTGCATATCATCAAATTGCAGTGCATGTGGAGCTTGGGGGGTTACCACTGAAAGGTAGAACATGTCTGAATACAGTTGAACTAGCGAAGCGTTTATTTACTTTTAGAAATAACTTTTGTATCTTGGGAATATCAGTGACTACTTTCATATAAAATTCAATTCTGATAAGAAAATGCATGAGGGAGAGAAAATAACAGCCCTCCTAATTCCTAATTAACCATTATAGATTGCCTTGGTAACCTTGCAGTTTTCACTTGTGTGCTAATCAATAAAGTCATGACAAGGTTAGTTAACAAATAATGGGATAATCATTCCAAACAGGAAAGCACCGAGACACAGCTTTTTCTTCCAAATATTTCATAACGTGTGTCATCATGCACATTTGTCTCCCTACGCTTAATTAAATAAGACCTTAGACCTTGTAGCCTTCAACTTTCATCTCCTCTCCCTCAGTCCATAAGAACACCCCCATACATAGACAAAGAGCCCCTCTATCTCTTGATACATATGTGGCAATATCAGCCTAATATTTCTTCCTTTAATACGAGTCATAATTAGGGGTGCGTGTGTGTGTGTGTGAGAGAGAGAGAGAGAGGAGGGAGAAAGCATGGCAGGAGAAGCAATAAACCAAAGTCAGGAATCCAATCCTCCTGTTGCAAAGAGAAAGAGAAGCTTACCAGGAACGCCAGGCAGTTACCATGAACACTAAGCTACTTAACTATACCTTATTTGTTTTCTTTCTGAACTCGTACTTTAATTTCCTCACAGTTCTTGCAATGTGGGTTGATTGACGTCCTTACACTTATTTGTGCAGATCCGGAAGCAGAAGTGGTCGCCTTGTCCCCGAAGACCCTCTTGGCCACCAATCGGTTTCTGTGCGAGGTATGCGGCAAAGGGTTCCAGCGGGACCAAAACCTCCAGCTCCACCGCCGCGGCCACAACCTGCCGTGGAGGCTGCGGCAGAGGACGTCGGCTCCGAGGAAGAGGGTGTACGTGTGCCCGGAGAAGAGCTGCGTCCACAACCACCCTTCGAGGGCCCTCGGTGATCTCACGGGCATAAAGAAGCACTTCTGCCGCAAGCACGGCGAGAAGAAGTGGAAGTGCGAGAAGTGCTCGAAGCGCTACGCCGTGCAGTCCGACTGGAAGGCCCATTCAAAGACCTGCGGCACCAGGGAGTATCGCTGCGATTGCGGCACACTTTTCTCCAGGTACTTGTTACGAGTCTTGTTCTAGAAACGAATAGCGGCCGGATATGGATCTACGTAGGATATATGCTAAGACCCTCTCGAGAACTGAGTTGTCAGCGAACTTTGTCTGCCTTCCTGTTGTTCTTATTTTCTGAAGTGTACTTGATGAATCAATCAGGCGAAAAAAATCTAAGTGCATGTACTTATGAGTCATGCATGCTCCTTAACCACTAAAGTTTTCGTCTATTAAACACTTGTTATACGTTGAATCCTAATGAATTCCTTGTGATTTGAGTCTTTCGTTTCGTTCTGAATCGCCAGGAGAGACAGCTTCATCACCCACAGGGCCTTCTGCGACGCCTTGGCAGAAGAAGCCGCAAGGGTCTCCGCAGCCTCCAACATCAGCAGCTTAACATCAATAAGCAATGGCAATAATTACCCTTTCAGTACTGCAGGCAGCAACCTAATGATGAGCTCAGGCATGCTGCAGTGCCTCCCCACTATTTTTAATCCTGTGATGTCTGATGGAGAAGCAGTCGATCATGCCACCAGGCCAGGCCTCTCTCTCTGGCTTGGCCATGGATCCAACGAGACCGATTCAACGAACAAAGATAATGATCGAACTCATCAACCGGTGAGCATGTCGAGCCTCTACAGCAACTCCTACACTTCGTGCTCGAGTTTACTGCAGCAAGATTGCCAATTAGGGTGGATTTACGGTAACAAAATGGCTTCTCCAAACTCTAGTGATCTGAGCAGCAGCACGCTGCCTGTGAGCAGAGCTCCAGGAGCTAATAATGGCTCGGAATCTTTTCTAGCAAGTACGGTGCCATCCCTGTACAGCACCCAGCAGCACCACAAACCAAAGGCTGCGACAGACATATCTGCCACCGCGCTGCTGCAGAAGGCTGCACAGACTGGCGTGACTTCCTCAACATTCCTCGGTAGCTTTGATCAGATCAGATGTCACAATGCTCGCATGCAGGATTGCAGCGATCAGTACGATAAGCTGTTGCTTGATGCATACCGTTCGAGTTTAGAGAATAATTCTGGCAGTGATATTGGGAAGTCTGTCAATGACTGCATGGAGCCGTCACATCCCCCGGCCGGACCGTTGTACCAGGCAAGATCCATCCGCACGGCTCAGAACAACGACGTAGGAGAGGGGGAGACGCGGGACTTCTTAGGTGTTGGCGTGCAAACTCTGTGCGCGTCGTCAATTAGTGGTTGGTACTAATAATTAGAACTCTGTTAGTGTTATGATCGAGATTTCTTTGTTTACTTTTTATAAGTTCAATTATGCATGATGAGCATGCTTTGGAAGGCCAAAAATAAAAGTGGACGTATGGCTGAAAAAAGCATTGGATCGTCAAGAATTATCAGACATCTTTTCCATTCAGGAATTTATGAAATCAGTTTAGATTTTTTTTCTCTCGTATGAATATACCGTTAGAACAATTCATTAGTTTGCTTTTTAGTTTATTGCGATTACACCATGCATGGTGGGGAAGAGCTATGGGGGGGTGGGGGGGGGGGGGGGGGGGGGGGGGGGGGAGAGAGAGAGAGAGTTTACTTTTTAGTTTGTTGCCTTTCACGCCTACCATGTGTATCTTCAGTTCGTGTAGTGGCACTTTTGCATTACCAGGGACTTTAACGTCGATGATCGAAAAAAAGAGACTTTAAAAGTGTCGGATTTTTTTTTGGGTAGGGTTTCCATCAAACTCATTTGAACTAGTCTCAATTTAATGCCAACTCTAACATTTTATTTTTATTTATCATGTTATAATTTTAACTTTTATTATGATAGGAAACAATTTACCCATTTAGTTTTTTTTAATCTCGTATAATTTATCAAAGGAAAACTATCCCAAATAATAATAAAAAGGTAGAGTTCTTATTAAAAGAAAGAAAACTTGTAGAAAAGTGGCAATGGGGTAAAATAAAAGGATTTTGAATAGTTTAGAAGACCACGGGATATATTTATTTTAACGCTCCCGAAATTACACCTCCCGCCACGTAGGCGGTCAGATTAACCCCGGGAGCGCTACACTGCCTGTTGCTCTACTGACATTGACCATTCAACAAAATAGCTTACGTGACACTAATAAAATAATAATAAACATAATAAAAAACTTAAACGCGGAAGAGTAGTAGTCGAAATGCCATGATGCAGGACTTTAACGCGAATCATGATGTTTCATATTATAAAAAAATATGCGGAAGTTCATGATATCTTTCAATATCGAAAATATGCGGAAGTTCATGGTGTCTTTCAATATAGAAAATAAGCGGAAGAAAACATGATGTCTTTGAATAACTAAAAGGATTAAACAGATATGCAACATAAAAGCTCAGAGCGGAATCATCAGTCATGTGCAGCGTTCTCCAAGCTCTGCGCCATCCATCTCCTCATCAGTTTGCGTTCTCACCTGCAAAATCCAATGCAGGGGAATATAATACACATGAGCAACTATGCCCAGTACAATAGCAATAGACGGTGAAATAAAGATCGATGATGATCATGAAATCAATGAATCAATCATTAGTTATGTCAATACTCTGTTCTTTACTATAACAATACTTTGCCTTTGCATTACTCTGCTTTTACTTTACAATGTCTCTGCTATGCTATGCAATATTTTACTTTACATTATCTCTGCTTTACTTTATAGTACTTTGCTTTACATTACTCTGATGTACATTACTTTACTTTACATTGTTTACTGTGAGTTGTACTACGTCTTTTACATTACTAGAGTTCCCTTAGAGTTGGTTGTCCTATGCGAGTTCGACTTTATTAGGTTGGGATGTCATGGGTGCCTCTCTGAATCTCTGATGCCAGTAAACCCATAAGAAAAAAGGGGTGGGTGTTACTACCTCATCCAGTTCGGAAGGTAGGGGGAAGAATTCCTACAATCCAGGAACAGTGGTCGGTTAAAAGACCTGTAGGTTCACTGTCTCCTCAACTAGCTACCTGTCCCTTTGTCATAATACTTTAATCTTTAAAGGGAATGGGTATGAACTTAGCATCACCCTTCATTCGAGATACATGTGGGAGAAAATCTGAAATTTCAGGAATAGTGGTCATCTAAGACAGTAGCTTCGATGTCCCCTCAGCTAGTCAGCTAACTACCTATCCCTCTTCTGCTTTAATCTCTGATCTTTGCTTTAACTTTAGGGACAGCACATAGCAATCTCATGTCTTTGTCCTTGCTTTATTTATCTTTAGTCATCATGAAATCTATACTTTAGGATCCAACAAAAAGTTGATCTCTGTACAATAGGACTCAGCCGGTATAGGTAAATTGGTCAGAGTCTCAGTTATGATTTAAAAAAATGATCATTTGGTTCACTGCCAGAATCGGTCGACCATTTCTGGACCGGTCGACCGTTTCTCGGTCGGGTGATCGGTCGTCCTTCCGATTGGTCGGTCGACTGTTCTCTGGAACTGATCGATCGGTCCTCTGGATCGATCGACCGTGTTCTTGATTTGGTGTCTGGGTGTCGGTCGACCGATCTGGGTGTCAGTCGACCGTTCGTTAGGCCATGAAGATGCGCATTGCACATTGGATCGATCGATCGTTCCCTGAGACCGGTCGACCGTTCGTAAGATCAATTTTGTCGGTCAACATTTAAATTGGTCGACCGCTATGGTGAGGCCGGTCGACTGGTAAGGAAGAACCCGCATGAGTTCTGTGAGCGGACCGGTCGACCGCTGATAGAATCGGTCGATCGGTCCCTGCAATAAAATAGGACCGTCGGACTTCTCCATTGATTCTGGCGGCCTTCCGGCCGTCATTTGACGTCGACATAAATATGAAAAGTATAGGAATTCACTTCAGGAACATAATGAACATATCCTACGCATTTAACAATCGCTATTTCATCGTCTAGGGATTTAGAACGCTAAGGGTACATTTTTTGGTTCGGCTATTGGAGTTTTCCGGTCACTGCTTGTCGTCCGTCAGTCGTCGGACGTTCGTTGTCGCCTGGAAGGGTTCGCCCCTTCTGCACGTATGTCAAGGAAAGGTCGAGGGTCATCGTTGGCTCATGTACGCGCGTGCTCTGCCTTGTTCGTCTGCTCGACGTCGCTCGATCGCCGGTTGTCGATCGAGAGGAAGAAGAAGATGAGGGAGAGGGAGGAGGTCAGGGGTTCCAAGAGCGCGAAAGGTGGTCCTCCCCCCTCTTTATACACCCCGGCCGACCCTTGGTCGGCCGGAGATTAAACGACGGGAGGCCAGGGGAGGCCACGCCTCCCCTGCCGACCGTTCGTTTTATTTCTTTTTCTTTTTTTTATTATAAAAGCCGATACGTTACATTTATAGTTTATTAAAATATAATAATCGGTAATTTTTTAGAAACTGTATGAAGACTAGAGTGTATAATAGAAAATAGTGATATTTTTTACTGTAAGGGTACTGGGCAGGAGTCTTGCACTATATATCTTTTTGTTATTATAAGGTTTGGAGTCTGATTTTTATAATTATTTATTTAATTATGATTTTTTTGTTCTCATGCAAATACTCAATTAATTAAAATGATATATTGAATATAAGTAAATCAAGTGCCACAACTATATAAAAAATATCCATGAAATCTTGAATTCATATATTACAACTTTTTCCGGTTTAGACCCTTAACGTCAAGGGTTATTATACATAGATTTTTTCAATTGGTTAGAATTTTTTTCAATTAGAAAAGAAGGTCTATGGATCATATGCAAGAAAAGTAAAGACTAAAAATAAGAAAACATATAGATTTCGTTGATGGCATTTGAACTCGTGATATTTCGATCTTCCTTGTGCTACACCCTTGTTGCCCTGCCAAATAGAAGTTGAACATTTGTTTCTACACAATTTAATTGTTTACTTCCGGATGATTGATCCGTCTGTCCAATATTCCTACTTTTCTAATAGAGACATCACCCAAATCTAAAACTTACCCATTGTCCTAATTTTTTTTGTAGAAAAATAAGTGATCCATATATATGGACCACCGTTAGATCGTGATCAGACAGTTCATAAATAGACATTTATTTGAATGCATCTTGATGATACTTATTTGTGAACCGTTAGATCATAATTCAATAATGATTTATATATATGGGTCACTATTTGCTCACATAGTCCTTATCATATTGACCATTACTGTCATGGCGACCAATACCAGGAGCTCACATTGGCAAGTATCATCCAATATTCGTGATTTGTAATGATTAATATGGGCAATATTGGTTATCAAAGATGTTCTTTTATAAAATTTATATGAAATATAAAATTATTAATGTTATATTAGTTAATAAACATAAAGTATACTATGAATATGTTTTTTTATTCTTTTATGTCATGTACATGCTAATGTTGTATTGCTATGATATGCTTGAGAAATGAATGATGTTTTCCACCTATAGTATACAATTGTATGCCAAATTTTAATTTTAAAAGCAACATTGTATTGAGTTGACATATTGAAATTTTAAATTTGGCCATCGTCGTATTGGATTTATTAGTTGATTGGATCCAAACGCGAGTATTTGGATTAATCATATTGACTCGAGAAAATCAACTACCTCAAGGAATGGGATAACTCACTAAAAATTAATTCATTTTTAATAATTGATAAAGTAAAGTACTAAATTCAATTGAATTCGGAATGTGGCATGAATATATTGAAATAATTTATTATTATGTAACAATGTATATACATGTAGTATGCATTTGTTGCATAATAAACAAATGTACAATCGATGTTCTAGACCACAAATGAATATAAATTCAGATATTAACATGAAATAATACAATTGATCTTAATTGGTACAGATATGTGTTAAAAGATATGTGTTAATATAATAAAATTGCCTATTTCCAAAATATTATATTTTAATTTTTTTATTCACTCCAATTCAAACACAGCATACGATAATAGACTAACTCGTGTTAGATAGACGATTGTACATTGCTCCACCACATTGTTATTTCAATTTTATTTTCCATCCAAACCAATTTATGGGTGATGTTACATATTGTTGTGGTACAAATTTGAAACATCTTGTTTTTTTATAGGAATTTCAGCAAAAGGGAAAAAAGCTGAAATAAGTAGTGAGGAGAAGGCAAATCAAGAAATTTAGAATTTAATTTTTATCGAGTCTTAGCAGAGAAAATGACATCCGAATTATAAATAAAACGTAAACAAAGAGGCTTGTGGACTTATTATACGGAAAGAAAAGTTTACAAATAACATTAGGAAACAAATAACTATTGTATTTTTTTTTATTTGGGAGTCAATTAAATAACTATATTAACAAGATGTGTATGTGATATAATTAAAAGATAAATATGATTATTATTTTATTTAAGATGATGAGGATGATATGGAGTGGTTAGAAATGGAAATCCAGCATGGCCCAGTACGGGTCAGATCCTGTCACGCTGCTCAGCAGGCTGTTGGGCACAGTCCACAGTCCGACACGGACAAGACGAGCATGGGCCCAAGCAGATTAGCTTGATTTTTTTAAATATAGTTAATTCTTTAAGCATTATATTATAAGTTTTATAATTATACTATACATATATTTAATCATATATCATAAATTTTATAACTATATTATATATAAAAATATTTATATTTATATCTAATAATCACTCTATATCATATATTATAATACGATTTTTTGTTACTCTAAATCTTAGGAAAAAAAATGTGACTATTTTTTTTATCTAATTTAAGGTTTACAGGAAAAAAAAGAGTGGTCGGATCGGATCAGTCGGGTCAAAATCGTGCCATGTCGGATGAGAAAGTCCATCTTTAGGAGTAGTTTAATATAATTATCTTAGTAGATAAAAATAATTTAAATATAAACATGATTATTACATTTATTTAGGAATTCTTCACTTTCTTAATTTGTACTTTCATTTAAAATATAAATATACACACTGTTATATTTTAAATTTTATAGCATAGATTTTTTTTATAACATTTGCACAGTAAGTTATAAATAAAACATAAACAATATATTGGCCTGTGGACTTATTACATGGAAACAAAAGTTTACAAATTTGTATGCAATAATAAAAAATACCCTCTTAAACCATTATCCAACACTTTGATCCTAATTATGAGGGGTACATCTTTGCTTAGTATTTTTTATTTATTCGGTAATAACTTATCAATATTTGGCTGAAATGATCACATCGAGCCGTTGACGGGGCATCGAAGGACGATGGTCTCCACCGAGAGTCCGGGACCGAAACCGAAGAGCAAACCCCACTCGAGCCCTTCTCCGGCGGTGCAAAGCGCCCTCTCCGACGACCTCGTCCTCATCGCCTCCATCACGAAGAAGACGCAGGCGCTCCACATGTTCCCGTACTCCCTCAGCACCTCCCTCGTCGCCTCCAGCTTCTCCTCCCTCAGTCCGAGCTTCTTCTCCACGGCGTCGATGATGGCCCTTCCTCCCGTGTGCATCACCCAGAACACCTCGTTCCAGTCCGAGATCCCTAGCGGCTTCAGGGCCTGGGCGACCAGCTTGTCAATGGCGCCGCCAACGTAGGACGGTATCTTGGGATGCAGGTTGAACACGAGCCCCACCTCCCTCAGTTTCCCCACGATTGCGCCCTCGGAGCCCTCCACTATGTTCTCCGAAGTCCAGACGAGCTCGAATATGGTACGCTCCACGCCGGGACGCGGGTCCGCTCCGACGATCACTGCTCCCGCACCGTCCGCGAACAGGGCCTGCGTGACGAGGTTCTCGGGGTGGGTCTCGCAGGGGCCTCGGAATCCCGAAAGCGTGACCTCGGAGGTGACGACGAGGATGCGAGCGCTGGGGTTGTTTTCGGCCACGTCCTTGGCCAGGCGGAGAATGGTGCCTCCGCCGTGGCAGCCCTGCTGGTAGAGCATGAAGCGCTTGGTCGAGAGAGGGAGGCCGAGGAGCTTGATGAGCTCGTAGTCGGCGCCAGGCAGTGAAGCGCCCCCGGTGCAGCAGAAGACGAGGTGCGTGATATCCGAGATGGGACGTCCCCAGTCCTTGATGGCCTTCCTCGATGCTTCAGCGGCGAGCCGCGGCACCTCGACGTCCATCAGCTCTTGGCGGATGTCGACGGAAGGAGCACGGTAGGCGGTGATGCTGGGATTCGCTCTTAGTATCTCGTCGGTCAGGCACATGTAACGCTTCTCAATAGCTGATTTTTCGCCTGATTAATTTATACGTAGAGGAGCAAAGAAAATTGCATGCATGTTAGTACTAAATTAACACGAACTTTGAACTGTTGAACTTAATAAACTTTGTGAATATTATGACCTATGCATGAATATTAAGCTAGTAGTGCTTACACATTCTGGAGAACTTTTGTTTGAGCTCCACCATGTGCTCGCTGTTGGTGATCTTGAAGTAGTAGTCGGGGAAGGTGCTCTGATCAACTTCGTTCGCCGGCACGGCGGTGCCGAGGCCGAGGATGGTGGCGATTCCCGCCGACTTCTCGATGGACGACGGCGTCATGTTGCCACCAAGAGATCCCATGGCTTGCCTTGGGTATGGGTGAATGGCTACTTAACTTAGAATCTAATTAGTATCCCACTTGGTGTGGTGCAATTGAGACGATCTGCTAACAGATGAGATGCTCTCAAATTGGAGGTGCTTAGGTTTTCTGAGTTCGATGAAGATTTTGAGCGTAATCCACCCCTATAAATAGGAAGCCCCGAGGAGTTCTGTGAGTTTGTGACTACAGGAAACTATTGGAATCGTGGTCATTAAATATTAATTCTAAACACGTAAACTTTACATAGTTGGATGACGCGAGAGCAGTGAGATTATATGTACTATATAAATTGAAATAAATTATATCACATTCGAAATATGGATTTTTGCTGATGTCCAAATGAGATAAATTAATTGTTGATATTTTTTTTATCGTTAGAATTAATTTCTCCTTCATTTAAAGAAAAGAAATTATATATCTCGGCGCGTGGATTATGGAGCTGAAGTGATAATTAGTATGTACTAAAAAAGTAGCCAGCTCCCAAACAAAACAAGCATGAACTACGCAGTCGTCCCTGCATGCAGTTGACTGCTGCACGGACCTGCCAACTTTTGCATCCAACAACTTCGTGTCTCCGAGCTGGTGAGACGTGTCCTTTGTCATGAAACCAACACAATTCCGAATATATTAGTTTAAATATTTATGGATATAAAAAAAATTGTTAAAAATTTCATTTATCATAGTCGGATCATATATTAATCGGGATAACATCTGTCGGGCTCAATGATGAACTAAAATTTTAATCCATCATTAATGCGATTAATTCTTAACGTCAATTGAATTGGACGATATTAAAAAAAAAGAATATATTGATCAGGAATAATGATGCAGTAGCAGTACAATGCTCCAATCATGGACTCCTAGATAATTAATATTTAAATTTGTTTATATATATATATATATATATATAAAAGAACTTATGTACTTATTTAATTTTTAATTTTCTCATTTCCTTATTTTACAGGAAAAAAAATATGCAAACTTTGCATAACAAGTTTCATGCATTTTGACAAAGTACGTACAAAGCAACGGTAATTAAGCTATTCCATATAAATTAATGATGATGCATTTATTATAGTGATCTTAAGTATCTATTGTACTGTTCTCCCCCGTATGTTTCTCTAACTACGATAGGTTAGCATATATGCAAACAATTTTTTTTTATTTAAATAAAATGTCGAAATTTCGATCTTGTGCGTAGAAAAAAGGTTAACATATATAACAAATTGATCACTCGTCATAGTTACAAACAATTCGAAATGAACCAAAATAATCGGAAAACTTTCTCGGAGCAAATAATAATAATAATTAACACTCATATTTGTTTGTGCATGAAACACATGTTCGGGGGTTGAACAGGCCAACACTATATCCACACGTTTTCACTATGTACATTTTTTTTCTTCACGTAGTCACAGCTGGTGAAGCATTTACATTTTACAGGATTAATTTGTTTGAAATGGAATGGAACATGGGTGGGTGGAAGTTTCATTTTCAAATGGATTCTTCTATTTTGGCGACTGGTAGTCAAGCAAGTAAAGAGAGCAGAAGCATGGGCCAACGCCAAACCTCTCTCTCTCTCTCTCGTCTACCCATAAATTAAGTAGGGACAGGGTCAGGGTTGTTTAATTGGCTAGAGACAAACTCAGTTTGCTGGTAACAGCAAAAGTTTAATTAGGAAATATATAGTACGCTCATTTTTAAGAAACGAGTCAATCTTCACTAGTTTTGTACCTCTCCCAACCCCGTGAAATCGAAATATAACTTATTAAAATTTAAAATCAAATTCAACGAAAAAAATATTTCAAATATAAATGAACTCTTAAAATTTTCAATATGCCGTACGTACATACATTCACATATATTTTTTTAAAGGGAAATCATCATTGCATTAAGTAAAATGGCACATAGTGTCCGTATACACACAAAAAAAAATACATATCAAGATATCTATCACGAGCATTCTATATAATTAAAGGATCATCACAATTAGCACGAGCCCTAAACTATATTAAATTATTAAATTCAGGTTTAATAAGAAAAACTTAGCATCCGTTGATTTTAGGCTTATAAATACAAAATCCTGACTCCGATTACTCAAATATAATTTACTAATCACACTTAAATTAATTAGTTTTTTTAGTAACGAATTACCTAATACGTAGCACTAATTATTATACTTAAATTAGCACGTTTTCTTACAAAATCAATGAGGAGCATTCTAACATGATGAGCCACAACGTACGTGTACTACACATATTTCAATTGGTTGAATAAAAAATGTCTGTTGATTTAACATGGTGAACTAATTCAATTAGTAACGGGGTGAATGAAAAATTAAAATGAGAGAGATACAACGATGCTATTAAGAAGAAAAATAACTTATTAATGATATTTACACTCTCAAACGATGAATGAAATAATTACTCCAATAATAAAAAAAATATTGTAGGACCTACCGAACATATAAAGAATGTGATGCATACCAATTGCCCTTGATTATTCATGTGGAAATTAAAATATCAAGTCTTGAGTCGTTTAATTTTGATGTTAAATTATGTTCCAACAAAATTATACATTACATACGTTATCTAGCTAGTATGTTCACCAGATTCTTGGCTTGTTACATTCATGTTACCTGTTGGCATGAACAACGTGCTGTTTTTGTTGAGTCACAACGATGTTTCAAACACGAACTTAAAAGCTTAAATGATTCATATTTATATATCAGAAAATGAGTATATAACATTTTTTTTCAATTCCATATCTTACTAATGTCACTTTCTCCGTGCAATATCTTTTCTTAGCTTTTTTACAACACAAAAGAAATTAAAAAATATTTCTAAAGAGAAAAAACCGTAATCTCCAATACTTTTTATTAATATCTTAGTGCTGAATAAATAAATATTCTTAAACAATAAAGTGCACGGTATTATTTTCCTTTCATATAATTAGGAGAAGTGGTTGGATTTAAGAGATTATATGGATGTTTGATTAATGTGTATATATATCTGTTATGCAATTATAGTTATGTTAACTTATCAACAATAATTTCATGTGGAGGTAGCACTCGATTCTTAATTTTGAAATGTGTGTTAGATGTTGTAATTAATTAAACCACATTAAAACCTACAAGCGCAAAAATAAAATAAATGTCGCACATATAGCATTATTTGAATCTTCCAATTATCATATTACAATACTCCTGTGCATTGCATATATATATACGTTATATAATAAACATAAAATAATTGCAAGACTACCAAATTACACCATGATCGGGTTTTAAATATGGGGATAAGTAGCCTGTGGGGGTCATTGTAGATCTCTTAATTTACGTAAAATCATCAGTTAAAAAAAATGATGCAGTCATTCGATTCAGCAGCACTGAGTTAGAGTATCGAGAACTCCTCATTTTCTCCTTTTAATTTTTTTCTCCTCCTGCGCTTCCCGACGATCTCGCCACATCGCTGAAATGTCATATTTCTTGCTACGTGTCTGCAACATTGGACTTTGCTCACTTCAATATTTGGTATTCTTTTTCTCTATTTTATTTTTTTCCCTTTGTCGTCATTTCCTTTTTTTCTCTCCTCATTCACCTTCGTGCTTTGAAGTTGTTTTGCCTTTCTGCGTATTGTTGCCTACATTGGACATTTGTTTCTCATTGTTTCCACCTTCGTGCTTTGAAGTTGTTTTGCCTTTCTGCGTATTGTTGCCTACATTGGACATTTGTTTCTCATTGTTTCCTGCTATCGTTTCAAATGTCAATAAGGAGAGACAAATGTCCAATGCAGGCAACAAATGAGAGACAAATGTCCAATGTAGGCAATGGGGGAGAAAAAAAAAGAATACCAAATGGTGAAGAAGCAAAGTTTCATTATGAGATTATTATACTGTCGTACATTTCGCGTGTTAGGCATATAAAATTACCTAACACATATAATTTTCTTACTCTTTTCGATATTTTTCATTATATATTACTCTTGAGATGCTTTGGTTGTTGGAGGGCGACTTGAATTAATTTATATTTCAGCCATGTGTCTTCTTCATCTGAGAAAGAAAAAAAAAATAGAAATTATTTGGTTGAACAGTATGGTCTTGGTCTGGTTGGTCTTAAATTATATGGTTGCACTACAAGAAAATCACGATTTTCCGACGGATAATTTCCGACGGTTCTAAATCCGTCGCAATTTGCGACGGATTTTTCGACGGTTTCGTTTTCGACGGATTTTTCGATGGTTATGACCGTCGAAAATGATTTATATTATTATTTAATTTTTCGATGATTAGGAACGTCGATATTTCCAACGGATTCAACGACTTTTCTTACGGTCGTAAATGAAAAAATTAAATTATATATTTTTTATATTATTATTTAATTTTTCCGAAGGATTTTTCGACGGTCATGACCGTCAGAAATAAAAAATAAATTATGTAATTTATTATATTATTATTTAATTTTTTTGACGGATTTTCCGACGGTTACGACCGTCGAAAATGAAAAAATAAATTATATATATATTTATATTATTATTTAATTTTTCGACGATTAGGAACGTCGATATTTCCGACGGATATCCATCCATCGCAAAATCCGTCGCAATTTTCGAAGGTCGTAATCGTCGGTAAATGTATAATAATATCATATAAAGAGTATTTTATTAATATAACTAGCGACGGCCCAAACTGACGGTTCAAATCGTCGGTAAAATAAAAAATAAATATTATATATAACTAAATATATTTTCGATGATCACAATCGTCAGTAATTATAAAAATGATTAATATTTACGTTTTCGACGGCCGAAACCGTCGGTAATTAAAATTTTGTTATTCCGCTTCTTTTTTCCCTTTTTCCGCTTTCGTTATCCCTTTATATTCCTCCTCCTCCCTCTTCTCTCTCTCCCTCCTCCCTCCACTCCTCTCTCTCCCTCCTCTCTTCTCTCTCTCTCGGCCGCGAGCACCCTCTCCCGCGTCGGACGCCGGCGACCCTCTCCGCGCCAGCGTCTCTCTCTCTTTCTCTCTCCGGCCAGAGGCCGCTGTCGGCCGGATCTCGCCGCTGGCGGCCGGATCGACTGTCGGGCGTTCGGATCCGGCCGCCTGGCGGCGGATCCGGCCCCCAGCGGCCGGATCGATCGCGGGCGGCCGGATCGGCCACCAGGCAGCTAGATCCGGCCTCCAGGCGGCCGGATCCGGCCTCCGGCGGCCGGTTCGGCCGTCGGGCGTTCGGATCTGGCCCCCAGCGGGCGGCCGGATTTGGCCGTGGCCTGAGCTGGCCGCAGTCCGATCCGGCCGCTAATTTTTTTTATATTTAAAAAATTATTTGCGACAATTGCGATCGTCGAAAGATCGACGGTTGCAACGCCCGTCGAAAGTTTCGACAGTTGCGACCGTCGAAAAGTTGCGACGGTTCGAACCGTCGGCCTTTTTTGGCGGTTGCAACCATCGAAAATATCGACGGTTCGGACCGCCGGCCTTTTCCGGCAGTTGCAACCGTCAGAAATTTCATCGGTTCGAACCGCTGGGGACTTTTTCGGCGGTTGCAATCGTCGGAAAATTTCGACGGTTCGAACCGCCGGGGACTTTTTCGATGGTCAGACGAATTTTTTTCAACTGTCGCAAATCGGTTTGCGACGAGCGTTTTTCCGACGGATCGATTTCGACTAAAAAACCATCGATAATTACGTTACCGACGATTTTCGGGCTGATTACCGACGGTCCGGACCGTCGGTAATAAGCGTTTTCTAGTAGTGTTGACGGTATGCCCCTCAAGATTAACAATTAGAAATCGCAGTGGTGCGCACCGAAGTCTATATATAGTCTCCGTTTGCTCTCGAAAATTTTCACCGGAATCGAGAGCCTAAAGCACTAAGCTCAGATCGATCACCTTTCAGTAACACGCCTTAAGTTTGATCTAGTTAGATCTTATAGTACCTGAAAGTCACGTATATCCATCTAAGAAGTCAAGACATGGGATCTCTTGGTGGCAACATGATGCCGTCGTCCATCGAGAAGTCGGCAGGAATCGCCACCATCCTCGGCCTCGGCACCGCCGTCCCGGCGAACGAAGTTGATCAGAGCACCTTCCCCGACTACTACTTCAAGATCACCAACAGCGAGCACATGGTGGAGCTCAAACAAAAGTTCTCCAGAATGTGTAAGCACATGTTCACAAAGTTTATTAAGTAAAATAGTCCATAATTCGAGTTATTAGTTCGTGCTAACATGCATGCAATTTTCTTGTCTCTTCGACATATAAATTAATCAGGCGAAAAGTCAGCTATTGAGAAGCGTTACATGTGCCTGACCGACGAGATACTAAGAGCGAATCCAAGCATCACCGCCTACCGTGCTCCTTCCGTCGACATCCGCCAAGAGCTGATGGACGTCGAGGTGCCGCGGCTCGCCGCTGAAGCATCGAGGAAGGCCATCAAGGACTGGGGACGTCCCATCTCGGATATCACGCACCTCGTCTTCTGCTGCACCGGGGGCGCTTCTCTGCCGGGCGCCGACTACGAGCTCATCAAGTTCCTCGGCCTCCCTCTCTCGACCAAGCGCTTCATGCTCTACCAGCAGGGCTGCCACGGCGGGGGCACCATTCTCCGCCTGGCCAAGGACGTGGCCGAAAACAACCCCAGCGCTCGCATCCTCGTCGTCACCTCCGAGGTCACGCTTTCGGGATTCCGAGGTCCCTGCGAGACCCACCCCGAGAACCTCGTCACGCAGGCCCTGTTCGCGGACGGCGCGGGAGCAGTGATCGTCGGTGCGGACCCGCGTCCCGGCGTGGAGCGTCCCCTATTCGAGCTCGTCTGGACGTCGGAGAACATAGTGGAGGGCTCCGAGGGCGCAATCGTGGGGAAACTGAGGGAGGTGGGGCTCGTGTTCAACCTGCATCCCAAGATACCGTCCTACGTTGGCGGCGCCATTGACAAGCTGGTCGCCCAGGCCCTGAAGCCGCTGGGGATCTCGGACTGGAACGAGGTGTTCTGGGTGATGCACACGGGCGGGAGGGCCATCATCGACGCCGTGGAGAAGAAGCTCGGACTGAGGGAGGAGAAGCTGGAGGCGACGAGGGAGGTGCTGAGGGTCTACGGTAACATGTGGAGCGCCTGCGTCTTCTTCGTGATGGAGGCGATGAGGAGGAGGTCGTCGGAGAGGGCGCTGCCCACCGCCGGAGAAGGGCTCGAGTGGGGTTTGCTCTTCGGTTTCGGCCCCGGGCTCTCGGTGGAGACCATCGTCCTTCGTTGTCCGTCAGCGGCTTGATATCGTATAGTTGGCAACAATAAATATTAAATAATTCTTATCCGATAAATTAAATAACTAGAGAATACCCTCCCGCAATATTATTCTTAGATTGTTTTTGGAAATTAAAATTATAATTTATATAATAATAAGTGACACTTAATTATTACTTGAGCAGTTTTATTGTCAAGATTGATACGCAAAAGATAAATAAAAAGTGTAATCAAATTATATACATATAAGTTTTAAATCCATGAAATAATTGTAATTGACTCAAAATTATATAAGTAATCAAACGATCATGTAGTAGAAAAAGTTTATGACATAATTATGATTTTCGAAAGAAAAAAATTTCTCACCTCATAAGAATTATTTTTCTAATATAACATTTCAATGGGATGAATTTAAAATTTCAAATCTGTTGCAAAAAAAAATCTTGGGAACTTCTTTGCACATACCAAAATTAAAAGTAATTTTATAATAAAATATATATAAAATACAAAATTGAGGATGTCATCTAAGATTATAAATAATTCTGTTTATGTGGAATCGATTTTTTATAACTATATTTTATGTTGAGACAAAAAAACATGTTATTAGTAAGGAATGTTATATATGAAGAGAATATTTAAAATTCACTCCAACTACCAAGATAATGCATGTAAGTTATAAAAAAAATAAAAAAAATGATAGAAGAATATGTTTTAAAAGTATAGTTTTTTGGGGGAAAATCCATAATCTTTACTTATATTAATCAAGTAGACGTTTCCATACACTTCGTATTGATTATTAACTTTTTTGCTATTTTTTATTATATATAAATTATAAAGTGAAGAAGAGAAATGAATGGACCCATAATTATCATGTTTTGGATAACATGTTATTGATGACTTATTTCTATCATTTATATCATAGTGATGAAAGTTACTTATTACTTAAAAGTAATCACCAAAACAACTTAAAAAGCAATCACAAAATCTTTTATTTACGGCTTTTTGGCTTTACTATTTCTTCAACATTCAACTTACATGCACATTCACTATGCTATCCAATTTGGAATTAAAGACTTGTAGTGGATTCTAATTTTATTTGCCACATCAAAATGATTAGACAACAAAAGCAAACGGAATTGGGTTTTATATTTGACTTGTTTCTTGTTCTCCTTTTGTTAGCATTATAAAAATGTCAATGATAGTTGACATTAGTAGGGACGTTACATGAGAATGATATTTATAATTTTGTTAACATCAAATTGTCACGTCAGTTATATATTAACCTTATGGAATTTAAACATTTCAATCTATAGATCATATACAAATTAGGCAAGACAAATTTTGAATATATTATAAATTTAAATCAATAGAATGAATTAATCTTTTAACCGTATCTAAGGTGTGTGGCACGCATTTAAGTAATAAGTTTTCAAATTAAGTTATAGTCGAGTATGAAGTAAATAGTAATATCGATCCTTGATGATAATAGTTTAATAGTATAGTATATACAACGTCTAGCAAATAAAGATAATTGATGAAAATATAAAAAATAAAAAAAAATATTTATGGTCCGTTTGGATTAGCTAATATAAAATAATTGATAAATTTAAATGCTAATAAGTATTTTATTAACTAAAACTTATTTTTAAAATAAGTAATTACAAGTTTAGGTAAAACTACTTATATTAATAAACTAACCGACTTATTTTATTAGAAAAAAATAAGCACCCCTCCCCTGTTTATTCTTTTTTACTTATAAATAAATTTAATATATCCTTATCAATCATATTATAATGTTATCAAACATTGAAATTTTTTCAAAGCATAAGTTGGTTATAAGTTTAGCCAAACGGGGCCTTACATGAAAATCATGACTTCGGTAAAATAAAAATGAAATTATATTCACTGAGATTTTGTAATTACTTAATGATCTTAATTATTCATATGATTTCTAATGATATTCCAAATATTAACCTTTAAGTTATGAAATTAGAAATGTGCTATTAAAGTGAAAAAAAATCATATGAATAAGAAAAACATTAGAGTGAAAAAAAAATTAAAATAAGAAAAAAGATCAATGGAGATGGAAGCATTAAAGTGATATCCTGGCTTTATTTATATACAATGGTGTGATTGGGCATCTTGGCACTTGGCATGGATGCCTTCAACCAATGCTACTCAATGAGGTTGAGGCACTTGATTTTGATTGTCAACTTTGCTTTTATCATCGTACGTTCCATCCTTAATTGCATTGGTAGTAGTATTCACTTTTTTTTTCCAAAGATCTGACACGAGAAAAAATAATTTTTAATAAATAAATAAATTACTTTCATGAATGAAGTTTAAATTGTAAACCTCTTGATTATGAGTCACGTCACTCCGTCAGTATGGAGGTAAGGATATATTTTTGTGCATATATATGATTTTATTCTCATAAAATTCAAACTGGTTGGTGTAAGTGGAGGAAAGCCACTGGAGTACTTTGTGATAGAAAAGTACCCAATAAAGTTAAAAGAAAATTCTATCGTACTGCTATAAGATCGACAATGTTATATGGTAGCGAATGTTGGGCTATGAAGGGACAACATGAACGTAAAGTGGGGGTAGCCGAAATGAGGATGTTGAGATGGATGTGTGGTCATACAAAATTAGATAAGATTAGGAATGACCATATACGTGAACGAGTCGGAGTGGCTCCTATTAGTGAGAAAATGGTAGAGAATCATTTGAGATGATTTGGTCATGTTTAGAGAAGACCATTAGATGCGTCAGTAAGAAGAGTAGATCAAATAATCTGGAGTCCGATTAAAAGAGGGAGAGGGAGGCCAAGGCGGACACTTGGCGAACTAATAGAGCAAGATCTATTGGTGAATAATATACCGAAAGGTTTGATTACTAATAGAGCGGAATGACGTCGTATGATCCATGTAGCCGATCTCACCTAGTGGGATAAGGCTTTGTTGTTGTTGTTGTTGTTGTATATGATTTTATTCATAAGTATATTTTTGGGCACATATATGTTTTTTTATTCATATATAAGTTCCATATCCAAATGTGCAAAACTTTGTTATTCTCCAAGAAACCACATCAAAATCACAACTCCCTGAATGGTCTGAACATTAATGATTAATTCCTTAATTAGAAAATGAACAATTTTCTATAAGTAGTGGAGGAGAAACTGAGGATGTGTTAAACACATTTTTCAGCCTTAGGTGAAGGAATAATGGGTGCCATGTTGAAAATTTCCCCTCTTTGTTACGCCATCTTGCATGCATGAATTCCTTGATCCAGAAATAATAGAGCGGCATAATTAAGAAACTGCATAATAATAATGTACATAAAACTATTTTATGTTGATAAATTGTCAAAATTCAAAATAAAGCACGTAATAATACTCAATGACTTCTACTGTAATACCAAAGAATGAAAAAAAATGTGTTAAAATTATGAAAATAACATGACAAAAATACTTTATAGTTCACGCATTCATTAATAAGAGGAATTAAGTCCATTTTTCTAATTGTGATACCTAGTGCATTTTTTTCGAATTTTAATGTAACAATTGACAAAATGATAGAAGAACGAGTCCGAGAGTGAACAACATAGTGCATGGTTATGCTAATGATCGGTATTACATCAATCTATTCCCACATGGCCGTCAAATAGTGCTTTATAAGCATGTGTTTGACAGTAACATAGTGGGAAACAATACTTACCAAAGCTGAAAATTTTTTAGTTACTACCTCTTTGCCATCTATATGATTACGCCTAGATAAATTAGTGCTTGCAGCTAGAAAGGTCTCTATCTTAAGAAATTATACCTAAACAACCTTAGATAAAAATCAAGTTGCCAACAAATGGTAATGCTAAGAAATCAACTTGAAATATGAAAGAAACCTTATGAGCACCCATTACCTATCAGCAAGCAAAGACCAAGAAAGGCGCTTGCACGAGCTTGAGCAAAAAGGAAAGGAGTACAGTTCCATAAAGAAATCATGGTCTAATGATTATCCTTCAAGCTTCTCAAGAAGCATAACTTGTGTCTGTGCACAACAAAGCATGATGGCTCATTTCGCTGCAGGTACCATGGGAATATTGAACCAAATGAGAACCATATTGATGAACAACCACCAGCTTAAAAGAAAAAAGACGAAACACAAATATAACCTACGAGTCAGACCACCAAGCTGATGAAATTTATAAATTTCAAATTTCAAATGAATTATGTGTTGATACTCAAAAGGGTGCTTAATGAAATAGTGTATTATTTGAATGAAATAATACATATTTGAATGAAAAGACTTAAACTTATAAAGGTGCATTTTTGAATGAAAGATTGCAACATATGGCAAGGGACATGTTCATACACAAAGAGTTGTGTCCTTACATGAAGAGTTGTGTCCTTACATGTAGGGTTGTGTCTTTTCATTACCTATAAATACTAGTCCCCTCTTGAGTTGAGATCATTCACTTCTTCCCTTGCTTTGCAAATTCATTGAGTAAGAGATTGTGAGTTTTTCAATACTGCTAGTCGACGGACTCTAAGGCTTCGTTGTATCCTGAGAGTGTTGTTACTGTAACCCGATAGCAAACTTTGTGTGGGGGCAAATAACTCTCTAAAGATCGCGATATGTCGTGCCTCGAAGTCTGATTTTTGTTCCATCTTCCCCATTTATTTCCAACAATTTAGAGAGTTATTGCGAAGATGGCAACGGAGGCTAATGCTGCGTTCAAAGTGATGAATCAAGAGTTTATGAAATTGGATCATTTCGATGGCACCAATTTCAATCATTGGAAGGATAAAATGATGTTCCTACTTGCGGTGCTCAATGTCGCATACATCTTGGATCCAAAATTGAAGCCGATAGAAGAACCGACTGTTGATGCAAGCGAGGAACAACAAGCAAAAGTTGCGGAGCAAAAGAAGAAAAGAGAAGATGATGAGTTCGCGTGTAGAGGACACATCATAAACACCTTGTCTGATTGCCTCTATGATCTTTACATGCCAATCAAGTCTCCCCTTGAAATCTGGAAAGCGTTGGAAGACAAGTACAACACCGAGCGACAAGGCACTGATAAATTTCTTATGATGAAGTATTTCGAATTCAAAATGTCCGATAACATTCTCATCTTGGATCAAGTCCATGAATTACAAGTCCTAGTAAACAGGCTTCATGATCTGAAAATTATGATTCCCTAGTCACTACAAGTTGGAGCAATAATTTCAAAATTGCTCACAACTTGAAATGATTATAGGAAGAAACTCTTGCATATGGCAGATGACTTCACAATAGAAAAGATACTCAGGCATTTGCGCATCGAAGAAGAAAATAGAAAGCATGGTGCAGTGTATCTTCCACATAATTCTAAAGTGAATTATGTTGGTGAAGTTGAGAAGAATAATGCTCAGAAAGGCGAGAGAAAATTTTCTTCGAATACTGATGACAAGCAAGATTTGAAAAAAAAAAGCGAACTTGTTACAACTATAACAAAAGGGGGCATTATGCCAACCAATGTAGACTACCAAAGAAGGGCAATCATTCTAAAGAGGTTCCTACTTCTAATGCTAATGTTATTGAAGAAAAGGATTTAATTGCAATGATCACTCAAGGGATTGAAGAAATTCAAATTGGTGTGATCAGTGAAGTAAATATGACATCTATCAAACATTGTGATTGGTGGCTTGATTCAGGTGCTACCGTATATGTTTGTAACAATAGAGAGCAATTCAAAAGCAATGAAGATGTTGCCAATAAAGAAATCCTTATGGAAAATAATAATTCGGTTAAAGTGCTCGGGCAAAGAATGGTGGAACTAAATTTCACTTCTGGAAAGAAGTTGGCATTAGTGAATATTCTTTATGTTCCAGAGTTGAGGAAAAGTTTGGTGTCTGCTAGTTTGCTTTGTAAGAAAGGATTCAAAGTTATTCTTGAATCTGATAAATTTATCTTGCTTAAGAATGATATATTTGTGGGAAAAGGATATTGTAATGAGGGTATGTTCAAACTCAGTATCAATAATATGAATGATTTTTCTGTTTATATTGTTGATTCTTGTTCCTTATGGCATGCTAGATTAGCACATTTAAATTATCAATCTCTTCGAAATATGCATGCAAATAATTACATATCTCTTAGTGATAAATATTTTAAGGATAAATGCGAAATTTGTATGCAATCAAATACTACGAAAAAGCCTTTTCATACAATTAAAAGAAAAACACAAGTATTAGAATTAATACATTCCGATATTTGTGAATTAAATGGCATCCTTACTAGAGGTTGAAAAAATATTTTATAACATTTATTGATGATTGTTCAAGATATACTTATGTATATTTGTTGAGAAACAAATGTGAAGCATTTGAAATGTTTAAACGTTATAAATCTGAAGTTGAGAATCCGCATGAAAAGAAAATTAATTTTTTTCATAGTGAAGAGGTGGAGAATATTTTTCTGCTTAATTTGATATGTTTTGTAAAATCAATGGTATTGTACATCAATGTACATCACCATATTCTCCACAACAGAATGGACTAGCTTAAAGAAAAAATAGTACTTTAGTATATATGGTTAACTCCATGATTTTAAATGCAAAATCACCTTCTAATTTATGGGGTGAAGCATTATTAACTGCATGCCATATTCATAATAGGATTCCCTTTAGGAAAAGAAATATATCCCCATATGAAGTATGGAAAGGAAGAAAATCAAATATAGGTTATTTCAAAGTGTGGGGGTGTTTAGCATTTTATAGAATCCATGATCATAAAAGGACTAAGTTAGGACCAAGGGTTTTGAAAGGAACTTTTGTGGGCTATGCTCAAAATTCCAAAGCATATAGAATATTAGATTTGACATCTAATACAACAGTTGAATCTAGAGATGTAGAATTTATTGAAGATAAATTCTCTAATGTTTCAAATTCTATTTTTGAGAACTCACAAATAGATCCACACATTTTTTGTGATAAGAGTCATAAGCGTCTTAGTGACAATGATTCTATAGAATCAAGGAAAAGTCAACGGTTAAGAAAAGAAAAAGATTTAGATCCTGATTTTATTTCATCACAATCAATAGTATTTCTTCGAAGGAAATAGAAGTAGTGTAATTAATAAAATTCCTATAATGTTGAATGTGGAAGAAGATCCACAAACTTATAAAGAAGCAATGACTTCAAGGGACTCAACATTTTGGAAAGAAGCTGTAGATGATGAAATGCATTCAATATTATCAAATAATACCTGGATACTTGTAAATTTACCATCAGGTTCAAAACCAATTGGGTGCAAGTGGGTATTTAAAAGAAAATATAATACTGATGGCACCATACAAACTTTTAAAGCCAGATTAGTTGCTAAATGATGTAGACAACAAGAATGTCTAGATTATTTTGATACCTATGCACCAGTTGCTAGGATGACTTTTATTTGAGTTCTTTTAGCGTTAGCATCCAGTTGCAAGTTGCATGTACATCAGATGGATGTTAAAACTGCATTTTTTAAATGGTGAGCTCAATGAAGAAGTCTATATGGAACAACCAGAGGGCTATGTGCTTTCTGGAAATGAAAGGAAAGTTTATAAATTGGTTAAGTCATTGTATGGCTTAAAGCAAGCACCTAAACAGTGGCATGAAAAATTTGATTCGATGATATTATCGGATGGCTTTAGTCATAATGATGCAGATAAGTGTATTTACTCCAAATTTACTGAAAATTATGGAGTGATTATCTGCTTGTATGTGGATGATTTATTAATATTTGGTACGAACTTAGATGGTGTTCATGAAATCAAGAAGTATCTATCTTCAAAATTTAAAATGAAAGATTTAAATGAAGTAGATACAATTTTGGGCATTAAAGTGCAAAAACATGATAAAGATTTTGCACTAAGCCAATCTCATTATATTGAGAAAGTATTGAAGAAATTCATTCATCTTAATATCAAGGAAGCTAATACTCCTTATGATCCCAATTCCAAACTAGATATGAATTCTGAAAGGGGAATAGCACAATTAGAATATGCGAGTGCTATAGGGAGTTTAATGTATGCAATGAATTGCACTAGACCCGATATCGCATTTGCTATGTGCAAATTATCAAGATTTACAAATAATCCTAGTATGGATCATTGGAAAGATATTTATAGAATCTTGGGTTATTTAAAGAAAACCATTAATCTGGGTCTATGTTATAATGATTATTCAATTGCACTGGAAGAATATACAGATGCAAGTTGGATGTCAAGTCTTAATGACACCAATTTTACTACAAGTTGGGTTTTTAGTATTGGAGGAGGAGCTATTTGTTGGGCTTCTAAGAAACAAACCTGTTTTACTCATTCAACGATGGAGGCTGAATTTGTCGCTTTGGTAGCTGCAAGTAAAGAAGCGGAATGGTTAAGAAACATGTTCTATGATATTAAGTTGTGGCCACAACTTGTGTCAGTCATTTTCGTATTTTGTGACAGTCAGTCTACCATGTCTCAAGCTTATAGTAAAATTTATAATGGAAAGTCTAGACATATTAGCTTGAGACATAAATATATAAGAATGTTGATAGAAGGTGGTGTAATTACTATCACCTATGTTAAATCAATTGATAATTTGGCAAACTCATTGACAAAAGGTATGTCAAGAGAAAAAGTCAATGACTTCTCTATCAGAATGGGTTTAAAACCTATAGTTATTAGTAATGGAAACTCTTCCTTATTCTAGTAAAAATTTGATCTCAAGATTCAAAGGGTAACAACAAGTTACTTAATAACTGGTGCACTAAGAATATGAATTTAGTGCAAGTATTATTGAGGACGAGTTAAGAACTCTTAATGGATGGATATATGTTATCTGAATCGATATGTGTTATCGAAGGATTCCACCTATATGAATATAGAAGTGGTGCCGCTTCAGCTCAGAGTTTTAGAGATTTTTCTCGGATAAATATTCATGAAACTAGGATGAGCACATAGCCATAATAGTGCTATAATGTTAATCTCTTATTCGAAATATTAAACACAATTGTGTGTGTGAACTTTCCGGTTCAGACTTAAGGGTGATTGGTTCAAATCTAATAGATACCAATTACCTGTTTGAACTTTGAAAGGTCTACACTAAGGGAAGGTTCAAATCTAATGATACCTTTTACTATGCATGATTGTATAATTTAATATTTTTGAAATTTGCAATTTAGTGGGGGATTGATGAAATTTGTAGATTTCAAATTTCAAATGAACTATGTGTTCATACTCAAAAGGGTGCTTAATGAAAGAGTGTATTATTTGAATGAAATAATACATATTTGAATGAAAAGACTTAAGCTTATGGCAAGGGACATGTTCATACACAAAGAGTTGTGTCCTTACATGAAGAGTTGTGTCCTTACATGTAGGGTTGTGTCTTTTCATTACCTATAAATACTAATCCCCATCTTGAGTTGAGATCATTCACTTCTTCCCTTGCTTTGCACATCCATTGAGTAAGAGATTGTGAGTTCTTCGATATTGCTAGTTGACGGACTCTAAGACTTCGTTGTATCCTGGGAGTGTTGTTGTCATAACCCGATAGCAAACTTTGTATGGGGGCAAATAACTCTCTAAAGATCGCGATACATCGTGCCTCGAAGTCTGATTTTTGTTCCATCTTCCCCACTTATTTCCAACACAAGCTCCTAGCCCTATGGTAGTTGCGCACCCTCAACCTCTGAGAGGGTCCGTCATGATCAGGTTGTCTGTCATGATCACGTTCTCGAGTTCGAGGTCCAGGAGGCGCTGAAGGCCAGCAAACTTGGGCGGGATCGTCAGCCTACACATGAGCAACTTGAGCACGCAGATGGTGAGTTCCATGATGTCGCCATCGCACAAGATCTGGGTCTCACAGTGGTAGTCCCTCTCGAGGAGATTGACGGAGAGGGCGCAGCTATTCTTGATGGCTAATCCTTGGAAGCTGCTTAGAAAACATTGTGGGAGGTCCGAGAGGGAGGAGAAATGCCGCGCCAGAGCTCGAAGAGGACAACGTTGGTGGTGGCCATCCTTGAACTCATACAGAGGAGCTAGGATGGAGTGTTGGACATCGTCCGGGAGCAAGCCTATGCATTCTTCATTCACCTCCTTGCATGGTGCAGAGCGAGGTGCCCTCTTGATCCCTCTTCTCTTCCTCGTGGCGGGGGAATATATGATTGGCAGTTAAAAAAAAATAATTGAAATGTAGGACGTCCATGTTTGGTAGCACTTCAAATAAATATATTTGGCGTTCAGTAAACGGGCGTTTGATGGAAAAAAGAAGAGTTAGAGCGTTACATATAATTAATTATTAAATTAAATGGTCATTTGAAGTTTCGGAAGTTAGCAGTGGAGGTGCAACATTGAGACCACTTCATATTCGAATTTGAAAAAAGAGTGAAAAAAAGACAAATATCAACAAATTGAGAATATATATATATATACATACCACTGCTGGATGGAGAGCATGAAGCATAAAAATAATAAATTTTAATAGACATAGACATAATAAAATAAGAAGTCGAGAAATTTATTATTTTTAAAAACGTAAATAGAAGGACCTGACTGTTTTCATTTATGAAATAAAAGGGTTTGGAATATGAGATTAGTGGTGAGTAGACGCAATGAAATCAAAGAGTTTGGAATATGAGATTAGTGGTGATGGACAGTCTTAATGAATTATTAAAGCACTCTAGTTAATGGTACTGTAACGATGTATAGGGATTTGAATGGAAAGAAAATTAAAATAAGTGGAAAATTTCAGAAAATAGATAAATAAGAATGCAAGATTAGGAGAAGTTTTAATGCACCAGCTTTATATATATATAGATTAGTCACGACGGCTCTCCGTCAAATAAGGAGATCTGCTTCAAATTTTTTTTATTTAGTGAAATACTTCTAATCATTTGTAATAGATAAAATATTTTGAGATTGTACTTTTTTCTTTTATGTTTGGATTCCTATAAATTCTGGCGAATGGAGTAAACAAAATATAAAGTAGACGTAGAAGGAGCATTACGTACTTTATATTTATGACTTAAGAATAATTGTTACATGCCAATCTTTATGAATTAGTTTTAGACAGATGAACTTTTTTTTAGGTTTGAATGAAAAATTAAAAATATAATTTATTGTTTTACAGAGAGAATTCACTTTAAAAAAGTTATAATTAGTATATTTTGTTTCTTTCAAAATGAAAATAAAAGAAAAAAATGACTGCAGTTAACAACTTGTTTCTCTGTGCAATATTATATTAATTTGTAATTTTATATATTAATTAAAATTCTCTGAATTAAATTTTACTAAAAGACTGAAGCAGAGCAATGAGCATTATCTTTATATATAATAATCTTAACAGTAATAAGTATGATAATGTTTGGATGCAATAACTTAAATTTTTATTAATTCTTACGAACTAATCGGTGAGACAAATATATTTTACTTTCGTGTTTGTATGAAAATAGAATAATATAAAATAGAGAGAGATAAATAGACAATATTATATATATTTTAATATATATATATATAGAACTAGATGTTCACGATTTAATTAATCATTAGTTTGTCATAATTAATCAAAATTAGAATGAGTTTCGGTTGCGTATTCTCTGGTGATGTAGTTCCAGTTGATTGATCCTTTGTTCCAACGTTCGTCGATTTTTCTTTGGACACCGTTTGGTGACGGAACCGTGGATCCATGCATAACAAATCCGCGTTATGGTTGTCCTTTTCTGTCAAAGGGACTCATAGTTCCACCTGGAATCAGGATGCACGTGACTTCGGTTCCAACGCCACAGTGAAACTTAGTTTTTTTCTTTGTTTGACGTCACTTTTTTATTTTCGTTTTTTGTTTTTCTTTTCTTTTCTTATTTTCTCTCTCACAAATCTTACCCTTATAAAATAATTTATTTATTATATATAAAATATTTATAATAAAGAATTAATGTAATATTATTTATTACTCATTATTTTATTAAAAACTTTAATATTTTGTTAATTAATTAATTTTCAAAATGATTGTTTATTTGAATACTATATTTTTTAACAACATTTTTCATACAATTTTTTTCATTAATAATAAAATTATACTTTGTAATTATAAAAATTATTTTTAATTCAAAACTAATAAAAAATTCATCCATCACATTAGCATTTTCCCATTAAATTAACTCTCGAGTACATTCCACTCCATCCAAACGCACATCGAATTAATCTATCAATTTAATTATTCATCGAGAGCTTAAGAGGAACTACGATTTTGTTTTCGAACATAACTTTAAGTAAAGATTGTATTCTTAACGATTTTGTTAAGAGGGTTGAGTACCATCAAAATTGATCCTCAACGAGCCATTCATTATATTTAAGAATCGATATCTTTTTTGGGAACAATAAATTCTTTTATTTTTCTTATACCAGAGTATTAATATTTAACTAATTCAAAATTGAAGTAAAAAATAATACGATATTCCTCTAATCAAATGGCTCTAAAAGTCATATCTGAAACTACTACCTCCCAATGACTCGTCTCCTCTCGTATTCTCATCCCTCAACCATTCGGCTCTCGTCACGGCTCTTTTAGCCGCTCCACTTGCGGATTTGCCATTATTCATCGTCGTCGTCATTCCAAATGTTGTTCATGCCCTCTCTCACTGCCAGTTGTTGATCCCAATGTCATCCTTTCACTGCTCACATTCTATCGCATCACCAGCCCTGTCGTCATGCTCCTCCAAGCCACTGATTGATCTGACTGGGCTGTGCCGGCTCAAGGGAGGCCAACCAAGCAATTGCTTCATGCCTCACTCCTATACAAGGCCTCATAATCATACATTATTAATATTAATAATATTAAATTAATATGAAGATTTAATAATTTAACGCCTTTATTAATCTTAATAATATATTATCTTCCATTTCTAATATCATTCACATAAATCATAATTAACTTATAGCAATAATTGTTTTTTATCTTTTATAGTGAATTTTTTAATTCGTTTCATATTTAGTTCATTATCAACAATCAATAATACTTCATTGATTTTTCTAATATTTAATCAAATAATTTTTATTATTTTTCACAATTAAAATTAATGTTATTTTTTAATTTGAAAAGTTACATTCAAATTATTTCTTCTTTTTTTTATATTCATAAAATATTTTAAAAAAAAAGATAAAAGTGTAGATTTTCATATTAAAAGTTAGAAATATCTTAAATATGTTATATTTTAAAAATAATAATAATAAAATATTTATTTATGTCAAAACAAAATTTATGAGTCCTCGTCCAACCACGTTGGATACAAACACCTCCTGCTCTCATTTTCATTGATCGCCACACCTCCAGACGTTTGAGTTTTGATCAAAAGAATTCTCCAACGGATTCCTCTCGAAAGCATTCTCCAGTGGATTCCTCTCGAGAATGTCCCCAATAGTTAGGTTTTGTTACTCTAATGAATGACATTGAATGCTAAAATAGTTAAATCCGAGTTGAACTTTCTTTCTGTATAAATCACAAAGCCAAAGGGACGTTGGACTTTGATGTACCATAATGTAACAAGCTTAGTTTCCGTCAATGTAACTAGTTTTATTGTACTTAAATATGGTTGTATACATTGTCATGTTTCAATTTGGATTTACTTTCACATAGTATCGTATTCTAGATAATTTTTCTTCGTATTATCAATGCTTTGTTTAAAGGGCGGATCGACTCGGTGAAGAATCCAATTCAACCTCGGGTATGATCGGATCATACCCGACCCAATCACAACCCGTTCTAGGTGGGATCGTGTCGGGTTCGAGTTGAAAAATTCTAATCCGACTCGACTTGATGATCCGAGTTTTTTATTTATTTTTAATCTTCAATAATCTTTTAGTTAATATAAGTATTTTATATCATTTAAAATCTTAAAAAATATAAAATAAAGTACTAAATGTATTTTATATTAACAAATAAAATAAACTTGACCCGACTTTAGCTTCTATCTTAAAAAAAATTAAAACTCAACTTAAACAGACTTATCCAATTGGGTCGGGTCAAACCCAATCAGTAAACACTCCTAATTTAGTTTGTAAAACTTTTTCATGTGATACATCTTTTGTTTAGTTTATATAATGAATGGACTGAATTTTGAGTACTTGGGTGGGGCCAACTCGACTACAAACCAAACAAAGAACGGATCAAGTACGAATTGAATCCGAATGCGCTCAATGAGCCAACCTCCCAACTACAACCCAAACAATGATCAGTTCGAGTATGGATTGACCTAATATTTTACTATTTTTTTTTAAATTCCCATTTTGTTTAAATTTAAGCCTATATCTAATTTAAACTTTTTAAAATTTGAAATAAAAAAATATTTTAAATATAAAAAATTAAATATTTAAAAATTTATTTTATGTTTTAAAATAAATATTAAATAATAAACTGAAGGTTTGAGCTTTAAGTCATGAATATATGCTAAAGTTAAGAAAACAGACCTGCTTAGTTAAGATATGGGCATAACATAGAAAAAGAAGCTAAACAACGGATGCAAGATAGCTTTCACCATCGGATATCAACTTAATTTTACTATGTTGCTTTCATTTTGAAGTCTTAACACTTGTTGCCATGGTTATGGCTCAATATCGCACCACTTGCAGAAACCCCACCATCAAAAGAACAAAAGAGGGTACTTGAAGAATGCAATGAGCGGTTACATCATTATATAACCGTGGCAACGGCAGGCGCTCGCAATATCATTATGCCGCAATTTGCAATCTTCATCGGAGTTTATAATTGGGAAAGAAATTGAAGCGTGATGAATGAAGGGAAAAGATGACTTATATGTACAACACATCTAGCCTTGTGGTTTTATTCTTTTTCAAAAGGACATTCTGGTTTTATTTCTAGCAACCTCATTTGGGCTTCAATCGAATTCGAGGACGACCTTTCCAGGTATTCGCCTTTTTTCTTTTGCTTCATGTGCTTCTCTAACTTGAGTGATCGGAAATGCCTTATCAACTGGTATGTTTAGCTTACCGGATTCCGCTAACCTCCGGATCTCATATAATCCGTCAACATCAGCCCTCATGTATGTCCACGAATAGTCTGACATAAAAACAGAAACATGAAATTATGATACACAGGTACAGAGAAAATATTGTTTCCAACTAACTAATCATCTTTTTTTCCGGTAATATAAATGACTAATGTCTCCAACCACTCAAATGTTCGCTTTAAACCCATACATAATGCCACAAAACATTGCTCATCATAATGATGGAAAAACCTAGTTGTTTACTGGATTACAGTAATCCAAATCTTCACTTTGTAAAATCACTATTCAATCCAAAATTGCATGTCTAGAAAAAAAGTTTCAAAGTCAGCTTTTAGCATTACAACGAGATCATGGTTGCGTCCCGCTTGTACCAGTTTCAAGCATATTATAATGAACATAGAACTTTCGTGCTTCAATGAATATGGTTTATTAACACTCTGGTTAATCATCTTTCTTCCCAGTCAAGAGAAGAAAAAAAACATAAAACTTTTATAGTTCTATGTACTGTAACAATGAAAATTTCAATTCTCTTTTGAAAAAATAATTCTCTTTCATACTTGAACTCTTTTCCCTGCCCAGAACCCAATTTATCTTAAGTCATAATGACCCTTATTTGTGTGCTTTCTTGCATCCGGAGGTTGTGGCAATAGGGATTAAGACAATAGCTTCAATGAAACCGTTAAAGCTTATTTAGTGTCTTTTTCTTGCATCTGTCATTATCTTTTCAGTTTTCCTTCTCCTACGCTATGAGAAGTTCTTATCTAGTGTATTTTTTTTCAGTTGGAATGGCATGTCAATCATGAAGCCATTCTATGAATCCAGTTTTGCAAAAAACTATTAAAATGTAAAGTAACTGGACCTGTAGTTTGGCAAACTTTTGGACAATGTAAGTACTCTAAACAATTGGAACAAATCTCCAAACCAGAACTAGAAAACAAATCTATGAATACAAATAAAATGTGCAAACAGAGATGACAATATACCTATGCCATATGTGAATCGGTACTGAAGCTGCTTCTTTAGCAAAATTGCCGTAGCGGCGGGAATGCCAATTGCCAAACTATATCTATCAGCTAAGGAAGCAGTTTCTCCCTATACAGAGGATAAGCCATGTTAACTGGAGCATGAGAAATGAGAAAAGGGCTCAAAGCCTTGAAGAATAAGTTGGACACCTGCAGTGTCATATAATGTCCTCCTTTCTTGAGAAGGTTGATTCCTATCCTCTCAGTTTCAGGTACACCAATAGTGTCTAGAACAGCATCAAATTGTCCTTTCAGTGCTACTTCTAGATCCTGTGAATGGATTAACCATTATAAGAAGACAACATGGTAAAACCAATCAGCAGTTCAAAATCTATGTGAATATTTTACAATGGCTAGAATAAAGAAACTCAGAGGTCTAATACCTAAATCCTTAACGTAACTGAAGAAAAATGTGCATCTTTAGTAAAATTGGACAACTATGGAAGATGCAGCTTCTACTGTATAACCCCTTTCTAAAAAATTACCCAACTACTTATCCCTTTCATCTAGCTTAAAATTAATTAGTCAATCTCAGCCTCCTTCAACCAGAAAGATCTCGCAATATCTTATTATTTGAGCCAACAAAATCAAGAATGGATTTCTTTTTTCTCATTCCTCTCGATGAGATGAGGTTCTCCTTCCTTTTTTTAGGATTCACAGACAAACTATTATCGTATATCAGAGAGAAACAAATTGAAGGGACAATGATAAGGCGTTGGAAGTGTCTACTACATTAGAAGTATAGTCAACAGCTTGCTCGGCACCAACTGATAAAACTCGTTCAATACTCTGGCTTCCACATGTAGCTGAAACATCACATCCAGATGCTACTGAAAGCTGAATAGCAGCTAGCCCAACTGCTCCTCCTCCACCAATCACCAACACTCTTTTACTGCAAAAAGGTAGGATTACTTGTTGAGAAGAAAAAGGTTATTGAATTACACAAATATATATTATCCGTAATCTCATGTGATAGCACAATGGAAATTATCAATTCATCTCAGGAAAGTAAGCAAGCAAGATCTTTACTGAAGAAAATGCTAAGCTGAGAGGTCTGCAGGAAACCACAATTTGAAAGTCTCATGGCTACAGGATATTGGGAAACAACGGACATTAAGTAGTGCTCTAACTTACACATTGCATATTACTAAAATGAAATGCAAAATGGTCTAGTTTATCCGGTATCATCAATTAAGTATACTTTTGAATCCTTCTTCTACATAGATGTATGGGCCTCATAAAAAATGAAATCTATTATGGAACTTATGTAGAAGCAATTGCCAAAGTTATTGCTTCAAACCTCCTGGTAATCTATTTATAACTGTTTTCTCTCCGATTTGGCTGTTGTTTGATTATGAAAATATATTTTAGCTTCATCCTTTGAATATTTCAGACACTTGTCTGTTTGATAGATACAGTTCAAGAACCTCTCAAAAAAAAAAGTTCAAGAAACTAGAGAAGAAAAAGGAGCATCAAACAACCAACAAACAACCAACACTGCCCGACCAACTGAGAAGAAATCTTACGTGGATTGTTACCCTAGAACATTGCATCTGTTGAATACTTCACCTCTCATTTGAAAATTTGTCCCTTTTCATTCTTTTTTTCTTTTACTGTTGTCCCTTCATTTAATTAGCTTAATCAGTCATATTGTTAGTTCGATATCTGTCATATCTCACTGATGGCCCGTTCTCTTCTTGACATAGTCATTTTTTTCGATAAGAAAAGAATGACCACAAGAGTTTGCGGCTGTCATCCATGTATATATCAATATAAAATGCTCAAACAATTGACACTCTTTCTGGGAGAAGATCTTTAGTTACTACAAAACTAAACAATGTATATTGGTGGGTTTATTAGTATGGTCAGAGCTTTAAACACTTTTGATAATTGAACCATTTTCAAGATCCTTTGAAACACTTCATTTGAATGGCACTAATAGTAACTATCAAAAGTCAAAGCATCAAGGGATGTTTTAAAAGCATATCGTGCATGTTCCAGCATTTTTTCAGAGCACACATTCCAGCATTTAATGAGATTTTCTTGCAATTTGTTTCTTCATATGGTAGAATACATGTGTCATGTTTTCGTGCTCAATCCTAGCTTTTCTTTTTGAAAAAAAATACTGTTCATACAACAAGAAAATCTAGAAAGTAAACCACATATTTATCTGTAAAAATGGTTTTTTAAGAGGTAAAACTATCTTTATTGAGAATTTCTTTTTTTCTAGACTATTTATTCATGGAGAAAAGTTGAAATGGATCTTTTAGAGAAAGAAAATTGAAATGAGTCACTGTTCAAGGAACTTTATTTTGTCTATCTTTAAAGATTATTTTTCATTGGTTGGCTTATCCTTAAAGATATATTTCCGTAAAATGATGCATACCCTTTCGTGATTCGGGCTGTACCGTTTAGAGCACGCCATGCAGTCAGGGCAGCAAATGGGATCGCACTTGCCTCCTGCACATCAGCATCAATTGACCAAGAGATAATTCTATATTTACCCAAAATGCATATAAGGCTAACATGAAATATTCTTTTGGGCTGAATCATATGATCACATGTGCAGTTTCAAGAATAAACCATCTATGAGGGAAGATTTTATATAAATACACATACACACACATGTATATATTATATATATGAACTGGTTCAATCTACAAACATTGCTATCTTGAAATGTTCGCAATATCTATAATGAAAGCATGTGCATAGTTACTGCAGAGAAAAATTGCTGTGCTGGATTGAGATCCGGTTTCAAAACCAAACTTTATGAGTTGGTTGTATGTTTAGAAATATGTTTATGTGTTATTTCCCAAGCCCAGAACCAGAGGACCACATATTAGTGCTTTCCACTGTCGTCAATGAAAATACTAAGCAAGTGCACAAACAGATATTCAATCAAAGCTACTGGAAAGACTATCAGGTTTCTCTAAGGTACAAACATTATTCTAAGTACACTCGCATTGAGTTGAGATTTTCTTGGCATAGAACCAAATGATCCAAGCATGACGTACAGATATTAACAGGGCTATTTCCCGACCATCACAATATCTCCGAGCATAAATTGTCCAGGATTTGAATAAACTTATATAACTAAATAGCATGATAATATATTAGAATGTGTGCCCGAACCGTAAATATGCAACAGAACTCTGTGTTGGCGATAATTTTAAGCTTTCAGGCATGCATAACGGTGTGCAGTGAACGCAAAACTATTAGCAACTATCGTTCTGTAATCTGTATAACTTACCGCATGGGTCAATGAATGTGGTTTCACAGTTAGTTCATCTTCTGCGAGAATGGCGTAGTCACTGTAAGTGCCTCTGATTGCTGTTGGATGGAGTGCTCCAAAAACTTCTTGCCCGACGGCAAGAGAAGAAACTGAAGGTCCGACAGCTGCGACTTCGCCACTGATGTCGCGACCAATAATTAAAGGCAAAAGTGACTCGAAAATTGAACGGCCATAACCAGATCGCATCTGAAGAATTCAAGATGTCTGATTAAACATTGAGAAATACATGTTGCACGCAATTGATATCGTGCATGTAACACAAATCACTAACACTGCGACTGATCATAAGACATGTGAAACTCGCATTTCATGTTTTTAGAGTTTTTAAAATTTTCGGCGTTGCTTTCCAAATTGAGATAAACGGAACAAGCATCCTGAGAAACCATATAATAAACTCACTCGCAGGTCCAGTGGATTTATGGAGACGGCGCGGGTGCGAACAAGCACCTCCCTCGGCTTCAGATCGGGGACGTCCACGTCCTGCCGCACCTCGAGCACGTCGGGCCCGCCGAACCGCGGCAACACGACGGCCCTGCAGACCTTAGCGGCCGTGGAGACGGACCTGAGGTCCGACCCGAACCAACCTTCATCCAAACGGAGCGGGATTCGCCGGCGGCCGAGCCTCCACATCGTCGGCGGCGTCGGAAAACCTATGGAGCTCGAAAGCGCGACCTCGAGCCTTCTTCCGACCTACTTTGTGCTCCGGCGGACGCCCAAAAGTTTGGAAAGCAGGAGAGGATCGATCGTGGAGTGTTGGTTTAAGAGTGGCGACGGACTCGCCGAAGGCGGCGATGTGTTCGCTTTCCATCCACGCGCTCGACCCTTGAGGCCAAAAAATGAGCCGGGTCTATTGACTAGCACACACACAAGGCATCACAGCCGTCGGAAGCTGTCTCGACGTCGAATGCGATGAAATGTATTACAGTAGGTTTTTTTTGGTCGATAATCCTCTTCTTGTTTAACGGAAATATTAGCTTCTCCAGATTCTCAATAAATAAAAATTAATTTATCAATCAATTGTGATTAATATTTATATCATCGGATCAGGAGATCAATAATTAAGATGCGCTCGACGTCCCTCTAAAGAGGAGAATGTTTAGAAAGTGAATTAAACACTCATATGAAATGTTAAAAATAGAGTGCATCTTGTATGTGATAAATGTGAACAATGTTAGCAAACTGACTCTACCATAGTCTCATGGATAATGCATTATGCCTCAATAAACTTCTCTTTATTTCTTTAAATAAAAACTTTGCTACTACTGATGATCAGATTCTTGTTTGCAAAAGACAGTAATGAGTTCCTCCTCACACAATAAATTTACATCCACAAATGACAATTTGTTAAAAGATCAATTGTGAACGCAGATAAATATATTTATTACAAAATTCTCCATTGTTTGCTATGGCCCTATTTGCATGGTAAAATTTTAACAGAACTAGCTCTAGTTATATAAAATAGGCAATGTGACGTGATTGAAGCAAGAACTTGCTCTTTTTTTTCTTCTTTTTTCTTTCTTTTCCTTTTACTTTTAATATTACGTATAGAAACTTGAACACCGATAAAGATGGAATAGTACTTCATAACGTGCTTAAAATTATGTCTTTTTATTTACATATGCACTCGATAATTATATTTTGATTATGATGCAATGCTAAAGAACATAAATTATTGATTTCGAATAGGATGTTACTAATGCAATTATGAAATTATTGTAAGTTTCTACTACTTTAGAATTATCTATCAATTACTCTCATACTTTACATTTAATAATTAATTAATTTGACGAAACAATAAGTTTATTTGTAGAAAACATGAATTCTCAAATGGATGTTCCAAATTAATTTATTTAATGAACTTGAAATTTTTAGAATATTAAAATATATTACCCCTTATATGAATTTTAGCAATGTTGAGAAATCCAAAATCCAAGATATTCGGTCGTAAATGGTATACGAGAGGAATTAAAAAAATTTCGAGCATTATATAAAAAATCATCCTGAGTTAAAAATCAATTATTTCATTAATCTAGATTACTATTATGAAAATATAATAAATAACTTATATAATATTTATAAAGAAAAGTTTGGTGTTTGTAGAGAGCGTCTTCATCACATTATCAGTAGCACGTACACCTTTAAATAATAAATTATTTTTTTAGATTCATATCTTTAATTATAAGGCACATCAAAAAATTCTCTTACAACATCCAAATGGATGTGACAGTCATATCACCGTATTGAGCTGATGATATTAAATGATTGTGTCCAATCTATTTTTATCTTAGTTTGAGATCTTTTATTTCTTATGATGTTATCAGAACAATATTTTTTTTTTGCAAGTTATAATATATTGGACGATAGAAAAAATAAAAATGAATTCTATATGGATTGGATTATATTAATAAAAGATTTGTTTGATGCGGACAAGATCAAGAATCCATATTATATATATATATAGTGATTTAATGTTTGTCATACGCATGTGGGGCGTATGACGACCCTTGCGAAACGAAAAATGGCGAGGCGCCCCTTGCCCTAGATCGGTGGTCGACTCGGAAAAACGAAACGGCGAGGCACGGCAGACGATCGACCCCTTGCCGGTGAGTTTTCTTCCTCGCTCATCTCGCATTTTCCTCTCGTGCATCGCCCTTGCCCTAGATCCAAAGAGTTCTTTTTCCCCCTCCGATCTGTGTGTGTTCTGCGTAGATCCCAGCTTCGTTTGGTGCTTCAGACGAAAAGGCAGCCCCCACGACATCCACTCTGCACGACCTCGCCGGTGAGTTTTCTTCCTCACTCAGATCGCATTTTTCTCTCACACATTGTCTATGCCCTAATTTCGAATATTCCATTTCTCCTCTCATATTTGTAAGTTCTGTGTAGATCCCGTTTCGTGTCCATCCGACGAAGTAGCAACACGATCTGGGCGAGCAAGAAAGAATATGACTGACCGGCGGTGAGATTTCTTCCTTTTTCCGCTTTCGTCTTTCAAGTGCCTTCGCTTTCACCACTCTTTGCCTTTGCCCTAATTCCGGTTCTTCTCTACATCCAAAAGGGGTGGTTTCTCTCTCGCTTCATCGTGCTATTGTTAAAATGTATTATATTTTTAAAATGTTCAATCTGCATGCATGAATGTTTTGAATCGAACTTCTCTGAAACTTTCTCTCTTAAAAGAGTGGATTTAAAGCTCCTTTGAATTGTGAGTTCGACATATTATTTTGTGGGATTGTGATCTAGTAGGGATGTAGATTATTGCAGATTTATGCCAAGTTGAACTACTTTTCATTCGATCTAGTTGTCATTTGCCATCTTTATTTTGTTTGGCTACTTGTTATTTCATTCATACAATGCACAATTTTAACTGTCTAGTATATTTTTGTACATAGCCTTTGGTTTTAAATGACGTTCCCTAAGTGCCATTGCAAACGAGAAGCTGTAATAAGAACATCGTGGACCCAACGCAACCCAGGACGAAGGTTCTACGGATGTCGATTCTACGGTGTGAGTTTTTAATTTCATTTTATAAACTTTCTTTCATCCATTTGTTAAAGTTTTCTTCTCACAGAATCAATTATTCTTATCTTGTAGCAAATCAGAGCGTGTCAATATTTTAGATGGTTGGATCCAAGTTTTGAAGATCGTCCCACACATGTAATCAATGGATTGTTACGAAGAGTCAATAGGATGCAGACTGCAAACGACTTATTTGAAAATGACTTATTTGAAGACGAAGTTGTAGTAAATAGGAACGGAACCAAGTTCATATGTAAATTACTTGTCGCAATCTTTGTTGTATTAGTCTTGCTATCATGTTTCTATGATTGAATTTGTATTGTTCAGTAGAATTTGAACCTGTTATGACTTATTGATCTTATGTGTTAGTGTGTTATAGTTGATATGATTTGGTTCATCTTTTTATAACCTGTTACAATTTGAACCTGTTATGACCTATTAGAATTTGAACCTGTTAGAATTTGGTTCATCTTTATATAACCTGTTAGAATTTGTTAGAATTTGAACCTGTTAGAATTTGTACTGAAATGCCCAAAAAAATTGATCTGCAAAATCATAAAATGGTAAAGTTTGTTATTCATTCAATGACCCAACTAAAAGAGTACTTTTCGCATCACTATTCTTAATTGTGGCCATGAAGTTGGATCTTTATCCCTTGGACCAATATTGCGCGTCTTGTATATGTTGTCGCATGCTTGAAGGAATTATGGCTGCCAACTAAGTTGTTTCAAATTTTCAACTTCAACTTCTAGCTTTCCAATAAGTTGTATCGTCTTTTATCCATTGAAAGAGAACAAAGAGAACTTTTGGAAACAAGTAACGATGGCATCAAACTACAGGGTAATTCGTAACCCTGAAATATCGAACATTAACAAAGAGGACAGATTAATATGATTGCATTAGTTCTGTATAAAATGAATCCCGCTATACAATTTTGGAAGTACAAGAGACGAGAGCTCTGAACGAAACTCCACCTTGGAACATCATAGGGACATTATTGCAAATGAAATTGCACTACATCATCATATTATTGATAACACAACTCGCACAAGGAGAAAATAACATGAGAAGTCCGCATTCAAGTTTGATGACTGTCAGCTGTGGAGATACATTATCTTCATACCCACTTGATGGCTTGAAACTTTTTGCTCTTCCAGGCACCCCGCCTTCAGCCCATCCTCTATATAAAATTATTTTGTTTGGCTCTCTTGACACTAAAATTGCTCCAGTTACTTCCTGAATGCATGCCATCAAGAAATAGGTGGAGTCAAAAGGATGCAAAAGAAATTGTGTTAGAAACGACCTTTAGCAAGATTTATATATCTACCTCAAGTCCAAAGATTAATTCCTGGACTGAGGTCCCCTTGGCTCTTCCCTTTATATTCACAATTGCAAGAGGATGCTTCTTGAAGTGGGTTTTGAATGTTTTTACAACATAAAAAATGGCATTACTCCTCCCTGCAAAGACAAAGCATTAATTTCTCCAAATTTATACAAAAGCCAACAAACTTGATGCAGTCATCAATGCAATCTTCATGAAAAGGGAGTTCCAGATTATAAGTAACCTGTTAGAGGAGCTTAGCACATCAAGTAAAAACCACAAAAAGTCAGATCACCAACCAGAGCACCTAAAAAGAGGAGCTTAGCACATCAAACAAAATAGAACCATCGGATTTTAACTAAACTAAACTAAAACACAGGCATCAACTAAACTAAACTAAATTTTCATGAAAATTTCATGAAAATGGAACTCTGAATAATAAAACATAGGAATATCATGAGGCATACAAATTGTCTCCATAAACACAAGTAAAACTAAACTAAAGTAGAACTCGACTTCAAATTTGTCTCCACAAACACAATGGAATATCATCAGGCATACACTTATGCATACAAATCATCATCAGGCATATACAATTATGCTTCAAATTTGTCTCGACTTCAAGTTCTTGTCCCTTTGTTATGCATACAATTATCATCAGGCATCAACTCTGAATCTGGATATCTCATTAGGCATCAACTCTGAATGGCATGCAGCAACAAGCACAATGAGATTTCAAATAATTGAGATAACATATGAGATTTCAAAGTAGGAAAAAAATATGATATAACATAATACAGATTGATCACCTTCATAAAAGGCATGTAATGGACAAAAAACTTCCAAATTCAGCGATCTTGTTGGTTGGCTTCCAATGGATTATCCTGTTGCAAATGGGAAATACTATGAGCAAATTGTCCTATGCTAAAAAACATGGAAGAAAAAAACATTGTACTTTCATTGAAGGACATTTTCTCTTATTGTGTCCTTTTTTTTCCGCATTGTCCACAAGTTCTTTTTTGAGACATAGCAACTTCAATGCCAGATTTAATTCTTTCCATATTTTTTGGTCTACCCTTAGCCTTTACACGAACTGGATCACGTATAGCAAATTGTGATTCCGATAAGCTAACAATGGTGGGTTGACTGGCAACATTAGTGCTGGATTGTCCCACCTCCACAGGATGATGATCCATTTCGAAAGCATTAAATTTCCTTATAACATCTTCTATTATGGGGACCCCAAATTCCAAATGTCTAGCTGAACACAGTCCCTTCTCTTGTATTTTTCATAGGTTACTTTGCCATGCTAATTTCTGCATCGGAGATATGATATCTATAGAAGGACATGACTTTTCGTACACTGTACGTGCCTTTGCATATCTTGCATTTATTGTCCATCTATGAAGCACATATTTCTTTGGCAAAAATGCAACACATTTCTTATTCAGAATACATAAAACATGGAAACAAAAAATTCCTTCTCGTTCAAACTTTTTGCAAGAACACATTATAGAAAATCTTTCTTGTTGACTGTACTCGACAATATTTTTGCCTTCATCTACACCTTCCATTGAATATGCAGAGTAAATAGACTTCAGTTCATCTTTGTGAATCTTATGTCCGTACATCTTGAATGACTGTGAATATTGTTTTTGAAATTTGCAAAAGACATTGTGTGTGTAAATGCTGCCAACATCAACTTCTAATTGATTTTTCACTACATAAGAAGGTGTAGAATTCATCGTCTGAAAGTCTTCCATTTCTTCCTGTTGATGATGAGTCTTGATAGCCAAATCATACTGATGTACAAAGTCTGATAAAGATGTGTTTGCATTAACAAATCCATCAAAAAATATATTGATACTTTCCGCTCTTTGAGTAGTATGCATACCTGCAGTAAAAAGATTTCCAAAATATAATGGAACCCATTGCCTACGTTTGTTGTACATATTCTCCAACCATTGCCCATTTGGAATATCAAAATTTTCCTTCAAAGAATGCCACTCTTCTTCAAACTCATCTACACTAGAAGAGCCATATAACCATTTACTATCATCTTCTTTAAATGTACCTTGTGCATATAGATCTTGCAAATGAATCATTGTGTTTTTTTTAATGTGCCAAGCACAAAAAATATGAACGGTGTGTGAAAAAACCTTATGGCTGTGTTTGGCTCGTGAGAACCAGCCAGAACATTTGATTGTTCTGCCAAACACAATCAAATGTTCTGGTGGGGCCCGCGAGAACAAATATTTCGGTCAACTGTGTTTGTTCCGAAATGTTCTCGAAAAATTGTTCTCGCCTTGCACGAGAACTTGCAAATATTCTAGCGTACCCCTGAACCGCCTCGAATCCCACGCCGCATTTGCCCCAAAATCGTTGAGCTTTCATCAATGTCCGCTGCCTCACTTTCGTTCGAAATCGGTCCTTCGCCTGGCTCTCCGACGGCATCCGGCAGACACACGACGGTGGACGACGGCAAGAACACCGAACATAAGCCACAAGTGAGTCTCTTTCATCTTCCAGTGTTTCCGTGATCTTTCCACGCCTGTTTCACTCTCGAAAGCTGTCGTGTCTTGAACCGTGCTCTTCGTCGTCCGATTATCTATGCTGGAGTTCGTGGTTTTGCTTCGATCTCTTTCGCCGTTCGACGGTTGTCGAGGATCGTCAATGTTTAACTACCACATCGGGTCCCTTCTTTGTGTCCTACGAAAGCCGCAGCATCTGTCCTAGGGTTTCGTAGTTGTGTGCGAAGCATGGATCCCTGCTCTGATTTGGTCGTCTACCGTCGCCGGACTTGCAAATCTCCTTCTTTTTCTGTCTTCCTGTCCCCCTCTCTTGGCGAAATCTATCCACGCAGCTAGCGCCATCGGAGTCCTCACAGTCCAAGCCCCCATCTTTTCTTCATAGAGAATGGCACCCTCTTCGCATTTGACAACATATACAAGATCTCATTCGGGCTCGACCCGGATGCCTCGAGCTGTCGATGCCGGTGTCGGAGTTCGCGGCAGCATTCGACAACGCCATGAGGTTGTCGACGTGGTGGGCGACCGCCACCGTTTCTGTCGTGTGGAAGGATAGGCGGATGTTTAACTGGGGAACGGAGAGGGAGCACCGGGACTCCATTAAGTGGTTGAACCTTCTTGCTGCAGAGCTTATTCGACAGAGGAGAAAACACGGCTTACGTCGAACCACGACCTTCAGTCCCGGTTCATGAGCATCCTGCCATGAAATTAGTTTGAATTCATCATGCTTGCATAGCATTCCTATTCGTGATTTGGTTACTCCTTTGTCGATGATGATTGTGATGTAGTACACCTTTCTTGTTGTTAATTATGATGCTGAATTTGAGTACACTAGTTCAAGCTCGTGAAACTACCATGCTTCTTGGTGTTAATTATGATTTGCTTTACTCAAATTAGTACTCCTTTCTTTGCTTGAACCAGTGTTCCTATTTCTTTGTGCATATTTCTTAGCTTCTACTTTTCTGATTCAGAATCATTTATGCACAGCTGGTAGTTACTTACAGCTGATATTTAGATTATGCTTACATTTATGCTTGAAATGATGGTAGTCACTTGCAACTGATGTTTAGATTTCTCCCTCATCGAAGCTCACATGTTGACACGGTCACTATTGAGCATGACATCAAATCCTTTCGTCTGAGTTCTTTTCCTTATTGTGGAAGCTCAAATTTTTGTACTCAATTTGCCAAAGGATTTTCACCCTTCATTTTTTCCAACAATTTATGCTTCCATTTTGTGATTGCTTCTCTCAACTTAATAATTTGGATCTTTCTATCGAATAAAATACAAAATAAACAGAAAAACTTCAATCTATTACCGTCGTCGATATCTGTTGGTCGTTGAAATGGACTCACCTTCATCAAAGCACTTGCTTGTGTTAGAGAATTTTGAACAATTACCAAGGGGGCATCTGTTTTTATCAATTTTTATTACCCTTTCTAATTCCATACATAGTTATTTATCTTCTCTCGTGAAATTCTCGATCTCTTTTTCTTTTTCCAATAGGGATGTGCAACATATTACCCCTCTTCCATTAGGGATGTGAGTTTTTGTGTTTCTTTTGGTCAATTTCATTTTTTAAAATTCTGATTTTAAAAACTAAAGTTCTTAGAACAAGTGTTGTGTACGTATTATCGTTAAAGTGTTACAATTCTTAGAACATGTTCTTAGAACTTGGATTAATTTCTTCATCTATTGTTCCCGCAAGTTGCGAAAGAAGGGCCGATCCCGCATTCCCCACCCGTCACGACGTTGGAGCTTTTAAGGAGCATTGAGGTACATTCTCGGTCTTTTATCTTACTTGATTACTTGGGAAACAAGTTCAAACTATGAAGTATCGCTCGCATATTACTTCATTACTTGGGAATTAGTAATTGGAAATCACAATCGACATCATGTGAATACCTGAGACAGTAAATAATTCCAATCAGCATGCATTCAAGATAGTAATAGCAATATTATGTTAATAACCTGCATAGCATGTAGCTATATAAGTTGATCTGTTAATTCTTGAATCGCATTATTATGTTCTCTTTAAAACAGTTCAATAAGGACGGAGCTTGATTAGCTTGGAGGTAATTCCGATATGCCATTAACCTTACTAACTTTCAATGATGCTTTTGAAACACTTAGCCGCATCGTGCGATAATAGATTCTTATTTATGTATGATAGCTTATTTATGCGAACACATTCCAAATTGCTTTCTTGGTCTTCTATAGACAGCAATGAGTTCCAATAAGGGAAAAGAGAAGATGAACTCTTCGGAGAAGGCACGATCCAGCCATTGGTCGCTAAATATGGATGCCTTCTTCGTTATGATGATGATGATGCAAGAAAATGTGGATGGTTACTTCTAGGGTAATACATTTGCGCCAGAAGCCTAGAAAAGGATGTGCAATAGGTTCAACGGGCACTTTAGTGAACGAATGACTATCGAGCATATGAAGAATCATCTCAAAGTGATGAAAAGAAATTTCGAGTTTGTGGCGGACTCTTCCTAACAAGAGCGGATGGGGATGTGATCCAGATAAGTGCATGCCACAGCCATCGGAAGAGGGAATGTGGGAGGAAGTGATAGCGGTGAGCAGTCGTATTTTTTTAAATTTCTATCCACACAACGCATAAGCCATCCGATTGTACTGCCGTGTCCTTTTTCACTGTACCAGGTTAACAAAGATTACATGAGGGTAAAAAATAAAATGTTCCCTCATTACGATGACTTTGTCTTCTTGCTCGCCAAGAACACTGTCACGGGCAAAGAGGCATGTACGACCGCCAAGCTCGTGGACTTGGAAGAGGAGGAAGATAGCTCCGATGACAACATTATTGATATGACCACACCCACCGCTTATGGACTAGAAAAAGAGAATAATGAAGATCCTACCAAACGGGTGCTGCCAAGTTCTTATGGAACAACCTCTTCGGGCAAGAGAACCAGGTCCACTTCCACTCCAACCACGTCGAAGAAGAAGAAAAGTGTTAAGGGTGTGGATATGGTTGCACAGGAGTTAGCTTTGAGGAGGATGAAGCTCATGGAAGATTTGCTGGTCGTATAGCAGAATAAGAATCATTTTTCATTTGATGACCAGTGTTGGGCGAAGCTGGAAGAGAGGCTGCCCAACCTTCCCTCAAATGTGAAGTTGGTCGTCGCTGATGCATTCAAAGATGACAAAGAGTTATGGACGTTCATGCGATGCGACGATCAAATGCTTCAGACGTGGATAACCGGAAAGGTGTCAGAGTACTATCGTGTCCCCCCTTCGGCGCCGTCGACAATGTCGTTCACAACCTTCTCGCCTGAGGAAGTTCGGACACCAGTCGCGGCATGTAGGATAGCTCCCGTTCACAACCTTCTCATTTCCGAGCGTCCTTCTTCGGAGCAAGTAGTATGCCGAATCCCTTAGCCACGTTCCAAAGCTCGCTGAATCCATTTTCCATGTTCCAAAGCTCGCCGAATCCATTCTGTAGTCTGAGCAAAGTACCGAGGCCTGCAAACCCAAGTTTCGCATTACCTTCCCGACATTTCATTCCACCTAGGTCCAGTGGCGAGGGGGTTGAGGAGGAAGATTTCAGCGGGGAAGAGTAGATCTGCTATGCGGATGGGCGAAGTTATCTTAGATCCATGTACTTTTTTCTTAGCAAGTCGCTTTATGTAAGACTTAACTATTTGTAGTCTAAGTACTATTAGTATGACGTATGTGCTTTGTATTTCCTAATTTATGTATTAAGACTTTTAATTATGTTCTGAACAAATGTCCTGCATAACTATTATGTTCGGTTGCTACTCCTATTTTATTGTGCATTATATCACTTGTGTTATGGCAGATGAATACTGAACACTTGTGGTCCTTCCTCGTCGAGGGTTAATGAAATGTTGAATGGCCATCCGAAAAAAGGGTTTCATCATTTCGGGGTTGAAAATACAACGTTTATGATGTTGGAGGAGATGCTTACGTTTCGTGGACTTCTTGCATCAACAAAGCATGTCAGTGCACGGGAACAACTAGCCATCTTTTTATTTGTCATTCGCCGAGATGAAACAAATAGGGACATGCAAGAGGAGTTCCAGCACTCTAGTGAAACAATATCATAGCACTTCAGGAATGTCTTGAAAGCTATTTGTTCATTAAGCGATGAGTTCATAGTACTACCGGGTGAAGATATTTGTGTTCACCCTCGAGTGCGGGATAGTCGCCGATTCTATCCGTACTTTGTGGTAAGTCGTGTCGCGTGCACTGGTAAATAAAACTTATAATTGCTTATGTTCGTTAACCTTCATTGATTCCTCAATACAGAATGCATTAGGTACTGTCGACGGAACTCACATCCCAGCTCATGTGCCAAAATCGAAAGCAATGCCGTATCGAAATCGTAAAGGTTTTCTTTCAGAAAATGTCATGGCCGCCGCATTTTTTGACCACACTCTCCTATTCGTTTGTGGTGGTTGGGAAGGTTCGGTAGGCGATATGAAGGTCTTGAGGTGGTGCACCGAAAGGAATGAATTTCGCGTACCCGACGGTAGGCATTTGTAATTTTTTTTTTCGATTTGCATATGCCCATCTCATTACTTAATGTAACGTTGCTTGTAGGAAAGTACTTTCTTGTGAATTCAGGTTATGCGAATTTCGACAAGTTCATAACACCCTATCGAGGAGGCAGGTATCATATGGGGACCTTTACGGAGGACACCCTGGCCGGATAGTATCGTGATGCGAAGGACATTTTTAATCACCGACATGCGCAGTTGCGGAATTGTGTGGAAAAGTCATTCGAAATTCTGAAAAAGAGGTTTCGGATGCTTCGTAGCCCCATGCAATTTTCGTTGAAAATTCAAAAGTACACTGTCATAGCATATTGTATAATACACAACATTGTAAGACGTCATCAAGGAGGCGACAAGTACTTCAATATGAGTATCCGGCCCGAATCCGAAGCGGTCCGTGCGGGTGACTTGACACCTTCTGTGCTCGCCTCGTCAACCGAAAGAACAAGAGGCGACAGTCTTTGGGACGGCATAGCAGCTAGGATTTGGGATGATTATTTTATTTAGCATGAGGTGCTTGTTGCTTTTCTTCATATCCTACTCATCCGTTGATTATCTTTACAACTAGATGGTTGCCATTTTCTTCAACTTATATGGTGTAATAATGACTTAGTATTAGGTTATTCGTTTAGCTCACTCACAATTTGTTTTTTGCTTATCCCTTGACTTATTTTTCTACATGCATTCAAATTTGTGCTTCTCCTAGTGAAACAGAGCTTCTGTATATGAGGTAGAAATTCTATATGTTGCTCCATAGAGCCATTCTGTTTAGTTTTCTGAAATCGCATTTTTGGTTTTCTGTCAAATAAAAGCTGCCGTCAGGTTATCCTTTTTAGTTTGCCGACAACAATTCAATTTGTTCACTCACGCTATTTAGGACACCTTACCAGAGAGGATTAGGATGGCTCCCCGGAGATTTTATGTTGTATATGAAGGTCGCAAACCAGGTATATATGACACGTGGTCTGAATGCCAAGCACATGTGTCAGGTTATCCTTATTGTGTGTATAAGAAGTTTGACTCCTTTGATGCAGCCGCAGCTTCTCTTTCAAAGTATCGTGAAATGCAAGACGATAATTACACGAAGCTACCAAACAATTCTGAACTACCTATTAAAAGTCAACATTTTATGTTGCCATCTCAAACTCCATCCTCTTTAGAAACTTTTGTTGAACATCCACTCCAAAATGTTCAGTGTGGATGCAATTGTCGAAGGAACCTCGTACTACTTATCTTTTTGTGTGCATTGGTGTTCTATGTTATAGCTAAGATTGCTTGTAATTGTGGTAGCAAAGTGTGAGTTCGCGTCGTCGATGTCATTTTGACTATTGGACGTGTTGCTGTGATGTGTGGAGGCTAAGATTGCTGTACGAACTGATGTCATTTTGACCATGGAGTTGTTGTTGTGTTGTGTGCACTAAGTTTGTATTCAAATTTCTTTTGGTACTCTCGTTGTGATGTAATCTGGGGTGTGCTATGCACTGGCCGGACTTGCTCTCATGTTATTCGTTGTTAAGCTGCTGCATATTATTATTTCTAAGTTGATTTGATTAGAACATGTGCAGAGGCTTCTATGTTTGTATAGCCTTGCTTCTTGTTGTTGGTTCTTCCGTTAGTTGAAGTCCCGTCGCCGTTCGAATGGTGTTGTTTTCCGGCTAGGGCGATAAATGGCGTCAACTTTCGATTTCCTGCATCATGCATCGTTCGTCGGTTACTTTTGGCGCCAGGAGATAAAGAACTTGTCCAAACACCCAGGAGAACTTCCGATTACTTTGATGTCATGTCACACCCAAAAGTTCAAGTCGAATGCAAGATTTGTCCAGAGTTTGGAACTAATGTGTCAAATCTAAAATGTTCTTAGAACTAAAGTTCTCACCCTATATCTGAGCCAAACACAGCCTATGGATTGCATTTCCCATGGCAATGTCCTGATCACTAATAATACAGTTTTCCACTCATGCACTCAGACCATTTTTTAAACAACCAGATGAATATTTCCTCTGTTTCATCCGCAAGTAAAGCACAACCAAACAAACAAGATCTTCTGTGATGATTAATTTCGGTAAATAGAGCAAATGGCATCCGTAAATTATTTGTTTGATATGTTATATCAAATACAACAACATCACCAAAATTTAAATAACTATCTCTTGATCTACCATCGGCCCAGAAGAAAATCATAACTGTGCCCTCTGCATCAAATTCTCATCTATGAAAAAAACATGGATCAACACTCATCTTATTTTGAAAACATGAAATGACATTTAGGAATTCACTACCGAGATTGTCTTTTCTTTTAGTTCTCAAGTGGTTTATACAATTTTGAGGTGTTAGTACTGGTTCACCAGACATATTAAGTGCTCTAGCTATCTTAGATGGACCCAAGCCATATCCGTGCAAGTTGACGATAACTTCTTTAGAAGTTTCAGAAATCACTTTTTGTGAACGCAAACATTTAACTTTTGATGGAGTTGTTAAAGAATGATTGTGCTCTTCTTTAAATCTTCTCACCTCCCACTTTTCATCCTTTCTTAGCCCAATATATAAATGGGCAAGACAACCATCTTTAACTTTTCTTCTTTGTTTTGCCTTTCCAAAATCTTGCTTCACATTTTCATATCTTTCTTTGGAACAAACAAAATATCTACTTACAACTCTCCGTGTACTTTTAGACTTGTGTGCAGCATTTTTCCTAATAGAAAAGTCTACCAACCTAGGATACATATTATAATATTTATATGCTTCTTCGTCGCTATCAAATGTCATACCGACATATGGCTTTGGTAGGTCAAAAGATTTCACTGAATTTGAACTTTCAATGTTATCGACATTCAATTCCTCATTCTGATCTTCCATGTCTATTTCAGCAATTTCTTCAATATAATCAGTAGTACTTTCAAATGCATTACACTCAACTTCAGTTACTTCCATATTCATAAAAGAAAATCTGTAAAATGAACCTAGATTTTTAAGAATTGATTTCAGATTACAAACCACCTAAGGAATCCATATTCTTTGCTCTTGTTCATGATATCTTCTCCACATGCAACAGTGTATCAATTATGTACCATCAAGTATTGTATGTAGAGATCATCATGGAGATTGATCCACTGCCCACAATAGTTGACGAGGTATAAAATTGATACATGAAGAAGGGAAACATTGACAACATCAGCAACAACAAATTATATGGATTCTCGGGGATCTCAAGAATCAAGATAGCAATAAATCAAATATGCATGCATTTTACCCTAAACCCTAAACATTGACAGAATGGACATTCGCAGATAACAAAACAAGATACTCCAGTTGCATTCAATAGTAAATTCCAATAATCACGTCATGAAGAGAAGGAAAGTGTCCCTTATGGAAAAGGTGAATTAGGGCATAAACAATGTGCGAGAGGAAAACGGGATCAGAGCAAGGAAGAAAACTCACCGGCGAGGAGGACGAGTCGATCGTCTTTAAGAAAATGTCGTACTTCCCCTCGTCGCAATGTCACGCAGAGTGGATGTCGTGGGGTTGCCTTTTCGTCTGAAGCGCCAAACGAAGCTGGGATCTATGCAAAACACACACAGATCGGAGGGGGAAAAGAACTCTTCGGATCTAGGGCAAGGGCGACGTGCGAGAGAAAAATGCGAGATGAACGAGGAAGAAAACTCACCGGCAAGGGGTCGATCGTCTGCCGTGCCTCGCCGTTTCGTTTTGCTGGGTTGATCACCGATCTAGGGCAAGGGGCGCCTCGCCGTTTTTCATTTCGCAAGGGTTGACGGAGCGCCTCGCCCTTTTTCATTTCGCCAAGAGATTTCGCCGATCTAGGACAAGTCCTCCGGCCTCGCGTTTTCACATCGCGGAGCGCGAAATGAAACGAAAGAAAAAAAGACCCCTACGAAGACAAAAAGAAAAAAAAAGGAATGAACCGGCCTCCTCTCACATGAAGAGGCCGGTTCTAATCGGACGGCCCGACGTTGAGCGGGCGTATGTTTGTCATATGCCCCACATGCGTATGACAAACATTAAATCCACACACATATATATATAATTTACTATTTATGCTATTTATTAAATTCTTACAAATTAATATTATGTATAATGTATAACACAATTAAATTATTATTATATTATTATCAAAAAAATTACTTAATAATGACCGAATGCATTTAAACTTTTAAATACATAATTATTATAGAATATAATAATAATAAAAGTAGTCACTAAGTCATATATTGAATGTTAATATTATATTATATTATATTTATAATAAGTAAATTGAATATTGAAAATTTGAAAATTTTGAAACTAAAAAAAGGGCCATTAGACTCGACTCGGCTAGCTCGATCAAACTATGCATATATAAATCGTGTCAAGTTGACGTAATATCACATGTTACAATTCGCGATAGGATTAAATAAGATTTGACTAATTAAATACGACCCATTTTTTACATCTCTATACCAAGTCGAATGTGATTGAATCTTTTGATACACACCTTCTGAATACTTGTTCCCAGCCTAATAAGATGCCACATTGAAAGCCTTAGGTTTGGATTGGAACCATGCATGATTCGGTTCTCCAAACGCTAAGATGTGGCCTGGTTCTCGAGACGGAACTAAACTACATTAAATGGTCTGAAATCAAGGTCACGTGACCCAAGTTCCAAGCTTCTAATTTGGTGGAATCGGAACATTGTAGCAGTTTTATTTTTTTTTTACTTGGCGCGTCATTTATTTCCTAGTTTCATTTTTTTCTTTTTTCTCACACATTGCTCTTATAAAATAATTTATTTAATAAATATAAAATAATTTTAATAAATATTAATATAATATTATTTATTATTTCATTACAAATTTTTAATATTCCATTAAATATAATTAATTTAAAAAATGATTTTTTATATTTAAATAATATATCTTTTAACAAAATCTTTTCTATAAAAAATTATTTTAGTTAACAATAAAATTATACTTTATAATTATAATAATCATTTTAAATCTAAAATTCATAAAGAATTCATCCATCACATCAACTTTTTCTATCACATCAATTCTTTTATTCCTCATCATTACGTTTCACTCCATCCGAACACTTCAAATTGATTTATCAATTCAATTATGGATAAATTACACCGAATGCCCTCCAACTTTGATGTTTGCTCAGCGATGCCCTCCAACTTCACTTTGTAACACGAATGCCCTCTATTTTTTAACTCGTTTCACCCGATGTTCTTCTTACCTACAATCGACGGTTACCCGATCACAAGCTGACGTGGTATTGACTCTCTCCTCTCCACGTTAATATACAGTGACATGGCAATATTTTTTAAAATTAAAAAAACAAAAAAATAGCCACGTCAGTCGCTGGGAGGGGACCTGCTCGTGCCTCCGCCGGAGGGGGACGACCCCCGTGAGCTCCCTCTAGGAGGTTCGCCGGCACGTGCAAAGGGGTCGCAGAGGGAGGGCGAGGTCGCAGAAAGGGGGTGAGGCCCCCGCCGACGCGGGGGGAGGGGGGGTGGGGGGCCTCGCCCTCCCCTCTGCGACCTCGCGCAGAGGGGGGTGGTCTCCCCCCTTTGCCCGCGCCGATGAACAACAAAGGGGGGAGGGGCTCGCCGCCCCCCCCCCCCCCCTTTAATTATTTTTTATTTTTAAAATATTATCACGTCACTACGTATTAATGTGGAGAGGAGAGAGTCAGCGTCACGTCAATTTATGATCAGGTAACCGCCGATTGTAAGTAAGGAGAGCATCGGGTGAAACGAGTTAAAAGATGGAGGGCATTCGTGTTATAAAGTGAAGTTGAAAGGCATCGCTGAGCAAACGTCAAAGTTAAAGGACATTCGGTGTAATTTACCCATTCAATTATTCATCAATAACTTAAGAGAAACTGCAATTCCATTTTCAAACACGGTCTTCACTAAAGATGAACGACGACTTGAGTGTCTGCAGTAATAAAAAATCTTTGATCAGGTGGCGTGCACCTCTCATCTGTCCCAGCGAAAGCTCATCTTATGCCAGCCAAATTAGTGTAGTGGTTTAATTTTCATATCGATCCAAGGTTGCCAAATCTCGTATATTAAGATATTATGTTCGTCTTAATATTTTTAATCGATCTCGATGGTTTCACCATTTTAAATTCTACGATCTTAATTTAAGTCTTGTATGTTTTTAGGGCTCAAATTTATGATTTTTACGATATATTCATAATAATAGTAAGTAATACAAATAAAATGTATTCATTCTTATTAAATTTTATTATATTTTTTGTAATATATTAATAGAAATATGATTTGTAATTTAAGAGTTGAGCATAAAAATTTATCAATGCTTTAAATATATAAATTATATATATAGTGGTAAATAACATTATGATCCTCATTTGGATCTTATGATTTCCCATCTTAAGAACCTCTAGGTTTTTATATAATATCTTGATCTTAAGAACCTTCGTTAAATCTAAATTTTCTCTTTTGCGTTGTTCAAGTTATATTTGGACGGTTAAATGGACAGAAAACTACACACTATTCTGTCTATACAAAGGTGCTTATTTTCATTGCATATATTATTATTGTTTTGCTAATTTATATTGACATTGAGATCAACTTTTGTGTCAAATAATCTTCACCATAACCTAAAAAACCGCCCTTCAGCATGTTTGACAAATTGTTTTTGAATTTTTTTCATACGCCAATATTTGGAAATATAGAAAATTCATTAAAATTTATCAAAATAAGTATAATATAAATATACCTAATAGGATTTAATGGGACCTGCTCCCAAATCTTCCCACTGTCTGATTGAGGTGCGACGGTGGGGATGCATCCGATTCTTTTTTTCTCCCAACTCTCCCCACGAGCGAGCCCTCCAGATCCGGTTCGATTGACCTCACGCAGTTCGCTTCGCCGGAGCTTCTCGCGAGACCTCACTGTCGTCGTGAACCCTCGCCACCCATGTACTTTCGTGATTCGTCACTGTCGTCTGAGCGAGCCCTTGCTGCCACCCGAGTACCTTGCGCGCAGAAGGTGCTCTTGCTTTGATGGATAGACTTCCTCGGCGCCGCGTCTTGGATCGATCATCCATCTTACTCAACGTCAGCATTGGATCCATTTAGTCATCGTGTTCGGGTTCCGCACGTCTCTTTCCTTGACGATGCCTTCGCTCGAACTCGTCGTCTCCTTGTGATCGCCTAAGCAATACCTTGACACTGCCCTTCGCTCGACCTCGTCGTCGCCTTCACGATCTCTCGAGCAAGACCTCGACGCCGCCTTCAAGATCGCCCAAGCAAGACCTCACCGCCTCCCGAGCACCTCGCAATTGCCCGAGCAAAATCTCACTGCCTTCGCGAGTCATCGCCCCCCTTCGCCACTTGAGCGAGGACTCGCCGCCACCTCAGTGAGCCCTCGCCGCCCCTCGAGCGATCAAACTGTGCAGAGAGAGAGTTGAACCGCAACGGAGAAGAGGGATCTCGAATCGTGGTGGGGAGAGTTGGGAGAAAAGGAGAAAAAAAACTACGATGCATCCCCACCACCTAGGGATGGCAATATTTCCCGCCCCCTGCGGGGCCCCGCGGAGAATCTCCGATCGGAGCCCGAACTCGGGGAATTTTTTTCCCGCGGAGTCGGGGATGGGAGGAAAATTATTTCCGAATCCTCCTTCGGAGATCGGGGCTGGGGAAGTTGTCCCCGCCCTGTGGGGCCCTGAATCTCCACACCTCAAAGAATAAGTGAGTATATGAAAATAGTCCAACATTGATAGTAGTAGGAAAGTGAGAGTAAATAGACAAGTATAAATGAATGGTGAGGCTAATGGATCAATATTTAATATTTATGAAGAAAGTTCACCTTGAATATTTTTTAAATTTATAATAATAATTTTTATCAAATTATCTCCTAGTAAAAAAATTAATAAAAAATTTTGACTAAACCAAAAATATGATTCAACCTGATTTTTTTCGATTTTGATCAATTTTTTATCGATTCGATTCAGTTTAATATGATCCAAAATAGGGTCGGACCACGAAATAAAATTTTCTCCAAACCGAGAATTCGGATCAGGATCGGAGGCGGGGGTCAATCGACGGGATCGGGACGAGAGAGCCCCGAACAGGGTCGGGTGCCACTCTTACCACCACCGTGACTCGATGGAACGTTGGAAAGATTTGGGAGCGTGTGCCTATTAAATGGTACCTAATATTATAACTAGAATATAGAAATCAGCTCATTTATTTTAATTATGACAAATATGAACACCAGCATGTGATAAATGTAAATTAAGTTTAAAAGTATCATGTCAATAATAAAATAGAGCTTCCAACAATAAAATAATTTATTATGTAAATAAAATAAAAAGATGAATTATAGCTAATAAGTAAATATAATAATTATAGCTATATGACTTCTTCGGCCGAATTATATAGGTTTATTTTATTATACTTTTAAAAAATAATATATAATATAATTAATTTCAGAAGTTCAATTTGACTCCAGCAAATTTCTCAAACTCCTTGTAAAATGGAAGAAATGAACATGTAAATTTTCCAGGTATAAACACTGAAAAAATAATTAAAAATTATTCAAATTATCTATAACATTTTAGATTTCTAAATCAATAATAATAAATCGTCATTCAATTTTCAGAAATTAAATTTATTAACATTTTTGTAATGCATAAAATATTATTCGTTTTGAATTTTAATTCGCACGATTTTATCAAAAATACATTCTACCAAATTTAGATCATATTCTCGTATATATTTAATATTTTTTTCATGATTTATACATTTGAGATTAATTTATTGCATGCATCATACACCCACTTTCGCCAATTAAATTTGTTTTTTTTATATTTTATACACGGTGGATTTAAAGATTAAATGGCCCATATATAAAAAAGGACCTCGATAGACTCCTAAATTCCGCATATTAACTCCTCCACGCCTCTTTGCCGCGTCACTATTTCCTCCTCCGGTTCTCGGCCTCGTCGTGCGTCCTGGTGGTCGAACGATTACGCATCCAAGTCGTCTCCTCTTCTCCGAGTCGTCGTCCGACTCCCAAAAAGGTACTCAATTTACAACCCTCAAATCCTCTTCCATTCGATCATCTGCAACCCATCTTTGTGTCTTTGTTCCCTCCTCGATCGATCTCTTCCGATCGCCGCGCATATTTGCTTCTGTATCGTTGGTGCTCTTAATTTCGATCTCTTTAGAGGGGAATCGGGAGGCGTCAGAAGTGCGATGGCGGCGTCGCACCGTGTGTTCAAGGACAAGGCCAAGAACCGGGTGGACGACCTCCAGGGGATGTTCGCCGACCTCCAGACCGCGCGCAAGGAGAGCCGCGCAGCCGACGTCGCCGTCCTCGAGGAGCAGGTCCAGCAGATGCTCCGCGAGTGGAAGGACGAGCTCAACCAGCCGTCTCCAGCCACATCTTTGCATGTAAGAACGGGCGTCATCAATCAAGTTACGATCAAGTTACGATCTTGGTGCTTAATTTTGACTGCCTTTCTTTCTTCGGGCCAGGGAAATGTGCCGGACACTTCGGACTTCCTGTCCTCGGATATCTTGCGGATGCTGCAGCTAACTGAGGAGGAGGACGACGCGACGAGCAAGCTTGCGGGGTTGGCGTTTGGGGACCCTGCTCCAAAGCAGGAGCAAGGGGAAGTGCCTCAACCAGTTGCTAATGCTGGGATAGTGCAGGGTGAGCAGAACATTGCTTATCAAGATGTGAGTATGATTTGATTCCAACTCCCGTGATGTTTGTAGATTGTCGTTTCTTCTCTTTCTCTTCCACGGTGCAAAATGTTGCATACAGAAGGTTCCTTTGTTGATTAATCTGCATTTTGTTTGTGTTATAGTCCGTGTGTAATGTTCGGAGCAATATAACATAAACTCATTAATTATAAGGACGAAAAATTTCAGTTCATAGAAAAAATTGGAAACATTATAGCTATTCTCACGCAGAGGACTTCACAGCACATGACTGGTAGCTAAGTGGCTAAACGTGAAAAGTTAAAACAAGTAAATGCAAAAGTAGATGCAATTTAGGGCACCCTGTAGCTCTAAAAATATGAGTTGTGTGTGAATGTTATACAACAACAACAACAAAGCCTTATCCCACTAGGCGGGGTCGGCTACATGGATCATACGACGTCATTCCGCTCTATTAGTAAATATTCGTTGATCCATATTCATAAGATCAACCCTCCTCCTTTATTCGAGCTTGGGACCGGCTATAAAACATAGGCGGAGTTGTGTGTGAATGTTATAGTTTAGGAAAATCTGTTAGGTCCATGTCATGCATCGGGGATGTATCAATCTTAACTCCTTTACATATTTGCCACTTTGAAGAAATGTCTGACACATTTATCACGTATTTTTCCAGTTTGTGAGTTTTATTTTCGTTGTTTGCTATTTGAGATGACTGAATTAGCTTTTTCTTAGTTCTAAGATGTCTTTTTCCATTTCTAGAAGGTTCATCTTGATTATCTGACTGAAATGACGAGTTTCTGGAAGTAGAAATTTGTTCCTTTTCATACACATTTTCTGCATATGAATCCCCAATAATTTACCGGGACTCATCACGAAAATTTGAGGTCATGCCTTCAATTTGCTATATTTACCACAATTCTAGATTCATCATATTGGTTTTAACTAGAATCTCTGTAGGTTTTTACAAATGACAGTTCCAAATAACTTGTCATCTATGTGCTGAAGCTTAAACGGGTTATGTGAGTGTAACAAGTGACAGGATGATACAATATTAATTTTTGTTATATCTTATTCTCACCATAAGCAGGGGCGTTTTGGGCTGGGTCTGAAGGTTTAGTGGTTACGAATGTCTCCTGGCCTTAGACTTGGCGAGCTATATGTGCAGGCGCATGACTGCATAAAGCTACCTTTTTTCATGAATTAGTTCTCAGTTAGTCTTTTATGTGCTGTCATTTGTATTACTTTGGTGTCAAATGTGATGATTTTCCTAATGTGGCCTTTGCATTCTAATTTTTGGGTGCTAGTAAATGCTCATTGATCCATGTTATTGTGAGAGTTTGTGCCTCTATTTAAGGGAAGAAAGTTTATTAAGAAATATTTATTGATGTTTATATCAATTCACCTCCTTCCCAACCCCAAAAAGGGTTTAGTGATGTTTCATACGATGGTATGCACAGTTGCTTAAGGAGTCTATTCAAACAGAATATGGGGCAAGGATTTTGTTTGGATGCTGAGCTGGAACGATTGGGACATAACCCTCCTCGAGTCCTTGACTCTATGTTAATTTTATGTTTTTGAAATATGCATTTTGTATTATTTTGTCGCCATATTTAACGGATCACAATTGTCTGCTATATATAAGGTTGCAACTTGCAACTACTAATATTTTTGCATTAGCAAGTAAAAATGTTTGAAGGCCCTAAAGCTACATCTTATTATCTTTGCCTCTTTTCTTCGGCTTGTGTTGAAATAATGATTTCTCTTGCTTGGGGAATCATAAGATATTAAGTGTAGCTAGTATTTGTTTGACCGAGTTGTGATATGAATAATTTAAAGCTTCAAATGTAAGGACTGATACAGCACAGAAAAAAACTTGTCCCATCACAGAAGTGTCAACATAATCCTCTCGAGTGAAAAAATAAATCAACAAAAGTAATTGACGTTCCCTAAAAATAAATAATTAACTTCCGTGCAAAATTGGCCTCAACTCTATACAATGATAAATGGTAGATACTTTCCATAAATGGTTGGTAGTGTTACTAATGGCCAGAGCAGATATGACTGACATTGAATGCAGTATCTTCATCTGTTTTCTTGTGAACACATTATTCAGCCGTACATTTTGTTAGTACGAGTTTGCGATTGAATCTGGATTTGTTTCTTGCGGGTTTGAAACAATAAGTTTAATAACCAGAACCTACCATGTGAGTTACATGTTCATGATTTTATGATTCTTTTTCCAGCTGGTTACTTTGTGCAAGATAGATCTATGCCTCCTCCCATTACACTTCACCGTTTTTACATATGTATGCCTGTTTTATATTTCAGGGGTAGTGAAATACTTTGGTGTTTTCATGGATGCACCATTCTAACTTTGATTTTATCTATTTGATTTGTATAATAACATTTTTAAATTGTATAATAACAGTTTTAGGGTATTGGCTACCACATCTTCTGTTGGCATTTTGGCATACCTCTGTTTTTCTTTTTCTTTTTCTTTTTCCTTTGTTTGTTCTTATTTAAGTACTGAGACATGACACGGTAAAACAAGAACAGTTTACACGTGTATTTGTCATTTATGTTAGCTGTCATCCTTCTGCTAAGATTCTGATTCACTAGTTGGGAATTCATGCTGGCCATTCCAGTTCAAAAGTAAAGTTGGCATTTCCATTTCTTGCAGGTGAATTTTGTAAATCTGCAGACAGGAGGACAAGAGCTTTTATACGTCAATCAATACTTGAATGATGGTATAGCAAATTGCCTGAATGGAACCGACCATTTACATTTTCAGCAGTACAATCTGCATGCACAAATACCCCATAACCTTTATGCAAATGTCACTCCTAGAGAGCAGAAGGGACATGTGTTGCCTCATATGTTAGAGTTACTTCCAGCCATATGTCCCCAACCTTGTGCATTTTTAAGACCAAAATGTGCACTTTGGGATTGTCCAAGGCCTGCTGTGGGATCAGAATGGTTCCAGGATTATTGCAGCAGCTTCCATGCTACTCTTGCATATGAGGAAAGTCCACCTGGGATGACTCCAGTGTTGCGACCTGGAGGTATTGATTTTAAAGATGGCCCATTTTTTGCTGCTCTCACTGCCAAGACCCTGGGGAAAAATGTTGGCATTCCAGTTTGTGAAGGTGCTGCTACTGCAAAGTCTCCATGGAATGCTTCTGGTATGACTGCATTCTATTTCCTGCAGATAAAATCCATGATATTATTCATAACACATTCTTTTGCTTTTGGCTTCCTTTTCATATGGATTTAAGTGGCGAATTTTGACTTAAATTCATCATTGATAGTTCTTGACTTGTTTTGCTGATTTACAGAGTTGTTTGATCTTTCTGTTCTCGAGGGAGAGTCACTTAGAGAATGGCTTTTCTTTGACAAGCCAAGAAGAGCATTTGAGAGTGGAAACAGAAAGCAAAGATCATTGCCAGATTACAGCGGTCGTGGTTGGCATGAATCTAGAAAGCAAGTTATGAAAGAATTTGGAGGTTCAAAAAGGTCATATTACATGGATCCACAACCCCTGGCCAACTGTGAATGGCATCTGTTTGAATATGAGATAAGTGATTGTGATGCTTTTGCTTTGTATAGACTAGAATTTAAGCTAGTCGAACAAAAGAAGACTAATAAGGCAAAGGCAGGGGATAACTCTGTTGGCATTCAACAACAGATAGGAAGGATCAACTCCAACAATTCTCCAGATAAGAAGAAGAGTACCAAGGGTAGGACAAAAACAAGTCAAAAGGGTTCTTCTGGGGACATATACTCTGCACCCACACTGGCCAGTCAGAAAAATGTAGTAAATGTGGTTCACGCCTCTGATTCGATACCATCGTCAAATACCAACTCTGAAAATGGACCTAGTCTACAATATGACTATTCTAATGGGAGCACAAATGGTAATTGTAGAACATAACAGGGGAGATGCCTAATGGCTGAAATCCTTTATGCCACGGTCAATGTTCACGACTCGTCTCTTTACTGATTTAGAGTTGACTCACTCGTTAAGTTTGTAAGTTGTAACATCTGTATAGCAAGTTGTCATCATAGGCAAGAAAGGGGAGGCCTTGGCAGCTTGAGGATGAAACCTCATATTTGTAATAGACATGTCCTTTGACCAGAAAAGTGTTGTTTGGGTCTTTTTTCTCAGTGTTAGGAGTTTAAGTCTTTGGCTTGAAGATTTGCCCCCACTGGCTGTGATCACAAAATTGTACAGACACTCAGGCAGAGTAGAGGAAAACATACTTTGATCTTTTGGCTCCTCTGTTTATATGGTTTAGTGCTAACTAGTTGCAATGTTTTTTTTTCCCTCTTTTGAGATAGTTAAGGGTGTACGCCTTGTACGGTCATAAAAAATAGTGAATTTATGAATGAATAAGACTTTTCATCTTTCTTCTATGGAAATGCATCCATTATGATGAATCCGAGTGGTCAATAGAGAAGGGCAACTCGAAGCTTTCTGAATATATATGTTTGAATGTTTGGTCCGCCATATAATATTCATAAGCCTTCCACATAAATTGAATCCAAACTAGTTGAATTATATATTCTGATTAAAATGGTGGCAAAAGCTAATCCATATTTGATTCTTGGACTTGGTAAAAGAAAGTTTCCTACTTTTAAGTTTAGCCATTTCTACAATACAATTATTTATTAAAATCGAAGAAATATTACGCATTTTCACTTTTTATGTTAACCTTATGTTACATGACTCAGGATGTCTCAACTCTCACGACTCGCACTTCATGTATTTAGGGACCAAAAAATTAACCAAAGAAAATATCTGGCTTTTAACGGGATTCAATATTTTTGTAACCAAATTCATTGGTGTACCATGTAAGCAAATAAAAAAAACAATCATGTAAAAGTATAAATACTGATAAATTACCTTCACGCATGCAAGATATTTTTCTTCGTATCTTAAAAAACAAGAAATAAAACCTTAAACAGCAATTACCAGTAATACTTATTCATGAGATGAAGCGACAACGATTATATTGAAATATTATGTGTAGTTTATTTCTTTTGACTCCCTTCATCAATCAAATATTCAAACGTCCAACTCTCCAATTTCCTTTTTTTTCCAACCTCGTACTGAACCTAAATTGACTTGGCAAATGTTTCAAATGTCGAGACTTTTCGAGCTGAGTTAAACCCTAATTAAGTTGACGCCTTGAAAATATTAATGACTTAATATTCTTTGAATAATATAATTATAATAATTATAATAAAAAAACACCCTCGACTTGGGATCCTAATTTGAGCCCTTTCATGCTGTTATTCGCAAGTCAAAACATATTAAGACAATGGACTGGTCCTGAAGGGGAGAACAACATCGTATAATGTAGTTAATGTCATGCTGCCAAATCAAGAATCCATAATCACTCGTCATACAACCGCAAAATTTCATCATTAAGAAAGCGTGTCATTGTGAACAACAAAAACTTGTCTATATGCTGTTGGCTAATCTGATATGGCATCATCTGCAAAAATATTACTGGACACATGCTTGTCCAGACCTTCACAAGCATAGTGTAACAACTCAACTAGGTCTTTCGATGTTCTGATCACATAATAATTGAGCCATTTCCAAGCTTCAGAATGTCTAGTTAGCCGCAAAACTGATGCCAGATACACCAGACCTAAGCCTAATGGTTGTCTCATGATGCAATGTTTGAAATTAACGACCTCACAGTATTACAAAGTCAGGCTGCAAGTGAATCTGTCATAAGAGAGTCCCTTCCAACTTTCAAGAAATGTTTGATGATGGATTATCTTGCTTCTTTTGTTTGTTCTTCTGCTTCTTCTTGAACCTGAACTGCGTCTTTATGCTCTTCTCCCATTCCTTTTTGTATTTACTGTAAATAAACATTGCAGCTCGGGCATCCTCGATCTGAAGACAGCACAATCAGTTATCAACATCGTATAGCAGACATCAGCAGTGTGCGGATCTAAAACTCATTCAATCGCGATTTGTAAATGTGTTTTTTTTTCTATTTACATTACTAACAGGCGTATCGATTAGCATCACAAAGACATCTGTTAAAGAGTGAAAAAAACTTTAATCACCAAGTTCATGTTTTTCTAGGTAAAAAGGTTTTTTTGAGGGGATCTAGGGGTAAAAGGTTGGATACACTAGGCTGGACATCCATATATACATTGTATATATAAAAGAACTTTGAGAAATTTACATGTATGACAAAAAAAACTATGGAGGCGGATCAACAAAAAGCTACAACATTTTATGATCCACTGACACCAATTTGCTTACGTTCATGATCTTCGTCCATGTTGGACTAGGATATTTCTGACATGGCTAATGACTCCAAGAAAATATGATTCAACTTTAGTTTGGTTGAGAAACAATAAATTTAAGTGTGCACTTTGTTACATTGACATTGGCATACCAAAATCTTCAGCAACTGAAGGATGAAGTAAAGATCTTTTTTAGGGAAGGATGAAGTAATGATGCTACAACTAGAGTTTTCAGTAAATTTGGACCAATGAGATCAACAGTCAGGTTTGAAGATGAATAAGAATTATCACTTTGATCACAATGCATCAAGAGACTGATGTTTCATCAGTCAGAGAAGCTAAAGGACCTTGGATGGATACCATGAGAACGGAAATAAACCATATGCATTTATAACCAAATCATACTGCTTTTAACTCTTCTACTTTTGAAAAAAGAACTGCTTTAATTTGTGGGTTATTTCTTTTAACAACCCCTGAAATATATTTTTTTCCATGTTTAACCTTGAATTATATATTTACAAATTTTAGTCCCCAAACTTATTTCCGTTAAATTTTATTCAAATTTTCTGTTAAGTTGTTTTTTTATTATTTATAAAATATCAATTTTACCTTACTTTTTTAATGTAAGAAAAACTATAAAAAATGAAATATTAATATAAGCATAATGTTGCATAAAATATGATTATTAAGTTTTTTTTATTGCAATTAAGTAAGCAAAAGTGGCATTTGATAATTATTAGAAAAAAGTTAACAAATAACTTAATGGAAGGACTTGAATGTCAAATTTGGACAAGTTCAAGGACTAAAGTTTGTAAATTTATACTTTAGGATTAGATGTGTAAACAAATTGTAATCTAGGGAGTGTTAAAGGACATAACCTTAATTTATCAACAACAAACAGCTTAAAACTATCAATAGAAAGTAAAGTACATACTGGGCAATGCTCATTTTGCTGGATTTTGACACCAAGAATTTGAGCAGCGAGATCCTTCAGTGCTCTTTTTCGTCCTTCCCTACTGCATTAACAATATATTTTAATATAATATCATGCGGGAAGCTTAATTTGACTACGTTAAACATATGACAATGCAGATATGAGACAACTCAAATTTGGCTATATTAAGTTGTTAAATTATCATTGTTGAATTCTTGAAAGCAGCACCTTCGGAAAGGTTGATATTCAGAGGTATCTCTTGTATCCTTCTTAGGGTGGCTTAGTAATAAAACCTGCATAAATGAATGAAGCTATGTGTCAATTTAACTGATGAAAATGGACAACCAACTTTGCTCCTCATGAAAAAGGGAAAAAATATGGTGAAATTCTAACATCAGCTGGACATTAGATTTTTAGATGTTCTCAACCTTAAAATCGTTGCGCAGAGAATGACCAACAAGGACTCTGCCTTTTATCAATTCAGCAACTTTCTTCTGTACAGCCCAGAAATCCTTTGATGCATGTAGCTACCATTAAGATAGTAAAAAGGGCAGTAAATCATACAAACACAAAGATAAGGTGATTTGTGATTACCTTTCTTCATGTCTTTCGGTCGGATCCCACTGATCTTTGTACGGAAGTCAACAACACGTTCTACAGGTCGGACATACTCATCATAAACTACATTACCCCATGAATTTACCTATAGAATTATGCATTGGATCAATGATGCTTCATTACTTAGTATATAGCATATTGGATGTGGAACATATACAATCCTATGATTCATATCCAAAAGGAAAAAAAATGGCAGCATCGAGTTCTAGTCAGCACAGAATCAACTTAATGTTAATTTATCAAGAATGGTGAGGTTCAGTCAAAGGAAATTCCCTGTTGTTCCATTATTGCCTCCTTCGGTATTTCGATCTCCTCAAGTTCATTGACTGTGATCTCTTAGCCAATTAGCAGGAAGTAATAATTTCATCTTTAGAGTTTAGATGTCCAGATATTTAATTAATTGCATATATCTGTAACCTCAAATCTAGGAGCATTACATACCCATATTCATACACTTTGAGAATACAACCTACAAGTAAGAAAATTATTACAGGCAAAGGTCACTCTAAAAGTCATTGAGGGATTTGAAGACACGTGAAAAAAGGATAAACATCTAGAATCCTAGACCAAATGCATAAATCAAACCGTTAACAATAAAAAAAAATTTCTTGCAGACTCAGGGCAGTCGTAGGCTTACCCTTTTGGTTCAAGCACATGAAAAGCTTTTATTTCATGTTACTTGAAATACTACGATCAACATTCTTTTGATATTGCTCATTATATGAAACTAAAACCACCTCTCTTGGCTACTTTCTTATGTTATTAACCTATCAATCATTACTTTGAGAATCATGTACTCTCATCATGATCTACCATTCCTACATTAAACTACTCTCAAGAGTATCCTGAACCCCGAAAAAAGCCACCTTTCAGGCCTCTCCATTGCCAAAGACTTCAAAATAAGGAGACAATAAACAGAACGGCAAATTATCGAAGTCAAACAACAGATTAAGGAATAAGCACCAGTGTGACCCTCCCAAGAGCGCTCCTGCTACCCTCAGTGCTCACTCCGACCATCTCGCAGTCCATTGCCAACGCTTTGGTCAAACTGCATAAACATGAAACGAATGGTGACCGCAGGATTCACCGAAGCGATTCCACGAGTCAGAAGGAGAATCAGGAACGCACCTGATATCATCGGACGTTGGTGCGAGAGCGTTTACGGCCGGGGGGTCCTCGGGCGCCGCCGCCAAGTCTTCCGAGCGGTCTTTGCGCTTGCCCAAGATGGACGGTGCTAGGGTTTTGGCGTGGCGGCGGTCGGTAGACGGGCGGCCGGACTTGATCTTGAGCTGGAGCTGCGCCCAGTTAGGGTTTAGGACGCCAGACTTCGCCTTGGTTTTGCCGGCCGCTGCTCCGCCGCCACCGCCCATCGGTTTCTTCGAAGAGTCGAAACGGAAACCGTGTGAACTCGGACATTGGGTCTAAGAGAAAACGCGAAATTTCAAAACAAAGTTACAAAAAAGAACTTTGAATATTTTAGGGGAAAAACTATTTTATATGAAATGTTTCTTTTTTAGCTCTAGTGGTGTTTTGCTTTCTAAATATGAAAACACATTTAGTTTTAGTATTTGGTTTAACGTAGAAAAAATATAAGATGAATTATAGGTAATCTTTTCACGTAAGGCAATTTTAAATTATCTAAAGTCCGCGATATTATCATATTTACTTATTTTAATTTAAAGTCAGTTTGAATTGCGAGATAATTTTAATTGTTTATGAAATGACCATTTAACTTGCACGTAAATGAGATAGTAATTTAAATCAATAAATAAATTGTAAAAATAATCAAATAACTGATAACATAATAGTTTAATATATTATCAATATTGGTATTATTATTACTTATTATCTTTAACGTTATTAGCGATAAGTCTTTATTACTTTTGTTAATTTTATTATTAGTAGGATTAACTTATTTATCATCACGTTATAAAAATAATACTTTATTATTAGTTGTTATGTTGTAGTAGTAACGTTAATTGTTTTGATTAAGGATACTTTAGTAAAAAAATCTATACTGATTAGCAATGTTTATATTACTGTATTGTAGATTACTTATAATAATACATATTGTTGGTAATTTAATTTGTAATAATTCTTACAAGATATTATATAGGCAATGGAATTTTTTAAAAAGGATAGCAAATTTTATTCTAAAGAATATCATATTCTAATTATATTCTTATTTTTTGTTTAAAATAATAAATTTAATATTTTTATAATGAAAATATTTTTACTATAACTAGTTTGTATTAATTATTATAATAATATACTTAAATAATGAAAAATAAAAACATACGAAAAAGTGGAAAACAATAAGAATATCTTTATTTTATGGTTTTAAAGAATACATTAATCCCACTGCATTTTTTACTTTTCTTTTTAATTTGTCATTAAATATTGCTGAGAAGGAAATAAAAAATATTGAAGCAAAAAAAGATTTTTTTCATTAACTTTTTAAAATGACTAACTTTTTTTATTGTTGTGTATGATAGTAAAGAATAGGTGTAATCGGATAAACGAGAGAAAAATCATGATTGGGTAGAGTGAAAACTTTATAACTCCAAAGTTAGACCAATTATTTTATTATAAAAATACCAATATGAGATAAATAATTTTTTTTAACTCATTCAACTGAAACTCTAGTAAAATATTTAGATAGCGTTGGTTGTTGGATATAGTTAGTAGGAATAAGCCAAAATATTCTTCTGACTAGAGTTTAATCTTCATGCCGACGAGAAAAGTTTATGTCGAGTGATATTCCGCCATCGCATTGAATGACGCGCGAATAAGACTGTGAAATGACAATCGAATTTGTGCAACTATGACTGATCTTTGGACAAATGGGAAGTTGGATTTTGTAGACTCTCACGTTTGGATGCAGTATAAGATAAGATAAAAGAATAGACGTTTATTCAGATCAATATTATCAAATACGCAGGAGAATAAAATTATATTAATAAAAATGCATTTTTTGATAAAATGATCTTAAAAATCGTAATATCATCACTATATTTCTTCAAACAGTAAATTTTTTATTCCATCTAAATAATGAAATACATATATTCTCACCTTTTCAACGTTTTACCATTTCTTTTATTTTTTTTATAATTTAATCACATATTATTATACTATTATTTTTTGTAATAATAAAAATAATTAAATGTCAATAATTTACAATAAAATATTTTAATTATAAAATATATTATATTTAAAATTTATTCTGATTGAACCAAATAAAAAAAAATAAGAATATTAGAAGAATATTATATTCTTCTGAATAAATTTTTTTATTCTCTAAAACATATTCTATAACCAAACGGCCAACTCAAAAATAACCTCTCAGCAAATTTAAACACATTGATTTTTTACATTGATTTTTGTGCTGACATTGTTGTCATTTATTCCTATCCAACATGATATTTGATAATATTATATCAAATAACCACTTATTCTAACGATCTCGATTTTCATTAAATGAATAAATAAATATTTTATTTATTAATAAAATTTGGAACATTATTATTTACTTTTGTAGAATTATTTAATTTCGAAATTAATGAAAATTATAGGAAAAGTTGAAAAGATAAGATGGAATTTGAGAAAAGGTGAAATTGTTATGGAGATAATTATGAAATTATTAAGTAAATTCGAATTTAATTAAAATTAAAAATTTATGGGATGTTAATTTATGATGGATGATCAAAATTGATTTTAAAAGAGTTCAAAGCTCAATAGAAATGAAAATCCTAAAATACATTGTAAATAAATATTAAATGGGTGGTTGAAACCCCCTTTAGTCAAAGAGAATTTTTACACCACAAGCTCTATTTTATCCTTGGTTTTCACACAAAGACGTTTCAGAGGACATTCGGTGGCTGGTTTGAAGCCCTGACATACGAGAAGAGACTTGAAGTGATGGACACGAATTTTAATGTCATATCGCGAAGATATCGTCGATCAAAGTTCGACGTTTGGGCAACTCATGCATAAGAGGAATTTAGTTAATTTTTCAGTCAATTTTAGATATGTAGAAGAATCACTGTGTCGTCAATTTTCCACGATTGAACTCTATCTTCATCCCCTTTGTACCAAGATTTCATTAATATAAATTATGTATCATTTAGACATCGTATGATATAGTTATGGTGACCGAAAAATCATGTTGGAACATGTTTTTCTCGTCGGTGACGAAACCCAACCCGGGTTGAGGTTGACATGTGTCACTCCTGCCCACTGAAGGGCGCGCCCCGAGCGGGCGTGGCCATGCGCGCGAGGAGGCGAGCGTGGCCGGGGCGATTCCTACTCCTAGTAGGAATAGGAGTCGTCCAACACTCTGAAGGTCCGACGAGGAGGGAGGAGCTTTTGGAGATGAAGACTTGGACTCCTATCGTGAGTAGGAGGACGAGCGCGTGGAGAAGTGCATGATCGAAAGGATTCCTACTCCTAGTAGGAATAGGAATTCGGACCTCTCCTAGGTCGAGTAGGACTTGGGCGCGGACGGAGCTTCCTTCTGGATCGAGGGTCACTTGGAGATGAAGTCCTAATCATAGGAGGACTGAAGATGGGGAGAGGCCACAGGAGAATAGTCCTAGTCCTAGTAGGACTAGGACTTGTCCCGGCGGGCGCACCCGGAGCGCGCCCCGGACATGGCAGGGCGCCAGGAGGGCGGCCTGACTAGTTTGCCTTCAAGATGGACTTTGAAGGAGTGCTGGCCGAATTCTTCTAGGACTCCAAGGTTGCTGGATTTCTACTCCTACTCCAAGGAGGTTTTTTCTAGAGAAGGGCTTGCATGCCTAATAGGATTAGGTCCTTAACTTAGACTAGGAGTTGTTTCTCTTGGGCACTATAAAAGGACATGTAATCAAGGCTTGTAAGACCATCCTGGACAATCTGAGATTGCTCAATAATATTCTCTAGTTTTCCTCTAAACTCTTAGCCTCCCTCTCTTCTTCCTGGGCGGGTGTTTCGTTGTGCATCCGGGGCGTGTACGGCCGGGGTCCAAGGCACGTCCAAACGAGGGCTGATCGGCGACCGAGCAGGGTTCGTCGAGCCGCACGTCTGGTGTTTCATATCCGAAGCGTAAGGGCGTGACAACGTGGTATCAGAGCTTAGGTTCCGACTATGTCAGGAGAAGAAGGTGCTTTGAGCAAAGGCCGTTCGATGGAAGCTGAGGACATGACCCGGGGTCGAGTCCAAGGTGCGGACGTTGGGGAAAAGAAAAAGAATACGCGAGCAAAGTCCAGAGATCCCGGCAACCATATTGAGAAGAATATGGAGGCGCTGGAACGAAGTCTTCAGGAAACGGACGAGGCGGTCCGTATCTTGGAAGCCGCGGCAGGAGAACATAGCTTGGCACTGGAGCAAGGAGGAGCCTTACACCAGGAGCTGTCCAGCCGCGTTGCATCCATAGAGGAGGCTATGGATGCAAGGTGGAAGGCCATGGAGACAGATTTGTTGCTGCTCAAAGGTCTTCTCTTCGATGCAGGAGGGCTGCGATCGAAGACCCCGGTGCCCAAGTTCTTGGGACCGGAACCGAAGAAATATGATGGTGCGCGGGAGGCGACGACCATCGACGATTTTCTTTGGTGTCTTGAAAAGGGTTTTAAGACGAGCAAGATCGTGGTCGAGAAGGACCAGATCGACATGGCCGTGCGCTACCTAGTGGATGGTGCGCTCTTGTGGTGGCGTCGGATGGAGGAAGGAGACGAGACTCCGATAGAGTCTTGGGCAGACTTCAAGGTGGAATTGAAGAAGCAATTCTACCCCGGCAATGCACAAAAAGTGGCTATGAACAAGTTGACCACTCTCAAGCAAACGGGTTCCGTGAAGGAATATATCGAAAAGTTCCAACCGCTTATGTTGGAGATGCCCGGGAGCATGGAGGAGTCGACATGGTTGTTCTTCTTCCTGCGGGGGTTGAAACCATGGGCGGCTCAGGAGTTGAGACGTCAGAGGATAACGACCATGAACGGAGCATTGGTCGCTGCTGAAGCTTTGGTGGAGTTTTCAGCAAACTGGGATCCTGACGCGGGTGCTAAGGATCAGGGCAAGTCCAAGAAGGACGGAGCCCGAGCAGGTGGCAAGAAGAACGATAAGCAAGAGAAGAAGGCGATGACATCGAAGGGAGATGCCAAGAAGACGGTCAGATGCTTCCTCTGTGGAGGGCCGCACTACGCGAGGGAGTGCGACACGAAGAAGGGGCTCTCGACCATGGCATCTACCGTGGACACCGAGCAAGGCGCTGCACACATGGGGTCTATAATGGCGCTGACGATTGCTGCCGCAACGCTCCCGACGAAGGAAGTGAAGAAGACCGCGAAGGGCCCGATGTTCGTGGAGGTCGCAGTGAATGGCCACACTTCGACCGCTCTGGTTGATACTGGAGCCACGCACAACTTCATGGATTCAAGGGAAGCGGCACGACTTGGCATACGGTATGTCAAGGAGCCAGGCCTGATCAAGACCGTGAACGCGGCCTCCCAGCCAATCCTTGGTACGGCCAAGGATATCCACGCGAAGGTGGGGGAGTGGGAAGGAGCGATCACCATGACGATCGTCAACATGGACGACCATCGGTTCGTCCTGGGCATGGAGTTCATGGATGCGTTCTGTGAGGTGAGACTTTCCCAGGAGGGGATTCGTCTTTTATCTCAGGAAGCTTCGCATGAAGTTGCCACAACGAGGGCCAGCGTGAAGTCCAAGATGCTTTCGGCGATGCAACTTGATAAGGGCATACGTCGGAAGGAGGTCACCTACTTGGCTGCCTTGAAGCTCAACGAGACCGGGCTCAAGGTTCAAGGCGTCCCAGAGGAAGTGGAAAGGCTTCTGGAGCAGTACAAGGATGTAATGCTGCCAGAGCTGTCGAGCAGACTTCCTCCTCGCCGAGATATCGATCACGCCATCGACCTGGTGCCAGGTGCGAAGCCTCCGGCTATGGGGCCGTATCGCATGGCACCTCCGGAGCTGGAGGAGCTTCGGAAACAACCGAGCGAGTTGCTGAAAGCTGGGTTCATGGGATCCTCGAAGGCACCCGGTGGGGCGCCGGTCCTACTTCAGAGGAAGCAGGATGGGTCAAGGATGAACAAGATCTTTCACCCACTATTGGACAAGTGCGTGGTGGTGCACTTGGGCGACATAGTGGCATGCTCGGAGAAGCTCGCAGAGCACATAGAGCATCCCGGGGAGGTGTTAAAGTTGCTGCGAGAGAACGAGCTCGGGGAATGCTCGTTCGCCCAACCGGAAGTGATATTCCTTGGGCACCATATTAAAGCCGGGAAGATCAGCATGGACAAGGGGAAGGTCCAAGCTATTCTCGACTGAGAGCCGCCAACGAACGTTCCAGAGATGCGATCGTTCTTAGGACTCGCCAACTACTACAGAAGGTTCATCGAGGGATACTCGCGACGGACTGCGCCCATCACCGACCTTCTGAAGAAGAACGCGAAGTGGGTATGGTCAGAGAAATGCGTGAAGGCATTTGAAGGCCTGAAGAACGCAGTGGCGGAGGAGTCGTGCTTGCGTCTACCCGACTACGGGAAGCCGTTTGAGGTGCAAACGGACGCTTCCGACTTCGCATTGGGTGGTGTCCTCATGCAGGAGGAACACCCAGTGGCCTTCGAGAGCCGGAAGCTCAACGAGGCCGAGCAACGATATCCGGTCCATGATAAGGAGATGACCGCGGTGGTGCACTGCTTGCGCACGTGGAGGCATTATCTTCTTGGGAGCGCATTCGTTGTAAAGACGGACAACGTAGCAACATCCTACTTTCAGAATCAGAAGAAGCTGAGCCCGAAGCAGGCACGATGGCAGGACTTCTTGGCGGAGTTCGATTACGTCTTAGAATATAAGACGGGGCGGACCAACGTGGTGGCCGATGCCCTAAGTCGCAAGGTGCAGCTTGCGACGATAAGCGCCATCCGCATGGACTTCAAGGATCACATCCGGGAGGGATTAAAGCAGGATCCTAAGGCTCTGGAGATGCTTCGACTTGTCGGGGAGGGCAAGTCACGACGATTCTGGACAGAAGATGGGATGTTGTTCACAGTGGGACGTCGGTTGTACGTGCCACGATGGGAGGGTCTTCGACGGTCGATATTGAAGGACTGTCATGACTCGAAGTGGGCGGGCCACCCGGGAGCGGCTCGTACCTTGGCGTTGGTTGAAAACTCCTACTTCTGGCCTCAGATGATAGAGGATGTCGAGGCATATGTGAGGACATGTCTCAAATGTCAGCAGGACAAACTTGAGCAGAAGAAGCCGGCAGGGTTGCTAGAACCCTTGCCCGTACCGGAGCGTCCATGGCAGATGGTGACTATGGACTTCATCTCAGCCTTGCCTAAATCTGGGGGAGCGGGATCGATCATGGTGGTGATCGACAAGTTTTCAAAGTATGAAACCTTCATCCCGGCTCCAAAGCATTGCTCGGCGGAAGAGGTCGCCCGCTTGTTTGTCAAGCATGTAGTAAAATACTGGGGCGTACCTGAGATCATCGTCAGTGATCGTGATCCGAGGTTCACGGGTCACTTCTGGAGGGAGCTCTTCCGGCTCCTGGGGACGGAGCTGCGCTTCTCGACAGCTTTCCACCCCCAGACGGATGGCCAAACGGAGCGGGCCAACCATCTTCTGGAAATCTACCTGAGGCACTTTGTTGCAGCCAATCAGGAGGATTGGGCAAAGCTCTTGGACGTTGCACAATTTTCGTACAACATGCAGAAGAGCGAGGCGACGCAACAAAGCGCGTTCGAGATCGTCACTGGGAGGCAGCCAGTGACACCTGCAGGACTGGCGGCCAGGTACGCGGGGAAGTGTCCGGTGGCGTATCATGTGGCGCGTGGTTGGCAGGACAACCTCGAGGCGTCGAGGGCCATCTTGGATAAAGCGGTGCGCAAAATGAAAAAGTTCGCTGATCAGAAGCGGAGGCATGTCGAGTTCCAGGTGGGAGAGAGGGTTCTTGTGAAGTTACGAACACGTCAGTTCAAAGCACTTAGGAACCTGCACCAAGGGTTGTTGAGAAGGTACGAGGGTCCCTTCGTCATCACCAAGCGAGTAGGCACGGTGGCCTACAAGGTGGACCTTCCCAAAGAACTACGACAGATCCATTCAGTGTTCCACGTGAGCATGCTGAAGAGATTCTACGATGATGCAGAAGACTCTGGGCGTGAAGTGGAGACACGTGGATTAGTGAACGACATGAGCACACCGACAAGTTCAAGAGGCGCACCGGAGTTGCTGGGGACGGCAACAACTTCGGTGGGGGAGGATGTCACTCCTGCCCACTGAAGGGCGCGCCCCGAGCGGGCGTGGCCATGCGCGCGAGGAGGCGGGCGTGGCCGGGGCGATTCCTACTCCTAGTAGGAATAGGAGTCGTCCAACACTCCGAAGGTCCGACGAGGAGGGAGGAGCTTCTGGAGATGAAGACTTGGACTCCTATCGTGAGTAGGAGGACGAGCGCGTGGAGAAGTGCAGGATCGAAAGGATTCCTACTCCTAGTAGGAATAGGAATTCGGACCTCTCCTAGGTCGAGTAGGACTTGGGCGCGGACGAAGCTTCCTTCTGGATCGAGGGTCACTTGGAGATGAAGTCCTAATCATAGGAGGACTGAAGATGGGGAGAGGCCACAGGAAAACAGTACTAGTCCTAGTAGAACTAGGACTTGTCTCGACGGGCGCACCCGGGGCGCGCCCCGGACATGGCAGGGCGCCAGGAGGGCGGCCTGACCAGTTTGCCTTCAAGATGGACTTTGAAGGAGTGCTGACCGAATTCTTCTAGGACTCCAAGGTTGCTGGATTTCTACTCCTACTCCAAGGAGGTTTTTTCTAGAGAAGGGCTTGCATGCCTAATAGGATTAGGTCCTTAACTTAGACTAGGAGTTGTTTCTCTTGGGCACTATAAAAGGACATGTAATCAAGGCTTGTAAGACCATCCTGGACAATCTGAGATTGCTCAATAATATTCTCTAATTTTCCTCTAAACTCTTAGCCTCCCTCTCTTCTTCCTGGGCGGGTGTTTCGTTGTGCATCCGGGGCATGTACGGCCGGGGTCCAAGGCACGTCCAAACGAGGGCTGATCGACGACCGAGCAGGGTTCGTCGAGCCGCACGTCTAGTGTTTCATATCCGAAGCGTAAGGGCGTGACACATGGCCTAGGGTTCGAGTTCTATTGAACCTGGAAGGCGTTGATATATATTGAATTGAAATCGGACGCGGACCGAGTAAGCGATCACGCGGCCTGGGTTTTCAACGATACGATCAGTGTTTTCCAAACACGATCTATGTTTAATTGAGTGATTGTCGCGAGCGTGAACCGCCCAACCCGGCCTGAGTTCTACTCGACGCGGGCCAAGTTCTAGTGCAGAAAACCTATTTTTGAGAATTTTCCTATGGATAATCGAATAGTTACAATGGTTTATCATTTCTAATTATCACGATTGTATTGTTAACAGATCTGTCATCATCATATCTTTTAGATTTGATTTTAAAATTATTGATATTATTGTTCAATCGGATCATATGATTCATCGTATTCTTGATCTAATATTTTTCCCCTAATTGTGTACTTGTTTAACCTAAATGAAATAGTTAAAGATAGATCTTTAAGGTAAACAAGATAAAAGATGAAAACTGTTGAATCTTCATGTTCTCCTATTGTCTCTAAGTCACTACGTCATATTGTTATCGTATTGTGTGAGGGCTGATAGTGTACCTAGAGATAGGGGTGTTCACCGGGTCGGGTCGACCCGGTGAACCCGGAAATCCGACCCGACCCGGCCCCTTTTGGGTCGGGTCGGGTCGATGGTCGGGTCGACCCGACCCGACCTGATCACGACCCGACCAAGGGTCAGGTCGGGTTCGGGTTGGAATTTTCCAACCCGAGTTGACCCGACCCGACCCGACGACCCGGATTTTTCTTTTTTTTTTAATTTTTAATTATTTTTTAGTTAAATGTATAGTTTTATATCATTTAAAGTCTAAAAAAATATGAAATAAATTTTTTAAATGTAGAAAAGTATGTAGATATTTAAAAAAAATATTTTTGATATTTAAAAATACTTTATTTTGTATTAAAAATAAAATAATAAATACTTTTTATATTAAAAAAAAAAGAAAAAGGGTGGTCGCCCGACCCGACCCGGCCTGGCCCGGATCGGGTCGGTTCGGGTCGTAGCCCAAAAAGGGTAGAGACCCGACCCGGCCGGTTCGGGTCGGGTTTGTTCACGGGTCGGGTCAAACCCGACCCGTGAACACTCCTACCTAGATATCTGAGACATCATCCTTTAGTGAAGTTATAACTATCCTGTGATGGTCATGGTCCCCCGCCATCACAAATTATTGTCTAGCGCTATTATTAGAAGACGGCTTGTCGTGGCTTGATCCCCCACTGGTCTACATAAAAGAAACATGTAGTTTCCATTAATTGACCGAGCGCTATTTATTGTGTTGTATAACTTCAAAGGGTGAATTGAATTGAATCAAAATAGAATGGAAATGAATTAAATTGAATGATATGATCATTTGGACATTGGCATTAATTGGTATTACCTCTATCCATTTATTATTGGCCGATGATCATTAATATTTATATTAAATTGAAATCGTTAAATTAGATAGTGTCATAACGATCAGGCATAATTGATTATTGTTAATTGATATTGATTGGTTTTTCGACATCTTTCCTGATCCTCTTTATTGATCAATGATTATATTAATTTATTGAGCTTTTATCCTACTGATCCATCAAATGTTCAGGTGCTTATTATATCATATTATTATTGATTTATTTATCATTGTTGATTATTAAATATTATTATGATTAGACCATACGTACTAAGTATTTTTATATCATGATTTTTCTCAACATCTGGATTCATGCATGCAAGATGATGATAGAGGATGATTATGCAGGTGATCAGGGCCAGTGACAGATGGTGTAGGATTTGTCCTACTAGATTCATATATTAATTGTTACTTTTTCACACTTTTAGTATTGTGAAATTATGGATGTTCCAGATCCTTTGACATTATGAATTTTTAGATGTTCTTATTATCATGTTTGCATTTTAGAGTTTATATTTTTGTAAAAGAATTATTTTATATAAAATTGAGTAAAGCCGTTACAAATAATCCAAATCCAAAAAAATTAAAAACCTAGTAGCATTACAACTTATGTGTAAGTTAGATGAGTGCATTAGTCATGGAGATCCGAGTTCGAATTTATGAAACTCTCACTATTTGAGAAGAATATGTTAGCAATTTACCTCTTCAAATCTCATTTGGAAATTTGAATAATTTTGATTGTTACTTTGTTAATTATTATTATGGATTTAATGAAGGTGTAAGACTCATTAGGTGTAACATTGTGAAATGCCTTCTTCTGAACCGTCGGATTTGATCCTGTTGGGAAAAAAAGGCTGATATGATATTTGCGGAATTATCCTCTTTTTTCCCATTTAATGCGCACAATAATAATGGGATGATGACAATAATATAAAGGAATTAAATCAGACCAAAGATGTAAAGAATTAACGTGAAAAATCTCTTAACGTGAGAATTTTCCTATGGATAATCAAATAGTTACAATGGTTTATCATTTCTAATTATCATGATCATATTGTTAACATATCTGTCCTCATCATATTTTTTAGATTTGATTTTGAAATTATTGATATTATTGTTCAATCTGATCATATGATTCATCGTATTCTTGATCTAATATTTTCCCCTAATTGTGTCCTTGTTTAACCTAAATGAAATAGTTAAAGATAGATCTTTAGGGTAAACAAGATAAAAGATGAAAATTGTTGAATCTTCACGTTCTCCTATTGTCTCTAAGCCCCTACGTCATATTGTTATCGTATTGTGTGAGGACTGATAGTGTACCTAGATATTTGAGACATCATCCTTTAGTGAAGCTATAACTGTCCTGTGATGGTCATGGTCTCCCGTCATCACAAATTATTGTCTAGCGCTATTATTAGATGACGGCTTGTCATGACTTGATCCCCCACTGGTCTACATAAAAGAAATATGGAGTTTTCATTAATTGACCGAGCGCTATTTATTGTGTTGTATAACTTCAAAGAGTGAATTGAATTGAATCAAATAGAATGGAAATGAATTAAATTGAATGATATGATCATTCGGACATTGGCGTTAATTGGTATTACCTCTATCCATTTATTATTGGCTGATGATCATTAATATTTATATTAAATTGAAATCGTTAAATTAGATAGTGTCATAATGATCAGGCATAATTGATTATTGTTAATTGATATTGATTGGTTTTTCGACATCTTTCCTGATCCTCTTTATTGATCAATGATTATATTGATTTATTGATCTATTGATTTATTGAGCTTTTATCCTACTGATCCATCAAATGTTCAGTTGCTTATTATATCATATTATTATTGATTTATTGATCATTGTTGATTATTAAATATTGTTATGATTATATCTTACGTATTAAGTATTTTTATACTCATGATTTTACGTATGCAAGATGATGATAGAGAATGATTATGCAGGTAATCAGGGCCAGTGACAGATGGTGTAGGATTTGTCCTATTAGATTCATATATTAATTGTTACTTTTTCACACTTTTAGTATTGTGAAATTATGGATGTTCCAGGTCCTTTGACATTATGAATTTTTAGATATTCTTATTATCATGTTTGCATTTTAGAGTTTATATTTTTGTAAAAGAATTATTTTATATAAAATTGAGTAAAACCGTTACGAATAATCCAAATCCAAAAAAATTAAAAACCTAGTAGCATTACAACTTATGTGTAAGTTAGATGAGTGCGTTAGTCATGGAGATCCGAGTTCGAATTTATGAAACTCTCACTATTTGAGAAGAATATGTTAGCAATTTACCTCTTCAAATCTCATTTGGAAATTTGAATAATTTTGATTGTTACTTTGTTAATTATTATTATGGGTTTAATGAAGGTTAACACCCATTAGGTGTAACATTGTGAAATGCCTTCTTCCGAACCATCGGATTTGATCATGTTGGAAAAAAAAGGCTAAACCGATATTTGCGGAATTATCCTCTTTTTTTCCATTTAATGCGCACGATAATAATGTGATGATGACAATAAGATAAATGAATTAAATCAGACCAAAGACGTAAAGAATTAACGTGAAAAACCTCTCAACGTGAGAAAAATTTCACGGGAGCAAGCAGTAGATCTTTCACTATGAAATAATAATATGTTACAAAATATCTTCTCTAAACTATGCAGAGGATTACAATAATAATCTCAAGAATTAATTTTGGATGTCACAGAATAAGTCTCTCGAAACTGAGGATAGAAGTCAGAACGATCTCACCGAAATATAAGGAATATATGAGAATGGCTGCTGAGAAGTAATGTTTGAATTTCATTGAGAACAAATAAGAACTCGTTCCCGAATCAAATCCCTATGTTCTCTTCTCTCTCTTCTCTTTTTCTCTCTCTCTCGGTGGCTTTCGTTTTGGTGTTGCACGCGGCGCTGTCCGTCCTGCGCGTTGTCCCTTTCTCACGGCTAAGACTTGTCCTTTTATAGCTTCAAGGATAGACTTCACGTTGGAATTTTTTCTCCTCCGTCTTGGATTCGTTTTTAACATCAACATGGTTTATTTTCTTTGCTATTGCTACTCGGACTCGCATAACAATAAATGAGCCCAACAAACTCCCCCTTCTTGTTTATGCGAAGGAATTTACCAAGCCTGCATGCTTCCTACAGAACTCGGTCTTCTCTTTTGGTAGAGGCTTCGTCATCATATCTGACGTATTCTTGTCAGTATGGATCTTGCGAAGAAAGATTTTCTTTTTCTTCGTCTCGTCACGAATCCAGTGATATCGAACATCAATATGCTTTTGACTTAGAGTGAAAACTAGAATGTTTACTCAGGTGTATCACACTCTCATTATCGAAGTGGATGATGTACTTCTCTTGCGTCAAACCTAAGTCCCTCAGAAACTGTCTCATCCATAGAATTTCTTTGCCTGCTTTAGTAGCTGCGATATATTCTGCTTCAGTCATTGATAGTGCAACACACTTCTGTAACTTGAATTGCCATGAGACTGTTGCTCCTGCGAATGTCATCAAGTAACCAGAAGTTGACTTTCGACTATCAATTTCTTTCGCTAGTAGGAGTGAACCTCGCTTGAGTTTCCATACTCCCCCTTTGAAGTTGCTCTCATAAGTATCGTCGTCTAATTTTTGAATTGAAAATAGGTTGAGACGGATCTCTGGTACATGTCTCGCATCTTCGAACACAATTTCGCATTCAATATTGGTCTTCAACTGAATGTCTCTGACGCCAGTAATTTGGGACTCTGACTTGTTCTCCATCTTTACTGACCCGAATGCTCCCTCTTTATATGTTGAGAATACATCTCTGCGAGAGGTAACATGGAATGAAGCCGTAGTGTCTAAGATTCAAACTAAATTTTTACTCACAACATTGACACCATTTTCTTCCTCTTCTTGAGTGAGAATGTATACATCATCCGATGTAGCCACTGCAATGTTATTTCCACCATTATCCTTCTCCTTTTCAGTATCTTCAGACTCTTCATGTAATTGATCACATTTTAATTTTTTGCACTCCTTGAAGTGTTCTGACTTGCCATAATGATAACATGTGACTTCTTTTTTGGACTTCGACTTGCCTCTTGATCTTGATCTATCGTGGCTGTGAGAGTTTCTCTGTTTATTTCTCCCACGATCTTCCACGATGAATGCTTTTGATTTATTGTTGAGATTCTGCTCTTGCCTTCTCGTTTCTTCTATCCTTGATAGTTTCTAAAGATAATTGTCCACATGGGGTAGAGTTATTTAGAGAGTTAACGAGCGTTTTCCAACTATCAAGTAATGAACTCAACAGTAGTAGTGCTTGAATCTCATCTTCAAACACGATCTTTACTAAGGACAACTTGTTAATCAATTCCCGAAAGCTGACAAGATGTTCTGTAACAGAATGATCATCCTTGTGTTTCAGGTTAACAAGTTTCTTTATCAATAGTATCTTATTCTGCGGCGATCTGCGTTCATACATTTCTTGTATTTTTTTCACACTTCGGTGGGTTCATCAATATTTGCGATATGATTAAACACTTTGTTATCGACCCATTGTTAGATTTTTGCGACTGTCTTAGTCTTAATCCTTTCCCACTTTTTAATATCCATGTCCTCGAGCTTTGCAGCATCACCTTCGATTGGATCATGAAGGTCTCTGCAATTTAAGTAGTCATTCATCTGAGGCTTCCAAATAGAATAATTTGTACCTGTGAGCACAAACATTCAACTCGGGCATTATTGTCCTCCAATATAATGTGCACTTTTCTAACCAGACTCTGATACTACTGTTGGGAAAAAAAGGTTGAACTGATATTGGCGGAATTATTTTTTTCCCATTTAATGCGCACGATAATAATGAGATGATGACAGTAATATGAAGAAATTAAATCAGAACAAAGACACAAAAAATTAACGTGAAAAATCTCTCAACATGAGAGAAAAAAATCACGGGAGCAAGCAACATATCTTTCACTATGAAATAATAGTAGGTTACAAAATATCTTCTCTAAACTATGCATAGGATTACAATAATAATCTCAATAATTAATCTTGTATGCTACATAATAAAAGTCTCTTGAAATTGAGGATAGAAGTCAGAACGATCTCACCAGAATATAAGGAATATATGAGAAGTAATGTCTGAAGTTTCGTTGAGAACGAATAAGAACTCGTTCCCGAATCGAATCCCGAAGTTCTCTTCTCTATTCTCTTTTTCTCTCTTTCGGTGGCTTTCGTTCTGGTGTTGCACGCGGCGCTGTCTGTCCTGCACACTGTCCCCTTCTCACGACTAAGACTTGTCCTTTTATAGCTTCAAGAATAGACTTCACATTAGAATTTTTTCTCCTCCGTCTTGGATTCGTGTTTAACATCAACATGGCTTTGTTTTCTTTTGCTACTACTACTCGAACTCGCATAACAATAAATGAGCCCAACAAATCCAACAGTCCAAATGAATGGGTTGCCCAACCTCCCTCTTCTTCACCCCCGACCATCACCGCCCCGCAAGCGCCGACAAACCACCGACTCTACGAGCGTCGACACTCTCCAATTGGCCCCGACCCCCAACCTCTGCGAGCGCCGGCATCTGCGACCTCGACGATGGGATCTGGTTCAACGCTGACAGGATATGTCTCAACAAAATGGGGATCGACAACATCTGGCACGATGCCGGCTAGATCTGCCTTGACGCCGGCGGAATTTGGTTCTAGGCGACGTCTCCTCCTCCCCCTTTGTCCCAGCGGCCTCCTCCTCGTTCATGCGCGCCGATGACGTCCTTGCACGAGCCGACAAGCATGAAAAAGGGGGCATCGGCCCCCTCTGTGAACTCGTCGGCGAGCTCGCGAAGGGGATCGACGCCTCTTTTGTTCGAAGAAAGGAGGTCGAGGGTGACGCTTACAAGGAACATCGTCGATTGGTCGAGGGCGGCACTCACATGGATCTAGGTGACAACGGCGACGCTCGCAAGGTTCGACGAGGTCGACGGCGGCGCTTGACAACAACGCTCAACTCTTGGGCGCTTGACTTACGAGGATGACACTCGACTTGTGGGTGGCGACGTCGTTCGGAGGGAGTTGCACGTGGTTGGCTATCAACGATGACGACGGTTGTCGATGCTGGTGAGGGGAGGACAATGGCGGTAGATCTGCAGGCTCGATGACGATCGGAGGAAGGGATCGGCGGTGGCGCTCTCAAGGGGAGGACGGGCGATCGTCGGCGACAGCGGCAACGCTCAGCGATGGCAGAGAAGAGAAAGAAGACACGAAAAAATCTGGACGGTAGATCTGAAATGAACGGGATTTGAGCGCTACACCATGTTTCACCTAAGAGTGTTACACCTTAATTAATCCTTATTATTATTTATTATTTATTTATAATAAAATGGGTATGTTTAACGAGTTGGGCCGAGCAAAACTGTATCATACGGTGCATTAAGGAACTCGACGAAAAAGCCCATTCGATATTTTTTCCCTCTGTTTTTTTTTTCTTTTACTTCTGTAAAGATTTCCACTGAATTGTGCTTCTCGAAAGAAATTGTGCTTCGGAACGATATTAAAAAAGACGCGGGGGGGACCAAAAGTGGCGTAGGGTTCCCAAAAGGAACTCCCAGGAGACAAAGCGGAGCTTACGAGCGAATCCCCTCCTCCTCCCACCACCCTCTGCCCTGCCTCACTCCTTCCGATTCGATCTCCACCGGCGTCGCCATGGGAAGGGGCAAGTTTAAGGGCAAGCCCACTGGCCGCAGGAACTTCTCCACTCCTGAGGAGATGGGTAAATTTCTCTTCGCTCTTCCTTATTCATGATATTTTAGGTTTTGTTTCGCAAGTCTGTTAACTATTGGAACGAGATCTTAGGGGATAGGTTATTTGATTCATGGTATTGTTCTTGATCGGATTGGGATATAACGTCCGTTTGAATTACTAAATGTGATAGATTACAGGCTGAAGTCGTGGGACCGGGTGTCGATTGGTTGGATAAAGTTTTTTTTTCTTGACGTGTGAAAGTTTTGTAAGCAGATAAATTTGGTGGAAGGTGGGAACAACGTAGGTATCCACACAGTTTGTGTATGTGGATCAAGTATTTTTTTAGTCGGGGATGTTGTTTGTTTGAACTGTTTAAATTTGTTATTGCAAAGTGCACCTTCGAGCTGCCTCTGGCAATTTTTATTTATCAACATGTAACTACATCTTAAGTTTAAGTATGTGTTCATAGAAAAGATTAGATTAAAACTTCACAAAGAACAAAATTGAACCGGAGTTCATTGCATAATCAGAAATTTTAATTAGAAACGTAATTTCATTTGCTGTTGCTGGCTAGATGATGCTATGCTTCTTTGTATGATAAGCTGGTTATATTCAGTAAGGAATTCATCTGAAGATGCTTGCATGTCATGTCATTTGGTGTTGGCTTCTCTTTGTCCTGTAGATTTCTCTAGTGTACTCATCATATTGATATTCTTTCTTTAATAGAGAATAACATTGGTTAAATACATTGTATAATGTGTCTAATGAAAATCTCATGACAAACTTTGCTTAATTTTCTTTAACCCTTACTTTTTTTCTTCATTGAAATGTAATGTTACACTCATCTGTCTAGCTTTTGTTTTGCAAACACATAAAATCTTCTTGATGTTTCAAATCATTGCAGTTTCTGGTAGCTCATCTCGGCCTCGCACATTCAAAAAGGTTTGTGCTCGATTGTATCTTTAAGTCAGAAACTTTTTTTGTGCAAGCAAAATTGATATAATTTAAGATTGCAAATCCCATTGAGTAAGTGATTCTTTGTTTTTTGTGCTGGGGAGGTTGGGCATGGTGATACAGTCCCAATCTTGCATTAGCATTTTGGGAAGTGCAATATTTGTAGAAAAAATGTCCACTGATACACATTTAATGTCTATGGCTTCCCATATTCCAATATATTTTTTGTCAAAAATCCGGAAAAACCTATGGTTTATTAGGAGAATGAAATTTGATTGTGGACTGGAATTACTAGGATGTCTTGGATGGTACGATTGATACTTAATCTGTCAAAATTTGAAATTAATATTTGACCCTAAACACTACCTATCTTTAATATAAACCTGTTTTTTCGTTTCAAAAATATAAACCTGTTTTTTTTCCTTTTTTAATTTGTGTTTCTTATGTAATCTCATGAACATGGATCAACGAATGAGCGGAATGGCGTCGTATGATCCATGTAGCCGACCCCACCTAGTGGGATAAGGCTTTGTTGTTGTTGTTGTTGTTGTTGTTTCTTATGTAATCTACATGTTTTCGTTTTTGTGCTGATAAAGAATTATTCTCTTTTAATTCATGTAGGAAGAAGCAGAGTATAATGAAGAGCAGGAATTAGAGGAAAGCGGAGAAGAATCTGAGGAAGAGACTGAAGTAATAGAAATATTTCACTAAACTCTTTATTTTGGTTATGCAGTGGTGTTTTGTTTGCATGCTCAAGCATACAACATAGATCAGACAAATTTATATTTGGATAAGCTGATTTTTTTTACTTTCCATATTGCTTGTCAACTTCCCTTTGATGTCTGCAGAAAAAAAAGGGTGTTGGCATCATAGAGATTGAAAATCCCAACTTAGTTAAACCAAAATCAGTCAAAGCTAGAGATGCTGATGTAAGTTTTTTTTTTTCTATAGAAAAATGAATAGTATCTTGATAATCATAAATCTTTGGTAGCATGATGTTCGCACCTTTTTCCCATAACACTAAGCATGAGTCAACTTGCTTTCAATGCAGTTGGAGAAAGCACCAGAACTCTCCAGACGGGAAAGGTTTGTGGAGTTGCTGCTAGTTTTCTGTTTCTGATGAACTTTTACATTGAGTTGTCTCTGTGATTAGTTTCATAATTGTGTTTTCTTCAGCATTTTATTCTACTGAGCTTATTTTGCTTGTCTCTAATTTCATTGTTTGAAAGAATGTTCCCACTGGGTTAAGACTCGTGCCAATTTGTCATACAAAAGACGATGAAAAAGAATATCACATTAATTAGTTAGGTGAACTATTTTGAGGAAGTATGTACTACGACTCTGCATTTGTGAGCTTTTGTTGATTCATTAGCATCAATTGAACTTAAGATATAGGTTGCTCACCAATTTTCTTCACAAAATTATTATTGCTTGCCCGTTTTTTTTCACAAATACTTGATTTCTTTTATTCGTTCTGTCGTTTCCTATAGGGAGGAAATAGAGAAACAGAAAGCTCATGAACGATACATGAGGTTGCAGGAACAAGGGAAAACAGAACAAGCGCGCAAAGATTTAGGTAAATGATTGCATCAAATTTATTTACATATTTTTTTTTGTATTCTAAATATGTATCCTTCTATGTATGCTTATTTTCTATATTATCAATTTATGCATGTACCTTTAGGTTTTATGATAGAACATATATTTAAAGTACTATCTTTTTTTACTCATACTTTAGTTATTCACTCACATACAGTTTATTCTACTTAATATGTAGAAGTGTTCTTTATACTCTTTTGTCTGATGAACTTTGTTCTTGTGTAGAGCGTTTAGCCTTAATACGGCAACAAAGAGCTGAAGCTGCAAAGAAAAGGGAAGAAGAGAAGGCCGGTAAGGTTTTCCACTTGCATATTATGTGTAGTTTAGTTTCTTTGCTACGGGTGAATTCTATCTGCTTGACAAGTTTAACATAATACTTCATAGAAAGCAGTATGGTGAGTTCTTTGTGGTGTTCTAAGGTTATTAGTGTTGATAGTTTCAAATTAATTGACAAGAAGCCATGCTTGTGAAATTTATCTGATATTGCTCAATATACATTGTGATATCATCCCAGTGCATCTTCTATAGAACCTTTATCAAGATTTTTCATGAGATTTGTGTCATATCTTCTAGGCCTTTGCTTATCCATTCACCACGTCAGTTGAGTTGTTTTTTTTTTTTTTGGGGGAGCAAACTATGCCTTTTTTCTGCTCCAGTCCTTGATATGCCCAATCAATAAACTCTGCACCCTTTGGATCTCCGTCCTCTTGGCAGACACCCTTTTCCTCTTAAAAGTGAAGTAAAATCTTGCATCCTTCCTGAACGATAGACTAGTATCATGCCCAAGTTTAGTTCTTACGTTTCAACATTGTGTCTTGTGCATCTATATAATGAAAACTTAACCGCCTCTGTGAACTGCAGCTAAAGAAATCAAGAAAGCGGAAGCTCGCAAGTAGCTGATCGACCACAATACAAGGATGCTTTCTTATGATAATTTGCTCGAGACAATATTTTACTGTGCTGAACTTCTGAAATTTATTTGCTTCAATCTAGACTTGCATTCTACTTAGAATTGTAGAATCATAATTCTAGTCAGAATTAGATTTTTGTTCTCGAATAATCTGATAAATTGTGGTTTAGTATACGAGAATTGCATATTTCTTTCTCTCTCTTTGGTTTGGACGCGACGACCTTTTTTTGGGAGATCTGCTACCTTTTATTTATTTTTTTTGATCTTTTTAAGTTGGACCGTTTTAATACCTCTTTGGTCCATTGGAGACATCACGGTTTGAAGTATCTAGCTAAATCACCTGCAATCTATTTGATGTGGAGCTAATATGCCCGGTCTGTATCGCGAATTTGAGTTTTTCGCTTTACGTATGTACTTCATGAGAGTATTTTTTTCAGTCGAATGATGAGAGTACTTTAGAGGTGAAGATGGTACTATAAAACATTAACAGAGCCATAGAGAAGGGACAACTGGAAGACGACGGCCACTTGGCATCACGGATACTTTCTAACGTCCAGGGGGTGATCGTATTTATTTATTTATGAATGATCCCTATATATGGTCATTTTTTGTTCCACATACTTTTTATTCCTTTTTCTCATTATATTTGCCCTTAGAAAATATTATATTACTTTTTAAAAGAAAAAAAGAGAGCTAAGACACGAATATCTACTATCTTATCTGTCCGTGAAAGGGTTAACGGGATGAAACGAGAGAATTTAATAAACGATAAAATGGAGGTCACGTCCCTCTAAATGACGGGTCATCGAGTGCTCTTTTTAACCGGTATCACCATTAGACTTTCAGTAAGAGGATTATTTACTTAAAATTTCAACCTAATTGACCGTCCTTACAGCAAATGTGATTGGATTAGAGTTAATTTTCAACTAAATTGTATCACTTATGATCAATAAGGGGCTGTTTAGATGTGCAGTTTTTTTTAAATTTATAATCAGGTATTTGCCGAACATTGTTAACAACTTAGAAGTCAACATTTGTCCTGAGGTCCTCTCTTTGGAAGGTTTGTTGCTTCTTAAAAGCTACTGTTGTAATCTCAAAAGCCATCATTCATGGCTAAACGTAAAGCGATAACCTCCTAACCAATTTGTCGTAATATAATTCATTGGTTAAACGTCACCAATTTAATTTGATTTAAATTAAATAATTAATGCAAATAATCTATTTAACTGTTTTTTTATATTCACAAGATATTTGGAGATGCAACCAAACACTTTATTAAAAAAAAGCAATATAATGTTATAAACCTTCTAAATTTAAGTTTTTTATTCGCTTTTTAGTAGTATCAACATATTTTTCAGTTTGGTCAGACTTTTCTTACGCACTTAACATATATAACATATTTGAGTTCTGAATTATATATCTTGCATCACTTATTATAGTGATTATTGTTTTTTTTTGTTATGCCATAATATTTAGTAATTTATGTTCTAATTTTGTATTACTAACTATAATTAAATTACAATCATGTAATTATTTAAATTTGATTTCTTTATAATTTCTAGCATTTGAATGTGTATTCAGCACTATATTGCATTTTTTTTTAATTTATTTATATTGTAATCCAAAATTTAAAATATGATTTACATTTTACATTGATTTAGAAAACTTTTGTATCTTTTTACAAAAGTTCCCCCCCAAAAAATCAAAATAATAAGAACAATAGTTTTAGGTACAAGTGTCTAAGTAAATTTTAGCAACGAGACATTTAATTTAAGGGGTATTTTCATTATAGTTACTCAACTTGCAACATTATAGTCGTCGAACTTTTGAAACGATTCAGTCACGATCATCGCGATCGGTTATCACTTGTTCACCAATAGATTATTGATGTGACACGAGATACAACATCAATATTTTCTTAAAAAATAAATAATAAATGATATTATTATTTACCTCTAGGGATACCTTAAAAACTTTTATTTTATTTTTTTTATTATTTATACTTTAATTAATTTATTTTTTCCATGATGTTCCTGAGTGAAACTTTTGAAAAGTTAAATAAAGAGTTGTAGCCAACAAAAGAATTATAGTCTTTCATTGATAATTAAATATTTTTATATTATTTACCGATAATTTTTCATTATGTCTATTTTTTTATTATTTAAAATTTTTAATAATGATCATGGTCGAAATTTTTGAAAAGTTGAATGATCGTATTTACAAAATTTGAAAAGTTAAATAAGATATTAAATAAAGTTTAAGCAAAAGAGAGAAAAAAATATTGATGCGATATTTTTTAAAAAATATAACATCAAGAAAAGAATCACGCAGACATCCGCGTCTCGCGATGACTTACGAGTGAAATATTTCTAAGTTGAATGGATGTATAACAAAGTTGGATGATCTACTTTCATATTTAAAATACTCTTAAATTGAATGACTCGAAGTTTATTCAAATGTTTTATAATAGATGAAGCATTTGCATGAAAACGTAGTACTTCTGTCAAATAATTTGAAAAAAAACTTATCTTTAGAAAATGATAGAAAATGAAGAATGAGAAGTTCACCTATCCTACATGCTATCTTTTTTTTTTCGGTAATTATCCTACATGCTATCTAGAACTACGAGAATCACACACACAAATAATGAAATAAGTCAGGCCACACGTTACACCTAGACAGCAAGCGTGCCCAAGGCACGTGGGAATCATGCAGCCGGGACGACGCGACTCGTGGGACCTTCGTCCTGGACCGCATCGCCTAACCAACAAGGAATCCTGGCCGTCTGTTCCCCTCCCCTTTGGTGGGTCCCGCTTCCCCCATCCAACTCAGCGTAAGGCTCCGCTTCTTTCACCACCCGTCCGACGTGGCGCGTGGGTTCGCACCCCATCGGGGTTCAGATTGGTTTTGGGTCGGGTTCGGATCGCGTTCTATCCCGTTACGATTACTATTATTATTTGTCCCGATTCCCTTCACCTCTTTTTGGCCTTTTTTTTAAATTTCTCCTCATCTCTTATCTCCAACCACTATGAAAAGATAATAGAAAACTGCAAATTTCCACTTTCTTTATTATTTTTCACCTCGCTACTCCAATAAGCCACAGCTCACAAGTGAAATGGGCGAGTAGTTGGACACTGCCCTCCTCTTCTGAGTTGTTCCTGTTTTGGTCGTCCTCTTCCCTTTTCTTTTCCTCCCCCTCTCTCTCTCTGGGGTACGGAAGGTATCGCTCTCTCTCTCTCTCTCTCTCTCTCTCTCTCGCTTGCTCTTGTTCTAATTCTCCTCTGGCGCAGTAATCTGTGAGTAATGCAGCGGATCCTCTGTGATTATTTCTGTGCACGTGAATTTTGTTTTTGTATTCTTATCTCTCTTGCTTGCTTGCCTAATTTTTTTTTCCTGCCGGTTCTAGCGCGATCGAGCCCATCTTTCCGCTCCATCTTTAGATTTATTATACGTTTGCGCATTTTGTTTCTGAGCACATCTGTTGCTGAAATTTTCTTGCGTTTCATCGACGGGAAAGAATATCTCCACGTGCGTTTGATTTGGCGAGGGAAAATTGGCGTTTTTATAGTCGGAATCGGTTCATGAGTTCGGGTGGGTTACGGGATTATAAAGAGACTAATTCCGCAGTGAAGCCTTTTTCTATTGTTTCTGGATTTTGTTTTTGTTTTCAGGTAGATTTATTGCTTTGGTTCTTAGTGGGGGAGCAATGCTGTAGTATTGGGACTTAATTCGTCCATCTACTATTGAATCTGTAGTGGAAGCCTTGGTCGATGAGGTAGTAGCGGGTCATGAAGTCGCGTGGGACATGTTTCAGGTGAGTAGATTTGAGAAGGAGATCATTAAGAAGACACAAATGATAATTGTCCAGAAATTAGGCTACCGTCGCCCCTGATTATAACAATTAAGCTACGTTGCTCCAGTTCTTGGCATGAATGTGTCGATTGAGGGAGATGCTTATCCAAAGGCCTTTGATTTGTGAAGAAAATATTTGAAAAGTAATTTTCCTTAAGAAATAGTATGAGAATGCCTGTAAATGGATTGTGTTCCTACACAATGCTCCACGATTCAGTTGTACCATAAATATACTCATACTTGTCACCAGGCACACATTGGCTAATTTAACTTTTCACATTGGTCACCAATTTCATGGTAATGGAGAAACTAGTTGCCTGCCTGCATTTTCCTTATAGTGCAGAATATGATATTTGTTTAGTTTATTCATAAATTGTATAACATGCATTTTCTTTATTATAACTGCATATAGTCATGTTGTTGTCCATGTTTCTTCAAGGGATGTGCTTGATACAACATTGACTTTTTGTAAGGTATCTTAATTGAGAACTCAAATTTTCTTCCTATGCATTTGTTTAGTCACTAGCTGCTGGCGCATAAATCGAGAACATCATGTGTTTCCAAGTGTATGAATATATTTTCTTCTTTATTAAGCGCGGATTTCCTTACTACGCCAATCATCTTTGTTAATCTTCCAATTTTCTGTAGAAGCACTATGACTGAAGATGATGGCCAAGCAAGTTTGTAGATTTATGTGGACTTCTATCTAAGTGGAGTTGGCAAAACTTTTTTCTGTAAAGCATGGAACAGGGTGGTGCAATTGAAACTCGTGAAAGACATGAGATGAATTATGTTGATCTGCATGAACATATTCATTCTGAGAATAGAAGTGTTGGTCATATAAAACGAAATGTAGTGCAGCCGCACTTGGGAAATACTGCATATTCTGGCATCCAGAGAGGGATTGAGTATATTGATGGTGGCATGTTCAGTGGAAATCAGTATAACAATGGTCAGAATCATAATTCAATCTCACTCAATATCAGTGGTGCGGCTTCATCAGGTTTACTTGAACATTGTATGTTTCCTGCATCATCTTCTAGCACAGATTTATCTTTATCTTGGAATTCTGGGTCAGATAATTATATGCTATCTTCAAATAACCAAGCTATGGGGTTTTTAATGAATGGTCATAGTGGGACAAGACATTTCACTGAAAATGCTTGGGGACATTGCAAAGAAAAAAATGTTGAGCTTGTGCCTGGATATTATTCTTATTTTAACGGGTCTGCAAGATCAGATGTCTCACCAATTATCTCACAAAGTTCTGGAACTTTAATGCATCCTGAACAAGGCAATGGAACTTCAAGGAATCCAGGAGCATTTGTTAGAAATATTAGAAACAGGTCAAGTTATATCACCGGTACACATCAATCTGCCTATATATCTTATCCTAATGATCTTTTGGCAGCAAATTTTGCTGCCCAGCCATTTCCATGTGCCACTAATACATGGCTGCCACAACTTGGGAACAACATCACTGCAGGAGGATGTCATGGTTGGAGCTATTCCAACCCTATGCCCATGTTGAATGGTGAGCGATCTATTTTTCTTTAAGCATGACATAGTTACAAAAATGTCTTTACAATTATCTATCAAACAACATGTACAGTATTTTCCTGCTTTGTGATGCTACTTTTTAGTATGCCTCGGAACATGTTAAGTGATATCATGCTTTTTTTTACATCTTTTTGTATTTTTCTAATGTCCCAAGCCCGGATAAAGGAGGAGGGTTGTGTTAGGCCCCGACAGCCAGCGTAAAATCCTGTCGAATCTTATGAACATGGATCAACGAATATGGCGTCGTATGATCCATGTAGCCGACCCCCTAGTGGGATAAGGCTTTGTTGTTGTTGTTGTTGTTGTTGTATTTTTCTAATAGAGCAAGATCTATTGGTGAATAATATACCGAAAGGTTTGGTTACTAATAGAGCGGAATGGCGTCGTATGATCCATGTAGCCGACCCCACCTAGTGGGATAAGGCTTTGTTGTTGTTGTTGTTTTTGTATTTTTCTCGGTTCATAATGCTTGCTATTTTTCATTCGATGTCTGCAAGTACCGTGTGTAGTATGCTTGAAATTTTATGTATAATTACAAGTTTTTTAGTTCATACTGGCAGGAGAGATACAAATTAGAAGTTGCACTCCTTGCACTAATTCTTTTGAGAAGATTTAACTTACTTTTCTTTTTTCAATAGGTAAGCATGTTAATTCAGTGTTTCCAGGAACGGTAGGCATGGGCATGCAGAAATATGAGCCTGTTATGCCACCTCTATATCCATCACCTTTACATTATTCTCATGAAGATCAGCTACTTTCAGAGAGCATGCAACTCCATAATCACATTGGTTTTACTCAAGCACAAATACCGTCTCCCTTTTATCAGTATCAACTGAACACGGAGCCAAGAACTCTGAATCCTAATAATGGAATCCAGTCAAATCCCAGATTACCATCCTTTGCATTTGCATCCACCAGTCAGCAGGTCGCCAGACCAAATTTTCAACTACTAAGGGCATATGAAGAAACCCTTCATAGTAATGGAACATTATTTGAGGTGAATCTCTTCTTCCACTTCATATTAGGATTATAAAATATCATACATGCATTAAGTATGCAAATACCAGATTTTCTGGTTCAAGTTCTCCATGGTAGATAAGAATGAAACTCCCAAAAAGTTAGATCATACATTATTCTCTAATCTATTTTCCCATCTAATGGAACTTGAAGCCATATCTTCTAACATGTTGGGGAATGGGAATTGTATCCGACACTGCAATCACATGATGAGCTTGTATTTTGCAGCCTCATGTTATTTCATACTTGGAATAAGTTATTTTTTTCTGTTATGATAGGAATAATCAATGCATATTAGTTTCCGCCCCTAAACTATACCTTATTTCCAGTCTCACCCTTTAAGCTTTGATAATACCAGTTACCTCCATAAATTGTCCTAACTGTTTCTCTTAGTCCAGAACGGATAAATCCATAAATTTTTATCAGTTTTATATTTTGAATTATACCGGTAACTTTTTTAACTTTATCTATTTGTGTTTTCAAAAATCAAAATAAATAATGAAATATATGGGCTCACCCTCATTCTCTGCTCAGAGTGGGGAGGGAGCCCCTGCCCTCCATGCACTGCTGCTGTGGTGGTGTGATTTGGGGGTATTCTTCAAATGGAGGGTTCCTAAAAAGAGGAATGCAGAAAAAAAGTAATTTGACTTCATAAAGGAGGAGGGTTGTGTTAGGCCCCGACAGCCAGCATAAAATCATGTCGAATCTTATGAACATGGATCAGCTAGAGCGGAATGGCGTCGTATGATCCATGTAGCCGACCCCACCTAGTGGGATAAGGCTTTGTTGTTGTTGTTGATGGTAATTTGTTTTGTATGGTGGGAAGATTCTGCGGTCTTTAGATCAACAAAAACAACCAATATGCAAAGAAGTTTATGTCAGGCTTGCTACTTAAATATTAGTTTCTATACTTCAAAAAGAAAAAATTGTTAGCTTTTAACATACGGTATAACTCTAAGGGCCTCTTTGGTTGAAAAGTCAAGGAAAAGGGAAGGAAAAAGGTGGGAAGGGAATGAAAGAGAAAGAAGGAGAATAATTAATCTTGTTTGGATGATATGAGTAATGGGAAGGGAAGGGAATGAAATTTTTATAATAATTTTATTTTGACGATTTTATTCCCCATATGTGTATTTATATGTTAAAGTTTATAAGACTAAATATGGAAGTACTTTTAATTGTACCTTTTGTCCTTTTCACCCTGACTTGGAGGGGAAAAAAGATGGGATATTGATGGAGAATGAAAGGAAAAGTAGGGGACTTTCTCCTCCATTCCCCTCCAATTTCAACTCAACCAAACCAGGGGAACGAACTTCCCTCCCCTCCTTTACCTTCCTTTCACCTTCAACCAAACGGACCCCTTAATATTACTGATATTTTTCTTTAGAAGGCGTTGGAACATTAACAACCACCTTTCTGTTGAATAGAGTGCTGGATCTTCAGGGCTTTCGTGGGAGGATGAAGGGAATGTCACCGATGAACATGGAGATATGAGACTTGATATAGATAGCATGAGTTATGAGGTATCTGAATCTTTTATATTTTGAACTCATGAATTTTTTTCCTAACGTTGCATCTCCTTATGGTCTTAGACAGTTTTTCAAGATACCAAGCAAATTCCTAGTTATGTCTAAGAAAGTTTGTCATCGGCTATTGCAGGAACTTCTTGCATTAGAAGAACAGATTGGGAACGTCAATACTGGCTTGACAGAAGATTTCATTTCGAAGAATCTCAAAACATGTATCCATACCCAAGAATTGGTATATCCAATGTCAGAACATGAACCTTGTGTGATATGCCAGGTCCTTTCCTGTAACACCTTATAGTTATTTCTTTTTTCATAGTCCATATACTTTGGTGTTAGGTTTCCACCAAAGTTACCAGGTTTAAAAACCTTTTACTCCAATTTTCAAATATATATAGTGTATATATATTCTCTTAACGTTCTTTGAGAGCGTTCTTTGAGAGCGTGTTACTTTTGAAAGTGTTCATTATCTGGAGTTCGTCTTTCTATTCATCTCTTTCGTTTGGTCACTGAGAATGATTTTGCGAATATTGCAGGTGGACTATGAGGACGGAGAAAGTTTAGGAGCTCTTAATTGTGGTCACATGTATCATTCATGCTGCATCAAGCAATGGTTGCTAATAAAGAACATATGCCCAATTTGCAAAACCACAGCTTTGATCAATGCATAGAAGAGCTACTTCAGAGACGATCGTGAATTGTCTTTTCTGTATTTTTTGTTACAGACATTCAACTTTATGTTGTAAATAGACATGTCAATGCGACGCCTCAAACCAATTACTTAAATCTCCTCTGTTGTAAAGTTGAATTTTTTGCTCCTCTATAATTTTCGAGGACCAAGTCATAAAACATTATTTAATTGAGTATTGCATATGTTATTCATACGTGTTAATATGCGACGTGGCTTGACATCTTGTTAACATGCGGTGGACTATCAACGGGAGCATAATGCCACGCTGCGGTGGCGCCCCGTTGTGGCTGAAGGATGTGCTCCTTTCAAAAGAACGTGCAGCATATATGCCTTTGGAGGCTAAAACATCGGCCTCACACTACTAACAAATGTACCAATACACTTGGTAATTATGAAAATTGATAATGTTGAGAATCCAACGTTCAATAAATATGAAGTAAAATACTTGTTTGTTTTGTTATGACAATAGCAATTAATAGTTGAATGGTAAGATGAAGTAATGAATTATATTTTCTTACACGAGAAAAGGTTTTGAGAGCAAACCTACACTCAGGAAAAGATTGCAAAGAAGAGTAAAATCAGGAAAAGATTTCAAAGAAGAGTAAAATCAAGAACGATAGACAGAAGCATAAATCATCTACATGAGAAACTGTTAGAATTTAAGAATCGTGAGTATTCCTAATTTATAATTCGAATCCCCATTAAAATAGATTGTCGATCTCCAAATTATCAATCAGCATTAAGGTATTATTAATTTAAATCATAATAAAGATTTTTTTTAAAGGAAAATTGTTAAAATATCTCAAAACTTAATTTTGAATTTTAACGAAATAAAAGAAAAAATCTTGAACTTAATTTTAAATTTTAACGAAATAAAAGAAAAATCTTGAAAGTTTTATTGAATAATTAATTTTGTCAAAATGCAATTCACCTAACTAATAATCTAAATAGATCTCTCATATATTCTTTAAATTATTAAAAAAATAAAATTATCGGTAATCTAATAAGTACCAAAAAAATAATTAAATAATAGATAGTTTATCTGGATTCTCCCTTCTTTGAGAATTATTAATTATTTTTTGGATCAAAATTCAGAAAGTTACCAAGAAACGTATGAAATCAATTTAACAAACATTAGAATATTCTATTCAATGGATGCAACGGCTTCGAAAAAGCTCTTACATGATACAACTGAACTGAATGCAAGTAAAGGAAACAAACTCAATTTTAAATGTCACTAACTGTCTACCGAAAAAAAATGTCATTAACTGATTCGTAGGCCCAAAAAACAAGGTTTCAAGCAATTCTCAGTACAATCACAAGTTCACAATAGTTCAATTGATCTTTTTTCATGTCAAATACCCTCAACCAAGCGATGGCTACAATTCATTGAATTTCTTACTTGGAGCAGCAACCGGCATTCTTGACAGCAGATACATCATCTTTGGTGCCAACATTTATGGACTGCCCCTTTGGCAAAGCACTAGGATCATCGCCTATATCAAGTGCCTTCCTACTGACCACTCGATAGATCTCGGTAAGCACTTCAGTGAAGGACTTCTCCACATTCATGGACTCCAATGCAGAAGTCTCCATAAAAAAGGTGTTCTCCCTTTCAGCAAAAGCCTTTGCATCCTCTACACTTACAGCACGTAGATGGCGCAAATCTGCCTTGTTGCCAACAAGCATGATTACAATGTTGGAGTCAGTATGATCTCGGAGCTCCTTCAACCATCTTTCCACATTTTCAAAAGTTATATGACGAGTCACATCATAAACAAGAAGTGCACCTACTGCTCCTCGATAATAAGCACTTGTGATTGCTCGATATCTGTTTTAACAGGAAACACAACAAGAAATGTCAAATTTTAAAAAATCGTATCACCAGGATCCAGTCGTAGGACCAAAGATATCCATGGCACAAAAACAACAAGGATATAGCTAAGATAACACCAAGGATATAGCTAAGATAACACCAAGGATATGACAGATAAGAAATAAAAGATACAAGGAACCATGTAACAGTTTTTTATGAAGACAATTGCCATAAATCTCATAAAATCATATCTGATTAATATCTTTTACACTATTCTAAACAAGAGGAAGAAAGTTACAATTGTCTTTTAGAGGAAATCTAGGGCAGTTTTACACTGAATCGACATCACAACTTCGAGAAACTTTGGACCACAGAATTTTTCAGTGCATGGCACAGCCATTACCTTACGCATTGAAAGTTAAAACATAGAACTAAACCCCTTTCTACAAAAAATATAGAACTAAATGTATTGCCAACAAATGGTGAAACTTCGACAGAGGGAATATAAACTATTGTGGACGATAATTTTTGAAATCATATTCCCAGTGATGCTAAAAAACTTGTTTTGATATAGTAATTTAGCACGTACGATTATCCTTAACAAAATAATCTAATTCAAGAAATAAATTTATAAAATTCATTTTTTCTGCAAAGTTATAATCAAAGAAATCACCGAGGAGGCAAGGGGTGCAACAGCATTTAGCATCAGCCCATTCGGAAAACCAACTCGGAACTGTCGAGAAAACTGTGATTGATCTTTCCATGCATGTTGCAATTTTATCCCTCTTTTCAGACATCGAGTCCAATTGTTTATGTAGGACATCTGGGTACTCCCAAATGTGATAAACGAAGCTAATCTAGGCTGATTCTAATTGAATCAAGATAATACATAGACAAGCCGAAAATTGCATCCCCGTCGAGAATACAAGGAATCAGATCTGAAAGGTGGAATCCTAATCAATCCTCAACGTTTTTCTAAGCAAGAACGCGATCGAGAATGAAGATAATTTCAAAGCAGATTAAATGTTTGATAAAATGAGGCAGTATCAGTTTTCAAGTGCAGAGAAAAAAATCAAGGGATGACATAGGGACCTTTCTTGGCCGGCGGTGTCCCAAATCTGAGCCTTGACGACCTTGTCGTCGACGTGGATGCTGCGCGTGGCGAACTCGACGCCGATGGTGGACTTGGACTCGAGGCTGAACTCATTGCGAGTGAACCGGGAGAGGAGGTTAGATTTTCCGACGCCGGAGTCGCCGATGAGGACCACCTTGAAGAGGTAATCATAGTCGTCGTCCGCCCTGTACGCCATTTTCTTGCTGCTATTTCTCTCTCCCTAAGCTCCGGCTCCGACAATGCAAACCACAGACGTCTGCTCCAGAGCCGCCCGGTGATCAGATGAACGGTCTCTGTTTCCTACCTTCGTACGTCCTCTTTGGATGGGAGGGGACGACAATGCCCTCGCCGAGGCATCAGGTGAGGGGAGCGCCGGAGAAGGACGACGGCGACGGTGGGAAGGGTGGCGCGATACAGATGGAAGAGGAGGAGGCGGACGGAACGAAGGAATGGGAGGCGAGAAAAAGCGAGGCGCGTTTCGTTAGCTGGCAACGCAAAAAGAGAACAAAAAACGAAAAAAACGAAAAAAGAACTCGAATGCGAGGGGCAGAGTTGGGAATTCATGAATGACGCGAGAATGTGGCTCTCCACTCTCCGTTTATCATTATTTAGATGTTACATTTGACGATTTTAGATGATATTAAACTTTGAAGAAAATCACTATTTTAAAAATAAGAGTAAAACATTCTTTTATAATTCTTTTACATAAAAATGAAAAATTATTCTTAATAAGAAAAAAACATAAAAACAAGCAACCTAAAAGGCGGAGATAAAAAATATAAATATAAAATTTTAAGAAATCATTTAAGAAGTTCGATGAAGATCTATATTATTATTATATTTTGAATACCCCTAATATATATATAGGTTTAATGAGCGTGTTAAGCGTCTTCCGTGTGAAACGCGTGTGAAGCGACTTTAGACATACTTATATTTATTTCTTTCGACATTTTTCTTCATTGATAGTTCAGAGGATCACTAGGGATAACAAATATATGATTCAAATCATTAACAATAATTTTTTTTATCAATCTTGAATTTTGACAAACTTCTGCACATTATTATCCGTCATAATGGATATAAATATTTTATATAACTTCTAATCTTATAAAACTATTTTTTGTTATCATGAATTATCATTTAAGTTATTGGTAAATAAATATATCGAAAAAAATGAAGAAAAGTATATCTAAGGCCGCTTCATACGCGCTTCACACGATTACATATGTAAAAACTTTATAGAAATCATAGATAGGAGTATTAGAATATACAATACGTAGTTAATATTAATTTTTATTATACAATACTTTTTAATATTGCTATTTTTTTATTACAAATATAAAATCTAAATAAATCTAGGGTTCCAAAAACCTTTCTGAAAAATTGATAACATTATTTTAATTTGAAAAATCACTATATGACAAAAGAGAGGAAAATCGCTCTTCCCACACTAGTTTTTTTTTCAATATTTTCATAATCAAATCGACGATCGGACCGTATTAGGTCACAGTTGGATTGGTCCGATCAGATTGAACTAATGTTTATTAAAATAATATTATTTATAATAATTATAAAGATATAATATAAGTTATATGATATAGTATATGAATATTGTACTAATATTATTAAAAATTAATATAACATCATTTTTATTTATTAAAACTTTTAATAATGTTAAATAATAATTATTAACATATAAACATAAATAGATTATTATTAAGTTAATATATATTATTTAATGATGATAGATAATATATTAATAAAGTTGATCTTAAATTGTTCTTATTTCTTTTTTCATTAACAATTTCTTTTATTTATGCTCTTTGATAATTTTCCATTTTAATGTTATTCAATTTTAAATACTTACCTTTTGTATTTCAATTCCTATTCAATTTTATACATATCATATTCCCTCCTCAATCTTTCTTATATTCCTTTCTTTTTTTCTTTTTTAACTTTCCTATTTTTGTCTTTTTTCACATTTTTTTTTCAAAATATTAATTGAAGCAAATTGAACCGGTTCAATCGGCTCGGTTCAATCAATTTTTTTCTGATTCAATGTCTAAAATATTTTGACTTGTAACTGGACCGGATCATCAGTCGATTCGCGATTGAACCGACCAATTCGGTCCGGTCCTTTGATTACATTGGTTCTACCTCTAATTCTTGTACTATGCCGGTCCTTTGATTACATTGGTTCTACCCCTAATTCTTGTACTATCTTTATTCAACTATCTTTGTAATGATATATTATAGAACTTAGTTTCTCATCCATGTGATTAGTTGGTAAAAACATTATTGTATCTTGATTTGATCACATGTTTATCTTCTTCTCCTTTTTTTTTTGCTAGAGGAAGATGTAGTTCACTCATTGTCACATGACAAAGTTAGTATTGTTAATTAGCCTAATAAATGATGTATTACTATCATAACTAAAAGTTATATGTATTATAATGTATCAAACGTAAGAATGCCAGAGACAAACCTACACAAAACACAAGACATTCGGATACACTAATGACATGTATTAACTTGTTAGAAAAAATCGTGAGTAGCTGTCACTTAAGGTTGTCATAATTATTTTTCGAGATAAGATTGTAAATTTTTCCAAAATAAAACTGTAAGGGGTTATGACGATTGAGAATTCTACTTTATGAAAAAATCATTTATTTTTCTAAAATGCCAACATATATATATTATACATATGTGTGAGTTAATTAATGGACCAAACATTGACATCTATTCATATTACCAAGCATAATATGATTTTTTTATACAATTAAAAATATAATTATAGAATATTAGACCTTATATTATAATGTTATATTAAAACAAGATACAATATTAATTTACATCACATTTTTTAAAATTAAAGACTAAAAAGTAAAAGAGTTCGTGTGTCTAATTGATGAGATTTGAACTCATAACCTCTCAATCTTCGAATGATGATGTGCACTTACATTATCTCCTTACAAAAATTAACATTTAATGTTAAGAAAGATGTTATAATCATTGATATTAAAGCTGACTTGATGTATGAGTAAAGATGAAACATAAAAGTCAAATCTAGGATTTTTACATTTTTAATTGGTTTTTATTTTAATAAACAAATATTGTACCCGTTGGATTCTTACAATTATATTGATCTTCAAATACAAATCTAGATCTAGTACATATTCTTGATCTTATATCTAAGATAAGAATTATTTTATGATTGACCAAGAGTTGAGATGAAGTAGGAAGTTGATTCTTCTTATTGTAGCAACGTCTCGAATTTGAACTTTGTGAATGTAAAAAGAAACTATTAAAAGTTTTACTTATCATTGTCAACCAATCAAATGTTGGACTCGATAGTGAACTAACCTTCAAGTTATAGATGGTACACATAATCGTAAAACTGGCTACAAAAAATAAGAATCAATATACGGCCAAAAAATACAAAAGAAACTACTTTACATCTAACGATCAAACTATTGTTTCTTTCTAGATGGGATTCTACAATCTCTTGCATTGTATTGTCAAAGCAATGCTTTGTAATGTTGAAGCCTGTGGTTTCCTCTAAACATCTACATCGTAACATAAGTAAACAACAACATTGGTATACATCAAAATTCATATTATGATAAAATTTCTTGTACTAGAATCACAAGCAGGGATGAAATGTCAGATGGGCCGCATGGCCAGGTTCGAGAAGGACACAACCTGTGCATGGAAAACGTGTTGTGTCCGTGCCACTACGTGTCGGGTCACTCATTTGCACTATGGGCATAATACGGTCCGCACACGGTGAACATGATTGGACCCAGCACGAAACGGTCCATTTTGACACGGATTTTGTCCGCTTACCAACACAGACCGTGCACAAATATGGCCCATGCTGAAATGACACGGTCAACATTACTTATTTGAACAAAATTCACAATTTGACAATATGAACACACATACCATTTGAGAAGATGGACACGAGCATAAAGAGGACAACACTTGCTGCGTTTAAACGAACACGAGTCGTGTTTAAACCATATAAAACCCCCCCGAACACCCCTTCTCTTCATTCAAGCACCCCGCCTCACCCGCTCGGTCTCTCCCTCCCTCCCTCTCTCCCTCTCTTTCAATTTCTCCCCTCCAACTCTCTATCTCTCACGTTCTCTCTCTCAATCTCCTCTTCTCTTAATGAACAATCGAGATAGCATTCTCGCAACAATCATTGTAGAACTATTTCGAATGAAAAGACTACATTTTTAGCATTTGAAATGAATCTACACAGTACACAACGAAATACCAAAGAAGTGATCCACAACGAAATACCAAAGAAGTGATCTTGCTTTTTCACTTGAAATGAGTCTAAACAGAGGTTGTTGTGATAATGCTATCTCAGTTGCAAGAACTAAAGGTTTTCGACGAACATGAGTGGGTGTTTGGAAACTTTAAATTCTTGCATTCATTATAGAATCTTATAACTTGGTTTGATATAGATACTAGAACACAAGATGGGAAATCCATCTTATAACTTAAATATAGTAAATTAGTACTTTTTTAAAAAAAAGTTAAACTAGTTATTGATGAAACATCTCGAATTGTCAAAATACAAGAGATGACAGACCCCCACCGAGGGGAATCCACCCAAAAAATGTCGTGATGATGTGCCAAATTCGCAAAATAATGAGCAATAGAGTTGGCTTTCTGATTACAATGCGAGATTTTCCATTGAACAAAAAATGCTAGTAACAAAAGATTTTCTGATCTAATATCGGAGATAATCTGCCTATGGTCCATGGAGGCATAGATTCATCGTTTAGGGTGTGAACAATAGTTTGAGAATCAGATTCAATGTGCAACATGTTAATTCCAAGTTGGAGACTGTGCTTGACACCCGCTAGGATAGCCTACGCCTCTAACTCCAGCACCAAGTTGCTCCTACTCGCAAGGGCACCTGCAGTAAAGAAAGAGGAATCGTGAGAGCGAGTAATGAAGCCAACATGCCCAATGTTCCCGATAACACTAAGTGATATGTCTGTGTTCAGTTTCTTTCACCCCTCCGCAGGGGGCTCCCACCTGGCCAACGGGTGGCCGTGGGGGTGAGGTGCCTCAGGTACCTGACATTCAGCATATTTAGTGTAATTGGACAAAGCTCTTTGCCAAATCAAAACAACGGTTGCCTGCTTGGAATTAAACAGAACATCATTCCGAGCAGACCAGATGCCCCCAAAATAGAAGGTAAGATGGATCTCAATTTTAGCTTTGAACTGGGGTTCAAGGTGGAACCTTTAGACAACCATGAACCAGAATGCCACTGGGGAGTAGTTCAATACTAAAATTCAGATCAGATTGAACAATAGACTCGAGAGATGAAGAGAAATGACATAGAAAAAAAAAGATGCTCCACAGTTTCCAGCTAATAACCATAGAGTTTACAGGAAGGGCTACTTGAGGGAATAAAGCATAAAATGATATCACAAGTGGGAAGTCTCTTATGTAAAAGTGTCCAAAGAAAAACTTGGATTTTTGGAACTTTGATTTGCCATAGAACATTCCAAGCAGGCCTTCCAAGCATGGCAGGCGGTGAAAGCTTGTCCATGAGGAATCGATAGACAGAATAACTTTAGCAGCACCATGGGTATCCTTCACCCATTGCCAGGTACCATCACAGGCTTGGAAAGGTAATAGATAACACTAATACAGTTTAAAAGGTCAGGACCAAACATGTCAGTAAGTAATTCAAAGTTACAACAATTGTTACAGATAAGTTCATTAACCTTCATAGAATAAGAAATCAAATTCACATTGACATATGTAGGCATCCAAGCAAGAGGTGTTGGGAAGACCCATGGATCAAAGTAGACAGATGTATGACAACCATTTCCAATTTGGACCTGAAGTCCAAGCTTAATGTGTTCAAGAGAATGGAGAATTGCTCTCCTCCCCAAGCCGAGGAATCAGAACATTTGGATGGAGTCCAAGGGTGCACCTGACATATTTGTGTGTAACTAATTGAACCTCTTCTTGTTCAAGAGATCAAGGACCCTTTTGGCAAGTAAAACAATTCTGATATGAGATAGATTCTTTATACACAAACCCTCACACATTTTGGGTAATTAAATAGTTTCCCAGTTGATTAGGTAAGCCCCCCTCTTACCTCTCCTAGGGTTCAAAAAAAAAGATCTATTATGCTTTTCAATAACATGCAGGATGCCATTAGTCATGTAGGTAGAGCTCAGGGCATATACAGGAATATAATTAAGTACATAATTAATTAGTACGGCTTTACTAGCTTGATTTAAGAGCAATTGTTTCATCTAGAGATTCTTCTAGTGATTTTTTCCACGATAGGATTCTGAGCTTTCATAGGTATATATTTGTAAGAGATTTGGACCCCAAGGCAGGAAAAAGGATAAGAACCAACTTTAAAGTTGAGGATGTTCTGGATAATGAGTTTTCTGTTTGTGACCAGCTTAGGTGGATAGTATATTTCTGATTTTGGTATGGTTCACCTTCTGGTTTGTCAACTTTTCATAGTTTGTGAAGATCTACTTTAAAATCTTGCAATTTTGTTTAGTGGCAGCAACAGAGATGAAGAGATCATTAGCATACATCAGGTGATAGTTTGAAAGTGTTTATTGAAAAAGGAACAAGGGTGTCATTGGTTGTGTGCTGGTCAATCAAGGATGTGAGCACTTGAGAGACAAGGATGAAAAGATAGGGGGATATGGAATCTCCTTGCCTAATGCCCCTAAATTTAGTAAAAGACTGAGAGACAAACTCATTTATGTTACAAGTAAAGATAGGAGATTTAATACAAGCGAGTACCCAATTGATGAATGTTATAGGAAAGTCCATATTAGTTAAGGTTTGCTCAACAACAATCTAGGAGATTCAGTCAAAGGCCTTTTCCATGTCAACCTTGAGCAAGAGGAACTTTTTTCTGCCCTTAGAAATAGAGTGAGCAAGTTCTTGGACTACCATGATGTTATCTTGGATTGACCTATGTGAGATAAATGCTAATTGGGAGGGATAAATGAGACAATCCAAAGTGGGTTTTAGCCTTTGTGTAAGGATTTTGGTGTTTACTCTGTATAAAATATTACAAAGAGATATAGGTCAAAAATCAGTTACCCTAGAAGGAAGTTCCTTTTGGGGAATAAATATAAGGGACGTGTTTGTCCAAGCAACATGAATATTATAATCATTAAGAGCATTTCTAATGTGATTATAGATGTTAGCACCAATGATGTCCTAATAGTTTCTGTAAAATTCCAAAATAAAGCCATCAGGCCATGGGCCTTACCTAGGCCTAAACTCCAAAGAGATTCTTTGATTTCATTATCAGAGATAGGATCAGTCAAGTGCCTAGCCCAAGAGGGATGAAGTTTAAGCAGAGGAGGCCAAGCAGTGGTGTCAGGGCCCCATGATTCTTTGTAATGATCCATAAAGGTGTTTCTGATTTGTGCCTCATTACTGAGCAGTTGCCCATCAGGAGAAATGATGGAAGGGATATGATTTTGTTTTGATCTAATGATGGTTGACACATGAAAAAACTTAGTGTTTTGTCCCCCTTTTTCAACTAGTTAACTCTATACTTGGACTACTACTTGATGCTAATATGCCTTAATAGAGCAAGATGGAGCAAGATGCTTGTTATAGGTAGCCTTTAATGTAATTAATTCATTCTCATTGAGACCTTGCCATTCATCTTCGTGTTCAAGTTGGGTAATAAGCTCAAGAGCCTCCTGGGCTTTCACTTCTAACTCACCCAAGACATTCTTATTCCACTTGATAGTTTTTTCCTTAATGGTGTTAAGAATATTGTCAAGGTCACGGTTGAATGAATGTTTGGCCCATTCGCTCCTAACGATCTCCTTAGGTTCATCATGATCAAACTAGAAAGTCTCGTACTTAAAGGATCTAGGTCTTCTACCCAGGTGAGTGGTTGTTAGAATCAAAGGGGAATGATCAGAGGCAGAGCGTGGGAGTGTTTGTATATTAACTTCTGGTAGGATATCAACCAATGGCTATTGACAAGTACCCTATCAAGTTTGCATAGGATTCTAGCAGCGTCGGATCGATTATTGCACCATGTAAATCTAGGCCCGTGAGTGTTGAGGTCGGTGAGACCATGAGTGTGCATGAGGTTTCTCAAAGCTTGGATTGATTTCGTGAGTTTGAAAGTGGATCCACCTTTTTTATCGTGATGAGTGATTAAGGAATTAAGATCGCCAACAATAGCCCATGGGATGTTATCCATATCCAAATTAGATGGTTCATTCCAAAGATTTAAATGTATCAAAGGGAGAGTACTAGCATATATGCAAGAGAGAAGGGAGGAAGAAGCATTATGAGTAACAACAACATGAATAATTTGTGATGAGGTATGGAGCGGTGTCACCTGGGTATCCTTGCCCCGCTAGGTGATGAGGATGCCATCTAAGGTGTCGTTCCCAACGCGAAAGTTCCCCATCCACGCACGTCCCAGGTGATGGATGACCTTTCTCTACAAGAAAATTGGCGATTAGCGATGCAATGTAGCGCCTCCAAAATCAGTGACGCTATAAAGACGCCACTAGCGCCTCCATTGCGTCTACTTAGCGTCACCAGAAGCAGACGCCACTTTCCTCTTAATAGCGTCTCATTCGCATCTTCTTAGCTACTCAGCGAGTTGACGTTAAATGTAGCACAATCGAGACGTTACGTAGACGCTATTATTTTATGCCACGAATCACAAATGCGCGGCAGCACCTAGCGCCCTTCTGGCGTCCCCCACTTTAGACGCGAAACTAGCGTCTCACGGTTAAAGACTCTAAAGCGACGCTATATGGCGTCTCAATGAAAGGAGACGCTAATGAGACACTACCGTATATATTTAAACACTATATTATATATACTATATGTCAATCAATAAATTCATTAAATATTATATTAGTATTAATTACACGATTATCAACATATTATCAATAGCATAATATCAACATATATATGTATGAATTACACGATTATATATATATGTATGTATTTTTACATAATAAGAGTGTTCCTAAATATATAATTTGTTACCTATATTATTTATGTTATCTATACATATAATATATATAATATCTTAATTATGCATATATCTTAATTATGCATCTTCTTATCTATTCAGCGGGTTGACGTTAACTCTCTAGCGCAATCGAGGCGTTATTATTTCGCGGCACGAACCGCAAATGCGCGGCATCACCTAGCGCCGTTCTGTCGTCAACCACTTTAGATGCGACACTAGCGTCTCATGTCTGAAGACTCTAAAGCGACGCTATATGGCATCTCAAACAAAGGAGACGCTACTGTATATATTTAAACACTATATTATATGTACTATATGTCAATCAATAAATTCATTAAATATTATATTAGTATTAATTACACAATTATAAATATATTATCAATAGCATAATATCAACATATATATGTATTAATTACACGATTATATATATATATATATATGTATTTTTACATGATAAGAGTGTTCCTAAATATATAATTTGTTACCTATATTATTTATGTTGTCTATACATATAATATATGTAATATCTGGCTTATGCATATATTATTATTATATACTTATCATGGGATTACGATGGTTGATTAAGTGAGTGATATTTTATCGTCACAGTAGACACTCAATAGCGTCCACCTAGCGTTTAACGAGCGCCGCAGCTTGTGTCGACGCTATGATGACACCATGGACGTCTCTCTAGTGTCGCAAGTTCGAGACGCCATTATTGTTGTAGACGCTAGTTCGGCGCTACGGTATCACTAAATGAATCCAGTGACTCAATGGCGTCTGTATTGCGCCTCCTAAGCCAACTTTTTACCCCTCGCTCAATCGGGCACATGTAGACATATAAATACCTGATACTTATATATAATAAGTGCATATATACATATTATTATAACCTAATCTGACACATATAAACAAACACACATATATATTCACTTCGAATACGTATATATATACATGTTATCTATATATATATATATGACTCGCACATGTATAGACATATACATACACATATATATGTTTATAATACATATAGACGAAACACATTGTTGTAACTTAATCTCTCACACGTAGACATATATATACGTACGCATATATTACATATGTATATATATACACACACAATTGTGTTATATACACATATACATACATATTTATAATTTTATATACATACATGATAGATTATCGAAAGAAAATAAAACAATTGGAACGGAGCACAATGCGATGAGACGTTACATTGATAAATAAAATTTCATACATACTAAAAAAATTGAAAAAACTTTTAATGAGCGTCTCAATGGCGTCGCGATGATGAGACGCTACACCATTGAGGCGGCCCGACGATGCTATGGTGTCACTACGGTGTCTTAACGACACATTAGCTTCTCTATAGCGCCTCTTTAGCCGAATTGTGACAGTGTCGGCGCCTACATGGCGTCTACGTAGCGTCTCGTTATTTTGCGACACTAAAAATTACTTAAATCCCTAAACCCTCTTCTTCGTTTTCACTTTTACTATTTACCATCGCCCCGACGCCCGACCTCCGACGCGCCCCGACGTCCGACCTTTGACGCCCGTCGCCCGACCTCCGACGCCCGCCCAACGACCGCCCTCCCCGACGACCACCCTCCACTGCCCTCCCCGACGCCCGATGACCGCCCTCCTCGACGCCCGCCCTCCACCGAGGGTGGCCTCCGCCGCCGCGTCATCCGCCTCCACCGCCGCCCTTTGCGTCCACCGCCGTCTCGTTTGCCCTCCGCTGCATCCTCCCTCCACCGCCGCCCCCGTCTGCATTCGCCGCCACTGCCCTCTGCCTCCACCGCCGTCTCGGCCGCCCTCCGCTCTTCGCCTCTACCGCCCTCCGTTTCCACTGCCGCTCTTCGCGTCCACCGTCGCCTCATCCGCCCTCCGCCGCGTCCTCCCTCCCCGACGATCGCCCTCCCCGACGCCCGCCCTCCACCGTGCGCCTCCGCCGCCGCGTCGTCCGCCTCCACCGCCGCCCTTCGTGTCCACCGCCGCCTCGTCCACCCTCCGCCGCGTCTTCCCTCCACCGCCGCCGACGTCCGCCTCCGCCGCCACTGCCCACCGCCGTCTCGGCCGCCCTCCGCCCTTCGCCCTTCGCCGTCCTCCGGTTAAGAAGGTACTAGCCCACCACCATGTAAATTAAGTTAATTATTAATGCATGAAGTTAAATTAAGTTAATTATTCATGTTAAGTTAAGTATTACTTATTCAAGTTATTATCATGTTAAATTAAGTAGTACTTAAGTTAATTATCATCTCTTTGGATCAAGTTAGTATTACTTATTAAGTATAATATTAAGTATAATCTCTTAGGAATTAAGTTAAGTATTACTTAAGTTAAGTATTACTTATTCATGTTATGAATTAAGTTAAGTAGTACTTAAGTTAATTATCATCTCTTTGGATGAAGTTAGTATTACTTATTAAGTATAATATTGTGTCATCTCTTAGGAACTAAGTTAAGTATTACTTAAGTTAAGTATTACTTATTCATGTTATGAATTAAGTTAAGTAGTACTTAAGTTAAGTATTACTTAAGTTAAGTTAACTTATGTTAATTGTTAAGTATTCTCTATGTTCTTTAAAGAGCTTTGTGCATCCATCGTTCGGAAAAAAGACATATCGTTCGGAAAAAAGACATGTCGTGGTGCTAAAATGTCGTTGGTTCGATCCAGAGAAAGGAGTTTGGATCGATCAAAAGTTTAAATTGGTGGATATTGACCCTAAATCGAGACTTCAGTCATACGATCCATTCGTTTTGACAGAACAAGCACAACAAGTGTACTACACTAAGTATCCATCGAAAAGAACCAAGGATGAATGATGGGCGTCATGCAAGGACAATAGTAGACTATTCTTAGTAGAAACAATGGTAGATGAGAATGAAACATCATCCGTACACTTGATTACTATCAAGAAGATAGAGTGAATGGGATGGAGTTGAGAATTTTCAATTGGTTGATGACGCTGAGCCAATGGAAGAGTTCAATTCAAATGACCTCTTGTATGTGAACTTCGATAATTTCATTGATGATGATTCGAACCAAGATTATAGCGACGATGATGAAGATGATGAAAATGAATCAGAATACAAAAGAAGCGAATGAATCCCGTAGTTATTCTAATGACATAAGCTTTTTACTTTTTTTTAAAGTTATATATGGTTACCGATAATAAGAGAAGTTTCTTTCTTTTCTTTCAGTCATGGTTACTAAGGGTCGAGCATCTGGGTCATCTCGCTCTTCTAGGCGTTCACTCCAGATGAGTCAGCCATCACAACCACCAGATAATATATTTATTGTGAGCTGTTTATTTATAGTTGATTATAATAGTTAAATTCCTTTTTTAATAATATCAATTCCTCCGTCGTCGACGGGCACGTAGCCGGATCGTCACATAGTAGGTGATCCATTGGTGGGTCTGCTCAGCGTATCACTCCATGTACGTGACACATTGTAGGCAATAGACAATAGAAGATAGAGTTTTTTAAATATTTTACTTTTATGACAGTTGCTCCACCATCGACGGGGAACATAGTCGGTACGTCTCGATCGCACGACCACGATCGTCATGTCACACCATGTTATTTTTTGTATATTACTTAATTTTATGTAGAAGCCAAATTTTATGTAATTTCTTGTGATGGCAGTTGCTACCCCACCGCCACCGTCGAGAATACTAGACGCTTCACCACATTCTAGCGTTGGTGAGCGACATCTTACGCTAGGTGATATATTTATTATTATTGACACTTCTTAATTAATTATATTAATTATTTTTTTAATAATGTCAATTGCTACGCCACGATAGCACAAGCACCTGACTCAATTCATTCAGACGAGCGGACTGCTACTGATCATGCGGTACACATCAATCGAGGTGAGAACATTACTGTACATCTATCAATTATCACAATTTTAATTTGGTATGACACTAATGATTTATTATGTATTAGGGCCCGTAGCTGATGTCGGACCTTCACAGCCTACCCCAGCTGTACCAGATGATGATTCCTCTTCAAGTGATGAAGAGGGGTTACACGATAATGGGGTGGTCATTGTGAATAATATTGCTCGACCGTAAGTTAAATAAGTTGTACAAATTTTATTATAGTTTTGGTTATCATTGAAAATTAATTCTTCTTTGTAATTGGCAGGACCACTTTCATACCCGCTAGTACCATGCGAATGTCAGTGCTCTCGTTCTTTCTCACTTGCCGGAAGGGGCAGGATCCTGGAAAGATGTCCCAATTCAAGTGCGAGATGACATGTTTCGAGCCTTTACGGTACGATCTTCTATTTGGGTTACATAATTCGATTTACATTTATTTTAAAATTACTAAGTTTTAATATTCTATTTGTAGGAGACAAATCAGTTTCATCCGGATCTTAGTTTAGGGACGATCCGAAGAGCTTTTAAGGAGGTTGCTGCGAAACATCTCTGAAATCGATTATACAAGTTTCGCAATGTCGTCACGTCCGCCGGCCTCACTTTGGAGCAGGGCATACAAAGATGCCCAAGACATATTAGGCGCTCGGTTTAGGAGTCCCTCTATAGGAAGTGGTAAGTATGTATACTTTTACGTTATTTTTATGAAAATTATAGTTTTTTGAAAGTGTAAGTAATTGATGTTAACAAAAGGACGGATGAACGATGGCAAAGGAAGTCGGAAAAGGCAAGAGTTAATCGTCTTTCGAAGCTCGAGGCTCACATCCACACAGGAGGATCGATGCGATTTGACGAGCATCGACGGCGCATGATAATTTACATATAAATTTAATTTATCAAACTTTTGACTTATATTTATGTTATCAAATTTGAAACTTTATTGTAAGAGGAGAAAGAAGGCGGTCCCGTAGACTTTCGTGTGGTCTATGAGGCCACGCATAAGAGCCGAAAAACGAACGACTTAGTCACGTCCACTGCTCGTAGGCTTCTGGTAAGTCTCATGATATGGTCATTTGATTGTTGCACTATTTTTGAAATACATAATGTTTAAATTTTATAGGATGAGTATAATGCGAAAATGACTAAAAAGTATGGAGATGATCCGAGTACTCAGTCACCAGGTAATGTTTCTTCGTTGGTTTAGCCATGTTTTTAATTTATGTGTCTCTTGATATATAATTTATATATTATATGATTGTATAATTTTTCTATTTCGTAGATGATCCTGCTGTTTGGGAGGAGGTGGCCGGCACGACACGAGGAGGATACTTGCGTGGCCTCGGCACAGTCGCTCAGATACCTAGGAGGATCGGAGGATATGCAGGAGGTGCATCTGCTCCGAGCTCATCCGTTGCACCTGATATGACGCATCTATGACAACATCGACCGCAGCAGTTATCGACGCATATATCGCAGTAGTTGTCGCAGCAGTTGGCTCCTCTATTGCAGACGATTCAGGGATTGATCCCGATGCAGAATCCATCCCCGCGAGGCCATAGACCGAGCACGTCTAGGTCAAACGTCCGGAATGATAATAATAACTCCCAAACCTAGGATAGAAAGCAAACTATGCATTTGTTACTTATAGACTTACACATACATATAGTTTGTTAGTTTGGTTTAGTAGTTTTCATATTTTCATGTTATATATTATGTCTTTGATGGTTTTATATTGCATGTGATGGTCTTATATTGCCTGTGATGATTTTATATCGCATGTGATGCTTTTATATTGCCTGTGATGAATATCAATGCATTTTGAGATGCATTATAAATTGTATGGGTGTGGGAAGGAAAAAATTGAGGCTGGGACGGGTAAAAAAATGTGCAAGTAGCGTCTCCATTGCGTCTCATTGGCGTCGCAAAAAGCATCGACGCGACATTAAATATATCGCACTTAGCGCCCTCTGAGCGTCTCATTGACGATGCATGCACGATCATATTTGCGTCAATTTGACGCTAGGAGCGACACGTGGGCGCCAGAATAGCGCGCCAAAATGAGCGCCCCTTGCGCGTCGACTGAGCGATGCTCCTCTGCTTCGCACAGCCGCAAAGGTAGCGTCTTAATAACGTCAATATAACGTCAACAAGGGGCGCTAGTTGTGTCTCAATATCTTTGACTCTAGTGCGACGCCACTAGCCACCGATTTTCAGCGTCTCAATATTGCGACGATAGTTAGACGTTAAAGAGACGTGCTTGGCAACAGAGACGTAATAGCGCCTCCCTAACGTCTCCTATGTTGAGTCGCTAATCACCAATTTTCTTGTAGTGTTTGTGGATTCACATTGATTTGTGTGCATCTCTAGTAGAACTAAAATGTAAGGCTTATTGTGCTTAATCATCTCCGTGAGGTGATCCCTAACCTTGATATGACCGGACCCCCGACAGTTCTAGCTTATGATCTTCATTTGATCCTAGAAGGGGAGCCCAGAGGGGCAGCCTGCAATGGGAGAGCAGATTGTAAGTCGATAATAACAGGAGAGTTACCTTTCTTACCTCACGAGGGTTTCTTGGTTGTTGTGCTATGTTGTGGCTAGAGATTAGGAGGTCACGTTGACGGGAGCATCCTACGATGAGGTGATGCAGGCATCTCCGTACGCAAGGGAAGGAGATCGACGTCTGTGCCTTCCTCATCAGAAGCCTCCGCTGAAGAAGACTAAACCGCCGATGAAGGCTCCATCGACGGACAATCCGGAAGGGTGAAACACAGAAGCACTTGATTAACCAGTTCCTGGTGTTGATTGAGCTGATCTGACCTTGATGACTCCAGCATGGGGGGTAGATCTTGTCGGGGTGATGATTTTGTCCGAAATTAGGGCAGACACCGCACAATTCGACGTCTGTGAGAGCCCTATATGTGACCCTCAGCTTGCACATCCACGTGTAGGCCAATCCGAGGATTCTAAGCTGGATGAGCAGTAGGTGATGGAGTAGCATGGGGGCCATCCGATGCAATAATAGAGACATTCGGGCCATCCATGTCAGCCATAAATCGTAAGCAATCTAAGTCGTTGGGTGGCCAATCCGATCGCTGCATTCGTGCGTCAGATGAACCGATGGTGACAGATCGAACGGTGAGCACGTTTTTCATACCAGGCCCATTGAGGTCCGGCAACGGGGCACGCACCGTCGTTTGTAGTGGCGGCACGTAGGCCACAGCCGCGTCGGTCGCCCCACCGGTGCTTGATGCCATGGCCCAAAGAGCAGAACTCCCTTGGGCAAATCTGCCTCAACATTGTAGTTTCGGACAGGCCTCCAGCCGATGAACGGGCGTGCCACACCGGTAACAGAGGATAGGCAGGTTCTCATATTGCACTCGTTGGAAGTATCTCTGGCCGTCAAGGTTTCGCACCCAAATAGCCTATTTCACATATGATGATCGATCGAGATCTACACAGATTCTGGCATACTCACAGTTGTCATGCAGTTCATCTACACGCAGGGGAGTGCCAAACTGCCTGGCGATGCGAACGACCATCGAGCTACAACGCACTTCGAAGGGAAGTCCCGGAAGCCTGATCCAGCATGGAGACGATGTGATGAGCTCTTCTTCCGGGCGAAAGAAAGGCCGCAGAATGGACACATCAAGGATATGGTCGACGATGGCCCATGGGTCGTCGGTGAGTACCTGCATATGGTCATTGTTAGATGCAAAGTGGAACATCACATAGTAGTTGCCTACCTGAACTACACGGAGCAAAGCAGTAAGCTTCCAAGTGTTTGGGAGTTCACGGTGAAGAGAATCCACAACTGGACCTTCATCGACGAAACGAGCGATGAGGCATTGTTGCAGTTCCTCGGATTGGCTCCTGACATCATCAAGTGAGATTTCAATTTCCTCAGTGATGACATCCTTGATACTTCGGAGTTCATTTTGTGACATCATTGGCGGCGCTCGGCCGTGCTGATTCCATCATACGACATTAGCCCAAGAGGGCTAATGTGCTGCATTATCCACCGATCGGTTGACATTGGCCGTTTGGACAAAGGACCTCGCACTGCGTTATCCGCTCGGGTTTTGTTGGATTCTTACCGTTGCAAGTCTGTATGAAGTATTAGATGTGCAAAGTTGCATGCCCACTCCCTGCAACTACAAATTAGTACTTGACTATCTATACTATTAATATTATAGTCTTATACTAATATGATATTCTCCTATTATGAATTATACAACTAAGTTGTAAGTTATAAGTAATTAGTATATAATTTATAACTAAGTTATAAGATAGTTAAGTACTAATTTACTTAGTTACAACTTAGTATATATTAACTTAGTTATAGAGAGTCGAGTACTAATTTACTTAGTACAACTTAGTTACAATTTAGTATATAGTAACTTTGTTATAGATAGTTAAGTACTAATTTACCTAGTATAACTTAGTTATGACTTAGTATATAGTAACTTAATTATAGATAGTTAAGTACTAACTTGCCTAGTATAACTTAGTCATAACTTAGTATATATATAGTAAATTAGTAGTATACTATCTATGCTAGTATACAACGTAATACTATAGTCTTATACTAATATGATATTCTATTAGTATGAGTTATGCAATAAATTATATAATATATATATTTAATAAATACTTACCAATTAATTTTATGTATAAGGTTATAACTTATAACTTATATTATTATAACTTATTAGGTATTAGCTGTTACTCAAGTATTCATTTTACAAATTTACTTAATTATCATATAATAATAATTAAAGTAATCACTAAAGTCATATATTACATATTATAGAATAATAGTAATTATATTATATAAAAAGTAAATTAAAAATTAGAAAGGTTGAACTTTAAAGGGGAAAAAATAGATCGTCCAACTCAGCACGATTGGTATTACGGTGAAAAATTTTCTTACTGGCACGACACGACTCGCAACACGGTTAAACACGGAATACAACATGGACATGATCATGATACGTCACGACCCATTTTTTTTCATCTTTAGTCACGAGCCATTTTTGTGACATCTGTCAATACTTATTATACTAAATTACACCGAATTAATCGAGTGTTAGTAATTCTAAATACCAGTGGCCTCGACCAAAAAAAAATCTTAATTGCGTGGTTGATATCTTGATAAAAAAATAATATTTGTGAATGATCTCAATTTCTAACTAAAACAATGAGTTGTTTCTTTCTATATGTTGAAATCCTGACGTTATCTTTAATAATATCAAAATCAACTCAAAAGTAGGAAAACAAATAGGGCAAAAGGAAATAAAAGGTCGTTCTAATCCAATATGCAATAGGAACCAGTTGATATAGCTGTAAATCTTAGGGCGTAGATCCATTATCTAGCTCAAAAAGTGAACCTTTTGTCATTTTCTTTCATCTGTCTCATGCATTATCAGTAGAAATTATCTGACATTTCGTGTAAAATGGGTAGAACTATTTATCATGATATAATTTCTAGAGGCCCCTACCACGTATGATTACGTTCTGCAGTTCATTCGGAAAACACATTTTTGTGGAACCCTATGTTAACAATTATATTTATGAGTCATGAATTGTTTCTTTACATTTAATCTTGATACTTAATGATGCATGCATAAGCAGATCACTAATCGTTATACTCTGAAAAGTATCAGTCAAATTGTGACTAATTACCACTCCGCTGGGATGCAAACTTTTGAACATGATGTGATTAATATTATTTTCCCTGCCTAATCAAATTTTTATTTCTGAAGAAAGGCGACATAAACAGTAAAGTATTTGAAACGATAAACTCATTAGTTTCAACACATGGATCGCCCGATTGGGTATTCCAAATCAATCTCTCACTTCAGACTTTATTTTTATTACTAAAACAGTCGATCACCATTGCATTATTACTACATCCATGCATATTATGTACAAATTACATGCTTTATTCATTTATTAATTAGGATGGTATATGACCAGGATGATCATGCTCAATCTAATATCTATCCGATGCGAGGAACCCTGGCGACCAGCTGCGCCTCGTCCACCCAAACCCACACCCTATCGCACCGGAAATCCATCGTCACGAACCAGCCGAGCTTCACGGTGATCGCCTTCACCCTCGGGTTCTCGGACTCGATAATGGCGGCCGCGTCCTTCCCTGGCATTCCGACGAGCTCCGGCCACGAGTTTTTCCCTGTATAGAACATGGAATTGAGCTGGCTAGGCAAGATCATGAATACGTACATGCATGCATTAATGCATATTGGCGAAAGTAACTTGTAATGATCGAGCATGCACGTATGCATCAGAACATATATGTAGTTCACAATTAAAACGAGCTGTTTGCTGAACCTTACCAGTGCAATAATCCATCTTTGATCGCTTTCTGATAGCTGATGGCTTCTGATCCAACTCCCTCTCATCGAGGCCTCCTGTAGACACATATTTATAGGTTTATAGCAAGGGGATTAAAAGATATATATGAACTTGGATCGTTATGCATACCACGCCAGCGATCGTTTTGACGAAAAGGATTGAGATTCTGGCATATATGCATGCACGATAGAGAGAGAGAGAGAGAGAGAGTTTTGGATTGAGTTCAATTAGACGACGTGTGGTACCAAAAGTCGCGTAGGAATTTTGACACAGGATCGAATGAAGAAGCTGTGGATGCATGCATGCGTATAATGGTTGAAGCTTGCTGATACATGCAGGCAACGTGGAGCTATTTCAAGCTCTTTATAATCAAGTGGAAGATGACAAATAATACATTAATTCACGTACGTACGTTTCGCTCGAGTCACATATACACATATCCGTCTACCAACAACAAATACGCAAGCATACAAATTAACTAATTAATTTTCCAGAACGCAAACTATCAAAATGGATAACATGCCGTGAAATGGTGAATCTGATACGTTAGCTATTTTGCTTGAAATTTCTACGACCTTATTATGGGTAAAAAAACCTCTGTGAATCTTATGATTGTCTTTTGTTTTTTTATGAATAGGTACACTATTTTGCTCGATTCAAACTACAAATATAATTTCTATATCTAATATTCTAATCCATGGTTTAGAAGAAAAAAAAACTCTCTGCATCCGATTTGTTTTCATTTGTTACTTTATCAATTCATATACTATTTTGCTCATACAAAGTGCAAATTTAACTTCTATATCTTATATTATAGTCCACAATTTGGGAAGAAACTCTATCCATCTGATAAATATTTTTTGGTTTCTTCTATCAATTCGTAGTGCAACTAGGTATTTTCTTTTGCACTATAAGAAAAATCGCTATTTCCGATTGCTTGAGCCGTCAGAAATTGTTAAAAATCTGTCGCAAATGCGAGTTTCCAATAGATTTTCCGACGGAAGAGAACCGTTGGAAATTTGCTTATCGCAAGTATTTTCCGATGGCTCTATCACAATCGTCAGAAGTTTTCATGGCCCAAGCCGTCGGAAACATTTGCCACGACTTGGACCGTGAAAACTTCCCAGGGCTCAATCCGTGGGAAACATTTGTCATGACTTGAGTCGTAGAAAATATTTTTCACGGCTTGAGCCGTCAAAAATTTCGACGGAAGGTAATCCGTTGCAAATTGTAAAGGATTTCCATCGGTCGAAAATTATCTGTCAGAAAAATGTCATTTTCTTGTAGTGTCAAAACTCACCCACATGTAAAAAAATATAAACCTGCTATATATTTGTTTCACATAGTTATTCAAACTATGTAATAATATATTTTATTTTCATGCAAATTTTAACTTTTGAAATTTGTCATTAATGTAATTACAAATGATTATATTGTTCTTTTGATTTAATTTTTCATAACATTGTTTTATGATTAATAGCATATATTTTCATTCAAATTTTAATTTTTGAAAAATTCATCATTAATGTCATTATGAGGAATCTATATTACTCTTTTATTTCTTTTATTATGTAACGTTTAGTTTATTATTACTAGCTTATTTCTCTCTCTTAGTAGGCTTTATTTTTATCAATTTATTTGTTCAGTTAAATTAAATACAAAGAAGATTTTCAATTATTGTTGTATTGAAAAATACTTCATTAGATGGTCACCTTCTTGGTCAAGGAATAAATGGTGTAGCCATTCAAAAAATTCTAATTCACCTACCTACCAGCTATGTACGTCTTTGGAATTGAGAAGATCATGAGCCCTAACCTAATTTAGGACAAATTTTTTCTTCATTTTCTGATACTATTTGCATTCAAGGTTACTCTAAAGTTTCAATCAAATTGTGATGACTACTTGTCTTAACGGGATGCGGATTTTTTAAAGTAATAACATGATACGGTTAATTATATCCATAATTACTTGTTAGTTTTGTATAAAGGTGATACAAAAATGCTATACAAAATACAATATGCAAATAGGGATAGATTTTTCCCGCTTTCATTTTGTGTGCTACGAGCTTATTGTATGTTTCTCAAGGCCCAAGCCACATAAGCAGTGGCTTGAGGCCCCAAATTTTAGATATTATAGTTAAAATTATTAACTTAATAAGCAAATAATCAGTTAATTTTTAATAAATGTTATTTCATTTCTCAATAATTATATATGTAATCATAATTAGATAACATTCACAAAATTTTTCTTCTTTCTCCAATTTATAATCAATTATTCCAATGTTTTTTTTATTTTAACAAACAACATAACTGATATTATTCGTGGTAGATATTTTTTTAAAAATTTTGTCTTGACCTTGAAAATATTTAAATAATTTAATAATTTCTATGTTGATATCTTATATTTTTTTTATAATTATAAGAGAAATAGTGCAATTAAAAATACCCATATGAATAAAATTAGTTTTCTTTTATTTTCTACTGAGACCATGTCCCTTTTAATAATATATAGATTATAATCGTTGTTATTTTTAACTATATTTATAGTTAAGAAATTGTTATTAAGAAAATATTTATCAAATCAAGCTCATATAGGATACTTTAAGTTAAGATTTTTATGGTAAAAAATATGCAGATATTTAGAGCAAAAAAAGGTGTTGAGAATAGAACACCAAGGATCGATGAATAATCAAAATAACGAAAGAAAGAGAAGATAAACACAGAGATTCTTGATTAATGTGAACAAAAGAGAAATATCTACGGACAAAGAAAATCGCCGTAAAAAAATTCACTATGAGTAAAAGAAAATACATCATATAAAATTCTAAAAGTATAGATCCTCATTTTTCTTTTTTTTTATTTTATAATTTTGAGTACAGTGTACATAATTCAAAGGCACATGAACAGAAGGAAATAAAAGTTTGTTCTCTTTTATCATAAAACCATCTTGCTTTTATACTTTATTGTCATAATCTACTCGAAAATCTCCACTATATTATCATATTTTTTTATTAATTTTACTTCCATCTGACTTATTGTGCTGTTTTATTTTGATTAATTATGTATAATTAACATTGATCACACTTATTTAATAATCTACATTAAATTAAATTATTCAGACAGTATTATTTTACTAGAATATGAATCTTTGATTCGGGTCAAGAACTTTATTTAACATGGGTCATCGTCCAACATTGCATGCTATTTTTCTTTTCAAAGTCATTCTTCTTTTTTCATGTTACAAATTTTAAATATGGGAATAAAGTAAAAAAAAATCATTTTTTTATATTATTGCTACGTTGTTGTTAAAAGAAATAAATATGTATGCAAATCATTCTTATAAAGTATTTGAGATAAGATATTTATGATAAAAAATGAACACATTTCAGGCAAAAGACATCAAAATTATTCCCTTCCTTCTAATACTACATAGAAGATAAGATCACAACACTCCACACCTACAAAAAAAATCAATTTAGAGTAGGCATGCAGTAGAAGATGAATGATATAAAATAGTTCAAATCCTTAAGGTTTATATGAGGAATCCTAAAAAAATAAAATGTACATTTTTTTTATAATTGTCCGAGTTTATGATCTCAATCCCTCCATCACTTTTGACCCTCTCCGGCTTGAAAAAGTAAGAGAGGGAGGGACAACTTTATTGAAAATTATTTATAAGATCTTTTGGAGCAAAAATAAGGGAAAGATTAACACAATATTCTCGTGATCACAGTCCAAAATTTCGAAAATAATAATATGCATTTGACAAATCTCCCGATCGTGTATGCATCTTTTCTATTACATCGCCTTGTTGCAAGCAGAGATTGGTTGCTACTTTTACACCTTTTGTTTTTCTTTTCCAAAATAATACTTTTGAGTAACGCTAAACATACAAATTAAATTTATTTTATTGTTTATAGTATTTATGTATTATTATATATTTCCGACAAGACTTATTTTACGATAATTATTTTATGATTTTAATATTATTTTAACTAAATTTTGGATTAGCATTATGTAATCATAATTAATTATATCACATCTAGCTAACTAAATTTTATATCTATGTAAGATTAATGTATTTTCAGAGCATCTTATGTTATCGAGGGATGTTGACTGCATCTACATCGTTAATCTACTTATTACGATTCAGATAAATAATATATTTAAATAATAAAATTTAAACATTCATGATCTTTATAGTCATTAATGGATCAATGATCCAAATAAGTTTAGCATCCCTCTAGAATAAAAGATTCTCTAGAGATATTATCTAACAACAATAATAGTATAATAACAAACTTGTTTCTTCTTATTTATTTTATTTGTGTCTATTGTAGTTTGGACCAAACACCATAAAAAATTTGATTGCCATGTTATATATCAACAAAATATATCATAAGTTTTTAAAATTAGAATTGCAGAATATTACTTTTCTCAGACAAAAATTGAGGAATGAACACCTTAAAATTGAGGTTCCATTCCTCCCAACTCTTCTTCTCCTCCCCAATCATCTTTTCTCTCCACCTCCTGATATTCGAAAACCTGATTCATCTTCTTCTCCACCCCCTCTTATCCCACAATCATCTCTCCACTCCTCGACAGCTGTCCTAAACCCCTCTACATCTCTGCCACCCCCGAGCTCCAAGACAAATGTTCCTCCTCACCAAAAAAATCCTAACCCAACTCCAACTTACAACACACTAAGGGAAAAGTTCATGGTTGGATGTTGTCAAGGGGAAACGACCTAGTTTTGTTGTCCAAATCTCATCCCGTCAATGGAGAAATATACAAGAAGCGATCACAAAAGAAGTTATTCCTCCAGTCGATGTGGAGGATAGATCAAAGGATGCTGCATGCAACCTCATAAGAAGATTCTTGAGGACGGGGGGGGGGGCGGTTCAACGATTCCTAGTAGAACTACCTCACATCTGGAATCTTGTTGGTACAATAAGAATCATAGAACTAGGTAAAGCTTTTCTAATGTTCACCTTCTCATCTATGCAGGAGGAGCTTCATGTGCTCACGCAAGGACCATGGTTCTTCAAGGGGAGCATCATCAATGTTAGTCAATCGAAACCCTTTTCCTGACCAATTGAGGAATGCATTTCCTTTTTACCGATCTGGATAGAGTCACCTAATCTAGCCTTCGAGCTTTGCAATTCAACCTCTATTCGTCATATTGCTGATAACTTTGGTACTCCCTTGATGCTTGATGAGTTGGGCTTCAACAGAGGGGGATCTGCGTAGAACTTGATACATCTCTCCCTATCGAGCAAGGCATCTAGGTCTCCCTCCCTAACGAAAATAAGTACTTTCAATGTGTGCTCTATGAACATTTATCGATCTTCTGTTTCAGGTGTGACAAAATCAACCATCGATTTGAAGGATGTACCAATCTAGTCGGGGATGAGGCATGAGACCAACCGAATATCAGATGGTGCTCCTTCGAGTAAAGTGTTGTTGTATGGTCCTTAGATGTAAGCACTTCCAATTAGGCGTCGGCCGACGTCGATGAACGAATATGGCAAGATCCAACCACGACGAGGTGGCATGGTCCAAGGCACTCAACGATTGAATTGCCACGTCCTTCTAAACTGCCATGTTCCTCTGAACCACCATCATACGATGCTGCTAACTGTGTTGAATCCTATGTTTTGATGATAACAAATTAAAATGGACATAAAAATTACTAATCTATGCTCAAGTGGTGATAATGCAGGTGTAGAATTGATATGAACAAATTCGTCGAAGAAATCGTCAAAATTAAAGTTGAAAGAAATTTTTTTCAGCACGACCTGTCGACCATCCGTTGACCGGCCATGACACCGGTCGATTGATATTCAGCTGGAGAAAAGTCAAGAATATAACGGTCGACGTCGAGACTATACCGGTCGACAGTGATATGAACCAATCGACGTCGAGACATTACCGGTCGACCGGACAAGCATCAAAAAGCTGAAAATCACACAACGGTCACACAGACCGGTCGACACAAGGTCCATCCCAGCGGTTGACCAGCCTCTCAGTCAAATGGACAGTAACGACTAGCATTTTTTAGGAGAAAAATGTGGAAGACTTTTTGAATGTATTCTCACCTCTAAGAGACTATAAAAAGAGTATCAAAGCCTGAAGGAAGATCATCCAAGCAAGCAAGAACATCCTAGAGCTCCTCTTAAGTTTTTTAGCATAAAATTGTAAGTTTCTTCCCTTTTCTTTTTTTAGCCTTGAGTGTGAGAAAGATTTTGTAAAAGAAAAGAGTTAGAGGGAACATTTACTTTCTTATCTAGTAAGATTGAGAGCTCCTTGTATAAGAGGTGTGCCTTGCCTCTTGAGCGGAGAAGAAGACGTTGTGTAAAAGAGGGTTGTTCTCTCCCTACAAGAAAAGAGAAATATAGTGAATCTCCGACGATTTCAAGGTCGAGAAGACGGAGCAGGGACGTAGGCCAAAGAGTTAAGGTCGAACCTTGTCATCATATTGTGTCTCCTTGCGTTTGTTCTTTATCTTTCATTTACGCCTTATCTATATTTGCTTGTGATCATTTTTGTTGATTTTTCCGAAAGTGAATTTTTGAGAAGATTTTTTATACACCAATTCACCCCCCCCCCCCACTCTCTTGGTGCTTTTGATCCTACAATTAGTATCAGAACGGGCTGCTCTTATTTTGATCTTTTGAATCATCTCATTTTTTATCTAATCATTTTTAAGATTCAATCATTTTTTATTTAACAATCTTAAGAGCTATGGCATCAAGTGCGTTTGTTTTTGCCGAAGGACAATCAATTAGTCGTCCTCCCCTTTTAAATGCATCAAATTTTGCATATTGGAAAATTCGGATTCAAGCCTACATATGTTCTATCGATTTAAACATGTGGGGTATTATTGAAAAAGGTTATTATTTACATGAAAAATTACCTTCCGAACACGACGAAAGATAAAAAAAATTTCGAAATTGGATTGGAAAGCAAAGAATATTTCCTATTGTGCTTTGGATTCAATGGAGTTTAATCAAATTTCAAGTTGTGAAATCACAACCGAGATTTGGAAAAAACTCACCATCACTTATGAAGAAACCGACAAAGTTAAAGAATGTAGATTGAATATTTTAAATCATCAATATGATTCTTTCAAGATGCATGAAAATGAGTCTATAAATGATATGATTGCTCGATTTAATGATATTTTGAATGGCTTAGCCTCCTTGGACGAGCCAAGATCTAACCCCAAAAAGTGAAAAAAGATTCTCAAGTCTATCTCCTCCAAATGGCATACGAAGAGGACCGTGATCGAAGAAAATGATTTGAACAAATTAGATTTTGATGATCTTATTAGCTCACTTTTAACCTATGAGATCTCAATCCAAGAAGATCAAAAAGAAAAAAGCCCCCAAAAAGAAAACATTGGCATTGAAGGCAAATACAATAAAAGAATATTCAAGTGATGAGGAAGTGGAAGAAAAGAAACTCACACTCTACTCAAGAAAATTAAATAAGTATATCAAGTTAGTTAAAAAGAAAGACAAGAATGAGAAGCCAACAAGAAAATCATACAAACATCACAAAGAAGAAAAATCTCAAAAATGTAAAAAGAAAAAATATGAAGAGTCTAGTAAAACGAGTAGTTCATCAAGCTCTTCTAGTGATGAAGCATACATATGCTTGATGGCACACGACGATGAGGTAATTTCTAAACCTTCAAACTCAAATTATGACTCATCAAACTCTTTCGAAGAAATTCTTTCTTTAGATGTGAATAAAGGACTCTCCTCTCTTATAAAAAGATATTTTTTTGATTAAAGAGGAAAATGAAACATTAATACATGAAATTGAAAAATTAAAGAGAAATATAATGCATATTTTTTGGAAAATGAAAAACTAAAAAAACAAAATTGATAGTTTGAAAATCACACATGCATGTGAAGTTGTAAAACTAGCATGTTCTTTGGAAAAAGTAAAGAAAAAAAAATGTCTCTTTGAAATATATACAAAATAAAATTATTTCTTATGCAAAGAAAAATAATCTTAGGAATCATCCCTATGATAGAAAATCACATTTTAAATGTTTTACATATGAATTTTATGGGCATTATGTATATCAATGCAAAATGAGAAAATCAACACAACGTGGCATAACTTGGGTTCCGAAAGGAACATTGCCTAACAAATTAGGATCCAAAAAAATTGGGTACCAAAGATTACATAATTACTTTTCAGGTGTGTCTCACGTGCAAAGCAAAGGACAAATGATGAAGGCACAAATGTTATGGTAAAAGTATCACTTACTTTTTTTTCATCCAAAAATTTCAAAACTACGATTTATTCAACAAAAAAAAGAGGAATATATAAAAGATTGGCCACAATGATAGGGGGAGCAAGATTAAACATTATTTTCACATATCATGGATATCACATTGTTTTATCAAAATTTTTATGCTATATTTTTAATATATTTTTGTTTTGGCTTTCATAAATTGATTTTCATTATAAAATAGTCATAAATTTAGGGGGAGTTATCTTTTCAAACTTGCAATACTCTACATATCTATTATATGATAAAAGGGGGAAGGATATTTTTTAAAATTTGATTAAGGGGGAGTTACATGTGGTTTCTTATATACTTCAATTACAAACGACTTTTTAATGAAACAAAAGGGGGAGAAATATAGGAGAAATATGATCTGAATATATTTTATAAGGAAAGTTGTGTTATGTGAAGTAAAATTGTTTTTTACAAGATTTCACAACTTTTTCGCCAACTTATATCTTTTTCATATTTCTCGATTTGTCTTCATCAAAAAGGGAAAATTGTTGGGTTAAAGTTTTAATAACATATAAAATTATATTTTGATGAAACAAACTTCGAAAGATTAAAGTTGAAATGCTAAAAAAGTTTAAAGAAAAATGGATAACTTTATGCACACTACACTTTGATTAAATAATTGTCACTGATCTCATTAGTTTTGGAAGAATGTGTAATGCTAGATTATAGAGAATTCTATTAGCATTCCATAGACTCCAAGATCATTTAATTTAGATAATCGTGCAGAAAGTTATGATCAAAACAGTGCAGGTCGATCAACCTGCCAGTCGACACAGAAGGCCGGTCGATCGAATAAAAGATGCCGGTCGACCGATAACTATTGAGCATGCTCCGGATGATGTCGAAACTATACCGATCGACAGTCTGATCGACCAATCAAGCGCAGAAGTTGAAGAAAACGTGCAACGGTCACATAGACCGGTCGACCGGCCTTCGAGTCAAATGAATAGTAACGGTCAAATTTGAAGAAGAATTTGTGGAACAATTTCTGGATGAATTTTCCACACATTGAAGGCTATAAAAGGAGTGTCAAAACTAGAAGCAAATGCACACATTCATTCATTGAAGAAAAGCTTCAAGTTGTCAAAGAGAGATCATTTCTTGAAGTTTTCATTTTATAACTTTTTCATTCTTTCTCTCTTCTCTTCTTGTGAGTATAGAATTGTAAAAAAGAGAAATATTTTTGTTTAGAAAAATTAGAGAGAGCTCTTGTGTAAAAGATGTTCTAAATCTTACATCTTGAGCGAGAAATAGATCAACTTCCTAGGAGGAGAGGTTGCCTTACCTTTCGAAGCAGAGAAAAGACGGTGGTGTAAAAGGCTTTCTTCCTTGTCCCATTTGGAACAAAAAAGTGCTAGTGAAAATTCCGACAGTCTCGAGGTCGAGAAGTCGGAGCGGGAACATAGGCCAAGATGTGGCCGAACCTCGTCAACAACCACCGCGTGTCTATTTGTGTTTGATTTTCTCTCTCTCTCTCTCTCCGTTCATATTGTGTTTATAATCTGAATTGCAAAGGTTTCAAGAATCGATTTTGTGCTTCCGCTACGAATTTTGTAAAATTAATATTTTCGACTAAACACCAACGATTCCTTTAATAAGGAATGCCCGGAATGCTTGGTACCCTTTTTCTTGCTACTGGTTTGTTCCTGTCCCACTTCCGCTTTCCTCGCCCCCCCCCCCCCCCCCCCCCCCCTCCGGCTTGCTTGCGTAGTAAAAAGAAAGAAAGCGTCTATGGCAGATGGCCGTTTGCTGGGCCCTTTCTTTCGAGCTTACCGGGATAGGGCGAGGGTTTCCCGATAGAAAGATTTGCATGCGAGAGAGATCCCAATTCTGTGTATCCGGCCCTGCCGCCAGCTTCCACCCATTCCAGAAGGTCCTGATTCGAGTGTTTCATAATTACTGCATGCGTTATATATACAGGGATTAGATTTGGAAAGTTTGTATGGCTTTATTGAGGCTTATGTTGTATGTCCAACTAGTATATCACATACATTCTTACCATATAAGGATAAAAATGGCACTTTACTATTTCCAATAGGTAAATTCGTAGGGGTTTATTATAGCGAAGAGTTGAAGTTCGCACGTGACTCTTGCGCGGAACCATTGAATCGAAAAGAAAGGACTTCGAGTTGGAAATGGAGCGTGAGCTCATGCTCTACCGATAGGAAAAAAAGGGATCTTCGACCATTCATTTTCTTTCTCAGGTTATTACCTGACATTCATCTTCGCTTTCCCAAACTTGACTTGCAAGTTTCCCCGCAAAAAGCTCTCCACGCCTACTCAACTAAAGAGCACTATTCTTCTTTAGTTAGTTCTCCCCCCTCTCTGAGACCGTCAGACCCCGGACGACTCCCGCGAAGCGAATGAAGGGAAGCTTGAAGAGCTTTCTCCGCCTGCGGCTTTGTGAAGGAACATTAAGAAAGAGGATCAGACTTGATCAGTGAAGGCTATGGAAGTTTCGATCTTCCCATAAATCTCTTTTTTAATGGTGTCGATAGCGTGTCACGTCATGGTAACCGATCATCAACTGCTTTCGTCGCGCCATTCAGATTGTGTCAAATCCGGTGTTTCATGTGGTCAAACATATCGAAGTTAATTGCTACTACGTTCGTAGAAAACTTTCTTGTCCATCTCATTACCCCTTCGACGAATTTAGGCTATGACCAATGCCCCACCTAGCTGAACCCATGCTGCAAACAGTCAAATCTGAACCTTGTCGCTCTTCTTTCCTCGTGGGCAGGGAGCACACCAGCAGCATGCGTTGCGTGATTCCACTGTGTTTTTTGCACTTGACTGGGTGGACAGTTGACCGGAAGATAACTACGATTCGCTCGGCCAGCAAGCGGGGCGAAAGAAAGAATCGACACCTGGTGGAGTCTTGCAGGGCCGGGCGATGCTACAGGCCAAGGGAGTTCCGAAGATTTCTTGGGGCGAATGCATTAGGACTGCTGCCTTTTTGCATAAAAAAAACCCCAATTCACCCCCCCCCCCCCCCCCCCCCCTCTTGATGCCCGTTGGGATCCTACAAATTGAATTGGTGGATTGCTCCAACTCTTTCAATGCTCTTGAAGTGGAACAGGTGGCGGGCGATGAGCCATCTAATGTTGATCCGACGATGGGGCAAGAAGCTCTAAGCCCATCTAGATGTTACTCTGAAGCACTGGGTTCTGACACATGTGACCCCAAGAATCCTAAGGTGACAACTGTATCGAACATAACCATCTCAGATGCCTTTGTTAAATGCACTACATCGCATTCACTGTCCAAGCCGGATGTATCAATCACTGAATCTACATCTTTAAAATCAAATTCACATCATCATTTGACATTGGTCTTATATCAATGATTAAAATAGTAAGACCACGCCCCTTACTCTTCTCTTGACCTCCTCCTTGCCAAAATCACCGGTCATAGTTCCTATCATCCCATGTAAGACCCGCTTCCCCTCATACATTCTCGACCCTGTTCACCTTCCATCTTCACACTCAGCTCCTACTAGTAAAATGTTGGATCATAACATCATGGTCACAAGTGTCACCAAGCGACTCTTAGTGCATGAGAATGGCTCTTCGGCATTTGTGACATCTCTGGGAGACTCAAAACCGAAGGACCCTCACCCGGAGATCATTCCCCAACCCAGATCAGAGCACAAGCGTGAAAGGTTGAATAGGAACCTGGATCTTCCACCCCCAAAGCTGGTTGCGAAGAGTAAGACTAAGGATCCCTGTAGAGCTCCAACCAAAGCTAAATCGACCACTACTTCATCCATTTTTTTAACAAACTAATGGTTTTGCAGTCTAGGAATCATGATGTCAGTAGTACGCCAGTCAATCTAAATTTTAACGCATGAAACGGTTAGCATGGAATTGTGAGGGGCCCTTCGGAGCCGGTTCCGAGACCGCCTCGCCAACCTTGTTGGAGAGCATGAGCCGGTCACGCTTCAAAAGATGCACACCAATGAGAACACATTACGTGTGATCATTCGCTTCTTAGGTAATGCTTGGAAAGGTTATTTCATTGCAAGTAATGGCTCTTCTGAGGGCATAATTTTAGCCTGGAAAGATAATGTTGCTCAGGTAACATCAATCAAAGCATCTCAATTTATTCGTGTAGTTGTGTCTTTTGATTCATTCTCCTTCCTCCTCACATGTGTCTACGCCAGCATGTTACCCAATACTAGAATTGCAGTATGGCATAACTTATCTATCATTCACTCTTAAATTCTACGAGCATCATTGGGGCATCGTTGGTCTGGATATCATGGCCGATATTCAACTTTTTTTTCTCAGAGTTTCTTTCCCCCTGTATAGACAGACTTCCTTGCTCTTCATTCCTAAGAAGCTTAATGCTAATAAAGTAACTGATTTTAGACCAATACATTATGCAATAGCATTTATCGGGTTGTGGCAAAGCTTTTAGCCTCACGTCTCAAACCTTCACTCTCACACCTTATTGATAGGTGTCATATTGCCTTTCTCGCTGACCACTATATTCAAAATAACATATTATTAGTTCAAAAAATTATCCACTCCATGCATGAAGGTCGTAGGAAATCCATGATAATTAAGGCAGACATGAGTAAGGCTTTTGATAAGGTTGCTTGGAGTGCCATTAGGAATCTTATGCAATGTATGAACTATCTTTCAACATTTTTTAACCAGATTATGAAATGTGTTGAATCTCTTGTCTTCTCTTATCATATTAATGGTGCCTCATCTCAGTACTTTAAAATCCATTGTGGCATCAAATAAGGAGATCCTATCTCCCCTTATTTGTTTCTCATGATTTCGCAGATACTAACTACCTTATTGAATGAGGCTGTCCACTCAAGATCTATTATTCCTTTTCAAATGAACTCTCTCTCTCACTAAGTCACTTATTATATACTGATGATTTACTCATATGTATTGCTGCTACTAAGAAAAATTGTCATGTTGATAAGGAGATTCTTAAACTTTATTATTGCCTCACCAACAAGCTTATCAATCCTTTGAAATTTGAAGTATATTTACCCCTTAGGATTGATCATCGAAGAAGCAATCCATTTTACATATATTAGATATTGGTCTTGGCCGCTTTCCTTTTCATATTTAGGGGCTCTCATCTCGTATAAATATATTCCAAGAGCACGACAAGAATTTCTTATTGATAACACTGTTAAATGTATTGCTAGCTCGAAACTCAACTCCATAAATATGACGGGAAAACAATTCTACTTAAATCAATTGTTAACTCCATTCCTAGTTATGCTCTATGCATATCGTAGATGGTCTCTTAGATACTCTTGAGAAACATGCTAGAAGCTTTTTATGGTGCAATGATAAAGGCAATAGAGGATTAATTATACCTTGTTAAATGGGACACGATCCAAAAATCTTTACGAGATAGAGGGACTTGGCATAAAAAATATTTAATGAGAATCTCTCTTTTAGCCAAAAGAATTCTAGATACTCCATGGGTCCATCTAATCTCTATTAAATATTGTACTATGCATCCTTGGCACTAACGCCTGGACCATAAATCCCCTACATGGTGCTGGCGCATGCTTCTAAATGTTCAACATGAAACAAAACTTGGGTTCAAGAAATTGGCAATGAGAAAAATACTAATGTTGCTACTGAACCTTGGATTTTTTGCATACCATTAAATTTGCTTCCAATGTATATGAATGTCAACATGCCTATTGAGAATGTGTTTCTGACCTAATGACTATGGAAGGACAATGGAACTTGTCTTTGTTAAGATCATGCTTTAGTGAGGTTCTGATTTCTCGCATTTCTTCTAATTTCCTCTCTCCTTTTGCCAAGGATGACATGTGGGTTTGGCTCATGACCCTCGTGGCGAGGCTCGTTTCGAGTCAGCTTATGCCACGAACCAGCCATGACACTTGGGTTTGGAGGGCCATATTGAAGTTACATTTGGACAATTCGAATACTCCGTAAGGTCAAATTCTTCATGTGGAAGCTTCTTCATAGTCGATTGCCAACCGTACTTTGCTTCACACACTTTAACCTCGACATTGATCCTTCTTGTCCTATGTGTGGCCTCTAGCCAAAATCCATCAATCAACTAAAGAACTTTGATCCATATTTCAATTACAGACCAATTATCAGTTCTCTTTCATACAATCTTGGGTTGATGGTGATTGAATTAAAGAGGGTCAAAACTTAACACTTAGTAGGCTATGTTCTTTTGGGATATATGGAAATGGAGGAATGATTTTCAATATAACTCTAAAATGGACGTGTATTCTGGCCGGGTATTATGAGTATGACAACACTCACCCAACTGAGGCACTGATCACCAGGGCTTCGTCTCGAACCCATTGGGAGGCGCTCGCCGCGAATTGGACCAAAATCAATTTGAATGGCTCTTTCTGCCAACCAAATCAGGTTAGCAGTGCAAGCTTTATAATTTGCAATTCTCGCACTAATCTTATCCTTACAGGTGCATTGTGGGTTGCTACAAGTTCAATTCTGGCTGTTGAAGCTCATGGGGCACTTCGGGATCTAAAAGCATGCAGGCGCTTGGTGCTACAACAAATTATCTGGAATCAGATTCTACCACTTTGGTGAACATTATCAACATTACTACTCAGCCACCTTGGCGCCTATGAACTGTCTTCGACGAGCTCAATACATCTGTTAACTCTTTTAATAATTTTAAATGTAAACACTGTCATCAATCTCGAAACCTAGCTATTGATTATTTGGCGAAATTAAGTCGTTTAAGTCCAGATAACATTTTTTGGAAGACTAACTCTGACCTCCATCGTATTTTGTGTTTAAACCAATCGTCCATTTAATGGTTAACAAAAATTTCCTTTATAAAAAATATCAGGTTCCATTAAAATTAAGCAAACTAATTATATCAGATATCATTACGAATTTATCGGGGAAACCATGAAACATTTTTTGTTTCGGTTTTCAAAAATACACCGTACTCCACAAACAACTTTGACTCACTAATTTTTCAAAAGAGAATGGAGGAGTAGGTAATCAAGAGGTTCCAAATCGACTGACTGGAATCAGTCATGACTCTACCAGTGGGGCTAAAATGGAGGGCTATGACTAGCTATCAACAAAGCAGTTGATAGGGCAAAAGACGACAGTGGTGGTGGTGGAGGAAGAAGAGGACTGAGGCCTATTGCGTGATGTTATAATCCTACGACGACGTAGTGCTGCTGCGCCTGGCGTTGGGGGGGGGGGGGGGGGGGGGGGGGGGTTCCTTTTGACGACAAACCTGCCTTTTGACGGAGCTCGTCAGTCAACATCTCTCTTTGGTCTGTCTGTCCGCTGCTCCATCTCTGCACTGCTTCTTAGTACGTACCCATCATATTGCGTACATGCAAATTAATTTAATTTAAGAATAGCTCATTCGAAGAGAAGCGAGAATTAAAAATATATTAATTCAAGAATTGCTGGCTTCTCCTTCAAAATCAACCTTTAGAATCCTCTTAAACACACAACTAACCTTTTCAGAGGTATTTTATTTACGTGAGTCTATATTAATTAGGAGGATTTAGAATTTCCTAGTATATAATTAATTATGCACACGGAGAGAGGGGGAGACAAGAACGAAGAAGCAAAATAAAGCAGGAAGAAAACTACTGTTGCTGCTGTGCATGTACGTTTCTGATCTGTCCCTTCTCTCGCCTTTTGACTGTAGTTGACACCTACACCTCTTCTGCTGATAGTTCCTTTCATTTATCTCAGTGTGTACTGCAAGCCTCAGCCTGTTTAGGGGGCTACTTTCACACCCATGAACATTAATTGTATCGAATGTTTTTTTATATAATATATATGTAGTGAAGGAAATCAAATTTCAAAATATATATCAAGTACACACGACAATATATAAATTAAGGAAAAAAAAGAAATGTGCTCATGACTCATCACTTAAAACAATCTAATCTAATGATCCATCAAATGCTTATGACAATGGTTACATAGTCAAACCCAATCTTCAAATGATATTTAATTTTGTGATGCTTTATGCAGAATTATTCTTGATTTATTTTGAATGAATAAACTTTTGGACCCCTTTATAATTGAAGGCAGAAACTTTGATCGCACTGCGTCATGTAGATCTTCAAGTCATGCCACAATTTACAATTACGAAGGCCAATATTTACGATGGAACAATTATTACAAACATACTATTGGTTATTTATTCTCACCATTAAATATGACCAACTATATATTAAAACTGATCTTGCATGCAGAAGTAACTCATTTCATAACCAGGTGTCGCAAAATCAAACGTTTCGTCAGCGAGGAACTCGAAGACGGTCAGCGATGGAAGTTAATTTTTGGTTCCACTACTCGACTTGCCACTTGTGGCAGTGCCTTTATGAACACATATAATAGTCTCTATTAATAGCTACAATCTTTCATCTTTCAACACTTTTGACACTAACCGAACACAATAGCTAACATTGTCATTAGATAAATATCGCCAATAGCATCCATCGACTAGATTGCATATAGAACCCGATATTTGTACAATCTTGTCCAAGGTAAAATCTACTCCATATATTGTCCATAGCTTACTATTCTAACATGAGATTGCAACATAGTAGAGGATAACCTCCAAAAATAACAGTGCACTTAGAGCTAACTGAAGAAGTAACCCTTCTATGCCTTCTTCTAAATCTTACTTCAAACCTGCGAAAGCAGAATAAATTTAGTCCCATCATTTATCAGCGAGTTAATAGAGTTCATTTGTTGAATTAGCGAGACAAAGAAGCAATTAATTGAGGAGGACCAGGTAGTAGGAGGCGCCATGTTGGAGGGGATGAATGGTAACGCCCCACTCATCGGTGAGGACCGGGTGGCCGGAGGAGTGGATCAGGACGGCCTCCTCGCCAAATGCCTCCTTCACATTGAACGGACTGGCTGACACCTCGAACGCCACCTCATTTATGAACACCGTCGATTTCTCCGGAGCACCGCCACCATTGTTGCAGCTGACACCAAGTCCGGCCAATCCTAACCCTGAGAAATTAGTGTAAATGTAAGCGTTTTTAAGCAAGTATTATCAACTACGTAACGTCACACAATAACCGCAATTACAGTAACAGTAACAGTGGCAGAGGAATCATTCACCATAATGGTTGTGAAATGGTGCACTGTAGAGTGTAGTCAGACATAAACAAGCCATAATAAATAGACTGGAGAAGGATTATTCTGAGGAAGAGAGAGAAGGACGTGCTCATTTAACTTTTTAAAGCGATTTGTTTTGAGGCCATGCACACGTCCAATCTAGATAACAGCGCCATAATGTGAAGACTGAAGACCGAGACCAGAGGCTCAAATGGGAGGTTGGTGAGTGAGGGAGGTGGGCGAGACTCGAGAGTTCAAATGAGACCACTATACTCTCCATCTTGTCAACAATGTACGCATGAAAGCCCCTCGAGAATCTACATGACAAGACCACACATTGGTTTCTTTTGATCAATCCCCTCAATCATATATACATTCTCCACTAAGTCGGTTCACGCGTACGTCCTACTGCCATGCTTAAGCCTTATAGTTAATTGTCTTTCCTGATTATAATGAACATATGATCACAACCATATCCATGGATTTACCTTCTCTATAGGGCATCTAAATGGAGAGGACAGTTAAAGGTTGGTACGTTGCACAATAGATCAACCCTATAGAAAGCTATCTAAATAATGTTGTGTTCTTGTGATGACAGACATCCTTCGTTATCCAGATGAATGCCAAAAAAAAATCGAAAAAGGAACACATTAACATCACAAGGACACGACCTTATGTGAAAAAAGGTGACGGACATGGATCACAAATTGGACAGTCAAGAGAAAGCATCAGGATACAAGTGACTGGAAATTAAGCATGTAAATTATTTGTCAGTGTTATTCACAGGAAGAAGAGAAAAAAAATTAACAATGCAATATACCTTGCATCACATGAATAGGACTGGCAACGGTGGCAGTGGCAGGGACACCAACTGTTGCTGCAGCAGCGCTGGTGATGGCAACAGCAGAAGCAGCAGAAGCAGCTGCGGAAGAAGCATCAATTCCATATCCTTCATGGTGCAACTGCACATTCTTGGCCTTAGCTTCGTCCTCATCGTTCTTATACTCTTGGTGATGCCCCATGAGATCACTCCACAGGACCGGCGACAGACTAGAGACATGCTCAGGGGCGCCGACGATTCTAGTCAGCTCCGCCGCCGAGATGCAGAGCCCCTGCGAGCTCTGAAAGAGGAAGGAGTCGCCGCCGAGCTCAAGTGGGCTGTGGAAGTACATGGGATTCAGCGAGGTGACCGGCCCGGAGGGCGGGGGGTTTGCACTTGCCAAACCGACGGCGATAGAGGCCACAGAAGGGAGGTTTTTGTCGGAACCCGATGACTGCTCGGAAGATGAGGAGGAGGACGACGTCGCGGTAGCGGTGGCGGCGGTCGTTACTGGAACCCTGGCAGCGGTCGTTGCGGTGCGCGATTGGGCTCTTGTGGTTTGGAGCTGGCGCTGCTTGTGCTTGCTGCGAGACTTGCGGTTCTGAAACCAGTAGAAGACGTTGGCGTCCCCGACCTGGCCGTACTCCTGCAGCTGAGCCCGGATTTTGCGGATCTCGTCGCGCGGCGGGTTCACCATGCCGGAATTGAAGATGGCCTCCAAGATGCGTATCTGCTCCGGCTTAGGATTCCATCTGGGCTTCGGCTCGGGGCTTCGCTCCTCACAAGTACCTGGAGATGCATGCTGTCGTAGTGTTAGTTCTCTACAATTTGTGTGCATGAACCCTACTGAAACATACATCTATCTATCATCTTTTCTACCAAATAGTTAATTAGTGTGATCGATGTCTTTCCTTCTCTATATGTACATGTATGATTTATAACACGCATGACATGTCCCTATTGATAGATATGATCATAAGTGTTCATAACGAAACTAGACAACTTATATAGAAAGAAGCCCTTGACGAAAACAAGGTGATAAGAAGGTTATCATTTTCCAATAATGCATGCAGGTCTCCATGCGGAAGGGAACAAAGGCGTAAAAAGGTTGCACGAAAACCAGAAAGCCCTAACTTCTTCTGTTGAAGTAAAAGTAACACAGGTGCGAATGAGTTAACACAGGTGCGAATGAGTACTCGCCTGATGTGTAGGAAGCCTTCTGGTGGTATGGGTTGATGTCATGCTGCCATTGGTGGTGGGCGTTGCAGGGCTTGGACTTGAACAGGCTCGGCCAGTGTTTGTTGGTTGAGGCCATGATGATTGTCTTGACGATCGAAAGAGATGGCGATGATGATGACGATGCTGCAGGTTGTCGATGTAGGCTGCGGGGAAGAGAAGAAAAGTTTCTTTTATGTGTGATCAGAAAACCGAGTCAGTTGGAAGCTGCAAAAGAGATCACTAATAAGAAAGACCTCTATTCTATGAGATTTCCCCTCTCTCCACCTCCTCTTTTGCTTCCTGGTACTGGAAACCATAGAGTCTCCCTTCCCCTTATAATAGCTTCCAACCACCCCCTTATGTTTCAATTTATGTACTCGACATAAAAAAAATGGCTGCCCTGATGACTTAATATGTTGATTTCCCTGCTGATATATTAAAAAAGAAAGAACAGTTCCTTCCCACCTTCTAAAAGAAAACGAAGAAAACTCATCAAGATACAACAAGAAAAACCTGCACAGCAACAGCCCGGAAAAAATATATATATATTTATGACATGGGACGAGAAGTGGTGCTATAAAACATTGGGTAAAGGAGGCGATGAGGAGAGCCTGAGAGATGGGAAAAAAAAGAGCAATACCTCCACCTCTCCATGCCACTCTCTTGCACCGCATTAAAACTCGATTAATGATGCCCACTACCCAAAAGTACACTGGAATTCCCTCGTATGTCAAGCGAGAAAAGGCAAGATGAGAAGCCCATCTGCCTGGGCTTTTATTAGTACTTCCAACAGATGATGGAAAGGAGGAGGAGCCTTTTCAGAGTGCAACAGAGGGAGGTAATGGGTATGAATGAGACAAGGAATGCAATTGTTATGGAGATAAAAACAATATCAATAGTAATAAGAAAAAAAAGGTGCAATGTTAGACATATATGCATGTGAAGTTGGATTATGTCTTTATCCAAATATGGTTGACACCATAAGAGTTGTAGCTATCTAACCTTGGTCGTGCAGGTCATGCATAATAAAGAAGAGTGATAAGAAAATTAGCTCAGCTAACTTAAACTTTTGGAGCTTACTGCAGTGCAGTGCAGTGACACCTCTAAGCTTTGTAAGTGATTCAGTAACCTCCCTGACTGAGGTCTCGGTGCAGTGGGCAACCTTTTTTATATCAGTTTCTCTCTGAATCTTCTGTCACAGTAATTTCCCTTGGCTTGGCATTTTTCTACCAGAATCGGTGTCATTTGCTGGGTTTGGGGGAGCTTTGCAGGAGGGGGTATTAAATGGGGCCGGGAGGAGTCGGGGTGGACGGGGATCAGCCATAATTGTGGGATTATTCTAATGTTTGAACTTTGAAGAGGTTGTTGCAGGAGTAAATGAGAGAGGAGTGGAGACGGGGAAGGGCTTTGAATGGAGTCAAGAAGTCACGAAAAGGAGGTTTGATTGGAAAATGGGAGTGGGAGAGGGCAGTAATTGCAGGTATTTGGGTTATTTCGGGCATAGTGACATGAGCTTGGATTGACTCGAGGGGAATTTCTCTCTTTCTATCTCTGAGATTTCTATCCCAAGTTCCAAACAATTATGACAGTGGCAATACTACTGAGTTGTAAAACTCATAAATGGTAAAATGCAATAGAATATGAATAAGATATGTCAACAGAATAATGTAGCGCATCTAGGAAGAAACTTATCGGATGTTTGTCACATACACATGACACGTTACGCTAAAAACAAGGACAACTCGGGTCACAATATTTAGTTCCGTCGCACCAGGATGGGTGATCTAGAGAGACATAATAGACTACGATGGGATGGAGGAGGGTGCACTGCCCTCAAATAGGTTGCTGTTCATGGACTGAATCATGGGACTAATGCCAAGCTACATCTCTCTCTCTCACTCACTCTCACTCTCTCTCCCCAAATCAATTACGGTTGTACAGTCGCACTACCTTAGAGAGTTTCCAACGGTGACATCAACCACGCATGCTCGTACTTCAACCGTGCACGATGAATGATGCTGCATGGACTTAAAAAAAAATGATGCTGCATGGAGAGTCCTTTTCTCTCTGCACCTGCATATAACTTTTTTTTTCAAAAATTTATGTACTCGTTAAGTAATTACTCCATTGAAATTCTCGTACAAAATATGGATCAATTTCGGAGGAAGAGTGCATATAATTTGATTCATCAACTATTAATGAGTCATGCATGAATGGACCGAAAAGAGTGTGTTAAGATTTATGACACTTTTTACACATACAACCTCTGACGATTCAGATCTAATCCAAATCACCATGGATCATCAGAGGAAAATATTTTTTTTATACAGACTTGATCTAAAGTCAGATTCCCGACTGCATTGATAGTTAAGTTGTATATATGAATACCACTTTCATTTTAAAAAAAAAAAGTTGTATGAAGTATACATATATATCATCTATCTTAACAAAAGTTGTATCAAGAAGGTACTCATCTTTAACAGAAGAGGGAAGTTGAATGCAAAGTATTTTTAATTACATAGATAACTAAACTTCTAAGAAACATGAAAGGATTATATATTTATATGTACATGTACTACGTATGTTCGCGATCATATGCATCAGAGTGAAAGTAAAAGGCAACACAGATTACAACCGATGCACCAAAAATTATCATTTTGGCTAAGGACATAGTTAATGCGACTTCTTTTCTTTTTGCTTTTGGCAGTGAAAAGGAAAGACACAGGAAAGCATTTGATTCCTAAGCATTCGACATGTTCAATATTGTTCATATTTAATATGAGCTCGTGAACTCTTATCAAGTCAGCTTGACAGGATCCGGTCGTAGGCCTTGTTCCTTATAATCACATGATGTTCAATACCAAGTTTCTTTATGCATGCAAGCATGATGGTATAATCTCTCTCATAATATATGTATGTGTTGTGTGTCGCACTGTGTGTGTCAAGTCTCTCTTTTCGCATGTACGCATGATTGTACAGTCTCTTTCTCTCTCACACACACAAGAATGATCTCATTTACTTTTCTTCAACTGACAGGATCTAAAAACATGGTTAGAGGTGCATCTTAGGTCAGTTAACCTAAACTCGACTGACTTAATATGTCCATTGCAAATCTTATATATCAATGAACGTGGAAACCCGGATTATTTGTAAATGAGAAAAATATATATAGCTCGGTCCTGCTGACATCACCGACACTTGGCCACCAAATTAAACACAGTGCTCCACGACTTGAGCACCACTGAGACGATCGTTCCACCTTTCGACACGGCAGTAAATATTTGGAGGTAAAGCGGTAGTGGTGGCGTATTTATGGGGATCTCAGTCTCACGAACGCAAGGCTTCTGCTGTGAATCCCCCCCTCGTGTTGTGGGGGCGGACTGACAACAAAAACATGGGATGGATATATGGCTAATAAGGAACATGATTTATGTGCTGTTACATTTGGTAATCAATCAAGAAAGAAGGGGGCAAATGCGATCGAGCAGAAGGGATCACAATGTGGGATAGAAGCATAAATGGCCTTTATTGAGAGATGTACGGTGGAGCAGAAAGTGCGGGACGGCAATCCCATCACGTACAGAGAAGAAGGAAGAAAAAAAAAGAAGATAACACAAAGTGAAGTGAAGGTGACGGGTTGGCGTACGGCAACACCGCAATTGTGTATGGGATATCAGATCACACAGTCCTTTCAAACCCTAAACAGATGAAAAGCGAACAGAGATTAATTCAGAGAGCAAAAGAGAAGGCCCCTCACGTTGCTTCTTTCTTTCAGAATGCTTTTTTGTGTATGAGATATCAGACCACGAGCTACTCTTTCCCTCTCTAACTCTCTTTGTTTGGACTTTGCCCTGCATAGACCCATTAAAAGCACCTGTGTCGGGAATCTTTCTTGCCGTGTAAAGGTTAACATTATTTATTAGGGTCGTCCCCCGATGCCAAGCATGAAGATATAAAAAAGAAAAGAATAAAGCAAGAAAGAATAGTTTCAGATTAACAAATGAAGGAAGTATATACGCAATGCTTTCTTGACGTTTTGTTTTGCAAATTACAGATTAATTCTATGTCATTATTAAATTACAACAATAGCTGAAATAGTATCCGCACGCACTCGGCATAACTCAAACTCATATTTCCAACAATATATATAAACATCTTGGTTAAGCTAGTGGAGCTTCACGCGTACATGTTTGAATCCTTATGCAGTTCATAATCCTTGGAGTCACAAATGCAAACTGCAAGGTACTCCTTGAAATCCTGTGGCAAGTGGCAATGATGACACACCTATGGGTGAAAAAGGTCTGCATATATAGTGATATTTATGCAAGTTCCCGTTGCTCTATATCGTAGTATGAGAGGGATAGATGAAAAAAAAACATGAAAAGCCTAATTAATTGACTATGAAACATTTGACGTCGATCGAATATATTATGGACATTACATACTTATTTTCGTGAGTGTGTCGAACAATGCATGAGCCTCCCGGAGGGGCCTGCCGTCCTCAGAGGAAACGTAGCGAGCACCGTGGACTGCGGCCAAGACATCATGCACGATGCAGCTGTGCATGTAATGTGTGTGTGATTGCAAAGTGCTGTACACGTACAAAGGATGAAATGTGTGTTTTCTCTTGTTTCTTTAGTGGGGGAAGAGAGAGAGAGAGAGAGAGAGAGAGCGAGAGAGAGAGAGGGTCGTTACCTTTCACATGGAGCACAGTAAATGCCCCCTTGAAACACGAACGCCATAATTATTAGGGGGGTTATCTTTTCAGGGACGGAGAGGGGGAAAAAGCACACAGTGCGGTTGCAGGCATACGTTTCGGCCCCTGAGAGGAGGAGGGAGGAGAGAGAGGGGGAACAGTGTACGTATAGTGCTGCATGTCCCTCCCCTCCAATCCCGCTCTCAAACAGTGATCTCTCCATTCGCACACCTCGTTCATTCACCACGCTCACGTGCATGCCGTAAATGCACCAACATGCTTCCCTCGCTTTTTAATGCGCTCCATCCCCCCCAACTCGAACCCCAAGCCACATGCAAACTGCATCTTTTTAAAATTTAGGTGCATGCATATATGAATCCAAGTCCTTTCAGTTTTTAACGTGCAAGCACGCATTTGGAAGTTAAAATAGACGATGTGTGCAATGTTATATGTTTCCGATCTTCTGTATGATTGTGTTTCCGGTAACTCAAATGGCATAAGAAAGTTGTCAAAGGCGTCGATGGGTAATCGTTGGATTTCATTTCACGGTCGACAGCTGACAGATATTAGATTTGGTTCGACAACTACAGTGTTGGGTGTTATTTGTCATTGAAGATACGTTTTACTCATTTTGTTGATGGAGAGGAGTTAATTGTAGATTCAAAATGTTTTCGTGCATGCATGCCGTATCATTTATCTTATATCTTGCGTAGAACGACTAATAAGGAAAAAAAAAGAGAAACAATTGGAGTTACTCAATCAGTTGACAGCCGCAGGCCTTGTTGAAGTAATATTCTAGTGGTCGATGGTCACGTGAATAAAGTTTTGAACATGAAAATGCAGAAAAATGGCGAGAATTCAGACGTGCTATTTGTTGATAACATGCCGGTTTCAATTTTTTTTTTCATTAAGGATGAGACAATCGTAAAAATATTTTTCTTATGCAGATCTAATTGAGGACAAATTGCTTATATTCAACGGGTTCCCTTTCGATTGTTTTTTAGAAGGTCCATTTCAATTGTTCACCAAAAATTGGAAGAGGATGGCCAAATAGCCAGAAAGACAAGTTGTCTATTTAGTCCACTAGTCTGAAAAACAATGTCTACTTGGACCCAACCAACGATTCAAATACATATACATATAACTCGTTACATATATTGAAGACGGGCATACAGCAAACATACGAACATGAAGACGAAATCTAAAGTGAAGCATGTAACTTTTTTTCTCGCCACTCCAAAAAATTTATCTTCGGTTACACCAATAAAAATGTCTGTTTTACGTCTCATTTTATACCCTGAGCTTGATTTGGTGCCTTGTAACAATAATCAAGCAAACAGCAATACTGGAGTAACCGAAAAAAATGTCTGCATTAAGCTAAATGGGGAACATTGTTGACGGTGTTCCTTATTTAAGATCTGAATACAAGAATAGTGATCGGAGCGATCTTATAACACGGATGCTCGGATAATAATGTCAAAAACCTCTTGTGACTATGTGTGTGTATGGCCATGTATCCATGTATCTCTGTTTCAAAACTATTTTGTGGTTAAATAATACAACTAAAAAAAGGAACCATCAAGTGCTACAGTTGTTTGTGGCCAGATTTCCCCAACTTTGCCGATACGGCCAAGACAACAACAAATGAGACAATGTGACCTTAATGCTGCAGTCAATCCATTGGCTTATTTTTCATCATCTTCCTTTTAGTGGCATCAAGGTATCGTTTTCTCAATCTCACGGCCTTTGGTGTCACCTGAAAGGAAAATAAAAAGGTTTAGTAACAAAGAGCTAAAATACATAAAAAAAAAAAATCGAGGGCTAGCACTAGAAGCACACTTGCCTCGATAAGCTCATCAGCAGCGACATATCCAATTGCGGACTCCAAAGTCAACTGTGCATTATATCGACAAGAATGAGTAATACAACAACAACAAACAACAACAAAATCTTATCCCACTAGGTGGGGTCGGCACAAGAATGAGTAATAATTAAAAAAAAAATCAGCAAAAACATTGAATATCTCCATTTAGTTCTAAAAATAAATCAAAGTTTTTTGAGAAGAAAACAAATCAAAGTTAACACACAACAGGGGACTAGTTTCCAGCAATAATGCCTCATTTCATACTACACGCTCAAATGCAGTACCAATTTTGGTGGCACTCTATGAAAGGAAAAACTCATGACAAAATGTGTTCCAGAGAGTACCATCCCTGTGCCTATTCTTGACATGAAACTGATTGTCAAATTAAAGAGAAACATACCAAACGAGGTGGGGGCAGCTTCACATTTTCATCTTTTCCAGGGGCACGAATGTTAGTTAACTCTTTCGTACGGACAGGATTTACCTGTCATTTTTTTTCTCTCAAAGGTCAATCATAACCACATATAACATAAAAAGTGACATTCAAGGTAGACTTTTCAAGCTTTTACCTCAAGATCATTATCACGAGAATGTTCTCCAACTACCATGCCTTCATATGTCTTTAGGCATCAAAATGGCATGATATACATTAAGATCGTCAGCCCAAAACTCCAAGTAAAGAAGAAGAGAACACAAGAAAACCACATTTCAAATACCTGCATTCCAGGAGAGACAAATAGAGTTCCACGGGCCAACAAACTCATAAGTGCATGCGCCGTGATCATTCCATTGCCAACAGATATCTTTTCAAGGGCAATTATTACCACAAGGAAAATCGAAGGAACCATGAAAAAAAGACAAATATAAGCAAAAGCAACGAAGAAACATTCTAACAAAGTAAGGTTCTAGAGAATGTCATCAATTCATGATTTTAAATAAAATTGTAAAAAAAATTTGAAAGTGAAAAGAATGATTGTCATGTTTGCAATCATCCAAATAAAATTTATAAAGGCTCTTCGGAGACATCCGATAAAATTGTAAAAATAATGATCCATTTTCTAAAATATTCTTCATCTTAGTAACGTTTATAAAAGCTTGGTATACATTTTTTTTCAAAAGGAAAGTCTTAGAATCTCATGTGTTTTCAATGAGAAAGGTGTGGCATCTCATATACCCAGCATACTACAGTTCATCACTTCCCCATATACAGATTAAGCCTCTTTTTTAGAGCTACAGATTAAGATTCTTGAGTACACCATTTGAAACTGTATCAACGTACATTAAATATATGGATGCAAACTTCGGAACATACTGCATGCCTAAAATGCAAAGCCAGTAATGCACCTTTGCCCTGTAGTATTTTGGGTGCACAGCAGTGGTCTGCCAAATACTGGCATCCTTTCCTCTTCAAATAGGCCTACTGATTAACTATATTCAGAATGTGTTTGATCGTTCATCTGCATGTGATTATTGGAAAAATTAAAGCTTTCATATTTTGTGGAATTAGTTGCAAGGGTACAACAACTATTATCATCTTGGTTAACCATCCTTTAGTCCTTTCAAGAAGGTATTATTATCAAAGACTATGATTCAAATAAACTGGAAAAGTATAAGCTTTAACTTAAAATAAAAAGTATAAGCAAAAGGATTGTAGGATATAATTTTAAGTCATACCCAGCAAATGAAAGGTTCCAATTGTATGTCAACATCCACACACTGTTGTCTATTAGCCCTTTAAACAATTATCACATGGACATTTGAGAAGGATTGTTCCAAGTATCAGAGAAGCTAAATATTATTTAACAATGTGAATAGAAGTGTTTTGAAATTATGCCTGAAACTGAATTGAAATCCTGCAAGGCAGACACCTGGGTATGAACTGTCCCATTTTAGTGACTACCCAGTTGAACTGGTTCAGTGCAGTTTTTGAATTTTTTATATTGCACAACTTGACAAGGAAACAAACTAATAACCATAAAATTTACCATCACACTATCATTTAAATCAGATGGTTATGGTATCCATGAAACAAAATTAACAGGAAAAAAAGAAGGGACGCTTACCAAAACCCCTTTCCTAACGTTCCCAAGTTGACCTCGATATTTTGAATATGCTGGAAGAAACAAAATTCATTCTCATCAGATGCACCAAAAATTCAGACAATAATATTCTCAAATACATGATGTATTTAAGGAATCTTCCATCACAAGGACTAACAAATCCATAATTGCTCATTTTTTCATGGTGGTTAAACTTGCATAAAGAACAACTATGTAAACTTCTCTGGTCAAGATATATTCGTCTACAGGAAACACAGATTAATTTATTACATCTAGTAAGATGTCAAGTAACTCCGCCTATATTTTATAGCCGGTCCCAAGCCCGGATAAAGGAGGAGGGTTGTGTTAGGCCCCGACAGCCAGCATAAAATCTTGTCGAATCTTATGAACATGGATCAACGAATGTCGTATGATCCATGTAGCCGACCCCACCTAGTGGGATAAGGCTTTGTTGTTGTTGTTGTTGTAGTAAGATGTCAAGTAACTAGAAACATCCAAGCTAGCGGAGATCAGAGAGAAGATAAATCATGACTAAATTGGTGAGTTTCTTTTAGGGGAAAAAGGATGACCACCAGGGTTTGTGGTATGAAGTGGAAATCATGTACACGTGTGGGCTCTCGAAGAGAGAGCAACAAAAGATGGAAAAGTATATTAGCTAACTAAAACCCCACTCCCGAAGAAAAGAAGAGATGTGGTGTACAATATGTTCAATCTGACATCACTCCCCACAAAAAATCACCCAAATGCCTAAAGCTGGCCAGGAGGAACCAGTCAAGAAAGACGCCAGACCTCGGGCCAAATCTCGAAGAACTGCCACAAGGACTCAGAATCATAGGGGAATAGGCCCCCAAAGGTCATCCGCTGCCAGATGCCTCGGAATGTCGGACACGCAAAAAATAAATTGGTGAGTTTAGGAGTCAAACTCAGAACTACTTGCTCTTCAAACTTTTCAGCCAACGATACAAACCTGTTAACTATCAGAACCAAGGAAAGCAGTTTGGCTTATTTTGTTAGGTAATATAGTTTGTTTAACTTATGAGGTGGAATAAGAAATTGAAGGTCTTTTTTCTTTCTTTTTTTGCAAATGAACTGCTTTGAAATTGTTAGTAAACAATAGCTATATCCAATCTGATCTGCAGTCTTCAAACTGTTTAATCCGGCCCCCCTAAGTTGAATAATTCCTTGCTTTAACTAGGATTAACAAAAATAACTCAGCAACATCTGTTGGTTCTTTCAATAGACTCATCATTTGTGGATTAAAAAATTTGTCTTCACTGAATAAAAATTCTTCCCCTGGAGTAAGGCATGTCATGGATGTTTGACTTGCTGATTTGTACATTCTACAATAAAATCACAGCATGATGAAACAAACTCCCTTTAATGAGTATATAGCATTACGCAAAACACTAGCACCTCCATGTTCTTTTGAAGGTTTCAATATGATCCAGTTTTCAGTTAATCTCAGAAAGAATAACATTGTGCATCAAAGCTTCTGTACGTTCTCTCCTCTGTTGTCGAACAAAGCTGATTATTTCTAGTAGGCATCATTTTTTCCCAAAAAAGGTATTGACCACTAATTTGTGATTCGACAGATTAAGATCTTTGACAACAATATCACCGTTTCAAGTCAATCTTAGAACTAGATTCACTCGGTACGTCAAATCATTTGTTTCGAAATATCGAATATAATTTCTTCAAAAAAAAATAGCAGATATAAGAACTCAAAGCAACCAAATTTGGAAAAAGATTCCATCAGTTACAATAATTCTATTTTTCTTTATCACTTTCATAGACTAAACATTGCCCATACTTACACAGAAATGCGCGATGCATAAACCCAGTGCCCCGCGTGTCACTGCTAAAGACACCCTTATAGCCAACCAGACCCCTGGATTGCAAGTAGACAACTACATCAGTTGAAGGATATAATCATTCTGAAATAGCTCCAAGATTAGTTCCTTTTAACAAATAAAGCTTAGACTGGTAGGTACTCGAAGAGACAATCTTTTTGAAATCAACAGAGTAATTATATTAAAAACAGTAGCTAATTAAAGGATAGTTTTCTGATTTAAACTAACAATGCCCAAAGATGGATCAGAGCAAATACAAGTTTCAAAAGACTCATATTCTACAAGATATGCACGCGGAATGTACCATAAGTTACCTTTTCTATATTGAAGATATACCATAAATTCTAACATACTTACATCAAGATGTATCTTATGTGTTTCAGAAGTTCTCTTAGAACACACACTCGATGATAGTTTGTTAAAAAATAATAAATATGACAAGTAAATATAGGTGCAAGCTCAATAGAAGATTAATGCCTAAGAAATCATAAAAGAACATGGTTACATTTACAGTCACTTTACTTGCATAATATTTCGTAATGATTTTGGTTTATGTAGTTCAAGATGCCACCTGAATAAAGATTTTTTATTTGTTGTTTGTTCTTGAAGGAGAACTTAATCAAGTGATGAATTCCTATGTGTATTTCAACATTAATTCATTTTATCCTAAAAAAAACATTGATTCATTTACGAGATCTTTTTTAGGGAATCATTTACAAGATTTTCCACTATGTTTTATGAACTATTTATCAAAGATTCTTCAATTAATTAAGTAAATTATAACATATTTCATGATCAAACAGTAAAATTATGTCCATATAGTTTTTTTATTATGTTGGGAAAATGTACGCGTGGAACTTAGCTGCCAGAAACTGCCTATCATAAAAAATAGTTCTAACAATATACAGAGAGAATACTCATCAAGAAGATGATATAATTTGGGCAACATGTGTTTGCAGTTTAAAGTAGTTTAGGTTCAGAGTACAGCATCTGGTTCTAATAAGTAGTCGTTGAACAAATACGAACTCATGCATATCCTGCATGCTTAATAAATTCCAAAGTTGACGAACGGACTTATAAATCTCCCTAATAATTTCCTGAGTTATGATCACTGTCATGAGAATGATTGGACCATTTTATTAAAACTATAAGTTAACAAGCAAACATAATAGAGCATGTTGACTACTTTTTTTTTTTAGCAGAGCATGTTGACTACTGAAGGAATAAAAAAGCTAAGTATTCATTCGAAAAAGCTCCAAAATCATGCAAAGAGAGGAGTCATCCTAATGAGGGATATTTTTGGAGAAGTTGCAGATAAAAAAATGGTTAAGCACTTAAATGCTTGAACCTATGATTTCAACTATACTTCTTGTGTAGATGTCAGGGGGGGTTGATTATACCCGACTATGGTGTAGGGTCTACAAATTTGTTCCTCTTATAAGCCAATAACTAGTTATTCGAAGGTGACAATTGTTACAAGCAAACCTCATCAGTTATACGTCAGTGTACTGTGGTAGAAAAGTAGAACGGGACAAACCTAGAAGGACAAGTCAAAGACATTCTAGTCCTGCCAGTAGTCCCTGGTACAGGGCTCATGTCAACCACCTCTCCACGTCTATGTGAAAGGGCTTCCATAACAAGGCCAACATGCTCATCATCGACCTGCAAGTTGTTTTTTTTAAATGAATATTCAATTTGTTGCTGGCAAATTTTTTAATGAGAATATTAAGTGCTGATTCTGTTTCAACTTTTTCCAGTGAATACCTCAATGGTTACTTCTTCTATTGGCTCTAGCTTTTGACCATTCTCAATTTTGTACCTGTAATTCAAGCATGCCCATGTTACAATGACTAAATAAATACACAGTGAAATCCAGAGAAGATATACATTTCAGATCCTGAAATTCACATGAAATAAACAATGAGAAATTTTGTTATACTCTAAGAAAAGTTAAACATTATTTACCAAGACTTACAAAGTAGCCTAGAGAGCAGTTTATTAAAAGAATTTAGAGACAATTACAGAGCTGGCAGATAATTGCTATAACTTCTAACTCATACAACAACAACAACAACAACAACAAAGCCTTATCCCACTAAGTGGGGTCGACTACATGGATCATACGACGCCATTCCGCTCTATTAGTAACCAAACCTTTCGGTATATTATTCACCAATAGATCTTGCTCTATTAGTTCGCCAAGTGTCCGCCTTGGCCTCCCTCTCCCTCTTTTAATCGGACTCCAGATTATTTGATCTACTCTTCTTACTGGCGCATCTAATGGTCTTCTCTGAACATGACCAAACCATCTCAAACGATTCTCTACCATTTTCTCACTAATAGGAGCCACTCCGACTCGTTCACGTACATGGTCATTCCTAATCTTATCTAATCTTGTATGACCACACATCCATCTCAACATCCTCATTTCGGCTACCCCCACTTTACGTTCATGTTGTCCCTTCATAGCCCAACATTCACTACCATATAACACTGCTGGCCTTATAGCAGTACGATAGAATTTTCCTTTAACTTTATTGGGTACTTTTCTATCACAAAGAACTCCAGTGGCTTTCCTCCACTTACACCAACCAGCTTGAATTCTATGATTAACATCGTCATCAATCTCACCATCTTGTCTTACAATTGATCCTAAATATTTAAACTTTGTCACTTGAGGAATTATATCCTCCCCTAACCTAACTTTCAAATCGTCTCTAACTTCTAACTCATACGAAGGAAAAAATGTCAGGTCCATGCAAATAAGATGGCAAGCAAGAGAGCTTGCAGAGATCTAGCCTCCTATATTTATCATCACAATCTACAACTCAACACATGAAAACAAAGGGCTTACTTATTCCTCCTATATTTATCATCACAATCTACAACTCAACACATGAAAACAAAGGGCTTACTTATTCAGGGAATATATAGAGAGAAAGAAAAAACTGTTAAATATGGCAATGCCAAAACTCTCTAGATCTGACAATTGGAATGCAAAGGTTTCAGTTAGAATCGATATATCAAATACAAAATAACCAGTTTTAGAATTTGACTTGTGTCTTAATTTCCAATGAGGACTTCCTAACACAAAGTTAACAAATGGGACCACCACCAACCCCCCTTCCCCCAACAAACAAAAACTTAACAGTGCATTAAGGTTGACTCTCCAGAGACCCACAATACAGATAATAGAATGGAAACATTATGAAGCCTTACATGACCCTTGGTGGTGAAACTGAAAGCTCAAAACCTTCACGCCTCATGTTTTCAATTAAGATACCTGAAAATATCAAGAAAAGATATACTGATGATTTCGCGCCAAAACCTACAAAAAAAACTGAAAAAAAAGTTTAGGAGAAACCTAGTTGAAGCTCTCCTCTTCCTTGAACTTCATATGACTCTGATAAAGGCCCAGGAAGAACATTTATTGCAAGATTCGTCTCTGCTTCTGCATATAGCCGGTCACCAATTTTGCTTCCAGTCAACTGAAATTAAACATTGCATTCAAGTTATCACTCCAATATAAAACTTATTTTGATTCAAAATGTCCATTTCAGCAATGTAATTCTTGGATTTTCTGACAACTGATTACAGGTTCAATAAAATTTAGTTACCTCTATTGAATATGTAATCAAGTCAGAAAATCCAAAAATCATGTCAAGATATGCAAGAATCCTTTCAGCATGTAGTTCATTGTTTAACTAACATTAAGCAAATAAGCAACTGCCAGATAACATTGAACATTTCTTCCCAAGGGTAACACTGAACAAATTCTAGGTTAAGTATAGTGCATTCATTTTGCTAATATTCAGTCATTACCTTAGGCTAACCGCCCAAATAGTGAAGACCACATCAAATCAGCACCAGTAATCGATGGTATGGAGTAATCATATACTAAATACACAGCAGAAAGTGTTTTTACAAGTGTTTTTAGCAACAGGTATCTCCGGAAATCCAGCAGTAAAAAAATAATAGCAGATAATTTCTTTGTCTACCCAATAAAATAATCTTTTAAAAAAGCATAAAACAAAGCCTAGAATATGCCCTTTTTCCCACCAAGCAAAAATCCAAAACTCAATTATCCATTGAGCTGACATACAACAACAACAACAACAAAGCCTTATCCCACTAGGTGGGGTCGGCTACATGGATCATGCGACGCCATTCCGTTCTATTAGTAACCAAACCTTTCGGTATATTATTCACCAATAGATCTTGCTCTATTAGTTCGCCAAGTGTCCGCCTTGGCCTCCCTCTCCCTCTTTTAATCGGACTCCAGATTATTTGATCTACTCTTCTTACTGGCGCATCTAATGGTCTTCTCTGAACATGACCAAACCATCTCAAACGATTCTCTACCATTTTCTCACTAATAGGAGCCACTCCGACTCGTTCACGTATATGGTCATTCCTAATCTTATCTAATCTTGTATGACCACACATCCATCTCAACATCCTCATTTCGGCTACCCCCACTTTACGTTCATGTTGTCCTTTTATAGCCCAACATTCACTACCATATAACACTGCTGGCCATCCATTGAGCTGACATAAGAAACATTAATCAAAAGTCTACTAAACAGTGCCAATTCCTCTTTCCTCAAAAATGTAAATTTCATATAAGAATGGAATATATGATCAAAGCTCCTTTCATTGGGTCTCTATATAACATGCTTCACAATTAGAAAGAACTACAAATAAAATCCATTGTGTCCTATCTCAAAAAGAATAAAAGATTATGAGATGCATTTGATAAATCCATCGAGATTGCCAAGTATAAGATAAACATTAGATAATGAGAAAGAGATTACACTTCAATGACAAATACATCTTTTATCATTAATCAGAATTGATTTATTAGTTCAAAACTCGATTGCTCGCTATCAGCCACTTACATGTGTTCCATCACGGCCAGCCAAAGGAGAATCATTGACACCGAATGTCATTGAAATTGTTGGTGGGTCTAATTCAACGGTTGGAAGTGCAGTCATGACCTAGGATTTAAAACGTTAGCAGGACCATACAAAAACAACATGAGATAGTATCTACTGTAAGTTAGGATAATTAAAAAACTGCAAAAATAATGTCCACATTTACAAACATGTCCATATTTACAGCATTTCCAATAAGAAAAGGCAGGAGAGTGCATTTCCAATAAATCTCTCAGAAATTAGCAACCCAGTGTGATTGTATGGATTATATCTGCTACGAATGGGAAACCAAATAATCCCTATAAACCTATCAACAGAAGATAAAACAGCAGGATTTCAATTTTCTTATGCTCATGTTTCTTCGATCTGTTTGAGTTTAGTAGTTTGTCTGGCGAGTTTCTAATGTTTATTTCATTAAAATATTAGAATTTCTAAAAAGGAAAATATTAGAAAAGTAAATATAAGAAAATTTAGAACCTCGACATTAGCAACAGTATGACCGATTGATGGCTTTGATAATCCAGCCACTGATATTATATCACCAGCTCCAGCACTATCCACTGTGATCATATTCATTCCTTTCTTTTTCATAAGTTTTGTCACCTGCATCATAAGTTGATTTACAACAAGCAGATTTAACATCTTTAAAAAAAGTTGTTTACGGGATGCCATCCAGGACATAAACATTGAGATACTTTTCAAGATGATGACTAACCTTTCCGTCCTCCAGTTTCTCAATTCCACTTTCTGAATTTTTAATACCATGTATTTTATCTCCAACATTAACCACACCCGAGGATATGCGTCCAGTCAATATTCTCCCAAGATAAAAATCACGCTCCATCATTGAAATCTGCAGAAGACTATAGTTCATGTCTTTCAAGGTTCTAACTAAAAAATTTAACACCAAGCAATCAAGAAAATGTCTACCAGTAATGTTGGCAATTAGTTTCCTCAACTTGAATGAATATATGTACTCTTTGAATGGTGAAGCGTAAATATTATTTATTCAGATGCTTTAAGCAGTTCCAGCCTGGAAAGAATTGTAATATTCCGCAAATCTATGAACTTGGTTGATATAATTTCTTAAACCTCTCAAGAAAAATCCTGCAGCATGAAAGACATCATTATGATGCCCAAACACCAGTTGCATCTATTTTGTGGTGTCATTTCCCTTGTCAAGTGTGTGTGTGAAGGACAACAAACTACTGTCAACATCTTAATATATTAAGAACGGAAATGCACAAGTTTGTTGATGTCGTCGTCGAGTTAGAAAACAATCGAGGCTGCTTCGGATGATCCAGAAATGCACAAGTGGGATAAAGAGACAGTATAATAACACCTCATAAAGATAAAGTATGTACAACAGTAAAATAACAGCCCATAAAGATAAAGTATGCACACAATATTTCTCACTATTCCCTAGGTAAGGAAGCTAAAAAGTGATGGTATTCGTCTATTGCCATATCATCTCTAAGTTGTTGTTTTTTTTTTATTTTTTTGAAATGCATATCATCTCTAAGTTAACTATGTTGGTAAAGACTTCCAGCCCTCATATTTTAATGGTGCCACTGAACAACCAACAGTATGTAAAACCTACCTGCTTTATATCATATCTACCTGCTTAATCCTATCACCAAGCCTTTTTGGGTAAGAAAGAGGGAGTTATGTGCACAAAACATCAACTAAAATCTACCTGCTTTATATCATATCACCAAGCCTTTTTCTCTTTTCCTTTCAAGTGAGTGTGTGTATTTGAGTAAGAAAGAGGGAGAGGTCGATTATCTTAACTTCTTAATCCTCTCTCAAACTAAAATTTCAAATACAAGATCCACTGAAAAGGCGAAAATTCGTATCTGAGATGACTTGTAAAATTTTATAAATGATTTCAGCATATTCGTTGAAGTAGGACTATAAGCTTATGTGCCTTTTGCCCATTAGTTATGGGCCTCATACATGAGCCATTTAGTTTAGCCCTTTAGATTAGCTTCTGGGCCTTCCTTTCATTTGATTTTTCTTTTATTCCTTGTTATTTAGTACACAGTGTGTTTGAAACTCTATATAAACACATGTATCATTATGTTAAAATTTAGACTTTGATGAATGAAAAGTATTCTCTGTTTATTTCATAAGTGGATGAACTAATTAGAATTATAGCGGATAATTCAGTTGGAGTTTTGCAGTAGGTTTAACTTAGTATATCCATCACTCATACTAACCAGCATTTGGAAAGGAGCATCAATATTTGCTGATGGAGGAGGAACATGCTTGATAATAGCATCAAGCAATGGTGACATGTTCTTTTCATCATCAACAGGACCTTTTGTGAATGTCAAGGAAGCCCATCCTTCTTTAGCAGATGCATAAAGAACTGGGAAATCCAGTTGTTCCTCTGTAAAACAAAATTTAACATGATGTCCTTGCAGGATTGAACTTAATAAAACCAGATCATATATCCTACATTAATACAAAAAAAAACACCTGTAGCACCAAGATTAGCGAAAAGGTCAAAAACCAAGCTCTCCACCTCATTGCATGTCTCCTCAGATACTGCAAAATAGAATTAACATGAAAATATTATCAAAAAGTTTATTATTGTAAAAACTGGCAGAAAGTGTGACATCTAGCAGCTCAATTAAGTTAAGCAACATAACAAGTTATTGAAGAGAAGAACTACCATGTAGTCCATGTCAATAATTAGTAGAAAAAGAACAATCAATCTGCAATCATATCTCTAACTCTCATGAAAAGTATCAAAGAAAATCAAACATTGAGTACAGTAGTTGCATTCATGCTGTCACTTGGGTTCCTGCATGCATCATGTAGACTCGCATACAAATAATGAAAATACATGATACTCAGAGAAATAGATAAAAATTCAAGTAGCAGGAACACATAGAGATCGCTCGTTTATGTCTCTTATTTGGTTATCTTACCCATATTCTAATAGGCCATCTATTTGTCAGGAAAAGAAAAAGAACAAATAGGCCCTCTTCCTCCCTGGGATCTACACAATCAAGCTTTTGAACTAATAAGTTTTCTTTAAGTTCGTATTCCAAACAATCAATTTTGCAATCTCTTAATAAATTTATAAGATTTACGCATGCATTTAGATGATAAAAAGTAAGACTTTGCATTAAACCAGCAAACCCCATAGTTCATCATTGTGACGCAAGAATTCTCAGGAAACAAATATTCCTTCATATGATGGATGATTGAACTTAATTAGCAAAACTATGGCAGTATACAGAATTGTAGTAACTTTCCCAGTAAGAAATTCTAACTAATACCTGAGGGTCTATCCACCTTGTTCAGGAGGAGGATCGGACGCAGTCCATATTTCAAAGCCTTTGCTAGGACGAACTTTGTCTGGGCGAGCGGTCCTTCCCCAGCATCTACTACTAAGACTGCCCCCTCGACCATTCCAACAACTCTCTCCACCTATTAGATAAATTTTGTATCACCAACTGCTTCTAACGAATCTAAAAGAACAAAACAGAACGGTTTAAATTGATGTACGCCAACCACCTAAGCTACTCACCTCACCGCCAAAGTCGGCGTGGCCCGGTGTGTCTACCATGTTGAGCTCATTGTCTTTCCAAGAAATAGAAGTGACCTGGAAAACTGTGAGATCAGCATGTGGATACAAGATGTTTCATTAAATGACTCAAAGAAACAATAGAACAATCAAAAAGCCAACCTTGGAGGCGATGGTAATCCCGCGCTCCCGCTCGAGGCTGATGGAGTCGAGGGCGCGCTCGTGGGGGACGTCGGCGCCGCACTGGCGGAGGAGACGATCCATGAGAGTCGTTTTGCCGTGGTCGACATGGGCGATGACTGCCACGTTGCGGAGGCGACTCGGATCAATGGCGCTTCCGGTGGCATCGGAGGCCGCCGCGGCTGGGGCGGCGGAGTACAGGCGGCGGAGCGACGGCGGCGGAAGGGCGGGAGACGGCGAGGAGGTGAAGCAGCGGAAGGCAGATGTGGCGGAGATCGGAGCGGCCGAGTAGCGCGAGATGGATTTGCGTCCCGCCGATCGGAGAGCGTGGAGCAGAAGGCCGGCTGCCATCTTCCTGTACAGGCGCCGAGCGCTTCGCCTCCACCTCTCAGATTTAACGAGCTCGGGCACTCGAGTCTCGAGGGGTTTAAGACGTGTAATATTTTTGGTTTTAGGGCTCGCACAATTGGGTGTGACGACGCATCCAGGCCACTGGATCTTTTATATGTGGAGGCTTCGGTTCACTGCCACGGGCTTGCCGATTTCTCACTAAGACAGTGCACTCGCCTTCTTTTATTTTTGTTATTTTGTATATTGTCCCTTTTGGACTCGAATGCTGCGAAGACATCGTTAAATCAACGTACAAAGCTTGGTAACGAACAAAATCAACGAGAATAAGATTAGATAACTTAGTCACAAGAAAAGAGGTTTCTCCCCATAATGGAGATTGGCCTCGCAATTATATAATTATGTGCAAAGCTTGGTAACAAACAAAATTCGAGAGAAAATTGAAGATAGCAGTAAACCCTATAAATTTGAAACTTTAATAATTCCATTCATTTATATTTTAGTCATTATTTTTAAAATTTTTTATAATAACACTTTTCGTATTAGGACTAGTGGACATAATAAATGCAAATAACTTACTAATGTACATTAAATTTATATCTTTATACATAACATTTGACTTCTCATATTTCATAACATTTGTATCCACTAAAAAGGTACTTTTATTTAATAAAAATAAATTTATAATTAAAATATGTTAATTTTTAAAGATCAAATTGCATATTAGTATCATCTATATCTATATAATTAATACACCTTCGAAGCACTTTTTGTTTTAAAGGAATATTGAACGCATTTGGATCATTAATCCACTTATCACTATTTTAGATTATAAATGATTAAATATCATTGCTTAATATCATTTAATTCTGTTATTTATCTAAATCACTGATTGGTAGATCAATAATGCAGATATGTTCAGCATAAGTTCCCTAAAGGTGTATTAATCCCTCTTTATATATAATATAACGTCATGCATATATTTTTATAATTAGTTTTTTTAGCTCTCTCATCCTAACATTTTTCTATCTCTTTTTATTCAATTTAATTCAACTTTTTGTGGTGTATCTATCATTTTAATTTGTTTTAATGGCACCATGAAAATGTTCATTGATATCATTAATGAGATTCTATTAATTTAATTTAAGGTACACCTTACATTTATAAAGTCATTTTAAATTATCTCAAGTGGTCAACGGACTAGTAGGTCGAGATTGGACCTTAGAGCCGCCACGTTGCCAGGGTATTATCTTTGCCGCTCGAGCTACGAACACAAGATTAGTCAAGTGTTAATAGTCCTAAATATCGGCATATTGCGATCGGAAAAATTAATATTTTCATTTGAATTCATTTCTATTTTAAAATACAGCAATATATATATATATATATATATATATATATATAATGCATCATTCCCCAATATCTATATATTAATGCATCTTTTAATTACATTTTTGGATCATTCACCAATTAATCCTATAATTATCTATACATTTTATCTGGTTTTTTTAATTATTAAAATTGTGTTCAATTTGTTTTTAACTCACATTTTAATTTGTTTTAAAGGCATCATTAATATATTAAATTTCACAATGCCATCAATAATAACATTCTATTTAATTTAATTTATGGTGCTAGTTAAATTATATAATCTTTTCATTCGGAGGTATCTCTTTTTAAACAACAATTAATATAATATATATATTAATAATTTTTAAGCTATTTAATACAAATTCAAATTATATATATATATATATATAATTATGCATCATTCACCAATTTCTATATATTAATGCATTTTCACCAATTAATCCTACCATTCTTTCTTCTTCTTCTTTTTTACTTTTTGTTATTAAATTTTTTTATTTAATTTAAATCAAATTTTGTGGTATAACTCCCATTTCATCAAAAAAATTTCTGTTTTTATTTATTTCGGAATTTTAAATTACCTAATATTTTCATTTTAGGTTACACCCTTTTTAAACTACACCAATTAAAATATCTATCTCTATGTATATTAATAAATGTTAAGTTATTTAATACCATTTAAATTTTATAGAATATAGATTGTTTGCAATTTTAGACCATACAAATTAAAATGTATATATATATATATATATATATATATAATATAAAATCATGTATCATTCATCAATATCTATATATTAATGCATTTTTAATTAGTTTTGTGAATCATTTATCAATTAATTATGTTGCGTATGATTGGGTCATTAGGATTAGGATATGTCGAAAATGTGAATGCCATTAATTTTAGAAAAAAAACTCAAGAGCTTATTAGTTGGATATATTTTTCATAGGCAAGAAGATATATTATAAAATTTTTAGTATTTTTTTAACTTGTATACATGTCTAATAGATGCTTCAATAAAAAAAATAATTGGAATGGTTGTCCAAAATTATAATGTAGAGTGCTAACTTAAATCATTAACATTTTATGTTAAATATATTCAATGTATTTTTTTGCAAATTTAAATGAGACTACAGAATAAAAAGATTTAAATATTCAAAACATTTTAAATGTGCAATATCATCATTATCTTATTATTATATTTTGCACTTATAAATAATAATAATAATTATATGCCATTATGAAAATGATAATTTCAAGTGGAGTTCGCTCCATTTTGTTATGGGCGAGTTCCATCATGTTATGGGAACCTCGGTGGAAGGAGGAAGCTGAATTCATGTTGCTGGAAGACATTCCCTCTTACAACATCTATTAGAGGATGGCAGGAATGTGGAAGGAGAAATGTTTGATCAGAAAATTTTGATCATTGCATTGGAATTGATCTGTGTTGCACTCAGAATTTAAATTAAGGGGTTCTGATAAATTTTGAATCAGAATTTTCAATGTTGATAAAAGCTAAGCACTTTGAAAAAGATAAAGAGGAAATTGATGGCAACCAGAATTGGTGATTCTTCTAGCAAACATCCTGTCAGGTATTGCGATTAGTGCGTTGGAGTGGATCGAGAGACGCAAGCACTTGGGTAATTGGAGGTCGCCGCCGCCCGAGCTGAGAGCTGCCCCTTACTCCCGAGTGCCCGTTTCCTTCAACCTTTTCATAGGAAATTATAGAATATAGAATATAATTATAGAATATAGATTTAAGATATATAATCTCATAGGAAATTATATGCAGATATTATAAAATTTAAAATCTCGTCATTGGCTTTAATTATAGTGATTCCTAGCTTACATATCCAAATTCCAGGAAGGGATCCAACTGTATAGGCCGTATTAGTTAACTTTGGCATAATTTAATAAGTTACTCAACGAACATATTTGTTTATATATATTTTTTTTATGCAAGGAGTTTGGCCGCCGTCACCATAAAAGAAATTTAAAATAGTTCACGTTCCCGAACTAAGTCCCATATATTTTAACAAAGAATTGGTTTGTCTATTATTTTCCTTCGAATTAGGTTATGGTTGGTAGGTATTTGAGCCTACCAATTTTTGTGTAGGGTCCGTTTGATTTACCCAATGAAAGACAATTGACAAATATAAGTTTTAATAAATAATGTATTGATTAAAATTATTTTTTAAAAAATAAGCAATTTGGATACCGATTGAAATTAATAATAATTTATTAGTTACGACTAAATTAACTATTTAAAAAAATAGAATTCTTTGTGCTTATTTATAAATATATTTCATATCTCTTTTTCAGTTATGTTATGGAGATATTTTCAAACTTATATACTTATTATAAGTTTAGTCGACCTTACTTATAAAAAAATAAAATAAAAGAGTGCATAGTGAGACAACTGAACTCAAAATATTTTGATATATAAAACGAGAGTAGGCTACCTTATTACTCACTTCTTCTGAAGATTTCATTTTCTAATCTTAGTCGAGAGAAGAAAAAAAAACAGTTAGCGGCCTCACCGTGACCACTGATGCCTCCAAGTTGCCCTGTAATATTTTAATTTTTTCAATAACGATAATTTAGACTTTGGTTCAAAACGTCATTATTTCTCTTTATATAATGTCTCTTTTTTTCTCTCATTTCTTCACATTTTGGCGGTTAGGATTTGAGGAAGAAGAAAAAGAAGATCAGGGAGAAGGAAGAAAAGAAAGAAAGAGGAGAAAGATCCAAAATCAAAGTATGTAAAAAGGATCCAATCCATATATCTTCTTTTAAAATTTTATTGATCAGATTGAGAGTAATATGACACATTGCTTCTATTAGAAATTTGTTTAAGGAATTTATGAATTTTACCAAATTTGATATTATTTTTTAATAATTTATGATTAGATCTAAATGTTATGATTGCATGATTTAAGTTGCATAATCTGTTAAATTTATTACTATTTTATAATAATTGTTTGGATAGATTTTTTTTATATAAAAATTACAAATAATATATGGATACCCGAAGTCTAATTTTAACATAAATTAGTTTCATATGATTTGGAGTTATATATAAATAGTTATGATCGAAACATCGGATTGGTGTCATGATATATCGAGAATTCGTGACTATTTTGTAATAAATGTTTGGATAAGTTTTTTTTATCCAAAAATTACAAATAATATACGAATAAAAATCTCTTGAAGTTTAGTTTCATATGATTTGGAGTTGTACATAAATAGTTATGATTCAAACATCGGACTGGTGTCATGCTGTCTCAAGTAATAGTGAGACCAAATTATAAAACATACAGTAAATTGGAAATACTGAATTAGGGTTTGAAATTTATTCCCAAGTTAAATATTCATGTTATATTTTATGTGAAAATTAGAATCATCTGAAAAGAACACATATAGGTCAAGTTATTAATATTTTAGTAACTGCTGCTAGAATACTGTGCAGAGAATAAATTCTGGTAGTTGTATGAATTTATAGGAAAATGTGTCAACTCTTGTTAATGAATGAAAACTGCATGTTTTAATGTGTTTTATGATGCATAGATGATAAGAGATTATGATGTTTTAAAATTTTATTAGAATGTTGGCACGGTCGTGCTAGGTCCCAGAAAAGTTGTGATAGATTGAAAAACTGATTTATGTTATAAGGTATTTACTATTATATATTACTGATTGATGATTGTATATGAACCTAGATATATGAATTTGCATGGACAATCGTAACTATGTTAAAATTTGAAGATTGAGCGACGTAAATGTTTGTTGATTGCAAAGCATAATGAACTCAATTGTGGATGATGTTGTATATTGCCCCTCTATGGCACTTTATCAGATAATCGTTCGGATGATCGTTACATACGTCGGCAATGGTGTGTGCATTCCGATGTCACCCTCGGACGAGAGTTCAGAATGATTGTTACATGCATCGACAATGATGTGTGCATTCTAATGTCACATTTGGGTGAGAGGAAAGTTTTGTCTCATAGGCCTAGCTAGCTTATTGAGAGGGCTAACGACATAAGTTTCAATTATTGAAAGATATAACGTTAATAAGAAAGAGCTAACGATCGATCGGATGGAATAAAGTCTTACGAAAGTGGAAGTCCAAAGGGTTATAAAGCAATCATGAAGAAAGTTATGAAATGATGTCACACGAAAATAGAAGTCAAAAGGGTTATAAAGTAATCCTGATGAAAGTTATGAAGGCAATAGTTATGATAAGTGTATCCCATTTATATGCCTATAAATTGATTGAATGATTATTACGAATGTCCATACTTTAAATATGATGATGTGATTACATATCTGCAATGCTATTATTATAATGCATGATGATGATAGAGTGATGTTAATGTTTGACATGTAAATCTTATGTCAGACATGCATAATATTTACTTCTTCTATACAAAGATGACGTGTATCATATAGTATCTTGTATATGATCGTATCATTGCATGCATAATCTTTACATACTCTAATCGGGAAAACCCCTGATTCCTGAATCCTCGCAGGTGCATAAAGTTATGGATGATAGCGGCTCAACTCATGACGAATAAGATTACACAATGATCTAGGGAGTTAAGAGTCAATTGTCTTAGAATATTTTGACTATATTTTAAAGAGATGTTTTTACTATGGTTTCCTAATGTTTTAATGTTTTTAAAAGATGATATTGAGATGTTTTTTCAATTCTATAATCTTTTGGGCTGTGTTTGGATTAGAGATTTCAAGTTCCCGTAAGTTATCGAGAACTAATTGATTTGATTGAAAAATTTGAGTTGGTGTTTGAATGAAAAAGTGTAATGATGATGATATAAAAAGTTGATTTGATAGATAAATTTTAGTAGGTGTTTGGTTAAAAAGTAAGAAGTAAGAATATATTTTATTAATTTATGAGGTATAAAATTATAATAAATAAGAATATGTTATAAATACTGTAATTACGTAAATCATTATATTATTAATATTATTTATATTTATATTGATTAAATATTATAAATATTAATAATATTATAATATAATGTAATTTGTTAAAAAAATAATTGAATAGTTTAATTAATAAAGTTTTTATTAATTATAAGAACTAATTATTTCATAAATTTTAATTAATAGCATTTAATAATTTATTTTATAAGATGATTAATAATGTATTAATATATACTAAATTATATATACATACATTATAAAATAATTAAAAATAGATGAAAGAAAAAAAAGGATAAAATGTTGCGGCTGACAAGAAAATAGAAAAAAAGAGAAATGTTAAAACTAGGCAAGAACTTTTGACCGGAACATTTGGCCAAATGTTTCGGCCATTGATCACGTGACAAAAATTTCGTATAGGATGTTTGGCAGAACAAAGGGTTGTTCTATCCTTTGTTCTGCTGTCAAACACGGCCTTGATATTTTTATGAAATTTTTTGCATTTAATGAAATATTCTTTTATCTTATTTAATGAATTTATGCATCTCTTAATTTAAATGAAAATTATATTTTATTATGATTATATGATGGCGATCGAATGACCAAATTATTCTCAATAATTTAAGGGTGAAATTCGGGGGTGTTAGAAGCCCCACCCGAAATTAATTGATATTTGATCCGACGCAAGGCTCGCAATTGAGCTGGGTTTCGCTTTCCAGCGCTACTAATTACTAAACCATGCACTCCCACAACTCACTATGCAGAATACTGCAACCCGCTTGTTAGTATCGGAGAACTCCAATTCCATCACGTCTCTCACTCCTTTTTTTTACTTCTCCTTGTTTCAAAATCCAATTCAACTACGAAAACCAATAGAAGCGGCGGTTGAAGGCATCTTATATGTGCCTCGTATCATCCTTAATTAGGACCACGTCATCGCACACTCGACCGAGAGAGAGGAGAAAAAGAAGGAATTGGAACGCATGGATGGTTGGTGTTGACGACAGAAAGCGAATCCACCTCTCGGTGGCTCGCTTCCTTCCTTCTTCCTTCGTTTTCCACAAGAAAAGTATTTAATTATATGGGACCTCCGCAGCCACATGGTCGAACTCCACCTCATTCATCTCCACGCCCGGTTCCGTTTAAGTTCCAAATACGTACTACAACCACCGTCCTCGATCGATCGCGCCACGGCCGCGTGCGATTCGCACGGCAGGGCGTGCAAGCCATGGCGCCCCCTCTCGCGCAGCAGCAGGCGAAGCAAGAGCAGCTCCCGCTCAACGAGGACGACTCGCAAGATATGGTGCTCTTCGAGGTGCTCCGCGAGGCCTCGGCGATGACCGGCGCGCGGGCCCAATCGTCGACGGCCTCGTCTGCCTCTGGGGGGAAGAAGGCGGCGGCGGCGTCCTCCGTTCGCAGGTGCACCGAGCCGACGGGGCACGTGGGGAAGAAGCACTACCGGGGCGTGCGGCGGCGGCCGTGGGGGAAGTACGCGGCCGAGATACGCGACTCCTCGCGGCACGGCGCGCGGCTGTGGCTCGGGACGTTCGACACGGCCGAGGAGGCGGCTCTGGCGTACGACCGGGCGGCCTTCCGCATGCGGGGCGCCAAGGCGCTCCTTAACTTTCCTTCTGAGATGGCGATCGCCGCAGCAGCCTCCGGCGGCGGCGCACTGGAGGGTACCGTGCGGAGCGCGGGAGGAGTGCTATCGGATGGACGCGGGGGCGCACTGGCGCTTCACGATTTGGGATCCGACTACTTGGAGAGGCTGCTTAAGGCGTCCGAAACGGGTGACGGGGGCAGGAATCATAGTGTCACGGATGAGGCAGCTGAGAAATAGTTGTTTGATAAGTTGATTCATAAGCTGTTAGAGGCTTATGAATAAAAGATATGTATTCCTTTTTATTCTTAAAATAATGTGTGTGTCCCCTCTAATTCAGTAATTTTATTTTAGATTAATTATTTCCTCATCACAACCTATTTGAATCATCTTTCTCACTAGTAAAATAATTCATGTCATCACTTATTTGTTCAAACACTTCAGTATATATTCATATTTTTTTCTTCTTTTGCTTTCCTAAATTATATATATATATACTCTTAAATATACCTGAATTCAATGTTTTAATACGCAACTTTCTTGTTCTAACATCCAAAAAAATGCGTGGTAACAACTAACAAAATTGATTTTTCATGAAATTGGCAAAACCATAAATGAAGTCAAGTAGGACATACGAAGTCATAAAATAAGTATGAAATGTCGTTGACAGGATTATTTGAAAACCTCGATGTTTCTCGAAAACATTAATAAGCGCACAAGGATTCACATGAAAAGTGCAAGCACCAGGATGAAATAGTTGTGTTAATGCACACGGAAGATAAATTTGTATGATTTTTTAATCGCAGAAAAGAAGGATCTTGTGCAAACATTAAGGCCAATTAACTTTAACATTCAATTGCTTTTAAATAAATACAACAATTATAAAATAAAAGAGTTAGAAAATATAATAAATTATCTGTAATGGGAAAACCGGAAAAGATTTAGCCACGTTTAGTTTATTCATGAACCCTTGCAAGTCGTCATAGTGATCAACACCTCCCCTCGACTTTGTCAGACTTGGGTCTTATTTGGGGCCGGGGACGTAGGAAAAGTAAAGAAATTATATTAAAAAAACATTATTTTTCCCTGTCTCAGAAGAAGTTACAGAATTGTGTTTGGACGTTATTTTTCTCGTGGAGAAAAGTACGATTTAGAGCTAAAGGTGTTATGATTTAGAATTAAAAATGGAGACTAACGTGAGTTAGGTTGGAGTATCATCCTTTAAATAAAAGTTTCAAATTCAAATTTTTATAAATATAAAAAATTTTCGTTGTGAATTTTATTCGTCCTAAATAGACTTATCATTTAAGACGATACCAAATTAGTCGAACTTCACGTAAATCGATCAATATATATAATTTTTAACGTAGCGTGAAAGAAGCTATCAGTGTTGTTTTTCCAACATCGGAATATTGAACTATAGCTAAAAAATAGGAGATTGAAACTCCATAACTTTTTCTTGGATAATGACTTATGTGATATTAGACATAAAGTAAGGCTGGGTCAGTTCATTATTTTTTTAAATTCTTTCTATAATAACGTTATACATCCAAGCACATTTAAGAAATTTTATAATTGAGGGGCCAAGATACTTTTTAGCCAACTACGTCCTTAACAGTAGTATTAAGTTAGTGATTGACCTTGTATCACAATTGTCCATTGGACATGAATTAGCCAATAGCAAGAAAAAGTCTAAACCATTGGAAGCTAAAAAAAATTTAAGCCAATGTCATCAAAACAAGAAACTTAATCGTAATAAAGAAATAACATGGGGAGACACTTGCTACACCTGTGGTAAGTTCGACCACGTCAATGTGAACTGAACGAAAAAACAAAAGAGGAACGAAGAGGGCAAGTTCGAGATGTAGGATTTCAAGACAACCTAAAATTGTGATTGTAGAAATGATTTTTCTAGATCAACTATGTAAATGTATGTTCTTACTTCTAATATAACATTAATATGCTCTATCATTCACGGTAACTAATCTTATTAATTTTTTTTGTAACAAAAAAGATCTTAAATCATTTAATTAATTAACTAATCTGATTCAAACATTTCATTAAGCGTATGAATGACAGATAACATATGAGATCAACTAAAAAGTTATAACAATTAAGTTATAAGTTCCATCTAGCCCTAGCAAAAAAAAAGTTCTTCACGCTGGAAAACTTTCATTACGTGATCAAACATTACACCTTTGGCAAAAGTTTTAAAACTTGAACTAAGTTGTAGTTGCCAAAAGCAACCTTTTAACAAGAAAAAGATAGCTCGGCCTTAGCAATTCACACAGGGCGGACCGAGTATATCATGATTTTTAAAATTTTATTAACTATATATGTTAATGTATAAATTATAGGATTAAAAATAATATTCGTACCCTAAAAAGTTTGGATGTGAAATGATTATAATATAAACTTAGTCTTGATACGGTGGTTGCCTTGATGGTTCAAACCTACTTGTCAACTTTTTTTCTTCTTCTCCTCGTTTTAGCCCCCGGCCCCCCCAGACTGAAACCTCTTTTGGTTTTCCCACAAATCCCTTTTTATATATCGTCACAAAACTTTGCTAAATTGACCCTAAGATTAACCCATGCGTTATGATCAGCTGCACTAGGCGACAATCAATTTAGGGTCGCTATATGGTCGGGTTTGGATTGGGTCATAGCCGGCAAGACAATTGCATGATGCCCCTTTAATGGTAAGGAGGAAAATTGTACATGTAGCAACAATTATTTATTCAATGGTCTGGCATTATTTTAATTCCCTTATATACAAAATATGATGAACGGATTGATTACAGGAACGGAATACAACAAGAGAAAATAAAATAAATTCCAGTTATTATAACCACAATACAGATTAGGTGTTGTTTGGTTAGAGGATAAAAAAGTGAATATATTTGTACTCTGTCTTATGGTTGATTTCAAAAGAATAAAAAATAAAATTTATAATATTTTATAATTAAAATGTTTAAATTAAATAATCAATAATTTTTATTATAAGAAATATAAAAAATATGATATAATAGTTTGTGGTTAAAAATGAAAAAATAAAATAAAATAAGTTCAGGAAAAAAGAAAAGAGATGGAATAAAAATATTCGTGCCATTTAGAAAAAATCATGTATTCTTCTTAACAGCATAAAAATTACCGTGTTATCACTATTAAGGTGATTTCACATTTTTCGAAATTAAATTAAAATATTTTTATTCTAGCTTGTGTTTACTTATATTCTCATAATATGATGATATTCTAATATTTATTCTCGAATCAAACACTTCTAAATGTATGTTTTATTCGAAATTCGTTAAGAGGAAGGAAAAGTAAAAAATGAAAAGAGAAAAGACGAAAAAATAATATAAGAAAATGAATATAAATGATTGTTTCTCTTTGATTGATATCATTAAAATAAAAAGAAGATAATGAATGTTAAAGTGATTATTTTATTTCAATCATATGTTAAGTATGATCAAATATGAAAACATATGTTAAAGAAGATAAACGATTTAATCATTTATATATATTCTTATGTGTTTAATTCATATGATCAAATATGAAAACATATGTTAAGTATGTCATTTCCTTCTTTTTTTTATCTTAATTTAGGGGTGAAATAAAGATATATTGAAGGAGAATGAGAGGAAAAAATGAGACTTTATTTCTCTTCAACTTGAATTTAAATAAACAAAGAATCGATTCTCTTTTTTCTTTTCCTATCAATTTCCTTCTTTCAAATTTTGGATTTTTGGATCTTATAGTAAAGGGAAAATTCAAAAGCACATATTCTCCTAGCGAAGTTATTTTTATAAATTAGCATACTAATAAATATTTATAAAAAAACATTAAAGTTGAGCAAACCGCAAGAGTGTTTATTAGATATATATTTTAACTAGATGATGAATTTCTAATTCAAGAAAGGGATGTATCGCTTTGGAGTAGATGTCTCTTCTTTAAAAAAAAACACTAGTGCTAAATTTCGTGCCATGCGTGGATATATTGAAAATGATGAGGCATACTATTAGACAAAAATTTTGGTTCGATATGAAAAAATGCATTAGCTAAATGATATTGAAAGAATAATTTAAACATGATGGTATAGTTATATTAGTCCACATTTAATAGAATAATAATTTATTTATAAAATGTATTATTTTTAAAAATAATTTAATTTAAACAATTTATCAGCATGCCACATGGCATATATTGCATATATTTTATTTTCTTCGAGAAAATATATTTTCCTCGTTTAATTTATTAAACAATCTCCACTTCATACAAATAGTACATAAATATATAGACAACTTTTTAATTATAATTTATTCATAAAATATAGTTTCTTTAATGTTAAAATTTTATGAACATGGCATGTGACATATACTGCCTTTGTTTTTATTTTTTTAGAAAAGACATTTTCCTGATTTAATTAAAAAAATGAATTAAAATGATAGATTTAATGTAATTTAACTTTTAGTTATACATATATTTTTTTAGTAGTGCTTTTCATTCTATATTATAAAACACTTTTTTTATTTAATCCAACTAAAAACACCTACTTATACAAACATTCATAAAATGTTATATTTGATAAAAGAATTTAACTTTGATGGAAATAACTCAAATAAGAATAATTATACCTAGCTACCACAAATGTAACACCCCTGAGTGATGAATATTTATAATTTTTTTATGATTGCCCAAAGCACAATGGTATCACATAATTATATAATTGATTATGTGTCGAACTTGTATAAAGTAGGGCTGCCTCTTTTTGAAAACTCATAAAAATGTTATGTCTGCAATTAGATAGGCATTTTGGATAGGAAACCGTGATTCTTCTTAGTTTTAAATAATTAGTTGAATTGATACATTAGTTCGAAATATGTTTCAATGAATTAAGGTGTTATTATGATAGAAAAAAATAAATGTGATAAATTAATTTTAATGAGTATTTGAATAAAAAATATTATAAATATAAAATATTTTTTAAAAATAAAAGTATAATTATTTTTTGAAAAAAGTTTTGTACAAAAATATATTATTTAAATAAAAAATAAATTTTAACAATTTATATTTAATGAAATATTAAAATTGTTTCATAAAATAATAAGTAATAAATATTATTATATTAATACTTTGTTATAAAAATTTTATATGCAATAAATAAATTATCTTATATAAGCAAGGTAAAAAAAATAATAAAAGAAAAAAATGTGTGTAAAATAAAAAAATGGTAACAAAAAAAAGAAAATAGTGAAATCATGGACTGGTTACTCCGATTCCGCTCCATTAAATGCAGTTTGATTTCATCTCGAAATCAAGTTGTATAAGAGTAGCGAAAATAACTTACCTAATTTCAATTGGAATTAGAGAACTTGGTGAAACTAGAAAAAAAAAAACTTACCTAATTCCAGTTATCTGATTCCACTTAATTTCAATTGTCAAACTCCCCCAAAGAAAATAACCCAAACGAGATGAAATGTCTTACCTCTCACAAATCAACACAACAAATGTAAAATCCATCAAGACATTATCCTAGTCGAGCGTGGACCACCATCGATTGGGGGTTAGCTATAATCATTTTGTAACATTACTGGCTATCAATATACTATCCGCTTTAGATTATTGGTCACTGCAGCTTTAAAACAAATATTGATAGAAATTAAAAACTACCATTGTAACCGGTGATAATCTCCATATTTTTGTTTATTTGAAATTATTTACTGGAATTATTGATTCCTGTTGACAGTTTTAACTAATTAGTTTTTAGCGTTGTAGCAGTATTATAATAGTTCGTAGCGGCTCGAGTGTAAATATCGTGGCAGAGTTGTATTAGCTTGTATCGGACGGTTATTACCGTTTTCACTGTAGATATATGTTTGTAAGAAATAAGATATAAATACAAAGCGTGCTACTCAGATTACTTTGTAGCTGAGTAGTTTTTTTTGCCCAAATTCTTCTCTCCTTCAAAATTGACATGGTATCAGAGCAAGGTTGAGGTGTTTTCTTGATCGCGGAACGTTGTTGTTTGTTCCAGAAGAACGTCGCTACGATCGATCTCTGCTATTGCTGTTGATCGCTATCTATGGTCTGTTCGTAATCTGCGATCTATTTTTTCTGCATCTTTTTTTATCATATCAGAAGACTAGAGATCTAGTTTACAGGTTCTCTCTAGTATCAGCTCTATTTCTATTGTAATCAAATCGAGTTAAGATTCTGCATCTTTATAAACATGGCGGATTCTTTAAATTATGGGAGTTCTTTTGTGATTCTTGCTTTGGATCATACACACCCGCTTTATCTGTATCCTTCGGATACTCCAGGTCTTGTTTTAGTGCTAGTTCGTCTCATCGGAGCTGAAAACTACTCCATGCGGAGTCGAGCTTTCTCAAATCTTTGTTAGCTAAACATAAACGAGGTTTTTTAGATGGATCTTGTAAAATTGATTAGTTCGATCAATCTTTGCATTTTCAATGGCAACGATGCAATGCCCTTGTAATTTCTTAGATCTTGTCGACTGTATCAGATGGCCTTTTAGGAAGCAATGCATATATTTCTGAAGCATGGGTTGTGTGGAAAGATTTGAAAGAAAGATTTGATGGTATTAGTGCTTCAAAAATGTATCAGTTGCACAGAGAAATTGCAATGTTTTCACAAGGTTCTTTAGGGATCCTAGAGTATCATACAAAGTTGAGATTGTATTGAGAGGATCTTTATAGTATCATTCCTTCCTTGGGTATACCAGATCTAGCAAATGTATTATATTTCCAACAATTAAAAGTTTTTCAATTGCTCATGGGTTGAATGAAACATATTCTTCTGTACGTTCTCAAATTATCTTAATGAAGCCATTACCTCCTGAGAATCTAGTGTATGCCATGCTGTTAGAAGAACAACAACAAAGAAAGAATACCTTGTATTCTGCAAATCAATCAGTCATCGTGCCTGTAGCATCATCTGTTACAATGTCAGAAGCTAATGCCACTTATCAGAATCAAAATCAGAATTCAGGACAAAGAAACAGGAGGAACAAGAATGTGATATGTGATAATTGTCATAAGGTTGGGCATATCAAGGCACAATGCTAGAGAATTATCGGATTTCCACCAGGTTTTAAGTTTAACAAAAATAGAAATCAGACCAATGTCAATGCAATGCAAGTTTCTGCTCAAGTTTTGTCTGAAGATCCTGCACAGAATTCCATTTCTGGATTCACATCTTCTGTCTGTAATTCTTCCAACCTCAATGTTAATCCTGATATTACATCCGAGCAATATCAATAGATCCTTAAAATCTTGAACAAGAATAACTCAACTGATGCTTTTGCCAATATGGCAGGTAATAGATTCTTCAACTTTAGTTTTTCCTCTGCGGATTGGATTATAGATTATGGGGCATCAGATCATATGGTTTCTGATAACAAATGTCTCCATAATGTTCAAGTCTTACAGCAAGCTAAACAAGTCAAATTGCCCAATGGAAATGTGGCTCAAATAACACATGTTGGCTGTTGTCATGTTAATTCACATGAAAGCTTACAGGATGTTTTATATATACCAGAGTTCTATTACAATTTACTTTCAATTTCAAAAATCACCAAAGATTTTCTATGCACAGTTAAGTTTTATCATGATTTCTGCATCTTTCAGGACCTTTGCACTGGGTTGATGAAGGGGATTGTTAAAAGAGTCCATGGCCTATATTTTTTTATTCAAGGAGTTGTTGATCGACAAATTCAGGGATTTTCTTCTATACCTATTACTGTTGCAGATCATGGTGCAGTTGCAGCAGCTGAAGTGGACAATGCTATGATTTGGCATTGTAGATTGGGTCATATACCTTTTTCTAAATTGCAAATTGTTAAGCCTTTTTCTACAAGCATTCTAAATGTTGATTGTAAAGTTTATCATATGTCTCGACAAACTAGACTGCCATTTCCTAATAGTACTACTGCCTCTCAATCAAGTTTTGATTTAGTGCATATGGATGTATGGGGACCATATCAGCAATCTACTCATGATGGTTACAGATTCTTCCTTACTGTTGTGGATGATTTCTCATGAATGACTTGGATCTATCTTTTAAAATTTAAGAATGAGGTTGCAATATATTTGAAACAGTTTGTTGCTCTTGTTGAAACTCAGTTTAGCAAACGTATAAAAATCATTCGCACTGACAATGGTTCAGAGTTTGTTAATCACGAATGTAACCATTTTTTTGCTTCCAAAGGCATTGTTCATCAAACCACTTGTGTGTATACTCCTCAGCAGAATGGTATAGTTGAACGAAAACATCGACATATTCTTGAGGTTGCTCGGGCTCTCAAATTTCAAAGTAATGTTCCTATCAAGTTCTGGGGTGAATGTGTTCTTACAGCAGTACATATTATAAACAGATTGCCATTGATTGTCCTTGCCAATAAAAGTCCACATGAGCTATTTTTTGGTTCAGCTCCTAATTTTACTCATTTGCGAGTTTTTGGTTGTGTTTGCTATTATAGCAATTTCATGAATTCAGATAAGTTCTCTCCTAGACCTTCATCTTCAGTTTTTCTTGGCTATTAAGATTGCAAGAAGGGTTACAAATTACTTGATCTTGCTTCGCAGAAGATTGTGTTCAGCAGAGATGTTCAGTTTCAGGAGATTCTTTTTCCTTTTCTCAATTCTTCAGATTCTCTGCCTTCTCCTATAGTCAGTTCTAATCCTATATGCACTGATCCCTTCACTCCACTATTTTTTCCTTCCTCAGTTCCTCAGCCTCCTTCTGCTGCTAACATTTATTCTTCTGTTCCTATTAATGGTCATCCTTCCTCTGATGTTGCAACTGATATTCCTGCCGATATTCCTCCTGTGTCTTCTCGACCACGTCGACTTATTAAGCCACCTAATTGGTTGCATGATTATGTTACTAATAGTACTTCTTTACTTCCTCCTCGTCATCCAATTTATGATGTTATCTCTTACAGTCATCTTCCAGCACAGTATCAGGCTTTTTTAGTTTCTTTGAACGATGTTCATGAGCCATCTAGTTATGCTGAGGCGGCCAAGGATCCTGATTGGATTCATGCAATGAAGTTAGAAATGGATGCTTTGCAATCTAATTAACACCTGGGAAATTGTTGATTTGCCTCCTGGTAAGAAAGCTATTGGATGCAAGTGGGTGTACAAGGTAAAGTTGAATTCTTCTGGTCAGATTGAGCGGTATAAAGCCCGATTGGTGGCTAAAGGCTTTACTCGACTCGAGGGGATCGACTATATTGAGACTTTCTCTCATGTTGCCAAGATGTCGACCATTCGTTGTCTCCTTGTTGTTGCCTCTTCATCTTCCTGGCCATTGTTTCATTTGGATATTAATAATGCCTTCCTCAACGGTGATCTTTTTTAGGAAGTGTTTATGCATATTCCCCAAGGCTTTCGTCGACAGGAGGAAACTTCTAAAGTTTGTCGACTACAATGATTGTTATATGGGTTGAAACAAACTTCCAGGCAGTGGAACATTAAACTCACTCAAGTGTTGGTTCGAGCTGGATTCGTGCAGAGTCATCTCGACTATTCTCTGTTTACAAAGCGATCAGGCAACAACATTGTTATTTTTCTCGTTTATGTAGATGACATAATACTCACTGAAAATTCTGAGATACTGATTCAGCAAGCCGAATATGTTCTTAGTTCTAATTTCAAGATTAAAGATCTTGGTGAGTTGAAGTTTTTTCTTGGGTTAGAGATTCTTCGTTCAAACAAAGGAATTATTTTGAACAGGAGAAAATATGCTATGAATCTTATTGGAGATAATGGTCTTTCTGCTGCCAAAGGAGCAAATGCTCCTCTTGAACAGAACTTGAAGTTAACGACACTTGACTATGATAGGATGTTTGTTTCTGATTCAACTGATATGGCATTATCAGATTCGACTATTTATCAGCGACTTATGGGCAAATTGATCTACTTAACAATCACGCGACCAGATATCTCCTTCTCAGTTCAGCATCTTAGTCAATACATGCAGCGTCCTAAGCAATCTCATATGGAGGCAGCCTTAAGAGTTATCAGATATTTGAAAAATAGTCCAAGTGCTGATCTCTTCTTTCCTGCAAATAACACTAACTTCTTACAAGGCTTTTGTGATGCAGATTGGGCAGCCTATCTCATGACTAGGAGATCTGTAATAGGTTTTTGTGTTAAATTGGGTGATGCTTTGATTTCCTGGAAGTCGAAAAAATAGGAAACAATGTCACGTTCTTCTGCAGAATTTGAATACAGGAGTATGGCAAGTGTGGTTGCAGATATTATGTGGATACAGAGGTTATTAACAGAGTTAGGAATTCAAGTGCAAACTCCCATTCCAGTTTCCTGCAACAATAAAGCAGCTTTGCACATTGCAAAAAATCTAATTTTTCATGAACGAACTAAACATATAGATGTGAACTACCATTTTGTTAGAGATCAAGTCATTGCTCGTTTCATCAGTCCATATTATGTTGCTTCAGAAGAACATATTGCTGATATCTTTACCAAGGCTTTAAGTGCTAAGCATCATGCATATCTTACTTTCAAACTAGGCATGCTTAATGTGCATAAAGCCTAGTTTGAGGGGGAGTGTTGACAATTTTAACTAATTAGTTTTTAGCATTGTAGCGGTGTTATAATAGTTTGTAGCTCAAGTGTAAATATCGTAGCAGAGTTGTATTACCTTGTATCAGACGGTTATTACCGTTTTCACTGTAGATATATGTTTGTAAGAAACAAGATATAAATACAAAGCGTGCTGCTCAGATTACTTTGTAGCTGAGTAGTTTTTTCGCCCAAATTCTTCTCTCCTTCAAAATTGACAATTCCTTATCTTGAGTTCTCGATATCTAATGTTTGGATGGAAATAACTTAAGTAAAATAAATTAGCCTACCTACCGTAATCAACACGATAAATGTGCAATATATAAAAAAATAAATTAATGAAGGTGCAACACCTAGGTGAAACATTGTGTAACACTCAAATTTGAACCATCCTTTTGTATGAATGATCATGATCAAACTCATACTCTTATATTTTTCTCTCTCGTCTCTCTATTGCCGACAAAAAAGTCGGTCGCCGGCATCGTTGCCCAATCTTCTTCTCTCTTGCACCTTCGTTGTCATCACCGACCGCCACTATGATGACCACCACCGTCGACCAGGAAGGGAGAGGACACAAGTCGCAGATCAAGCGCGTCGACGATGTTCGAAGAGGAGGACGAGACGATCAGTGACAGATTGGGAATGCAGATGATGAGAGGATGGGGACAGTGGCGTAGCAGATGACGGATCATAGGATGGAGGAAGGGGGAGAAAGAGGAGAAGAGAGCGAACGCAGGGGGTCGCAGATCGGGCACGTCGGTGGCGCTCAGAGAAGAGGACAAGGCGATCGGCGGCTACAACACACGACAAAAACAAGAACGACGTTGATGGTGCTCACGTATCGATGACGCTCGCAGATCTGTGGCAGCGACGATGGGAGCAAGCAGGAACGATGGCGGCGCAAATCGTGGATGGGGAGCAACGATCGGAGGAGAGCGGAGGGGAGGTGGCGACGACGATGCAGATGGAAGGGAGAGAGAGAGAGCCAAGGTAGAGAGAAGAGAGAGAGCGCGAGTAGATTTAAGCGGTCGATTTGAAATGAACGGCCACATATGGATGTTACACCTCCGTGAATCCCATAAAAAATTAGGGCTGAGCAAACCCGGGACCGGGTCTCAGCGGACCCGTCCCGATCCGAATTATGCCGGGTCAAAAAAATTTTGACCCGGTACCGGACCCGAACCCGGTCGGATCCAGTTTTGGGTCAAACCAGATAATCCGGGAAAGTCACTGAATTTGCGGTCGAGAATGAATCGGCTCACCATGCCCGGCGCCTGAATCGGCCGCTAGTGGCCAAATCCGGCATCTGGCAGCCGGATTGGGTGCTTAGCGGCCGGATCGAGTGCTTGGTAGTCGATTCGACCGCCAGACAGCCGGATCGAGTGCTTGGCAGCCGATCCGACCTCCAGGCAGCCGGATCAGCCGCCAACGGCCAGATCCGACTCCTGGCGGCCGGATCCGACCGCCAGGCACCGAATTTGATAGCCAGACGGCCGATCCGACACATGACGGCCAAATCCGACGCTAGGCGGCCGAATGAGAGAGAGAGAGGGAGTCAAGAGAGGAGGAGGGCTGCCGAAGGAGAGACGTTCATCGGAGTCGTCGCCGTCGCCGTGAGAGAGAGGGAGACAGTGTCGAGCGAGACGTGAGACGGTGAGAGAGATGGGAGAAAGAAAGTCATGTGTGAAATGAAAGAAAGAAATGTCCGTCGGGTTTATATAGTGAACAATAAATCGGGTCGGGTATCTACACTGCAGATCCAGTCCTGACCCGAAATCAGTCGGGTTTTTCACCCATTAGATCCGGACCCAGACCAGATCTTGTCCGGGCGGAATTTTTTAACCGATTTTTCGAGTCGGTGCAGTCCGGTCGTGCTCAGCCCTATAAAAAATATTTATTGTATAAGTTGATAACAACCTTAAATATGTCATTAATGACTTTGCTCTTTGCTCTATTTGCCAAATGTAAATTTTCCGAGCATTGTTGGTGCTCATTTCCTAAAAGACAAGAAAAATAAATTTTTATTGGTTCATCCAGATTTGAGAACTACACCTAAGATTTTCTTTACCATTCTGAAAAAAATGTGAAAGGTTTCTTCATGATTGTTTTGTATTAGTATTTGATTAATCTTTTCGAAATATTTGATTCCTATTCTTTGTCTCCCTTTATCGAAAAAAGGAATTATATAAATAATAAAAGAGTAACGGAATTATATTTTTGGGATGAATTGAAAGTAACTAGAACGCTTTAATTGGATAATCTGAATGGAAATTTGTTATCGCTCAGTTCCCGAGATTAATGTAATTTAGTATTTGAATGAAAATATAGTGACGGGTTTTAAAAATTTAATTTAATAAATAAATTTTAGTAGATGTTTGAATTTAATGATATAATTTATTATTTCATAAATATAAAATTATATTAAATTAAAATATTCTGTATTTATTTAGTTAAAATAAGAATTACTAGCGTATAAAAAATATTATACACAATTATTAATTTAAAATTTACTGAAAACAAGTTGTGTCATAGTATAATAATATTAATTTTGATTGATTTTTTCATATGTTATTAATATTATAATTTATGAAAAATATTTATATTAAATTAAAAAAATTATTTTATAAGGAAAATGATAATATATTAATAAATAAAGTATTATAATGAATTATTATTTGAGATAATATAAAAAGTTTAATTAATAATATTTAATAATATTCGAGGATGAACTTTCAGTTTCTTTGATTGTTTGGTAAAATTATCGGCCACTGCCTTATAGATGAGGAAAGTAGAATTATAAATTTAATATTTATCATAACTTTTTCTTTAAAAAATAGGCAAATAATTTGTATGTCATAATTAGTTGGACTCGGAGTCAAGCGGGCATTTCTACAAGATGTGTCGAGCAGGTTGATCATGTAGGACCTCCCAATGAGGACCGCCGCGGGCTGCGGCCTCCATCCTTCGTTCGTTTCGGCGTGTCTCCTCCTCCTCCTCGTCTCCTCTCAGCTCACTGCGGCCTCTCTCCTCGGAGTCTCTCCACAAGGTACTGCCACCAGCAGCTCTTCTCCCTCTTCTGTCCCCGTCTGAGCGTTTTGTTTTTTCCTTCTTCGGAATCCGCTTCTTAGACGAGAAGTACTTCGAGGGGTCGGTGATCGCCTGCCGGGATGGATCCAAGACCTTCGACAAGGATCGCCTCAACGACGGCTTCTGCGATTGCCCGGACGGAACTGACGAGCCCGGTGAGTTCTTGTAGAATCCCGAATTTTATTAGTTAACAAAGTACATGGGAATTGGATCCTTGTTTCGATCCAAGTAGTCTTTCAAGGTTTTAGATTCTAAGAGACTTTTCGATTCATGCAGTGATAATGGGTACTTCTTTAACTCTTTGGGGGCTAATTGCTGTACATTGAGTCAGTAAGCTTACCGGTAGCCTGTTTTGTCTGTAATTTGTGTTATCCTGGTATTACTGGGGCAATAGTCTATGTTTATGTATTCCAGTTCAGCTGCAACTAGAGTTGTTACACGGCTCTGTGCCATTAAGATGAGATGCTAAAGCTTAGTGGTAAGCACCGGTCAGTGAATTCACCAATTAAATTCCAAAAATAAAACATAATTAAAAATGTTATCGAATTCAAAATACTTTAAACAAAATTCAAAATATATAGTTAAAAAAGAAAGAAATATGAACTTAACATAATAAAAGTTAAATACACACTAAATGATTGGATACAACATGTGATTAAACAAAAAGATATATAAATTCAACAATTAAAAAACACGGATTAAAAAAGATTAATTATCATATAATCCACTAAACATAACCTAATTTACCATAAAATGCATATAAAATACAACAACAACAACAACAAAGCCTTATCCCACTAGGTGGGGTCGCTTACATGGATCATACGGCGTTATTCCGCTCTATTAGTAACCAAATCTTTCGGTATATTATTCACCAATAGATCTTGCTCTATTAGAAAATGCATATAAAATATGTAGTATTATTATTAATAACAAAATAACCTAATAATATACTTTATATATTTTTTTTATTATCGGTTAATACTGGTTATTCTGAAATTTTGGCTAGTATAGAATGGTTAACAAATTATTTTTTTGTTAACCGAACAGAAATCAAATTGGATAATTTATTGGGCGGTTAACCAATCAGTTTGGTTAATTAATTAACCACTCTCACCCCTATTAATGCTAATTTAATTTTGAATGCACGGCCTGAAGGTTTGTGTATTTGATCGATTTTGTTAGGAACAAATTCAAATTTTTAGTGCATCTCTTGTGCTGCGTTTTTCCAGAAGTTGGTGCTGATCCTGCAATTTGTGCAAATTATTCTAAATTGACTGATACAGGGAAAATTATAGGAAGACTGATTCCCACATTATGAATTTTCTTCATCAACGTTTGGAGTCGATTTGGAAACCATAAAACACAATGATATTGTAGAAGCATCTCATGTGTGTCTTAGTAACCCTATGAATGCAATGCAGGGACTTCTGCTTGCCCTGAAGCCAAGTTCTACTGCAGAAATGAAGGAGATGCACCTCAACTCTTGTTCTCTTCTCGAGTAAATGATCAGATCTGTGGTAAGAGATCTCTAAGCATAACGTCATTATGTCATTCTAATTTATTATCATCATATTCATCATAATTTATAGCGAAACTTTATAATTTCCAACACTTTGGAAATTTCCGTGTCAACCTACGTTCTAGATTGTTGTGATGGAAGCGATGAGCATGATAGCGGGATGAGTTGTCCAAACACCTGCCAAAAGGATCAGAACATTGTCAATGCAATTGATGATTTTGATTTAAAGATGAGCAACTTTAGTGTTGTTAATGCCAACGAAAAGAGCAGGATAGCTGATATCCAGGATCTGTTTGATAAATTAAGAGGTGTTGTGGAGTTTTACTTGAAACATACTTTCCTATTCAAACATCAAAATATCTTATCCTGACCATTTTGTGTATTCTGCAGGGTTAAGAGTGCTCGTGATAATAGAGTTAGGTTCTATAATATTTGCAATAATATTTTTCTATAAGCGGTTCAGGTCACGTAGGAAGCGTTACTTGTTGAAGAGGTAGTAATAGAGTTCCTTGTATATGGAAGAGTCAAGTTCCAGAACTTATTGTGCATTTATTTGAACACATGACCCTTATTTTTTTCTGCAACGGCCAATGGATTGAGTTTGGGCTCAAGGTGAAACCTGACGACCGACGTACCAGTGTAAGATACAATGTTTTGGATCTACTTTATTGTTAGTTTTATTCTGGCCTCTAAAAGCTTTGGTGTTGCTGATTTTCATTCATTTTTTGGCTTCTGTCCACTAGCTTGACATTCAGAGAAGACCATTAGATGCGCCAGTAAGGAGAGTAGATCAAATAATCTGGAGTCCGATTAAAAGAGGGAGAGGGAGGCCAAGGCGGACACTTGACGAACTAATAGAGCAAGATCTATTGGTGAATAATATATCGAAAGGCTTGGTTACTAATAGAACGGAATGACGTCGTATGATCCATGTAGCCGACCCCACCTAGTGGGATAAGACTTTGTTGTTGTTGTTGTTGTTGTCCACTAGCTTGACTGAAATGTTTAGTTTAAGTAATTGGAAACTTTCATAGTTTGTCATACTGGTTTGGTTTCAAGGACTTTTGGAGCCATATGAATCATTTCTATAATGTGTAAAGTAATGAAAAAGCTGATCTAAAAACGTTTGTTTCTCTCCCATTTTGTTTGATACAAACATATAATCATTCAAACAAAAATCTTTGAGATTAATACAAAGTAAGTGAGAAATTGTCACTCTATATTGCCTAGGTCAGCAAGCACAGTTTTCCATTTACATAAAAAAGAGCCAATACAACAATTCTCAATTACTCAAGCATGTAAGATAAAAAAAGGCGATCATGACTTTCCTTTCCAAGACACTATTTTTTTAATTCTTTATGTTCATTTTGTTTAAAATAAATGTATATCGTTACTTTGTTAAAAAAGCAACGACTGTATGTCATTGCTGTATCTATAGTTACAATCTTATGGCAATAAAGCCAGATTAATAATACTATGGCTAATTTCTACAAATTTCAATTCTTGTCCTTCTTTACAGCTTACATTACCTTGTTCTATATCACAAGGATTACAACAAGCTCTCTAGATAATCACTTCCAAGGTCTTGTATCTCCAGAACATCTTCAGAATCATTGATAATCTGTTTGATGCATTTTCCTTCCGTCAATGTGGATGGTTCTGTTAACATCTTATTGTTAACTCCCAAGTTCCTTGGTACTCTCTTTCTAGTATTGCTAGTTTTGAAAGAGCATCCATTGACATCACAGGTAACACAATTTGATATGAAATTGGGCTCCAGTTCAGATGGAGTACCTTTGAAAGATCTGTCAATTGCCTCCAGAGGGAAATTTAGGTGAGCCATGGGTCCCCGCATTATTAAAGCAGCTTTATCATATGCAAGTGCGGCTTCTTTGGCTGTGTCGAAAGTTCCCAGCCACACTCGAGCTCCTTTCCTGGACGTGTCTCTTATTTCTGCTGCGTACCTCCCCCAAGGCCGCTTCCTCACACCCCTGTAGTGTCTCAAAGACAGCTTATCCACGTCTGAAGCTTTTTCTTTTGTAGAGGAGGAGCTAGTCTGCAACGAGTCATGAAGTTGAAGACCTCCACTGCAATTAGAGGTTCTTATTCCACAAAGAAGTTCCTCCCAGCTCTCTGCTCCGATTGAAATCCATCTTCCGAGGCTTGGAAGCCTCTCTAAAAGCACCACCTTCTCCTCCCTACTTTCTGCATCTGGTATTTCTTTCCAATTCTTCGAAGCCATTGACAACATATCGGGTTGATCACTGGATCTGAGCCTTTTGGTACCGCTACCTGTGATGAAATTTTCCCATATGTTTTCTAGTATAATTTGGTTTGGATCAGGTTTCTCAAACTCACTACCCATAGCTATAGAGAACATAGATGTATTTTCAGAAGAAACATACAACTGAAGAAAACTAGACACGGAATCAATGCTTTGATATATAGAGTTGTCGGCGAAGAGGGTTGAAAGTTTCTCCAAATTATGAGTCTGTAAGCTTCTTTAGTTTCAAACAAGAGGAACAGAGTTGAAAGTTTCTCCAAATTGAGTTTGAGTCTGCAAGTTTCTTCAGTTTCAAACAAGTGGATGAGTACACTGGTTTGCATTGATTCGAAGACACGTAAAAGCCATTTCGAAGTTAGAGTTATAAGGCTGACATCATTTTGATATCCCGTGTAGTTTGAGTTCTCTGTTAGTCATGTTTCAAGATTTTATTAATACTTTCGGAATGCATTCCGTTTTTTTACTGTGATGGAGCAGTATTACCATTTCTGATGAATAGCGGTAATGTTTCATGAATATTCTTATTATTCGCATTTATCAGATTAAGTTTGAAGTAGAACTAGCTGAATTATCCATATATCCCTCGCACACATCCTAAATTTGGGCTTCATGCCATTGCAGCTTTTCTGCCATGTTTGGGCTGCACTCCATATCAGATAAACAGATCAGAAAGGAAGTGGCAATGGCAACGACGTGAATGGCGTCAGCTTTTCTGCCATGTTGGGTGCATCTACTGACTTGTCTTCAGCATTGCTTATTTTCTGAAAACAAGCAACTAAACAAAGCAGGCTCCACCTTCCATGGCTTTTAAGGGCTAAGAAATGTTCTTGCTGCTGATGCATGCTGTTTTGATTGTTTGAACTTTTAATATCATTTGGGGCAGAGGTTTGGAATGCACATAAAAGAATAGGCCGCCGCTCCCCAGTAGATGATGGCGTGCATTGTGGGCCGCGATGACTTTTGTGATGTTTGTACCAAACAACGCGCATCGAGATTTGAGAATATACAATGCACCCAGATTGGATGCCGACATTCCGAGCTTCCAAATGAATGTCTTCATTGTGATTGCTGAGTTCTCACTTCAGCCGATGGCCACTCGTCAGTGCTGTGCTCCTCAAGGAAATGGGATATCAAATCTGTTTGATTTGGAGAAGTGAAACTCAATTTATCCCTTGCAAAGTCAATTTGCTTTGCTTCCGCAGATCAGCCCATTGGAATGACTCAAATCCTCAATTTTTTAATCGCCGGCTTCGAATCATCAAGGATATTCGAGAACTTTCATCTTGGAAATCATCTTAGACCACAATTTTAAAAAAATTATTTGGTGCACTACCGATTTAATTATTTGATCATTTAGATCATTATTTAAATAAATTATCATTATTTAAAATATTGATAATATCATATTATAATGTTTGAGAAGTAATGATAATACAAATAATAGTTAGAGAGTAAATTACCAAAATAAAATTTTGATCACATGTTATTATAAATAAATAAAGTAAAAAATAAAAGAAAATATAGAAAAAAGATGAGGCAAAATTAAGAGTTATTTATAAAATATTTTAAATAATAAAAAAGATGAATTTAAATGATATTATTTATTAATAAAATATTTAAAATTTTGATTGAAGAAATATATTTGTTATAATACATTCCAAACAACTGACAATTTCGAAAGTCACTTCTCCAATTTGCTATTCGTTAACTCCGCCTATATTTTATAGCCGGTCCCAAGCCCGGATAAAGGAGGAGGGTTGTGTTAGGCCCCGACAGTCATCATAAAATCATATCGAATCTTATGAACATGGATCAACGAATATGAGCGGAATGACGTCGTATGATCCATGTAGCCGACCCCACCTAGTGGGATAAGGCTTTGTTGTTGTTGTTGTTAATTATAAATGAGGTGGTAATTAGAATTATTAGATTAATTAAAATTTTAAAAAAATTAGATATAGTCAACCGAAATAATCTAGTGGACTCACAGAAACTTAAATAAAATAACAAGTAATCTATACAAAGGGCTCCCAAGTTTATTCTTTAACAAAAAATATTTTGTTCTATAATACAAATTAATAAAATAAATTATTAGAACTAATTGGATATTTTAGTATTACATGTTTCTATTAATATATTTGAATCCGAGATTGGACTATTACTTATTGCTAAAGTTTATTTTATTTTTAGTACCACTCGGTAATTATGTTTAGAGGTGACACCTGTCGTGTTTGAGGCAGCCACTTTTGACCAATTCCCGTCCCATGGGAGAAAAAATTCCCAATTCCTGATCAAGAATTCCGCGTGGGCTCATGGGAACAAAGAATATTGTCATCCATAACTATTTATGAATACTTAATCAAGAGTTAGAAATCAACGATTCTAAAAGATATAGAAAATAAAAATCAACGATTCTAAAAAATATAGAAATTTATTTCATGGATAATGTAGTAGAGAAAAATGTTGGTTAACCTTATTAATCTTGGGATGCATTTCAACTTTCGGCTGGAATAGTTTTTCCTTAAAATGCAGTTTTTTTTACTTTTTTTTAATATCAAAGATTTGATAAATTAATTTTACTTTTTAAATTCTGTCTCACTTTTTTTGTCAATTATCACCTCGACAGAAATAGGTGGAACCAAAAAATGGATTCAAACCAAGAATTAGGTAAAAAAAAATTTCTGATGCAAGTCACCCTCCTTATCTTTTCTCCACATCCAACAATTTGGATAGAGAAAATGGGACAATGAAAATAGGATTGGGTTCTAATTTCGAAATCGTTATGGCTGAAAGATAAATAATCTTTCATTTCTCTAGTCGTAAAAAAAGAAGAAGAGTGTATTCCAACTTTCCTTTTACCATGCCCAATAAAGATACAAAGACATTTTTTTTATCATATCTGTCTTGCTACGTTTGCATTCAAGGCCAATGCCTGCATTTTTATTATCGCTTCATTCTTATCTTACAAAGATAAAAATACTCATAACTTAGGATAACGATAGTTAATTTTGAAGTAATCATACCTTCTTTCCTTAATTTTCAAATATAAGGATATATTACATGCGTCATCCACCAATTATTTAAAAGTCGGAGCAAATAAGGTATTTTCAATCAACGGACAATTATTTCAATAAAAAACTTGAGATGAAACATTTCGGGACCATATTAAATTATACAATTGGAAAATATATATATATTTCGATTACAGGTAAATAATATTCGTTTAAATTGGTAAATGCACCAGATCAAACGGGGGCTTTTGCCCATTACTTCTGACGCGCTCGTGGCCTTCTAATTATGCGCTGGGCATAAGTTAGATCAATTTCTGGGCCAATCGCTAAAAGGGTCATGCCCAAAGCCACAAGTGCTCTGCTCCGTACCAAAAAGTAATGTGATGGCCACCGCGACAAGGTTTATTCATTCGCTTCTGCAACGCCGCCGCCATCGCTTCCTCTGTTCCGTCGCCGGCGAGTCCACCGAAAGCCAACTACAACGCTCGATCCGATCCGCCATCGACTCCGGAGATCACCTCCAGGTCCCCAACCTCCTCTCCGACGCTAACTTCATCCGTAATCCCTTCTCCTTCCTCTCCCTCCGCCCTCCGGCCCTCGCCGCCGCCGTCGTCGCCGACCTCCTCCGCTCCTTCGCAGGCGTGCGCCCCCGTTCGCCTCTCCGCCCGGCCTTCTCCGGCCTTCTCGTCCTCACCCTTCCAAAACCTGAATCTAATTGCTCCCCTTCCTCCGTCCTTCTCCCCCACGGTCTGGCCGTCCTGCAGTCCGTCATCCGGTCCGGCCTTCCGCCGCCAGCGGAGACTCGTGTCTCTCTCCCCTTCAACTGGGTCGCACTCCGGCGCCGGCGCCCCCGGCGATCAGTCGCTGGCATCCTTTCTTCCATCCCAACACTCGGCTTTCGTCCACTGGACCTCAACACCCTTAATTACCTCATCTCCTCGCTTTGTTCCGCCGGAGAGGTCGAGGAGGCTGTCGCCGTCCTCCGTGGTATGTCCATCGCCGGGATCAACCCGGATTCATGCAGCTACTGCGAGGTGATCGAGGCGTTGGACGAACGGGCGGCGGAGGAGCTTCTGAGGGAGATGGTAGTGAGCATGGGGATGGTGCCCAAGAAGAGGACGTTGGCGCGGACGGTGGCGGCCATGAGTGCGGCGGGGGGAGCGAAGCGGGCCGTGGAGCTGCTCAGAGTCGTGGAGCGCAACGGCTGTGAGGTGGGTTTCGAAGGGTACGAGGCGGCCGCGGAGGGGTGCCTGAATAGCGGGGAGGTGGTGGCTGCGGCGCGAGTGGTGGCGGAGATGGCAAGTAGGGGTTTCGTGCCGTGCATTGGGGTGCGGCGCTGGGTCGTCGAGGGGCTGGCGACGATTGAACAGGCCGAGCTCGCCGGCGAGATAAGGCGGAGGCTGGCGGAGATACGAAGCTAACTATCGAAGTCGCAGCCATTTTCACTTTTGTGATCTCGAAAACGAAAATTTCCTCGTAGGTTTGGGGTTGCAATTTCGCAAATTTCCTTTTTTTTAGATTTCAAATATATATCTAATTAAACTTTTTTCTGCATTTGGATTATCTCATAGAAATTGCTATTTTCACTTATTTTTTCAACGTTTGTACGTTTACTGGATAAATAACCTATTATTGTGATTTTTAGGAGCCGTTTGACATGACCTAATCTACATAAATTAACAATAAAGATTCTCAGGGCCGTTTGATATTTTTGTATTTTTAAACATTCTCGGTAAACGTAATTATCATTTCGTTGATAATTTAAATGGTATAAATTTGCAAAAAGGAGTATACTGCCCCTCATGATGCTGTAATTTACGGCCTCTATCTTAGCCATCCGTCTAACATCTCATCAATCTACATGATCTTCTTTCACTATCTTAGCCATCCGTAGAATATCTCCTCCTTCACTGCAGTTGTACTTATCATCGGGGTCGCTCTGAAGGCCGGTGTAGTCCCCTCTTCCATGCCCCTTCCTCTTGTCTCGCATCGTGGGACTTTTCCCACGACCTTGTCCCCCCATTTTGTCTGCGTCCTCACTTGCTCCTGTTGCCTACCTTGGTAGTCTTGGCGCCGTCAACTTCTTTAGTTTGGCCTTCCTCTCCCACATCGACTTCGTCGACAGTGCCTTCCATGGGTCGTTGCCGTCATTCATGTCCTCCCTTCGAAACTTTGGTACATTGGTCTTTGCGTCCAAAGCCTTCTTCGAAGATATTCCTCCTGCCTTCTTCCGCCTCATTGTTATTTGATGTGGAGAAATTATATATACTTTTTATCTATGTTCAATATGCATTTATTCCATATTTTATTATATTCTCATGTCTGACCATATGCTTTATTATTATTGAAATGCATTTTTATCATTTCTCCACATCCATTTTCTAAATAATATATTTTTAGAATATTATTACTTGTGTTGATTACTTTCTATGCAGAAATCTCAATCGATAATTCATAGGGTATTCAAGTGTACACGCCAACATTGCACGCATATGGGGAACACGAGTGTATTCCCCAAACCAAGACACTTAGATAAATTTGAAGACAGATGATGCAGTTCACAGCCCAATTGCCCAAAGCAGCAAACAACAAAGAAAAATGTATATTTTCACGTCAGCATGGTAGATTCCATTGCACAAAAGAGAAGAAGCTTCCTCCACACCTTCATGGATAGATGTAGACAAAGAAAGTTATTGGGACAGTGGACATGTGGCAAACTAAGAGAAGCAGCCATGCAGGACCACAACAAAAATTCTTTTTTGTTGACAAATACTGGACAGGTGACAGACCATGTGGCAGGAGGAACCACAACAGATTTCTTTGATTGAAAAATGGCATAAGAAGGAAGCTTCTATAAAACATCTGGAGGCATCAAATATCGAAAATGCCACTAGGAATCAATAGTATGAGTGAGGCTATAAAAGGGGATTGAAGGCAACCTTGAAGGGGGTTCAAATTTGATTCTACAAAGTTTTGAATCCCTACTGAAGGAGGTTGGAGAGGAGGCTGCACCAGCAGCCTCCCTTCTCCCTTCTCTCTTGTATTTCATTTCTTCATTTCTTTCTTTTCTTAATATCATGACTTTCGTATTCTATTCTTATCTTCTTTGATGTTTTAATGACTTACTGAATGTTGAGCTTTCCTACATTTTGTTGATTTCAATTTGGTCCTTGTTTTCATTGTTCAATCCTATATCTTTTGGATTTTTACATGAATTTGAGTTCATGAACGATCTTCACCCTGTACCTCCGACTATAGGGATGTTATAGGCTCCATCGTGATCGAACATGAAGAAAACAAGCATGGGTGAAGATAGTTCCTTGCGTGGTTTTTGATTTTTCTACATAGTTGTATGTTAGGAGAAGTTTTCCGAATCATTTGCTGCCTTGCACCCCTGACCGTACGGACATTATAGGCTCTATCGCGATCGAACGTGGAGAAATCTAACTTAAGGCAAGCAGTGGTTCATGACTTTGATTTTCGTAAGATTAGTGACGGATTCTTAACGAATTTGGGTTAGAAGTCATTCATCTTTTGAATCGCGGTCTCAAAAGATTACGCTCCCTCCGGACTTTTGACAATAAACGACCGAATCGAGTTAGAGATTTGTGATTAACTTAAACGGTTACAAAGTATGACTGTATGCTTCTATTTCATCATCGATGTGTTCAATTTCTTTATCTTCTAATTTGAAAATGTCTAAGCCGTCTTGAAGAAACCGAGCTCATGCATTCTGCCCGGGAGGGTGATCCACATTCTCCTGAGGCAAGCATGAGCTGACCGCAGCCTCCTTGCCTCAGGTGTATTTCTTGAATGCTCGGTACTCGGGGGACACGAGATTTGACTCAAATCCAGAAGAAAGGGACATTCAGACATTTTGATTCCAAATGAAATTTAGAGGATGAAAGTTTCAAGTAAAAGCATTCCCCAACCCTAGTGTTTAGCTACACTTGTCTTTGTTTAATTTTACATTAAAAACTCATAAAAATTAGTGTAATCTTATTTGCTGCGATTTGCGATTTCTAGTTTATAACATTTCACTTTCTCATCTTGAATAACAAATATAGACTTATGCTTTTTCCTTCATACAATTTAATTGAGTGTGAACATTTCAACTTAGTTTTTGTGGATCGACCCTCAAGCACTACAATGATACGTCGTATACTTTTGGTTCTCATCGTAATAATGTAGAGGATTTATAAATTTAAAACTTAATTCATCATTCTTCTGTGTTTAACGATATACACACTTTATGCGAGTCACCCTCTGCACCCATGACCTTTCGAGCAACGCCCTTATCAGCGCACGTCCTCGAGTCCTTGGCCTCGCTTGCCAACCAGATGCCGCTAGACTTGAGCTGCAACCAGCTCTTTGGGGACTTCCCGTGCCGCTTGTCTCATAGTCTCGTCTCTCTAACGTTACACGGGAACTCACTGTCTACGAACTAAAGTGATCGATGTTCGCGTTGTTGTGCACGCTAGAGGTTGCCGAACTGAGCACGAACCAAATACACGAGAATGTGGAGGCATGGTTCCTTCTACTCCCTTTGCTGCAGCAAGTGAACCTCGCAAATTATAGCATGGACGGTATCAAGGTAGCGATGCCACCGGGGAATGGGAACAGTGGCTGACTAGTGTCGCTCGACCTGGGTTTGATCGGATCGAAGGCGAAGGGAAGCTTCCAACCGAGCTGACGTTCCTGAATAAATGGCCATGGGTGGATGTAGATTCCCATGACTTGGTATTTCGCACACATTGCCATTGCCGAGAACCGCATCTACTTGGCGACGAGATCTACTCTTCCACTAGATGCTTTGAATCCTTTGCAAAAATTGCAGCCTTTGGTGGATTTCTTCAAGCGGAGGCAAGAAAGTCTCCAACAAGGTACATCAAATACTTTTTAACTTTGACATTTTCCTAACATTAGAATTTCGTGGGAGTGTGATTTACTGATTTATGGGATTCCAAGCACAAAATGCAAATGACTTTAGTCTAGGCGTAGACATTTCAGAATAAAAATTAAATAAGGTCTATGCATAGACTATGATTTAGGCGTAGACTATGCACAAATAAAAATTAAACAAGGTCTATGCATAGACTATGCACAACTAAAAACTGAACAAGGCCTAGGCGTAGACTATGCACTCCTCACTGAACTACACTCGAATGTCGTATTCACGGTGATTTGAAACTTATGATTCACTAACTAATATAAATTAATCTTAACTAAATTAACTCTTTTTTGATGTTTTAAAGTGATTAATATAAAATGATAATTAACAAATAATGAAAGGTTCATCTAATATTCTGTTATGAATTGATTAGAACAATTCAACAATAATAATCTTACAAGATTCAACTTGTAAAACTGCTCTCACAGTACATTAAAGTTAGAACAATGTATCACACTCTCATATGAACATTAGTTAGGTTGATTCAAAAGGAGTTTCAACTAATATCAGAATATCATAAAAACTTTCAACTTACTACACAGATACAATCAGATCAATAAACTAATGCTAATACTTTTGGTTTATCTCTAAACAATAAGGGAATCTAAAATCAATCATATGAGTTTCACATTAACAATAAGTTAAATGATGCATTTAGATATGAGCATGGATTAGAACAAGAAAACAAATGCTAATACTCTTGACTCATTTCTAAACAACAAAAGAATCAAATATCAACTTCTCAGTTGCCATTCTAAAACAGAATTCACATCAATAGAAATATGATTAAAAAATATTTAGAAACTGCACTAGTATTAGTGATAACAATGTTGATCTATCATCCATTCATAAATAGAAATTAGACTACTATCATATCCTGAGGAAGCTAAAATTTAGCTCTTCATAAATGTTGAAATCAATACAAAACAGATGATAAACATAATAAAAAACATTCCAAACTATCCAAAATAAAAGAATCAACTCCAAAAGCAGCCTCCAGCAAAAGCTAGCCTCCAGCCAAATGGCCAGAAGAGGAGAGAGAGCTCATTCCTCTTCAACTTTCTCCTTTTATAGGACATTATCATCACTATTTGATTCTCACCAGAACCTTCCATTCCATATAATTTTGCCATCTATCCTCTGATCCCTTATTCTTTAAAAAAGATTCATCTTTGCATGCTTTTTGGCAGCTGCAAAGAGTGGTCCCCTCCTCCTTTTGCAGCAGGATTATTTGTCTTTTTTACTTGATTTGGAGGCTGAAATAATATGGACAACAAGCATCAAACTCTCCAAATGATGAAATAAATAAGAGCTAAAACAACATATTAAAAACTCAAATGTGCAATTGTAAGATAATATTATGTAGAGAAGATAAATGCATGTACATTAAGCATATTTATCAAAATATGAAGATTTCATAGCTTATATGCACATAGATTAAGATGAATTAAGATAAAAATTTAGTATGAGTAGTTAGTAATCACCACCCTTCAACTTCACTTTGTAATAAAACTATTCTCCATCTTTTAACTTGTTTCACAAAGTGCCCTTTTGACCTATGATAGCTCGTTTTCCAATTAAAATAGCAACGTAGCGTCTAGCAAACGACTTTCTCTCTCCTTGATGTAAGTGACTATCCTACGTGGCATCATTAGAAAAATAACATTAAAAAAAATAAAAAATGCCATTGAAGTATAAGGGGAGACCCAACGTCGGCGTGCGCAAGTGAGGGCGTTCGCCTTCTTATGCGCACTCCAACGTAGGGCATTGTGCGCAGAAGGGGAGGGTCGGTCCCCTCTCAACCTTTGGTAAGGTCATAGAAGGGGGAGGGGCGGAACCTCGCCCCCTTCTGCATGCGGCGCTCTTGTGCCGGCGCGATGCACTGGTATAAGAGGGAAGGGGGGGAGAGGGAGGTCGCCCCCCTTTGCGACCTTAGACGCAAGGACTAGTGAAGAAGAAAAAGGGGAAGGTCGTAGAGCAAGGTAGGGCAACTGGTGTAGTCGGACTCGGAGAAGGGGGACTTCTCGTTGAGGCCGTAGATGGGAGAGGAGGAGGCCCACACGATGGTCGGCTGGGTTTCAGCAGATTTGCACGCCTCCAAGAGCATCAAGAGGCCGACAATGTTTCTATGGACGTATGACACTAGGTTCTCGATGGCATAGCGAACGCCGGCATGGGCGGCTAGGTGCATCACATGCATGAAGGGCACGACTTCAAAGAGTTTGGTGAGGAGGCGAGCGTCATTGATGTCTCCCTCGTCTACAAAGACGTTGTGGGAGGCGAACAACACCTTTTGAGACCCACCAAACCATTGTCATGGTGGTGCAGCACAAGAGAGACATGCGACTCGACGAACCCCACCGCTCGAGTCACAAGGATGGAGAAGCCCCCCGAGTGGCATACGACAAAGGATGCGTGGATGTGGGCCGACATGGGGGGGGGGGTACGCGTAGAGTTGGGGTTGCGCCACCATCCCCTTTTCGCCTGCCCAACATGCGGGGGGGACCCCGCCTCTGTGCGTCATCAAATGAGGAGGGGTCACCCCCCTTTTTAGATTACATTTGTTACAATTGAGGCCGTTCCGAGGCTAAGGTCATGAAAATTTTTTACGGTTAGAATCCCATCAGAAGTTCCCTCGACTAAAGCTGCAGGAATTCATATTTAATATATATATACACACTATATTATACTATTATATTATGTATAAAATGATGTAAGATTAATCATTATATTGCAAGGGATTTTCGACGCCTATAGCTGTGGGAATTTGCAACGCGAAGAGGACCGTCGGAAGTTTCCATGGCTCTAGCCATGGGAATTCAAAAACATATTTTATATTACAACATAGTAACATCACTAAATAAATTATTTTATATTATAAAAATCAACGGGGGAAGCTGTCGGCAAGTCCGTCGAAAGCTCTTCCAATAATTAATCTGCCCCCTTTTTCTCCCATTAATTTCTCCCCCGCGTGACTCGTGCTCCTTGCTTTTGCTCACGCTTCGATGACCTGCAACTAATCAAAATGTTGCCGCTCACGCTTCGGCGGTTCCTGCTCTCGTTCAGGCGATCCCCCTATGAAGGATGTGTGCACGCCTCCGGCGACCTTGCTCCCGCTTTGGGGATCCCCTTGGAAGCACGTGGCACCCCTCGACTGATCCCGCCATCTACGATACGCTTCACCCTCCCCCTCTCGTGATTTCTCCCTCTCAACCTCGGTGGGGTATGGTCAGAGATGACCACTGCAAGTCGGATCCGGCTTGCTACGATTGTTGCCGCCACAGGAAGTCCAATCGGGCTTCCTGCGGTTATCGCCTATCACTGCGAGCCCGGTCGTGCTTGTTGCGGCCTCCTCCTTTCGCTGCAAGCCCGATCGGGTTTCCTATTGCTGCCAAGGTCGAACGGGGTTCCTCCGGCCGCCCTCGCCATTGGGAGCCCAATCTAGCCTTTCGCGGCCACCATCTGCTGGTGCATGGCGAATCTAGCCGTTAGTGCCATTCGACGATGGCGTCTGAGCAATAATGGTCATTGAGCGGGCCGTCTCTGCCCTGAAGTGCCGGAGATGAGCACCGATCCGGCCGTTCACGGCCATGATCGAGCAAATCCGACATTTGACGATCGGATATAATCGTCACAGTTGTCATGACCATGAACGGTCAGATCTGACCGTGCTTGGCCGTCACGGCCATTAGTGGCAAAATCTGGCCGTGCAAGACTGTCACAGCTAGATCTAGCCGTCGGTCTTAATTATTATTAATGATAATAATATTTGTAATTTGTATCTTACCTTGTTAATAATTTCAAATTGTTATTACTTGTTAACTACTTGTTATTATTATATGTTGGTAGTTCTTACTTTATAATTTAAATTAATTCTTCACTTGTGTTACTATTAGTTTAATATTATTACTTGTTGGATTACTTGTTATTATTAATTTAAGTAATGTGATTGTTATGGACATGTGTTAACATAATTACTTTTAAATTTTACATTGTAACATATGAGGAAATTATGTTTCCTTCGAATCATCATCGGTGGATGTATAATAGAACTAATTCCGGTCATGTAAGATTGATACAATAATTCATGGATGGAGTTCAATATTATACCACATTGGCATGTCAGTCAATACAGTTTCAATATGAAGGAACAATTTTGTGTCATTGTTTAAAATGTCAAAGCACAAAATTGCAAACATTGAAGACAACCAAAGTTCAAAAGAGTTTTAAACTTAATTATTGGTACTGGAGTGATTTTGAAGAGGCTGAACCGTCATTGAACCCAGATGTTATTTAGGAAATTTCATGTTATAATATTAATTTGCTTGCTAACAATTCTTTATGGCTTACCATCCAAATTTTGTGTTATTTATTTTTAATCGTTGTTGTGATAATAATTGCATGTCTTTCTTTAAAGGCTGATCGCTGATGTGTGGTGGGACCCCAGCACATAGAGCAAATGTGGAAGACGTTCAATTCTAGGTGCTCAAGAAGCTTGTTCTCAATGTTGTTGGATGCACAGGCTGACGCAATTGGATTTCAGAGTCGGTTTGACCGAGTTATTAGCTAAGTGGTCCACTGAGGTGTACAAATCCAAGTGCGAAAAAGCTAAGACAAATCAAGAATCCGATCAAGAGCATGCTTGCATGTGGGTGGTTGTGTATCTACGTCGACCATTGCAAGGAGATTGGTAAACATTTGTAACCTTCACTACGAGAAAAGTGGTCTTTAACGAAGGGAAAAATTGTCACTATAAATGAAAATCCAATCGTTATACATACAAGGAACCGGAAGTTCTTCACTGAGCAAACCACACAACTTATTGCAGGAGATATTTAAAACTTGCAAATTTTTATATTTGGCAAATGCTTTGGGAATCTCTCCAATAAACAAATTCTGCCCCAAGTTAACAACCTCTAGGTTCTCATAGGCACCCCAATTGCTTGGAATCACCCCTTCAAACATTGCCCTCGACGCCCATAGTTGATACGATGCTCAAGAACAATGCCTTGAGTGACCGGAACAATATATGATAATCAAAGAAACGAGATCAAACGAATTTTCAAGGCAGCGGAATATCAACCTCAAGTTTACAATGAACCAAGCAATCAATATTATAAATAGATGGATTTAATAACAAGATAGCCAACCTTGTAATTAACAGCGGAAGTTTCCGAAGAACGGGTTGCAGGAGTTCCCTCACAGCAAAAGCAATTAAGCCATAATTTTCATTGATTCAAAGATGTCTAACATAACAATGAGTAACAGTATTTATAGGCCCTAGAAACAGAATTTGGGCTGAAAGAAAATATCCTAACTTAGCCCACAAGTAACCTAACTAATTTAATAAAATAACAAACTCAATTTCTGTTACAATCCTCATCAGCATATTCCATATTTAATTAATTCCGAAAATTCCAAATAAATATGGTTAAATCATGATTTATTTGGCCCAAGTTATGCTGACTCTTCATGCGGCCCAATTTATAACCCGTTGAGAAGTTCGATCTGATCTAACTCGATCTTGTAACGGATCAATTATAAATTCCAAACATTCTTGATTATCTTCAATTTCCTTATGCCTGAGATCCACACCATTATCTTGATCATCCAACTTTGCTAGAACAATCTTCTATTGTCGACTGCAATGTATGCGTTTCCTGGTTCATATCATTCCCCTCATCTTTAAAAGGATTCGTCCTCGAATCTGCATTCACAATAAGGAGAGTATATCCAGATTCATATCATTTCCCTCATCTTCAAAAGGATTCGTCATCTAATCTACATGCACAATAAGAAAAATATAACCTATCACATATGTGAATTTGTTAAATAATTTAGGACACGCATAATAAGAATATTGATACTTCCCTTTCATGTGTCTGATGACTGCATGATGCATCTCAATGATAATTGCAAGCACAATTTCTCATCCATACCATCAAGTTAAGAGCCTGCAAGTGCAGAGAAAGAAGACATAAGTATTATAAAAAGTAATGTGACTCTCATACTCACCTGGATGAAATATCTTATGCCCATGAGACGATGGTATTTTAAGAAACAAGGTGCGAAACTTTGGAGACCTTCCCTTGCGCATAAGATCCTATCAAATGAAATGTGGAATGTATGCCATGGAACTAGAGTTCTAACAAGGAAATTGTTAAGTAGTTCCAAAACAAGGACATCTTTTCCCTCAAAATAAAATGGATCCTTAAAATCTGCAAGTGAAGTATATCTGTAATGCATCAAACAACTTGGCTTATAAAGGGAATCATGCAAGTCCTTGCAACAAACCAAAATATCATCAAAATTACTTTGCAAATGACTGCTATTAATCAAGATATCTCCAAAGAAGTTACTCTCAAATCTTTGACGAAAATTGCACAAAAGTCTTACTAATGCAAATGCAATGAATTTTCGAATCATGATGTGAAAATTATATGAAAGATTGCAACCATCATTTGCAAAAATGATCTTAGGAAAGCACAAAGATAAATTTAAAGAAATGAATAAGGTAGGCTCAGAAAATCTTGAAATCAAAATCAACCAATCAAAAGTACTCAGGACTATAAAATATTCATTCCAAAATTTCACCATATGGCTCAAATAAAGTGTTTCAGCACTCAATGAAGAACAAAATGGAATGGAAAATTCAGATCTAATGTTTGCATGCCACTCAATTCTTCTCTCAATTAAAACAACAGACACATCCAGCAAATATAAACTTTGAAAAGTAAGAACTGATCTTTTCAAACTAGTTGTCATAAACTCAATATCTCTTTTAAATCCTTGCAAGAGAGAATTTATAACTTCATGTACTCCACTCAAATGATCATGTAAATTATTACTATAAATCAAAATACCTCCTAAGAAAATAATCACAGATCTTTTGTGGGAAACACGCAAAGTTCCAATGGATGCAAATGTCTCATTTGTGATGTAAAAATCATATGACAAGCTGCAATAATTTTTTGAAGAAATGTTTTTACTAAGACACAATGGTTGGTTCAAGGAGATGAATAAGATTATACTCTTATCAGAAAATCTAAATATCAAAATAAGCCAATCAAAGATGCTCAATATTAGAAAATATTCATTCCAGAAATTCATTGTAACACATAAATAAAATGAGCCAGCACCCAACAAATATGAAAATGAAAAGGATGGATGGCATTGAACACCTCTCTCAACTAAACCTTGCAAACTAGTCACATCAAACAAATATAAAGTTTCAAAGCAAGGAGATGGACCTTTCAAACATCTTGTCATATACTCACTACAGTCTCTTTTAGATCCTTGAATGATAGGAAATATAACTTCATGTATTCCACTCCAACATATCTGCATGGAGAAATCAGAATCAAAAGACAAAAGATGGTTAGTATTAGGAGAAACATTACTGAACTCTCTTTCTTTTGCCTCAACACTCAAGTCCTTTTGCTCATATCTCTCTGGAGGTGGCCTCTCTAAACACTCAAGATCTAATCTTCTCTCATTCTCACAACTCTCATAATACTCAGCATCTAAATGTTGCATTTCAATGATTTCAGAAAGTGACCTTTCTAAGCACTCAAAATTATTGTGGCTCTCATTTTCATCACTCAAGTTGTGGCACTCATATTTTTCATCTTTGCCTTTCTCACAACTCTCAGAACTGTTTGGAGTTGCTGAACAATCAGCTTCTTCTTTCTTCAAGTGTTGTTGTGTAACCGAATTTTTCCTCTCAATGTTGTAGGCTGCTACACGCTCTTTAAGTTGCATCTGCTCTTCGTATACTTCTTGAGGTGGCAATGGTGCTAAAGTGTATTTCCTCCCATCTTTGCAACATTTATAACGGTTGGTAGCACCATCATGTGTCACACATCGATCATATTGCCATGGTTGCCCCAAAAGGATATGACAAACATGCATTGACACAACATCACATAATACTTCATTCGTAAATCTTCCAATTTTAAATGGCACAAGCACCTGTTTAGTCACTTTGACTTCTTCTCCATCGTTTATCCACTGAAGTTTGTATGGTTTTGGGTGCTTTAAGGTTGGTAGCCCCAACTTCTCCACCATGTAATGGCTAGCAAGGTTGACGCAGCTTTCACTATCAATAATCAATCCACAAGTTCTGTCCATAACACAACAACGCGCATAGAAAACATTTTCTTGATCATGACTTCTTCCTCCAATCAGAACACGCTTATGCTTTCTCCAACTTCCATCATCTTTCTGTTTCATCTCTTCATCATGTTCATCAGGAGCACGTTGTCTTTGACAATTTCTTCTTTGATTTGGTGGTATAACTTGTTGTAGTTGTGCAATTTGAACATCTACTTCATCATGAAGTTCAGTAATCATATTTTCAAGATGTTGGAAATGTTGCGTCATGACTTCCATCATTCTTCTCTGATCAATTGCTTCTTTTCTAGAATTAAGCTCTTTGTCCCTTCCTGTTGGCATTGTAGGAAATTGCTACCACAAACGTTAGTAAAAAAACAATCTCACTACCTCACGTGGTGACACTCAGTAGTGACACTCGTATTTTATCTCAACTCTATTTGTTTTTTTTTTCAATTGTACTTACCACTCAGCCTTTTCCTCTCTTGAACCCTCCAACAAGTTCTAGGAGAACTAATGCAAGTCAATACAAAGGCAATATGTGATTGAATCAACCTGATTTATCAATATGATTGCAAGATCAAAAGAATACTTGAAGTTGATTTTAGAATAGAGATCAGAAAAAAAGATTGCCAAATAAGGATAGATGTGTAATGAATTGATTTGGAATAGAAATCAGGAAAATGTTGTCAAATAAGGATAGGTATCAAAAAATTCAGAATTGGAATGAAATCAAATATCACCCTTCCTTGAGTCAAATTGTTCTATTCTCAATTTTCTTTGCACTTTTCTCCAAAAATAATCCTTCCTTTTTTTTCTCTCCTATTTCTTTTATTTTTCGGATTTTTTTTTCAATTTTTTTTCTATTCTTCTCTTTCCACCTTTCTTGCACTTTCCTTTTCAGTCTTTTTTTCTATTTTCGGAATTTTTTTTTCAGAATTTTTTTTCCTACCTTCCCTTCTCCTTTCTTGCACTTTCCTTCTCAATCTTTTTTTTTTCAATTTTCGGATTTTTTTTGAAACAGCAACAAAACTTGAGAATAAATAAGGATGACAGCTAGGGTTTCAACAACAAATAAACAGATTTATTTTTGGATTTTTTTTTCAAATCTGCACCAGATTTGACCAGATTTGAAGGATAGATGACGGCTAGGGTTTGAAGAACAAAAGAAAACAATTAAGGAAGACGGTTAGGATTTGAAGAACCAAACCAGAATTTTTATTTTTTTTCAAACTGCAACAGATTTTGAAGAATCCAAGGATGACGGCTAGGGTTGAAGAACAAACAAACCAGATTTTTTTTTTGCAGAATTTTGGTGTTTTTTTTTCTAAAAACTGAAACAAGGGGAAACAAGATAATGGAAGATAACTAGAAAATCGAATCGAAAACGCGGCTCTGATACCAACTGATACGATGCTCAAGAACAATGCCTTGAGTGACCGGAACAATATATGATAATCAAAGAAACGAGATCAAACGAATTTTCAAGGCAGCGGAATATCAACCTCAAGATTACAATGAACCAAGCAATCAATATTATAAATAGATGGATTTAATAACAAGATAGCCAACCTTGTAATTAACAGCGGAAGTTCCCGAAGAACGGGTTGCATGAGTTCCCTCACAGCAAAAGCAATTAAGCCATAATTTTCATTGATTCAAAGATGTCTAACATAACAACGAGTAACAGTATTTATAGGCCCTAGAAACAGAATTTGGGCTGAAAGAAAATATCCTAACTTAGCACACAAGTAACCTAACTAATTTAACAAAATAACAAACTCAATTTCTGTTACAATCCTCATCAGCATATTCCATATTTAATTAATTCCGAAAATTCCAAATAAATATGGTTAAACCATGATTTATTTGGTCCAAGTTATGCTGACTCTTCATGCGGCCCAATTTATAACCCGTTGAGAAGTTCGATCTGATCTAACTCGATCTTGTAACGGATCAATTATAAATTCCAAACATTTTTGATTATCTTCAATTTCCTTATGCCTGAGATCCACACCATTATCTTGATCATCCAACTTTGCTAGAACAATCTTCTATTGTCGGCTGCAATGTATGCGTTTCCTTGTTCATATCAATAGTACTCTAAGGTTAGGGAGGGAAGCGATACTTTGAAGCGCTACCTAAAACAAATTGAATTCATCATTGTTTGCATATAGTGAATGCTTCATTTCAGGAGCTGGATCGAACAGATTGAGAAGAACAAGAACTGACAATTGCGAACAATTCCCAGCTCCTCCAGCACTAAGGCACTCAAACTGTTCCTAGAAAAGTCTAAAACTTGAAGCTTTTTTCAGAGGCTCAAGCTCAAGAGGAATAAAACCAACCAATGATTGAAAGGGAGCATCAAATCTAGGGATGGCACCCGCCACTATTCGGGACAGGGGACACCACCCCCGCCCCCGACCCGAATCCCCAGTTCGGGAGAAATTTTATCCCCCGCCCTGATCCCCGCGGGGCCCCGAATCCCCGCGGGGAACCAAATTCCCCGATTTTTTATTAAAAAATTACAAAAAAAATCACAAATAAAAAAAATTGTCAGTGCAGTGCCCTCTGCACACTGTGCGCAGAGGTGACTGCGCAGAGGTGACTCACCTTGCGCACTGCGTACAGAGGCGAAATCGCCTCTGCGCGCGACGAAAGGGGCGGTGAAAGGAGCGGCGGTAACGACGAAAGGAGCGGCGGCGGTAACGGCGAAAGGAGCGGCGACGACGGCGAAAGGAGCGAAATTGGCCGAAAGGGGCGGCGGCGAAATCATCTGCGCAGAGGCGATTTCGCCGCCGCCCCTTTCGGCCGATTTCGCTTCTGCATGGGCGAAAGGAGCGGCAGAGAGCCTAGCCCGTAGATCCGCCCGTCGCCGGCGACGTCACCCGGAGCACCCGTCCTGGCCTTCTGGACCTCCATGCACCGCTCGATCCGCCACGTGTACCCGGCCCTCCGCCACCGCGCGAAGTCGAGCACCATGACACCGGTGTTGAAGTAGCACAGACGACGGCCGGTGAAGGTCGAGACAAGGCACTAGAGGGGAAAGGAGATTAGGGTTGGGGTGGGAGAAAAAGAGAGGAGATTATATTAAAGAGAAAGTGAAAGGAGTTAGGGTTTTTTTATCTTATATATGATAAATGGACGACTAAGATTTAATCTAATAATTGATAATTAAAATAATTTATTAATTAAATATTATGACGGGGGACGGGGATCCGATGGGGCGGGGGCAGCCCACCTCGCACCGATCCCCGAACGAGGGGTCGGGGGCACTTTGGCCCCCATCCCCGCCCCCGCGAGGAAAAAAATCTCCGAATGCGGGGCCCCGTTTGGGGGCGGGGATGTTGCCACCCCTAATCAAATGTCGAAGCTGATTGTAGTTCCTTAAACTAGAAGGAACACTGTCAGCAAATTACTCGACAAGTCAAGAGTGCTCTAGGCTTTGGCAGCCACCATCGTCCCACCATGGTGATTGAAGGAAAGAGAGATCTCTCAACTCAGGTAAGCCACCAAAATATGCCGGGACAATACCATTGAGTTGTTGCCGAAGAGGTCAGCATCTCCAAGCTCGTGGTGGGAAAGCATGAGGGGGATTTCACCTGAGATCAAATTTGAGGCCAGGTTGAGCATGCGCAGGCAGCAGGGAAATCAAAGAGGTATACCACCTGAGAGCGAGCTACCTCACAGATCAACAATCTCAAAGCTCCCCATCCCCCAGATCCCTTCGAGGATACCACTGTCAAAACCATGGAAGGGAAACTCTTGGTGGTTGGCGAAGGAGGGATGCGAGAGGATCTCGAGGGTGATGGCAAGGTCGGAGGATACGACTGCAACCATGGAGACCTGATGGAAGAGGAGATAGAGAGGTTTGAAAGGGCGGGGCGCGGTGGGGGAGGGAGCCGGTGAGGGAGAACAGTGGACTGAACAAGAGCATGTCGCAGGGCCAAGGTCGCTGGACCACTGGCGGAGAATGCCGGATGGGGCAGCGACCACAATCTTGAATCGTAGGACTGCAGATCATTCGACGCCCCGATGGCCGCTTCACCTAACCGTAGTGGAGAAGGCGCAGGCCATCATCTGGAAGAAATAGTGGAGTCCTCCAAGCGAATAGTCGTTTTGTTCACCTTCACACATCATGCTCCTCGTTTCGACTGCTTACTGCCCTCCTACTACGTCTAGGCCGCCCAAAGGCCCCAGTCACCCTAGGACCACACACCCCAAGAACAAGCCCCCCAAAAGCCTGGTGCCGACCAAGCCTCTAATCATCGTCAAGCTGCCCATCACCTACCCTCTTGTGATCGGAAAACCATTAGCCACCAAGCCCCCCTCACCCAATCGCCGCCAGTCATCGGCTACCTGCCAATCATAAACAAAGGCCTCCGTAGGGAAAGGTGTGCGACAATATTCAAGGAAGCAAGGAAAGATGTGCGACGATGAAGAAGAACAAAGGTTGTCATATGAAATGTGATGAGAAATGTTGAAGGAGATGGTGGCTCATTTGGGCATTGCGTGTGTGCAAGCCCAAGCTCTATGATGGCAGCAAGAGAAGGTCGAGTAATGAAATCAATGAGTCAAAATAGAGAAAAAACTAAGGATGTCGGCAGATTACTTGGAGAAAGCTTTCATCGCTAGGAGCCAAATTGTTCTGAGAAAGCTTCGCTACGAAAAGCTTTGAACGAAAGATGTCTGCAGATTGTTCTGAGAAATTGCACACGATTCCTTTTTTCATCCGCGAGGGTTTTTTATTAGATTTTATAACTTGTGACATTTTTATTCCTTTTTATGTTAGATGGATTCGAACCACATAAGATAATTTATTTTTTAAAATTAGTGTTGCACAAGAAATTGTTAGTGGAAAAATGTTTAGTTCTCCCACCACGCTTACTTCTTAATTTATAAATAAATAATGATGATAAAATTTAATGGTCATTAATAATTACTTTTAACGATCGGAATACGTTATTTTGAGATGAGCAATTTTACCTTTCGCAAATAATGTATTTAATAATGTCCATATTTATTTCTGGTCACTGTTGACTCGACGTTAATAATTGGTCATTAAAGACCCTTTTTCTTGTAGTTTTTGTAATATCATTTAATGAATTTAATGTTCTTTCTTGGGTTTTAATTGCAAGAAAAAGAGACAAGTAAAACACCCATAGACATCAAGAGAAAATTTTTGAATGAGTTTTATCGTTTGCTCGGAAGACATATGTAAGGCTATGCTTTCATAACGTAGCTTTTATCAGGAATGAATTAACAAATGTCACTTTGTAAATTTACAAGAGAGTCGCAATGAGGGGGGACACCATTAACTTCTCGATAATTATGTATGGATCACGTCGGAGTGAAGAAGGGGCACATCTATGGTCTCGGATCCTCCGTTAATCATGCGGATATTGGATATATGAGAAAATCATATCCGATTATCCAAGTCAAGATGTGCGACGAGTATTCGATAACATGTGGGAATAACAACTATCGGAAGTTCAACAAAAGATTCGAGAAGATGTTGGACAAGAATACGAGTAGTGACAATGAAAAGAAATGAAGAAAATGATATGTGGCCAGCATGACGACGATGACCAAGAACCTAAAAATTAGGCTAAATGGTATGAAAATTCTATTCGAATTATCGAAATAATTAATTTATTTAATTATTTGAATTATTAAAATTGTATTTATTTGTTTTTTTGGGGAAAAATAATTAGTCGTGGGAAGTTTCCACGTCCGCGGCCAAAGCCAATCATCGGAACTTCCCACGGGCTGATCCATGGGAACTTTCCACGGGCCAAGCCATGAAAAATTTTGCCATAGCTCTAACTATGGGAAGGCTCTAGCCGTGGAAAGTTCCCATGGGCTGAGCCGTGGAAAATTTTGCCACAGGCCGAGCCGTGAAAAATTGTCACGATTCTAGTCGTGGGAACTTCCCACGAGCCAAGCTGAGGACGGAGTTCTAATGAATTTATTTTAGCTGTAGGAAAATATCTGCGACGAGTCATTTTATCATGGGTTGATCCCGTTAGAAAATATGTCGCAAACTTTATTTTTCGACGGATTCTTCACGATTTGCGATGGTTCAGGTCATTGGAAATATGAATTCTTCTTGTAGTGAAACACAACTAATAGCATGCAGGGAAAGAGGCAGAAAAAAATTTAGGGGGGGGGGACATATATTATAAAGTATATAATTAAAATATAATAAATTAAAATTTAATTAATTTTAGTTTAATAAATAAGAAATATAAATAAAAAATATCTAAATACGTGAAGATTTTTTTTACATGACCAAAATCGACCTATAAACCTCTCATTGTATGAATGATGAGGGGGGCACAATACGTAGTTCCGTCCTGATAGAATGAGTGGGTCTGGTGGAACTTAATGTCTAACTTATCACATTCCAAACTGATGGCTTTTAAAAAAATTGGTGGAACATCATCTTGCATTGCAATGCTGAAAGGAGAAATTTGTTCAGTTTTATATAAATATAAGATAAAGAAAGATCTATTGAGTTGGTAAGAAAAATAAAGACCGACGTAACTTGCATTGATGACGTAAGTTGTTTGGAAAAAAATAGAGCGTACTCTTTTTTCCTATTACATTCGGAAGCATCGATCGTTTAATTCATGTGATGCTAACAATTAAACACATTGATTATACATTAGAATCTCGATTCACTATCGAACTCAACTAATATGATGTCATCTATGATGAGTGAGACTTCTAACAAATTTATTTTATATATACATTCGAACTTGAGATTTTTAATTAAGCGATGAGAAGTTGTTATTGTCACACCCAACTCCGTGACTAAGTTCTAATCCTAATTATTATAATATTAGTTATATTTAAAAATTCTAAAAAAATAAAATCGTAAAACTTCTCTCCCTTACTTTCTTGTGTTATTAGTCAACACATACGAAAGATGCATATATATTCATCAAAGTTTAATAAGAAGTTATAAAACAGGACATTCACATATTGTCACTATTATTATTTTTTTACAAACTATCTCACATATAATATCACAGGATCAAGTCTTATACAACCTTACAAAAAGTTTCTCACAAACTTAATTACAACATTTAAGACTATCTATTACATGCATACTTTCAAAAAACAAAAGTGACGAGGGATTAAAGTGCTCTACCGACTCAACCTCTTCTCTATATGCAACAAAAATAAGCTCTGAACTTACGAGTATCTGAAAAAAATTTAAAATGAGTATTGTGAGCAACAATCATTTGCTCAGTGAGTGAAATAAAAGTACAACATAGGGGAACAATACGAGTGCATATAACATTAAATAATCATATTTTCCATATAATAAAACATTTAAAGCATATCACATATAACATGATTTGTCAAATCATATGAACTTTCATATAAATAAAAGTAACTCAAGATATTATCATTTTCATAATTAAACTCCACACATGTGTTATTGCACATATTTATCATGGGTCAATACGTATTCCTCATTGATCATGTGTCATACAGTTAAGCAAAGTTTCATAATCAAGAGTCATAGATACACAGAACAAATCATGGGTCAATACGTATCCTTCTATGATTGTATGTCATACAGTTAAGCAGAGCTTCACAATCAAGAATATCAGATACGCAGAGCAAATCATGGGTTAATACGTATCTCAATCATGATTGTGTGTTACCCAATCATGATTCTTAGATACGCGGAGCATATCATGGGTCGATACGTGCACGCAGAGCAGCTTCCAAAGGACAAAGACACTCGATATACGCACCAAAAACTTCATGTATATCGAATGCGATCTCAAAGACCTTTTTCATTCAGCATGGTCAATGTACATATGGAGTTTTATAACAACAAAATAATATATCACTATCATATATCAATATCAAGTAAACTTATTTTAAGTTCACAAACATTGTTCCCTGAAAATATTTTGATGAAAAATGATACTCCATCTCATATGAAATCTTTGAAACATATCATAAGCATCTTTTTTAGCTCAAGGTATGTTTCAATAACAATACTAATAATAATTTTTTCTTGAAATAATATCATAAATCAAAGAAGTAACATATGTTTCATTTTACTATGTTGTAAATGTACACACTCACTTTGTATTTTATCACTTCAAGAAGGTTTATTAGATTTCTTCCCTTTCACTTGTACCTTGATGTTTTCCCTCAATTAATAATGTCTTTTTACTTCCCAATTACAATAAAATAATATACAATGCATGCTCATGATGCATGAATGCTTATGCATCCTAAAATGCATACAATCCTCTCTAATATCAATTTCTAACTTCAGGTATTTTTGTTCATAGGTTATTTTACAATTGGAACTTCTCAATACTCCATAACTTAACTAAGTGTTGTCTCAGGATTTCAGACTGAGTACTTGTCAATAAATAATTCATAATTTCTTAACCACATAGACAAATCTTATGATTCTGAATTAATTAGAAACTAGACATACTAAGGTTTCCAACCCCCAAATATTATTAACTAAGTCAAAGTGAATAAGTCATAACATCTAAGAAAATCAGACTTAGAGTTTGTGTCATGGTAGACTATGTGTCAGTGAAAGATTAATTTATATATTTTTTTTTATACTTGCCTATTTAACTAGTTCATAATTTTCTGAAAGTTAGACTTTCTTAATATTTTGTCACAAAAATTAGAGAATTTAACTCGCTGTATAACCTTATAACAAAAATAGTTAATTCGGGTCATCATCTGTCCATGTCCCGAAATCTGACAGAAGAATCATTATGAAATGAAAAATTCATTTCTTCCAATATACATGTCAAAATAAGATGATTTCATTTCTCACCAAACATTTGGATTGTCTATTCAAGCATGTCTAAATTTTAAACCTAATTCACTCTATTCCAACCGTGGCCTAATTTATAAATTGAACATATATCAGACTCATGACAGGATGAGTGACTAACGAATCTAAGTTCATAGCTTTCTCTATAAAACTCCCTTTTAAATGATTCCATGGCCATGGAAAGCTAACTTGGAATGGATTCCACATACAAAATTTCATAATTTATGGTTCGTTAATCACGAAGGAATGATCCTCTCAATCAGAAGAATAATTTTCAGATCAAAACTCACTTGAACAGCCTATGTTTCCAATTTTTCCCAAGTCGTTTCGCTCGAGTTTCACCTCTGAAAAATTTTCTACGTTTAAAGGATAATGTTAAGTGGCTTATTATTATTTTCATAATTTTCTCATGATATAAGGCGGTTTGAAAAAATATCCTTCAAGCAGTTGTCCACCTGCCTGCTTCAGCTACTTAAACTTAAGTGATAGTCCATCACTTTTTTTATCATAACTCGATGTTTTAATCCTAATTAAGCTTACTTAGTCCTATTTAAACATATATAATATTATATTTAAAAATTTTACAATTTATTCTTAATAACCTTGTGTAATTATTTTATAAAATTTATCGATAATTAAATAGTCATTATGTTCTAATCGAAATATTAATTACTATATATAACTTGAATATTCAAACTAATTTAATATGTTAATTGGATGCATGATTATATAAAGACGATGTTTGTAGAGCACATTCTTAACAATTATTCATTCCCACTCTACTTTGAGAATACTTTTTTTTTAAGTTAGTCCAAGTTTATGGGAGGACTCTAATGTACTACTAGTGTTTGACTAATACGAAACTGAAAGAATAAAATATTAATAAATTATTCTCATCCAAAACTCCAATACGAGAGTACTACTAGGGTTATAACTTATAAGTCCACAGTTGACCAATCAGTTGGACCGGTATAATCGTCAGTAATGAAGTCGATCTGCAATGCACCCAAAAATCAAATCCCTGTCAAAGTAGATTGGACTCATCAAGATCAATCAAAACTAACCAAAATTAGTTAAAGTCGAGTAGAACCAGATTAAATCGAGTTTTCTGAACCGACAATAAAATAAATGTTTTATTATTAAAAGATTATTTGATAAAATTTATTATTTTATTAAATTTTAAAAAAAGATAGACTCCTCTTTTAATAATTATCTTTTTATTCTCATCCTAATACCATTATCAATGTGGAACTACGTGCATACACTTGCTCATTCTTTTTTTCCATCATTTCTTCCAAGTTCAACTTATAAATTATGATTTTATTCAAATTATTTATATCATAAATGTATATTGTAATGTAAATTAATTATATATTTACAATATTCTATATAATATTTATCATATTAGATAAATTAATTATGAAGGGAGGGTACAAACTTTTTGTCATAAGTATAAAATATACAACAATAGTATAAAAGAGTTAGAATAATATGGTATTATATGTATACATAAATTTTAATTTTCTTTAAGTTAATATGTAGTAAGTTCAAATTAAATAGTTAACCACTAATTTATACTATATATATATAATAGATAATCTTGTCATAATATTTTGAAAAAAATATTTATTTATTACTTTTAATATAAAATAAAAATATATGAAATAAAAAAAATTAATGGATAGAAATATTTGTATAGTAACCAATTTAAGTGTGTAATAATAACATTAAATTTTAAATTAATTCTATAAATTTATAATTTATTATTGCTATAATTATCACTGCTCACTGCTCAGTGCCCTGGGGACTCCACCTTGAACAAGTTCCGATACCTGCAATTTTAATCGAGCGCTGAGTGCCAGCAGCTTACTTTTGGTTACCGAGAGGAACACTACATCACACGTACACGTTTCTCCTCTCAAGCAGGTGTCGATTAAACTCTGCTCTCCACTGTTCCAATTTCCAACTTAATTGCCAGACGAATTCAGCACCATGAGTGTAAGCATTGCTCCATCATCCAGTTTTGGAATGATGAATTAAATTATGTAGAACACCACGTCCTCTTGTTTCGTTATCTCCGCAGTTTAAACTCTCTACCTCTCTCGCCACCTCCATGGGCTCCCTCGACACGCCGCCGCTCCGTGTCTTCTTCGTCCCGTACTTCGCGACGGGCCACATGATCCCCCTCGTCGACATCGCCCGCCTCCTCGCCTCCCGCGGCGTCGAGTCCACCGTCCTTGTCACTCCCGCGAACGCCGCCATCGTACGCTCCACCGTCGACTCGGCCGCGTCCTCCGGCCTCCCGCTGAGCCTCCTCCTCTATCCTTTCCCTGCCGCGGAGTCGGGCCTCCCGCCAGGAGTGGAGAACATAAGCGCACTCCCGCCCTCCGAGTGTCACAAGATCGACGCCGCAGTCCCATTCGCTCGCCACGCCCATGACGAGCTTCTCCGCCTTCACCGACCTGACGCTGTTGTATCCGACACGCATTTCCCATGGACCACCTCCATCGCGCGTGATCTCGGCATCCCGCGCATCACCTTTTATGCGCTGGGACTCTTCCCTGTCTCCGTGTTGAACTCTCTCATGACAAACCGCCCGCATCTCGCCGTCGCAGGCGATGACGACCGCTTTCTCGTCCCCAACGTCCCGGGCCGCATCTATATGACCCGTCGCGAGCTGCCCGACTTTTTACGAGGCGAAACGCATGTTGGGGCCAGATTGGACGACATCCACAAGAGCGAAGTCGGAAGCATGGGCGTCGTCGTCAACAGTTTCGCCGAGATGGAGTCCGCGTACGCGGACTACTACCAGAAAAGAACCAAGTTGAGGAGCTGGTTCGTGGGTCCCGTCGCCCTCGCCGGCGGCGATGGCCTTGCAGAACGTGGCGGCGGCGATCCTTCGGCCAATACAAACCGTGATCAATGCCTTGGATGGCTCAACGACCAGGAACCCCGATCAGTGACGTACGTGTGCTTCGGGAGCTGGAGCCATTTCACCAATGAACAGCTCCAGGAATTGGCCGCCGGACTGGAAAACGCTGGTCACCCGTTCCTTTGGGTAGTCAGAGGAAGTGGCGAAGGGTGGATGCCGGAGGGGTACGAGGATCGGATCAGAGGAAAGGGCTTAGTGGTTCATGGCTGGGCGCCGCAGGTTGCGATACTGGGCCACGAAGCCGTGGCCGGTTTCGTGACGCACTGCGGGTGGAACTCGGTGCTCGAAGGCGTGAGCGCCGGGCTGCCGATGGTGACCTGGCCGTTGTCAACCGAGCAGTTCATCAACGAGAAGCTGGTGGTGGAGGTGCTCCGGATTGGCGTGCAGGCGTCGGAAGGTTTACGGGGCACGGCGGCGGCGGAGCAGGCAGTGGTGGCGGCGGCGGAGATCGCGCAGGCGGTGAAGAGGATGATGGACGCGGGCGAGGAGGCGGAGGGGAGGAGGGAGAGGGCGAAGGACTATAGGAAGAAGGCGAGGGCGGCGGTGCAGGAAGGAGGATCGTCGTATAAGGGAGCGGACGAAGTGATAGCAGAGATCTCCGCATGGCACGCGAGGAAGAAGGAACCATCCCTCGTCCCATCGGTTTAACTTTAATTAGTTGTCGAGATCACGAGGGCGGCCTGGTGAACTAGTCCATGTTAAATAAGGTTTAAGAAGCAACTTAACGTGTGTTAGCCCAAAATTAAAAAAAAAATAAAAATTGTGGCAACGTACATGCGTGGGAACGATATGGACCTAGTTGTGGCAGAATGGGCTTTCTGCCATTAACGTTGCTGCTGATTCTCGGTCTCATGCTACTTGTTTTTCAGCTCTGTTTTTCCTAAATAATAATAATAATAATAATAATAATAATAATAATAATAATAATAATAATAATAATAATAATGAGGCTATGATTATTGCTGTTATATTTTTATTGTTGTTATGACGCGTGATATGTAAGTTTTTTTTTTATAAAATTTGACTAAGATAGACATACTTTGTACTCAATTTTAAATTTAACTAAGATAACACTTAATGATTCTACTTATAGAGTGTATAACAATATAGTAGACCTTTAGTAGCAAGTAATATTTATTATACTTAATATTTATATTATTTGATGAATTTTTTTTAGCCTAGACTAGTCAGCGTTGTTGGTAACATCTGATTATTTCAAAAAGAATGAAAAGGTAAAAGAGTACGAAGGAAAATGAAGAAGTAAACTCTGACAAGTTAGTGAATTGGGAAATCGAAATTATTGATTCTTATCGATGTTGAACACAATTTTGGTAATTAATGTGTCAATAGAACTAATTTGATTATTTTTTATCATTTTATAAAAAAAAATGATTATTTTTATCATTTTATCAAAAATCATATATCAATTGTCCTATTTATATATAGGGGGGGCATTCATAATATTAGGATAATTTATTTTCTTATTACGAGATGTAATTTCTATCATTTATAAACGGGTGCTTATATAAATTTCTCATGAGTCCAAACAAAAAATAATATAATTTATAATTCTCTTTTATTTTCATTTGATAAAATTACGAGTCGAGAGATCCTAATGCTATCGATGTACATTAACCACTTGCATCTCCTTTTCTTTCCACTAATCATTCATAACACAACCTTCCCTCCCTCAACCAATATACCTAAGCTCACCGGCTTAATTAAGCTCACAAGCCTCACAAAATTGTTCCCACCCCCCACCCACACACAAAATATAAAGTTAAGCTGACTGGAACCGCACTTGTTAAACTGCAGCACCATCGATCCGACAAAACAAAAATGCATTTCATAATTATTTTTTTACAGTTTAGCCAAGTCATGACCCAAACCCCCCTTTATATAAATTGTTAGCACTAGCTCACATTATCACGTATGTCATCCAAGTTGTCATGCACTAAAGCCGTGACAAAAAATTATTGCAGAACCACATATTTTGATAAGATTCGTAATCAGACTCTGAGTTCAATTACCGCTACGGCATTTTATAAGAGACATAAGTTAAGCTCAAAATTCGTTGAAAGCGATATGAGATGACAGTGCGTGTCGCCATATACAGCACAGGCCACAATTCCCTATTAATTAATCAAACCGAGTTTTGTTTTACTCATGGGCTCTCCATATTCAAAATTATTAAAATTTAATTAATTTAAATTTGGATCAAATATAACAAAATATTTTCCTATGTATTAGAAATTTTAGAAATCAAACTCTAACTATTTGATCTTCAACCACTGTTTTTATGCACGGAGGTAAAAAAAAACTTTCATATAATTTAAACCTTTAAATAAAACTGGTGCTCGTTATTTTTTTATTGTGCTTTTAATTATTTCATAAATCTTTCACTGTGTGTACCTTTTCCAAGCAATAGTTTTTTTAATGCGAGATATTACATACTGAATGAACGCACAAGATATTTAAAATGACGTAGAATTTTATTACATTAAAATAAAAGAGAATTACAAATAAGATGATTTTCTATTTCGACTACTAGAAAATTTATATAGGCACTCGTAAAGATAGGAATTACAAATTAATTGTGACTATGAATTAATCTCTCAAAATCAAGACATTCATCTCGTAATAAAAAAATTAATTAATTTTGAATCACATATAAAATATCTAGCGTGAGGTCAGATGATCGTAATGCGAGGGTACCTTTTACTTCGATGTATCTTGAGGACCAGATAAATTTTTAATTGAAGTAAGATTCCAAGACATTACTTACAATTTCATAAATCTTTCACATAAGTTTCATGCATGTGTGTCAACATTGAGTCAAGCCATTACCAAGCAATTTAACACGGAACCATCATTCATTTCCATGGAACTATGAAGTTTTTCCAACTTACTATGAAGCTATTGAAGTGTCAAAATATTCACTCATTTCTTTTAGACAATTAAACTATTCAAATTTCTCCATTTATCCCATAGTAAACTTTTCAGTTAATTTTAAAATTATCTATTAATAAATTATGTTTAATACTATGTTAGGACCTATGGGAAAAAATGCAAAAAAGGAGAAAATAATTTTAATAGTAAATTTTTTATTGTTTAGTTCTTTTATTTTGGACAACAAACATTTTTTAAAAAAGAAATATGATTTTCCCTAGCATTAATAAAGTGGTACAAAATATAATTACATAAACAAAGGAAAATAAAAGTTTAACGAAAAATGAAATGAAAGTTTTGAAATATTTGAGAAAAAGCCATTACATTTTTTGTAGTTTAAGAATGAAAATAAATATTGCTAATAATTTAGGGGGGAAATGAAACTCTATTTTTTTATACAAATTGTTCATAATTTATTCTTCTTTTATATTATAACAAGTGTTACTTAGCTCTATTTGGATGGTAACTTTTTTCAGAGGAATAAGGATGTTTATCAATTGTGTAGGCATCTAGCTTTATTAAGGAAGGTTATGCCATTACAACAAAAAAAGGATATAATTACAAATCATCAGCGCACAACTTAACCAATTTAACAGCATGCGTCGCGATGTTTTCCAAATACCAACACTCTCCTCTAAAAAGTCAAGTATTTCTTTGGTGCCAGATTGAACATAGAGCTAACCCCATTGACGATGTGTGCCATATAGTCTTGTGTCTGTTGTCTTCCTCCAAATCAAAACGACGACCAGAATAAGATGTCAGAAGTGACATCTAACCATTGACGACCTTAAACTCTCCAAACTTCCTTGGCTATCACACAATCAAAGAAGAAGTGATATCCTAGCCTCGACCCCACAAAAGCTACATAAAACATCAGCAGAGGGCTGCCACCGCAGTCGATATGCTTTTGTAAGTAATCATCCATGCGGGAGAAGCCACACAAATATTTTAATGCATAGTGGTGCAATTGATCACCATATAAGCTGACAATATGCAAGTAAGTCAGTGTCGAGTTGCAAGTAAATCAATGTTATGTATACCTTCTTTGCAGAGATTTGACTGGATGTCCAGAGCCAGTGATCTTGCTTTGATACATTAGGTGCAAAATTCTCAAGTTGTCCGAGAAGTGTAACAAAGTCATCTATTCTTTGAGAAAAAAGATTAACTGAAAAAGAAGGGAGCCATATCTTAGCACCCACACCAAAGTGTGACTAGCAACTGCATCTTTATGTTCAGCGATCTCATAAAACCTAGAGAATAAGCTACTTAAAGTTTCCGTAGATATCCAAGGGTCATCCCAAAACACGAGCAATAAGATATATTGAGATAGAGAGTGCAATTGGTTTAAAATTTATCACAAGTGCAGCGGTAGTTTTTTTTTTGGATAAAAAATAGAAAGAATCTATTGAGTCTTTCAAAGCCACTATTGCCAGATGCAAATTCCTGCAATGTTACCATAACATCGGGTCCCACCAATGACCATAATTCATGGTAAAATAAGACAGGGAATCCATCGGGTTCAGGAGAGGCTTCATTCTTCATATTTTTTATTGCTTGCAAAACTTCCTTTGAAAAAGAACAGGTCAGCACCTTAGCTTGAGCCGCTGAGAGTCTTGGAGCTTCCCTGTCCGACCATACCCAATTCTCCAAAGGACGATGTTTAGTGAATTCTAAAAAATGTGAGGCCACAACTGCACCAACAGCATGTCTACTGGATACCATTTCTCATTAATTGAAAGATGCTTGATGTAATTAGACCTCAAACGTCCACTAGCATAGATGTGGAAGAATCTTGTGTTGAAATCCCCTTCTTTTAACCATAGTTATCTTGATCGTTGTCACCACATCATCTCCCCTTTGTTGTCTTCTTTTGCCACCATTTCATGATGTTGTTTGCGATCAGTTAGTTCTTCACTAGATAGGTCTCGTGTATCCTCAAGGCTATCTAACAAGGAAATAGATAGTGAGGCATCTAGTCGCCTCTGGTCCTGTATTGTGTGAAGTTCTCGTCGGTATTCATGAAGGAACTCCCTTAGGCGGTGCAATTTGTCCATTCGAGTCCTTGTAGATGAATTATAGGCTAGGTACCTTCTCCGTTCATCTGTCACCTGTGTGCGAAAACTAGATTCCTGAAGTCATGCCTTCTCAAATTTGAAGTATGATTTAGGAGAGTAACCTTCATTAGCTGACCAAAGGATGGGAGTATGGTCAGAGAAGGGTCTCTCCATAGCTTGCCTGTTGAAATTTTTCCGCTAGTTCGACAGAGCCCAAAAATCGTTCAAGTTTTGATTTTGTCCTTGAGGACACTGAACTTCTCCACGTGAATCTAATAGCCCATGTGCATCAATAAAGTCTTGAAACATCTGATCCTGTGGCCTAAGTAGGCGATCCATTGTGTTAAGTGTCACATTGAAATCACCTCCTATTATCCAACATATGCTTAATTCTTCCCACATTTCCTATTGTCGAGTGACCTCCTGAAGTCCATAAACACAAGAGACTAGGATGCGCACGCCATCTGATTGTCTTGTCATAATGACTGAAATTGAGTGACTTCTTGAGTGCGGATTGGCTATGTCAAAACTATTTTTCACTCCAGCATAAAAGGCATCCATCTGATGTTCCAGTGGAATGGGAAGCATGAAAAAAACTGTCAGGAAGTCCCCACCAATTTATCACACCATACACTGGTCACAACCCTCTAACTTCGTTTCTTGCAACATGGCTACCTCAATTCTCCATTGTACCATATATATTTTCGGAGAATTGCACATCTAGAGCTATCTCCTAGTCCCCTGACATTCCATGACAGAATTTTCATGACTAAACGAGGTCATCACCGCTTGCCACAGAGCTGCAGTCCTTCATGTCAGAACACGCCTCATTTATTTGATTTTTTGAACTACCAACACAAAGATTTGTCCTATAGTCTACATGTTGTTTCCTGACCTTCATAACTGTTGCCACTATGTCGTATTCTCCCTCCTCTGATTCGGTAGAATGATTCCAAACTGGCATGTAAGGTTAGGTGAGGATGTTGCCAAAGATGTTTCTGCTACCAGGTCAGGTGCACTTGTGTTAGGGTCAGTTTCAACCTTCTAGGTTTGAGTCGAGTCCAGGTAATGAATCTATTGAGTCCCACTGTCCCATCTATCCCTACATGATTTAGCTGCCTCATTATAGTTGATCCCTCCCTCATCATGGAGAGCAATTACAAACTGATTTGATCTAGCTGTGCAAACAATCAAAGATTTGATTTTTTGTGTAACAACTTCTCCATAGTCGATCTCGCCCTCATCATAGGGAGCAGTTACATCTCGATTTGATCCAGCCATGCGAACAACCAAACATTTGATTTTTTTATTATGCTTGATCCACGGAGATATTCCCCATTTTGTTTGCTAAGGTCCAAGGAATTAGCGGGATGTTGATTGTGTACTGCCATGTCAATTACACGCTGTCAGAATTTTTTCTGCAAACTTCACGGTTGAAGCACCGAAACAGGGTGGTGTTGACGGGTGACCACCTCCGCCCATGATTTGAGGAACCTTTGATACTCGAACCTGATATATGAAGCCCCCAGATTGATTACTGAAGGACATAACTATTCCCATTGATGAACACCTCAACCTCCACAATAGAAACATCGCCAGAGTCATATGTTGGAAAAGAAATGTCCACGAGAGTGGCGAAGTTAGAGATCATCTTCACAATGACTTCTCTGTACCATAGGTGTAGCGGGATCCCCAATAACTTCATCCTTGTAGTTTTCCCCTGTTCCGCCATGGACCAGCGATGCTAGTGCATGACGGTGCCATTAGGCAATTTTTGTTTGGCTGTCTGACAGTTCCATATGTCTAGTCACAATGAAGGATGATTCCGACAGACGTGTTGCATTTGTCTTGGATTTTGAATCGTAGGGAAGTGTTGCTTCAATCATTTCAGCAATGGGTTTAGGCCCCAAGAAAACACCAATGATACATTGGTTGAGATGTGCCATATTCATGAGCAGTGCCGGTGGCCATGGTGCATTAGTAGTGCTATCTTTCGGCGCACATTCTCTAACCTCCGGTCTACTTCTAGCAATAGGGCATCATTGCGAGGGGCACTGTGTCCGAATATGCCCTGTCCCTTGTATTGCAGGCATCAGATGAGGTCTTTGCAGTCTTTCTATAGATGTCCTCATGCATGACATTTGTAGCATTGTGGTCCTCTTTTCCAACTCGTTTGTATTCCAGCTCCCATGGAGATTTGTCCCCTCAATTTTTTATGAAAATGGCGATTGCGAATAGTTTGCCATTTGCTAGAGGTTGCATTCTCTTTGTGTGGTGGCGGCGCTGGGTGAAAATCACCCAACGACGTTTGGTGGTGGCACCCACGGGAGGGAATCCCCATCAACGATTGCTCATCTCTTTTCGAGTTGGTGAAATTGTTTCTTGTCGAAAGCTTGGAAAACTTCGTCACACAATTGTTCACAACTCGAGAAAGTTCTGCCAAATAGATGTCCAAAATTTGATGGGATCGACGAGAACTAAAGTTCTCATCGGCCTTGTTTTGCTTGGAACTTTCATTTAAAATTTGGAGAAGCTCTACCACACAAGTGCGCTAGGATCTGCAAAATCTCTTCTAAGATGTTCACATTATTGAAGCAAAGTTTTAATGCCATATGAAATTATATTTTGATGATACAAATCTCGAAAGATTAATGCTAAAAAAGTTTAAATAAAAATGAACAATTTTATGCACTACAATTTGATTAAATAATTGACACTGGTCTCATTAGATTATGAATGAATTATGAATACCAAAATTGTATAGAATCTTGTTAGCTATCCATAAAATCCAAGATTATCTAATTTAGATAACTGTGCAAAAAGTTATAATCAAAATAGTGCAGAACATTTAACTTGTCGATCGACACAATGAAAGTTGTTGGATCTAAGTTTTAATGACATATTAAATTATATTTTGATGATACAAATCTTGAATAATTAAAGATAAAATGCTAAAAAGTTTAAAGAAAAAGAGATAACTTTATGCACTACACTTTGATTAAATAATTGGCACTAATCTTATTAGTTTTGGATGAATATGGAAATCAGAATTATAGAGAATTCTGTTAGCTTTTTATGGACTTCAAGATCATCTAATTTGGATAATTGTGCAGAAAGTTACGCTTAAAATAGTGCAGGACGGTCAACCTGTCGGTCGAAGCTATAAGGGCCGATCGAGACAGTCCGGTCGACCGATTAAGGCATAAGCTGCTCAAATGAAAACTACGAGACTGTACTGGTCAACAGACCGTTCGATGCACTGATCGACTGATCAGCTCAACGGCTACAAATCAAAACTGTGAGACTGTACCGGTCGATAGTCCGGTCGACCGACCAGTTGCGGCAATTGGAGAAATCAGCGCAACGATCATATAGTCCGGTTGACCGGTCCATTACTGAAATGAACAGTAACGGCTATATTTTGAAGAGAAAATGTGAAATTAATTCTGGATGAGTTTTTCATATACCAGATCCTATAAAAAGAGTGTCAAGGACAAAAGCAAAAGCATCTATCCAAGCATTGAAGCAATACTTTAAGAAATCAAAAGAAGATCTTTCCTTGAAGTTATCATTTTAGTTGTGCTCTTCTTTCTCTCTTCCAGTATTGTGAGCTTAGCATTGTAAAGAGAGAAATATTTTGTTCAGAAAAATAGAGAGAGCTCATGTGTAAAAGATATTTTAAATTCTACCTCATGAGCGAGAGAAATATTTTAGCATCCTAGGAGGAGATATTGCTTTGCCTCTCGAAGCGGAGAAAAATGTGATTGTATAAAGGGCTTTCTTCCTTGCCCCATTTGAAACAAAGGTAGTGCTAGTGAAATCTCTGACGGTCTCGAGGTCGAAAAATCGAAGCGGAGACGTAGGCCAAGATGTGGCCAAATTTTGTCAATAACCATCCGCATCTGTTTGTGTTTGATTTCTCTCACTCTCCCTCCCTCTAATATTGTGCTAATAATCTGAATTGCAAATATTTTAAGAATCAGTTTTGTGCTTCCGCGATGAATTTTATGAAATCGACCTTTTCGATTAAACACCAATTCACCACCGTCTTGGTGCCCTTTGGGGTCCTACAAAAGTCGGTCGAGATTATACCGGTCGACCGATCAATATATGAGCTATCCCGATCGATATTGAGATGATATCAGTCGATAGTCCGATCGATCGATCAAGTGCAAAAGTTGAAAAAATCACGCAATGGTCATATAGATTGGTCGACCGGTCCATGAATCAAATGAACAATAACGATCAATTTTGAGAGAGAAATTTGTGAAATAAATTCTAGACGAATTTTTCACACACTAGAGCCTATAAAAGGAGCGCCAAAGTCAGAAGCAAAAACACTCATCCAAGCATTGAAAAAAAAAACTTTAAGTTGTGAAAAGAAGATCATTTTTCTTGAAGTTTTCATTTTAGTCTCTCTTTTTTCTCTCTTTTATCATTGTGAGCTTGATATTGTAAAAGAGAGAAATAAATTGTTCAAAAATTTTGAGAAAGCTCATGTTTGAAAGAAATTTCAAATCTTACCTCTTGAGTAAGAAAAAAGATTAGCTTCGTAGGAGAGGATGTTGTCTTACCTCTCGAAGCGGAGAAAAGGTGATTGGTGTAAAGACTTTTCTTCTTTACCCCATTTGGAACAAAGAAAGAATTCTAGTGGAATCTCCGACGGTCTCGAGGTCGAGAAGTTGGAACGAGGATGTAGGGCAAGGTGTGGTCGAACCTCGTCAACATCCACATTGTCATTTGTGTTTGATTTCTCTCCCCCTCTTCTTCCCATATTATGATTGTGATTTAGTTTGATTTGCATTGATTTGAAAGGTTTAACGAATCGATTTTAAACTTCTGTGATGCATTTTGTGATATCGACATTTTTTATTTTAACACCAATTCACCCCTCCTCTTAGTGCCTTTGAGATCCTACAATTGGTATGAGATCGAGGTTGCTATTGTTTCTTTTTTAATGATTTAATCATATTTTAGAGCATGACACTATTTTTTGAAGAAGGTTCTTCCATTTTCGACCCACCGGGTTATAAGAACTATTCCTTTTCTTCTTAGAAAATTAGAATGAATGTATATTTATGTTCAATTGATGTTGATATGTGGAAAATTATAGAAAATGATTTTGAAAATCCGAAGAATATTTTAAATGGTATTTCTATTAATCTTTCATTTTTTGAATATAACGACTTTCTAATGTCGATTGAAAAACTTGACTACAATGTCAAAAATGTATTTTATTCATCTACATTCTTATGGCATGAATTTTATTTCTAGATGTTACACTTCTCATGAGATTTGACAAGTTTTATTAAATAGTTATTAAGAGAGTAATGTTGACAAAAAGAGCACGTCGAATGTGGACAATGAAGGAAATGGTAGTTCTACATCTACGGCATCCAAAGATGATGTGTTATGCTTAATGAAAAAAAGTGAGTATGATGAGGTAACATCAACGTCATCTTGACTATTGATATCGCTTTTGATGTTCATAAAGAATTTGCTTCTTTTATTCAAAAGCATCTTTTCTTTAAAAAAAAAATGGAACATTAATGAATGAATATGTTGCTTTAAACAATGAGTTTGAAATTTTGAAAGAAGAAAGATATGCTTGTTTAGTTCAAAATGAAATATTGATTAATGATCTTCATGTTATGAAAAATGCTTTTGAAAATTTAAACAATATAAAGAATGCATGTTTAATTGAAAATGAAAATTTGAAAAAGAAAAATAACGCATATGCAAATGGAAATAAAAATTTGAAAAACAAAATTATTTCCTTAAAAAAAATCTTTGAATGAAAAACTTGATGTGCTTTTGAAAATCATTATCAATGAAAGTCTACAATTAATAATTGCAAGGTAGTTAAAAAGTCTATTGTCCATACATATTGTAAGAAAATTAATTTGAAAAAAAGATTATAAAAACTCACATGGATGCTACTTAAGTATTATTATTCTTTAAAATTAAAGAATACTAATGATCATTATTTGAGGAATAAACATTCTAATGATTGCTCTTTTAATGTTAAACATTCTAATGCTTCTCATCGTTATTATTCGAAATTGAGACATGTTAATGATCATTTCATTAGACCATCTACTACTTATCATTATTGTGGTGTTCATGATCACTATGCCTTCGAATGCAAAATTAAGAATTCCATCAATATCGGCATGAAAATGATGTGGGTTTCAAAAAGAATATTTTCTAACAAAATAAGACCCAAAGAAATTTATGTACCAAATGTTACGTAATTATTTTTTCAGATGTGCTTCACATATAAAGCAAATGATAAATAGAGTTGAAAATGTGAAGGCACGAATGTTATTGTAAAAGTATCATTTACTTTTTGATTTCACTCAAAATTTTAAAATCACTATTTCTTTGAAAAAAAAGGAACATATAAAATAGAAAAAAGAAAATTAATCATAGTGATATGGAGAACATGTTAAAATCTTCTAATTTTATTTTGACATATCATTTGATATCATTGTTCATCAAAGTTTTATGCAAAAATTTGATTCTTAATACAATTTAGACTTGTGCCTTTCATGACTTTTAGATCAATTTGATTTCATTTTGCCTTTATAAAATAGCCATAAATTTAGTGGGAGTTATTTTTACATATCACATATTTTATATATGAAAGAATTTTTTTGACTTTACATATTCTTATATGAAAAAAGGGGAGAATAACATTTTTTAAAGATGACATAATTAAGGAGGGGTTATATATTGTTTCTTATATGTTTTATGTGCAAATCATTTTTTGAAAAAAAGAAGAGGGAGAAATATGATATGAATATAACTCTATACGAAGAGTGCCTTACAATTAGTGCTTATATAAATATCTATTTAAGAAAAGTTAAGTTTTAGGGAGAGTAAAATTAATTTTACAAGATTTTATAATTTTTTCGCAACTTATATATTTTTTATATTTCTCCATTTGTCTTTATAAAAAGGGAGAAATAGTTTGAGCAAAATTTTAATGTCATATGAAATTATATTTTGATGATACAAATCTCGAAAAATTAATGTTGAAAAAGTTTAAATAAAAAGGGACAACTTTATGCACTACACTTTGATTAAATAATTGACACTGATCTCATTAGATTATGGAAGAATCATAAATATCAAAGTTGTACAGAATCCTGTTTACTATTCATAGAATTCAAGATTATATAATTTGGATAACTGTACAAAAAGTTATGATCAAAAGAGTGCAGAACGGTCAACTTGCCGGTCGACATAATAAAAGCCGATCGAGACTATATCGGTCGACCGATCTGGAGATACCGGTTGACAGATCAATATATGAGCTGTCCCAATCGGCGTTAAGACGATACTGGTTGACTTGTCAAAAGCTAAAAAAATCATACAACGGTCATATAGACCGGTCGACTAATCCATTAATGCGGTCGACCAGTCTACGGCTCAAATGAATAGTAACGATCAATTTTGAGAGAGAAATTTGTGAAATAAATTTTAGACGAATTTCCACACACTAGAGCCTATAAAAGGAGCGCAAAAATTAGAAGCAAAGGCACACATCCAAACATTAAAGAAAAACTTCAAATTATCAAAAGAATATCATTTTCCTTAAAATTTTCATTTTAGTCTTTCTCTTTTTTCTCTATTCTATTATTGTGAACTTGATATTGTAAAAGAGAAACAAATTGTTCAAAAAAATTGATAGAGCTCATGTGTAAAAGAGATTCCAAATCTTATCTCTCGAACGAGGAAAAAAATTAACTTGTCTTGCCTTTTGAAGTGGAGAAAATGTGGTTGGTGTAAAGGACATTTCTTCCTTGTCCCATTTGAAACAAAAGAAGAGTTTTAGTAGAATCTTTAGTGGTCTCGAGATCGAGAAGTCAGAATGGAGACGTAAATCAAGGTGTGGTCGAACCTCGTCAATAACCACATTGTCATTTGTGTTTGATTTCTCTCTCCCTCTCCTTCTATATTATGATAGTGATTTAGTTTGATTTGCATTGATTTAAAAGGTTTAACGAATTAATTTTAAACTTTCGTGATGTATTTTGTGAAATCGACATTTTTGATTTTAATACTAATTCACCCTCCCTTCTTGGTGCGGTTGGGAACCTACACACATGACTAAAGTTCCCATGTTTTAGTTAATACTATTACTAAGAACTAATCTTACTAAAAGTACATAAATATCTTAATTATAATTTTAGTATAAGTATATTCATTATACATTATAAGCATGATTTAATAATAAATAATCAATTTTTTTTTAAAATTTTCTATTTCATAATATTGTAATAAATAATTATAATAGTTTTATCCCAACCAAATACTTATTATTGTGAATTAGATTTTAATTTTTCCATTAGTTTCATTTTTAAAATTATTATTATACTGTGTCACATTTAGGGGTGTAAGAAAAACCCGATCGAACTACTCGACCCGAAAAAATCAAACTGAAAAAATAAAAAAAATTAGGGACTTGAATATAAATTAGGTTGATATTTAGTAAATAAAATTAACCCGCTAAAATTAGTGCCCCATCTAAAAGATTCGTATGGCCCTTGAAGCCCATTTTTTATTTATACAATTAATGCATATGCTATCAATTATTTTACTATAATCGATATAATATTTTTTGTATAAAATTTCATACTTTTCTATCACATTATCAAAATCTAATTTAATAACTTTAAAATTTTAGTAGTTTTATATAAAATTAAATATTTTTATATTAATTTTAGTTTATTATATATATATGTTTGAAATATAATTACATAAAAGTAGGGCCTCGAAAAAATTGACCCAGTTGAGGGTGATTTTTATCTTTTTAAAATAGTTTTAGGTGGTCTTTTTAATTTTAAAAACTGATCTGAAAAGCAACGGTTGATTTTTTTAATCGAAAATTTGACTCGACCCGAATTATTTTCACCCCTACTCACACGTATATTTGAAAAACATACTTATTTATTAATATATTATTAGAAATAATTTTATTTAATAATTGAAAATATTTTATTAATTAGTTATAATATTTTTCTTAGTATTGTATAAAAGTATAAAAGATTCATATTAATTAAGTGAATTATTGTAAACATTATAATTGTATTTATTATTTTATAATATTAACTAAATAAAATTGATGTATAATATTATGTTTATAATATAATTTTATTAATTAAAATTTTCAGTTGTTTTTAGGAAAATTATAAATAATCTAATTTATATTATATTTGGATCTTAAGATATTATTTACGTAAATTATAATATTAATAACATGTAAAATTTAAATAAAAAATAATATCAATATATTAGTGCACAACTTATTTTTTAATAAATTTTAAAATAATAATTATATATAATATTTATTATATGCCTATAATAATTATTTAAAATAAATAAATACATAATATTTTTTATTTACTATAATTTTATACCTCATAATATGATAAATTATATTCTTAATTCTTACTTTTCATTTAAACACTCACTAAAATTAATTTATCAAATCAACTTTTAAAAATTTTATTATTATATTTTTCATCCAAATACTAAATCTAAATTCTTTTATTTAATCGATTAGTTTTCGGGTGAAAACTGAAGTTTTATCATCCAAATACAACCATACAGTTGGGTCATATAATTTTATGATTATTTAGTGAGTAAATGAAATCTTATAATTTTTTAATAACTGACTATTTACAATTGTTGAAATTAATGAAAATTATATATATATATATATATATATATATATGTTTGTGTGTATAGAAAATATCAGCTCATGTTTGTTTGAGATGTGAAAATGATATTACTTCCGTAAAAAAAAAAAGATTTTGCACCGGATATCCGTGAAAGATCTTCATTGTATAAAATTATTAAAAGACGACTAATTCAAAGTAGATGAGATAGAACTATAATGATTTATTTCACAATGAAAATGTGAATTTGAAAGATCTAACTTGATTGTCTCGAAAATAATTTATGCATGTACAGGGGACTAGTTTATAATATATTGTACAATTTGGAGACAAATTTATTATCAAATAAAAGTTAGAGTAATAATTATGATGATAAGTACAGTGGAATATTATTTTTGACAAGAATATACCCAACAACACCAAGATTCCCACGGATTGATATCCCATACCTGCTGTCCTTTAGTTTGGTAGTGAACCTGGACATCTTTTGGGGTGAAGCAGCTAAGTCACATTTTGGTGGGTGGTCTGACGTTTGGAAATTTGTTCTGACAACCAAAATTTCAAGCACTAGTAGCTTGTTTTTTTTACAATGAGATAACAAAATTACATTCTGAATGAGTATTCACGTGGTAAAATTTTTATTATAGCTAACACGGTTGGTTGATCCATGTACAAATAAAAATTTAACTACAAAACTGATAAAGCTATTGATTTATTCGAATTTGTAGTGTTAGATAGAGTTTTTTCTTTATTTTTTCGTGTCTAATCACGACTTTCGAATTTTTCATATACCTCCTCTAAACTAGGTCGCTTTTTCACTTAAGTTCATCTGTGAACCTCTATTATTTTTTATTATTTAAATTTATGAAATGATCAAATTACTCTCGCACGATTCAGATAAGTGAGTTCCTCTTTTATTTGTTGATTTACATGTGCTCATATTTAACGTTTCCTTTTATGCGCCGAACATGGCTAATCCCCAAAGATTCTCCGGCATTGTCCTCCAACGAGCTCCAACGGCATTTTCCTCCGACGATCTTCCATCCATTGACATTCTTTGCTAGCGTTCTTCTCCGACTGGCGACAAAGCTTTCACAGTGTGTGCGACTGCAACATATACCTTCCTTAATAGGTTATTTGGTCATCCCCCGTGTTGTACTTGATCTTAATTTTGTCTTTTGTACATGCATTGGCAATTTCACCGAAAATGTACTATGGTCCCCTACTTGATGATTTGCATGTCGTTTTGTGCTATGGTCTCTTACTTCGTGCTATATATATAAATGTTTATTGTTAAATGAATTAGTGCATGCTGATTTGTGCTATAGTTCCCCACTTCACCCAACATATAGTGCCCTCCTACATGGTACTTGTTAAATGAATTAGAGGATGTTTTGTGATGTGGTCACCTAATGCAGCCACCTAGTTGTTTAGTTATAAAATGTTATCATGACATTTTCGACCCCATGGTCATCTTTTGTTTTAATGCAGCTGCATAAACAAAAGCATCGAGTATTATATATTGAAGTTCTACTATAATGGTCATTTTATTTATGATATGAGAAGTTTATACCAAGGTGGACAAGTTGCATTGTTTGACAATATAGATCCAAATACAATGTCGTGTTTTGAGATTCTTGATATGTTAAAACTCTTGATCTATCTTCTAATATTTTCATTTATCATATCAAATGGAACATCTTGGCATGAAATTAAATCTAACAATTATGTACTGAATATGTTCGCAACTTATGTGGAGGGTGGTGGCAATAAAATTCTAATTTATGTTGAGGCTGATGTTGATGTTGTTCCATTACAAAGTGACACATTCTCAACATTTTTTGAGAATACTTCAACAAATAAAAAAATTATTGTAGTTGAACCAAATGAAAACTCAAAGGATCATGATGTAGATGTTAGGAAAGATGTTCAGAATCCTTGTATTGATGTTAGTATCTCTGATAGCTCAGACCTTGAATTTGTTATGATCAAGAAATGTGGTACAAGTAATGCATCAGGAAAACATGGAGGAAGCTTTATGTCGGTAATGATGAGGATAGTGAAATTTATGGAGAATAATTGAGGAAAATGATGTCATTTCTCATTTTTAATGAAACAATTAATATGCAAAATCATATATTAAAGTTGGGAATGATATTTATCAATGTAACAATATTCAGAGAAGCATTGGAAGCAAATAATAGAAAATTAGATTATGAGATGTACTTAAAAAAATGAGAAGTCAAGAGTTATAATTGTTTGTGCTGAACCTGAATGTCCTTCTAGAATTCATGCATCTAACTTGCATGAAACCATAACATTTCAGATCAAGAGCATTCAAAAACACATAATGCATTCACGAAGTACAATGTCAAACCTATCAACTCTACATGTGTTGCTAAATATTTTCTTGATAGGTTGCTACATAAGAAATTTAGATTTGTAAATCAGAATGAAATGAATAAAAATTAGGGTTAGGGTTTATAGAATATGCATCTTGAAAGAATGTCTTAAACTGAAACATCAGACCAGATCATCGAGAAGAACGCAAGAGGAGAACATAAGATGAGAATGTCGGAGGAGAAAGCCAAATGAGCTCGTCGAGGGAAATGCTAGAGGAGAACTTTTACACTGTGTTTGGCACATCAAGGAGAAGGGAAGGAAATGAGAGGAAAGGAAAAATGGAAAAAGAGAAGGGAAATTTTACACATCAATTTGGAGTTGTAATAAAATAGCACAAATGAAGAGAAATGGAGGGGAAAAAATGGAGATTCCCCTCCTTTAAAATTCTATCCAAACAAGGAGAAAACAAATTTTCTCTTCCCCTCCCTCTCTTTACTCTCTTTTCACCTCAATCTAAACACAGTGTTAGAGACCTTCCATGGTGGTGAGTGCATTTAGGTCAACAAAAAAAAATAGGGAGCTCATTTATCTGAACTACACGAGGATAATTTGGTTATTTTATAAATAAAAATAATGAAAATTAATTAAAAAAGTTAACAAAGGTTGACAAATGGATCTAGGTAAAAAAGCGACATGGTTTAATAGAGGTTTGCAAAAAATATGAAAGTCGTGGATAGATGTGAAAAAAATCATAGTTAAGAGAAAATCAAAGGAAAAAATCCTTTTGTTCTGGACAACCAAAATTTCAAGCACTAGTTGCCTTTTTTTAAGAATGAGATGACAAAATTACATTCTTTTTTTCGGTTGCAACCCATTAATATCCAGGGCTACTACCACCTGACTAATCCGGTATTCGGAGCTCGAGCGATTATGATAATACTCCTGACCAATGCGACGACTTCAAATATCGATCTCGGACGACTATTTGATTCATATATGAATAATAAATTTAACTCTAAAACTAATAAAGCTATTGATTTATCCGAATTTGTAGCACTGGATAGAGGTGTAAAAAATCTCACCAATTCCAAAAACTTAACGGTTTTGAAAAAATCGAAAAAAAAAATAGAGGATCAAATATGATTGACTTTTTAATAGAACGAAATTGACTCATTTAAATTAGGGTTCCATGCAAAACAATCGTAAGAGCCTATGAAGTCCAATTCTATTTATTATTTATGTAATTAATTTATAAATAATTATTTTTATTATTAGTACAATAGTTTTTTTATATAGTTTAATATGTTCCTATTATATTACGAAACTCTAATTTAATAGCTCTAATGATATATCTTGTATTAGTTATAAAATGAAATACGCTAATATTAATTTAATTTATTATATATTTTTTGAAAACTATTATTTTACTAAAATAGTGGTCCAAAAAATCATTCGAAAAATTGATTTGAGGGTGATTTCTTTCCAAATGATTTTAAAGTGCTTTTTGTAATTTAACAAATTGACTAGAAAAATAGTGGATGATTGTATGCAATAAAAAAGTCGACGACCTGAACAACCGGCCGTGAAAAATCTTTTATTCGATTAAAAAAATGATTTGGATCTTGGTACGAGTTTACGGATATAAGAATAAAAATCATTTGTGTTATAGTAGGCCGATAACATATATGAAGAAATTTGACTCTCGTTTTAAATGGCTTGCTTAATTTTGTAAAAGGTGTCCTTAATACCACTTCATAATTTTTAATGTCACTCCACTTTTACTCATTCTACCCTTACCTTTTAAAACTATAAAATCTTTTATAATAATGAAAGATCAAGAGTCTTCTCTTTCTCTTTTCAACATAAAATTTATTATTTTATATTAATTAGCATTAAAAGTCTTTATTTTTTTTATAATATTAGAAGATCAAAGATCTTTTTCTCTTTCTTAAAAAATAAGATTATTATTTTAAATGATTAACATGAAAAAATTTTAACATTATAATTTTTACTTTGTATATAATTAATAATAGCGTCTATATTTTATTCAGCTTATTTAACATAGCGTCACATTTTAGTGTCATAATAAATATAAAAATATTAAATAAGCTGAATAAAATATAAGATTGTGATACAAAATAAAATATAGTAAAACAAAGTAAAAATTACAATATTAAAAACTTTTCATGTTAATTATGTAAAATAATAATTTTATTTTTGAAGAAATAGAAAAGGGTTCTATGATCTTATAATATTATAACAAATAAACACTTTTGATGTTAATTATTATAAAATAATAAATTATGTTGTTGGAAAAAGAGAGGACTCTTCAACTTCCATTATTAAAAGAATATAAATTGATTTTATAGTTTAAAAAAAGTAAGAACAAAATGAGTAAGAGAAGAGTAATATTAAGAATTATGGAATGACATTAAAGACACCATTATGTTATTTGCAATAAGATTTATATAATTAGTTAAATGATCCGCACTGAAATTTCTGCACTCGCGTCCACTCGGCGGTGGTCCGGTGGCCTGTTCCATTTCCCAAATCAATTAAATTGATTCGCTTCCGAGTTCCTACTTCCGAGTTGCACACCAAAACCCACTTTTGTCTCATTTCCTTCATCATCTGCTCGTTTGTTTTACCCGACCAAACTTTGATTCTTTCTTTGTACAACATCGACGTCGCCGCGCCAGTCGACTGCGGACCTTTCTCTCTCCCCCCTTCGTGTAAATACTAAATAGCCACCCCAGAATGCTTCTACGATTCCATCGTCTCCTTCCCCTCCGGCGCCCGTCCTTCGCCTTCCCTTCCTCTTCCTCGTTCTCGGGCCTCCTGAGGAACCCGTCTACCGCCGTGCCCGCTTCAAGATCGCCGATACTGTTCGGATCGAGGGCAATGGCAGCTTACGCAAGCGCCGCCGGGAGCTCGTCGTCGCGGCTCCTCTTCAGGCAGCTCTTCGAGAAGGATTCCTCCACCTACACTTACCTCCTCGCCGACCTCGGCCACCCCGACAAGCCCGCCGTGGTGAGGGTCTCTGTCCTTTGCTCCTCTTCAAGGGCCTGTTTGAAACCAATAGTTCCTGGACCTCGATTCTTCTTCAAGTTTTCAGATTCCGGCTAGAATCGGACGCTTGGGTTGATTGATCGCCTTTCATTTCCCACATTTCTGTTCTAAGTATTTCGGTGATTTTTTTTTCTTTATTAGTTTTGATAATTGGAAAAAGTTGATCATGGAATATATGCATATTAGAGATGGATCGGGTCGAGTTAATTTCTCTAATATTTTCAAATGATTCATGCACTGCGTTACTAGGATTTTATTATCCATACCAATCACAGGGAATCTCATGTTGTAGGCTTGCACTACATGTACATCACATGCCCTTACGAGCTTTCCTCAAAAGACGAACAAGTGTTAGATTGAGAAGCACATCCAAGTGTTACCCCCAAAACTATGTATTTGCACCTGAAACTTATTGTCGAGGAAATTGGCAACAAAACTTGTCTTTATGAGTGAAATGTTTCCGTATGCATCTAGTATCTCTCTCATGTCTCGTCTACCAGAGATTCACTCTAGTTCCGCATATGAGAAGTCTACTAACTGAAAATTCCCTATGTTCAGCAGCTAGAAGTTAGAATACGGTAATGATGATCCACGAGGTGTAATGCTCTCCATTGCATTCTTAATTATTCTCCAAGAATGCATTAAACCAAAACCCATTTAATTCAAAAGCTCAAGAGCCAGCTTGAGAACCTATATCTGGATACTTGCATGGATGCATTCTTGTTTCTTTTTTTTTTTATCAAATCATCATAGTTTGGTACTTTTAGTTTGATTTCCTTAGAAGTTTTCCAGATATTCTGGGGTTACAAATGAAAAATTCTTATTTGGAATTTGAAAGTTCATTGTAACTCCATGATATATATTTTAAGTAGTGCCTTTATGCTTTCATCAGTTGGTTGATCCAGTGGATATTACAATTGACCGAGATATACAACTTATTGAAGAACTAGGCTTGAAGCTTATATATGCTATGAATACTCACGTACATGCTGATCATGTCACCGGAACAGGATTGCTAAAGGTAAGTTCTATTCTTTTGTTGCTACCTCACTGATAGCTTGCTCACATGGTTACTGATGCTTTATCCTGCGCAAAAATATTAGGACTCACAAAATCTGGCTTCCTAACATTTCTCCATTGCCAACAAATTGGCAACACTTGATGCTTTATGACTCACCAAGTGAAAGTACCTTGCAGACTAAGATACCAGGTGTGAAGTCTGTTATCTCGAAAGTTAGTAAAGCAAAAGCAGATCATTTTCTTGAGCATGGCGATAAGATATATTTTGGCGACCTTTTCCTGGAGGTACTATGACATCTTTCTTATTCATTTATCCCTTGGGTACCTTTCTCCAAGCATTTTAAACATACTGTTGTGTTTGCTTCCCATATGACTTTCTCTTAAACGACATTCACAGTACATTCTCATTATTCATTCCCAATAAACAGTACATATAAGATTTATTTGCTTGCTCACCTATCTGATAAATTCTGTTTTTTTTTGTTTGCATCTATAAGGAAACTCCGCCTATGTTTTATAGCCGGTCCCAAGTCCGAATAAAGGAGGAGGGTTGTGTTAGGCCTCGACAGTCAGCGTAAAACCCTGTCGAATCTCATGAACATGGATCAACGAATGCGGAATGACGTCATCCATGTAGCCGACCCCACCTAGTGGGATAAGACTTTGTTGTTGTTGTTGTAGCATCTATAAGGACTGAAATCATCCTTTCACCTGAATGTGCTTTTTTGGTTTTAGTCTATTCCTGGACATTGTTGAAGTACAGAAAAAAAAGCAAACGAAATTAGAATATTGGACTTCTTACAGACCTTTGCTAATAATACAAACATCTGATAACTCCCTTGCTTCTAATGATGCATCACTGGTACTGGAAACTTTCTTCTCAATGAATTGGAACAAAATCCTGAATGAATCTAAGAATAGGTTGTGAAGCTTTAAAAAGAATTGATTGATTTCTATAACTCAAAACTATGTAGGTACGCGCCACTCCTGGTCACACTGCAGGTTGTATCACCTGTGTAACAGGAGATGGACCCGAGCAGCCTTCTCCAAGGATGGCTTTCACCGGTGATGCTTTGTTGATACGTGGCTGTGGAAGGACAGACTTTCAGGTCCTCATACTTGCAATATTCTTTCAATGACACTTTCATAATGTCATATTATAAAATAATTGTGTTAACATATGTGGAGGAACTATTGCAAAGAAGATATCTGGCAGCCATGCTTGTTATTCTGACCTTTGTTATATATTTCGTATTCATTCATACAACTCATTGCATCTTTATCATTTTAGCAATATTTAGTGTTTGGTGCTTGTTTTTGTGTATAATATTTAAATGAATTGCAACATCTATTTACAGGGAGGAAATGCAAACCAGCTTTACCAATCTGTACATTCACAGGCATGTAAACAGGGATTTCTTTCATGATGTTCTAAAGCTTGTTGCAAGTATCTTTTCAATCTTTCTTATGGTTTCCTGTCACTTTCAGATATTGTCATTGCCGAAGGATACTCTCCTATACCCTGGTCATGATTACAAAGGCTTCACCGTAAGCCGAACCTGCCTTATTTGTTTCCAGAAACTTTCTTTCTTTCTGAAGGAATCCAAAAAGTCCTCTTTTTGAACCAGCAGTTTACATAATTTCAGAGTTGCTTAAACAATTTGATATGCATTATCTGCAGGTTACTACTGTTGAAGAGGAATTGCTCTACAATGCCCGCCTAACAAAGGATGAGGTAAATTATGAACTGGTTAATTTCACTTATTTCCTGATGATAGATTTTAGTTACTCAGATATAAGAGTTCCTATATGTAAAAGTTCCTTTCTAGGATATTCCAGCAGCAGATATCATTGAATATCTGATGCCACTTTAATAATCTTTACTGGCTAATATGTTCATTTTTAGGGGGAAGGGAATATAACTTTCCTTTGTTGAGTCATCTGTTCACACACAGGATTTGTACTTGGGACTCATATTGATGAAAATATTCAGAACCCTAGTATAAGTGGAAAACGACATGAATTCTGTATGGATAACAATGCCGAGAAATATGATGGTTAGTGTCTGATTCTTTTGATGAGTCAGTTTACAGTTTCTCATCTAAGTTCCACTTCCGCATATTACTTTCATATCAATCGCTGCACTGTGAAAACTGACCACCCATGATGAAATATTTAAATGAGATAGTAACAAGCAATGAAATTTTTTTTTTGGGGTGGGGGGGGTGGGTGTAGTTAATGCATCTTGTTTGTGATGGACATGTACATGTTATTAGTATGTAGTTTCATTCATAAAAAAGAAACAGAGGAAGAAACAAGAAAACCAAAAAGAAGAACAAGATGCTTACCAATGTCCCTTTTATCAAAATGCATGTCTTATAGTGTTCCATCTTCTGTTTGCAGGAGACATTCAAGAATATAATGGACAGTAAGTGATTGCTTCATTCCAGTGCTCAAAATATTAATTCATTAACTTATGTTGCTCGTACCTATCCTTTTATTGCAAGTGAACTCACACACCGTCTTTATCTCTTGTTCAGATCTAAACTTGTCTTATCCTAAGATGATTGATGTGGCAGTACCAGCTAATCTGGTCTGTGGTCTGCAGGATACACCTGCAACCAGATAAAGCATAACCCAGCACACTTTATCTTTTTTTTTCTCTCCATCTCGTGCAAGAGGATACGGACGCATATATCATGTATGTTTTCCATATGTCCGTGATACATGAGGTGCAAGTATATTGATTAGACAATATCAGAAGACTATGTAAAAGGTTTGGTACTCGAGAAATAAATTGTTGCGGAGCTTGAAGCTCGTAGTGTTACCAATTGAATCCTTCAACATTACGCCATCTAACTCTTCATAGATATCGTTGTATAATGGTATTCATGTTTCGTTAACACTTCAGCTAAGAGCTCACTATTCCAAAATCTTCTATTCACATTGTATATTTTCCTAGATAATAAATCTATCTATAATTCTATATGTTGTAGGAAGTTTCCAAGGGGGACCGTGTTAACAGATAAGTAGATATTACTTGCAATCTAACTCATCGCAAAGCCAACTATAAAATTGTAGCTGTTCTTCCAACTTTCTTGGTTAGATGATTGATGAAGAAAACATCCACTAGTCGGTAGTCCGTCTTATTTTCAAACATTTGATTAACCCAGCACTAACAAATGAACGCCCACTTCTTCGTGTTCGTTACATCATTTCTGATCATGATTGGAAGGTAATATCACACTATTGCGATGTGTAATGAGACAAAAAAAAGTTTTACCTCGATATCTTTTCAAATAAATTGTTTTTCAACTTTTTGTACATTTAAGGCAGATATTGTTTAAAATTAAAGTTATCTAAATAACTTATCATCTATATTTAATGTATTCAAGTTTTCTTCCAATGTCTCAAACAATAGAAACTTTAAAGTAATTGTATTTATTGTGTAAAATTACCAAAAAATTTAATCAAATTGAAGATTAAAACTATGTACTTTTTTTCCTTTCTCTATTACTCTGATTGAACGGACATGTATTTTAAGTTTTCTTTTTTCGGTGTTGACATGTATTTTAAGTTCTTAATTAATTAACACCGGAAAAAAAATACACGTGTATTAGTCGCACGGAAAAAATACTACCATTTAAGTGGGCCCAAAATTGTAGCCTATCAAAAATTGGGGGGCCACTTTTAAGTTACACGTATGATCTGCCAGGCGTACGTCAACGAGGGGGAAGGCGTTTTGTCCTCGTGATCCTTGGAGGCAATTACCTAAACAGTAACAAGGCAGAACGAGAGGAACGAGTCCGAGGATGACCTCGAAGGAGGAGGGAAAGATCCGCGCCGAAGCGATGGCCGGCGCGGCAGGTGGCTCCGGCGATCCTCGATACCCTCCGCCGCTTCCTCCGCAGCAATTCCAGTATCAACAGCAGCAGTACCAATATGGGACGTTCGGCACACCCGGCTATTCCCAGCCGGGGATCGGGTTCCCTCAGCATGCCCCTCCTGGGGGCATCGCTGTTCCTTCCACATCGTCTTATCCTCCACCTCTTCCTCCTCGTATTTCTGTTCCTCCTTATCGCACAGGACCCCAATATTTCGCCCATGGCTACCACACAATTCAAGGTATATCTTCTTCGAGACATTGATCCCAAACTTTGTTCTGAGGAAAAATAATTTGAATTTGTTATGCGTTTAGATTATCGGGCCCATACGAATTCATCAAGATCGTGGGGTGGTGGGGTGGAATGGGGTTGGATTATGAAACTATAAGAATGATATTTCAGATCGTCGAGGAAACTATTTGCTTCTTGGTTTAGGATCTTGAAATGACTCATATAGATTATTCACGCTTCTTGTGGTAATACGAAGTTAATTATAATACGTCTGTTTTGGTATGCGCTAGACAAAAATGCGAGGTACTTTCATTATTTTAACTTCAGTGGTTTGACATGACGAGAAGATAGTTTTTAAATTTAGCTTATTGGTTGGAAGAAACTTAAGAATCAGTTGAAGGCTGCGTCGCTGGAAAGCATTGGATTAAAGAATCTGCTTAGTCCAGAGCTGTTATATCTTTTATCCAGGATTTAGGTGTCTTGAAGTTGCATAGTGTTGATCTGCATTCTCTGTCCAAGTCTCCATTTAGACATTAATTTAGGCAGTCAATGAATCATAGAATTGCTATATTGTTTATAGTTTACTCCTGAGAGAGGAATCAACAAGAGTTAACACATGTTCCAATGTTTGATGGGTTTTCCCAGGCTCACTAAAGTTTTTGTTTCTCCCAATAGTTTCAAAGAGTTCTATTTGGTATAGTTTCAAAGAGTTCTATTTGGTTTGGAGCTCTCGCAGTAAATTGCTGAAGGAACTTCAATTTGCTGGAGTGTTGATTTATACAACTCAGTGTAGAATGCCTTGGTTTGCAAAAGGGCTTTATTTATAGGGGAAATGCCCCTACGTTGCAGCCTTTTTGATGTATGGATGTGGAGCGCTTTTCGGCCGTGGGCATCCACGGCTGTGCAAGCGGCAGTGCGCGATGGTGACATTGCAGTGCTTCGGCTGTCTCTCCCATGATACAAGCATCATCCTCTCCAACACATCCCCCACCTCCTCCTCCCGTGGTCAGGTCCTTTTGCTCTTTCGCCACTGCGGCCTTATCAGCATCGATCTCAATGACCACCTCCTCCTCCTTGGCAGGGAGCTTGGATTTCAGCCTTGCGAGCCCAAAATCCCTGGTCATGCTCCAAAGCCGGAAGATGTGTCGCATTTGATGCAAGAAAAAGGACAAGATTAGTAGATGTCCAAGCAGCATTTGGCCTTGATCGGGTCTGAGCATAAGCTAAAAGGATTGGATGTTTTCTCCTACAGATATCAAATTTACCAATTATTCAATAAGAACTGGGTGCAAAACTCTAAGATTTTGTCTATCCTCGTATTGCAGTTAGAAGGTCAAATGATTCACGTTTCAAACATTCCATCTGTTTCTTCCCTTTTTGTGGTTTTAAATCAAAGGCAGTTAGCAAATGAATATTTGGGAGACTCTTTTGGGTATTAATTTGCAGAGAGAGTGAGATCATATTAAGGAAGAAAATCTTTGTTTATAGATGTATAGTTATCAAAAAGATAGTTCGAAAGTTGTATCAGTAGACACAGAGCTTGGATACAGTTTCCCGATAGCCGTTTTCCCGGAACAAGCTTCCGCTTTCCGAGGGGCTCATTCATTCTTGGAAAAAGAGGGGAGTTCCAGATGAGATGGAAGAGTCTGTGGATTGACCCATGGACCCACTTCCAGGGCAAGACAAAAGACAGGACACACTTCCAGGTCCAGTCGGGTCCAAGTTTCTCTGAAAACATCTAACAAGAGGAAGAGGACACGGAGATTCTTAAGGCACCGGTATGCATCCTCCGGGTGAGCAGGAGAGCGTGGCAGCATGTGAGTCTGGTCACTAATCGAGGATCCTCACGCGAGAAGAAGATGACTCTGGAAGATGCTCACTTGAGGTGAAGAGTCTGAATTGTAACACGACTCTTCTGTTTAGGATGACATGAAGCCAGCCGCGACTCTTCTGTTTAGGAATGACATGAAGCCAGCCGTCGCTCTCTTCATCTATGGTGTAGAAGCGCTCCGTAGGGATGCGTTACTTTTGTGCAACGTAGGTTCCTTAAATCCTTATTTATATGATCTTGAATGTACTTATATGCTTCTTCCATGGCAACTACATGCCCAGTGGATTCTAGAAACAGCAAATTCATCTTTAGATATTCATCCTTTTCATACATGACTTAGTCAATATGCCATTTATATTCATTTGGTTTTAACTTGATTAATTTTTTCTAATTGAACTATTGAGCATTGATAGCTAAGAATATAGCTTCATAAGATGTTTTAAACAAAACAAATATATGTTTCATCTTGTATGAAACCTTTATCCATTTCTTGCTAAATTAGAATGGTCGAATCCACCCTTATGAGACCTTTTGGTGTCTATATGCTATAGAGAGTATCAATCATGGAGTTTATTCATTTATCTTTTTTTCATTGGATATTTAGGTTATACTGCTGTTGCTGAAGGTACACCTTTGAGAATGCCACGTCTTCCATGTTTTGGAATTGGTATTGGATGGTTTCTGTAAGTATTTTCTTGGTATCGGAATCTTTAATTTCTGTCTAAAGTTTCTTTTCGACAAGCGAGGTTATTGCCTATATAAAAGTATTTGCACCTAGATATTTAAGCTACAATTTTTAATCCACTTAGGAATAAAGTGCTTTTCTTCTCCTGAAGGTTTATCCTTGGTTTCTTCCTTGCTGCTGTTCCTTGGTATGTTGGAGCTTTTGTTCTACTATGTGCAAGAATTGATTACAGAGAGAAACCAGGATTTATAGCTTGCACCGTTGCAGTAAGTAACAAGCTCATGTATCATCTACTTCTCCTATTTCCTATGACATACTTCATTAGAATCTTTATCCTTCTATAGTTACTTGCAAGTTTTGGTTTAGTATTATACTTCTGCATTCTCTTTTTTTTTTTCCTTTTTCTGAGAGAAAAAAAGAATAGAATGCAGAACATATCCTAAATTCTTAATTCTTTTTTCTTTTTTGTTAGTAAGGAGGTTTAAGACCTAGTACGAAATAAATAAATTGAAAAGTAAAGGAACACATAATTCTCACTGATAAGAGTTGAATTTGAAATCTCTTGACCTACCAGTCAAGGAGAATATTACTTCACTATGTTCTTGTTCTATCTAAATTCTTTATTTAGTTAACTCAATCAATGGAAATGTTGGCTCAAAGTTTATTAGAAAATTTCCATCTACTTTATATCAAAATTTCAAACTTAATAGAAGTTTTTTTAGGGGAAAACTTAATAGAATTTACTTGATCATATGCGGTTTGGCATGGGGAGAGCATTACTGCAAGATTAAGATGCTCATGATGATGAGTTAAGCGTTTGCATTGTGGAAATAGTTGTTTGTCAAACACGGAGGAAAGACTGTATATGTATACAACTGATTAATTAATCTTCTTGGATCAATGTTTTCTGTCCCCTTCTCTCTTCCATACTTTATTTTTCCTTGCAGCACAACCTTTTCTAGTATTACCTTACAGCGCACTGTAGAAAATAACTCACCAAACGCTTTGATTTCACACAGGCCATTATTACTGCAGTTGCTATCATGTTCGGGGCAACAAAAAGAACAGCGATGGCTGTGTCATGAACTCATACCTGTACTGTATACAACTGATCGTTATTCATCCAACCATATGTACATTGCTGTTTCGTTTTTTCCTCATTGGTTGATGGCTGCCCTGATTAACACTTGAAACTAAATGTGTTTTTGATAATACTATCGATATTCTTATTCTTCCCCGTCAGGTGATCCGAATTCCCATCACTGACTAACTTGCTATTTTGAGTAGGCATGACCTCTTTAAATCTTCATGCTGCGTGTTTCTTGCCCGCCTACGCTTTTGACGCTTTTGATGATCGCCCCGACATAGACGCCAACCTAGCATTTGTGATAATTATTTGCTTGGTACCGCCTTGTTTGTGCAAATTGAAAATGTAATAAAAATGATAACTTTAATTTTGATTAAAAAAACACTGTTTGTTCTCCTTTGGCTGGAAAAAAATTATGAACGTTAAAAACTAAAAAGCTGTAAACTTTGGCTCATTCTAAATACAAATAAGAGGTCTGAAATATTTTTTCTTTGGATTTACTGAGAGAAGGAGTAGAGATGCTTATAATTTAAAGCAATACTTCAGGAACGAAGGAAGATGGTAACTACTCTGTATTAAAACATGTTAATGTTATTCGTGTTATTTAAGTTTTTTTTGAACATTTAATATTCATGAATGATATTTAAAATAACGTTCTAAAGACCAGTTCATAAAATTTTACCTCTTCGAGGGTTCATTATTCTTTATGGTTATATTAATAATTTTTTAGAGTCTTAATTGGATATTTATTTTATTTATTATGGTATTATACTGTTATTATTATATTTACTTGCATCCACATCGCAATATGATAATCTCGTAAGATGTTCTTTTATCGCACGTTAGGCATCATTAAAAAAGTGCCTTATCCAACCGGGTAGTGAATTGTGTCATGTGATCATTTGGCCGGAGTTTATCTATATCATTTTTGTTTGAATACCGAAATAATCGGATGTTAATAATCCTGATCATTGGATTACCAAAACTTTGATTGGGGTGAGACATTTTAAAAAAAGTGCTCTTACCTCCAAAATAGAGACGCCTTGATGTGGAGAATAGGGGTGTTTATGACTTAATTTAATTCGGATATTGGTCGGATCCGGATGATTGATATTTTTTTATCTTTTACTTTCTAATTTAATTTTAATTATATTTGATTTAATTTTTAAAAAATAAAAATATTTTAAGTATAAAATAATAAATATTCATGAAACTTAATTTATTATTTATAAAAAAATATTAAATAATGTGAAAAAGTCAAAAGAATTAAAAAATGACGGTCCAATAATTCGACTCGACTCAATCAGAATCAAATAAGGTTGGACCGAATTTGTTGTCCTCAAAGGGGGTAGAGCCAACTCGACCAAACGTCCGTTCCAACCCGTTCCGAAAATACTCTTAGTGATATTTTTAACTGTTTAAATAATATAGCGATATTTTTAAACTATTTTAATATTACCAGCCTTCTCTTTTCTCGAAGCAATTTTGCGCGTGTTTTCAATTACTTTAAGATTTAAAGAGACTTTTACTGTGTCACGCAAAACGATGGAATATCACTTAATTATCTTATTTAGTATGTACGTCTTTTTTTATTAAACTATTTTTTATCAATAGGTGTCAGGTTCAAAATTTTATATAACTAAATTGGATACTCAAATAATAAATTCGTGAGTTAAGATATTAGGCAAACATATATTTATATTTTTAAAAGTAAAATAGTATGTTTTGATACTAATATTTGTAACATTCATAATAACTACTACAAACTAGTCATAAATAATCAGTGATGTTACTAATAATATATAATAACAACTATATTATAAATCAAATTATTTCTTAAGCGATGTTCTAGATGGACACACTGTAGATTAATACTTAGTAAATACTTATATTAATTAATCCAGATTAAAAATGAATTAAAATTTAAAAAATAAAATTGATGTGGTAATCCAAAGAATTTTAATCTTACATAGTCACGTAGGACGGATCTTTCCCTCCGAAAATGTTATGTTTTCCATCTGTCTGTAGTGGGCCAAATGTAAGAGACGACACCAACTCGGTTCCATCGTCAACCCAAACAATTCGGCCCATTTAGGGTTTTTTTTCACTGTTGTCCATCAAACGGCAACGCATAAAACACGACGACGCCGTGCCTCCACTTCCAGTACCCGCTTGGAGATCGAGTGCAGCGGCCGGCGGCGCTTCGAACGAGAGCGAGGGGGAGGGGAGTGATTACGTCAAGATGGTGGCATACAGGGTGAGAATTCTTGTCGTCTTACTCCATTTACTCGCTTCGTTTTACTTCATTCTCTCTTCAATCTCTCCGTCGCTGTGTTCTTTTTGGTTGCGATTTTATTGGATGCCCTGGATCTGCAAATAGAATGTTATTGAGTGTATTTGGTATCGTCACAGTTCCATCAGTACCAAGTGGTCGGCAGGGGGCTGCCCACGGCCACCGACGAGCACCCGAAGATATACCGCATGAAGCTGTGGGCTACCAACGAAGTACGTGCAAAGTCCAAGTTCTGGTAAGCGCACTTATACGGCTATCGGCCTAAAGATGCTACTGTGTTTGTATTATAATATCCTTAAGGCAGGATTTCGAATATTGCATATCAAACATGTCTAGCTTCGTAAAATCCTGAGTGCAGCCAGTTTTATTGTGTTCGTGCTCTTTGTGGTTTGTTTAAGGTATTTCTTGAGGAAGCTGAAGAAGGTCAAGAAGAGCAATGGTCAAGTTCTCGCTATCAATGAGGTGCTTCTTCTCTTAGTTTCCGTTCTTCCTTTAGGTTTTCGTTTTTAGATGTTTAATTTTGATTGCTGCGATCCGCAAGACCTAAATCTATATATTCCTGGAAATGCAGTTTTCACTGTATCCAACGCGATCTTGACGAAACTAAGTAAAAGTTCTCGTTCATGATTTGTTTTGTTTTCTGATGAATAATCTTGATGTTCTCCATTTTCCTGTTATAATGTTATATTCATGATAGCATTCTATGGATCGTGCTTATGGTTTAATGTTTGAATTTTAGATCTTTGAGCGAAATCCCACCAAGATAAACAACTATGGCATTTGGCTGCGGTACCAGAGTAGAACTGGTTATCACAACATGTACAAGGAGTACCGTGATACTACTTTGAATGGTGCTGTTGAGCAAATGTACAATGAGATGGCCTCTCGGCATCGGGTAAGGTTCCCTTGCATCCAGATTATTAAGACAGCTACAATTCCTGCCAAGCTTTGCAAGAGGGAGAGCACTAAGCAGTTCCATGACTCCAAAATCAAGTTTCCTTTGGTTTTTAAGAAGGTTAGGCCTTCAAGCAGGAAGTTGAAAACCACATTCAAGGCATCAAGGCCGAACTTGTTCAAGTAACTCTTCTCAGTTTTCAAGTTCTCGCAAATTGTCATTTGATAGATGTTGCACTCAGTTGAAACATAGCAGTTTTGTTCTGTAGTATGAGCTACATCTAGCGATATTCTGTTTGCCTAATTTGTTGCTACACTGCTTTAATCTAGTGAACTTCATTGTCATTTCTGATGTCATGTTGACTAAATTTAAGTGGAATGAAAACGTTGAATGAATTGAGTAGATCATCCTACTACATAACTCGGTAAAATGAATGATGCTTTTGAATCCAATATCCTCGGATCTTTTTGAAATAGTATTCTCACCCAAATAAAGTTTCGTCCAAGGCACAATGAGTTGTAATTGTTTCTGTGGTCTATCGCATTATGAAGTATTATGTCGCCCATTTTCATAATTTAATTGGAACACTTTTTTGTTCATAAAGTTGGTGCCTTGTTTGTTTCTTCCATCTCGACATCTGTGCCTTAATCTATTTAATCTTTTCCGTAGCATCTAAACAACTTATTAATGTTAGATTTTATCGGGTTTTATGTTTTTTTATGCTTTTCTTTTACTAATTCAACCAGGGGAAATGTTCTAGGGCAACTTTGCCAGAGGAAATCAATTTTTGATTTGGCTTCCTCTTTTTCCCTGTTGCCCATAGTTTCTGCATTGTGCTTCAGTTTCCTTTGCTTCTAATAGTCAATGGATGTTGCACTTTGCTTACATATCAAACTGTATTTATTTCACTTTTCTCTGGCAACTTTGCCGAGGTTACCAATTCCAGTTTGGTTTTCATTTTTTCCCTGTTGCCTAACTCCTTCATAATGTTTCAGATCTATTTAACTTTTTAATGACTATTAATGGGCGTATCCAATTGCTTAAATATTTATGATCTTTAAATCCTCTTGGCTAAATCCTTTGGTTAAATATTTATATCTTTTAGTTAACTTTCATTTTTTCACTATTCATGAGATCAATTTTTTTTAAAATGACAACTTTATTCTTTGTACTTTTTGTAGAATAAATGTTGCGTTTGATTATAACTTGCGGAATATATCAATTAACGCCTTAGTAGTTAGATATTTCGAACAACTAATCGTCTATTTTTTGACCGAGGTCCTTGTTTGTGATACATGATTTCAGGATTATCTCATCGATGATTCTTCATGCATTCATGAATAGTATATATATATATATACGTGAATTAATTAACTATTAAACATTTAATATTTATTTATACTCTTTTAATAATTAGTATAACAACCCGTGCGATTTTACAAATTTTTTAAATATCATTAAAAAGGTAATAAATTAAATTTGTGACATTATTATTTAGTATCAATGTATATTAAAGAAATTGAACATTGTTATACCTTTGCATCATATTTAGAAATACTTTTTTTTATAAACTATATTTTTTATTCCATTTGTTACTTGATAGGGGTGAGCACGGACGGACGATCGCACCAACTCAAATTTCTCGGGTCGGGACCGGGTCCAAATTATAAAAGCTCGGACTGTATCCCGATTTTATTAAATATTTTAAAATATTATAATTATTCTTATTTTAATTAAATTTTATATTTTATTATATATATGTATATATCTTTATTGTTTTATTTTTTATGGTCAAATTGGGATAATCAAGTATTTTCTAATTTTTATTCTAGTTTAATCGGGACACCAGGGCAAACCAGATTGAGATCGAGATGATGTAAATATGATTTTGCTCATCCCTATTATCTGATCATTTTCATCATAAACTAAAATTTTTGAGGCATTATCTACTTGTTACATGTGAAAGAGCTATAAAATTATCCGTGTGAAAATATTGTTGTCTTCATTTAGTTGAAGTATTTTTTTATTTAATGAAATATCTTTCTTATAAGCATATGGATAAAGCAACCAATATTGTACACTTAAATAAGCAACGTTTAGCGCATTTATCCTTTGTAATTGTGTAAATTTAGTTTGAACAATAATATCTCTATCACTTCTAGAAAGTTCGAAATTTCCCAGAAGTTGTTTCTTGAATGTGATCTCTTATTCATCAAATAAAATATATAATTGATTAACTGTTATATATATTACAAACATTATGCATTAGCATGATAATACATAATAGTTTACCATACACATGATCATTATACATGTCTCTACGTCATCGCTTAAAAAGATTAATAAAAATTATTAATATTTAACATATTTTAATTATAGGTTGAGTTATTACTTACATACAAGGAAGCTCACGTCTAATTATTTCTTCAATTCGTTTTCTTAATGTTGTTTTATATTTATTGAATTCGTTCCTTTTTATCAATTCGAACATATTAAGACTCTTACTTTCACATGAAATTTCATTTATTTTGAACATATATTATTGAGTTATATAAAAAATTATTAATAATCTTTTATTTTTGCAAATCTAAAAAATGTGCTCCTAATCAAATTACATTTACCTTTTTATTAACAAACTTTATTATAAGATATTCTCATTTTCTATAAATAAATCTAGCAATAATATGATTAGATTTACTCATACAAAATTTCTTGCTCGTAATCAGATTATATTTACTTTTAAAATTTACTCATTTTTCTATTGTGATCTTACAAATGTTATTTTCTAAACATGAAAAGAAGAATAAAGTAACTTTATTTTTATAGTCTCCTACTTCTATTCAATTAATTTAATTAATTTTCATATGAAACTCCATTATTATTTGGTTATATAAAAATATTAATCTTTTATTTTTGCAAATATGAAAATTATACTCCTAATCAAATTATAAGATATTTTCATTTTATATAAATAAATCTGAAAATAATAATATGATTAGATTTACTCATACAAAATTTCTTGCTCATAATCAGATTATATTTACCTTTAAAATTTACTCACTTTTTTAATTTGACTTATAAATGTTATTTTCTAAATATGAAAATAAGAATAAATTAACTTTATTTTAATATTCTATTCTGAATTATTTATTTTCTCTCATTTGAATCTACTAAGCCTCCTGCTTCTACTCAAATTAATTTTATTAATTTTCATATGAAATTCCATTTAATTTGGAATCTTTATTAATTTTATTAACTTTTATTATGAATCTTTTAAATTTACTCCTAATCGAATTGGATTTATCTTTTAAAGGTAATCCTCTTTTCTAATTTCACAAATGTCAAACTTTATTATAATATATTTTTTATTTTATGTAAATAGATAAAAAATAATACTATCATTAGATTTAATTAGAACAAATCCTTTTACAGATCCGAAAATTCTACTTCTAATTGAATTAATTTTAGCAATGAAATTCCATTATTATTGGGTTATATAAAATAATATTATTAATCTTTTATTTTTGCAAATCTGAAAATTATACTCCTAATAAGATTATATTTACCTTTTTAATTTAATACTTTTTTCCAGAAATGTGGTTACCTAATTTAACAAACTTTATCATAAGATGTTTTCATTTTCTATAAATTAATATGAAAATAATAATATGATTAGATTTACTCATACAAAATTTCTTGCTCCTAATAAGATTATATTTACTTTTAAAATTTACTCACTTTTTATTTTGATCTTACAAATGTTATTTTCTAAATATGAAAATATAAGAATACATTAACTTTATTTTTATATTTTATTCTGAATTATTTATTTTTTTCTCGTTTGAACCTACTAAGTCTCCTTCTTCTACTCAATAATTTTATTAATTTTAATATGAAATTACATTATTATTGGTTATATAAAATATTATTGTTTATATTTTATTTTTGCAAATCTGAAAATTACACTCCTAATCAAATTATGTATACCTTTTAAATTTAATACTTTTGTTCAGAAATGTGGCTACCTAATTTAACAAACTTTATTATAAGATATTTTCATTTTCTATAAATAAATATGAAAATAATAATATGATTAGATTTACTCATACAAAATTTATTGTCTAATTTTATTGTATAATAATAATAATAAAATCAAAAAATTTATTGTCTAATTTAACAAACTTTTTTATAATATATTTTTTATTTTCTGTAAATATATTTAAAAATAATAATAACATTAGATTTACTCAAAAAAATCCTTTTACATATCCGAAAATTCTACTTCTACTCAAATTAATTTTAGTTATGCTTTGTTTTAAATTATTTGTAGTCATTTAATTTTTTTAATTCTAAAAACAATACAAAATCTTTGAAAAATTATGTTAAAAGGATTGAATTTTTTAATTCCTTCGCTAGATGCGGAGACATGTAATATAATAAAAGCTATTAGATTTTATGTAGAGTCTTTTTAAGATACATATTAATATTAGAATAGAGGTAATATTTTATGCAATATTAGGACTCAATATTAGGATACGCGACTTTTTAGGATTATGATTAAGATTCAAACTTTAAATAAATTAGGATAATCATCAATTTATATGGAATAAATTAATATTAGTATAGTTAAATATGCAATATTAGGATATATATTAATCTTAGGATGCAGTGAAACAAATTAGGATTTAAATATTAGGATGCACATTTCTTGACATACCGTAATATTAGGCGCCATATTAGGATATAATTTTATTTATAATTAATTTATACTAACAGTAATATTAGGATATAGTTGTGTTTAGATACGGTAACATTAGGATATAGTTTGATATAGTTGATTATATCGTAATATTAGGATATAATTTATATTATTAGTGTTTGATTAAATTCTATTTTTTTAAACTCTATTATTATTATTCAATTATTTTTTCAAAAATTTGTGGAGATGCCATATGGCATTCCACTGTTTATCTTTGATATAATTTTATTTATAATTAATTTATACTAACAGTAATATTAGGATATAGTTGTGTTTAGATACGGTAACATTAGGATATAGTTTGATATAGTTGATTATATCCTAATATTAGGATATAATTTAGATTATTAGTGTTTGATTAAATTCTATTTTTTTAAAACTCTATTATTATTATTCAATTATTTTTTCAAAAATTTGTGGAGATGCCATGTGGCATTCCACTGTTTACCTTTTAAATATATATAGATATTTATAATTAATTTATACTAACAGTAATATTAGGATATAGTTTTGTTTAGTTACGGTAACATTAGGATATAGTTTGATATAGTTGATTATATCGTAATATTAGGATATAATTTATATTATTAGTGTTTGATTAAATTCTATTTTTTTAAACTCTATTATTATTATTCAATTATTTTTTTTCAAAAATTTGTGGAGATGCCATGTGGCATTCCACTGTTTACCTTTTAAATATATATAGATAGATATCTGTTATAGAAGAAATTCTGATATTTATTAACTGTAATATATTAGTTTTTGATATAAATCTTTAAAATAATAATTATATAACATTGATTTTTTTTAAAAGCATTGCTGTATTGAATTAAGATAACATATGGGTTCGTTGAGATATTGGATTAACTATTTTTTTGACGAAAGATACGGTAATCCATTAACCTGTTTGGTAAAGGATTAAGAAACCCCTGGGTTTTAATATTCATCTCGTGATATTGTTCGCGTGGGCTCGTATGGTTTTATTAAAATTTGTCACACTTGATTAAAATCATGTTTCGATATATATATTTAGTTCTTCAAGACAGGTATATTATTGGGGACTCTCACATTTACTCATCTCACTAAAGGAAGTAAATGGTTGAATAATGTTGAGTTGACATGAGATAAGAAACCAGCGTTCATTGATATTTTTGTGTAGAAAGGTTGTATTATTATTGTAGGATTTAAAGATTCTATCAAATCTTTTAAATGCTACATCTAATCTTTTGTTGGGTTTTTATCGTACTGTTATTCTTTTTTGTGTAAGGTAATGTTCATTTTTTTTTAAATCATCTTATATTATAGGTCATCATTATTTTTTGTGATCGATATGAAGATTGAGTTCTTATTAATCGAATTGAAAATTTTCGTGCATGTAGATAGCCATCATTTGCCTTTTTTATTCCACGAGTATAAGCTTTTTGTTAGTAACTTAGCATGACTATCCCTTGATCGTGTTATGTATTGGAATCTTATTCGAAGTGGGATTTCCGACTAAAACGGAGCGGCATATAAGAAACAATTGTCGTGTCTGAATTTGTTGTCGCAACCATCGGGATCTCACGTAAATAGGAAGGGGTCCAGATTAACATCCTACCTATATGTTTTAAAAAAATAGTTTAATATATAAAATTATGTAAAATGATTTTTTAAAAATAAATTTTTAATGTTTTAACCTATAAATAATACTAATTTAATATAGATTGACAAAAAATGGCAATAATATGATGAATATGATTAGCATTATATGATAATTTTTAATATACATTTATAATAAAGTAATTTTGTGCAACAATATTTTTAAATTTTTAATTATAACTAATAACATTTTTCTTAATTTTATTTTTCAAAAAATCATGTTACAACTTGGTGAAAATTTTAAAAAAAATAAAAAAATTGAATTAGTAAAATCGATAGAATTTTTGCTATTACGATCCTAATCTCGACTTGCTAAGATTGCAATTTTGATAACCTTGGTCATAACATCCAAAGTTTTTTCGAGCAAATTGGGAAACTGTTTTTTTTATGGACTTATGAAATCCTACTATTATTTGGCGCAAAATACTTTTCAGTTTTCAATAGTAAAAGTTGAGCGTAGACTTTTGCACATCAAGATCACCCGATCTCCGACGGGTTGATAGAATTATCCGCGCACATATGGGCTATCGACATGGATCTTGGACCCGATTTTGTATTTTATAGTAATCTTATATTTATTAAATTTATTTGTCCACCCATATTGTTGTACTAGGAAATTAAACTGTCAAATAAACTTGCTAGCAATCATTTGAGGTGTGAAATGTCTGCAACCATTCCACATCGAAATTTCACTTAAAAGTTAAAAATAAATTTAGTACACTAACTTTCTCAAAAAAAAAAAAAAGAACATGTGGCAAAGCATGTTGGTCCCTCTCGACGACAAATAAAACCCTCCCTATATTGATAGAAATTGTAAACAAGATGAATAAAAAAAATTCACTAAAATTCGCCCACAACACTGTTTTGGGACTCATGTTGGACGCACTTCACGATGCCAAAACCCTTGCAGACCTTTCATATCTCCCAAAAAAGCTTATGTACATCACAAACTCATCGTTAAATTTATCTTGTGTGAATAGATGCACAAAAAGACCGAAAGGTAGACTTGAACCATTGTCTCCACGAAGACGACCTTATTTGCACAAGCACTCGCTAATGGAACACTTTATTCATCCAGAGAACTATAAATTCACTCCCTAGAGAACTATTAATTCACTCCTTGGAAAGACAACCTGTCACGTAACGTGTCAAAGATGGATGATGCCGCAGCATTTTGGGCCAAAGTTAGCTTCAGACGGCTGAACAGTTCTCTATCTTTGGCTTGAGAAGCTGCATCTGCTGCTTCCTTAGCCATGCCGATGCGTGCAAATGCCTGTGAGTAAGAAGTTCCAAGGGATTGCATAACCAACGTTACGAACAAATTTGGAACAATAGATAAAAATGGTTACATATTTTTTATTAGAAAAGGAGATAATTGCCCACTACAACTATCATTGCGTTTTCCTCTATTTTTCAAGCAGTGTACGTACAACCATGATTACTTTGCTTCATAAGCTTCACGACTACTTGTTATCATGATTTTGAATGTTAAATCACCACATGATAAACTTACACTGATAATTAAGTTTTCTAAATTTCAAATATTTGCTCAACTACAATAGAAAAATGAAGTCATAAATATCGTTAAATAAAAAAAAAGATATGACAAAATGCCGATCCCACCTAGTGGGATAAGGCTTTGTTGTTGTTGTATGACAAAATTTGAAAAAACATAAAAAAACAAGTCAAACATAGGATTATATTTTGATAGAATAATTAAAAAACAATCGAGTACCCAATGCATATCTTTTGGTGAAAGCTCAAGATAAAGCACCATTTTTGTTTGCACACAAGATAAAAAGCCAGAACACTGTAGCAAAGAAAATATAATGTGAAGTCGAGAATGCTGTTGAGTGTTGAATAATAGGATAATAAAAGAAACAAAACTTGTGAATAATGATTTAAAGTGACTCATTTCAGAAATGATAATAAAGGCACCCTAAAAAATTGTGACGACAAACAAATTGTGGAAGATTCTCTGCGCCCAAAATAATTTTAGTATGAAAAGGAACATGTGACAAGCAAACAGTACTTATAGTAAGCAGGAAAGATATAATAAGCATCAGTGCAGCTTAAGAAGCTTAACTGGTAGTAGGCATAACTTAAATGTTTCATGAGGAAAAAGAAGTATATGTGGAGTACCTCTGATCTTTCCCGAGGATCAGTAAGTTTGGGAATGTATTTGAGAGCTTCTGCTTTCTCATCAGCGTCGATGCATGCTTCAACAAAAGGTTTGTAACCTAGAATAATTGGAAAGATTGGAAAGAAGTCATTTAGTTTTACAAGAAAATAAATGCTACTGCAAAACAGATATCATCACGATTCTACAGAAGTTGCATGGTGAATATTTTTCACTTTTTCTCTGGAATGGGATGTTTTCATGTAAATCCCTAGTCCTAGAGTTGAGACATTGATACCTGTTTAAGGAATTTGGTTTCATATATTGTGATTCATTTTACTTAAAACATTGGCACATTGTGTAGCCAATCAAGGTGGATGCAAACTAGAACAAAAATTTGGAAATGCAACTCTGGGTAATTGGAGATGTATGAGAATGATGGTATATTAAATCAAGCTCAAACAAGGATGATATGTATTCCTTCCTGCAGAGCTGACACTTTAAAAAAGGATGACTGGCTGATATTTTACTACCACCAAAAGAGGATTACTGATATTGCATGAATCTTACCTCCCGGCGGTCTCTTCTCTTTGGAGAATTTTTCTAGAGCATCCCAGTCTCTGACAGTAGCAAGTGCAAATGCTTTCAACCAATACCATCTCTTCTCAGAAACCTGAATGAGCATCCGTTTGAGAACAGCAATATGCTAATAGATGCAAAGCAATTATTTAACTTTTTTTAGAGAAAAAGGTACCTTAAACTCTGTCCTAACTTTCATTGCAGCTTTATGGTTCCCAAGTACAATGCATGTACGAATGGTATCACTAATACTAGAATCAACGAATATTGTTCGATGTGTGGTCGCCTCTAAGTTGAATTGCTCTCTTCAAAACGTACAAAAAAAAATAAAGATGTCATCACGGCAGAAGAATCATCAACATTCATAACTACACAAACAATAGCCTGAAGGCCTTCAGGAACCCATAAATCCAGGTTCTATGCCATTATAGTTTTCAATCAATATTTCTCACTAGTTGTTGATATCATAACTTTTGTTACCATATTTATAAGATACTAACAGACTCTTTGGTTCAAAATAAATGATCGCATAAGAAAAAATATAGCAATATTGTGAAAAGGATGAAATCAACATGAAACAGTTCCAAACATCCTCAGATAACTTGTCAATACTTAGGCAATAAAAGCTTGATGAATGTACAGCTTCAAGAATGAGCAGCGACCAGTAATTATCCTCAATACCTCAACAATTTTATGTGTTCTTCAGCTGCCTTTGCTTCAAAGTTGTGTTCCTTGGTCTCAGTGAAAAGCTTTTGAGCCTGCTCAATGAGACGTATACGAGGTCCATGAAGTGGAGAGCCTTTGCTTGCCATTGGGTTCTTTTCTGTTTTCCATGATTCTTGTAACAAAAGAAATGCGACATCCTACAAACACATTCCCCAGAATATGAATAACAAATGGAGCAGAAATAAAATGACCTAATGTTAATATTACACTGCCAGTTTATACAGGATTTCCAAGGATATAACATGTGGTCAGATTCCAAATCACGAGATAGAACTTATTAATATACTTTACTCTCCTCTCTACAAAAAAAAACTTTACTCTGGCACTAAAACTGGATCAACAATGTGAGATTCAAAGTTACAATTGATTTTCACATAAATTATCTGAAGCAAGTCATCCTTTCATCCCTCAGAAAAACTTATCTGAAACAAAGGAACTTTCTATTCTGCATATCTCTCTCACACCACCCCCCCCCCCCCCCCCCCAAAAAAAAAAAAGAAAATTTCTACCCATGTCACAAAGAGATATTATTACAAATACAATCACATTAAAATTACAGCGATTTTCTGTAGAAATGTCATGTAAATTTGCATGTGGTCGAACCATACGCTACTTACTCTATCCACAGCAAAACTAAATATATCAATTGAGAACATGATGGTAGTGCACTGACACACACCTCGACTCGTCGACCAAGAGTCCTCGAATTTAATTCTCACCATGAGACTTGTGTATATCATGTGTTGTACTAAGTACATGGGCCTCCTTTGTCGCAAAAGAAAAGGTTCTAATATCTTTCCCAAGAGGTAGCAATATATCTCGGCAACTGCCATAATCTTAGTCCCAGTAACCTAGCTGTACATTACATGCTATAATAGTGAATCACATGATTTTCAGTGATTCTAGAATATAAGTACTCATAGAAAGAAATCACTAGGAATTAGTGCAGTAGTCAGATGTCCGGTGATCCAACTACTCTCTGGAAAATCAGGGCATTAACATTCTCTTGTCAGTTATCATTTCTCATACAGGACATGTAATTTGACATCAGTTTGTTTTACAGTAAAGCACATCTGACCATACACCTTTCCCCTTTGTTAACTTCTGGACAATCCGACCTATTGTTGTAATATATGAATAATATCAGTTTCTCCTTTTTCCTCTCAAAAAAATAATAATAAATCAGTTTCTACCAAAGTTAAAAAGAACTTTGGGCTGCCCATGAATTATGATCAGATTTATCGTTTCCTGTAATTGTCTTATGGCTCATTTGTAACTATTTTCTTGTGGATAAAACAGGATGACTGTACACATAGAGAGCCACCCCTCCAGAGGAAGAAAATAATTTGCATACACCCTTATAACTTGAATATCTGAAAGGATAACAATAACTGTATATTTTTTTGCCTCTTTTGAGAGGATAACAATAACTTGCATACACCCTATCACTTCAAGATCCATAGTCATCCATATTTATTAAAAAAGAGACATGAAATATATACAAGGATGCAATGTTAAACTATGAACTAATATGTAGTCACCCCAATCCCTAAGTAGACAGCTTACATGATTTATGATACTTTCCTCATAGCATCTATTCCCTTAAAGATGACTTAACTCCTTTGGATTCAGATAGTTCATACGAATGTTAAAAAAACTCTGCACACCCACCGTGATCTGAATAGGATTTCTTGTTAAGTCGACCACCTATTTCTAAAGCTCTCCTAAAAATGTCAGTCATTCTTATACCGATTGAGTCTTCTTGTGCAAACCTCCGCACTTCTAGAGATACCATGTATGATCACTGCCAATGTTGTCAAACTCGTAAATCGGAGTCGACACGGAAAGGTTAGGTAACATGTAAAACGTGAGATCGTGACACGGATCGGCTGATTCTACCAAAATCATATTTTATATTAAATTAATAGTAATTCTGCTTAGAACCTAATTTACTTATAAACTAATAATCCAATATGATTCAGAAAATGTAATAATAATTAATTATTTAATAATCTATGATTTATTAAGTTATAATAATTAACAAATTAGCAATACATTCCTAGAAACAACAGAAAACCAAAAAAAATAAAAACTGTACCGAGTCACAAACCAAAAAAAAAATAGGAGAGGACGAGGAAATCAAAAGACTGTACCGAGTCACAAACCAAAAAAAAAGAAAACAGGAAATCAAAAAAAATAATAACTGTAGGAGTAAAGAGGACGAGTGTCCTCCCTGCTCGAGCAAAGCCTTAGCTCGAACATAGTGGCTCTCCTTGTGAGCAGAATAGGAGAGAGAAGGAAGATGGAGAGAGGAGGGAGAAGGAGCGAGAGAGGGGCGAACAAAAGCTGGCGCCGGCGAGCAGTGGCATGCCCCGAACAGCGTCGTGCGGCGGCGAACAGCGGCGAACAGCAGTGGCGGCGAACACCAGCGGCAGCTAACACCAGCAGCGGCGGCGAACAGCAGCAATGTTGAACAGTTTGGATTTGGGGCCTGAGTAACTTAGGGCATAGCGTGACACGAACTCAGGTAACAAAAAAAAAATGGTTTGGGTGGACTCGGCTGGACGCCGTGTCCACCGATTTTACGAGTCAGCACGCGATTTTATCGCGTGCTGGTTGAGAACGATTTTCCTTCGAGTTGACTCGCTTTCCTTGGATGATATCATAAACTCGTCCGATTCCACGAGTTAACTCGCGATTTTGACAACATTGATCACTGCAATTTGTTTAAGTCTCAATGCCAGAACTACAGATTTATATTTTTTTTAAATATTGGAGAATCCCTACCAAGACGTAGGCATCCGATTTTATTGAGAGGATAATTTAGAAATTACAGAGAGTAGAACTTATATACAAAAGGAGCACTAACACCAAGCACCAAATGTGCATCAATCATCCAACCACAACTTTGTCATGCTCAAAGCATGGGATGTAATATTATCCCTATAGAAATGTTCATCCCTAAAGACAGGCATTTCTCTGTAACCAAATTTCCCAAATTACAGCCATTGGTAACAGCTTTTTACATCTTGGATCATATGTCATGATTGCTTGATGTCTACCTCCTTGTCTGAATGATTGCTAGAACTAGGGTTTTAGAAGTTCTTTAGGTTATATAAACCATCATGCATCACTTTCTTACATATTTTCTGGTTAAATTGAGAAGATACACACATGTTGGACCTCTTACTCTTTTCAAGAGACTCTTTTTTAGGCTGAAAGATACGACAAATTCCTTTAAGAGGTCCAATCTTTTGAATATGATGATGGCTGGACAATAAGAGAACCTTTTAGTTGAACATAAAACCTTAAAATATTGGTTATAGGAAAGAGTTGTTGCAAACATTCTCCAACATATGTCAATTACCGCTCTCAGAAAAAAATATATGTCAATTACCTTTTCTGTTTACTTATTGACAATAAAAGATTAAAAGTATAAAATAGCAGAAAAGAAATGGAACATCGGAAAATAATTTGTCATCTTTAAACTGAATGAAACAACTCTAGAACCACAATTTCACATATTCAGTAATGTTGAATAAACAATCAAACCCTCAAGAAACTTACTTGGAGTCTCCCTGTTGAAAGAAAGAAATCCTTAAGGAATTCGTGCTTGTAGAACCTGTCCATGCAAAGACAAGATATTTCACGAAATATGATTCTATGTTATAACGAGATTAAAATATGTCAATGCAACATTGATGTTACCTAGAATAGTTTATAAATAAATCTCGCGCCAATGGTCTTGCATTTATTGTTCCAAAAAAATCCAAACCTGATTTCTGCAATAAGGTTAACCACTTTGTCATATGGAAGTTTACGGATAGGCCAACACTACAGCAAAGAAAACTATCAAAGAAAAGAAACCTAGACTGTTTTGTGCTAACACAGACATAGTTAACTTTCTCATAAGAAAAGAACTCCGCCTATATTTTATAGCCGGTCCCAAGCCCGGATAAAGGAGGAGGGTTGTGTTAGGCCCCGACAGCCAACATAAAATCATGTCGAATCTTATGAACATGGATCAACGAATATACTAATAGAGCGGAATGGCGTCGTATGATCCATGTAGCCGACCCCACCTAGTGGGATAAGGCTTTGTTGTTGTTGTTGTTGTTGTTGTTGTAGCATAATTTTCTTTCTAAAAAGATAGTTTTTTCAGAAGAAGACAAGCATAACTATATCCTGAAGAGATACCTTCTGCCAAATATGGAAAAGAACAAGATAGATGAGATCTGTGTCACCACTTTCAGTAGCCTTCACCAATGCAGTGTCTTCCTCTTCAATGCTTAGAAGTAGAGGAACCTGCTCTATGAAATAAATATAATGTTACATTGAGACAACTCACGAGGGAGATTGCAACGTTTTTCTGTTCAATTAAAATTAATTACCCGTCAACAGGGTCATAAAATGACTACGACTAGAAAAGAAATGGTTACTGTGCATATGTATATAAGTGCTCATCCAACCTGACATTTAGTGTGCTGAGAATGTGGGCAGAAACCTCTCAATTATAGAAAAAAATTAAGTGTTTCGATGCTCCCTGCCAAGCACATTAAATGTCAGGTTTGAGGCCTGCGCTCGCACAGGGCTCGCAAGGCGAGCAGGGAGACCTGCACTGCACCCTGTTCTCGAGCAGGGAGGGAGGCCTGCAAGGAGGTCTGCCTGAAGGTGTTTATGACTTTAAGTTAGGAATAGAATTATATAATATTATAGTTAATTGTTTAAGCCTGTTTAAGACTTTAAGTTAAGATTATATAAGTAACAGTTGTTGTCTTCCACAAATGTGCATGTTTAATTAGGTTTTGACATGTTTAATTTGGTAATTTGGAATTTGGATATTGGTTGTTTTTAGAATATTTGATAACTTGATGAAAAATTTATTTTATTATAAAGTAATTACAACATTATATTTAGGTTTGTGCTAATTAATATATGAATAAATAATCCGGTAGAATCAGCCATGTCGTGTTACGTGTTCACGATTTACATTTTTCCTGGCCCTTCGTGTCATGGCTGTTTTACGTGTTTGACAACAATGCTTGTTACTATTCCCAAATACAATATGGTAGATTTTTTTTTAAGAGAGACAACATGATAGATTTTTTTTTTGAGTCAATTCACTGCTATGAACAAGCAGCAAATAAGAGGAAACCAGGTTAAGCTCAACTATCCCATGTGATTGATAATTCTAAGTGGAAAATTTATAAACTGATTATGTTTTATCATTTACGGTTGTGTTATTTGCATGTACCAAACAAGAAAGGCACCATTCTGATAGGCTATTATAACATTGAAGAAAATCATAACAAAAGTTGCAATCAAGAAAGCATGCGCTATGGAAACTACTATATGAGCCCCTGGTTAAAATTGAACTCAGATGGCTCCTTTGTGAGCCAGGGCAGCATGGGGGGGTGCAGGCTTCATTCTTACTTCTTAGGTCTGCTCATTCTAACTTTGTGTTTGAAGGATCTATTAGCCGGCGTTTTCACTCAGTGCTGGAGGCAGAAGCATGAGGCATGCTGGAGAGACTTCGTAGTTGTGCTTCAAAGGGCTTTTTGAACATCCATGCGGAGGCTGATTCGGCAATTCTCTCGTCAAGACCATTAACAAAAAGATGCACCCCAGTTGGCAAATCAAAGCAACTTTTGAAATTTTTTTGTGTACTCATGTTAGTCATCAAGCAAACTCTGTTGCACATTTTTTGACTGGCAATGCCAGAATATCGCTATGCGATAACTTTTGGGAAGAAGGCCCTCCTCTTGTCCTTCTTCAACTTTATTATGCAGACTATTTCATTTCTAATACATAAGTTCTAAGTTTTTTAAAAAAAGAAAAGAAAAAGAAACTACTACATGAAAATCAACACAATGATGAATTGATGATGCATAAAGTTGATGGATTACATGCCTGTTTGGAAGAGCGTGGCTCATGATCAACAATCATTGCAGCCAGCTTTCGTCGCCCAACATTATCTGCATGAGCAGCAATGGCTGCATAGGATATTCCTTTGCATAACTTAAGCTGTAGCCCAAAAGCCAATTTATGTTAAGATTCAACAAGAAAATAGAAACATATATTTTTATACTATTTTTTATGTAAAGAAATGTGAACCTTGTCAAGCAAGATATCAAGAAGAGCAGCATCATGAATAGCAGGGGAGGCTGTAATCTTTGCACACGCCCAATGCATTACCACCACCTCCTAGATATGTGTTACAAGAAACAAAATGACAAACTTGTTTACTTGTCACCTATAATGTACTTGGACAATAAGATATATATCAAAAGAAAGCTTCATCATAACTAATGTTGGTTCTTCTTCAGTATTAACCGCATAGTTAAAGAGATATCTTTTCTTTAAGTAATTAAGAGATATCTTGAACCCTAAAATCATAAAAGAAATCCCAGTGTCTCTTGGAGTGAAATAATAAAACTCAAAATTGTCTTACTGGCTTCCCCATGGACAACATACCATAATATAAGACACAGAATCAGATTCACTCATTTTTAACAACAATTTGCAAAAAAATATTAAAAATAATAAATTCATACTTCAACAGCTGAAGCGGATAAAACACAACGAAAACAAGAAGTATAAGAACTTAAGGGAATTACTGGGCTCATATTAAGGTATTCCGATACACGTAGTGCGACAAGGTGGTGATTGGCATTAATCAATCGTGCAATTAATACCGGTGCAGTAAGCAGCTGCACAAAAATAATAATGTCAATTGCTGTCAAATTAATACGTCTTATTTCATCAAGTGGACATCAGAAAAGCAATGACGACCTTATATTGTTGGATAGTAAGAGGGATGCCAATCTCAGGGTCACGAACAGCATTTAATACCCGGATAATTTTGCACATCTCTTGAAACCGTTCACGTGGAAACTGACTGCCAAAGCCAACTGGATATCATTGCTAATATTAAAATCATCTATATGCAAACTATTGGAACAATCTTGACAACTATGCTATGAAGAGAGAATATTTCTATCTATTATTGTTCTTTTTTTGCATAGAAATGTTTTTATTCGCGAAAACTAACCTGCAGAAAGCTCGGCCATAGCTAGCAGCCCTCAATAGTGTCCTTTGGCGTGAAAGATCAAACTCATGTCCAGCTGCATCTATACAAGCCTCAACTGCCTCAGCTAGTTGGGATCGAATTAAACGCAGGTTTTCATCGGCCTGTAATATTCCAGCATATTTGTTTTTATGTTCATAAACAAAAAAGAACAAAAAAACACCACCTTGCCAATCATCCATTTCACTCTAAAGAAAAACTATAAAATTAGCTCTCTTTCTAGCTAAATAACTTGAATGCAACATCCTCACCAATGAAATAAACAGGGAAAAAAACTACATTGCCATACTCCCAAAATAAAAGAATCGTCATAGCAAGAGGAAAATACAAGGACTGTAATTTGATTATGTAACTAACAGTATATAATATAGGAAAGCATATCAACATCAAAAGAAATTATGGAAATAAAGAAGTGACCTTAGCACTTCGTCTGTCAAAATGTTCCAAAGCATCATACAACAGCGCTGCGGGTGATGTGCTACCAATTTCAAAGATTGAAACAGTAGAGTCTGGTACTCGTTGCAGGAATTCCATGCTAGAATTTGACAAAATTCTAACTCCATCACATTCAGGAATAAGCCTTATTGGCTCATCATATGAATAGCTTACTGGATCTCCGCGTGGACCCACCATCAGAAAATTCTTCTCATCCCAATAAAGGAGTACACTGTCCCCCCCACACCAAGCTACCTGTTCTGGTGGCAATGCGGACTGCAAGATGGAACTAAAAGTCTCAAAGAAAACTTCGGTGCATTTTTATTACATTTAGCACTAATTGTCTATAAAAGAGCATGGATCATGAACATGGATAAAGGAGGAGGGTTGTGTATAAAGGTCCCAAGCCCGGATAAAGGAGGAGGGTTGTGTTAGGCCCCGACAGCCAGCGTAAAACCCTGTCGAATCTCATGAACATGGATCAATAGCCGACCCCACCTAGTGGGATAAAGGCTTTGTTGTTGTTGTTGTTGTTGTTTGTTGTTGTCTATAAAAGAGCACAGCAAACTTAAGGGAATAATTGAATACCTCGCATCTGTATTCAAAGAGTATAGAGGAGAAATCCGTTTGGATGACCAGGAGCCTTCCGTCATGTGTGAAGGTAGCGAGAAGCTTGCCATTATGCGAGAGGGCCATCTTCTGGAAGGGGCCAACTCCGGCCCCGAGCTGCTGCACGCCGTCCTCCTCCACCGCCATTACGTAGTCCTCGACCCCGAGGAGCACCTCCACATTTCCGGACATGGTATACTGTGGCTCGATCACCGCGACGCAGAGCGGGTACTCCTGAATCCCGGGGTCGGCGAGTTTGCAGGGGACGGGGTTCCGGAAGTCCGGGATGCAAAAGATCTGGAACCCCTCGGTGAGGCAGACCATGCCATTGCCCCAGAAGACGCACTCAACCACGCCTTGCTCGAAGCACTCCGTCCCCAGGGAGATCTGGGGTCCGCAGGGCTCGGCGCGCACGTCGTAACGATAGACGGAGCCATCCTGGACGACGCATATGAGTACGTGGTCGTCGGTCCACGCCATGCCGACGAGGCGGCCTCCTGGGCGGTCCCAGACGGTGGAGGCAAGGGGGCGACCAGCCGCGTTGAAGATGAGGAGCTTACGGCGGGCGGACTCGGCGTAGAGCTGGACGATCTTGGAGTCATCGCGGATGGCGGCGATGGGCCCGCCGAAGGGGGCGGCGGCTACGCGGTGACGGGAGAGGTCGACGCGGCCCCATTGCATCGTGTAGAACAGGGGCTTATGGTAGAACCGATTGTAGAGCAGCTGCCACTCCGCAGCCACGGAGACGGACGCCATGATCGCTGTCGTCGGAGCCCTGGTAGCACCACCAGCTCCGGTCGTCTGGAAAACCCTAGATATTTAGATGCCGATGAGAGTGATCAGGGGAGGGGTATGGGAGACGAATAGGAACGAATAGAAGAAAACAACGAGAAGAGAAGAGAGGGGTACTCTAATAATGGGGGGATGAAACAAAAGCTTCTGTTTTGTTTCCGCTGGGTCGAGGCAGCAGAAAGGGAACTGAAGCGGGCCGACGAAGCAAGTTAACGGCCTCTGTGTTAAGGAGTTCTAGTGTTCTACTGCTAATATCGTGATCCACCAAAGAGATTACAAATCTCGACCGAAAAAAATATTACAAATGGATTCAGTTCAGATAAATTATATGTAGGAGGTTGATGTGTGTATATATATATATAGCAGTACAATTTACTGATATGAATTATAGTTAAATTAACCATATAGTTCATAAATAAAATAATATATATTTATTAGACTAATATGATAATTTAAAAATAGTATATAATACTAAATAAATCATATGTTAAAATAATTTTACCATCAAATTTAGTACATTATTATATGATTATTCTACGCCCATGCTATATTGAAAATTCTCTCTGTATTTTTTTTCTAAACTTCTTTATAAAAATGAATTATTAAATTATATATAATATATAATCAAAACATCTTTTATTGATAATGTTTGAATGTAATCATTTTCTCTTAATTCTTAAAATAATAAAATAGTGTATTGGGTAAGCATATTTAATTAATGACTTTTAAGTGTAAATGATGATAATACTGTGTTATCAGAAATTAATAATTATTATAGGTAATAATTTATAGTTAATAAGTATCAGTAATATATTCTTATTAATCATAATAATATATTATTGGGTGAAAGTTAGGGTTGTAAAAAAAATTTGACCAACCTGAAAAAAATAATCCAAAATGAAAAAAAAATCAAACAAAAAAAATTGAAAATCAAATATAACTTAGGATGATTTTTAATAAATTTAAATTCATCCGCTAAAATTGGGTTCCACCCGAAAAAATGAAGTCCATGAAGCCAGTTTCTTATTTTTTAATATATATTATATAATTAGTTTATAAGTTATTAATTTATTATCATATAAATATAATAATTTTTTAATATAGCTTCATATGTTTCTATTACATTATGGAATTATAATTTGATAACTTTAAAATTTTAGCAGTATATTTTATATTTAATTATAGAGTTAAATATTCTTATATTAATTTTAATTCTGAATTACGTGCATTGTTGATCATAGGATTCAAATGAAGTATATGATATTTGCTTACCTCTAGATTTATCTCAGAAATTGCCTTATTTAGAGACATATGCATTATATCTCTGCTAAAAAACTAATTTCTTTTTGGGTAGAAGATTAAAAAATCTACACGTACATTTTTTTTTAATTTCAGCTTTGGATTCCCACGATAAAGGACATCCCTGATGCAACAGTTAAATGTCTCCTGGAAAACTAATTTCTTTTTTAGCAGAAGTATTGCATGCATTTAATCCTCTCCCCTTTACAGTATTGTCTGGAGACACTTCATAGAGTTAACCGATTGCACTATCCATTACATGTACGTGTACTTGCATGCCTGTCATCCCTAAAATAGTAAAATGAGTTTAATATGACAACTATCAAACAAATTCTACCTGCTCTCTTTGATCTAAATGGTAGACAAATTTAAATTTAAGTGATTGTCTATGAGTTTTCATCTAATCGAAAATCATGTCCTATGACTAACTGTAATTGCTGTAGAGCATGAAACAAATGCACTCTGTGGTAAAGGTTAGCTGCCGATGATGAATGAGTCTGTGAGTGATGTGCAGGTAAATCCTTAACTAATATGAGGTTGGATAATATTTGTTTCATACAACATTTGGACCTTGATGTCATTTTTTTTTTGCCAAAAGGAAATTATCTATTACTGATTAAAGCAGGATAATCCTGATATATAAAATGGAGTAGTTCAGTTGGAGGTGATTCATCCCAAAAAATGTTTGAGACTAGAGAGCGGCCCAGACGAGATAAAAAATCAGTGATTTGGTTACATTCATGATAAATATGTTTGCATTTAAATTTATGTAACAGCGAGATGTAATGCCAAATATTCCTCGTGAGATTTAGGATGCACCACGGACAGGGGCGGTCTTGACGACGATCTTGATGTCATCTTATCAATATATGTCACATGTTAGAAAATTGACGACATTGTATTCCACTACTCTAGACCCAGGTAAAAACTCTATTTGAACGGAAGGATTTGCCCCACCATAGATGATAAAGAATATCATGGATAATGAAATGCGACAACAACAGCCTCGAAATTTTTTAAATTTGATTTCATCACAAGTTTGCTTCGTTCAATGTGTACTCACAATTGCATCCTGGAGTTGAAGCAATATCTTTGTTTTCTGACTATTGTAATCATTTACTTGCAATTTTGCAATTGTATCAATTTTGCAAGTTGACCCGAGAACTTTGTCCTAGTTTTTGAATTTATCGTGGGATAACTTGAAATCCTTTTTTTTCAAACACATAATCTGCCTCCTGAGTGAAATCATACATCTTTTATTTTCATCCTTAAAAAAATCACCTTATTTTTAGCTTTTGATTTTATACTTATTATCCTATGCAATGTCCTCTATCATTTAACCTCTAAAATCATTACTAACAGAATTAAACACACACTAAAACATATCATTAATCCAACTCAATCTGCATATGTTGCTAAAAGATCAATCTAAGATAATACTATGGTTTGGCAGAAATTTGCACATAGAATGAAATTTGGTAGAAAAAAGAATCTAATGATTAAAATTGATATAGAAAAGACATTTGACAGAATCTCTTAACAAGCCATTCTCATAGCCCTCAAGCTCATGATTTTTTTCCCCTTCCTCATAATTTTGATAGCATTCCATATAACCATTATCTCTTTCTTCTGCACGATTAATGGACATCACAAATCTTCATTGCATCTTGTGGCATCAAGGAGATCCTATATCTCCTTATTTATAATTGTCTCTCAAGTCTTCTCGACTCTCATTCGTCAAACTGAACAGATTGGTACCTAAAATCCTTCGCAGTAAACCACTTCTCCACCGGTCATCTGCTTTTTGCTGATGACATCATTATCTCTATGGCAGCAACTCAGAAAAACTATAAAATTCTCATGAACATTTTTCAAACCTATGAAATTCTCACAAATCAAAGAATTAATCCCACCAAATCAAGAATATATTTCATTCAACTATAATAGGAGACATAAAAACTTACATATATTACGAGTGAAATATGGCTCTTTCTCCTTTACCTATCTCGGGGTGCACATATCATACAAATACATCACCTTCAAAGATCAGATGTCTTTAACGTAGAAAGTCTCAAACAAACTAATCGGTTGGAAAGCCAAAATCTATCAGGTAGAGCCACATTAATTCACTCGGTTCTTCAATCAATCCTTGTTTGTCTGATGAGCTATACACACATCTCAAACGGTCTCATTGAATTCCTTGAAAAACGACCAAAGCAAATTATTAAGAACTTGGGAGAATTTTAGTTCTCATGTCCAAAAAGGGCCACAATATGTCTCATAATTACGAGGGACCTACCCCAGGTTGAACACAATTAGGTCACGACGAGAGCCCCCTACCTCCCTTTTTTTCATTTTAAACACTGATGACTCCTTTCTAGGGCCAAAGAAGGTTGGGGTGCATGATATACTCTGCTCAATTGTAATGGACAATTTGTTTTTGTAGGAGCTACACACAAAAGGTTCTTCTCCGCTATGGAGGTTGACGCATGGGCATTGTGGTGTGCGCTATTGTGGTGTCGAAAATGGAACCTCACCAACATCAACTTCTAGTCGGACTCTACGATTTTCATTATGATCTTGAAGAAACACTCTTGATGCCCTTGGCATATTAGGACTCTATAGGAGATATATTTTATTTTCTTAATTCCTTCAACACTTTTGTACTTACATATGTTGGCAGAAATCAAAACTTGGTTGCAGATCTTTTGGCAAAGCAAGCTCGATCCTTGTCTTCTAATTTTTTGTGGGTTAGAGATCCATCTCCTCATCTCGTCCAACTATTGTATCTGGGCTGTAACGAACTAGATTTTCAAGAAATTAATAAATGAATATTTATTCATTATTTGGACATGGAAAAGCATTATTTAATTTTATGTAATTATTTAATTCTAAAATTAGAGGAAAAAATAGAGAAGTGGTTGAAAGGATAAGATGGAGTTTGATTGAAAGTGAGTTTGTTATGGAGTTTGTATTGAAAAAAATCAATTAATCTCATATTTAAATAAATATGAAAATTTAAATTACTGATTTAAGTCCTAACAAGTCCTAGGTCCAATGCAAAATAAAATCCTAGTCGAAATATATAAATAAGGGTAAAGGGAGAGGCTGAAAGAGGTTATTAACAAAATAGAATTCTGCCCGCAAGCACCCTCTTTCTCCTTTGTGTGTACGCGAACTGAAGCGTTGTAGACGAAACCAACTAACTAGTTTCGAAGCCCCGACATAAGAGAGAAGTCTCGATGTGATAGACATAGGTTTCAAGGTGACATCGTGGAGATATCATCGGCCAAAGTTCGACGTCGGGACAACTTGCGAACCAGAGGAGTCGAGTTGATTTCTCAGTCAACTTTAGGTACGTAGGGGGATCTCCATGACATCAGTTTTTCACAATATGGAATCCTATTATTTACTCCTTAATGATATTTTAGGAATATAAATTTTGCATAAATTGAATATCGTATTATATAATTATGGTAGCCGTAAAGTTGCGTCGGAACGCGATTTCTCGTCGACGATAGAACTTGACCCATATTCTATTTGCCCGGTCCGATTATATGGAACTCAGACCGAATCATGGTTGAAATCAAGCCGAGATCGTAGAACCCGACCCAAGTTTAGTCTCGGCCCAACATGAGTGTGGTGTGATAGACATCGAATGTGAATCGACCAACCTGGCCTAGGATCACATCGTACCCGGACCAGGTTTGCCCAAGTCGAGGCATGTTAGACATTCCTCGAACATGGCTCGATTTCCACCCAAAGTGGGTCAGGTTTTGGGGGTAAAAAACCTATTTTTGGGCATTTCTTATAGATAATTGGATTAGAGTTTGTTGTTATCGTATTTGATCATATGATTATTAATTGATCTGATTATAATATGATTATACTTGATTCTATTGTCATCATATTGTTAGTCTATCCTATAATATTATTGATCTTAGTATTGATCCAGTAATTTTCTCTTCATTCAATTTTATTTCACCTAAATTAAATTGCTAAAAGATAGATATGTTAGATAAATAAGACAAAAGCTGAAAGTTACTAGGTTGTCATATTCTCTGATTGCCTCTAACTCTCCGCGCCATATTGTTATTGTTGTATGGGACAATTAGTGTATAATTCGAGACATCATCGTTTAGAGAAGTTATGATTGTCCTGTAATTGGCCAATAGTCTCTGCCGTTACATATCTTAGCACTATTATTATTGGGGTGATTATGAAAGAGACCTGGTGTTTTTCTCATTGACTGAGCACTCTCTATTGTATTTGATAACTTCAGACATTGAATTGAATTGAATCATGGTTATTTGAATATTAACATTGATGATGTTTGGTCATTTCTTATTGAATTGAATAGTAGTGGATGTTATTATTGAGATATTTTTTATATTTTATAATTTATATTTTTGTAAAATTATTTTATAGAGAATTGTATAGCGTTATCACTTTGAACGCGTGAAAAAAAAAATAGATTGGCTGTAGCTGCTTGTAGCATATTTCATGAAAATCTATACATAAAAATTAGCAACAGTTTTGCCACTTTTTCTCAAATCTCTCTTTATGTTTGTCTGCTTCTTGAATTTCATTTCTTATATTCTAGTGCACTGTTGTGCATCACCATTAAGGCAAGTTTAGGCAACAATGTTTTTGTTAACATGCTGTTTACGTACAACAACAACAACAACAAAGCCTTATCCCACTAGGTGGGGTCGGCTACATGCTGTTTACGTAGTTTAATAAAATTGAGTTAATCTCAATTCTAAAGTATTTCTCATGATGAAACTAGTTCTTTTTCCTATTTCAAGTTCACAACTCAAATGTCTTAGTTTTTCAATGACCTTCAATTGAAGTCGTCTAGCAATAACAAGTGCATATAAATGTATGCTATGTCTTTTTTGTGACAGCGTTCATTAGCTAAAGAATTATAGTCTTCTGTCTTCTTGTTAAATATAGAGGGAGTTGGGATGGATAGACATCATCTTTTTAGAGTAAGGCCTAGGAAGCATCTTTGAACACTATGGAAATCCTTTGTCCATTCACGTTAAATCAATGACCAATAAGTTGATGTTACTTCCTTGCCAATCGCGACTTTAGTTTTATGCCATGTCTGATCTGAACTTTACATCGTTCAAAATGGATAAGATATTCCCCTCCATTGGGAAAACAGGAAAATAAAACGCTATGATAGTTTACTGAAGTTAGTGGCATGTCAAATCTCATAGTATCTAATTGCAAAGGCGGTGTAGGAGAATCTGCAACATGCGAAAGCACTTACACTTGTTGCCTAATCATTTCATTGATCATCATTGTGGTAACATGGAAGCTTAAAATGATATATATATATATATATATATATATATATATATATATATATATATATATAGGCCTATGGATATACAGCGCGCGTTTTGGGCCGTAAAATACAGCCATTAGTATCAACCATTAGATATACTTTATGATTCGTGGACGGCTTAGATGGAAAAGTTAAATGCAACTTCTTTTGCTAAATTTGTGATTCTAGAGCATCTTTGTCCCTCTCCAGCCTCCCGCATCCCCGCTCCCTTCTCCCACCACCTCTCTAATCTCTCTCTCCCCCACTCCCACCCCCTCTCCCTTCTTCGACATGCAGGTTAAGTGGAGTTGCAGAAGACGATGGCAAGATTAGGGGCAACAACAGAGGACGTGCGGCATCTCTGGTGGCCATCAAGGAGTTAGGGTCAAAGACATAGCAGTAGTGGACGGCAACGGGAGCAGCGATTGAATTTGAGGAGAAAGGGTGCTTTGACCGGTGTGATCAATGTTGAAGATGTCCAAAGTGGCTGCAGTTAAAGAAATCTCTCACATACAACAATCCCAAATTTCTTCCCTCACTAAGAGTGCTCTTAACTTTTGCTTAATAAAATAGCTTTCGATTCTTATTAAATTTGCAAGTTAAATGAAAGAAATGAAGCACTTTAGTTGTGCTTGGTGAGATGCTTTCTTGCTATAAAGTTAGGTACCGGAATTGAAACTGGAATGGACATTATTCAGGTCGCCGGAAAAACAATAGTCTCAAGTCTCATTTTCTTTCTCTGTCTAACAGCAATACTTCTTAAGCCTCCTAATAAGGAACCCCTGTCTACTGCTCACAACTTTGCATCTCCTCCCGGAGATAGCAATCCACTGTAAAGTGACCAGAGGCTTGACTGCTTACACCGGACTCTATCGTTCGAGAGGATGAGGAGAGATCTCGAAGTCAGTGACTAGAGGCACGGAACTCTTGATCAACATTTGGACGACGACTTGGATGAAAAGCTATAGATTACAGCAAAAGAGGGAGTTGTATATTCCTTTTTCCCTATATATATATATATATATATATATATATATATATATATATATATATATATATACGATGGGTAATATCTCCGATGGCTTTGATTGTCTAATTCAAATTTGCTAACGTTCGTTAGCTGGAAAGAAGTTTTTCCCAAAAGCTTCTTTTTTTTCCATGCATTTTGAAGGGATAAATTATACCAAATACTTTCTAATTTTAAGATTTGCTCAGCTATGTTCTTCAATTTCATTTTGTAACAGCGATGTCTTTCATCTTTTAACTTGTTTCATCCGATGCTCTCTTTACATAGAATAGACAGTCTTCCAATTTTCCATCTACATGATTATCTCCTCTCTCATCCATGTAATCGGCCGTCTGACGCGGCAATATTAAAAATATAAAAAAATAATTAAAACAATAAAAAATGCCAGTGTGGCGAGGTGGGGGGCGAGCACCCCCTCCCATGCGCCGACGAGAAGGGACGGGGGGCCTCGCCCCCCTTTGCGACCTCGTCGGAGGCGAGGCCCCTTCTCGCCGATGCGCGGGAGAGGGGGGGACCTCGCCCCCCACATCCTTGTCAGCGCGCGAGAGAAGGCCCCTCTGCGACCTCGCCGGCGGGCGGGGTCGCAAAGGGTCTCTGCGGCCTCACTCGTCGGCGAGGTCGCAATCGGTGGACGCGAGGCCCCCTCCCACGCTGGCATTTTTTATTTTTTAATTATTTTTTATTTTTTAATATTACCATATCAGATGGCTGGTTACGTGGAGAAGATAGGAGATAGCCACGTAGACGAAAAATCGGGAGACCACCTATTCTAGGTAAAGAAGGCATCGGAGTGAAATAATTTAAAAGATGGAGGACATCGCTATTACAAAGTGAAGTTAGAGACATTGCTGAGCAAACTTTAGGGCAAAGCAAACTCAGGATCGGGTCCGGGTCTAGGTGGACCCGGTCCTGGCCCGACTTTTGCTGGGTCGAAAATTTTCCGACCCGGTACCGGACCCGGACCTGGCCGGGTCCGGGACCGGGTCTGATCCGGTAGACCGGGAATTGGACCGGATTTGCGTCCGGGAATTCGAAATCACAAAAGTGGGCATCTGACGGCCGATTCGCGTCAGGGGCCGGATCGTGGTGCCTGGCGGCCGTATCAAGCACCTGGTGGCCGGATCGGCCGCCAATGGCCAAATCGAACTCTTGGCGGCCGATCCGGCCGCCAGGTGCCGGATCGTGGCTCCTGGCAGCCGGATCTGGCGCCTAACGACCGGATCGGCCGTCAGGCGACGGATCGCGGCTCCTGGCGGCCGACCCGGCCGCCAGGCGCCGGAGGATCGGCCGCCGGGCGTCGGATTTGGCGCCTAACGAATAGGCGCCAGAGGATCGGCCGCCAGGCGCCGGATCCGACGCCTGACGAATAGGCGCCGGATCCCGACGCCTGGAGGCCGAGTAGAGAGAGAGGGGAGAGGCCGCTAGGCGCCGGATTGCGGCGCCTGGCGGCCGATCCGGGGTGCCGGATCGGCCACTAGGCGCCGGATCGCGGCGCCTGGCGGCCGATCCGGCCGCTAGGCGTCGGAGGATCGGCCGCCAGGTGCCGGATCCGACGCCTGACGACCGGATCCGACGCCTGACGCCAGGCGCCGGATCCCGACGCCTGGAGGCCGAGTAGAGAGAGAGAGGGGAAAGAGGTCGCAGCCATCGAAGTCGTCGACTCGCCGCCGGCCCGCCGCTGCAGTGAGAGAGAGGGAGAGGGGTGAGAGAGAGGGAGAGGGCGAGAGGGAGAGGGCGAGAGATGGGAGAGAGAGAAAAGCAAACGTGAAATGAGGTAAGGGAATGGGGGATTGAGCTTTTATATATTAATCATTTGGGTCGGGTCCGGGTCGAGTATCCGGATTGCAAACCCGGTCCTGACCCGGTACCCGGCGGGTTTCTCATGCATTAGACTTGGACCCTAATCCGGACTGGGTTATTTTCTCGAATTGTCGGGTCGGGGCGGTCCGGGTCGACCCGGACCGTGCTCACACCTAGTAAACTTTAAAGTTGGAGGACATGTGATGTAATTTATTCCATTTTAAAGTCGAGTGAAAAGCTCCTTGACCAAGATCTTTAATTACTTTAATCTACAAGAAGATATTTTTCCAAGGTTTGCCAGGTAAAAGCAAATCGTTTCTCTTTATATCGTCTAGTTAAAAAACGTTTTGTTTGCAGCCATCTTCATCGATTAAAGAGTTTTGGCACAGTAAACAGTAGAACTTAGTCTGATGTTTAGCATAATCGTCTGTAATCAACAGACCTTTTTTGTTCTTGTTCAATGATACATGGCTGTATAAAGTGAAGGTCAAACCCATGAATCAATGATTATGCCTCAATTAAACTCGTCCACCACAGAGTGGCCTCATGATGGATTGGGTGTGTAAAATTATTGATGCTTAAATGTAGTATTTGCACATTGACTTGTCACTGCTGGGAGAAGAAGGCTACATTGCATTATTACATCAACATACAATATATCGTTCTTGAGGCCATTATGAAGTGGTAGCAATGAACCATGGGAAATTAGGCATAGACCAGGAAAAAGGCCAAGGTGAGTGGGGTCTTTTCGGCTTTTGCTCTCAATTGTAAGGTTGACAATTCTCAACTTCAAAGGTGGTGGATGATGAAGGTGGGTGGAGTTGGAACCTTTGCGACTTGTCGCTTCCATTTTTCATCATTTCCCTTGCTGATTAAAGTTCGAATCCTTGCGCTGTGGACAAATCCTGCATGGAGCATTGTCTTCTCCTTTTTACATTGTCTGCCACATCATTCTGCATCAGTATCATAGATCTGTTAGTCCTCAATCCATAGAGGAGAAGAACAACTTCACAGTGACTTAAAATGGTTCACAATCACGTAAATGAAGCTATTAACTGTGCATGTATTTATATGCATATGTTGAAATTAACATGTCCTGTTTATGATGGCAAAACTTTGATCAAGAAGCAGCAGCTTGGAAAATTCTGATCAAGAGATGACACAACTAGATCTCGTGAAGCACTGCGAACGCCAACACGGAGCACAAACCATTAGTTAATAAAGGAGTAATTTGAACTATATTTCTTGCTTCAGTAAATGAGTTCTAGAAAAAGTTCGATCATTTTGATGATTTCAGAATAATATTTGATCGCGTCATTCATAAAAATAGAACGAAAAAGTAGAATGTGATTATGATGCAACGGTTTTTATAAAGATTTCAAGGTCCCCAAGCTACTTAATGTGGTAATTTTTCACATCTTCGGAGTTGCTTTTAACGACGGTGTGTGACCAGGCTTTTTAGCATTTAATCGTGCCAAGTTCAGTTAAACAGCTTGCTTCACTATATAACCTTCCAACATGAACAGTACAAGAAAAGAAGGGACTACTGCACATGACTTAGTGGAATTTGTTCTGGAAGAGCACTACTTCCTGTTCCATGATGCATTACTCTTGAGCAGTAGAAATGCAACTTTGGAGCCCAGACACATCCTTGCAGCACTATATGCTTAGCTTCTTGTGTGCCAACCAATTGATACTTGGGTTCCAGGTAAAGAGTAATCGAAGAAAAATTTATATTGTGCTTGTGGTGGGAGGTTCAATACAAAATACAATCCATTTCTGATTTCCCTGCACACCACCAACCACTTTCGTGACTTGTTTTATGTTCTATTGTGTTGATTCTATTCATGATCATTTTCTAGAGTGGCCACTTTCACTTTAGTGGCCCCTGGTGTAATTTGATGAGCGATGGACAAAAGTCTCTTATTTAGATATACATTTTAAAAGCTCTTGGCACCCTTTACTAACCAAGGCCAACTATAATGTGTTCAGAGATTTCCTACAGGCTTCCAAGCTTCCTGATTCCTTCATTGATCTACACGCCATCTGGGATCCTTCATATTTTATAGGAAAATCCAATGCAGTTTCTTATCGAAATGTAATGGATAGTTAAGGTGTATCTCTTTTATAAATTCATGTTCAAAAGTATTGATATAAGCAAATATATGTTTTGGATGCTTGTGCAGGGGAAACAAGTATATAGTGAATCGCATGGACTGCTTTTGATGTGTTTGCTATTTGAATGTGGCTGGACAAAGGTCATCAAATCTAGTCATCCAGATTGTTTTCTTGTTTGGTAGAATAGGAAGATGGAAGCTGGTTTTCCTTACAGAAGTGGGTTTTGAAGCTACATGAGTACCACCACGTCTTGGACGACGTTTCTTCTGAGTTTTCCAGAGATCGTTCTGGATCTGAGTTTGTAAGATCTAGCTTACCTTAACATGTATTCAGGATGCTGATATGTGAAATCTGTGTTCACTTAATTTTCTCTGGTTCAGAACACTGACAGATTTTGGAAGAAACGAAGTCGTTCCCCTCTTAGGTGGAGGTGTTGCTCTTATTTTTTTCTTCTTCCACCTGCGGAGTCATAGAGCCCTGAGCCCCTCTTCCACATGAGTAGCCAAGCAAATCTCCTGAAGGTACTGACATCTGATATGTCTTTGATAAATGTAATCTTTCTGGTACTTATAGTTCGAGCTGAGAAAGAGCACTTTAATAAGATAAACTCAAAGTTTTCTGACGTTATCTTTCTGACTACGATGCAACATCCTTTGCCAGCTGACTCCTCAACTTTACTTCCAAATCAGATTACATGCATTCCTGCTCTGGGCTTCTGTTGGATTCTTGGTGCCTGTGGGAATACTCATAATAAGAATGTCCAACAGAGTTCAACGCGGAAGCATGATTAAAGTCCTCTTCTACTCACATGTCATAGTTCAGGTCAGTAAGCTAACGCTAAACAGCACAAGACAGCAAAAATTATCTTTGATAGTTTGTCTGCCCTGTCTGGACAATCATAGACCTTGATAATTTTATCTTTGATTTTGATCTCTCATGAACCAGAACTCATTATTGATATATGTTCATCCAATGGCTGATTGACAGATACTAGCTGTCCTCCTTTCTACTGCTGGAGCAGTGCTATCAGTAGCAAAGTTTGAGAACTCGTTCAACAATACTCATCAGAAAATAGGATTAACTCTCTATGTTCTAATGTTGGTTCAGCCATTGATGGCATGTTTTAGGCCTAACAGGTAAGTGGCAAATAATTATTAGCGCCTCGCAAAGCATAATTACAGCAATTCTAACTTATCCAACTCTGACACTGCCTTATCAGGGAAGCAAAAATAAGAACCATATGGTATTTCATGCACTGGTTTCTAGGGAATGGAATATGGGTACTGGGGACCGCAAATGTTTACATTGGCCTGCATACCTACCATGAGAGGACACAGAGAAGTGTGAGATTGTGGATTGTTGTCTTCACTGCACAGGTCTCGGTTATTGCCTTCGTATACATGTTGCAAGATAGATGGGACTCCATGGTGAAGCGGGAAGTGTTAACAGGAGAGCAGATTACACCCACAAGCCATTCGGCATCTCCGAGTAGTAATCATAAAGAGTTAACAACAGTCACCTACTAATCATGAGAAGGTGAACTGGCTTAATTTATAACCTTTTACAGGTTCTCAAACGTGATTTGGTGCGACTAACCTTCTTTCACCAAAGACCAAGCAGAAGAAAGTCTGAAGTCCTTAATAATGTATGAGAAGTAAGAACTGATGAGAGGCAGCTGGTACCTAATCTTTTGTTACTGTTTGTACGGATTAAAATATTCTGGAAGGTGTTAATCGACCCATGCATAAAGCTTCTTTTGGTGGTTGCACGTAGTATCTAGCAATTTGCAAGTGTACTTAGACTTATTAGTTATTCCACATTTTTTTTTATTGACAATCATTCTTCATTTGTAAGAATGGACTTTTTATTATAAGCAAAATATCCAAGGATGAAACCAAAATTTCTACATGGCAAGGCTTAAAGCTATTTCTGTTTTGTACATTGAGATACCGCATAGAATGGATGGATTAGATGACTGCAGAAGATGCAAAATTTGGCACTTAATCTGTAACTTTTAATATACCAGGACTTTCTTTACATAAGAACTTGCATACGCTACATTGATTTATCAGGGGAACAGCTGAACATAACCAGTCAAGATGGCAATGGACAAGATCACCACCGGCGGGAGAATAATAAATGCTCCAACCGTAGCAAAGAACACAGAATCGTTCCTCTTAGAAACTTCATTCAAGTAGGCCTGTCTCTTGATGTTTCTTCTCTGCGAAACCGTCAGTAGATTGAGACTTGCCTTCAACTTCTTGCCCAGACGGAGCGTGAATTCGCCTTCGGTGTCTCCGGCGATTATAGAAAGCTGCTCGCGAATCGTAAGCCTGGGCGTGTCGCCACCACTATCGTAACCTGGCGGCAAAGAGCAAGGCACCTGAGTCGCATCAAATGGAACAAAGTTGTCCTAGTAATGGAAAACGTACAAGGGGGGCGATTCGACTATCTCTGGACATTACGTACCCCCGCCAGTAGTGGTAGAAGAAGATGTCAGCTGTTCTAAGAGATCCAACTGAGTGCGTGCAGAAGACCCTGCAACATCATGCATACAGATACAGGCGTCAGCTGATGATCTGACAACAAGATAAACAACAGCAAGCTCCTGTTTTGTTTTCCTAGCTGCTGGATGTCAAAGGTAGTAATCAGTTCACCAACTAGAAAATTGCAAGTTAAAAACATTAACATCAGCAACTCCACTGATTTGGCATAAAGCAGAGCAAATCAATATCATTCTAAGTGGAGAACATCTAATCATTCTCGGACCTTGATATTACTCGCATGTTTAGTTATCTGTAAAAAGAATTAAACTTCTGCAAACCTCAACTGCCCACAACAACAGAATGTTGCAGACCTTTCTTTGGCTATCCGTTTGTCTTTCTACAGTTGAAGCTAACTATGTGAGATGGAAAAGTCGAGAATATCTACCTGCTGCAGTCCATTCTTCTGTAACATCTTCCGATTGTGCCGCCTTACAGGGAAACAAGTATTTCCTTGAGCTCGCGGGCTTGTCTAAGACAATACAGTTCTTTCCGAGCAATCCTTGTGCAGACTGCGTCCAAGGAGGAACGGTGCGTAAGGGGGAGGGAGTGGTAAAGTTCCACGCCATGGATTGTCTCGGAAGCTTCAAGGAGCTCCATGCCGTGGTGGCTTATGCGGTTCAAGTTCCAACCACAAAAAAGAGTTGCAGAGCACCACTAGTTTCATACTTGTGGAGCGAACGCACATGGACCCCCAATATTTTATTTTAGGAGATACGCTCCTCTATCCCCATGAGTTATTAAATTTAGTTTCCATTTAAATAATAATCGACTTTGTTTTTATTTTTTTTATTTATTCAGTTATACTTTTTTGCATTTATCGTTTCGAAAATCATTAACAAAAAATATCCAAAATCAATTAACTATTTTATAAGAATTGATTGGCAAAAAAGTTAATTTCATGCCGCGACAAAGCATAAAAGACTTCATATTGGTCCTAGTTGTAACATCACAAAGATAGCACTGATATGAATAAACTGTATCTGTGAGGTTGACATAGAATATTTTGTTCTTAATTCAGATTTGCAATTGTCAAGAATGATGTCCATATGAAATACTAAACATTAAAATAATTAACATAAATAAATAAAATATTTTAATGATGTATCATTTGTAAAAAAAAATATAAGAAAAATTATAAAAAATTTCAAAAAAGTCATAAATAATAAATGGCACCAAATTACCTTATGTCCATAACTTCTCACATTTAAATTAAATTGTTTTTAATTAAAATTTGAGAGTCTATCTTAAAAAAAATCAAAATTTTCAATAAAATAATATTACTATCATAATTATTTTGCATCATAAAAAATAACTATTCAAATAATTCAGATAATCATGATATTTAATTTGTAAATTAACAGTTTTGGCATAATCAAACGACTAGTCGACTACTAGCAATGACCATTTAATAATATGAATAAGCAATTATCATAATTAAGAAGGAAAATTTTGTAAATAATTATCTTTTCCGATCACAAATGAAAAGTCAAGATAAATTTAAAAATAAATGAGTAGGTAACTCTCACAAAACTCCAGATCATTTAAAAAATGTGCAACTGAGTCCTCATTCTCAAAATGAGAATTGACTACTACATAATACCTATTATTAAAGTCAAGAACTACTTATTAAGATTGCTAAGATGAAAATTTTAATTAAGGTTGTAAAAGAATTACAGGATCGTAAATTGATCAATGAAGAATTGTGATCCATTAGTTGATCGTAATTTTGAAATTAATTGGAATTACTAATATGATAGATATAATATTATGCATTTTTTATAGCATTTAAGTATTAACAAAAATAATCCAAGTTTATAATATAATACTAAATAAACAAACTTTAATAAGTAACTAAAGTTTTTAAATTACAACATGATGATTGATGTGTAATAAATAACTATATATTATATTTTATCTATATCCAGAACGGAAGTCAGCGCTCAGCGGGAAGGCTGTTCTGTTCACTGAATTTTCTTCCGGTAGGTTTGGGCGTTGGGACTCAAAAATCGGAATCTATCTTAGATCTCGGGATTCCTCTTCCTTCCTTGGTCAACTCGGATCCCCTAATCGCCAGCAAAGCTCATCTCCAATGGCGTCTCAGGAGCACCTCAACCAGCACAGTGAAGGCGACCACCACCACCACCACCACGATGAACACAGCCACCAAGAAGGCCACCATCACCACCATTCGCACGAGTAAGTCGATTTCCGTACTTTTCGGCGCATTCCTTCTGCTTCCTTGAACTGAGCGATTCATTTACAGGGCGGCGGCCACCGCGGGGTCATCGTGGATCGGCCCGGACGGTCGGCTGTACCACTCCCACGATGGACTCGCTCCGCACTCCCACGAACCCATCTACTCGCCGGGTTTCTTCGGCAAGCGCGCCCCGCCCCTCACCACCAGGGACTTCAGGGAGCGCGCTTTCACCGTCGGCATCGGCGGGCCTGTCGGCACTGGGTAAAATATCTGCTCGCCCTCGCCCCTCCCGGACGTACGAATGTGTTTGCGTTGAATGCTTGATGCTCAAAAGCTGAACATTTGGCACTTCAGAAGTCCCTCTAGCCAAAGTACTGTTTAAACTCCTCACAGAAAAGATGAACCTAGAGGCGTTGTCTCTGTGACAACCATCCTCGTTGGATGATGGGGAAGACGATGGGACAAAGGATCATGTCTTACCAACCATCTCGTGTAATGGTTGGGGTTTAGGCTTTGAGTCAGAGGAAGTATCCAGGATCTTATTTACTTTGCAGCTGTGGTTCCATTTCTATATGTACCCCCCCCAAATCTAGCTGTTAAAACACTTATATCGTGTTGGAAGTAGCAGATGTGTGACATTGTATAGTACAGCCTATTTCATAGTTATAAGTATCCTATGTACGTTTTGTTTTAATAATTATAAATTGCCATGTTTTGTTTGTGCTTTGGTGCAACACTTACAGATATTGATAACGCGAGTTTGGCATTCATTATTCATTCATAATAGATCTGTTTTTTTTTTCTGAAGTGATATTCATCTGCTTATCGAGTTCGATCAATCTGGGCGAGAATAAATCTTTCTAATGTTAGTAGTATCTCTCTTCTTTATCATGGCTTTTTAATGAACTCATTTTCCATTTGCAATGCAGGAAAACTGCTTTGATGCTTGCGCTTTGCCAATTCTTGCGGGACAAATACAGTCTTGCTGCAGTACGTATGCTCATTTTTCAAACATCCCGCATCCCATTTATTTAGTTTAATATACTTCAAGCTTCTTTTTTTCGGTTGCAACATTTCAAGCTTCTTTGTTGTTTTTTTCTCTTTTCCTTTGGGTTGAATTCTTTAATGTTTCTTTTTGTACCGTTCATCACAGTGGCCTTCATAAAATATTTTACAGAGTGAGATATAAAAATCTCTTTTGCACTAGAGACAATTCTTTTAGCAACATAGATTTTCCTTATTTTTCAAACTGTACTTGCTAGAGTTGATTCCCTTTGTGAAAATCATAATTAGTTTGGCTAAAAGTACTGAGGTACCAAATATTTACATATTTCAAAACAGGATTTCCTTAAGTATGATAGAAAAATAGTCTTTAGTGTGTTCAAATGATTTAGGTAGCATGAAAAAGGGCATCTGTCAAGCATTAAAACATCATGGAAGGATAAACAAAACAAATGTTATGTAAACTCAGGTCTATCTTTTGTTTGCACACATGTTGAATTACTTTACTCTGCACATAAGTAATGCTAGTAAAAAATTATTCTCAGGTTGTGTTTGCATCAAAGTTGATTAGTCTAGTCTGTAAATTCACAAGTTATATGCTGCTGATTTGGTTGAATGATACACTTCAGGTAACTAATGACATATTCACCAAAGAGGATGGAGAGTTTCTGGTGAAACATGGAGCATTACCTGAGGAAAGGATTCGTGCTGTCGAAACGGGAGGTTGTCCACATGCTGCTATAAGGGAAGATATAAGCATTAATCTTGGGCCTTTGGAGGAGTTATCTAATTTATATAAAGCAGACATACTTCTTTGTGAGTCTGGAGGAGGTATAAAATCCATATAAAATCCATTCGTTCCCAAAGCTAGATCCAAAATTAATTTTTTCATATATATAGGCATTAATGCTTTCTTATGTAGAACATGGAGTATCATCTATAAACATTGCAAGTTGTGATCTGCCAAAAGTCTACAAGATTTTTATATAATAGAAAATAGGATAACCTCTGGAAGTGCACCTGTGAAATTACAGGGTTGAGAATTTGAGGCAGGGAGCTTGCTTTGCAATTAAATTTGTCCAGAGACATAGATTAACATTTTTCTCAGTGAATATTATTAACATTTTAGTAGTAAGTAAAGGAGCAAGCTTCACATTCTTAAATATTTTGAAAAAAGAAATCGAATAGGCAAGCACGGCAAGTTGATTTACATGCATTAGTTAGGCCATAAGATCATTGAACAGGTATAAAGCGAATCCATGGCTGTCTTTAGAATTTTAAATACTTTGTTACTGTCGATCTGATTAGATTTAGTTGATGTGTGTGAACAAATTATCCATTATTGCTGCGTTAGTTACTGAAGAATTATTAGCAATAAATTTAGATTTCACTCTGTTCTTTCTTCCATCAGGCATGTCATTCTCACTTGGGATCCTTATGCTCTCATTATGCAGATAATTTAGCCGCTAACTTCAGTAGAGAATTAGCAGACTATATTATATACATCATTGATGTTTCTGGAGGTGACAAAATACCCAGAAAAGGTGGACCAGGAATAACCCAGGCTGATCTTCTTGTATGTTTGAATTGCTGATCCCTTTTTCCATATTATGCTTTAACCTAGTTTTCATGCATTTCCTGTGTAATTATTATGGTTTACCATGTTTATAATTTACAGATTATAAACAAAACAGACCTTGCACCAGCTGTTGGAGCTGATTTATCAGTTATGGAAAAAGATGCATTGAGAATGAGAGATGGAGGCCCTTTTGTTTTTGCTCAGGTTTGTTAATCATATCTCCAAAATGTTTTTTCATTCTTATATTTGTCGTCGCATTTTTTTTAAACACTTAATATGAAAAATAAATAAATCTTTCCAAAACATAGCATCATTGGGATAAGCAGTGTAGATTTGCTTGAAAGGATCCACAGATGGTTAGCTGGACTTTCTTGTTTCTTCTGCTATCTATGGGGATGTGAATCTTGTGGTTGCTGCACTTTTGCAGGTGAAGCATGGGGTTGGCGTCCAGGAAATCGTAGGCCATATCCTGCATGCATGGGAGGTGGCTACTGGTAACCAGCGTCACTGAGCTCCCAAGCAGTTGCAGTGTATATTTTGCAACTGAGACCATGTTTCAATGCTAAAATGGGGGCAATGATGTTTCAAGACCATATGGAAGTAGTTTAGATTATGAGGGTGCAGAACACATTTTAAGCCTTTGGAGATGCAAATAATTTGTCAGCAAAATCTCGAACTAAGTTTCGAGGAGTTCCCCTTTTCCTGTGGCATCAAAATGACAGCAGTTCATAATAATTATCCCGCATAATGCGCTTTGGCGTCGTGATTTCATCTGTCTCTTCAACATTTTTGTTTCGTAACCAAACAGTTAAAAAAATAAGCTGATTTTTTCTTCCAAAAAAGTTTTTAGGCAAACATAGGGTAAATTCTATTTTTTATAAGTTCACCTGTGTAAAAAATGAGAAGTGTAGCACGACTTTTGGATCAGAACTAGGATAAACTTTTAAATAATAACTTTGATGATTGGGTCCCAATGTTCCTTTTCGAAAATATGAATTTGATCCATATAAAAAATATGAATTGTTCTGTCCTTGGGGAAAAAAAGTTTCAATACATTTCACTTTCAAAACAAAAAATTCTTATATTGTATATATATATATATAATGACAATATAATATATTAAATTTTGATAAAGAATATATTAAAATTTGATCCATATCAAAATGGTAAAATATGATAAAGATGTAACTTTAAAGAGGTCAATCAACTTATTGCATAGAAAAATTCTGGATAAAATTTGCTTTGCAATAGATGGATTGATCTATCATTTGCGACATATAAAGTAACATTTAGACGCGTAAGATATTCTTAAAGTAACATTTAAATGCGTGACATAGTCTTTTTAGAGGTTAACAAATACGTCGATCACGTCGCTCAACATCATGTTAAAGAATGAAGTAATATATACTTAACGAGTCATTTTAACAATCGAAAGTTATTATTTAAGTCTGAATAAATGATCATTATTAAATTAGTCATATATCTTGGAATCCTTGATCATTTAAATTCATTGTTTATTTAAAAACAAATTAATATAATTATTTTATTAATTTAAATTTAAGGCTAATGTTTTACTTTTACAGTTACCCCGGTGAAATGAAATGTTCTGTATTTACATTTTCGTTTTGAATTGTTCCCTCAGCTCCTGCCCCCCTCTTTTCGTCCCAAACCTCGCACGGTTGCACCACTTTCTCCACTACGCCGTCGCTTTATTCCTTCCTCTTCGAATCTTTCCATCCTTATCCTTTTCTTTTTTTGCGCTCCTCATGCGAGAATTTTACACCATGAGGAGATGGAGCAAAGTGACGGAAGGAGGACGCGGAGGAGGCGAAGAAGGCCAAGGATCGATGGCGTCGACAATGGCGAAGAGCGGACCTCCGGAAGCAAATGGAGGAGTGGCGGAAGAAGCCAAGAACAACGAGGCGGCGGCCGCGGCAGTGGTTGCCCATCCATTCGACTTCCAGGTGTCGGGCCCTCGCAACCTCTCATCGCCGAACTGGAGGGACCTCATCCGCTCCAGCTGGTAGTTGTACTTCCTGTTCTCCCGATCTTGGAATTTTGATTTTGTTACATGCCTAATGAGCAATTGGTTTCTTCTTCCTCCTACTAGCCTGCATTCAATTCCACTTCCTGTTATTTGTTTCTTGATTTCGCTAAATATATATATTTTTCATCTTGCGATTTAATGGACCATGCCATCACGCACCTGACTTCAGTATGCTTTTACTTTAAAATCTGTTATTCATATTTGTTATTTGTGACTGATAATTTCAGATTCTAGGTCAAATTATTACCAATTAAATTTTACGACTACTTGTCAGGGAATAACAACCGGTTGCACTCCATCAATACCAGTGTCAGATCGAATATGTTTCACAGAGTTCATCTTCAGTTCTAAAACTAGCTATTGATTTTTAATTAAACTTTGTCTAGCGACTTGTTCTTCATGTCAAGCTTTTAGAAGATTGTAGCTCTTGCAAAAGTTTAAGCATAATCTAATCTCTGATATAACAAGTTATATCTTTTATATGATGAATGTTTGAATTCCCTACTTTCATGGTTAAAGATCTTATAAAAAACATAATTAAACAGCTTCATATTGGGGAATTCCACATTCTTATATTTTATTTTTTTCAACATGTTCTCTCTTTTAACCTTACGAGGTTACTTGTGCTATCATCTAATGTTAAATTATGCAAGAGAAAAATATAAGCAGGAATCAGAGTAGCTACATCTATATGTCGTCATTCAGTCTTAATGTTTGTATTCATGTCAAAATTACCTACCTTCAAGGATTCTGAGTGGTGATTGAAGAGTTGACAGGAGAATTATGGGGCTTTATTATGGTTTTCACTTGTATATCTTTTCAGAAACTAAGCATGACATCAAACAATTAAAGTTAGGCTGCTTACTATTTTTTTCTCAAGTGTAGCACAGAATTTAGTTGCAAAAATATATTTGTGACTTCCGTGCATGGAATCACAAGATTTAGTTCTTTTTTTAGGAGGTATCACAAGATTTAGTTGCATTAAGATTAAGATTTAGCTATTCTATTTTACATCCACCATATGCAGAAAAGAGTGTTCTAAGTAAGAAATTGAGCGATGATGCAATGATAATTAAGCATTATTTTGCCTTTTCCATTAATTTAGTTTCACTCAAGAAAGTTTATCTCGCTGTTACACCACCTACCAAGTTGACAGATCAATTTAACATTCTCTATTTCTGATTGTTTTATATTTTGCAAGAAGACCAAACCTCTTTTTTTTTCTCGTGTGTTTTCTCTTATTTTAATTTTCAAGTTCTGTTGTTTGAGGATCTTTGCTCTATCTAAGTACATATTTTTCAATATTTCCTAAAAATAAATGCTACATGCGTTTTACAACTAGGGTTGATTGCTAATGCTTGTGCATACCGAAATTGAGTTTCAGGAAGGATCCTAATTACAAGAGGATGGTAATAGCATGTTTTATACAAGCAGTATACTTGTTGGAGCTTGATAGACAAGAGAAAAGAACTGAAGAAAATGGTCTTGCCCCAAGGTGGTGGAGGCCCTTCAAGTACAAGCTTGTAAAGACCCTGGTGGATGAGAGGGATGGTTCAATATATGGGGCAGTGCTAGAATGGGACCGCTCCGCTGCTCTATCTGAATATATACTGATGAGGCCAAGTGGTGCACCAAGGGCTGTTCTAGCACTCAGGGGGACATTACTGACGAGCCCAACTATGAGAAGAGACTTGGAAGATGATCTCCGGTTCCTTGCCTGGGAAAGCTTAAAGGGTTCGGTGAGGTTTAATGGTGCTTTACAAGCACTCAAGTCACTGGTTAACATGTATGGTAGCAACAATATCTGTGTAGGCGGTCATTCCTTGGGAGCTGGCTTTGCTCTGCAAGTAGGCAAAGCATTAGCCAAACAGGGCGTGTTTGTGGAGTGCCATTTGTTTAATCCGCCTTCGGTCTCAGTGTCAATGAGCCTGAAAAATCTGAGCGAGAAAGCTATCTTTCTCTGGAATAAACTGCGAGAAAGTTTGCCTCTAAGAAGTGAAGCCATCAGAGAGGAGAGTTCTGGTAAGGGAGAGAAGGTTCCATATACAGAAGTTAAGAAATGGGTGCCATATCTCTATGTAAATAACAGTGACTACATCTGTTGCTATTACAATGATCTTGCCGGCACTGCTATTGCTAAGGAAATTGACTCAGACAAGTCAAGGATGAACAGCAGCCAGGCAGGTTTAGCGGCAAAGCTTTTTGTGACGTCTAAGGGCCCAAAGAAGTTTCTTGAAGCTCATGGATTGGAACAGTGGTGGTCTGATGATATGGAACTCCAACTAGCTGTACATGATAGCAAGCTCATAAACAGGCAGTTGAGGTCGTTATATGCATTGCCACAGCCACAACCGGCTGGAAAATCTTGACCGTAGCTTCTTTTTAGTTGTTGTTGCTTTCTGTTAGCCGACCCATCTAGTGAGATAAGACTTTGTTGTTATTGCTTCTGTTCATACTAAATATAATGGCATTGAAGAAAATTCTGATGACATAATATTTTTATTTTGCTACGATTCTTCTCAATAATATTTTTTTTCTGTCGCTTAACATGATATATGATAGTTACAAACTTTCATGGTTGTGAAAGTATAGAAGCTTACCTGCCGCAACATAAACACATTTCATATTGAAACATGTTTCTTAAGTTCACCTCCAAATTTAAAGAAAGTTGAGACACATTGCTTTCTCCATTGCTTGTTATTATCAAGCCACATTAGAATGTGTCAATATTTCCCTCTCATTTTTGCTTGATTGTGATGTTTGTTTATCGATCCTTCTATTCCCAACAAAAGATCATTTTGATTGACGAAAGAAGTCTAAAGAAATTTTTAAACAAAATAACTTAAAAAATATGGATATATTGTTTTTCTTTTTTATCATGTCTCAAGTAAAAATAGACATGTTTATTTTCTTAAATACAAATAAACATGAATACCAAATTTTCTTTCCAGGATTCACTTTTCTTCAAAACTTATTCGACCTAAAAAGAGAGTCATGCCTAAGGTTAAAGGTATACTCCGCAAATTAGTATTGTGTTTTTTCTCCAATTCCAGTTGGCAGAACTTTTTTTTTAAAAAAAAAGCTTATTCCAATCAAACTAATTAATAGACATCATAGTTTATACTCAAAAAATATTTTATAATGTTTCGATGAAATAAAAACGTCATCTAACAACACCGAGAATTGGCAGGCCCATTGGGAAGAAATGGCCCAAATAATTGGCCTACCTGAAAGGCCCCCTCACAAGTAGGAAATAGTGAGGGAGCACCGGAACCAGGAAATCGAGAAGGGGGATAGTTGGGTTTTTGCACCTGCTGCTTCGCCGTCGCCGTCGCCGTCGCCGTCGCCGTGGAAGGAGATGCAGACGCGAGCGAGGAATAAGCGAACAAAACCCACGACCGCAGCCAAAGCTCTCTCGACGACGAAGCCCAAGGCAAAGAAGAAGCCCTCCCCTTCCTCCGCCAAGGACGACCACAAGAAGCCGAAGAAGCCCCCTACTGCCTTCTTCTACTTCCTGTACAAGTCTCTCCCACCTCCTCTTACACCAAGCGTATCGTTCGCTTCAGCCAATTTATATTCCTCTGATGACACCGTTTAAGCTTCCTTTTCATGGAATTGCTACATACTTTTGGTCCATTTCGTAGTGTACTGTTTCCTAGTTAGGGCACGTGCATTCGATTGCGCAGTCCATAGTGTTTGATGTCTCTTACTTAGCCTCTAGTGACCTCAAATTGCTGCTGACCTCCTTCTGATCGGAGTTTTATTTTCGTCCTTTTAAACAAGTGACTGTATTCGGCAATTTTTTTTTAATGAAGTAGAGGTGCACAACGCCTTGCGGTGAAAGTAGTTGTTACTGATCACTCACGTTGCGGACAAATTGACTTCAGGCTTGAAAAATGCTGCTACGGTCTCTGGAGGGGGAGAGATTTTTTTTTTCTCGTACCAGATTCTTGCGCATGTAGATTTTACATATTCCTTTGTAGAACGTTCAAGAGGATAGTATCTTGGTTATTGGTGGATTGGGTTATCTCACCTACAAAGGCTTGAAGGAGATAACACAACCATGATGCCGAGCACAATAGTCGTTCCAAAAAATTGGAACCTCTTATCATACTGATTATGACAATCTGTTTTAAGTTGGAAATGATATTTTCGAATAGCCAGGTGGTTGAGCATCTAAGTTAGGCTGATGATTGGAATTCAGGATTCAACATCAAGATCAAAACTATGTTGTCAGACTGATTGTGTTGGCTTAGTAGCGCGCAGTTAAATTAAGATGAGGGAGACCACCAAAATTGTCTGGCCAAGTGTGGCATCTTCATCTAATATCTTTCTTCTGGAACATTCCTATTGTCAAACCAAATGTTCTCGTACCTTCTTCAATTTCTTCATTTTGGAAGAAGGATAAGCATTCACAATGTTCCAATTATCCTAATTATTTCTTATGTAGATGTTAAATGTTTGCACTTTCTCTCAAGTTTATTGATAATATTTTTTCAGAATATTCTAGATAACGTTTTTGTAGCCGACCCCACCTAGTGGGATAAGGCTTTGTTGTTGTTGTTGTTGTATTCTAGATAACGTTTTTGTAACAGTTTAGGTTGAAAAAAAAATAGGGAAAGTTTAGAGTTAATTGCTTTGTGAGATCTCAGTTTAGATGGAAGCACATCATATGTAAATTTCTTTGCATGACAGCCTGGGAGGAGTAATGTATATCGTACTGGAATCAGGTACTGTTAGCTAAAATGTCACTTCTAACATTCACATGATACGGAAAAGAATAGGTATTAGAACTTCCGTGTGCTATTTTCATTAAACCCTTCAAAGAATTGCTTCTCTGGACTCTTTTTGAAGGATCTATTTTTTACTTCTTCCTTATCATCATTATCCTGTGTCAATATACAGAAGTAGAGTTTTCGATATACTCATGCACTGAAAGCTGGTGTCTTTCGTTTGAAGGGAAGATTTTCGAAAGACGTACCAACAAGAGAATCCAGATGTGAAGTCAATGCGTGATGTATATATCGCCATCTATTATGAAGTTTGATTCACAAACTGAATTTATTTTTACATATATGAAATAATAAGAGTTCCCTTCCAGGTTGGTAAGGCATGTGGAGAGAAGTGGAAAACGATGTCTTTTGAGGTTAGGCTTTTCCTACCGTTCATTATCCTTGTAGTTTCTTTTAGTTCAATAAGAAAATGCCCTTTAATTATGTTTGTACATTCCCTTTTGATTTTACTTGTACATTCTTTATTCTTAATGTAGTAGGACGATCTTATCATATTTCTCAACAACAACAACAACAAAGCCTTATCCTACTAGGTGGGGTCGGCTACATGGATCATACGACGCCATTCCGCATTCGTTGATCCATGTTCATGAGATTCGACAGGATTTTACGCTGGCTGTCGGGGCCTAACACAACCCTCCTCCTTTATCCGGGCTTGGGACCGGCTATAAAACATAGGCGGAGTTTTATACAGAAATCCAACAAAATTCCCCTATAATACAAAGCTTTTTCCGAGTTATCAGCAATTTTCAAGATAGTTTTTTTAGAGAAAATTTCAAGATAATTGATAAGAGTAACGAATAAAACTCAAGGATATTAACAAACCAATAGTTTAAATCATTTAAAAATTCATAAGAAAAAAGAAACTTACACATGCTGCAATGTAGCATGAAATATCATGCTCCCAATAGCAAGTATCATGTTTGATATATGAAGAACGCTGAACCTTTTCTCAAACCTTTGTCGGATAGCATTTATGAGCCCAATAAGTGCCAAAATAACACAAGGAATATTCGATATTGTGTTGTAGAATTCCGCAATATAGGAAGAAAGAGCATAGTTTTCCTCGCATAATTCCTTCCCAGATGTAACAGGCCCCCAGAAGCTTGAGACAACTGTATCTGCCATTTAAAATCTATGTCATGTGTGTTATAGTAGGAACTGATTATAGAAGCATAGGGTGGATAGTGTGCATTTTGTAGAATGTAGATGATAATTTTATGCCTGTTTAAATTTGTATAATCAATTTAGAGCACGTGTTCCCCTAAAAACAATAAAGAGCATATATTATGGTTCTTAAAGTTTTGGTGTTGTTTAAAAAGTGTATGCCATTAATATTTATTCACACGTGTATGTCTCTTTCCATTGATTTTGGGGAGTTGGACGTGACGTCATTAGAATCGACCATAATAATGGCATGCTAAACTAAGCATCATTTTATGACCAGATGATAGGGCTTCATGACATTTTGGTTCTTCAAATATCTGGTCATGCACCTGAATTATATACATGTAGACAATTGCATAAGTCTTTTGAGAAAGAAGAGAGTGTACCCTGTCAGAAATTAAAAAAAAAAAACAAGAAGATGTAAGCTGACAGCCAAGGAATAACCTGACCTCTTTTTTTTTTCATTTTTCTCTTGTAGGTAATACATTTTTTTTTCTTTGCTTGGTGAAACTAAGTGATCAGTCTTAAAGGAAAAGGCAAACAAAAAAAATGGATTCAGTTGCATACCGCAATGGCCTGTTAGATAACGTGTTTTGTATTCTTTTTGGCAGGAAAAGGTTCAATACTATGATATAGCTACAGAAAAACGTGCTGAATTTGAGCAAGCCATGGCAGCATATATCAAGAGAAAGGTTGATTGCGTTGGGTGGCACTTCCTCTGATTTTTTGGGGGGTTTTTACAGTATATTACAAATTTAATTTCCTGTGCAATTATAAACTTAGATAATGTTCTCTTTCAGGAAAGCGGTGAGTTTTCAGAGGAATCTGAGGAATATGATTGATTGAACAAATGGGGGGGACGCCGAAGATGCAAAGAAGAAATCTATCTCTGTACATTATGCTTGTTTCTTTCGAATAGGGTGATAATTCATCTCGTTGATTTTACATCAGAGTTAGAGCAGTTGTATATGTGAACTTCTGGGTACTGCTGTCTCCGTTTGTAGTATGGCATTTTTCATACTATGATAGTGACCTTAAATCTATTTGTTGTGCATGCGCTATCATCAGTATACATATGAGGCTTAGGGTGCTACTGGGATAATTGAACTGTTAAATGTGACTGCTGCTGTCACTGAATTATGATCCTTGATCTTCTCAAAGCTGGAGATGATGCTGAACCGTCCGAGGGATGGCATGACAGGACCAGATAGTGACCTTGTTTTACTTTTGTTGGAAGATAACACTCAGCACAAGGACAAGTCACATGCATCTCGGGGTCCATTGTCGCAGAATGCAGCATTAGCTCCTGCTTATTCGACGGAACCACTGTAGCCGTCGGCTCATCAAATTAAATTTAAGCTAAAAGTTAAGGTTTGTAGATTTTGGAAAGAAATGTCTTAAACCCCACCTAATAAATCCTTCAACAGACACAAACTTGTTGAGCACACTACATAGAAGGCCATTATTGGGGATCTCAAGTTGTGTGCATATATTAACATCATGTTTCAATTTACCTTCAGATTCGTGTTTCTCGTAGATTTGGATATATGAATGCCACACCCTTAATTTCTGAAAAACACAGAGAAGAACAAAGAAACATTTTGCAAAAAACTTTTCATCAAAAACTGTAAGAGAACCGTCTTGTTTCTCCTACATATCATCTATCGACTATATACAAAGTATGCCAAAGCATTTTATCTTAACAAAAACAGATCAACAAGAACATTATTATGGGATCAAGCTTTTAGCAAGCCCTCTCACTACGCAAACCATCCTCCAAATTATACCGAGCAGTGGCCTCCTCCTCCAGGCGGCCGTCATCAAAATTCTTGGAGTAGCTGACAGCGTCGTAGCCAAAAGTGAGAGGTTTGGGGCAGTAGACGCTCTTCCCTTCCTTCAGCAGCCTCCGGACGATGTTCCGCCATCTCCGGCCTCTGTCCGGGTTCTCGCGCCGGAGGTGGTGGAAGCGACAAGGATCCCGGTGGACGGGAAACAAGCAAGAAGGAAATGCCATGCAGCCGGCGAAGTAGGAGGAGGGTCGTGTCGACGTCGAAGAAGGTTGATCAATCTCCATCCTCAATTAGTACTTCTGAGTGAGAAGGCTCAGCAGCTTGTTTGGTCTTTAATACAAGAAGCTCGGGGGAGGGTGCAAGGAGTGAAAGGTGGATTTTGTTTGTATAAAATTAGCCATGTGGATTAGGTGTTATGTGCAGTAACATGAACATTTTAATCCTCCACAGTCCCTTGCACGCCAAGTGTCCTCGAGCATCCAACTCCCAAGTTGCATTTCTAGTTTTTTTTCCCTCTTCTCGTGATAAAATTCTGTATACTTTAATTCAAATTATTAGCCTACATATACGTGCATATAGTGTAGATATAAGCATAGGTGTGTATATATATATATATATATATATATATAATAATGTAGATATAAACACACTAATATTACTCTATATATATTGGTTTAACTCAAGAACTTTGTTCATCTACTCAAATTTAGCTTGCAAATAATTTGAGTATGCTTGCTCATCAATTAGGCGAATATTATACAGCTGATCTCGAGTTCATTCTCGGATGCCTCAAAATTATTGAAGTGAGGGGGAATGTAGTGATTGTTTTGAAATCTGGGTACATCATTCCGAAAGCAGCGGCATTATTTTCGCACACCGAAGCCATTACGCAACTTTGTGTACTCTACTCTTCATCTGACAAATTAAAATTATCGATCAGGAAAATTGGCCAATCTTTTTTTAGCTAAGCCATCACGAGTCCCTTCCGTATCAGAAATTTATTTTTCAAGTAACATTGTTGTTAACTTATCATATGTTTCATAAGGTAATCCACATTTATCTAGAGGCCATCCTTTATTGCTTATGATTTTTTTTCGTTCTTTACTATGTTAGATTACTAATATAATTTATGCGAAAAAGGAAGAGTGAAATATTAGTAAATTAATTGGAGCTGAAAAGCATGAATAAATTCATGGTATATGAAGTTGAGAAAATGCTTAATGAGCAAACTAATTAATGCTAGAAGTTACACTTCATTTAACACGATGTTACAAGGAGAAACGATTGCTTTCAAAGGAGAAAAATAAACAGAAATACAAAATGAAAAAAAATAGAAAAAAAAGATAAATAGAGATGATGAAGGGAGAATTACTCTCTCTTATCAGTCCATAGAATTATATATATGTACTTATACAAATTTTATAGTTATTATTAGATCCATTAGGACTTCGTTTATGATTTAGTTAGGATAATATTTTGTTTGTATTGAGTTAAAATTTTGTTCATTTCTTTACTTGATATGATATTTGAGATACTCCATAGAATTTTCTTAATTTGAGTAAAACTTCGGCTTCCTATGGATGGGGAAGCTCATAAGTTAGGATTGTCCTTAAGATTTCTTCTTTTCTTTTCTCTCCGTTCATTGTAATCATATATAATTATGATGATTTGTGCATTCAGTACTTTCAAAACAAGTCATTTTGGATTTGCTTTCAAAACTTTCTACGTCCGTATGCAAAATATTTGCACTTCATACACATTTGCATTTTATTGTGAGATGGGATTTATCCAGTTGAGGGGACATTGCTGGGTTCAAACGTTGAGCAGAGGCCAGTGCACGCCATGAATGAATCGGTTAAAGTAAAACACCAAACGAGGGGAGGGGGAGGACCAATTGGTTGGAAAAAAGAGGTCGGTGGCTTTGGTACAACGAACCATGCGACCGTCGCGCACGCAAAACCGACGAGAGGATCCTCCCATGGATCCTTTTCGTCCTGGCACGTCTCCTCTTCCTCTCTTGGAGTTGGAGGTAGATATGAAAAAGAAAAAGAAAAAAAACTATGCATTGTTTGCTCCGAGGCCACAAAATCTACTGCTTGTTGATCTAGCCTCACCTTTGGGGAACTGCAGGGACGGAGCTAAATGCCCCCCCTGACTTTTTTTTTATCATACTATATATATAATGAATACTATATATGATTCTTTATAGAAATTACGGTTGGCCCCCCTTAATTTTTTTAAAAGTATACTATATATATTAATATGCCATATATTTTTTAAAAAGAAATATTAATAGGCCCTCCTAATCTTATGAAATCTACATAAATATAATATATTATTGTATATATGAAAAGATTTGTAGTGTAATATGTGCATTTATGGAAAATATTATATATATATATATATATATATATATATACACACCAAATAAGTTTGATTCCTTTCTATAACAAATCAAAGTAAAAAATTAGTTACATATATCTTCATCTAACTTTTTGAAGTTAATTATTTCACATATATATTATGTTAAATATAATTATATTATTTTATCATAAAATTCAACTTGCAAGATAAACATGACAAATAAAAATACATGATCAATAACAAAAAGATATATTTTAACTAAAATAAATAAAATTTATAATTATAAGTTATTTTATAATATGTATTTTTTCTAGAGAATTTTTTTCTTAATTTTGTTGTCTTTTTAATATAATTACATATTTATACATGCATATATATATATATACATATATATATATATATATATCATTTTTTTCTTTGCACTCTTTATATTTCGGTCCGCACTCTTTAAATTTCGGCCCCCCCCAACTTTTCGTCCTGGCTCCGTCTCTGGGGAATTGGGTTGCACGAAATGGTGACTAAGGCTCTGTTTGACATTACTAACGATTTGATAAGCGGATGGCGGTTCAAGTAGCGGATACCGAATTAATTAGCGAATAGCGGATGATGATTAACGGTTAAAAGTTATAACAAATAAGTGTTTGATAAATTTAACGATAGAATTAGCTGATGAACATAAAATAATATAATTAGATATATAATAAATTATTTAAATTAAGCGCTATATAAATTCTATTATAATATAATAATTAAATATTTATATCTTAATTAAATTAAATAAGATTTCATAACTATTTTTTTGTTAAAATATATAGAAATTTATATTGACAATAATTTTATATAATGCACCGATGATATGAAAATATTAATTGTGAAATTATTTTTTATTCATTGTTGACATATAAATAATTTGTAATTAATTAAACATGAATATGAAAAGAAATATTACTTAAATGATTATAAAATAAAAATAAGAAAATAATAAGATGAGTTAGAAAAAAATAATATATTTGAATAAGGGTAAAATTGAAAAAATTAATGAAACGCTAAACTCTAATCGCTAAATGTTAGTAGAAGTATCTTTTCAATATATTTGTATGAAATACTAAACGCTATTTATTTTTTTCATTTACCAAACAAAAAAAAAATAGCGTTTGAACCGTTAAACGTTATTTGAAACACTAATTTTTGAGTTGCCAAATAAAGCATAAGAGAGGAGAGGAGAAGAGAGATGGAGCATCCTTCCACTTAGCATATTATTCATTTTGGACACCAAAAAAATAAAATATAAAATTAATGAATCAAGACGATCCTAGTTGTGTGTGTATATATATAAAGGTAAAAACATATTTTTTTTAAAAAAATTGTCACACTCGACTCCTTAAAAGATTTATTAAATCATATGTTTATTATTTTCAAGTCAAATTATATCAAAACATAATAAGAAATAAATATATATATATATATCAAAATTTATTTTAATTAATTTATTATTATCATCATCATCATCATCATCGTGAATATAATTTTTATCATTATTTAAATAATTTGTATTAAATCATATTCCTTTTCTGGAGAGTGGAGAGGTTAAAATCATAGTTGGGAAGATGTTTCCAACTTTCCATTATATGTATATTTATTTATTTTAATGACTAAAATTGTTTTGATCTTTTTATCATTGTTGATCATTCAAAGTCTCTACATGCTTACCAAACACTTTTACTCGGTTCATTAATTAGTTAAATCATCGATTATTATCCTCTATTAGGCAATCGCTATTTCAAATAAAAAAATATCTATGCTCTAGTGATACCACTAGATGTGCCTAGTGGCTTTTGATTCTTCCGATAAGATTTCACCAACTTTTGTTAACTGCGTGAACAACGTAATGGAAGAGATGAGACACGTTGAGTAACACACTGAATATAAATTAAAAATAAAACATATTATCAATATTAACGAAGTAAGGTTTGGGCCGAGCTTTCATATAAAAGCCCATAGACCACAGACCCAAATCCCACCTGATGCCCCCGCCAAACCTTGGGCTGTACAATTAAAACCTTTTTCGCCATTTTGGGAAAATTTGATTATTTTACTTATGGCTATTCAATTTGAAATATCCATTTTGAGCCCTCTAAATATTTCATAATATAAACATATGGATTATTTTATTAATCTAATTATCATGATATGAATAAATAAGTGTCGTGCTAAAACTTTTAATATTCATGTAAATCGATTTCGTGTGCACTAAGAATATTCCCTCAAAAAAATATAATCTACTATACGATTAAGCATGCAAACTAGATTAATTGATGGGAAAGCTTCCGAAATATCAGGGTTATAATAAAAGTTCAGATGTTAAGAAATATTTGAGCACCATTGATCTTAAATAAATATATTTTTTTTCATTTAATTATTATTCATATATTGTGCAACAACAAAGATAGTATTCACTCATAACTAGGTAGGAGGCTCATGAAACCCTTTGTATATGTACAAGATGATGAATTTGTCTTTATTTTTGTCGGCGTTAATTATAGTGAGTGAACACTATCTTTAGTGTTGCACGATATATGAATAATGATTAAATGAAAAAAAACTTATATTTGTTTAAGATCGAGATTCGAGGGTGCTTACATATTTCTTAACATCTTAACTTTTATTATCACCCTGATATTCGGAAGCTTCAACATCCATTAATCTAACTCGCATGCTTAATCACAGGATTTCATGAGTCTCCTACCTAGTTAAATGACTAGGAAGCTCTTAACTATGGCATCAACCGTCATATTTGTGATCAACAGCCGATCAACTAAAGTGTAGTTCAATTGATTTTTTTTAAAAGTTGACAGTTCAGTTGTATGAACCGCGGTCAAATAAGGTTCTCACTTCTCATGATAGAATTACTCTCTCCTCCCCGGAACTTTGCCCTAGGCGCTCAAGTGTTTCACCAACAAAAAGATCGGCGACCTCGCTACTAGCGACACCACCATGGTTGTTGCGATCTTTCTTCAAAAGAGATATGATCCCCCTTTTCTTGTTTCTGCACTAGAACCCTAGTTGGCATGCACCAACGAGAGCTCGCCAAACCACAATCAAAGTTGCCACCACACGAGCCCCTTCACCCCATCATCGCCGGCACAAGAGCCTCTTCGCCCTCGTCACCACCTAACAAATAGATATCGTCGCCGCCGTAGACACGTCCGAAAGTTCAGATTTGTTCTTTGTCCTTGTTCATCCATCCTACATCATTTTTGCACCTAGCGGCGGTAGAGAAGATCATGGTAGACCTCTCAAGGGCATGTTTGACGTAGCTGATACTGATAAGTTGATGTGCTAATAAGTATTTTATTGATTGAAATTTATTTTTCAAAATAAGTAGTAATATTAATTATGATATAATTAACTGACCTATTTTTTAGGAAAAATAAGTACCTCTGCGTATTTTTTTACCTCATTCACATATTTGATATCTTCTTATCACTCATATTTTAAAGTTACCAAATATTAAGATTTTTTTTTTACATTAGCTTATAGGTAACTTATAAGTTTAGTCAAACTACTCCTAAGCAAACCATACAACCACGTCGACTTTTTCCTCGCCATCTTGCGACACGTCGGCCAGCTATCCAGGGAGGACGGTCCTACCTACTGGTAGAACACCCAAATTCAAAAGAGAAGAAACGGGGTAGGTAGTAAGCCATAAGCACGTAATATAGTCATTCTTTTTTTTTTCCTAAAAGAAAAGTGTCTATTGAATTGAATATTTAGTAAAGTATGGTAAACATTAGAATCCCTCTTAAGTGAGAGGACGGGAAAAATTAGGGTGAGCACAGGCTAATCTGATGGGATTACGAGTTTTTTTTTTATAGAAAAGCCTAGTGACCAAGAACCCTTGGATGGGCCGATGTTTCCTTATGTTTCATGAAGTTATAATTTTCATTTCTTATGTCCAATTTTAAATCTCCATTTTGAAGCTTATGCAACTTTCAGAAAGAGGAAAAAAAGAGTCACCATTTTGAAGCTTCTGCAACTTTAGCTTCTGCAACTTTCAGAAAGAGGAAAAAAAGAGTCACCATTTTGAAGCTTCTGCAACTTTCAGAAAGGAAAAAAAAAGGAGGCACAATCATGGCGAATGGAATCATAATCCCACAGTTATTACCTTTAGTTCAAATGTTTCAAGTGTTAGCCGCGTCATCTTCAGTAATAATGAAGCTTCTAATAGTTGAATCGAATTAGTGAGCGGATAAGATGATTATACTCTGAAAAGAAAAGGTTGGAGAGTATTTGCCAAAATTTGCTCAATTTCAAATTTTTTATTTAGAATTTTTATCACTTCAAAAATTATTATTATCATCATTCTAAGTTATAGATAAAATAGAATGAATGTTTTGAAATTACAATAATGACATCTTTTTTTCAGTAATTAGAATCCAAATATTTGAATATTCAAATCTTAAATGAAATTAAAATATTTTATTAAAAAAAGAGGAAGGAAATGAAAGAAAATAATGTGAACGTCCCAACTAAGTAAAAAAGGTTAAATAATAATTTGATTTAAATAAACATGTATATTTTATGCCGGTTTACATGTTAATTTGGAAGGAATTTTCTTTCAGTTAAAAAATGGAGTTAAAAAATAATGGCAAGTTAAATGAGAACGGAATTAAAATTTATCCTTTTTTCCTTTTCAACCAAAGTTAAATTACTACCTTTTCCCATGTCACTTTATCTCCACCTAAATAACCAATATAAAGACACAAAATTTAGTTGAAGCGAACCTTAACATGAACAGAAGCATAAGAGAACATGTTCTCTTCACACTGCCAGCAGAATCTTTCCAAAGAAAAAAGAACACTTTGATGCAGGAATACTTTACAGCAGACGGTCAACACTATCACAGTAACCGTACCTGCATTTTTACTCCCTGTAAAATCTCGTGTTAATTTCGATCTGCAGACTTCCCATTCATCCTCTCGATGACGGTGATCAGGCCCTGACTGCCCAGCTTCCCGTCCCCGTTCGCCACCATCGACAGATACAGCTGCTGGCAGAGCGCCGCCCCCGGCAACACCACGTCGCCGTCTCGCAGTCCCATTCCCAGGTCCTTCACTATGTACTCCACGAACCCTCCCGGCGCGAAGTCCCTCCCCACCATCCGCCCGCCGAAGATCTCCATCGCCTTCGACCCCGCCGCCCCGCCGCCCACCGCGTCCAGGAACGCCGCCACGTCCAGCCCCGCCTTCTCGGCGAAGACCATCGCCTCGCTCAGCCCCAGCAGGCTGCCGCCGATCGTGATCTGGTTCGCGATCTTGCTGCTCTGCCCGCTCCCCGGCGGACCCATCCACGTCGCCTTCCCCAAAGCGTCGAACAGCGGCGAGAGCCACCCGACCACCCCTTCGTCCCCGCCGGCGAAGATCGCCAGCTTTCCGTCCCTGGCGCCCACGTCCCCGCCGGAGACCGGCGCGTCCACGGCCCAGCAGCCCCTGGCCGCCGCCTCCGCCGCGATCTCCCGCGCCAGGGCCGGGTCGCTGCTCGTGCAGTCCACCAGAACGGCGCCCGCAGCGAGCGCGGGGAGGGCGGCGGAGGTGGGGTCGAGGACAACGGAGCGAACGTCCGAGGGGTGGCCGACCATGGTGAATACGACGTCGCTGTAGCGGGCGGCGTCGGCCGGGGAGGGGACGAGATCGGCACCGAGTCGGCGGAGGTGCTCGGCCTTCGAAGGGGTACGGGCGTAGACGGCGACGGCGTAGCCAGCGGAGAGGAGACGGGCGGCCATGGCGGCGCCCATGACCCCGGAGCCGATCCACCCCACCCGCGTCTGCCCCGGCTGGATCGGCTTCGGATAGCCCCCTCGGCGCCCTTCCATCACCTCAGGAATCGTTACGACCACATATCCATTAACAAGCTCCCTTTTCTTATATAATGCACAGGATAGAGATGCAAAAGGAGTCCACAGAGAAGGGCAAAAGAGGAAAAGAATGCATCTGTTTCAGTGGTTCTTGTGTACAATACAAATTACATAACAGAACAAAAAAGAAAAAAAAAAGAAAAACAAAGTTTTTCAGATGTGGCAGCCGCAGCAGAGGAAGAAGCAGCAGAGGCCGGTGACGAGGACGACGGCCTCGAGGACGTAGAGGATGCGGAAAGCGACGTCATCGAGGAAGGCGGAGAAGCGAAGCGAGGGGCGTTTCCACCGCCACGAAGGGCCGGCGAACTTGCGGGGCCAGTGGTACTCCTTGTTCAGCTTCTTGAACCAGCCGGCTCTGGCCACCACCATTGTTGCTCCTCGAAAGGATAGGAGAGGAGAGAAGGGCACGATGATACGAACGACGACGTGTGGTGGTGTAAGTTGGACTGGGTGAAGGGCGCGTATTTAAAGTGTGGAGTACGTGGAAGAAGAGGAGGCCGAGGAGGAGGAGACGAGTTGGTAGTTCCGCGAAGACGCGGCTTTAGCTGGTTTCCTCTGGCCAGGGGAAAAAAATGCGTGCGCTGTTGTTTGGTGCCTACGACCTTGCAACTTTTTTTTCTTTTTTTTTTTTTACCTCTCTCTTAGGCACTGGTTGTGTTGCTTAAGGAGCAAGAATCACGAGGGCGGGGTGTTTGTGTTATTGCGTGTGTGGGGGTGTGACCCACAAGAAAATGTGAGGAGGAAAACGACGCAAGAACCAGAAACAAGGTTTGGAACGTGGCAAAAAGGGCAGATTGAATCAATAACTTATTGAAGTGGAGTAGTGGAGTATTAAGTGATTTTTTTCATTTAATTAAGGTTAATTTTTTTAATTAAAGAATCTTATTAGACACGATTTAATCGAATTAATTGAGTAGATCCGCATTCCATATATGAACAGCGCGAAACCATTGACATCGCTTCTTACGAACATAAAGCTGACTACTCACGAAAAAGGGCAAATAGAAATGGCGATATCATAATTTGCAATTAGGAGCATCTCTACAGCTTTAGCTCATGGAAATGTACTTTTTTTCATTTCCCCAGTTAATCCCTATATTTTAGCTTATTTGTTGGTCTCCTAATTAGAGAAGTCAGCATGATATTAAAATATGGTGAAAACTAACAAATAAGTTAATGCACAATCGTGATGCGTTATCATATATCACAATGGAAGGTAATGATTTTGACTGTTTGGAAGGTAGATGTCAAGAATATAAAATTAATAATGTTGAAAATTTAAGTTTTTAAAAAAATTGGTTAGCACATCAAATTTAATATGATATCGAAGTTAGAAGTTAAGAATTCGAACTTTGTTAAGCTCTTATTAAAAAATAATTTTTTCTTTTAATTGTCCACATGAATTTGGGCCAGATCAAAATTGTCAGCAGCTCACACGTGAGGAAGAGTATTAAGAATATAAAATTAATAATGTTGCTCTTTCTAACGGTTTAAACTTTTAGAAAAACTGGTTAGCACATTAAATTTAACAGTAGAAGTTGATTTTTTTTATTAGCACAAAGCACAAGCAGACGAGTTTAAGAAATTAACATGACGTTATGTTTTGGGGGGTGAATTAATTTGACGTCAAACTTATCTAAGAATAGTATTAATAGTTCCGAACATTTATCATTCGTGGACCAAAAAATAACAATATTATAATATCTAATTATGGACAAATTAGTCCAATCGATATATTGAGTTGTGTGGCATAACTCTCCAAAAGTTTACGAGTCTTGGTGGGACCGATTTTTCGATGTAAAACGTTCACTGGATATTTTGCAGGTTGATGAAAAAAATTTTAAAATAATGATTTTAGAGAAACAAGAAAATGATCCGCTAACATATCGAGTTTTTCAAATATTCTTATCAATCTACTTTAATACAGTAATATTACTTTTTAAATTTTGTATAATAGAATAAAATTTATTTAAATTTGAAACATATCTAATTAGAATTTTAAAATATAATAAAAGAATATTAAATCAGGCAAAATTATTATGAGAACAATAAAAATTAAGACTCGTGAATTAATATTATAGATAGAACATTTATAAATAAAAAAATAAGCATTTACATTTTCTTGGTGGTTCTAATTTGGGCGAATCAATTTTAGTTTATTAAAAATAATTCTCTTTATTAAAAAAATTAGGTCGTTCATAATAAAATTATTATATAATAATATACTTAATTAAAGGTCCTCTAGTTATAACCTACTCTCATTTAGTAGGAAGGAAAAGAAAATGATATAATACTTTTTCTCATCCATTATTATATTAGTCATTACTCTATCTCTCTCTCCATTTCTTTCCTTTTTCTTTTCCAGCTCTTTTCATATTCTTCACATTAGTTGTATAGGAGTAAAAATTATCTGACTCAAAGTAGGTCCACATATATGGATCATCATTAATTTATAGATCAATGATAGTAATAAATTTATGATAAACTCATTTTAAAAAGTGTTTATCAAGTAATCTCCACATATGTGAATCTATTTTAGGTTCACATATTCCTTAAATTCTAACTTTGTATAGTGTAAGAAGTATGCAAATCTTCTTAATATATTGGCGTAGATATCATATGATGCCCTCCAAGTTGGGTGCCGATTAAATCATTTTTCATCTTGTAATCATGGTGATTACATTGTTTCCTTCTTATTTAAAAAGATTTCGAGCGAAAATAGTTTGACCTTGGGATCTTAATCTTAATTAATTAGAATGAGCATAGAAATTGAGGTTGTGGAGGGGTCGTCTGATGACCGGAACAAGTTAGCACCTGATATTTTAAAATTCCCCAAGCAACCAAGAAATGCACGTCATGGATTTGATCGAGTCATAAGATGATCATAACAGGTCGTTCGGAAGACCTACATAAAGTCGATTACTTCACCAAGTCCACACTCCGCGAATTAAGCCACCTTTTCGGTGTTTGGCGTCCGAAGCAGGAAGTTTCCGGTGAGCAACCAAATAATTTGAATGAACACTTGAAATTGAAAACGCATGACAAAGGTGGTGGTCTTGTGTTCGGAAGCTTCTACTTCTACTTCTACACAAGAAACCGCACTATGAGACTTGGACTGACCTACCTAATTAAATAGCCCCCACCATTACTTCGTAAAACTTAATTAATATGATGAAATTGATTAAACTATGTAGTACATATGTATGCATGTATATTTAAAAAAATCCCAAATAATCAAGACCTTTAGTAATTTGATTGTGTATCACATATGATGGAAGAGTTCCTTGCATGACCATGATAGGTCAAGAGATTATATATTTATATTTCTAGTTATATTTATATTTATTAATTTAAAATTAATAAATGAATAAAAAGAAACTAATAAAATAGGTAGTTATAAGTCATCTAAATAAAAAAAATAAGATAATTAACTAGCTAGTTATCTCATCGAAGATAAAGTATGCACCAATAATTTAAATAAAAAAGGGAACTAAATAAGAAACATAATTTAAAGTTTGGTTATGATTATTTATTTTAAAAGTGAATTGAAGTACAAAAAAAATACTTAATTATGTTGTGACATGTTATAGTTAATTATAAAAAAAACTAATTTATTGAAAATTTAGAAGAATCTAACTGCATTTAAATTCTCAAAGTATAGTTAACTAATATCAATATCTTATATAATGATTATACGTTATATAATAAGTCATAGTTTCATGCTCTTATGCTGAATCTGAGTTTCAAAGCATTGCTGTTAGAGATAATTTTAATTACAACTTCCATTTTGTGACTCCGGTCAGGTGTTTTATGACAACAAATACACAAATGAGATCAATAAAATTTCGTATTTCATGAGCATATTAAACATATTGAAGTGATTATTGTTTTGTTTCATTTACAAAAGTTGGTTCATCTTTTACATGTCCCTACCAAGGAACAATCTACTTTGTAGCCAAGGACTTTATCGTTAGTAGCATCACTATCTCTTATCCTAGTTGGGTCTGATTGATGATTATGATCATACACTTAGTAGTTGAGGGGGAGTGTTGCCAGTTATGACACAGAAGCATGTTGAAACTAATGTTGTAGACCCAATCCCTGGATTGTTCAATAGGTCAGGTTGGATCGATTTGATCAGATCGAATTGAATGATCGGATCGAATAATATAAATTAATAAAATAAATTAAAGTAATTATTATAATATTATTTAGCAAAAAATATAAAACAAAATAATTTGGATCAAATCATATAGTAAAGTAAACATAAATTAAGTTTTCAATAGAATATTTCCTAAATAAAAAATCTTATGAGGTAATTATAAATAAATAAAAACATCAACAAATTTTATACATGTGAATATGTGATAAAGAAGGACGTTGGAACATAAATTTCAAGTAAACATACATATGAACAATATTTTAAAAAAAAATTAAAAATTTTTTATGTTTCAAATATTTTTAGATTTTACAAATTAATTCAAGTGGGTCAAACAAATATATATATATATATATATATATATATATTGGGTTGGACGGTTGAATTCTAATTTTGATCCAATTTGAATCGTCAAATAGTTTGTGTCCGGACAAGTTCAATCGACTGGTCCGGACTGTTGGCTGAAACTGACAGCAAGTCTATTGAAGTTGGCGGTGTGTTATTTACTTATTTGTTTTCTTATTTTAGATAGTTATATACTTTATAGTTAACGTGTTACATGCCACGAGCACAGTACGAAAGAGAAGTGGAACTTTGTATTATAGTAAAAGAGATTAGTAATAATCGTACCACATTTCCTCGCAATTCTTCTCTAGTGTTTTTTCTTTACCTGCTCTCACCTACGAGCTGCACAGACATGGACGAGATGCAAGTTTCAAAAAAAAATTTTCCGGTCTAGATCTTGTCTAATTATCTAAAATTATTAGGATTAATTTGTTCGTTCAGATTGGAGCAGAAAAAAATTATTTCTAATTAATCAAATCGGGTCTCGAAACTTTGTGCGCTTAATTAGCATACCATCGTTGGAACAATTAGTTGAATAATAGTGAATCATAATATCCGGATAGAATTATATGTAGACCCGATTTCCTGAATTGTGATACGTATTGTGCAGTAGATAAGAAAAATTAAGGATTGGATGACCGAGTCAACTCCCGAGTCATGTGTGAGTGGTGAAGGTGTCGTCAAACGTGGGAAGCGCCAGAAGTCAGATTTGTTCAATGCAGAATTTTATTATACAAACGGCACTACAGAACAATTCTCAAATTACATGGTTTCGCCATCGTCGGCAAACGTGACTGCCCAATTGAGCACGGAACAATTCAAAGGTCAAAGGCAAATTTCATTGGAAATAACAATTAATAGTGTCTATATACAGGAAGGAATTGCAAAGCGATACGATACGAGACAACATAAATAGATAAATGGAGAATTCATCGAAAGCTCGCGTCCACGTCCCCATGGAGAATCTAGGGTTCCATTGTGACTAAACGCTTACGTAACGCTTTGCCCATGCAGCTCATGCCTGTAACATTTCAACTCATTAGCTGGAGTTTGTTGGAGAATATGAATTTATGTTATATGTATATTACGATTAAAACAGCCGTGCCGTGACTACATGCATGCTTTATCTTATATATATGCTTTTTGAAACTTGACCTCTGTGCATTTAACTTGTCTAATGTCTTTGTGAAATCGAATCTTACTTTTTTTAAGAACAAAACTAAATTGCTCCATGCACCAAAAGCGACGCGATCGACATCTCACCGAATTAGGAAAAGAAAAAAGTGACCTAGTGATGAAAAGAGAAATACATAGTTGGATTTAAGAATCCACTTTCCAGTTGTGGAACTCATCACCTCGCGCTGTCTCTCTCTCTTTCTCTGCTCCTTTGTTCTTTTAATCTTTTATTCTTCCATTGTATTTGTTATATGCATGCATCTCCAGCTCTCAAAGCTCAAATATCACGTCACTGACTTCTATGGCTGGTGGATAAGAATCAAGATATACGAACTTCTTCTAGTGCACTCCCGAACATGTTTGGCCAAAAGCTCCATCAAACGTATTTAATTCTAAGTGGCGTTGATCTAATCTTTAGAAACTGAAAGGGAGTACATATCACGGAAGACATTCTCTGTTTTACATCGAATCCAGAATATATTGTTTCACGATTACTTTTTCGTGTGATGTACAAATTATAAATGTGATCGATCATATGCTATATATTTAATTATGACCTCGAGTTGGCGAGGGTGCATACATTGATGTGGCATAATCATTGTGGATGGATATTTAATTTCACGTACAATTTTATTTAAAATTTTTAGAGATAAAAAATTAGAATATATGATAGCTTCAGAGTTAGAGTAATTATTTATGTACATTGATGTACATTGTACTATTTTTTCCACAATGATAATATCCACTTTTTTTTCTTAATTTATTATTTTTATTTTAGCTTATTTACTTTTGTTTCCTTCCAAAAGCGTCCTAATATTTAGAAGTTTTCCTCATGACTGACCTATAATGTATTCAGATTACATAAATGACTATTATCGATGGTAAATCGAAACTTGCTTTAGCCTTTCGACTATTTGCTTATTTCTATTCCCAACAACAAATTGTTTTTTCTCTCTCTCTCTCTCTCTATATATATCTATCTATCTATCTATCTATCTATCTAATTTCCGGTTGATTCTTTGAAAAGGCACCGACTCGTTTATCACAAAATTAATATGCACATTGCTATGACAATTTGAGCATGCATGATGGATCGGTTAACGGTGACGAGAATCCACCAACTGCCTTGTCTTTAGACGTTTATAAGATAAAATTCGAAGCTTCGGAGTGCATGTTGATTAGTCTTCTTAATTACGCACAGGGGCACCAGCTTGCAACCAGTCATTAATTCCAGTTTGGCAAATACAACTGGTGCATGGCTGTGGCTTTGATTTCTTATCAATTAGTTGGAGTGTCCAGGAAAGACGACTCCATTTATTATCCCCCACGTCGGTCGTCAATCTCATACCTATTCATCTCTTTTTTTTTTATTATCTCAGAGATATATTGTTTTAGAAATAGAAAAAATACGTGCAAAGTAACTCCCACGCAAGAAGTTAGTTATATTAAGAGATTATTAATATACAATACGTGTATATATATATGTATATATATATATATATATATTGTATATGAAATATCGTTTTAGAATTTTATATTAAGAGATTATTCAGATGTCTATATACATAATACATGTATTACATGTATGTACACATGTTTTATCACTTTTTATGTATACATTATCTTTTGTATAAGTTGCATGCACTAAAATTACATAAGAAAACGTTGTGCATGAATCCAAGCCTTTCGGTAAGTATAAGGAATCAACATGTAGATATTGACCAATAGAGAGATGTAGATTTTCTTCGTACATTAACGTAATATTACATAATTTGCCAAAAAGCATGTGTAATAATTATTTTTCTACTACTTGCAATTAATATCACTAATTAGTGATCATAGCCAGCTCTTGCATGCACCATTTTAACAAATTAAAACCTTTCACGACATAGGTGTTATATATATACCACATTATTTTGTTCTTATACTCTAATCGTCCATAAGACAAATATTATGTAACGACCTGAGGTATAAGGGTTAAGATGATCTCATCGAATAGTTCTACATGAACAAAATACGGAGGTGATCATTGACTTATATGTAACTACCCCTTACCAATCAAGACACGTTTTTAAATTCGTACGGGCCGAAAGTCTAAAATGAATAATATTTTGATTGGGACGGGGGAGTGTTACATAATGATTTCATAGTCGACCTCACGTGCTTATTTGAGTCATACGAGAAACACGAGCCACGAGCAATATGGGTCATGGGCCAACACGGACTACACTCAACGAAAAGCATTGAGTCCTTTATAGAGAAAAGATTGTAATGACCTGAGGTCTAATGATCAAAATAGTCTCATCGAATAGTCTCACATGGACAAAAGATGAAGGTAATCATGAACTTACATGTAACTACCCCTTTATCTATCATGACGTATTTTAAATTCGTACAGAATATCATGATTGGCAGGGAGGTGTTACATATTAAACTCTAAATGCAGAGATTGTTGCATAAGTTGCGGAAGTTGCGTTATAATTTCATTAAATATATCTTGGATTGATGATGGATGAGCATGTATTACATATAAAAAAATAAATGAGACTAAAATTTAATACAGTGTTAGGCATTGCACACATGGATACTTGAGATTTCATTTTTTTTCCAAAATTTTGCAATATCGTTTTTTACCTTTTACTGATTTGGTTGTGATGAAAAAAAAGGGAAAAGTCCACGTTCTTTCTTAAGGGCCTCCTGGATCTTAATATAATGAGCCTTTAACAAGGCTTTGGGCCTTTTGGATACATTTTTTGGAAAAGTGGCCCAATAGATTACTCCACTTACAAGCTAAAATTGATTAATGAACCATATAAAAAAGTTCTTATGATTAATGACAAAAAGATTATTCTTGACCTTATAATTAGTAATTATTTGGATTCATAAATTATATTTTTAGAATAATGAGTATGCAACCAGATACCCTTTTCGTGCTTTTAGTGTCAAGGTGTTACGAATGACGATGGAGCCTTAAAAACTAGGCATGTCGATAGAGGATGTATAGGAGAATAAAATCATATTCCATATTTCTAGTTTTTAGAGTAAAAAAATAGAGATTAAAATGATGCAGTAATAAACATACTATGCACGGTCATTTATCCCAAATATCATGCTTAAATTTTTTGACTTTTAAAATATATATTAAAAAATAGAAAATTATTTTCAAGATTAATAATTTCTATATTTAGGTATTTTTAGGAATCTACCCTTTTTTGCCAATTAAAATCAGTAAGTTGCAGGGAAAGTATCTTCTGGGAAATAAAATAATTTATGGGAGATTATCGTCTGGTTATATGATAAATATTGAGAAACTTATAAATTAACTATTTTTGAACATATAATAATAGGGACGGACTGAAATGGAACAAATATTTTGTCCTTTTGAAAACTCTCTCTCCAAAGTTATATACAACTTCCTGGTAGGACACAATTATAAGATTTTTTATTGCCAAATCAAGAAAATGATAAAAACATTTTTTTGGAAAACCTGACGCCACCATTACTTTCCATACAACAAAGAGTTGTGGGCTGCTGTCCTTTAGGCTCGTTTGGTTTAGCTGAGATAAACTAATTTTAATAATAATAATTTATAATATTTTTTTATAAATTATCATTTTAATCAAATGATAAAAATATCTCTAATACTATAATAGAAAAAAATATATAAAGAAAAGATATGTATATTTTAAGAGCAAAATAGCATATATTACCCAATTAAGTAAGTAACATCATGCTACTTATGTTAATTGCCATAAGATATGAAATGAACGATGAATGTGAAAAAGATGTGAATCATAATTTTGAGTGAAAAAGAGATCAAGATCCATTGATATCAAATCCGACGGAGCTTAACATAGGTAGTAGGATATTAACTACTTAAGTAGTAGCAACTAAATTAAATCCCTTTTTAAAATATGAAAAAATTCTAAAACGACTTATAAATCATTTCGATTCCAAACTACCCAAGCTAAAAATCTCAACAACTAGCAATTAATTTGAATTTTCAGTTGAATAATTAGTAGCTTAAAATTTTAAGTTTAAGACATCGTCATCATCATGTTTTATCCTTGTAACTGGGAAAATAATTTAATGAGAAGATTAAGAACTCAATAATTTTTTTTTCTGAATACATAAGGAGGTTCATAGATTTAATGTAAGAAAATTAAAAATTAAAAATAAAGGAGTACACCTCTCAATTAAGGAGTGATTACTAGGCTACACCCTTGTTATTAAGAATTCAATAATATGATGTTGCTTCAAATTCCAACGAAATCTGAAAGATAACAACAAAGGCCCCAATTATGTGAATGTTACTGACCAGAAGGAAATTTTATGTTATCTTTTGAACGTAACCCCTTTATTGACTGGGTCTTCTCGCCGAGCTGGTCATGCAGAGCAGAGCAGTCAAGACTCGAGAGTTTCACGAACACAATAATGGCGGATCACCCTTTTCATCCCATCTTTTCCATGTCCAAGTTTAAACTTTAGTCTACTTTCTTCCGCTGCTTTAGAACTAAACAAATTCAAAGATCAGCAACGTAGTCTTCAATCTCTTTCCTTTCTTTCTTCAAACTTGTACAAAATAAAAGTAATTAAGGTCCGGGGATGATGTACCCAATGCAGCACCACAATACTGCGGCTGCACATTAATTGTACACCTTGAAGACCAGGTTTCGTTGACAGCTCTCTCTCTCTCTCTCTCTCTCTCTCTCTCTCTGAGTTGATCAGCTAAGACATCATCATCACTTCATGCTCTAGATAGATAACATTAAGATTTCTAGATTTCTCTATATATTTAATTGCACCCACAAAAAAGGCAGAGCGTTGTGTTTTATTTATTTGTTCTTCTTCACGGTCAAGAGAGATTATATGTTGATGCAATAATTTGTCGCCTCTACTCAATAAGTAGTAAATTAGAATTTGAAGAACCTTTATTTTGTTTTTATGCTTATAAATTAATTGACCGGGCTTTGCCTTTGACTTCATTAACTCATAAATGTTCATTCATGGCATGTTTTATTCGTTCTTTCAAGTTGTAATAGAGACATGATACATTTGAGAAGGTCAAATGCGAAATAGAAAGGTGAGGAAGAAGAAAACGAAAACACATTTGGGGGTGGGGGGGTGCATTATGATGGGAAATTAATGGATGATCTCAAATTTGTTACGATCTCCAATTCGTTCAACGCATATATCAGAGAGGAATAAAAATAGGTGAGAGAAACATGTCGTTGAATTTTTATTAAGGAGATGAATCGAATGATTAAATTAATAGAGAGGATAAGTTAGAGTGATAAATAGCTTTAAATAGGGTATTTTTATTATCATTTCAAGAAATATTATTATCGTCTCATTATTAGATAGAGATAAAAATATTCAACACTAATAGTTATAACACCCTTCAACTGATTAAGATATTACATGCATTAAATTCTTAACTCTCACGATCACCACCTCCTCATTTATTGATTATGTAAGGTTATAAATTGATGCTTTTAATTCATAATCTTGATTTGTCACATAATTTTATTTTGACTTTAATTTTTATATATTTAAAAGATTATGAATATCAAATAATTAGTCGAGCTTTTATTATTATTTTTTGAATTTTGAGGTTATAAAATAAAATAAAATTATGATAGCTTTCTTTCAAAGTTTTTTTTAAAATAAAAGAGTAACATTTTTACTCATATGACAAGATTAATTAGTTCAACTGATTTGAGATGTTAATCATTGGAGTCCCCTAATGAGGTGCGTCGAGACAGACAAAATAGTAGAAAGATTCTTCTGCACATTAAATAATACCCCATCTGAATGGCGTGACAACATGGAGGAAGTCAAAAAGCAAATATTATCGGGAATGACACCATGCACCTGCTACACCTACGCACACATTATTATTATTTTCCTTATTATTATTAACATGAAAACATAATATATAAATATCGATTCCTTTTTTAACGATCATTGACGGACGGGTCCATGCAATAATATATAATGGATTAAACTTTCCCATTAATTAACGGATCGATCACCAAATGATCCGCCCACATGTATTTTTAACTACATGACCGGTCACATTACAGTAGTTACATCACAATATGTGCTTACAAAACCCTGCACCTAAAGTTTTCAACATCCATTGGTCGATTGACGGTGGACACGGTCCAAGGGAATAATAATGCAACGGATGAGAGAGAAGGATATGCAAAACCGGCCTCATGCCTGCTTGACCTCCGGATTGGCTTTCAAAGTCCACATTAATGCCACCATATAGACACTTGCTACTTTTATATATCATGGTAATTATATATTTAACATGCAATTTTAGTTCTCTCTCTCTCTTTCTTCCCAACTCTTTTTAAAAAATGTTTGGCATGCATTTTGTCGTTAATTTGAAGGTGACATGGATCCGAACACGCGTGATGTGTGTTCTCAAATTGTGCTGCATGCAGTTGTTTACTCACTCTTCCAAGATGCTGAATATGCACTGACGAATCATGATCTCCCCCACTAGGACCAGGTAGATATCTTGTAAGCATAGAATTCTCACTTAAAATGCAGAACATGTATAAAAGTTGAGGACCTAACTAACGTAAGCAAGAAGAGATGTACTTTGAAAGATAAGACTCGTAGTGCTGAAAAGACAAGCTGAGGGCCAAGGCATTAATTTGCTCTCTATAATATACACCATAATAGTTTGAGACATTGTATGATAATTAATAGAATTGATGAATGCTTTCCCATACGGAGGACTCCAATAATGGAACAACCGGTATGTACAATAGCTAGCTATATACGAGGAATCCTAATTAAACCTAGAGTTTTAGCTCTGCCCAACTAATTACCAACTCCATATTATTGAAACATTATGTTGAACTTACAAATTCAGCAGAACAAAAAAGAAAATATCATGACACTCTATCCTTGACGATGCATTATATTGTTTATATCTACTTATATTTATGTATATATATGTATGTATATGTTAGCCACTTGCCGGTCCTACGACCGTAGATCTCCATGTAATAGGTCTACCTGGCCACGTTATTCATCAATATTTGGAAACAATAATTCTCATAATTAATCAAAGTGCCAAGTGTTTGTGCATCTGTTTCGTCTAGTTCTAATGTGTTACTCCAAACCAGCATATCATGCGTCAAGTTGGCAACTACTTAGAGGTTAATTGGCAATAAAAAAATAGTGCGACTTTTTCTAAATTAATATTTCGCTTAAATTTATTAGAATCAAAGGGTGTCATATAAAATATTGAATTCATTACAAGTTAATTACGTACATATTCATTTATTGTTACGATAATCAGGGGAAAAAATCCTGTGACCGCACTCATCTCTAAATATACAAGAAATTATTAGATATTACAAGAAAAAAGGTGCAATACCAGAGTTTGAGGAAAGACATAGTTTCATATGAAATACATCTACTTTACATATACATCGAAATAAATGAATATCTGATATTTACAAATAAATACGAATATCTCAATAAATAATATGTATCATCCTTTTTTGTCTGTAATCAATGTTATCAAAACCGAACCGGACCGATTGGTTCAACCGTTTCAATTGTGATCCGGCCACTGATATGGTTCAATTTGATGCTAAAACCATTTTTGATATTAAATTAGAAAAAAATCGATTGGATCGGTTCAATTCAAATTATAAAAAATATTAAAAATGATAAAAATAGGAAAGCTAAAAAGAAGAAAAGAATATAAGACATGTAAAAAAGGAGGGAACATGATATGTATAAAATTAAATAGGAATTAAAATAAAAAATTATTTAAAATTGAATAACATTAAAATAAAAAATTATCAAATGACATAAATAAAGGAAAGTGTTAAAGGAAAAAAGAAACAAGAATAATTTAAGATAAAATTTCTTAATATGGTATCTATCATCATTAAATAATATATATTAAATTAATATTAATCTATTTACATGTATATATTTATCATTATTAATTTTTTAATAAGTAAATATTATGTTACATTAATTTTTAATATTACTAATATGTTATTAGTATATAATATTCATATATTATATCATATAACTAATATTATATTTTTATAATTAATGTTATTTTAATAAAATTTAATTTAATTTAGTCGAATTTAATCGGATCGGTCCAAGCGTAATTCGATAAAGAGTCTGATCCAATCGCCGGTCAAATTCGATTCTAAAAACATTGCCTGTAACTATCTAGTCAAGGTTGCACAAAGGCTTAACAAACAACCTGACCCTACTCTCCTCTTCTACTGGCATGGACCCAACCCGATATATACGTATGTATTTGGATTTCAAGGTGTAAACTTATTTCTCACATATATGAAGTTATAAACTATAAAAGCAATCCCTTTCTATCATCACATCGCTTGGAAACACAGCACTCATGTTCGGTCAAAAATCTCAGGCTTTCCAAGCACTCCCTTTCGCTTTCCCTTTCTATTCACTCTTTTCTTTTGAGAGTTAATTAATTGGACCAAAGAAAATATTCGGACGTGGAGATTAAGGCAACTGCACGTCACATAAATGTGTAGCTCTCGGACTGCAATGTTGTGTTGCGACCACAGCAATTAGTGCTTCCCTGTATATATATAGTTACAGCTCCTGGTCAAAGATGTGCCATCTGTTCAAACTTCAAAATTATGCCATGTCCCCCATTTTCGTGTGTACAAATAAAATATCTCTTTCACTGATACTACACCACTGAATTGTATGGATTAAGATGGGGGTACCTAACAAACCATTTTATACTTCATAAGGTACGTCGATACAGGATGTCTTTATCCTCTTTCCAATTCTTTTGGGTACGTATATTTTTCCAATACAAGATATACAACAAATGATGAAGAATCAACTCTAGTTTTGAGGAAGGCGTATTAACGCCTACCCTATACACTATTGTTTTAGTACGGAATTTTATTGTTCTATCGATCTTAATTGTGAATTAAATATGAACTCGTCATAAAGATCATTAGAGGTCAATTCCACCTTAACGCATAATTTGAATTATAGTTACTTGAGCCATAATTTGATTGTTTTTCCAATTAAAAAAGTCATATGCGAGAAGATAAATTGAAATTAAATTTATATACAAATGTCTACATATTAGGAAAACATATCCAGTTTTGAGTAGTATTCTATGACGAATACGTATTGAGTAGTATTTTACTAGTACGTATTGAGTAGTATTTTGCAGACATATCTCCCAAACCAAATTATCCACTTTTAACCTTTTAAACTTTTAGTTAGCAAATAATTACACTGCAACTTTTTTATCGGAGTTTAAATATGAACATATACATCTTTTCCGAGTTTATTGAATTTTAAATAACTATTGTGACTTCACGATTTTTCTCTTGCACCATTGGCGATATATCTTTTTAATTTATCCTATTTTACTTTACTCTTTTTTAAGTTTTTTCAATATAGTCGGAAATTATTATTATTATATAAAAATTATAACTTATATTGACATGTTTTTACAGACCATGTATAATAGTTAATCAGTAATAACATAATAAATACATATAGAGGTGATTTTTTTTTAAAAAAATTATCTAACACAATTTTATTGTCATTATATGAACAATACCTTTTATTTCATATTATTTCTCAAGAAAAAAATATTAACTGTAAGTATAATTACAGAAAAGTTGTAATAATGTATGATTGTCATAAAAATTATATCAAAGTAATTTTATTTTTGTTCACATTTCATAAAAAATAATGTATGATTGTCTAAAACATTTCATCAACGTTTAAAATTAATGAAATTGAACATAAAGAATGTGACCCGGTTTTGAAATGAGATAAATTGAGAGAGATATTGAAAAAAATATATATATAAGAAAGGAGTAAAATAAAATAAGGATAAAATGAGCAAAATTGAGAAGGCGGGGAGTGATATAAATATCCGTGTGAAACTTGCTTTCCGACACCATTGAATCGAGATGAAACATATATATATATATATATATATATATATATATATATATATATATATATATATATATATGTGTGTGTGTGTGTGTGTGTGTCTTTTTGTTTAATTATTTGAGACGCGTTTTGCGCTAATAATTAAGATCACTGAGATGTGAGAGACTATAGATGCTAGTTGCTTGTTCAAATTATTCTAACTCAATGCCATTGCTATATGAGTTGGTGAGGACTCCCGTATGCGTATATTTCGATGGCCGAAGTTTTACTAGGAATGCGAGAGAACAAACGTTGACAAGTTCCTAATATTTATCTTCCTTCGATGCAGAAACAAAAACTTATATATGATCGGCACCAGAGACGGCCCTTAAAGTTTGCGAGATACTTTTGGTTACCCTGAGGATGGTGGCTAGTTAGCTATGACTGATTGATGCTCCCAACATTGCATCCGAAACCAGGTTTTTTTCTTTTTAATTTCCATCTTGTCCTCTAAAAAATAATGGAAGTAAACAAAGATTTCCGACCTCCCTACCTAGCGAAGAGTTGTAACTTCGATTCTCGTATATACGTTGACTCCTTAAGCACTCATACGTTTCCCAACAAAAAAAAAAGAGAGAAAAAAAACAGCTATATCAACTCCCTTTGGTATTGATTAATAATTACACATGCAATCTAACTCCAAGCAAGCAAAATTTAGCTTGTCATGTGTAAAAGATTTGGAGTAGGTATGTTGGTCCTTGGGAATCCTAATTAACTAGCTAGGAAGCCATGCATGTAATATGTGCATGCCTTTGGACACGCATAGTACAAGATACTAGTGAGGCCCTCCAGACCGAGTAACAAAAGTCAAACACCTCATAGGAAGGAGAGCCTTGCGAGAGGATCATTGTATTTATTTAACTAGACTAAAAAATGTCTATTTTTATTTCTGTTTACAGTATTTTATGCAACGAATTATTCGCTGTTAAAGTATTGCGATCGGTGAAACATGCCATGCATGTTGGTGGTCCAAAGGACATTATTCAGACTTTGGCAGTTTCGGTTGACTTCAAATCCTTGAACAAAATTATTCTCGTGGCCCCCTCTCATGGCGATCTTTGGCGCATTTAATGGCACGTTATATTTGTACACTTCATGATTTTGACCAAGGTTCCACCACCTTATATATACCGAAATATTTCAAATATTAAACAAGTCCAACGTAAGTTTTTTTGCTGAGAGTTACTGTTTCAGTCCACTTTTTCGTAGTTATGATATTTTCTATATATATATATATATATATATATATAGATGTGTGTGTGTGTATATGACCTGCTGACCGGCCATTAGATTCGCACACAGCAACTTGTTTCATGCATTTGAATGATGCCCCATAGTTGTTAGAGAAAAGTCATTACATTTTGTTGTATTAGGCAAAGACCTTTCTAATTTTCTTGGCCCGCCCTTTCATCTTCATGTTTATACATGCATATCGCTGAACTTAAACATCAGTTGGAAAGATTCAACAAAAAAAACAACAAGGAAATCGTGTTGAAGTACTATTCGGCTATAGGAGGCAATCTCAGCCTTTTCAAGGGCTTAAGAGTGACAGGTACAAATTGATGAAATTATAAAAAATAAATTAGACTAATCCACTGGGCTAATACATGTGGAAACAGCTCAAAACCACGTATACCTGTGAATGGTTATGAGCACCGATCACTTAATGGGCAGTAAATTAGTGTTCTCCTCCATTAATCTTAGTCCGACTTGCAACATGTTTCAATAAGTATAAAAGGAAGGACCCAGATTATATAAGTAGCTAGGATTTATTATAAGCCATAATCTCTAAATTTCAAATTAATTTTAACAACATTATTATAAATAAACACCCTGGGAGTTCTTCCTGGCCTTCTTTGTCGACGTTGTGCATGTCCAGATCTTTCAAAGAAGAGAGAAGTAGGAAAAGAAACATTAAATGATGGTCCAGTTTGATACTGTAGTCTGTAGGTAAAATATCATAGACGCGCATCTATTGTTAACGCAGTGACACATTGTTCGAATGCTAATTATAAAGGAATTTTATTACTAATAATATTATGTATTAATAGCATTTTGAGTAGTGATTGGTTGAGTTAGAAACGTCACTATTTTCAGCGCGATTTTTTTCTTTAATCGAATTATTTGAATACCAAGCTAATTAACACTGAAAGAAAAGTTTTTAACTTATTAACAACTTTGGCCTACCGGACAATAAAAATACAAATTGTTTATGTACAATAAAATTTGTCACAGTAAATGAGAGATTGCCCGACCAAATACATATCATTTCTGTACGTATCGGGGGGAGAGAGAGAGAGAGAGAGAGAGAGAGAGAGAGAGAGAGAGAGAGAGAGAGAGAGAGAGAGAGAGATCGTTTCTGCGGAAGAGCGTTAAGACTTTTCTTCATGTATATTATTTATGCACATTTCAAGTTTATATCACGTCGTCCGTACTCTAATGCACATGAAGAAGAGTAGGCAAACTCCACGCCTCCCGTTCACAGTTCACACGACCCAAACAGCCTCACACGGCGGGCTCCATCACGTTCACTTTTGTAATCGTTCCGCCCGTCCGATCTCGCTCCGACGCCCCGGATGGAGCGCGCATCGCAGCGGTCAACGGCCGCGACGCGCGTAGGTGGGGGGTGCATGCGGACCCCACGGGAGGAGACACGTGGTCCCCGAGGTCCGGTCAAATGCCGGTGCCTTCCCACGGACGCGCGTCCCGCCGAGATCTACCGACTCGGTGGTGGTGGAGAGGTTTGAAACTTTGACCGCTGCCCCTTCTCGGGCCCCCCCGGCACGTGACCGACTGCAGCCGGTGACGGCCACATCTCGTGGTCGCTGACTCATCCCAGAGCGGACTCCTCATCATACCGCGGACGATGCCTCGCCTCTTTCCATCACTATTCGCCACTATTTGGATGCCACTAATTATTTACTGGCGAAAAAAATATGACTAAAAAGATACTGTAACAATATTTATTATAATTATAATATATGGAGAGGGAGCATCGAAACCTCTCTCTCTCCCCCTCTCTATCCCTCTCCGAAGTCCAATATCTCATCCATCGCTGCACCAAAACACAGAGACACTCTTTGCTTCCTTCTGCAGGCCTTTCTTCTTCCTGAACAACTCGATCTTTCTCCATGTCTGGGGAAAACAGAGATTACTATCACCACCATAACCCCTACTACTACATGTTCAGTGACGAGCTCTCCGCCTTCTTCTCCCAGAGGGCTGATGGCGCTGGAGGCGGTGCCGACATGTTCCCTGCCGCTGGTCTGCAGAGGCCGAGCGATCTGCAGACGATTCCGACGCTCGGCAGCTTTATGGACCACCTCCATGGGCCAGCTCTGGACTACGGGGCGGCGCTAGATGGGATGTTCGATGTGTCGTCTTCTGCGCGGAAGGATGTGTTCGATGCTGGCGGGACGGCGGCACTGCATCGGCAAGGGTTAGTGGTGGATACGACTCCTATTACCAGCGCTAATGGTGGTGGCAACAGCTTGACGCCTACAAATAGTGCGACGCCGGTCACGCCGAACTCTTCGGTCTCTTCTTCGTCGAGTGAAGCCGGAGGAGAGGAGGAAGCAAGAGGATCCAAGAAGGATCAGATGAAGCAGGAAGACGGGGAGGAAGTGGAGAAGAAGCAACTGCCCAAAGAAAGCGAGGAATGGAGTAATGACAAGTCGAAGAAAGTGTAAGCTCACGTTACGCCTTTCAGCTTCTTTCCCTTTGATCTACTGTCTGCTGCTTGGTTGAAGTTACTTATTTGCTTGAAGGTTAATTGCTTACGGTTTCCAAGGATTTAGATCTCCTTGCAGTGTGCAATTTCATGTCAAATCGCCTTTCCTTGTTGCAGATTTAATCTTAATTTGTTTTCCCCCACGATCGGTGTGAAAGTTCGAAACTTTTGCTGCTTTAATTTGCCTAACAAAACAAACTTTAGGGTTTCACTAGCTTCATCGATCCTCCAAGCACAAAGTTGCGTCTCCTTTCTCTCTCCACTTTTATAATCAATTTTCGCAGAATTCAAAGACCAAGTTCCTTTGACCAGAGATCTTGTCCGTTTCAGATTTATTTTCAAAGTCTCCTCTCATATCAACTCGTCAACTTGGTATAGATCTTGATATTACCCAATGAGAATGCAATATTTTGAGAGTGATATTTCATGTAATATTTAGATAAGATCAAGGCTACTTATTAGTTTGAAGTGTTCTAATAAGATGTGAGTTTGATAAACATGGACATTAAGATGAAACTTAAAAAGTTGCAGATCCACAAAGAAAACGTAAAGATCATGCACAGGTCGTATCTGGTGAATTAACAACTATATAAGCATTCAATTGATCAACTGGAGATGATATGAAACAGGAACAAGCAAAGGAAGAAAGGAGAGAAAAGGCAAAGGGAGCCGCGTGTTGCTTTCATGACCAAGAGCGAGGTAGACCATCTAGAAGATGGTTACAGGTGGAGGAAGTACGGCCAGAAGGCTGTTAAGAACAGCCCTCATCCAAGGTGAGTTATTTACAAACAAGCAAGTGATCCATTTTATCTCAAATTTCGACAGGACTCTGGTATATTTCGTGAAGTGCAATACCATCTTCGTATTGCATCATCTAGTTTATAAGTTGTTGAGAAGATTCATCGTGCCTTGGTTTGGTTTTTTCACACTTGCAAAATTGGCATTTTGTCAGGAGCTACTACCGCTGCACATATCAGAAGTGCACCGTGAAGAAGAGGGTGGAGAGATCGTTCCAAGATCCAACAATTGTTATCACGACCTACGAAGGGCAGCACACCCATCCGATCCCCGCCACCGTGAGGGGAAATACGCACTTGTTGGCACCACCACCAACGGCGTCGACTGCTGCAGCGTTCAGGCAGGATCTTCTCATGCACCAAATGAACAGCTCATTCAACAACATGAACAGCAGAAACAGCAACTTCCTGCTGCAAGGGAACACGAACCCTAACATGTACCAGCCAAATCTCCCTCCTCCTCTTCAGCAGTTCCAGTTCCCAGACTACGGCCTCCTCCAAGACATTGTGCCTTCATTCGTCAAAGGCAGCCAACCATGATATGCGTCTCCACAGACCACAATAATTTCCTTTTTTTTTCAGTTTTCTTTAATTATCTGTGTCATTTCTCTATCTCTTCATTTCCCGGTGAAAGTAGTTTTTTTCACCTAGCTACTCATCTTGTACATCTAAGCACGTAACTACGAGGCTTTTCTAGGTTATGTAGCTTCAAACTTTAGTTAGATCGATGGAGCATGGAATCAATTTATATCTTTTTTCTGACAGACTATTACAGCAATCATTGTTCTTCTTGCTTTCTGAATTCTGAGCGTGGACAGTTAGATCAATCTGCAATCCTAGATGCCCTCTGTATTTATGATGCTGACGTAGGAACTATGCATTCATTCGGAATGAGATTATTTTGGGTGGCTGTATTGTTTGCTGATTCAAGGAAGTGGAAGAACTTTGGGACATGAAGAGCAAGATATTATGGGGTTTATCATATTATATATATGATTGGCGCCTTAGCTGATCGATCTTTTTGGTGCATGAAGAGCTAGATATTATGGAGATCAGTTTTGTGCAACGTATAGTTGTCCACATAAAATTAATTGGAATTCATTGTTTCCATAGAAAATTCAGCTTCAAGAGTAGATATCAATTATATATATATATATATATATATATATATATATATACACACATATATATAATACTTTAATTTTCGATCATAAGAGAAAATTGAGCCTAATACATGAAAAAAAGATACGAGAGCGAGCAATAAAATTTGAACCACCTAGGTTTGCATATCTTTAAATTAAGTGTGTGCGTGGCTGTATATAATAGCGATAAATTGTTGTACCACATATAGCATGAATTTAAAATGTGTTGTGATAGGTGAAGGGAGTCCTTATATATAAGTTGACAATGTTTTATTCACGTGAAACTATGAGATCAAATCATATTAATTCTTAAACTTCCTGTCCTTACATAATGCATTAAAAATTATAAATATAAAAATTGATTATGTTATATGTAGTTGACTATTTAATGTGGTATTAGAACAAAAGATTCTGAGTTTAAATATTGACTAAACTCCTATTAAAAAACATATGTTGAGAATTGCATTTTTTTAAGGTTAACATGAGAATACGCTACTAGAAAAACGCTGATTACCGACGGTCCGGACCATCGGTAATCAGCCCGAAAACTGTCGGTAATGCAATTATCGACGGTTTTTTAGTCGGAATCGATCCGTCGGAAAAACGCTCGTCCCAAACCGATTTGCGACGGTTGAAAAAAATTCGTCGAAAATATCGACGGTCAGAACCGGCGGAAAAGTCTCCGGCGGTTCGAACCGTCGAAATTTTCCGACAGTTGCATCCACCGCAAAAGTCCCCGACGGTTCGAACCGTTGAAATTTTCCGACGGTTGCAACCGTCGGAAAAGTCCCCGACGGTTCGAACCGTCAAAATTTCCGACGGTTGCAACCGTCGGAAAAGGCCGGCGGTCCGAATCGTCAAAATTTCCAACGATTGCAACCGCCGAAAAAGGCCGACGGTTCGAACCGTCGCAACTTTTTCGACGGTCGCAACTGTCGAAATTTTCGACGATCGCAACTGTCAAAACTTTCGACGGACGTCGCAACCGTCGATCTTTCGACGATCACAACCATCGTAAAAAATTTTTTAAATATAAAAAAAATTAGCGGCCGGATCGGGCCGCGGCCAGCTCCGACCGCGGCCAAATCCGGCTGCCCGCGGCCGATCCCCGCAAGCCGGTCGATCCGACCGCTGGGGGCCGGATCCGTCGCCAGGCAGCCGGATCCGAACGCCCGGCAGCCGATCCGGCCGCTGGAGGTCGGATCCGTCGTCAGACGGCCGGATCCGAACGTCCGGCGGTCGATTCAGCCACTGGAGGCCTGATCCGGAGAGAGAGACGCCGGCGCGAAGCTAGAGAGAGAAAGAGAGAGAGAGGGACGCCGGCGTGGGAGGGGGTCACCGGTGTGGGAAGGTCGCCGGCGTCCGGCGCGGGAGAGGGTGCTCGCGGCCGAGAGAGAGAGGAGAGGAGGGAGAGAGAGAGGAATGGAGGGAGGAGGGAGAGAGAGGAGTGGAGGGAGGAGGGAGAGAGAGAAGAGGGAGGAGGAGGAATATAAAGGGAAAAAGTGGAAAGAAAGCGGAAAAAGGGAAAAAGTGGAAAGAAAGCGAAAAAAGGAAAAAAAAAGCGGGATAACGAAATTTTAATTACCGACAGTTTTGGCCGTCGAAAATGTAAATATTAATTATTTTTATAATTACCGACGATTGTGACCGTCGAAAATATATTTAGATATATATAATGTTTATTTTTTATTTTACCGACGGTTTGAACCGTCGGTAATCGTTACCGACGGTCAAAACCGTCGGTAATTGCGATGGTTTGGGCCGTCGCTAGTTATATTAATAAAATACTCTTTATATGATATTATTATACATTTATCGATGGTTACGACCTTCGAAAATTGCGGCGGATTTTGCGATGGATGGATATCCGTCAGAAATATCGACGTTCCTAATCGTCGAAAAATTAAATAATAATATAAAAAATATATAATTTAATTTTTTATTTTCAACGGTCATAACCGTCGGAAAATTCGTCGAAAAAATTAAATAATATATAATAAATTACATAATTTATTTTTTTATTTCCGACGATCGTGATCGTCGGAAAATCCGTCGGAAAAATTAAATAATAATATAGAAAAATACATAATTTAATTTTTTCATTTTCAACGGTCGTAACCGTCAGAAAAGTCGTCGAAAATTGCGACGGATGGATATCCATCGGAAATATCGACGTTCTTAATCGTCAAAAAATTAAATAATAATATAAATCATTTTCGACGGTCATAACCGTCGAAAAATCCGTCGAAAACGGAACCGTCGAAAAATCCGTCGCAAATTGCGACGGATTTAGAACCGTTGAAAATTATCCATCGAAAAATCACGATTTTCTTATAGTGATAGTAATTCAATCTCAGAACTAATTTATTATGTGCTCATCCGCATCAATAAAAAAGAAAGAAATGGGCGTATCCATGTTAATTTTGAGCTCTAGTATATAAATGGATCAGGATGAGTGTAAAAAAGGTTAAGGCTAGAGATCCGGACCTTCCTCCCATCCTCGACCTTTTCCATAAATCACTCATGAGACGAGACGGAAAAAGATTGTACACTGAATCAACCAGTGGAGATATCAAATATGAATTCTATATGTACATCATCATATAAAATCATTACATCAATGATAAAAAAAAATGTCAAATGCAAGTTTAAAAAAATGGCGCCGCAAGATGTTTTCTGGACGGACTCTTAATTTGTGTTGATAAAATTTATTATATTAAAAAATACTTTTAATATAATTTACATTTCAAATTTATATTTGTTAACTTTTGCGAATTTGTTGAACTTTTATTGCCACCTTAACAATGATAAAAAAAGGAGTTTCCTTACAATTTTAATTGGATGCCAATCTTTAGACTTGTTAGATCTTACTCATCACCTTGGGAGATAAAATATTAACATACTTATCACCAACACGAAGGTACATAAGAAAAATATGATAGCACCTATGGCACGCCGAAAAATTAGAAAAGGAAAAGGATAATGTTTGCATGATTCATAGTATTTTCATAGAGCTAAATAAACATTTTTAAACTTCGGCCTATATCAACGGCCCATGAAAGGCCCGTTGCGATCTACTGCATTCTTTTGCTACAAGAAAAAAGCATTTGCATGTTTATTTCGATCGCAAAATTATTTTTTTTTTCGATCGTCGACCCAGTGTCCGGAAAGCGACGTCGATCGTCTAATCAAATTGTTGCTAAGAGTTATACGCACTGGTCATAGGTTGGAGTCTCAGTCCATCATCGAACTCGATTATTCTAATATTGTCCGAGGTAACATATCTGACTATAGCTGGTGAGACTTCCGACAGGAATTTTTTGCATCCACAAATGTTCGAACTTGAAATCTTTGCTTAAACGGCGAGGAGCTGTTATCCACTCCATCCCAACTCTGTTGATCGCAAAAGTATTTCAGCCACATTAATAAGGTTAAAATTTCAAATTGAATGCTACGAATAAAATTTAAGCTTGGAGGTAGTCTGCACTACATGAAAGCCAATGTAAAAACTTTTCAAGAACTAATACAATAAGGATATAAAAAAATCTAAGAATTTTAGAGATTTTGATCCCAACAAAATATGCTTTGAGGAAAAAATAAAATCACATGAATAAGAGTCTTTTACTTAAAGGTATAGATTCTAAAATGAGAGTCCAACAAATATGTCTAGTTTTCCACGGTAGCAGTGTTCATGAGTTAATTATGCTTGTTAGTACGCGAAATTCCTAATAGAAAACACGTTTGGGGTTCGATTCTAAAAGGTTTATTTATTGGGTTAATGATGTCTATCGATTGAAGTCCTTAATGCTTGTTTTTACTATATGAAATAGGCCTCTTTCGGGGATGTTTAACAATAATGATATAATAAATTAAAATTTGATTGATCTGAAAATGAAAATTATGACAAGTCTAATCCTAAGAGGTTTATTGGCACAAAACTCTACTGAAAGTATTTTTATGTATTTTGGTATGAGTTGAATTAGTAATATCATTTTACTTCTTAGGTCTCTTATAGTATTTTTAGTATGCTAAATGGTATGATCCAATGCACGTTCCTCCCCTAGTTAACTCCATATTCTATGTTGATTATTAGTAAGTCCGGGTAGTATGCATATGATATTCTTATGTTTTGTTATCATGTGCAAAGTAAATCTTAATAATTGAGAATAAAGAATGTTTGCCCCCTCTTTAATTACTTTATAAGTGTTTCTACAATCTGAATTTATGTGCAATATATGGTTTAAGATGTTGATCCATTGGTTGATCAAATACTAAGGTTATTAAGATGTTAGTTTTATAAGGCAATACATGGATTTTACTTAAGTCTCACATGATATGATACTTGGTTCTGTGTTGCGTATGATAATATGTTCTTTTTGTATACGTCACATTAACTATCCATAAGAATCTAACCATCCATTACCCAAACGGAACATCTAATCCTTCCACACTATGGGTGGTGCATATCTAGGCCGGTTGACAAAATGAATTGAATGTCAGAAATGATTTACTACTTTCTGTTTGAAAGTCTCAAAACATATCCTAAATAAGAAATGGATTGGATAATTAGAACTAATTTTTTTTATGGAAAGATGATTCATCTATTAAGTGATAACGTTCCTGTACAAAACTAGTGGAACACCCGGAGGTGGAATGTCCACCCAAAAAGATCGATGGACAATCTATGACCAAAAGAAGCTAAGGCGTCGGCATCGACATTACGAGAACGATTAGCATGAATACATTTGAAGTGCAAAAAATAAGTGGTCATCACGAGGATGTCGTTAAAGATGTTGTTGAGTCGCTAGGGGCAAGGAGATGCCTTGTTAATGATAACCATCGCAAGAGAGGAATCGGACTCCAAAATTAGCATTTGAATTCCTTGGTTAACACTTTGCTGCAAGCCAGCAAGGATCGCACGCGCTTCAACCTCCAAAATAGAATGACCATGACGAGAAAAGGCACTTGCACAAATAAAAGTGGTATTAGAATCTCTAATTATGTAGCCTGCTCCCTCCAATCCAGTCCTGCTCACGAAGGAGCCATCCGAGTTTAATTTGAACCAGGACTGGGGTGGAGGCTCCCAAGAAACCAAAGTTTGGTTTGTTGGGGAAGTTCCCTCAGCAATGATGGGCGGGTTTAACTCATAGTAGGAGACCAGGACACGTGATCAGACCGCAGTAGCGGTTGCCAAGTTGGAGTTAAAATATGCATAATTTCTCATCTTCCAAATTCCCCAAAAAGTTAAGATAAGCAGGGTTTGCAAGTTGGCAATTGAGGAGGCAGGGATAGAACTACCCTCCAGAATCCATCCCCCACCTCCCCAACTGCTAAAGTGCTGAAAGGTATAGCCAGTTTTGGTTTGGAACAAGTTCCACAAAATCAAGGAAACAGAACATTAAAAAAAGAGGTGGCGGTTAGTTTCAATGTTGTTGCCATAGAAGGAACAAATAGGATTTACTGATGGAAGGAATATGAAAAGGAGATGTTTTGTTGGCAGACGGTTATGAGCTAACTTCCACAGGAAAATATGGATCTTTGGGGGAACATTGATGTACCAAATTTTCCTCCAACCAGGCCATCCAGCAGACTAAGGTGGCACGAGCGGTCTACTAATAAAGTTGTAAACAGATTTGACTATTGGAATCCCAAAAGGTTCTAGAGTCCAAACCCAAGTGTCCTCATTGGGGAAAGCAAGCAGGGTAATAGATATAATCTTATCCACTAAACAAGGTGCAAAACATTCCATAAGAATTTCAATATTCCAAAAGTTGTGCAATATCAGTTCAACAGTCATGGAGTTAGCAATAGGTGAGGAAACATTAATATAAGTTGGCATGCAACATAAAGGCATATTGAAAATCTAGGGGTCATAGTAAAGCATGAGTAGTGATACCATTACCAATGTGCTTCCTAATGCCAAGTTTAACATTGTCTAAAACCCGCAGAAGTTGTTTCCAGCACTAAGAATGTCTTAAATTTGTTGGGTTCTAATAATCAATGTGATTGTTGATAGTATGCCATGAGTGAGGAAGAGCATATTTCTGAGTGATTAGTTTTGAGAAGAGGTCTTGAGGATGGTTGAGTATGTTCATGATTCTTTTTGAGAGAATGACAATTTGCATATGTGATAGAGACTTGATGCCTAAACCCCCTTCCTGCTTAGGCAGAAGAATGATCTCCCAGGGGATAAGGCGAACCCCCTACTTCTCCCCTGAGGAGGACCAAAGAAAAGATCTGGCTATTTTCTCAATAGAGTGAAGAAGCCCAGTAGGGACATGTAAGGAGCTGAGAGTATATATTAGAGTGGAGGATAGAGTGGATTTAATTAGAGTGATTTTTCCGGCCTGAGTAAGAGTCTTTTTCTTCCAGCTAGCAAGCCTTAGATGATTCTTTGTTTCAATATGGGTAAGAGATTTGCGATTGACATATTTATAAGATATTGGAATTCCCAGATAGGTGAAAGAAAATGAGTCAATTGGGATGTTTAGTGTGTTCCTGATGAGATTCTTTCTTCTCTGTGGAAATTTGGGAGGAAGGTAGATAGCTGATTTATTCTCATTGATTTTTTGATTAGTTAGACTCTTGTATTGTTTAAGACGTCATTTGAGATTGTGGTAGTTGGAAGCAGTAGCAGCCATGCAAATTAACAGATCATCAACATAGAGGAGATGGCTAATAGCAAGGGTTCCAACCTTAAAGGGTTTAATAGTGCCTCTGCTAACCTAGTTGTTTAACAGGGAAGAGAAGACCGGGGATACCATGATGAAAAGATAAAGGAGACAGGGGATCTCCCTATCTTAGCCCTTTAAATCTCTTGAACTGAGAAGTCAAGGATCCATTTATGTTACAGGAGAAGATTAGTGATTGAATACAAGCCATGATCCCACTGGTGAACTTGGGAGGAAAATGCATTAAGTTAAAGACCTGTAAAATAGTATGCCAGGAGACACGATCGAATATTTTCTTCATATCAGCTTTTAGGATTAGATATTTACTTTTGCCCTTACTCATGGAGTGGGCAAACTCCTGAGAAATTAGTAGGTTGTCTTGAATAGATCTGCCTTTTATAAAAGCAGCCTGATTGTTGACAATTAAGTTTATAAGTGTTGGTTTTAGTCTTGATGCCAAAATTTTTGCAATGGCTTTGTAAATTGTACTGTCGAGTGAGATAGGTCTGTAATCAGTGGCGTATAGAGGATTGGACTTTTTTTGAATGAAGATGATAGAGGTGAGTTCAGCACCTTTAGGTAGTATGTTGTATTGGAAGAAAGATTGGATCTCAGAAAAGATATCATGACCAATTATGTCTCAGTAGTTTTTAAAAAATTTAGATGTGAAGCCATCTAAGCCAGGAGCTTTCCCAGGAGCCAGATCCCAGAAGCAGACTTTAATTTCCTCGATTGTGATAGGTGAGATGAGACTTGATATACAAGAGCTATCCAGTGTTGATAGGTCAGACCACTCAACTAAAGGAGGGGGCAATTAATCAGGTGCCCATAGGGTAGAGTAATGCTTGACAAAGCAAGATTTGATGTCATCCTCATTTGTTATCATCTGACCATTTCCATCTTTAATTTTTGTTATTAAGTTCCTTCTACTTCTTATGATAGTGCTGAGGTGAAAAATTTTGTATTTTTGTCTCCATCTCTGAGCCAATTGATTCTAAATTTAGTCCATCATTTAATACTAATTTGCCTGAGAAAGGCAGCATGTTGATTGTATTTTGATCTTAGAAGTTTTAGCTCATCATCAGTTAAGCTAATAAATTCATCTTTATGTTCCAAGTTAGATATTTCCTTCTTGACAATAGCAGCTTTAACTTCTAGCTTCCCAAGATGAGATTTGTTCCATTTCAACGTTTGATGTTTCATGAGATTTAAGGAGGTATGGATTGTAGTGTGATTGTTTCTTTTACTCCAGATCTCTTTGACAATTTCTCTGGGTTGATAGTAATCAAACTAGAAGGACTCGTATTTGAAGGATGAAGACATGTGCTTCCTAGAGTAAGAGTCAAGTAACATGGGGGAGTGGTCTGATGTGCCCCTAGTGAGTGCAGTGAGGGATATATTTGAATAAGGGAGAAGTCAATGATGGTTTAATAAGGCTCTGTCAAGTTTACAAAGGATCCTAGCATTCTGGGATCTGTTATTACACCAAGTGTACTGTGACCCAGATAGGGGAATGTCAATTAAGGAATGATTCTGGATCCCGAAATATTTTGATTGATTTTTTAAGTGTAAAGGAGGTGCCCCCACGTTTGTCCTCCGGAAAATAAACGGAGTTCATGTCGCCTATGACTAGCCAAGGTATGTCATCAGTGTTTAAATGCCCTAGGGATGACCAAAGTTCATTACGAATTGTGGGTAAATTGCTAGCATAAACAACAGTTAAAAGGAAGGAGAAGTCGTGTATCGTAACTACAACATTCATGTGTTGTGAGATAGAGTTAATAAGGGAGATTTGAGCATTACCAACTTGCCATGCAATGAGAATGCCGTCAGAGGCACCAAATCCTTCCTGAAAGCAACCGGTCCCATTGCTACCAAGACGTTTAATTATAAGATTGGATGACTTATGGATTGCATGCGTTTCAAGCAAGATGATGATATCTAGAGCATGATCCTTGATGAGGCTCCGTAGACGATCATGGATTTTGCTTCGGACTGCCCCCCGGCAATTCCAAGCAAGGACCTTCATTAATTTGAGAAGGGGGTGGTTGTTTCCTCCGGTGCCTGCGCCGGAGAAGGGAGAGAATTAGAATGATTATGCTGAGATGTGGATTTACCTTTCTTTTTTCGTCCACCTTTCTTCTTACAGAAGGTAGGGAGGGTGAAGAAAAGCGGGAGGTTGCCTTCCGGTTGCGACGCGGCTCCGGAACAGGATCCGCTTGGATTTCTTCGTCGATTGCCTCTGAGTCGTCATCAAAATCTTCTATGTACTCATGGCGTGGTGACCGGAAATGCTTCAGGACCTGAGCCACCAGAGCTTCGTGCACCTGCAAGGGATTAGAGGAGGAAGGGGGTGCGGCAGGCAGTGCCTGACGCGGAGAATGGGAAGAAGAAAGGTTAGAGTTTGCGGTGGCGAGGGAGGAGGCCCTCTTACGACCGGATGAGAAGTATCGCTGCCAGATGGCTTAGTCGCAGTCGTTGCGATCACAGAGAGCCGCTGATCAAGCACAGATCACGAGGAAGTGGGCAACAGCTATAAGGGCGCACTATCAACGGCTAAGTTGGGAGAGAGAGAGAGTTAGCGTGAATACATGTACGCTCCTGATGAGTCGGGCTAGGGCATCAGGTCCGCTACCAAGGGCCGATTCAAGAGGTCGAACCGGTTGACGGCGTTGAGTGCCTGGCCGGTCCGGCTCATGCGGGTGCACAGCATGGTTACCGGTTAAGGTATCCGTTGCTAGCCGCCACCGGCGAGAGTCCGTCGTCCGCATCAAGGTGCCATACAGCAGGAGACCGTCCTTCCCCACTGGCAACAGGCCCGATTCGCATTGTCTTGATGGACAAAGATCTAGGGCATGCTCAATGTGTCTGCAGTTGAAGCAGAAAAGAGGGGGGTTTTCGTATTTTACCATCTGGAAATATCGGGAGCCGACGGGGAGCTTGATCCAAGTGCTAGGCTTCACCGGCAATGCAAGATCCAGCTCGATGCACACCCGGACGTATTTCAAGTGATCTCCTTTAATAGTATGTTGATGAACTTTCAGGGGCTTGCCAAATATGCTTGCAATGCGCGTAATGGTGGCAATATCACCAAGCTCGTAAGATAGTCCAGGCAACTAAATCCAAACCGGCGAGGTAGAGATCGATTTGTTGTGAGGTCGGAAGAAGGTCTTGGCCTGAGAAACATGCAACAAATTTTTGTTAAAGGACCATGGACTACGAGTTAGCACTCCTAACCTATCGTCCGCAAATTCGAATTTGAAGACGAAGTACTGATTCCCAAGCTCAGTGACATGGAATGGGGCAGCAGGAGATCAGAGGGCTGCCAGATCGCGCATGAGGGTGTCGAGGGAGCCTTCATACGCAACAAGTCTTCCCAGAACAACATCTTCCGCATGGATGATGATCTCATCTTTTGAGGCCTCCTGGATCGCTAAAAACCGTTGTTTGGAGATCTGGAGCGGTGTTGACTGGGGTCTCGGCCGAGCGACGTCCACCCATCTACGAGGAGGCCCAGCCGGGGTGGGGAGAAGGGGAGGAAGGGGTTGGGAGTGATGGATGCTGGTTGGGGAGGAGGGTCTGAAAGAGGGGGCGGGGGAGGGTCTGGGAGGAGGGGCGGGGGAGTCATGGAGCTGGCGTTGAGATTTAATTCTAGAACTAAATTTGAATATAGATATTCTTCATTCAAAAAAAATGTCATATCATAACTTTGAATGATCAGTTGAGAAGTTGAATGAACGACATTCATTGCCTTGAACGTTTAAACTATGTTTGATATCAAATATATTAAGTTTTAATGTGTAGCAACCTGACGATCAATTGTCTAGATTGATTGATTGAACCTTGTATCGTTGCATTGATTGAAAGTTGGTTCAACCATACTTGAATACTTTTGGATCTAATCTTTGCCAATTTCATTTATTATATAGTTTAAATATTTTATTCATATACTTGAATATACTTAACTAATAAATAACATATTATCATTGATTGATATTACGTAATTATGATCCAACTCCCAAATGGACGTATACAAAAATTTAATAAACGTGAATATAAAATTTTGAGTGTCCATACTAATTGATGAGAGTCATTGCATATCATCATTAATTATTAAATTGTTTATGAAGCTGTTGACTTGGTGTACATAACTCAGCAAGTTCCTATTTAATTTATATAAAAGATTGCTTTCCATCGTGAGATGAAAAAATTTCACCCAAGGATGATAAATGATTTTCTTAAGAGGAGGCATTGTCATTGTGTGGACAACCACAAATGAAAAATGAATGTACATGACATTTTAATAGAATGAACATACTAAATTAAAATTACTACACATAAAGATAAAGTAATTAGGAAGTTGAAGGTAACTCACCATTATCGTATGGATCCAAAGCACTGATCCAAAACATTCATCCAAAGTATTGATACGAGGTAAATACTAGATCATGGTAATGCCAAGTGATGTGATCAAAATGTTATTTAATTTTTTGAATGATATTGATTATGGAGATCCGACGGGCATTTTTTTTTTGCAGTTCAAGGCGTAGCACTCGTTTTATCCTTTTTTTTACGATTTTTTTTCGATTCAGATTCAGCGAGAAAAAAATTTTCATCATAGATCGATCACTGTTCAACATTTTACAACATGTTCTTGTAAATTTTTTTTCAGGATCACAGATCGACATTCAGTTGATATTCACAAAATCACAAGCGGCGGTGGCAGCGGGGATGACCTCACAACACGGCGGCATCAACCTTGAGTCCTTGAGAAGGAAGATCTCAACCTAGGGCACGAGCAGAAGGCGGCTACGATCTCGCGTCGAAGAAAGAAGAACGCGGGGCACACTACAAGAATATTGCGAATTTGTGACGGATAAAATCTTCAAAATCCATCGCAAACATGTCTTTGTGACGGATTTTTTCACGGATATTGCTAGTTGGAAATTTTGTCGTCGCAAAAAATTATCGACGATTCTCAAATGCTCCTTCGAAAGTTTTGACAGATGTTTGCGACGGATAACTCGCCTTCAAAATTTTCGACAAATTACTGACGGATTCTTCTATCTGAAAATACTAATCGCGGTACCGGACTAGAAGAAGAGAACGATGGCCCGATGGGACATTCCGTCAATAGTATCGACGGGAGACCTCCCGTCGAAGGTTTCAACGGGTAGGACCCGTCGAAGGTTTCGGCGGGTCGATGAACCTTTGGCAGGCCGGTAGCCTGTCAAAGCCTTCGACGGGCAACGCCCGTCATAGGCATCGAAGGAGTGCGACGGCAACTTCCATCGAAAACTTTTTAAAAATAATAAAAAAATAGGCCGCTTGATACCGGATCGACTGCCAGTGTTGGCGGTCGATCCGGCATAGGCGATCGGAATCGAGAAAGGATGGGGAGCTACTCGAGAAACCCGTTACGCGTCGGCCTGCGGTCGGATCCGACCACCTGCAGTCGGATCTGACCGCAGTGGTTGATTCGGTGCACATGCGAACGGATTCGGCCGATCCGACGCACCGACGGCCGGATCTGGACGCAGAGGATCGGGCGCCTACCGCCAGATCCATCGCACAGGGAGCCGGATCTGACCGCAGTTGGGCCGGATCCGGGCGGCTGTGCGCCGAATCCGCTTGCAGTCGGATTCGACCACAGCGGCTGATTCTGAGCACATGCGGCCAGATCGCCTGCAGTCGGATCCGACCGAAGCGGCCGATCCAACGCATCGGCGGCCGGATCAGCCACAGGGCGCCAGATCGGCCGCCTAACGCCAGATCCAGCGCACAGGGGGCCGAATCTGTCCGCAGGGCACCGGATCTGCCCGCAGGTCGCCGGATCCACCCGCAGGGCACCGGATCGGCCGCCTAGCGCCAGATCCGACGGACAGGTGGTCGGATCTGGCCGCGGGCCGCCAAATCGGCAACCTACGGCCGGATCCTACCGCCTGTGCATCGGATCGGCCGCCAGCAGTCGGATCCGGCTGCATCAGTTGTCGGAGTCGACAAAGTTGAAGAGGGAGAGAGCGGTTGGGATCGCCGAAGTCGTGCCGAAGTGAGTAGCCGCTGCCGCTGCCATGGGGGAGAGAGTGAGAGGAGGAGAGAGATAAATAGAAGGAAGTAGAGAGAAATAGAGGGATAGGGGTAAATATGGAGCGCCGGAAGTGGAGGAGAAGGAGGAAAAAGTGCGCGAAAAATATTCGAGTTAGCGGCGGATATATCTATAGATAAATAAAATAATATTATTTTTTCATCAATGTTTATATAAGAAATTTTATTATTTTAATTACCGAAGGAAAATCCCTTCGAAATTATCGAAGGATTTAAATCCGTTGGTAATTGAGAAGGATAGTATCCGTCAGTAATTGAAATAATATTATCATCATAAATACTTATATATAAAATATTATTATTAACATTAATAATATCAAATTATATTTATGAACATTTTAAATAAATGTAAGAGATATGTATTATATTATAAACATTAATAATAGATTATTATTTTAATTACTGAAAGAAAATCCCTTCGAAATTACCAAAGGATTTAAATCCGTCGGTAATTGAGAAGGATACTACCCGTCGGTAATTGAAATAATATTATTCATTATAAATACTTATATATAAAATATTATTATTAACATTAATAATATCAAATTATATTTATGAACATTTTAAGTAAATGTAAGAGATATTTATTATATTATAAACATTAATAATAGATTATTATTTTAATTACCGAAGGATTTAAATTCGTCGGTAATTGAGAAGGATACTATCCGTCGGTAATTAAAATAATATTATTCGTCATAAATACTTATATATATAATATTATTATTAACATTAATAATATCAAATTATATTTATGAACTTTTGAAGTAAATGTAAGAGATATGTATTATATTATAAAAATTAATAATAGGTTATTATTTTAATATCGAAGGAAAATCCCTTCGAAACTACCGAAGGATTTAAATCCATCGGTAATTGAGAAGGATACTATCTGTCGGTAATTGAAATAATATTATTCATCATAAATACTTATATATAAAATATTATTATTAACATTAATAATATCAAATTATATTTATGAACATTTTAAGTGAATGTAGGAGATATGTATTATATTATAAACATTAATAATAGATTATTATTTTAATTACCGAAGAAAAATTCCTTCAGAATTATCAAAGGTTTTAAATTCGTCGGTAATTGAGAAAGATACTACCCGTCGGTAATTGAAATAATATTATTTATTATAAATACTTATATATAAAATATTATTAATACATACCATTAATAATATCATATTATATTTATGAACATTTTAAGTAAATGTAAGAGATATGTATTATATTATAAACATAATGATTATTTATAATATTAATCACAATATGACTTTAAAAATATATTACATATATATTATTATTAAAATTAATTACCGACGATCATCGCCTTCGAAATTACCGACGGATCAATATCCTTCAATAATTTCGAAGGCTAAATCTGATAGTAATTTTAATTATAAAATATTAAACGTATACTTATATTATATCATATATATGTTATTATAAATATATTTACTAACGGGTTTGACCTTTGGAATTATCGATGGATTTGCATCCGTCAGTAATTTCGAAGAATATTCTCGTCGGTAACGTACTGTCGGATATTTTTCGTCGGTAATTTCGAAGGATATTTTGGCCCTCGGTATTTTGGAAGGTTTTTTCTATCCGTCACAAATGTTGTCGAAAAATGTGAATGATTCCTGTCCGTCGAAAATGTTTCGTCGCAAATTGGGAAATTTTTTGTAGTGGTAATCTCGACCTAGGGCATGGGCGATGGCGGTGACGACCTCGTGGCAGCGGTGACCATTCTTTTGGAGCATTCTTTTGTTTATTTTTAATGTTATCGATATGAACTCTTTTGTGTTTATTTCTTAACACATTGTTATTATCCTAATTATCATTGTTGAAACCGAGTGAATCTATATATGACATTGCTTCTTTTATCGTGTTGAATATAATATGCTTTAGTTTATTTTATATCTATGTGGATGTAACGCTCACAAAAAATTCCTTCATATGCCTTGATCATACAAATAACTAGTTATGTAGTGTAGTTGATGAAGGTGTGAGCAACAAATTTTTCTCAAGATGATGATATTGTTTCACGTGGATGTTATTAGAGTCTTTCCTTATATTATCTTAGAATAACATTGAGATGCAATAATTTAGAAAACATTTAATACAGTCTTTCATTTCATGCTCTAACCAAGAATGATAGCAATGTGTCATACTTTCTTTTTGTATAATATGTTTATTTTAATTTAAAAGATTTTGGCACATTATAGATTTTGTAAGTTGACTAATCAAAGCCATTATTTTAATCACTATAATGCATAGTTGATAGCGCTCTTAGAGGCATACTCAATCACATCTCAGGTTGCAATATAGAGTGTTACAATTAAAACTTACTTTCTTGTTATAATTGTTTTCAATTTTGAAATATAAATAAAGCATTTAATATATGATAACAAAGATTTTATCAAAATATGACCTACATATCAAGTACAACCTCATAGTGTCTCTTGGCATATAGTTATTAGAAATGTAAACACGCCTAATTGAAGAAGTCACTAAGATTTGGAATGATGTTAACTAAGCATAAATGAAGGCTTGGAAGAAGTTGCATTTAGGAATGTAGTAGAACCAAGACATTTCTTCCTCACATCTTGACCACTAACATGACCATTTTGAGGCAATTTTTTTTATGAATTAACTTATAATTGACATTTTAGTCAAAGTAAATGGCCATAATTAGTGTAAAAAGTTGTTGACATTAGATTGCATGCAAGAAGAAAGACTTTTATTGAATTTATCTAATTGGAGACATCTTAAAACTAACATTAATGGAGACATATTCCAAAGGAACTAACCCAATATGCAAAACTAGAATAGCCATGATGTTTAGATTAAAGAGACGTGAATTATTACAATTAAAACGGATAGTAGTTTTCTGTTAGAAGAAAGTCTAAACTATAAATAAAAAATAAATATTATATATACATATGACGTTTGATATGCCAAAATATTATGATTGATCCAAATATTATGTTATACAAAAAAAAAAAGAATGAATGTATCTTCTTGAGTGGTAGGCATTAATTGTAGTATAACCATTTAAGATGACTTAAAAAATATTCACAAAGAGGTACCTGAAATTAAATTTTCAAATAGCACATAAGAAAGGATGCAATACAATGATAGAGGAACAACAAGATGAAGAGAAGGAGAAAAGTAGCATACGGAATCACCAAGAGAATGTGAAATTGTAAAATGAGGTCATAAAGTATCCAAGCATTAGAAAGCATTTGATCAAATGGTAACATTAGACAATACCATGCAAGCTTATTTTTGGGATCCTAACCCTCACACCTAAGTAAACCAATACCTCGGCCACCTAGAAGGGTATGCCTTCCCTTGTTAGCCTTTTGTCCCTATCCCCTCCCAATGGCCATTCAAGTATAATAGCTGAATCTTTCTATGCTCTAATGGTGGAGGATGATATTGCAACCTCTACCAAGCATATTTGATATTACTCACATATAATGAGCATAATTGTAGTAGTAAAATATTGTTTATTTATTATTCTCTTTTGTTTAAAAAATATTGTAGTAGTCTGGCATGGCTGCCTTCATGTTTCTTGATGTTAGATGTTGTACTTCTCAACCAAGTTTTTTAAGTTATGGTTGGACGAGTTTCATATAATTAACAACTTCATCAAGAATTGTCGTAGAATCAATCTAATCTCATGTGGATAGAATTCCCTGAAAGCATCAATAATTCTCACTTTCTTCCATGCTATGAGTTTAGCACCATCATTGACGAGTTTAGAAGTTGGAGTTTTCACCTTGTGTGATTTTTAGTGTTGTCTTAAGTTAATTAAATCAGGAACGATGTCCTGACTTTGGCATTAGGAGAGTGCTAACTATGTCATCATTTTCATCATGATATTCTTCTGAATGTAGTAAGGCATTGATTTAACTTATATATCTCTTTGAAAGAGAAAACATTATCGTCATTATTGATCTTCCTAGTCATGATTTTGCCACCTTCTTTAGAGCTAATAGTACGAGGTTTGAAGATTCCATGGTTGAGCTTGCAGGACAAAATATGGTGAAACATGATCTTATTTCTTTGATTTATTTGGTAAAAAATACAATAACACTTAAAAGACAACATAACAAAAATGTATCTAATGTATGTTGTTGAATCTTATTTCTTTTTAGTAAATGTAGCGCTTCAAAAATTTTCAAATTGAAACATAAATTTTATAATTAAAAAATTCAATTTTTAGAACATTTTAAAGAAAGTTAAAGTTCAAAAGGAAATAAAAATATATTTAAATGATGGATAAGAGAAGAGGAAAAGATAAAATAAGAGAAGTTTGGAAGTAAGTAGAAGTATAATTATATAAGGGAGAAAAAAATGAAAAGATAATTCTTAATTAGATTAGAAGTTAAAATTGTAATAAGTTTAGGGATTTAAATTTGAATCTAGACATAAGTTTAGAATATAATGGACTCCCAATAATAATTAAAATAAAAGTTTTAAGTTTAATCTAAAAGATAAAATAATATTATTTTATTATTTTATTTCAAAAATTTAAATATAAGAATATTAATCAATTTTTTAATTACAAAAATCAGACATAAGTATGTTTAAGAGAGATGGAATAAAAAAAAGAGAAGTAGAAAAAATTAGGGATGAAATTGAAGTAGGACTTAATTAGGAATCTTAAGGAGAATAGTTGTTGTTGGATTTACCTTTGGATATAATTTTTTTAATAGATTTTATCAAGTTTAAGAATAGAAATCGATAACCACATATTCATTGATGATTCAAGTATAAATTCATATTGCTTGATTGATAAAAAAAAGTTAAAACAAAGTTTAACATTTCGGCACCAAATATTCTTTGAAAAAGAACTTGATCCAAACTCATCAAATTTTTTGTGTGCAGGAATCTGGTCTATGTTCTTTAGGGGCCATTTGGATGTTTTAAAATTGTTCTAGAACATAATTTTTCTAACCTAGAAGTGTTCTCGTTCATCTAACCCCACCATAGTGTTCTTGAGATAACATGAACTCACATCTCTTAATTTTGTAACTATTACATGTAGGTTTCACATTATTGCTACAATATTATTTACCTAAAAACGTGAGAATAAGCATATTATTCTTAGTTTATTCCCTTATCAAATGGGCCCTTAGGTCTCGTTTGGTAGGGGGATACTATGAGAACAAAAGCTGTGTTCTCTTTATTTCATCCAAATATAATTTTTTTCACTTTTGGGTCCCACCTATAATGATGATAAAAGATGAGGTTAATAGGTTTTTTTTTGGGAGGGGTGGTGGTGGTGGTTAGAACATATTGTTTTCAACGAGAACAAAAAATGGGGTCAAAGTAAGAATTAAAAATTTTTGTTCTGTTCTTGAACAATTGCTATGCATCCAAACAGGCCCTTAATGAATAGGTAAACCTTGCGTGGCATGATTCAAATTGACCCGAATTTGGTCTAAATTAATCTCGAGCTCCGGGAGACTCGGCCTCAGTTCCTCCTCAACAAATATTTCCGTTTTATTTGAGCCACCAAACTTGAGATCTGGACATACCCAATCTAAGTTTTCATGACAAAAAGGTATGAAAATTATTTTTGTCATACCTGATTCGAATCGGAACCCAGCCCGAGTTTAGTTGAAATAGAAGTTGGGGGGGGGGGGGGGGGGGGGGGGGGGGAGGGTTAGAACATATTGTATTCAACGAGAAAAAAAATGGGGTCAAAGTAAGAATTAAAAATTTTTGTTCTTGAACAATTGCTATGCATCCAAAGAGGCCCTTAGTGAATAGGTAAACCTTGTGTGGCATGATTCAAATTGACCCGAATTTGGTCTAAATTAATCTCGAGCTTCGGGAGACTCGGCCTCAGTTCCTCCTCAACAAACATTTCCGTTTTATTTGAGCCACCAAACTTGAGATCTGAACATACCCAATCTATGTTTCCATGACAAAAAGGTATGAAAATTATTTTTGTCATACCTGATTCGAGTCGGAACCCAGACCGAGTTTAGTTGAAATAGAAGTTACTATGATAAATTTTGGGAAAATTGTAAAGAGATAACAAGATGAATGATGAAGTAAAATTGTAAAGAGTTTAATTGAACCCATTTTGCCTCTACTTTGATGCATGATGAAGTAAAATTGTAAAGAGGTAACAAGATGAAATTTCAAAAATGTGAAAAGTAAAGTTCACTTATTGCACATGGATGCTTTTAGATTGAGTATAAAATTCTGACATTGAGAGTCAAGTACTCTTAACTTTTAATTTTTATTTGATCGTCATGACTCTCGTGGGAGGTTGAAACTAAATGTCCTACTAAACTAAGTGTTACACCTTATGAAAAAACGATGAGAGTCACCTCTAAACTTCACATTATAGGGATCACCTCTTGAATTCAATACTAATCAAAAAGTCGTATGAAAGAATGTTCTTAAATTAAAAAACTCGTCTAAAAGAACAAATGCAGAAGTCTTTCAATTAGGTGCCTTTTGCTTCTTTATGGAACCTTTATTGCGGAATGTGAAGCCTGAAAGACATTTTATTCTAATTACTATTAACTAAAATAATATCCTAATTAACGCTCGGCTAGGAAACTTCGCAACGTTAGCAAGCAAACCTCTCACGACACTTCTCGTATTCAAATATTCCAGCTGGTCAGATCATGGCGGCTGGCGAAGAAATTTCTACGCTTAATTTTTATCCAATTTGACCTGGGGGTTCTTGTTTCCTGGTGCAATATATTTGTGTGCGAATGTTGCGAAAGCAGCAATCATTAACGAATTTGCGCAGACCAAACTGCAACTATAAGTTCCAAAACTACTATGGAGCTCGGAGCACCGTCATGGGCGCCGGAGCCGTCGGCATGACAATATTACTGGCGACATGGATCGTGAGTGCACTGCGGTTGCTGTGGTGGACTCCGAGGCAGGTGGAACGCGCCCTCCGGGCGCAAGGCCTCCAGGGCACCCGCTATCGTTTCCTCTACGACGACATCAGGGACAGCCTTCGCCTCGACTCCGCAGCGCAGTCCAAGTCCATGCCGCTCGGCCACGACATCGCCCCTTGCGTCGTCCCTCACCAATGTCAAGTCGCCAAGGAGCATGGTAACACTTCGTTTTTGTAGGATCGAAAGCACCAAGAGGGGGGGTGAATTGATGTATAAAAATTTAGAGCCGAAAACAACGTTGAAATAAATTCATGGTGAATACGATCACAAACAAGTAAAGGATAGGTAATAACAACAATATAAGTAAGAGAAGAGAAATACGCAATATGTTGACGAGATTCGGCCCAACTCCTTGGCCTACGTCCCCGCTCCGACTTCTCAACCTTGAGACCGTCGGAGATTCACTATCCTTCTCTTTTCTTATAGGGAGAGAATAAATCATTTCTACACCACAACGCCTTCTTCTTTGCTCAAGAGGTAAGGCACATCTCTTCTTACAAGGAGCTCTCAAAAACTATCTAAGCAAGAATTCCCTCCAAGACTCTTCTTCTTACAAATAGTATTCTCACTAAAAAACTAGAAGAGGGAAGGGATGATTTGCAACTTTGACATAAGAAAAATACTTTGGATTTGAAGGGAGCTCAAGAATGGTTTGCCTTGCTTGGATGGTCTTCCTTCAATCTTTTGGATCATTTTAATAGGCTTTTCTTGAAAATTTGGCCGTTGTAAAGTAATTCAAAAAGATTGTGCTATCAGCTCTATAACGGTCGACCGTTTTGGTATCGGTCGTCCGTTTTGCACAGTAACTAGCCGTTATTCTCTCTGTTGATTCTCCAGCGGTCGCCCATTACCAAATCGATCGTCCGTTTATTAAAAAATTATATCCGTTAATTTGTCTTTTCTGTGCAGTTTACCGTTGATAGTAGGCCGTAGAAGAATTATATCCGTTCATAATTTCATAACGGTCGCCCGATATTGAATAGGTCGCCCGATTCTGAAGTTCATTCCATTATGTGATTAGCGGATGCTCCAGTCTTCTATTTCGGTCGTCCATTTTCTTCATGACAGTCGACCAATTATAAATCGGTTGTCCATTTTTCCACGGTTGTTCCATTCTGTGATTAGCAGACGCTCCATCATTGATTTCGGTCGTCCATTATCTGTCATAACGGTCGACCGGTTAAAAAATTGGTCGTCCATTTTTCGTGGTTGTTCCATTCTGTGATTAGCGGACGCTCCATCATTGATTTCGGTCGTCCATTATCTGTCATAACGGTCGACCGGTTACAAATCGATCGTCCGTTTTTCCTGCAGATAAAAACTTTGGCTATTTTTCTTCGAAAAATATTAACCATGTTCACGCTATCACTTTAAGCATAATTAGTACATCATCTTCCTTGTTTACTATCATCAAAATACATGATATATGGTCTTGAGACCAACAATCTCCCCCTTTTTTATGATGGCAAATAAAGTGACGAGAAGGTAATCAAAATATCAAAATTATAAATTCCTCCCCCTAAATTCATGCTTGCATATATCATTACTCCCCCTTAATCAAAGCATAACTTCTTTTTGTAAATATCACAATTCTCAATACAATCCACATTATAAACACGAGCAGTGAACACATCTCATAAACATGACAATAATGTTATAAACATGAGCAGTGAACACACTTCATAAACATGACAATAATGTTATAAACATCTCATAAACATGACAATAATGTTATAAACATGAGCAATGAACACACATATCATAAACATGACAATAATGTTATAAACATGAGCAGTGAACACACTTCATAAACATGATAATAATATCATACATAATGATAAAGTCATACATCGTCACATACATTCCTTCTCCCCCTTTTGACAACATAAAAAAAAGGAGGAAACAACAAAAACTAACATAAAGATAAACTAGACATCAGTCACTAACATAATGAGAAACTAGACATCCGGAGCGTCATCGGGCGGGGGCGCAACCTGCTCATAAGGAGAAGTGTCGAACCCCTGAGATCGAAAAAATGCAAACATACACTCCTGTTGGCGGCGCTGATCAAGCTCTATGCGGTCGATGCACGCCACCATCTCATCTCACTCACTACGTGTCGGTATTGAGTCCCAACCTCTTATCGACGCACGTGAAGAAGGTCCGGGAGCCTGCGAAGGAGCCTGCGTGGGAGCCTCGGTGCCGGTCTCATTATCGAAATCCGAGTCCTGATCATCTTCGTCTTGAGTGGAAAAGACACATTCTTCATTGACAAAGGCAAGACCCTTTCATTTCAATGTACCCTTTTCAATGATATCGGTCAGTCTCTCAGAAAGGGACAACTCACCCTCAGGGATAGGAATGTGTTTATGACGAAAGATGTGAGTGAGAAAAGAGCCAAAGTGAAGGATCGTGTTATGGAATTTTCTGGAATCGATCCTTTCTTTGGTGAAGATAAAATGATAAATCATATATGCACCAAAGTTAACTGGAGGAAAATCATGTCGAAGAAGACAATACAGAAGTCGTAGGTCATGGAAAGTCATATCAGTAAAATGGCCAGAGCGAGGGAAGATGATATGACTAATGATATGGTGGGCAAAAAGAAGTGGAGGAGACAACTTTAGAAGCCCTTTCATGGGAAAGCTACGCACTTCACCACAAAAGACAACTTCAAGAGCATCGTCTATACAAACCGTGGGCCACCTATGGGATACAATGTTTAAGAGTCCTCGGTTTGGGACATTAAAAATCTCACAAATCAAGGAATCAGTAAGTTTGATGGTATGACCTAGTACGTGAGATGTCACAGTAGATTTGGACTCTGAGAAAGATAAGTTGGCGTAGAAAAGTCGGACCAACCTAGGATAGACTAGTTCCTTGACGTCAAGGAGGGGAATCCAACTGATCCCGTCAAAGAGATCATGAAGCATGCGCATATTAAGGGACGACCAATCTACTCACATGCCATGTGCTACCTCCCTAGTAGAATATAAGGTCTCGGCGGAAACAGTGTCCGCAGCGGCGACGGGGATGGTGATTGCACTGCGGCGATGGCGACGGCGAAAGGATTCGCCGGCGAGAGAGATCGCCGATGGAATGCAGAGGATCGCTGGCGATGAATCGGACGGCGGAGGATTCAAGGTCGACCGATTCGAGACTTTTGGGGAAAAATTTTTTCGATCTGGTTTTTATATCGTATTGAAAAAATGTCGACCGATTTCATATCGGGCGACCATTATCTCGAAGATATTTATGCTTAATACGTTTTATTTTTATCGGTCGATCGAAACATTTTTGGGCGACCATTCGGGAATTGAAACGGAATCGGTCATTTGCTGACTTATCGGTCGTCCGACCAGCGCATTAACGGTCGACCGTTATGAAAAACGGACGACCGATTTAGATATATGAGTTGTGCAATACAATTTTGATGTTCAATTCGATTCACAAATGATACTTGCATAACCAAGTCACTTATGAGGTGAATTGATAGGCAATTAGGTTCCTAACATTCCAAGTTCGCGTCTAAGCATACAAAATCTCTCCTCACTTAAGGGTTTCATGAATATATCCGCAAGTTGAATTTTGGTAGACACATGTTCAATAGCAATGTCTTTGAGTGTCACATGTTCTCTACTGAAATGGTAACGCAGATTAATATGTTTAGTTCTAGAGTGTTGGATTGGATTTTTAGTCATTTCTATTGCACTTGTGTTATCGCACTTCATGGGTACACTTGAACAACTTATACCATAATCAAGAAGTTGTTTTACCCATAATATTTGTGCACAACAACTACCGGCTGTAATATACTCGGCTTCAGCGGTAGAAAGGGCGATGGAGTTTTGCTTTTTACTAGCCCAAGAAATGAGAGATCTACTAAGAAAGCAACACATCTCATTAGTGCTTTTCCTATCAACTTTACATCCGGCAAAATCCGCATCGGTATATGCATGTAAATCAAAAGATGAGTTCCTATCATACCAAATGCCTAGATCATAAGTATGCTTCAAATAACATAATATTCTTTTAACAGCAACTAAGTCTGATTCCTTAGGTGCGGATTGAAATCTTGCACACAAGCATGCACTAAACATTATATCCGACCTCGATATTTCTTTTGATCAATAGATTTACCTTTATCATCTTTATCTAACTTTGTTGTAGTGCTCATGGGAGTTGAACTTGGTTTGCATTCATCCATTTCAAATCTCTTTAACAACTCACTTGTATATTTCTCTTGATTAAGAAATATTCCTTCTTTCTTTTGCTTGACTTGCAATCCTAAAAAGAATGTGAGCTCTCCTACAAGATTCATTTCAAATTCTTTTTGCATAAGAGATTCAAACCCTTTGCAAAAGCTTTCATTAGTAGCACCATAAATAATATCATCAACATAAATGTGAACTATTAAAATATCAACTTCTAAATGTTTCAAAAATAATGTAGTATCAACTTTTCCTTTTTGAAAACTATTTTCAATCAAAAAAGTGCTCAATCTTTCATACCATGCTCTAGGAGCTTGTTTTAGTCCATAAAGAGCTTTAGAAAGTTTAAATACATGATTAGAAAAATCTGAATTTTCAAACTCTTGAGGTTGCTCAACATAGACTTCCTCATTTATAAATCCATTTAAAAACGCTGATTTTACATCCATTTGAAACAATTTAAATCCTTTAAAACAAGCGAAAGCTAAGAGTATTCTAATAGCCTCGAGTCTAGCAACGAGAGCAAAAGTTTCTTCAAAATCAATTCCTTCTACTTGTGAATAGCCTTTTGCCACAAGTCTTACCTTATTTCTTATTATGATGTCATTTTCATCTAGCTTATTTCTAAACACCCATTTTGTACCAATTATTGGATAGTATTTTGGCCTTTCTACTAGCTTCCAAACTTGATTTCTTTCAAAATTATTTAATTATTCATGCATAGCATTTATTCAATTTGAATCACTCAAAGCTTCATCAATATTGCTAGGTTCAAATTGAGCAAGAAAAGCTGAGAAGGCACATAAATTTTTCAAAAAGTTTCTAGTCTTTATACCTTCATTTATATTACCTATAACTCGATCCAGTGGATGTGATGATGCATGTTTCCAATTCCTTGGAATGATTTGATTGTCCTCCACTTGTGGTTCTTCCATTTGTTCCACATTTGAGTTATCCATTCTATTTTCTTTCAATTCTTCATTTTGGATTTGTATGTCTTCAATATGTTGTTCCACTTCAACTATTTCTTCCTCATCATCATTCACTTGCTCGCTCATCAAAAAATCATTAGTTTCATTGAATTTAACATTGATAGATTCTTCAACAACTAATGTTCTTTTATTATATACTCTATATGCTTTACTAGTACTAGAATATTCAAGAAATACACCATCATCACATTTTGCACCAAATTTTCCTAATTTGTCTTTAATATTCAAGATATAACATTTACAATCAAACACCTTGAAATATGAAATATTTGACCTTTTTCCATATAAGATTTCAAAGCAAATTTTCTTTTCAAGGGGTCTAAGTGTGACTCTATTTAAAACATAACATGATGTGTTTACGGCTTTTGCCCAAAAATACTTGGGTAAATTACTTTCATTTAAAATTGTCCTAGCCATTTCTTGAATAGTTCTACTTTTTCTTTCCACTACTCTATTTTGTTGAGGTGTTCTAGGTGTGGAGAAATTATGTGTAATTCTATTTTCCTCACAAAACAATTCAAATTTGTAGTTTTCAAATTCACCTCCATGACCACTTCTAATTTTTGCAATTTTCAACTCAAGTTCATTTTGCACTCTTTTTGTAAATTTAGAAAATATATTTATAGTTTCATCTTTACTTTTAAGAAAAATAGTCCAAGTAAAACGAGAGAAGTCATCAACAATTATAAATACATATTTCTTTTCACCTAAACTTATAATATCAATAGGTTCAAATAAGTCAAGATGTAAAAGTTCTAAGGACCTATGTGTACTAATAAAATTCTTTAATTTGAAAGAGCTTTTGATTTGTTTACTTTTAAGACATGAATCGCAAACATTATTTTTCTCAAATTTAATTCTAGGTAAACCTCTAACTAACTCATGATATGAAAGTTTGTTCAACAACTTAAAGTTTACATATTCTAATCTTCTATGCCAAAGATTTATATCATCGTGCATAACACTAAGACATTTTTCACTTTTCCAATTTTCAAAATCAATTTTGTGCACATTATTATACCTAAAACCCACATGCAAAACATTTTTGCTTTCATCTAAAATCAAACATTTGTCCTTTTCAAAATTCACTAAATAGTTCTTATCACACAATTGACTTATACTAATTAAATTATGTTTTAAATTTTCAACCAACCACACATCTTCTAAATATATCTTGTCATTCTTACCAATGTTACCTATGTCAATTACTCTACCTTTGCTATTATCTCCAAAGGCGATTCTTCCTCTATTTTTCTTTTCCAATGTAACAAAGTTTGATGGATCACCCGTCATGTGTCTTGAGCATCCACTATTCAAATATTATTTGCTTTCAATTTCCTTTGGAGCACCCTACAAGAAAGACATTAAGATTCTCATCTTTTTGGTACCCAAACTTGCTTGGGTCCAGCTTGGTTAGTGATGGTCCTTTTAGGGACCCAAATCTTCTTCATACCATTTTTTAATCATATTCTTACTTTACATTCATAAGAGTAATGTCCTTGATAACCACAATGAAAGCAAGTAATATGCGATTTCATATGAGGATTTTGTGATGCTCTAACAAATAGAATCCTTTTATCCTTCTTAGTATCAAATGAGCTAAAACCAAGTCCATTTTTGTTAAAAGGTTTTCTTTGTGTTGATAGCATTGCATCTAGCATTTTTCCACCATTTGTAAATTTTTCAAGCTGACCTTTTAAGCTTATATTCTCTTCTATCAAAGTTTCAACACTACATGTTTGTTTATCACAAGATAGTTTCAATGTATTGTTTTCCATTTTTAAAGCTTCAATCATAAATTTCAAACTAGAATTCTAATCACCTAATAAATCACAATTTTTACAAACTCTAGTATCATGTGTATATTTTAGAATTTCAAATTCTATTTTCAAATCACCATGATTCTTTTTAAGAGATCTATATTTATCTATAAGAATTCTAAACTCATCATGCATATCGAAAGATTCACTATCACTAGATTTGGATGAGTTAGACAATACCTCATAGCTATTTGCCATTAGACAAATGCAAGCTTCTTCATCATCACTTGAGGAGATGTTTAAGTCATTTTCTTCATTTTCACTTCCATCCCACGTGGCTTGAAGAGTTTTCTTTTTCTTCTTCAAATTTTCTCCTTCCTTTTTCTTCTTGGCTAGATTTGGACACTCATTCTTATAATGCCCAACTTTCTTACATTCAAAATAAGTCACTTGACTTTTACTTGATGATCTTCTTTTTAAAAGCCACCTTTCTTCTTTTGCTTGGCAAATTTAAGATATTTGTCAAGCTTCTTAGCGTACAAGGCTAGCTTCTTCTCATCTTCATCTTCTTTACTTGTTTCACTTTCATTCATCTTTGCCTTCAACGTCAATGTCTTCTTTTTGGAAATACTTGTTTCTTCATCTTCCTTGACTCCAATCTCATAAGTCAACAATGATCCTATGAGATCATCAAAATCTAGCTTGTTTAAGTCCTTCTCTTTGATCACGATTCATTTTGTATGCCACTTGGAGGAGAGAAACTTGAGAAATTTCTTCACTTTTTGAGAGTTAGTCCGTGGCTCACCCAAAGAAGCTAAGCCATTCACAATATCATTGAAACGCACACTCATTTCATTTATAGACTCATTTTCATGCATCTTAAAAGAGTCATATTGATGATTCAAAATATTAAATCTAGACTCCTTAATTTTATCGGTACCTTCATGTGTAATAATAAGTTTTCTCCAAATTTCAGACAATTTGAAACACGATTAAATTATGTTGCATCTAAAGCACAAAAAGATGATTTTTTGCTTTCCAATCTAATTTCACAAGTAGTCTTTCACCTTCGGTATATTCCAAAGGTGATTTTCCATGCAAGTCAAAACTATTTTCAATTATATCCCAAATATCAATATCAATAGAGCATACGTAAGCTTGCATTCTAATTTTCTAATAGACAAAATTTGAAGCATTAAAGAGTGGATGACGATTTGTGGATTGACCTTCACCCAAGGTAAAACCATTTGATGTCATAGCTCAAAAGATGTTTAAATCTTTAAAACAAGACCAACAAGGCTCTGATACCAATTGTAGGATCGAAAGCACTAAGAAGGGGATGAATTAGTGTATAAAAATTTAGAGCAAAAAATAATGTTGAAATAAATTCAAGGTGAATACGATCACAAGCAAGTAAAGGATAGTTAATAACAGCAAGATAAGTAAAAAAAGAGAAAGACGTGATATGTTGACGAGGTTCGGTCCAACTCCTTGGCCTACGTCCCCACTCCGACTTCTCAATCTTGAGACCGTCGAAGATTCACTATCCTTCTCCTTTCTTATAGGGAGAGAATAAACCCTTTCTACACCACAACACCTTCTTCTTTGCTCAAGAGGTAAGGCACACCTCTTCTTACAAGGAGCTCTAAAAAACTATCTAAGCAAGAATTTCCTGCAAGACTCTTCTTCTTACAAATAGTATTCTCACTAAGAAACTAGAAGAGGGAAGGGATGATTTGCAACTTTAGCACAAGAAAAATGCTTTGAATTTGAAGGGAGCTCAAGAGTGATTTGTCTTGCTTGGATGATCTTTCTTTAATCTTTTGGATCTCTTTTATATGCTTCTCTTGAAAATTTGGTCGTTGTAAAGTAATTCAAAAAGATTGTGCTGCCAGCTCTATAACGGTCGACCGTTTTGGTATCGGTCATCCGTTTTGCACAGTAACTAGCCGTTATTCTCTTTGTTGATTCTCCAGCAGTCGTCCATTACCAAATCGGTCGTCCGTTTATTAAAAAATTATATCCATTAATTTATCTTTTATGTGCAGTTTATCGTTGATAGTATGCCGTAGAAGAATTATAGCCGTTCATGATTTCATAACGGTCGCCCGATATTGAATAGGTCGTCCGATTCTGAAGTTCATTCCATTCTGTGATTAGCGGATGATCCAGTCTTCTATTTCGGTCGTCAATTTTCTTCATGACGGTCGACTGATTATAAATCGGTCGTCCGTTTTTCCACGATTGTTCCATTCAGTGATTAGCGGACGCTCCATCATTGATTTCGGTCGTCCATTATCTGTCATAACGATCGACCGGTTAAAAAATCGATCGTCCGTTTTTCGCGGCTGTTCCATTCTGTGATTAACGGACGCTCCATCATTAATTTTGGTCGTACATTATCTATCATAACGGTCGACCAATTACAAATCGGTCATTCCGTTTTTCCTACAGATAAAAACTTTAACTATTTTTCTTCGAAAAATGTTAACCTTGTTCACGTTATCACTTTAAACATAATTAGTACACATCTCCCTTATTTGCTATCATCAAAATACATTATATATGATCTTAACACAAAAAGTTTCCTGTCCCCCGTCAAAATCATTGCTTCCCATATGAACCTTGATATCAGCAATCAAACCAACTAATATTGCTAGGCAAGGAGTCATTCGTTTGGCTCGGATTCTATCCGAAACTGGGGATAACAAATCCGCACTTGGCGAAGGAGGTATTGTCCGGCAAGTTCGTCATGCCGGAGATTAATTATCTTGGGAAACAGTTGGCCGGCGGACTTGCAATGTATGAGGGGGAGAAATGGGCCAAGCACAGGCGTATCATAAACCCTGCTTTCCATTTTGAGAAGTTGAAGGTACTGCACAACTCAAAGAAAATTAGAAAAAGAATAAGAATTCACGATCCTTTTTCTATATTTTTTCCCCCAAAGAAACGAAGAAACTGATGATTTGCTCCTGTTTTCAGCAAATTTACAACCATTAATAACTTCACAGCTGTTTGGTTGACTGTGGTGATGTTTTGATGCCGGCTTTTTCTACCTGTTGCGATGAACTGATCGACAGGTGGGACGCGTTGCTTGGCGCCGAGGGGTCAATCGAGTTAGACGTCCAGCCTGAATTCCGACAGCTAACAGGGGACGTGATCTCTCAAGCAGCGTTCGGTAGCAGCTACAAAGAAGGCCGTCTGATATTTCAGCTCCAACAGGAGCAGGGGAAGCTTCTCATGACCGGTGCACTTCACGCAAATATTCCATTTTACAGGTGCCGAAAATGTTCTGATCATTACACCCTTTTTCCTTCTGTGATTTATTACCAAATCGCAATTTTCTGTAAGATCTTTTATGTGAAAAATTCGCAATATACGGCTTGATTTCGTTGGTGTTCACAGTGACAGCTGCTAGATAACATATTGTTAAATGGATGTTCGTGCAGGTTTCTTCCAACCAGGACGAACGTCAGAATGAAGGAAATCTGCAGAGAAGTGGATGCTCTGCTCATGAGCATGGTCGAGCGGAGAGAGAAGGATATGAGAAATGGAAAAGCTAGCGACAACGACAACCTACTGGGGCTCTTGCTGGAATCAAATATGAGGTACCTCCGAGAAGGAGGAGACGAGGATAGCAACGGCGGCACAGGAATGACGACCGAAGATGTCATTCAAGAATGCAAGCTCTTTTACTTCGCCGGCCATGAGACGACGTCAGCCCTTCTGACATGGACCTCGGTGGTGCTGGGCATGCACCCTGCATGGCAAGTACGTGCCAGGGAAGAAGTGCTGCAAGTGTTCGGGAAAAACAAACCAGACTTCGACGGCTTAAACCGATTAAAGATCGTAAGATCCGTCTTCAAATCAAAGCACATAAGATCTCATTTAGTTCAGCGTTGAAGGATTGCCGAGTTGAATCTGATTTCATTCCATCATCCCGCAGGTGACCATGATTCTACATGAGGTTCTTAGACTCTACCCGCCGGGGGCTACGGTCGCCAGGGGGACACACCAGGCGACGAAGCTGGGGGAGATCAATTTGCCTCCGGGAGTGCAGGTTCGGTGGACGTGCTGCGAATGCACCATGACGAGGAACTCTGGGGCGAGGACGCGAACGAGTTCAGGCCGGAGAGGTTCGCCGACGGCGTCTCCAAGGCGTCGAGGGTTCCGGGGGCTTATCTTCCTTTCGGCGGGGGCCCGAGGATCTGCATTGGACAGAACTTCGCGATGATGGAAGCGAAGATGGCTCTGGCCGTCGTCCTGCAGCACTTCTCTTTCAAGCTCTCGCCATCCTACGCCCATGCTCCCTGCATCGCTCCCATGCTCCAACCCCAACGTGGAGCTCAAATCATCTTGGAAAAGCTCTAAAACTTCTTGCTTCTGCCATATATACATATATCGCCGCTCCGCAGGTATGAAACATATATATTATATATAGCAAATTAGCAATTACAAGATGCATGCAGTTTATGTTCTCTTTGAACAATGGCTCTGTTCTCATGATCAGTTCTGGCCCTGTTCTTTACATTTTCTCGTTAAAAAAAAAAGACAAAAAGAAGTTGGGCTCTGTTCTACAGTAAAAAGGTCTTGGGCTCCCTTCTGCTTTACATGAATTGGGCCTGAACCAACAGAGATCCCAACAAGGTCTAGCCTACAAATAGTCAAATATTAAGAACGAAAAAAAAAAGCACAAAAGAAAACGTAGAAATTACCACCGTTGTTTTTGAATTAGGTTAAGTTTGCGGAGGTTCTGACTTTAATATCATGTCTAAATAATTATTTAAAAAATAAGCGGATAGAACAAGTAATATTTTTTCATTTACAATCTTAGCAAAATATTATTACCGTCATCTTCAACTTCATCTATTTTTTTATAGACGGTCAAGATCTACAGAAGGTCTCCGGTATTTGAGACTATTAGCGTCTTCGAAATTGGGAATATAAAATAGTAATAATTTATTTCTTATCAAGTGATGATTCTAAAATTTGAATTCGAAGTTACTAACGTCGGTCGAGCACTTCGAACTACTACCAGTAAGAGCCAACCAACTTTGGTTAAATTCACTAGTTTTTGTTCCACCATTTTAACTCATTCCTCTGTACTTCGTTCCCATCATTCCCATACGACATGTGTTGCACTGTCTCTACGGAAATGTGACCTAATTAGAGAACTCAAGGGTACGAAGAGGACCACCACCATCTATATGTAGAAGACAAAGAAACAAAAGAGTGTGGATCATGTGGATGATGAGCTGATAGGAGAATATGCGCTGTTGCCATGCATTTCGTGGATTGGCATGATCTGGAGGGCCACCCCCCCCCCCCCCCCCCCCCCCCCAACTTATCAGCATCATGTCCAGGTCCAGGCTACAATTGTTCGTCTTAATAAAGCATGCAAGCCGTTCTTTTGGCTCATCATTCCTCCCCCACATGAGAATATATATGTGCACCTCTTTACCGATCCTTCGGTGCTCTTTGCCTTTCTACTGGAAGAGAGAGAGAGACAGATCGAGAGAGAGAGTGTGTGTGTGTGTGAGTGAGTGTTGCCTCCGTTAAATATTTCACGTCTTCGCAACCAAAGGTCACTGACGATTTTTTTTTATTATTGTTTGTTATAAAATAAAGACAAGTGATCATAAAGTGACAAGTAACTATTCATTGTTTAGGCAACAACATTGAATTGGTAGGACCTTTCAATTTATTGATTGCGTACTCTTTAGCATTGGACGAATTAGATTATTGCGTTTTCAAAATAATTAAAAGTATAGAGGCAAATATTAAAAGCGGGATCCTGCAGCATGAATGGAAGATGCACTCCTCTTTTTAGAGATTAATTAATTTGTTATAGTTTTGATTAATTAAGAGCATAGTTTGAAAGTAAGAATTAAAAAAAAAGGACATATGATGAAAATGGGATTGGTGGCGTATTGGATAACTAAAAAGAAAACTATTTACGTTCGTCAATTTGCACTACAAGATGCAACACATTTGAAGGACATGATTCACGAGGCATATATGTCCATGTCCACCCACCGCATTGCTTCCATCTTAGGTCATGAGGAATCACGTAGGCGAGTTATAAATTGAACACTCGGTGAACTATTTAGTAAGATTGTGTTTTGAAGTGGTTGGATGTAAATAGTTTTAAATTCAAAATTCAGAGTTATTATTAAAATTTATTAAATTAATAAGATAATAATCTAAAAAAATCGATGAATCTCGACGGGAAAAAAATATCAATTATATCATTTCCTACTGTGCCGTCCATTTTGACTCTAAAAGGCCAAAGTTGCACCAGGCAAAAGGCAAAAAATAAAAGGAAAAAAAATAGGAAAATCCTCCATCTTTATGACCAGCACCTATTATTAGTTTCATCCGAAGATGCTAAATGCCATTTATGCGTAAGCCTTTGCTCCTTTTTTCCTCACATTTTGTTACATTTTTAGATGTATTTTTTTCTCATTCTAGAATCTTCAGTGTGCACGATTTTAAACTAATTTGATATTCATAGTAGAACAAAATGATAAACTAACTATACAACAACAACAAAGTCTTGTCCCACTAGGTGCATCTAAATGATTACTGGAATTTAAACTAGTTTGGTTGGCATAATTATTTTTAAGAGTTTAAACCCTTAGAAAAGATTATGTTTAATATCAAATGTCGGCGTCTAGCACACAAGTGTCAGTTTTTGTATTATAAAGTAAAATTTCCCCTTTATCAAATTTCAAGAATATTACAAAAGTACGTGTTTGCTAAGAAATTAATTTGGGGAAATTGCAAAAGGTGCATCTAAAATTTGGCACGGTTTCACAAAGTTGGGGAGAATCGTACAAGTAGTGGTTGATGCACGGCTTACATTGAGGCGTCACCATTGCTAGGTTTTCCCTTTTTTTTCATTCTTCAAAAATAATGCCAACACTATTTTGTTTGGGCAAATTTATTTAAAATATTATACAACGCAAATGATATTTTTTTCATCCCCGATGTCGTTGCCTGTTTGGCAATGTTATAAAACCCTACCTGACCATGACTAGAATTAATGATCCGATCATATTGAACCAAATCAAATCAGATAACATAAGTTAATAAAATATGTTAAATAAATTTTTATCATTTTTAATGCATTGTAAAATACATAACAAAATATATATACTAAATTAAAACAAAATAATTTAAAAGTCAAGTAATATAACAAAGTGAATAGTAATTAAATAGTTATTACATATATAAAAGATGACAAATATCAAAAATAAAAAATGTTGGACGATAAATATAATATATATATATATATATATATTGTTGATAATGCTTTGAATTTGAACTCAGTTTTAGCCCTATGTGGCCCTACGTAATCAGGCGCTTTAACAAATTTTTCTTACGGAATCTCGCTGCCCGGTTAACGAACCTATGGGGGTCAAGGGGATCCTCTCTGGGGTTGCAAGAGGGCAGAGCCTCCTGAACAAAAATTTTTAGGGGTATTCTGTACGTGATTCAGAATTGATTTATTTGTTTATCACGAGATAGGAGTCCTATTTTGTGAGATTAATTCAGTGTTTTAATTAGTATGTAATTCATATTATCTGTCAAAGAAAGTGTCTATATAAACTTCATAGTGGTTCAAATAGAAACTCATCCTTGTAATCATCATTATTCTATAACAAAGAATCCTTGCTTTCCGAGGACGTAATTCGATTTAGGATGAACCTCATAAATTTTTGTGTTCTTCTGTATTCGTGCGATCTCTCCCTCTTTTCATAACATATATATATATAGTATATATGTGTATGCAAGTAATATTTTTTAAAAAAATTAATTTTTCTTGTCCTAATTATTTTTTATTTTGACCTGATCAGATCATCCAAAATCGTTAGATTTGTCGGTTGAATCCGAATTTTGACCGTATGAAAATGGAGCAACCTTAAGAATGAATTTGAGATGATCCGCGAACTATTTTAAAGACCAAACACCAGTCCAACCTGTCCGGCCGACGGGTCGGACTGAGTTCAACAGCACTACTTTTTCGTAATGATTTATATTGATGAGAAATATGAATAGTCCCTTTTCGATTAGGAGACAACAATGTGGCTTTTATTAGATAATAAATCTAAAGGATTTATCTTGGAAAAACATATTATTGGTTGCATTTGACTGAGGAACATGAGATTTTCCCAATTTCTTAATTTAATACATTGGTTATAATGTTGTATTTCGATAAAAGTATAATAAAAAATTAAAACTAAAAGATGTATACTTTTTTAGAAATATAAATTGAAATGATAAATGATAAAAATAAGTATCATTTAACATTTTATCTGAAAATATTGAAAAGTTACTTCTAATAATGTTTAGCTATTAGAGATTAGCGGTTCATAATTTTTTTCAATTTTACACTTATTTAAATGCATTATTTCTTTCTCAACTTATCTTATTATTTTCTCATTTTTTATTTTATCACAATTTAACTATATTTCTTTTTATATTCATTTTTAACTAACTAAAAATTATTTATATATTAATAATGAATAAAAAACAATTTAATAAATTATATTTTTATATCATGGGTGCACTATATATAATTTATTGTCAATATAAATTTCTATATATTTTAACAAAAAAAGAATTGTGAGATTTTATTTTATTTAATTGAGATATAAACAATTTATTTTATTGCATTGTAATAGAATTTGTATAGTATTTGAATTGAATAATTTATCATATGTCAATTATGTCATTTTATATTCTTTAGTTAATTCTATCGCTAAGTTTACTAAATACTTATTTGTTAGAACCTCTAATCGCTAACCATCATTCACTATTCGCTATAAACCATTATCCACTTATCAAACTACTAATAATGAGAAATAGAGCCTAAGATTAGCATTTAGTGATTCAAACTCTAATTATTTATTTGGTAAATGATAAAATAACTAGTGTTTAGCTTTTCAAATGAAATTATTGAAAAGCTACTTCGATTAGCATTTAACGATTAAATGTTAGTGTTTATATTTTTTTATCAATTTTGTCCTTATTCAAATATATATGTTTTAATTTATCTTATTATTTCTCATTCTTATTTTATAATCATTTAACTATATTTCTTTTTGCATTCATGCTCAATTAATTACAAATTATTTATATGTTAACAATGAATAAAAATAATTTCACAATTAATATTTTTATATAATGCATGCACTATATAAAATTTATTTCCAATATAAATTTCTATATATTTTTACAAAAAAAGTAGTTGTGAATTTTTTTATTTAATTGAGATATAAATAATTTATTTATTATATTATAATATCATTTGTATAATGCTTGAATTAAATAGTTTATTATATATTTAATTATGTCATTTTATATGTTCATCAGCTAAAGATAATTCTACCGCTAAGTTACACTTATTTGTTACAACTTATAATCGCTAATCATTATTTGCTACCTGCTATTTGTTAGTTAAATCGCTATTCACTATTAAACTGCTATCCTCTTATCAAATTACTAATAATGTGAAATAAAGTCGAGGATTAATGAGAGTTGACGGGGTGGGAATTTTTTCTTTTTTGTGGGTAAAACAATTTTTTTCAAAATTTAATGATATATTGAGAACTGTAGAAATGGTATTTGTCAAACTTTATGGAACTCAGTTTGATTTGTTAAAATCCCAACTAAAAATTATGTTATTTTTTTATAATAAATAATGCTATTTGCGGATGATATAGTACTTTTAGCGGATTCAAGAGAAGAGATTAATACAAAATTGGAAATATGGAGAAATACGTTGGAGTCAAAGGGTTTTCGTTTAAGTAGGAATAAAACAGAATATATGCATAGCAATTTTACAAATAAACAACTTAGATACGATTTGGAAGTTAGGCTAGGGGATGATATAATTCCTCAAGTGACAATGTTTAAATATTTAGGATCAATTGTAAGACAAGATAGTGAGATTGATGACGATGTTAATCATAGAATTCAAGCTGGTTGGTGTAAGTGGAGGAAAGCTACTGGAGTTCTCTGTGATAGAAAAGTACCCAATAAAATTAAAGGAAAATTCTATCGTACTGCTATAAGACCGGCAGTGTTATATAGTAATGAATGTTGAGCTATGAAGGGACAACATGAACGTAAAATGGGGGTAGCCGAAATGAGGATGTTGAGATGGATATGTGATCATAAAAGATTAGATAAGATTAGGAATGATCATATACGTGAACGAGTCGGAGTGACTCCTATTAGTGAGAAAATGGTAGAGAATCGTTTGAGATGGTTTGGTCATGTTCAGAGAAGATCATTATATGCGCCAGTAAGAAGAGTAGATCAAATAATCTGAAGTCCGATTAAAAGAGGAAGAGGGAGGCCAAGGCGGACACTTGACGAATTAATAGAGCAAGATCTATTGGTGAATAATATACCGAAAGGTTTTGTTACTAATAGAGCGGATTGACGTCGTATGATCCATGTAGCCGACCACACCTAGTGGGATAAGGCTTTGTTGTTGTTGTTGTTTTATAATAAATAAAACCATTCGTTTAAATTAAAACTTCTTACAAAAAGATCGAAAAGAATCCAACCTGAACCATTTTTTTTTGCAATTATTATAACTAAAATATTATTTAAATTTGTAGATACTATTTTATAATTTTACCTTCTCTTAACTCGTGTTTATTAAATTAAGTATATTCTTAAATTATTTTAATGTAAACTATGTAGTTGAATTTGAATGTTAACAAGTTATTAATCTATTTTAATAAAATTTATGTAAAATTAATTAGAAAATTTTTGAATTCTAATGTGATAATATGTTACTTTAGTTTATTTAAATCAAGTACTTAAACTTAGAATTAAATTTTGATTTTAATATTTTTATAAAAAATATTATTTTAAATTAGGACCTAGATCCAAAAAACATCAAGATGTCTAGATCAGATTTTTTTTTATTCGAAAAAAATTAGAATGATCTTTTATGTTATAAAGAATTATTTAAAATTTGAAGACCGTACCGAGCGCATAAAAAAATATTCCCTGTTAATGTTATTTACCAAGTAAGACACTATCCAACTAAATCAATTAGTATCAAACAATGAAGTTCTCAATTTTAAGAAAATCAGAAGATCGGACCCTAGAAAAAATTGCATTCCATTATGTATATAGAATATCAATTTATATTATCCCATAAATATTCCTATTCACAGTGTTTGGATCGGAACTAGTAGTTGAAACTTAAATAAGTTCTACCAAATAGATACATGAGTTATGGTGGGTCCCGTGCTGATTAAAATTTTCATCAACACGAAAAGTTTTTGTAAGTTCTTATAAAAAAAATTTCAACTAAAAAGTAGAACTTGCAAAATGGTGAAACAATAATGAGGATTTCTACGTCAAATAAAAAAAAGAGTTTAGGTCAACGTCGAATTCGGCCAAACACACAATTAGAACTTAATTTTCAAATCGAATTTCTAACGACATGAGGTCTAAGGATCAAGATGGTCTCATAGAATAGTTCTACATAGGTAAAACACGAAAGTGATCATGAGCTTATATGTAGCTATCCCCTTCACCTATCAAAACACGTCTTAAATTCGTGCGGATCAATTATTCAAAACCAATAATATTTTGATTGGATCAAGGATGTTACAGAATGGTATTAGAGTCAATCTCGATCGTCTGCTCACTTAAGTCATGTAGAAAATACGAGTCATGGTCCAACACGAACTCCGCTCGATGAGAATTTTTTTGAATTATTTTGGAGGGAAAGACTATAACGACCTGAGGTCTAAGGATTAAAATAGTTTGATGAAATGGTTTCACATGATAATTTGATAGAATAGTATCGTATGAGGTGATAATGAACTTATATGTAGTTATTCCCTGCACCTATTAAAACGTATTTTAAAATCGTACAGACCATCCAAAACGAATACAAAATTAGTTTGAGAACTAAAATTCTACGATTTCACTCTCCCCAAAGCAATTTCAGGTAACCTACTCATTACCGGACCATCTTTAGTGTGTGTATTAAATGTATACAGAAGGAATCAACATCTAACTTTTTACTAAATCCAACATCAGAATTTTTTATTTTTATTTTTTGCGACAATGACTTTTTTTTCCTTTGATGGAAAAGCACAACACAACCTACTTATTTTCATCAGGGAAAAAAATGCAGATAAGTTGAGGTGGAAGGCTCGAGCTGATGCAACGGCGGCATCATGGAGTTGTTAAGATGGCCACTTGACCCCCCATCCGACAGGTTCAGGAAACCTACTCTTCGGTGGTACGTTACTATTTCTGGTACCAGACAAACATCCCTCTTGCAGTATCTCTTTCTAATTTTTCCTACCACGCCAACTCCAAAGCGTATCTATCTAAGATCCGCAGATCAAGCTACCAAGCACACAACATGGCGTTCTAAAAAAAAAGTAAATAAAAATAAAAACCAATGGGAGTTAGTAAATGTCTCGTATTCTAATCAACAAACCAATGGAAGTTAACAATTCTATGTCGCTCAATTAAATTTCTCAAATTCGAACAAAAAATTTGGTTGAGTATGTTGTCTAGAACGATATAAAATTAATTAGATCGATGATAAATTAAAATTCTAATACGCGACTAACGTGCATAATTAATGACTTATCACATAGAGAGTGACTAAATTTGAGATAAAAATTACAATTCAAACCTCCTTTTTACAATTTACTCTTCTAATTATTTCTCCTTTATCAAACATGAATAATTTTGAATTTCTTCGTCCTCAACGAGTAATTTGTTTGAGTCAAATGTTAAGTTTAGAATCTAGATCAGATATTTTATTTAAAATGTAAAAGAGATTGATGACCGAGTATCCGATGAAGAGCAACCAATTTCACGTATCATTTGTTCACATATTCTGCGAGTTGTAATTTTACAACTTTATAATCTATATTTGCTATTTTGTAGATATAAAGTGATCCATTTGTATTCGATTATTTATTGTATATTAAAATTTTTATTCCATGTGATATTTTTGAACGAAATAACCATAAATGATCATGGAGTGAGGTAATGGAAGTTAAAACTAAGAAATATACAAAATTAAAAAAATTTAATTATTTCCAAATTTATAATTAATTACTAATTATTTAAATAAAATACAAGCTTATAATTTAAGATGGGCTCATTTTAACATCTTGGGGACTATACACTAGTATTATTAATGAGAGTCGTGGATATTATTTAATCTCCTATAACCGATAAGAACCTTCTTTTGTGATTTACTTTCTATATTGCGATAATATTTTTTTTTCGATAGTATCAATGATCTTTTAGGTCATAATTAATAACAAAATATTTTAAAAAAATAAAGAAAATGCCCATTTCGATATTTTGGCAGGCGATTCATACGAAAATCACATCACACGTTTCATTGAATTATAAGATTTAACTAGTCGGTGTTCATATAATTTAATTTGTCCGTGTTCAGATCTGGTAGCACATGAAAATAATTAACGATTTGAAAGCAATTATATTTTAATTCACTCGTATAATTTTTCCCACTTTTTCATGTGATTGGAGGAGGGTCCTCGTGCAGCACGAGCCAAGGCATAACGTTAAATCATTCTCACCAACCCTCTTGTAGTAATAATAATAATAATAATAATAATAATAATAATAATAATAATAATAATAATAATAATAATAATAATAATAATAATAATAATAATAATAATAATAATAATAACATATTTACTTATTTTTACTATGCATAGTCACGTCAACGAGATTAACAATTCTCTTTTGCCCAAAATAAGCAAATATGCTATTATTTGATGCTTGTGGGATGCCGACATTATCGTATATGATTTTATTTGTGTCCATTGTGTCCAAGTAAATCGATTTGCAAAATAAATATTTATACAATAACACTATCGTTTTTTTTTCTTGTCAAAAGCGAACGAAATAAGGATCATAGGGATTACACAAAAGAAAGTTGAATTATACCGCAACCCGAATTTTTTGTTACATGATTTATAGTGTGATTAATACGCGTGGGATAAAAAAATACCCCAAAATAATATTTTATAGGAGGAAAAAAATACACCAAATGTCCTCCAACATTGACATTAATTTGCTTAACGATGCCTTCCAACTTCGTTTTGTAACACGAATATCCTCCATTTTTTTAACTCGTTTCATCCGATATCCTCCTTACTTACGATGGACGGTCTTCCGATCACGAAGCTGATGCGGCGCTGACACAACGCCTTCTTTCCTCTCCACGTACACATTATAATGACGTAGAAATATTAAAAAAAAAAATGGCTTGTCCCACCCTCCTCGCGTGCGTCGCGCCGGCCCTTCTTGTCGGAGCCCATGTCGAAGCCCATGTCGGAGCTGGGGTGTTGCCCCCTATGAGCTCTCGCCAGAGCTCGCAAGGGGGTGGGCGTGATCCCCCTTTGCCTGCGTTCGTCGCCGCACATGGGAACTTGCAGGGGGATTGGCCACACCCCCCAATGCGAGCTCTCGCCCGAGCTCGCTGCACCCCCCTTCTCTCCTCTGCTTGTGTCGCAGCACGTGCGTAGGCGAGGGGGATCACTATCAAAAACTAAATTTCGGAACAAATGATTATATATATATATATATATATTGAATATGAGTGAAAGTAGTTCGATTGGTCTCGATTTAAAAAACTAGGATTTTTTCTTCTAATCACTCTTAAACTATCACAATTTTTCAATTTGATCCTTCCATCTAATTTCCTTAACTTCTCGGTTATTTTTTATTTTTCATTTGTGAAAAGTCCATTATACCCCTACTACAAGTGTTAATTTATTTTTGCTTAAAATAATATATAATAAAAAATAATTAAAGAAAAAGACGAAGGTGGGCCATCGTCCCAGTGTCATCGGAGCAAACCCACAAGGGGACACGGAGGGGGGCATCACATTTTTTTTCAAAATTATTTTTATTATATATTATTTTAAGAAAATTAGACTAAAATTTGGCACATGGGTATAATGGACTTTTCACAAATGTAAAAAAAATCAAAGATAACCGAGAAGTTGATGGAATTGGACGGAATGATTAAATTACAAAAAATCATGATAATTTAAGGACCCAAAAAATGAAGTTCGTAGTTTGGAGTTAATTATGAAAAATCACGATAGTTTAAGAGTGATCAGAAGAAATAATCCAAAAAATTATTTGTTATTTTCCAATTAGTTTTTTTCTAAAAAAATATTCTAAACCTATTTAAAAATAAATAAAAATTACTCTTTAAAAAATCATTTTTTAGATTATGTTTTCAAGGTATACTTCTTTATAATTGTATTTTAAAAAAAAATATATGATACATTAAAATTAACATAACTATATTTAATTCTACACTAAAAAATATAAAATATACTACTAAAACCTTGAATTTACCAAATTAGAGTTTCATAATATCATGGAAAATTATGAAGTCATATACAAATTTATTATTACATAATAAATGATGATTTATGAATAATTATAGAAATAAAAAATGAGCTCCATAGACCAATATGATTTTTTCAGACGGGTCCTAATTTTAATAAATGAATTTCAGTCTATTAAAAATTATTTTAAATCATATTCAGATGTTTAATTTTTTTAAAAAGTTTTTTCATCCCCAGGGTATATACCTTGATGATGTAACTTTGCAATTATTAAGTTATGAAAATTGAGAACGTTTGTAATTTTTTGGATTCAGAGACATATAAAACCATGAATAGGAGAACATCGAAGTCGGCAAGAGACTGTTGGAGCCTTTTTTCCATTCGCTTTATTCTCTATAAATGCAAATCCTATGCATTAATTAAACCATCCTCGTTAATTTTTCTCTGAGAAAAAAATTAGACCTACTTCATCAAATTTCGTTGCCACAATCGATCAAAAAATATCGTGTCTCGATATCAATATAAAAATTAAGGTTCATGAAATTATCCATTTAATTAGGGTTTTTAATCTTTTGAATTGCAATTAAATTAGGGGATTAATGCGCGTTCTACCAAGTCGTTTGGTAGAACGGTTCTCCCAATTGTTGATGACCGTCTAATGCTAAATTGATGCGTGATTTTTCCATCGCGCGTTGCGGAGCCAGTTCACTGGATTGCATTGCGCGTGTTGCCACCAACCGGTTGCACGATATGAAGCTCGTGACAAAGCTCAGGTGGCGGCGATGAAGCTTCGTCCTCGCGTGCTCCTCCATGGACGTGCACCGTGACTTTCTGTCAGCTCGATGGGTGCTGTTTCGATCCGTGGTTCCACGACTTCATCGCCATCCTCACCTATGTCCTCTTCATTGGCCTCCTTTACCTCGCTTCTCTCCTAATTTCCTCCCTCCCACGACCCTCTGTTCATGGCCAAACTCTTGGCCTTCGACCATCCGTCGCTGGCGCATCGCGGTGCCACCTGAGCCATGGCGATGTCGAAGGTGTGCGTCCGCCTCGACTTCAAGTGGTTCCGCCTCATCCGCATCGCTGCTTTGTTGGCTTGTCTGCAGGTACGACCTCGCATGCTCCTCCATGATCGCGCATTGCGATTCCTCGTCGGCATGACATGTGCTGTTTCGCTCTTTCCCTAAGACGACGATGAGGCGACTGTGGGCTGGGGCCACCGTGAAGGAGATTCTTTGCTTGTCGTGAAGGTTGCCCCGGCGGACGCAGCGGCTGACATAGTGTGCCCTTGAAGGCGTCTACTCTCACGCACGTCGTAAATTCTCCATCAGAAGGTGGAGACAATGGGAGGACGATACTACTAGATTTACTTGGTAGGACATGCATTAATTCCTTAAATTAGTAAGATGAATAGTGAGCTTACACGAAAAGCAAAGCATACTGTTGGATGGTAATGTTAGGTAACAAGGGTATGGTTGGATTAAATGTTATGCTAATTGGGTCAACTTGAGGACTGGATCCGAAGTTACAGGGTTCGGCATTCGAAGGCCGAGAGAGTTTGACTTTGACAAATGGCGCCTTGGAATTGGTAATGTTCTAGGATCCCATGCATTGATTGATTAGTCAAACGCATAAATGTCCATTGTTATACTCTTTTGATTTCAGCGCCTATTACATTAATGACATTAACTCAACAATCTAACAAAATGTAATAACCTTTTTGCTTGGAGTATTAAATAGCAATTAGGACTAAATTCTACCAATAGTCGATTATAGGTATTAGAGCCTGGTTGGCTTGGCTGAAATGATGATAAATATTTTATTAACTGATTTTAAAAAAAGGTTTAAATGAAATTATTTATATTAATAATTAATTAATTAATTATGATATAATTAACTTAAAGCAATCATTCTCTACTTTTTTTATTTATAAATAGATTTAATATATTCAATCATATTATAAAATTAAAACGTTAAATTTTTTTCAAACTAAGTTATAAGTTACTTATGAGCTTAGCCTCATGAAAAAAAAATCTTGAACTATTGCAATTGAGATATAAAAGAAAATTATGAATGATTAAAACAGCTTAACTCGATGCTTAATTTGAATTAATATATTTTTTTTTTGGGGGGAGGTGGTGTGGGGGGGGGGGGGGGGGGGGGGGGGGGCTTAGGTTTCCTGTAAAAGAAATTAGTAGATACATAGGAAGGAACGACGGTGTGGAAATATATTTTCTATGGGAACTCATATTTCTACATTGTTATATAAATTATCCGTCGAAGATAATTCTTGATTTCCGTTTGACAAATATTTTATAATATAAAAGACTTTTTACTGAAATAACATTTTTACTAAATTATTTGTCCTTTAAAGAAAGTAAGGAAAAACCTTATAGAAAGTAACACTTAGCATAGGCAGCTCGAAATATCCAGATTTTAGTCTAACCCTTTTGTGCAATTAATAAAATAATAGAAAACAATCATCAACTAGTGGTAGGTTCTATTTTCAATTTTTTCTATCAATTAGACGACGCGATAAAATATCGAGGGTACACTTTTCTTATTATTATATCCTCTATTTTTTGAACAATTTGATAACTTATCATACAAGATAAGTATTGGCAATATTAAAAGTTTGTGCGTTCTCTCTCTCTCTCACCCTCTCTATCTCTCTCCACCTCATGAAAGTCATTAAACTATAATAATTATTAATTTTATATGACATGTGCAGTACAGTAACAATAACATAATGAGACAGTTAAATTAATTCTTAACAATATTGTGGAATGAGAAATTTTTTATAAATTAGTTTTTTTAAACAATGGACATTTAATATTAATTGAGTTATCGTTTTTTTTTCTAGATTCACCACCGAAACAGTTGTGTAAATAGTATATTTTAATAAATTCATTCTTTTCACAACTGTTCCAGTAGTAAACGTAAAGAAATATTAACTCAAATAGAAATAAATATAGTTTATTGAAACAAATAAACTATATAAACGTAACCCAGAATATTCTTAACGATTAATGCAAGTAACTAATTATATTATATTATTACTATTATTAACTAGCATAAAATACAATATTAATTAAAATTTCTCGACTTTGGCGATGAACAACTTTATAAAATGTCATCGTCAACACGTTAATTAGATGGTAAAAAGAACAAGAGAGAGATTAAAATTTTGAGCGTGACATTATTATATTATTCAAGGATAACGATATAGTAATTAGATTAGTCTTAATTAATTTAGATGCACCCTTTCCAAGTCTCAACTAAACGTTTTTTTTTTCTTTCTTCTTGTTAGATACTTTCAAAGTGCATTATTCATCGACGCGTGCTACTAGAAGTATTATAAACGGCCACTTTGCCATCGCGCGCACTGGTGTTGCGAGTCGAGCCGGGCACTTGGCACTTGGAATGGGCGGCCACGTCTCGCCGTTAACTAAGAGCTGGAAGTTGCCGTGGAAAGGAGGAGAGCGAGGCAGCGGCTGCACCGCTCGTTTATCGGCACGTTTTTAGGAGAGAGACCTCGTGAAAAAGAACGCCTGGACAACGATGACGAAAGCGAACACCGTTCATTTTCGGCACCGACGCACGCCACCCGTGTCAAGACATGTGTGCCCTAATGAAAAATTGACTTCAATCTACGAATAATGGAGTAGTAGTAGTACTACTACTAATATACATGTATATATATATATATATATGTACATATTTATGGTGCAATCACAAGGCTTAGAATATGTGATGGTACAATAGTATTTACGAGGAGCGGAGGATATGCAGACGGCTCATCTGTTCCGAGTTCATTCGCTGCACTTGATATGACGCATCTATAATAGCAATTATTGCAATAGCTATTGGAGCAGATATTACAGTAGGTGTCTCAATAGTTGTCGTAGCAATTGGCTCCGCTATTGCAGACGATTAAGGGATTGATAAGTGAGTTATGATTTAAAATTTCAATGTGAAAATGTTTAAAAAATATATTTATTTATTAATAAGTAGAATTTTACCATCATCGATTTTATGACTCTTATTCGATCTTATGTAAAATCTTGATATTGACTATCTTATATATATATATATAAACAAAGTTAAGCTATAAATAATAAATACAATTAAAATAAAAAAATAATTACGAGTCATTGAACTTTTTTTTAAAATCAACAAATACAATAAAAAATGGAAGTAATTAATCAATCTTTTTCATGTATTCGCACATTAGCATCTCACTTTAATTAATTAATTAAATTAAGCACCCATGTGAGAACTCATAAATTATAAAGAAAGTTACTGCTGACTTTTGTTACTGACCATTAACAAAAAATAAAAATAAACTGATAATATTGAGTTTCTAAATAATATATATTAAAGAACCATAGAGACTAATGGGAACAATTGAAATAAAATAGGGAAAACACGATTTCTTTTCAGTGAAGGATAACTTTACGAGCCAATACTTATCTTATGCCTTTTAATTCTTTAATAAAAGAGTGAAATAATTTTCTAAGAGAAAAAAATTTATAAAATATCAAGATAAATCAAATAAATTAAGGACAACGTAACCTGATTATGAACTTAATTATGTTGGAGAATGTGAAAATTAATTATGTGAAGTTATTTATATAATTTGTTCTCAAGGAATTTTAAATGAGAAAAATACCAATTTTACATAGCTTATCAATGTACAGTATTATATAAATAATAAATATAGTTATTTTTATGTCAATTGATCCCACAAAGATAATGTAGGTTTGCCACTGTTTAGAATAGTATATAATCACAAGTGTTTTTTTAAACAATAACGCTATAATCTTATTTTGGGTGGTATGCAATTTTCTAAGGGCCCTTTGGCAAAAGAATATATAATACAATATTGATATAATCAAAGATTTAAAATTAAATATCATTAAAAAATGATGGAATATAAAATATTATGCCATCATTTTTTTATTCATTTCTTGATATTTTATATTGTGATAAAATAGATATCATATTTTATTTCATGATAAAAAGATGCATATTCCTCGTAATATATTTTTTCCTCCAATATAATTTGCATTCAAACGCCCCTAAAATTTTAATTCTTGGTGGATATATACAACTATGAAGGGGTTTTTTCCTCTTCTAAAAGACATTTTAGAATATTTGAATACGTAAATAGAACTAGTACGAAAAATTGACAAATATAAATATGAGTACCTTTACTGATATCTTGTATTTTTTTTTTAGGTCGGAACTCAATTATGCTATCCGATTGTGCCAATCAGTTCGATAACTTTGTATGCTGATATTGCAACAGGAAGAATGAAAATAACTTGTATGCTGATATTGCAACAGGAAGGATGATGCAAGTTTGTATCTGAATTTTTAATCAAAACTCTTTTTTTTTCCTTTTGTTTTGTTTAGCTACTAACAAAGTTTGTCTCGTACCAAAACGTTTAATTAAAAGTCGATATATCATAACGCATCAGAAAAAAAATTACTTGTCAAACCGAGGGACCTCTGACTTAAATGCACACAAAAGCAGGATGCGACAGTATTTAAATTATTAATTAGACTCCATCACCGTCGCGATAGTTGATTATTGTGACTTGGCATATGTTCATAGCCTCTCTCTCTCTCTCTCTCTCTCTCCCTCCCTCCCTCTCTCTCTCTGGGTTATTTTTTCTCCTCCTTTCTTCTTGCTTCTGTTCCACTGTTGCTATCGACCACGCTTTGCATTATGAACTACATTATTGTCGTAGTGGCATTTGATTTGAAGTTGACGTCCAAGTTTTTGGTTTTATATGGGATTGTCCATACATATGAGGACTGGAGTAATTAGATTTGTGTAAACAACGGCTCAACATATCGCCAACTTTTTATTACCGGGGAAAAAAAATTGTAGTGCACATTAGAATCATGTTTAATTTAATCTCTAATGTTTAATTTAATTATTATTTTTGTTTCGGAAAACGATGTTAAAATCGGAAATTTATGCACTTCTGGACTTTCAACAACACCACACGAGAACACCTCTCTTTTTCGGATGCTTTGGAGGATCTACTTGACAAATGATTTAGCTTATTATTATTATTATTATTATTGAGTGGTTTAGATGAGTTAGAACTTAGAAAATTATCACATGATTCATTCTATGTTTTATATATTTTGTTCTTTTCGCTTCGGTTCGAAGTGTGGGATGGTCAACATGGCAAGTGCTCGTGCTCGATTGCTACAACTCTATCATACTTTTAGAGCGAGAAACGCATCATGTGCTATGTCCCTTATTTTGGGTCATCCATTGTTCTATCCTTAAGTACTCATTTTATGTTCCAATTCATTTCTTTCGTAGTTAATTGGAGATAAGCAATCATGGGCAGTAATAACATTATTACATGGTATATAGCCGACAGAAACAAAAATATCATTCCACACATTGGTAAATTATGAGTTGACGTATCATTAATTCCATACGTTGGTGCATTATGAGTTGATACATCATTGAATAAATTCTTTAACTAATTACCAAATACAAAGTTCTTATTTTTAATTTTTGAATACCACATTATTTCTTTCCTTAAACTGAAGATGACCAAATAAAAGTTATATTCATAGAGAATTCATTGTTTGTAGCCTTATTTGGAAAGGAATTACTTCTAGCAATTAAATCTACACAACATATTTATCTAATTATAATAAATCAAAGTTGTATATCTAAATTCTAAGGGCATAAATAAATATTCGTTTCACTCAAACACCGATCCATTTGGAAATTGACTAAAATAATAATAATAATTAATATAATATTTAACTACATAGAATACCAAAAGAATTAAAAGATCATATTTAACTAGTTATCAAATATCAAAACGCACTATTATACATGGTAGCATTTCAAATTTCGCTGTTCTATTATTCTAATCACGTTTTGTAGGCGAATAATTTCATCAAATTTTGCTGTTATATTATTCTAATCGAATCAAACGTTTTGTAAATCAATTACTTTTTAAACACTGTGTCAGTTCTACTCACTATCAATTTAATTTATGTTCTAGACGATGTGTTCAATTTTAATTGATGCAAAAAGCAATCAACTTTCTTTTAAAAGCTTACTTAATGAATTCAAACTTATTGCAATATCCAAAATCAAAGGTCTTAAAATTATCATACACACGACGTGAATAAATTGTAGGTTCACATAAATATTTAATCATATATTAATTAACCCAATCAGTAAGCGAAATATTTTAAAAACTTCAATTTATGTCATGGATAGTGCTGCCTTAATTATCTTTGACGAAACGTTTTCTTGTCTTCTTTTTATTACTATCGATGAAATTCCTAGAAATAAAAAAATATTTTACTTTAAACATTATATAATTTATTTGCGAAAAAAAATTGTATCGACGTATTTATGTACCATATGTGGTTATGAATGACCCATATCCACTTGGAGATTGCAAGGGATGAGCAATAATTGGTACGAAGTTAATAGGCTTCACACGGAAGGTGATTAAACCAAGAATCACATCAAGAAATTAAATTTCATCATTAATGCAAATAATTTCAGATGGGGATATAATATATAGAGAGGGTAATTGATATTCACATTATGATTTATAGAATTACATAAATCTCATCGAGTGTTTTTGAACATTTTTTTAACCTAATGAATCAACTTAAACTATTCGCACGAACAAAATTAAGAATAAACTTTTATACTGTGATAAGTGTGAGTAATAAATATTGTGAACACTGTTTTAAAGTTTTTTTGAACAGTTAGTTTTTCGTGTGAGAAAATGGTTCAATTGGTGCAATGATAAGGGGTGCATTGTCTATCGGTTGGAGGTTAACCAATTCGATTAGATCGTCTCGTATCGCACAGATAAATTCATAATAAAATTTTTTTACAACAACAACAATAAAACCTTATCCCACTAGGTGGGGTCGGCTACATGGCATACGACGCCATTCTATATTCATTGATCCATGTTCATGAAATTCGACATGGTTTTACACTGACTGTCGGGATCTAACACAACCCTCCTCTTTTATCCGAATTTGAGATCGGTTATAAAACATAGACGGAGTTACAATAAAAATTTTCTACGTTCACAAAAATTTAAACTTGAAATCTACTTAAATGAAAAGAAATTACTTACTACTTCACCCACCTTTGGTGGTAGAATTTTTTGATATAACAGATTAGGAATGTTAAAATTTTAAATATTAAAATTGTAATTGAATATAAAAATTGCAGTTCAACCTTTTTCTCGATATAAACAAATTATATTTATCTAATTTCACGCCTTGGCAACGGTAAAAGAGGAAGGAAGATGCCAAGTAATAAGCTCCAACGCAAGCGAAGCACTCACTCTCTCCGGCCAAAACGCGTTCTTGTTTAGCCCTCCCACTTCAACTATTTACATTCTCATGCCACCGACGAAGCGTTTCTATGCGCGAACGCCGAGGGATAAAACCGGTAACAACAGCATGATGTGAAAAGAGGCCCCTTTTTTTAAGATCACGGCGACAACAGGAAGGAGGAGTCCCTTCGTTCTCCCAAACTCTCTCCAGCAGCTCCACATCTCCCCCCGTCTCTCATCCTGACCAAAACCAAAACCCCTCGAATCGCAGGACTTCCGTTCGCTCTCCCCCTCGATTCCTCCCGCGAAGCTCCCTGAAGTCTTCTTCTTCCGCGGCTTCGGTTGAGAAAGCGGGAGGTTTTGGTGGTAATTTGAGTCCAGGAGGCGTTGGGAAGCGTCGGCGGTGGAGACGGGGAAGATTCCATCTGGCGAGGGTCGGGCCGCGATGTTGGATCCCCGTCGGCGAGGCTCATCCGTTCTATGATCGTTGCGGCGTTTTGCGTTCTCGTCGGTTGCGCGGGGGAGAGGTGTGTGTGGGATTTGATCCCTCCTTTATGCTGTTCGGAGGAGCCGAGGAGGACAGGGCGGAACAGCGGGCTTGTGATACGGAGCAGGGGTAGGTGGGGCAAATGCGGCTAGTTTCTGCCCGGGAGTTTGCATTCTGAGATCCATCTGTTGCAGAGAGGTCTGTCGGAGTGATTGGTGAGAGGGGAACAGTGGGGAAAGGAGAGAAGTGGGATAAAGGAACAATCTTGGATTGTTGTTTTTTTGGCGTCACCTGTTGAAAATGCAGCAGGATCAGCGGAAGAAGGTTAGACTTTTGAGTCCTTTCATCCGCGCTCTCTGGCTGTTTGCTTTATTCTTGTTATGAACAGATCTGTCGTTTTAGCGCCAGATTTTTTGCTCAGTCCTTTTTGTGACAACTCATTGAAGATAGATCTTGTTTGTAAGGATCTTGTTAATTACGGGATTTGATTGAATGCTCATAGTTATCTGAGAGGTATTTTTTTGACTTCTTAATTCTCATGCTCTCGTATATATTTCTTCCGGTCTTGTCATTGAACATTATCTAAGTTCGCTTTCCACTAGTCGAATTGATCCACCTGGTCGCTTTGGTACATTTGTGCTCGTTTTATGAAGTCGAAGTTAGATTCTTGCCATGGGAATCTTTGCCTTGAGTGAGGCATCTTCTTTTTCCATCCTAATGTATTCTTTAATCTTACACAAAGAAAAGCATCTAGATATATCCTTAAAGCTACGTAGAAAATTCTTCACTAACATTATTATTCCATACCCTGCACCAGGTTCTCTCCCACTACTGTAATTTGATAATCTTCACAATCAGTCTACCATGGATCTCAGTTCTTATATTTCCCAGTCCCTGTCATTGAGATAGTGACATAAGGCATTCACAGCCCATGTCATTTGCATTGTGATATTGTATTTCTAAGGATCCCTGTGGCACATTATCTGAAATTTGACGGAGCAATTTGTTTTAAAGTTATCTATAGAGGATGCGATACACCTGGCAGTTTCTTACTTTTCCATTTGACGTCTTTATATAGGCTGCAAAGGAAAAGATGAGTTTCACTGGTTTTAAGTGGATCACATGGGAAGTGTGTTTTCCTCATCCTTTGTCGTAGTTTTCTTGAGCAGCCGTTTAAGACACTCTCTGCCTTCACCTTTTATAATCGCAATTCTTTCCTAAAGGTCAGAAGAAAAAACCTAACTTTGTGGGATTTCAGCTGTACCTGGCCTTTCCTGGTTGCTACTAGGATTCCTAGCTGCCAAAAGACTGAGCTGCCTTATGGTAGTCTATTTTTGCTACTTGTTTCTGGGTATTAGATCTTGGACAGCCTCTTGTCAAGTCTTTATTCAGTTTCCAAATTCCACCTGGGCATTAAGCTCATACTTATGTCAACTGTGCAGATTGGTATCCCGCCATATGATAAGTCCTAGTTAAATTAGGTACAATTCTCTTGTACAAATTGGGTAGAGCGCATCGGAGCAGATTGTTGGTCTGAACCTTGTCACCCTCTGATATGCACCATCACCTTGGATTCTTGTGGTTTTGGAATGCCTTTGACTTAAACTCTTCCTCAATGAGGTAATGTACGCATGAAGATCCACCAGGATGAATTCGTGACTCCTGTTTATTTATTGTTCTGTATCTTTTGACTTGTGACGCTACAGCTTACAACCTATGAAGGGCTTCAATGTAATATATGCAAATTGTTGAGTATATGGTTTCTTTGGAATAATGACTGAATTCATTTTCAACTATATTGCACTCATTGGAGGGAATGACCTATATTGCAAATGATTGTCATTCTGCAGAGTTCACCAGAACTAGACTTTTTTAGTGAATATGGTGATGCTAGTAGATACAAAATTCAGGAGGTTATTGGCAAAGGAAGCTATGGGGTTGTTTGCTCAGCAATTGATACACACACTGGAGAAAAGGTGGCAATCAAGAAGATTCACGATATATTTGAGCATATATCTGATGCTGCTCGGATTCTTCGCGAAATCAAACTTCTCAGGCTTCTTAGGCATCCTGACATTGTTGAGATCAAGCACATTATGCTACCTCCATCAAGGAGGGATTTCAAAGATATTTATGTTGTTTTTGAGCTTATGGAGTCAGATCTTCACCAAGTCATAAAGGCTAATGACGACCTAACAAAAGAACATTACCAGTTTTTTCTTTATCAGCTACTCCGCGCTCTAAAATATATCCATACAGGTAATACTTCAACCACTATCGGTCTCATGTGATGTTGAGATGTTCATGCAGTTCCTTTCAGCCTCCGATCACCCTTCTTTCTTTGTTCTCTTCTTGTATTTGTCGATTTCCATCATTCTGTCATAGTTTTTCTTTGCATTTCAATGATCCATCTTCTGAGTGTTATTTTATGCGTGATTTCGAATATCCGTATGATTATTTTTTTCTCTTATTTCTGTTTTTTATTTAATCTCACTTCCAACTGGTTTGCAGCTAATGTGTATCATCGTGACCTAAAGCCAAAAAACATATTAGCAAATGCGAATTGCAAACTCAAAATTTGCGATTTTGGACTAGCAAGAGTTGCATTTAATGATACACCCACAACAATATTTTGGACGGTAATACATCACATAATTGTTTTTAGAAGCTCACTATTGTTTTATGCATATATTATACCATAATTCATGCAGTAGAGCTCCTTTAGGCGCAAAAGGAGATCTAGCACTTGTTTTGACATCTGAAACACTGTATTATTGTAGGATTATGTTGCCACAAGATGGTATAGAGCTCCTGAATTGTGTGGATCTTTCTTTTCTAAGGTACAAATACAATCCTCGTTTTTCTGTGTTTCTGAGCTATTTTTTTCCCTTACAACTGATGCTTGAACTTGCTATGGTCTCTTTGATGTAGCCTGGAATTCTGGAAACTTCAGTTGCCTGATAGCCTATTTCCTTATCATGTTGAAATTTATTTTTTGGTTTTGATCTGGGATCACATTTGTGCATTTTATTGATCTTAACACAAAATGGATGAATTGTTATAGAGATCCTTTCTTTTTAAAAAATGTACTTAGGGTTAATGTACGTAAGTATTCGGCTGCTTTGCTGATTGATATTATGCATGTCTAAATGTTTTTGTAATGAGATTGCTTTTTTTTTTTGAGAGAATGAGATTGATTTTTACCTCGCACATTATCAGACTTGTAAATCTTATAGTCATCCTTGCTTCTTTGAAAAGATGTTACTTTAGATAAGTGTTTAACCACATTTGCTGACTGACATTGGTTGTGTTTAAATGTTTTTTGCAATGAGATTGATTTCTATCTCACACATAATCAGACCTATAATACTTGATTTCTCTTGGTACATACATTCTGCATGTTCATTTGCATTTGCACTGATGTGAAACTACTTGCAATAATATTTATACTAATGTATATGCAGCATCTTTAAAACTACATGCAAGCATTTTACTGTACATAATTATATATATATTTTTCTTGTGAAGATGAAACATTCTTCCTTTAGTTTTTCTTTTCTTTAGATTTCCCCCATCTTCTTAAAAAATCCCTCCTTTTTTCAAGTGGCAAAACTGAAAGTGTTGCTTTCTTTTCTTTCACTCTTCTTGAGTTTTTTTGGGCCAAATGCAACCTTGCACTTGAGTGTTCTTGTTGTTGAGGGTTCTTTGTTCTTTGAATTTTTTTTGTTATAGTAATATTTTTTTGAGAATGAGCGTAATAGTAATTTTCAGATCGTGAATGAACCCTCAATACACTCCAAATTGCCATAGTATAAGTTTTTCACGACTTAAGTATTTTAATTGTTACAGCTGTTCCATTATTTTGGCGTGTGCCTCCATGTAATGAAATATTTTTTATGCAATCATGTTGATTGGTTCCTTCAAAAAGATATTTTGAGGAATGATAATTGTCCGTTTCTGAAATTACAGTATACTCCTGCAATTGATATCTGGAGCATAGGCTGCATTTTTGCTGAGGTGCTAACAGGGAAGCCTTTGTTCCCTGGTAAAAATGTGGTTCACCAACTTGACTTAATGACTGATCTTCTGGGCACACCTTCTTTAGATACCATTTCTCGGGTAAGGTTAAATAACAAGATTAATTTCAATATATGAGGAAAAATATCTAATAGTTACATGCATGTTTTTATACGTTCTTTGCTCTTTTTCTTTCCAGATAAGAAATGAGAAGGCTAGGAGGTACTTGAGCAGCATGAGGAAGAAACAACCTGTACCATTTGCCCAAAAATTCCCAAATGCAGATCCTTTAGCATTGAAACTGTTGGAGAAGCTATTGGCCTTTGATCCCAAGGACAGGCCAACTGCTGAAGAGGTAATTAAAAGATTGTGTCAATTTTACAAAATTTCTCCTCTTTTCCTTTAGCGTTGCTTTTAATAGAGAAATATGTGATTATTGTTAGCTGTGTAACTAGTAGCCTGTTATTATAGTGGTACCTTCACAAGAAAAATCAATATTCTTTTCTTCTTTAGGCACTGGCAAATCCGTATTTTAAAGGTCTTGCGAAAGTAGAAAGAGAACCATCATGCCAGCCAATCACAAAGATGGAATTTGAATTTGAGAGACGAAGAGTGACAAAAGAGGATATACGGGAACTTATCTTCCGTGAAATACTGGAGTATCATCCTCAATTGCTTAAAGATTATGTTAATGGAGCAAAGAGGACAAATTTCCTCTATCCTAGGTATTTCTTCTTCCTTCACCATCCAAAATGATCTCATAATACTTATCAACTGGTGTAACTTTTCCTGCTTTTGTATGCAGTGCTGTTGATCAGTTTAGAAAGCAATTTGCATACCTTGAGGAAAATGGTGGTAAAAGTGGACCAGTATCTCCACTTGAGAGAAAACATGTTTCTTTGCCTAGGTAATTCTTTGCTTTTGCACAACTTAAATTTCTTACTATTCATGTAGTATAGGCTTCTTATTTTGTGCACATTTTGGATGTATTACATTCTTTCTGAAGTGCAATGGTTTTCTTTTCACTCTCCTTCTTTGAATAAATCTGAGTGCTAACTGTGGAAATATTTCTTCTGCATATTACTTGAGAATTAAAAATAGTGTGAACTTTTTGAGGATCACAAATATTTGATCAAATTTGGACAAATCTAATGGCCAATTTTGATCTATGATAATTGAAATAAATATTTTTGAAATTTTCAGCCAATGATGAGTGGACATCACGTGTAGACCTTTTTAGGACCCACATATCCTTTATCCCTATTATTTTGCATATATATTGAGAAATATAATACGTAGACCATCATAAACATCACATGAATACACTCTAACCAACTTGTGCCACCAGTAATTACCTTCCACTCTATTTCTTTCTCTAAGTAAATTCATGTTTCTTGTTACTGAGGATCTATTTTTGTATCTCATTGGAATGCATCTTACTCCTACAATTTAAGATTTAAGGATGAGGGGATTGGGAAAGGGTTCTTAAATTCAGAACCTTTCAACCTTTTTTTTATTTTGTTTTTATGGTTACTCTCTGTTCAAACATTTTTTATGATCATGGTTAGTCTGCTGTGCTTATTGGAAATTATAAGTAGTCATCTAGCTTCCTTTTCGAAGCAGTTTCATTATAGTTCCAAATAACTTTATGCTTGCCCGTAGTATAGACATATACCTTGTTCTGCTTGAGTTTCTTTAATGATGCTAACAAGTCCCTTTTCTCAAAAAAAAAAAAAGGTCTTGTGATTTCCGTCATAGGTGATCCTTTTATTAGATGTTGAATTCCTCCTTTATTGGGATGTTTCACTATATCTATAGCTATCTTCTGATAGGTCTACAGTGGTGCACTCAACTACTATTCCCCTTAAGGAACAACCTAATCTAGGTAGTTCACTAAGAGATAGGCAAGTTCCAAGTGAGATATGTAAAGGTGCTGAAGATGCAGATAAGTTGTCTGGGAGTTCCATAACACGTGTTTCACAGGCCCCTCAAAGAATTCCACCTGGTAAGACTTTTAAGCACGGAAGGACACTAGCTAGGTAGTCATGCCATTCAACTGCTAAAACAGTATGCATTTTGTTTTGCCTTTTTCAGCTAGGCCAGGGAAAGTTGTTGGACCAGTACTGCCGTACGACAATGGAAGTGTAAAAGATGTCTTTGATCCCAGGAGAATGATTAGAAATTCTGTGCTTCCTCCGCAACCTGCAGTTCCTCCAGCTTATTGTCTTCAAAGAAGTACAAGCAAGCCTGAAAAATCCGATAGAGATATCATAGATGCTGAGAGGGTCTATATGCAGCACAAACCACCCCATCCGTGTGTACCTGGAAAGATAGCACCTGACATAACTCTTGACATGAGAGCTTCCCCATTCTACCTCACAGGAGCCAAGTCTGATGTGGCTGATAGAATGCAGGTGGAGGCAAATCTTCTGCAAACAAAATCCTCTTTCCATGGAATTGCAGCAGCGGCAGCGGCAGCAGCTGCTGGGGCTCACAGAAAAATTGGAGCAGTTCAGTTCGGCGTGTCCAGGATGTATTAGAAATCTGTTATCCAGGTGCATTCTGGACAGCGTATGCCATTGCCACATGCGTTTCTTTGAAATGCTTTGATCAGGAAACCGAAGTTGAGAGGAGCCAAAAAAAAGTTTAACAAGCTGAAATGTGTCATGGAGATGCCAATCCAAAGCAAGGTACATCGCAAAATGATCTCCTGCGAGTTCTCTCCTCCCGAGAACAGTAGAAGCAAGAGCTCGGTTATCATTTCATTTCTGCTAGCGGGAGAGGGAATGCGCTGGTTCCTTCGTGATGCATGTATAGATTTCTTTCACGTGTGCTTCTGCTGGAAGAAAATGTTCAAGGACACTTGGATTCTTCCATGTTCATAAACGTCATATCGATAATTTGGGCTCATTTGCTGCTGACCTTCCATGTGTTAATCTGTGTCTTCTGTATCTCTTCCCACTGATCATTCATAACTGGAAATTAGAAATAACAAAGATAAGATGTTGGTTAGAAGTTGGAACTTAAAGTTAAAACCTTGTGAATGGCAAGATGAGAATCTACTGTTCAATCATAAGTGTTTTTTTTTTTTTGTTTTGGTCGCTGATCTAATGCTTTTTTCGTACAATTATCGAATAAGTTATCTCCAACCCTCTAACATTGTATTGTCTCCGTCTCTTCATGGACATCTCACCTGCTGGTGGCTGGCGTATAGCTTGCAAATCTAAATTGCAAAGAATCAAGAACATGGATTAGGACCCCGACACTTGTGTTCTTAGGCTCTTCCAGCTTTGCGAAGAAGATTAAATAATACCTGATTAATTGAAATCAAGTAAATGGACAGTACACCTTTGAGGATGCATTATTTTAAGGCTGAGCGTTTCGGGTGACCTACGTGGCCTGAAGGGTGGATCCGATCTTGCATGGTTGCCAAGGGGGCCCCATTGTCTAGAGATAGAGGTGTCGACTCAGAAGTTGCCGAGGAACAAGCAGTTCGATGGATCCTGGCGTTCTGCACAACTCTCTGAACTCTGATATGGGGACATTGGACAAAAAATTTCAAGCTTCCATGGGATGGGATGGGATGGGATGGGATGGGATGGGGAGGTTAAAATGAGGCATGTGAAACCAGGAAGCTAATTACAGTGTGCTGACTTGCTTTATCTGACCATTGAGTTTACCCTACAAACTACAAAGATATATATTTGAGTTTTCTGACTTCTCTCTGTCGGGTGTCTTGCTACTATGCTCCACAAGGGAGATAATGTCACGTTTCTATTTAATTAAAAAGAAGGGAGGCATAAATATGCTTTATCTCCTCTCAAAAAAATAAATATGCTTTATCGTTTATCCAATTCGAGAAAACAAATGAGTGTCTTTGATTCGTTTTTTTTTTCAGTATAGGATAGAAATATTTCATCAAAGTTGACAACTATACGAATTCCTGGTCGAAATGTTTGGTCAATTATAAAAGAACAATTATTGATTACATGGGGAAAACAAATAAATAACATGTATTAACAAATTAAACAAATTTTAATTAATTTATTTTTTTAACAAAGGTATACTATATTTTTTAATTAAGAAAATTAAATAATCTAATTTATATGGTGAATAATAATGTATTAACAAATAAATAATATATACATTAAAAAATAAATAAAAAATAAAAAGAAAAGAAAGAAGAAAGAAAAAAATACGCTTGGAAAGTTCTCGTGCCGAAAACTTGAAAGTTCTAATTATTAAAAATATTTGGCAAAACTTTCCATAACTTAAGCTACAAATTTTAAGTGCCAAACACCCTTAAAAGAACAATTATTGATTACATGGGAAAAATAGAAAATAGAATATTCTCAAAATTATTTTGGCGAGCCTTCTAGAGTTACGGGTACGACTTACGAACCTGTTCGACATCTATATTTCATTGATGGACGTCTCAACTCAAGTACTAGTAAGTAAAAGTAATAACTATAGCACAAGTTTCAAGCTGCTGCATGTTTCATTCATTTCATGGCATTAAAAGGTTTGACATTTCACTGATTTTTTTTTTCAATGTTTGACATCATTATGCCCGAGAAAAAAAAGGGCTTGACCCCTTATAAAAAAGAGAAAATTATCGTAAAAATTTAACATGTTAAAAGTCTTTCTTCAATGTCAATATAAGAGCAACATCCACAAACAAAAAAAAAATCATCAATAACGAAAATTTTATTATAAACAAAAGAAAGAATACACCACAATAAACTCCAACACTCCCAATATAAAAAGTCTAAATCGGCGGAAGTTTCGACCCCTGTACCCCCGTGAAAATAAGGCGTTATCGCAAATTCTCAATTTTCTTTTTAAAATATTCTTTTCTTCTTTATTCATCATTCATCAATATAACAGTGTGCTATTCTTTCTATCACCAAGAATCAATATTTCATTGTAACGATCGAAGAAAAAAGGATTGTATAATTTTTTAAATGATTTTAAAAAAAAGATTAGCCTAATTTCATTTTAAATTGTGTTTGATATTATTTTCAGAAAATTTATTATTCATCTAACAGACACTCACAAGTGTTTCGAAATTTTATCTTGTTCGATAAAAAAAATTAACCTGATATTTCTTTTCTATCAGAAAAGAGGCTCATAAAGTCATAATGTACATAAAATTCTAGAATTAAAAAAAAAAAGAACAGCAACAGAAAGAGAGACGCCATAAACTTCGGCTCATATGATTCAGATTGCCAGCGTGATCATGAAATCAGATGATGTTTCACTTCTACAAAATTTCTTTTATATTATTTAGGATTAAGATAGAATTACCAAAATCGTGAGAAATAGTAGAAAGCAGGTCTATGAACTGAAACGCAAGCCAACAGATAACAGTGCATGCATGCTTTACAAAAAGAGTCCATGAGTACTTTGTCCTCCCTCCTGTTTACTCCCAAAACAGAAAGAACAAGGACAAGCATAAGCTTCCTGCTGGTCCTTTCGTTTGCCACATCCAAGTTGTTCAATCTCTGCAGCATTTCTAGTGTTGCATGCAATAAAATTTGCAGACATTTCCTAAAGCGAAACTTTTCCATGGGAAGGAGCAGACAGCAAGAACAGGAGCAGTGAAAGAAGGGAGAGGCAGAAGACTAGAAAAGGGGGACAAAAATTAAATCTTCTCCACTGTTCTTACATGTTGCAAGGAAGGCTGTGAAAAATATAACTCACAGTTTAGAGAAGAAACCTAAAAATTTAAATTTGTACATGGCATGGAACCGCACTCATCCGCCGCCCGCCATCCTCTTCTCCCTCTCCAACCCGTCGAGCAACACGGCGAGCGTCCTCATCACGCTCACCTGCCCCTGGAGCGCCTCGATGTAGTCCGCCGTCTCCTCGAAGAGCCGCTCCACGCCCAGCTCCTCCCCGCCGGGCACCAGCTTTTGCAGAGTCCTCACCCGCTTCTCCACCTCCACCTCCTCTTCCTCCTCCCTCGCCGTTGCCTCGACGCCTCCCGCGGACCCGGAGACTTTGGGAGTCGCCGGCGCCGGCGCTGGCGCGGGCTCGTCCTCGCAGCCGCACCCGGCGGCGGCGCTCCTTCCTCTCTTGGTCCGGAGGATGCGGCGGCGGAGGGCGCGGCTCCAGTGCCGGCCGCGCGAGGATCGGGCGAGGCCCATCTCGGCCGCCATCTTGATCCGCTCGCCTCTCTCGACGAAGACGGCCGCGGAGGCGCGCGTGGCGGGCGACGGCAGCGGCGTGAGAGTGCCGCAGGGGCTGTGGTTGTCCATGCGAGGTGCGGGTTGATGAATGGGAGGGTGGCGGGTGCCGATGGAGAGGAGGTGGGGAGCAGAAGAGGCCTGCAGGGGAGGGAGGCGTATATATGAGCGAAGCGTGGGTAGGAGAAAGAAATGTCAAGTGCCAGCTTGGAGGAGGAGGGAGGAGGGAGGAGGGCGGAGGATATTGGCACGGCAGTTCTGCCAACTGTTTGTTTTTTGGATTCTGTGAATCATTTTTTGGCATATGGGGGGGCCCTGCAGGCATGTTGGGGGCAACAGGGGTGCCTTTGTCTGGTCCTTTTGTTCCCACTGCCTTCGCCAATCGCCATGGCTCAGCTCGGCTCGGCTCGGCTCGGCTCGATCGAACTCTAAGCCTCATCTGCTTTCCTTTCTCACGTTTGGTTGCAATATTTTCTCGAACGCCACCTCCTTTTGGTGAAAACCCAAAGTCGAAATGTTATTTATCATGTTTCAAAAGGAACCTTTTAATTAAATGATTAGATTCATCAAGATGAGGGGATCCATTTGGTAGAGTTCAACTAAGATTGAGCAAAACTTTGTTAAAATAGTATTGCTTGTAACAATATTGTTAAACATATAGTGCAACTATGACATTATATATATATATATATATTAATAATGACAATCAATCAAATGTTATTTATGATGTTTCAAAGAGTTACATTTAGACAAAATTTACGATAATTATGCAACTATTACTATTATTATCTAACGTTTATGGACGCTATACTAATTTGTTTCACTCTAAACCACTCTTAAGTTTTCTCTTATAGTTGCTCATTTCTTAAAATTTGACTTCTTCTTTTTTTTTATCTATTTCTTCTCGTTCTCTCTAGAGTGAAAATAAAAAAAAATAGAAGCCTGAATAATTTATCCGATAAAAAATCATTTTTAAAAAATAAAATATTAGACATTGATTAAAATTTCAAAGAATAAAACCACTTGCACCTGGATCCAACTCGAAGCAAATACTTTTTAACTTTTTTATTATTAAAAATATTAATTTTACTTTCAGATAATATTTGATAGTTTTACTCTTTCTCTTGTATTATTATTATTATTATTATTATTATTATTATTATTATTATTATTATTATTATTATTGACTTGAGTTAACTTGAATGTGGAGCTGCCAATTTAATATTTCAAGTTTGAAAATGTTAATTTTAGATTCGTTCAACATTCTTTCCTCAAATGTTGTAGTAGTCAAATACTACACATGCGAAAATGATTCAACGAAATATTATCTGTCACCTTTGTTCCGTGGTTTCAACATCACAAAAAGAGAATTCAGTAGCATGGAAAAATTACAGAAAAGAAAATTCAGTTACTCCTAAAACTTAATTCCTCCGAACTTTACTACAAACATTCACGCAACAAAAATATCCCTACGAGCATCTACAATGCAGATGGATGTTGTGATTGCTTCATGATGATATTATATATCTTGCGCTTGCTTGAGTAAGCAGGTTTCGTTGAGGCACGGATACAAATAGTGACGGGGGAATTTTAGAATATAGAAATATCATGTGCAAACACTAAAGAGCAAAGAGGAATATATTATTATAACTTCTTTTAAAGTTATATTTTTCTTTCATTTCAAAGTTTGAACTCAAGCAATTATCTTTCTCATCTCCCAATTCCAAATTCAAACTTGTTAGACCATGGTGGCTACAAGAATGCTGTGTTAGACCCTATATTAGAAAAAGACTTATCTGATGAAGGGAATCCAGTAAGTACATGGCCATAGTACCATGCATTATATCTAGTTAAAGAAAATAAAGGGCAACTTGATCTGGTAAGAGAAGCAACGCAACCAAGGGTGCTGCTCATAACATGCCTTGCCGGCCACCACTTTCCAGGCACCTCCCTAGACCATCCCATAAATCACACCATGTGCCAGTTATGAGTTATGACACCTCGCCACATGACCGACCAACCCCCCCTCTTCCCCCTCCCTTCCACTGGCTTCAACCTGGACTTAAAGCTTACTCTGGCTCGTTCTGTCAGTCCCAGTACAAGTGCTCCAGTCTCGTACCACCACCACCACCACCCTCGCATGGACGTGGTCCACACACATCCCAATTCTTGTTCCCCCTGAAACCACTTGGGCGCCCGCCCCATCCTATCACAGTGGCATTACTGCAGGCTCATCCCCTCCCACGCCATGCAACTTGTAGGCCGAGGCCACGCACCGTGCATGCACCATGCATGGAGTACGTACCAGAGGCGCAGCGGAAGCGGAATAAAGCCGATGGAAGCGGACCGAGGCGGCCCTGCGCCTACGCTCTTCACAGTCACAGCGCAGCGTTGGATCGAGTAGGTGCAGAGGAGGAGGAGGGGGCGGTGGTGGTGACCACATGACAGCACATGGCGCTTCGAAGCGGACGCCATGTGCTTCCCCCGGGACACGTCTCCCACGGGCCCAGAAAGGCTGCGCCAATGAGGGGGTTGGCCGCCGAAGGGCAAGTTGGCGTGGGAGGACCCGCGCCGCGCCGCGCGGTGGTGCTCCCCAGATGGAGGGACGCCGAACCTCACGGCTCGTGGCGCGCCGCGTTTGCCGGGGCGTGGCACGGGTCACGTAGGGGGAGAGGAAATGAAGTAGTGGGTGGAAGTGGTAGGGAATGGGGCTTTGCCTGTTGGTCTGGTGGTTGTTTCGCGTGTCGTCGTTGTCTCGGTGGGGTTTCCCCGGTTTCACAGGATCTGGCGAGGCCCACCGCACGGTGAACCCACCAGGTGCGAGGTGCAATGGATCGAGGTGTTGTTTTTCTTCTTCTTTCACCCCGTCTCGTGTGGTAGTCTATGATGATTTCTTTGTATAAGAAAAACTATATTAGTTAGTATTTAATTTCTGATAATGATTGAACTTTATCATTATATGCTCTCATATGGTTCAGCAAGTGCTGAGATCATGGAGGGAATTAACACTTGAGAAGAATACATTATACTCTCTCAACATGTACATTGAGACTGGCAGCCGCCTCGACATTATATAAAAATAGAACTATAGAAGTCATCAATGCAACGTGTAGGTGGGTTTGGAGGATGCCATCAGAGATCTCTTTATGCCTCTAAGTTTTGAGGTAGAATAAAGAAGCATCTTTAGCCGCTGTGATGTTTGGTTGTTGGGGGTAGGAGCCACCTCTTTCACCATTTCTTTAGCTAAATCCTCAATCTTGTGACCTTATCTAGTCTCGGATCACGTTCTGGCCATCATCAATGTATTCATTCATTATTGTGCTGCAGAATCCTCCGTATAAACCTTCAGAAAACTCATCAATCATTGATGCAACAGGCATTTTTGCTTGCCCCATAAGACATTGGCTCTTCTACTGCCGACACTATACAATTTGGTGGATCTCCTTGTTGTTTCTAGACGCCCGTGAGCTATTGGGTGATCGTTCATGACAGCAAAAAATCTCATGTGAGGAAAAGGTCTTTCATTCATGATGATACTTTTTATTTTCTTTTAAAGTTTACCAGTTTCATAGATACAGCCTTGAGTTGTTTTCTTCACCCACCGCTCAGTCGAGCTGGTCGAGATTACGTTCCACTTCTACACATAACTTTCCAAAGGAAACTGAATTCATCCATTTCAAACTTTTGTCTCTTTTACAGCTTTTTTAGACTATCATAAACATATAAGCATTCCCCAGTCCAAAAATAAAAATTCATGGATCAAATAAAAGCAAGTGAAAGAATCTAAAAGTTTCATTCGCAAATACTGACCAGATTTCTTACCAAATTAACATGGCACATTTTCCCAGTTGAAGAATCTTTATTGAGGTCAACAAGCTCTCTAAATAACTGTTCTTTCCGAACAAACAAAGAGAAATCCACAAAGAAACAGGAGAAGACCAAGGCACATCAATCACGTCAGTGAAGGAAATGTCGTTCCAAAAGTATTGGACTCATTATTTGTTTATACAAAATTTATGTAACATTCTGCTTAATTTTCAGTAACCTGAACTCTCAAGAAGTTTATACATATACTTATTTAACAAATGAAAACAAAGTCTAATTAGGATTCAAAACAAATTAATCCAAGTGCAACGAAACATTATATAATCTTACAATTTACAACTGACTCAAGACATACTAAAATGTCAAGATTTCTTTGAGCCAGAAGGGCCAGAGCCTAGAGGGGTGAGCCTGTAGCCTGCTGGATAGTGGTGGTGGGAGAAGTTGGAGGAGAGGACCGGAAGGGGACAGTGAGGAAAGAGATGACAAGCATATATGGAAGCTAGCTTCAGTGAAATGAAGAGGATGATGCTAATGATGGATTGTCTTATTCCTGACCATGTTCGGAGGGTAGGATCCATGAAGAAAGGAAGATGCTTCATAGAGAAAAGTATAAAGATGAAAAAGAATAGAATAAATCTCACTTTTCGAAGGTGAGAGTGTTAAAATGTAAAAAGAAAGCGTGACAATATGATCTTGAAGTGGCATCCAGATATCTAACCCAGCTAAATAAGATAAACTTTTTATTGCAACATTTCGCCTTTGTTGGACAAAGGATGGTTCTTTTATCCACCAGACGATGTTTTAAAAATCGGATTGAGGTGTCCATCGAGTTAAGGTTCGACCGATTCAACCCGTAGTCAATTGATTGAACCGAATTTTTATATAATAATATTATTTATAATTATTTATGAGTAATTCAATATATAAATTATTATAAAAATAATTAAACTAATTAAATAATTATTATTTTAACTGGATGTTAATTTAAGTAGTAGTTCTATTTTTATTATTACTGATATATTAATTTAAATTTAATGTCAATCTAAATTTGTTACTAACATATTATTACCGGATTTTATTTTCCTTCTATATACTATTTTAGCAGTTTTGTTTTTATTATTACTAATATAATAATCTAAATTTATTACTAATGTATTACTACTAGATTTTATTCTATTACCATGTATAATTCTCTTTATTTTCTTTGATTAATAATTTGTTATCATTTTGATTCCTTTCCTCCAATCAAGGATTCAAAATCTTTTCTTCCATTTTCTTATTTGAAATTGAATTTGTTTTCTTTTTTTTGTATCATTTCACGTGCATAACTTTCCAATCTTATTATAAAAGCATTTAAACGTTAAATTCCTAATAATTTTTTCCATATTTAAAAAAATTAAAAATTGGGTTGAACCTGATTTACCGGTTCAACTCGGTTTTTCCAGTTTTTCCCTAGTGAATCCGATTTTTCACTCATTCCGATGTTATGATTGAACTAGATTGGTTTTGTGACCGGTTTGCTATCGGATCGGTTGAGCGGCCGGTCCGAACCGGTTTTTAAAGATTGTCACTAGAAGAGGATGAGTTACTATACAAAGTAGATCAAAGAATTCTTCAACTTTGATTGTTTCCCAAGTTGTCGAACCTTGTTTTTCAAATAATAAATTAAAATATTATATAATGGGTAAATTACGTTAAATATCCTTTAACTTTGAACACTTTCCTAACGATATCCTCTAACTTTATTTTGTAATAAGACTAACCTCCATCTTTTAACTTTTTTCACCGGATGCCCTTTTCACATCCAATCGGCCATTTTCCGGTCACGCCACTAATGAGGCATCCACGTGACATCCTTATCTCTCCTACGTGGCAATATTAACAAGATAAAATAGTATTAAAAAAAGAAAAAATGTCGCCGTCGTCGGGAGGGTTGACACCGCGCTTCCCGGAGGAGGGGGGCTACCCCCGTGCGTGGCTGGTGCAAAGAAGGGAGGGGTGGAGGGAGGGGGGAGGGGGGGGGGGGGGGCTCGCCCCTCCTCTGCGTCCTCTGGTGAGTGCCAGAGGTCGTAGAAGGGAGGGCGAGCCCCTCTCTTTGCGTGTGTCGACGCAGAGAAAAGGGGGGGTCTCACCTTCCCCCACCTCTGCGTCCTCCGATGAGCGTCAAAGGTCATAGAAGGAGGGTGAGGTCCCCTTGCGTGTTCCATCGCAGAGAAAAGGGGGCCTCACCCCACTCTACGTCCTCTGATGAGCGCGGGGGCGAGGCCCCCCTTTCTTTGAGATTGCGAGCGAGGGGGGGGGGGGGAGCGGCTGTAATATCCCTACCTTAATCACATATGATTAAATGTATTAATATTATATTATGTGATAATTTTATGCGGTGATATATATGTTAAAGCGAAAGATTAAATTTTAGGTGCTAGAGCGCAAAAAGTGATAAAATTCACCTAAGTCATGAAAACATGATTTTCGAAAATATTGGAATTAAGAAAATTAAAATCTCGGTAATTGTTCTCCTATGTTAATATATTCTAAATATGATTTTTAATATTTTTTTTAGGTAAAGTCTTGGTTAGATTAAATGATAGTGCAAAATTGGAAAATCAGAAAAACGATCAATTTTGTTCTTCGGACAAAAATTTGAATTTCGATTCCTTTGAAATTTAGCATTCTAAATATTTTATTTAGATCCAAATGGGGGATAGTTTCTTATTTATATGTAATGTCTTAAGTAAATAAATAAATAAAATAAATAATATGAAAAAATGACAAGCCATTTACTTCAAGGGAACTTTGAGCATTTCATCCACAAAACCGACCTAAGGTCAGTCTCCATACTATAAAAGACTCCAACCCTTATCCTTATATCACATATTATAACTACCTGGGTTCTTCATTCGTGTGGAAGAAGACAGCAACTAAGGAAGAAGCCAACACATCAAGGGTTCATCTTTAGAGATTTCACATCAAATAAGTTTTAAACTATCTATCATGACCCCAATTTAAACCTTGGTTTAACTTTTAGATCGTGACTTAATACATGTAATCTCATATAATTTATGGAAGCGTACTAAAATTCATTTAGAAGATACAATAATTAAAGTATCCAAACCACACCATATGCTATTCCATCATTCAAAATAAGTAAACATTAAACATTATGTACTTATACAAAAGTAGTATCGCACATTACAATGAAACATTTCTATTTTTGTCTAACAATACACATCCAAAACATTTCTCATTAGTCATCTCAAAGGGACTTAAAAGATCTAAGACCCATATATGTCTTTCACCAAAAGTGCTTTTAATTCCGATAGAGAATCATCAAGCATTGCCACAAACTGGTCTACCGATCTAAAATTATTGAGAATAACAATATGAGCATACAACTCAATAAGTCAAAAACTCATAGCCTATGTATTATCACATATTCCATTTGAGTAAAACAAGATTAACATTATTTCTTCATGCTATCGGCCCTATAATACAAATGGTGGGTGCGATTCCACAATTCAGTTCACATGGCACTTAGTTTCAAACAACCTAAAATCCCTTATGGGATATCTGTCGGTCCTATAAGGTCTTTCAATCAAATAGTGGTAAACTATCGGCCTTACACAATTTTTCAATCATGTAAGGGTAACTATCGGCCTTGCAAGTGTTTTAACTATACAAGGGTATAAATGCATGACCCAATCATATCAGTCATGTACTATCATATCATGTTATGTACTATCATATCATATCATATTATCCTTTTACATATCCTACGAAATCATGTCATTTTGTATCATGTCATGTCATATCACCTTTGGGAATAAATAATTGCACACATAGCAATTAATACACTTTACATGTGCACTTAGCACCTATTCATATAACATATAATTTCGTATCATATCATGTATCATGTACTCAAATATGACAATTACTCAATTTCTACATTCACACATCGTATGATCATATAAGCTCAAACACTTTATTTCTATTTGCAAATAGCGGATTGCACTATGTACAATATAAAATATATAACAATTAATGTATAACTCCAATCGATATGAAACTAATTTTCAGTGATAGAAGATTTCATCAACTATAATCAACATAAAACTCATAATTTAACTCATACGAAATGACCATAGAAAATTATAGAAATAGCCTATATTCTGCTTCACTTTAGAATTTTGATAGACTGCACAGTACTTAGTGTAAAATTCATAACTTTTTGAGTGTAAATCCTATCACATGAAGTCAAATTTCTAACAAAAGTAGACTTTCTGAGCATGAAGTGGTACCAATCTTATAATTTTTCTCATTTTATATTAATCTACAAAAATGTCTAGATTTGGAGATGTTCTCTCATACTTCTGAAACTAACAGACTATGACTTGTGTCTTATAAAAATTATAAATCCTAGTACACACTATTTGCATGAAATTTTAATTTCTCCGAAACCCTTAGAAATATATTACTCTTCCTTAAATTTCAACATGAAACTTAAGTATGAAATTTATGGTCGAATTATTATTTCAGCCCATCTACTTTTTGGAACAGCCTGAGTGACCCCTAGGGTTGCATACATAACTTCATGTGTGATTATCCAATCACCCTAATTCCAAAAGCCATGGAAAGTAGACTTCAACAAGTACTTCCAGATGTAATTATATAATTTTTGGAGATTTTGAAGATATAATAACATAATTTAGAATTTGCAACTTGCAATTTCAACACTAGTTGAGATTTGTTGTTCATCTTACAAATTCCTCTTTCATAATCATATGAAATCAAAGATGGGGGAAATCTATCAAAGATCAAGGATAACTTGTTTTAATCCAACTTCATATGAATAATTCATAGGAGAGGAGTTTAAAACTTACTTGATGTGAAATCCCTAAAGATGAACCCTTGATGTGTTGGCTTCTTCCTTAGTTGCTACCTTCTTCCACATGAATGAGGAACCCATGTAGTTATAATAGGTGATATAAGGATAAGGGTTGGAGTCTTTTATAGTATGGAAACTGACCTTAGGTCAGTTTTGTGGGTGAAATGTCCAAAGTAAATGACTTGTCATTTTTTCTTGTTATTTATTTATTTTATTTATTTACTTAAGACATTACATGTAAATAAGAAACTACCTCCCATTTGGATCTAAATAAAATATTTAGAATGCAAAATTTCAAAGGAATCGAAATCCGAATTTTTGTTCGAAGAACAAAATCGATCGTTTTTCTGATTTTCCAATTTTACACTATCATTTAATATAACCAAGACTTTACCTAAAAATATTAAAAATCATATTTAGAATATATTAACATAGGAGAACAATTATCATGACTTTAATTTTCTTAATTCCAATATTTTTGAAAATAATCTTTTCATGACTTAGGTGAATTTCATCACTTTTTGCGCTCTAGCACCTAAAATTTGAGCTTTCGCTTTAACATATATATCACGACATAAAATTATCACATAATATAATATTAATACATTTAATCCTATGTGATTAAGGTAGGGATATTACATTCTACTCCCTTAAAAGAATTTCGTCCTCGAAATTTGTTTTGCCTTATGAACAAGTGATTTGTTTATGACATATTCTCTGCTAAGAGATTCACATATTCAATATCATGCCATGGGTCAGGATTACATTTTCTCAGCACAGAGACATAGACTGCAACATGTGCACTTTCCACATAGTGCAGGGTCAAACAACAAGACCTATCTATCCACCAATATATTAATCTAGTTAGGAGCACATCTTATTGCTTCATCTTAGTATTCCATTTATTAACCCCATGATTAGTTATAATAATTGACTCTCTATTTAATTTGTTTGATATTTTATTCATCTTTGTTGAATGTTATAAATTACAACTAAATGACACTAGCTTCAAATCATATATTGGGTATAGCTAGTCATAAGCTTCTCCTTGGCTACATACATTTTTAAGCATGCCTCTACTATATTTCAAGTTGAAATTATTTATTTTTCTTCATTCTTTCTTTTTCTTATATCACTTTCTTTAATACTAAGTGGGTAGTATATAAATTTGATATTGATATTTGATAACACATATACACATGACAATTGCTCAACTAAGTAATTTTTTTCTTGATAAGAAGCATTTGTTCTTCGTTATCACTTTATTTAACTATTTATACACAGTGTACAGTCGGAGAAATTCATGTCTCTCATCGGCCACTAAGATTGAAATTCTATATGGTAACCCTATGGAACAAAATAAATCTTTTATCTAAAACTGCTTGTACTTATATTTTCAATTCTTTTAAATATTTGTGTTGTCATGTCATAAAAAATTAGAATAGGAGCAACTCTAAGGATATGACCAATAGAGTCTCTATCATGGCAAACCGCTCCTATAGGAATACATCTAAGAACAACTTGATGATAAAGCAACAATTGTCAATTATCAGATATTCACTAGTTGTAAGCTATAACTTATTGTCTCTTCGAATACAGGCAAGGGTGTAAACATTTATCAACTTATCAAGAACAATTACTTCTTCGTTCTTATTGATTTGCAACGTTGAGATGTGGGTTCGAGTTCGTGACTGAGGATCGAAGGGGCGTTCCCCTTAAATCGCTCTTTTACTAAATCTCCAACTAACACATCAAAAGTGGTAAATTCTATGATCTATTTTGGGCTCTCGATCAATGACCAAAGGAGGTCTCACTCTAATACATCTTTCGATGAACTCTCTAAATAACAATTAAAATTTCTTATGTAGGCATCATGCTACCTTGCATGATGAAGAACCATTGTTGATACATCATATTAAACCTTTTTTTTTTCTGAACACATATGTTTGCAACCCCACAAAGTATGCAAGGTCGTGATCATGATATATCAATTTCCTATCAAATTTTCATTTTACTCTATCTTGGTGTCATGCATCTCATCATAATTATGAAAATCTACTAGCACTCTACTTTATCACTATATCTACCATGTTGAAGGTACTATTTCTATCGAATTACTATGTGAATGACAACATTACGAACAATAGATCAAAGAAATACATGGTAAATCAAACACCAAACCATATAATTATGATTTTATTTTGCATCTAAATGGCATGCATAATTTTAGGGCACCTAAGAGTGGGTAAACCAATAACTAAACAAAAGATACATCATGATGCTCCATATAAAAAAAATATTACCTGCAATTATCGCATTTGAAGTTTCAGCATCTTTCTGGATTAAAGCATACACTCATCCTTGTGCCACTAGTTGTTTCCCTTTTGCTATTGTTTTATAATTTGGTGGTTGTGATTGCTGTTGTGGTTGTTGATGTTGCCTCAAAGGACAATCCTTCATGTAATGTCCCATGTTACCACATATAAAACAAGCTCCGATATCTACACGACAAGGAGCTTTCCCATGATTCCTTCCACATTTTTCACAACTTCGGTTATGTGGTAGTGGGTGTTGATTAAAAGTTGGAACCTCATTCCTTTTTCTTTTAAAATCAAAATTCCTCGATCTTAATTGTGAAAAAGTAGGACTTCTATGTTTCTTATTTTGCTCTTGATTTGCGTACGACATTTATAAATCCTTCTCCACTAGCTGAGCTCTCTCATATACGTCCTCGTACACTCATAATTTGAGTGCAGCGAGACTACTCTTAATAGCCGGTTTTAGTCCTCGCTCAAACTTCTTCGCCTTTTCAACTTCATCGGCTAATAGGTGTGGAGCAAACCTAGATAATTCAGCAAACTTGGCTTCGTATTGGTCCACCGTCATATTACCTTGTTCCAACTTGAGGAAATCAATCATTTTCTTATCGGTGCACAATCTAAAAAGTACTTGGCAAGGAAGACTTTGACGAATTTCTTCCAAGTTAAGTGGGGATAATCAACCAAAATTTTGGGTTTGTTGCCTTCCACCAATGTTCAACATTCTCCTCAAGCATGAATTCAACAAATATTATCTTGTTTGGCTCATCACAACATAATGCAGCAAATATCTTTTCTAACATATTTATCCAGCTCTCAGCCTCCGTTGGATCTCTAGTACCTTTGAAAGCAAGAGCTCCAAGTTTCTTGAATTGCTCCATCGTACATTTTTTACTATTTTTTGCTTGTTCCACCCTAACTTCATTATTTCTATTATTTTGGATTGTTTGCATTTTCATTATGTTGCTCATTTCCTGTAAAGCTCGAAAAACACCCTCAAGTCGAGGATCTAGATCCGAACTTTGATTTTCAGCCAAACGTTCTCTTCTTGTCCCCATGATCCTAGAGGTTCTACAAAATGCATACAATGGATTAACACTATAATCCCTTATAAATGATGTTAATAAAACTTGCCCTTGGCACTCTAAAGACCATATGCAACCTAACGACCAGTAGACCAATCTAGGCATTAACTATGTCATCCTAGACATAGCTATGCCACTCTGGATAAAGGATATGACATATTGCTCTGATACCATATGTAACATTCCTGACCAGCGTGTGATATTGTCCGCTATGAGCCTAAGCTTGCACGGTTTTCTCAAAACACGTCATATGGTATCAGAGCCACTCCGCGTGAGCCTCTGTGCATAGTGGGGTGCGATCACTCAATGAGAATGTTGAGTCCTCTAAGGGAGGAAGGATGCATGAGGCATGCTTTGGATTAGTCCCACATGCATAAGTCACGGAAGAGATGTTGAGTATATATGGGAACATGTCCTTCACCAGGTGTGACGCATTAGAAAATTGTGAGCACAGGGAGGGGGCAGAGCGGACAGTATCACGCTAAGTATAGAGGTGAGCCGCTGCGCTACTCTGATACCATGTGACGCGTTTTGAGACAACGGTGCGGGCTTAGGCGCAGAACAAATAATATCACACGTTGGTCAAGAATGTTACAGCGACGCCTCTCCCCTGCGTGATGAGTAGAAAGGAGGAGGCAACCCTCCTGCTTTGTGCATGTGCAGAGGGGGACGGACGCCACCTGCCTCCCCCTCCCCCCGCGCGCAGAGGGCCCCCTCCCCCTCTCTTCACACCGGAGAAGAGAGGGGGAGGGGGGAGGCGGCCCTCCCCTTGTGCATCTCTTCGACGCCAGAGAGGACTAGCCGTCGGCAGAGGGAGAGGGAGGGAGAGCGCCCCCATTTTTATTTATTAATATTATTTTATTTTTTATATAATATTTTTAAAAAATTAAATGCTACGTCAATCGATGACTAGGATATTGAGTATTTCCGATCGAAAGGGCATTCCGTGAAATAAATTATAAGATGGAGGACATTCTTATTACAAATTAAAATTGGAGAGCATCACTAAACAAACGTCAAAATTGGAGGACATTTGACGTGATTTACTCCTTATATAACCTACTTGATAACATACATTTGTACAATAGGGCGTGAGAATGTGAACAAATTGCTATGGTACCACCGGTGGATGTAGCTAAAGATGATGATTGATGACCTTCATATGCCTACAACTATGGATATGCACACCCAATGCAAGTCTCAGGTCTCTCTTTCCACTCTGAAAATTCCAAGATTGTTCTAACTTTATGATTCACATCCATCCATGTGTAAAATCCTTGGATCAACCTCCATTGAGAACAAAATGGTTGGATCAATTTGTTCAAGATTGCATTTCACTATTCCCTTGGGTGAAGATCTGAACTCACCCTCAGGAAGACGCTGAAGATGTTGGATTGCCATATCAACCTTCTCCATTTGCCAAGTCCCGATCTCTTTTGATTCCTCCATGTTTGTGAACTAACTCTATTGCATTGTCCAAGGAACCAGCTTCGGTGAACTCAGAGTCATCGATCTCTCTTAGTCTAGATCCCTTGTACAAAGCAAAAATAATTGGACAAGTAAGGTTCCCTTGAGCCAAATCACTGGCAGTAGGCTTCCTCGAGCTGCACTGCAGATCGAGTGAAATCCAAAATGCCATCAACAACTTCGAATATTCAATGGCCGAGGTTCTTACCATAATCCCATATTTCTTCACATGCAGACCTGCTGACACCACTAAATATAGCAGCCAACTCCGTGCTTGCTGCAATTAATGATGCAGTATTATAGTAGCTCTAGTAATATCACAGCCAGGAAGGCTTGATGCTTGATTTATTTCACCACTAACAAAATCCTTGGTTACCTACAATATAATGATGAAATTAGAGAGCTATGTAGTTTATTGCTTGCTTGGAGATAAGTTGGACCAAAACCATCATATTTGGCTGATGAGGTTTATGACTTCTTGGTTTTCAAGATTTGCAAGTCAACAAGAAGATTGCGCACAAATAAAGTCTCCTGGAAGTACTGTCACCCTTGTTCCATATATCTGATGGATTGTTTTCTTCCATTTGGCATTACCAAACAACAGTCTAGCTAAATAAAAAAGGAACTGTTACTATGGAACTGCCAAATGGATCAAGAGTGGTTTTCAGAGTTCAAATAGTAAACTTCATGAGAATACATTACCTCTTGTATCTCTTTCCCCTCTCTCTTTTACTTTGGAACAAAAAACAGCATGGACATATCAAAAGGAGTGGATAAACTAAAAGAAATGTTTTAATATGATAAAATACAAACATTTGCCTACATGTAATATTGGATAGGTTCTAGAGATTGAACGGGAAAAAAAGGTTACTGAAGGATGACAAATGAAACAAAACATTCAAGATATCCAAATAGGTGAACTAATGCGTTCATTTTCAAGTTTACTGATTATCCAAACAAGTAGACATCAATTCTATAAGGTTATAATAATTCAAAGATCTTCAATCCATTTTTGGATGGGAGAACAATGGGTATTACACGATCAGTCCCCAACTTTGAGTCGATTTCAAATCGGTTCCCTAACTTCAATTTGTAATTAGAACATCCCTCATTTTTTATTTTCTTGCCTGATTAGACCCCTTGATCGGTGATAGTGAGTTTTCGGTTGCCTTGCGTACGTGGCCGCCACGTGAATCATTTCTCTTTCATACACGTCATTCAATTATCCATGTCATTTAACTCTACTAAACTGGATAAATTACATGGACCGTCCTCCAACTTTGAGTCAATTTCTAAATGGTTCCCCAATATTAATTTGTAACTAGAACGTCCCCCAACTTTCATAATTCGTCCACTTGACCGGTAATATGCAGTCTCTTGGTTACCTTGATGACGTGGCATAATAAAATATAATAAATTTTTTTAACTTATTGACATGACATAATATATTATAAAAAATAAAAAAATGAGAAGGAGCTCCGGCAAGCTCGGCGGGTTGGCGGTGCCCCCTCTGCCAGCTTGAGCTAGCAGAGGGGGGCGTCGGCCCCTTTTTGCTCTTCTCCATGCGCGAAGATGAAAAGGAGGGCCAGCGCCCCCCTCTATCGGCTCGTCAGTGCGCCAGCTGGTAGAGGTGGGCGTCGGCCCCCCTTTTCTTTCACATGCACGACGAGGTGCAAAAGTGGGGCCGACGCCCTTTGTCATTTTTTCATTTTATTTTTTTATTGTGCCATGTCAGCAAGTTAAATTTTTTATTATATTTTATTACGCTATGTCAGCAAGGTAATCGGGAGACCATATATTACCGGTCAAGTGGATGAATCGTGCAATAAAATCAAAGTTGGTGAACATTCTAGTTACAAATTGAAGTTGGAGGACTATTTAAAAATCGACTCAAAGTTGGGGGATGATCCGTGTAATTTACCCGATTTAGTAGCGTTAAATGACATGAATGACTTGAATGACGTGGATAAAAGAGAAATGACTCACGTGGCGGTCACATACGTAAGGCAACAAGAAAATCCACTATCACCGATCAAGGAAACTAATCGTGCAAGAAAATTAAAAATGTGGGACATTCTAGTTACAAATTGAAATTGGAGGACCGATTTAAAATCGACTCAAAGTTGGATGACTTATCGTGTGATTTACCCGAGAACGATGAGGATCGAACCCGCGCATGGTGTAAGTACTAGAATCCCTAATTTCAAAAGGAGTGTGGCACACTAATATTTTCAGGCTATAGTGTAGCATCAGGTTGTAGATTATTTGTTCTACTTATGTTCTGGGTTAGTGATGCTTTAAATTTGTAACAATAAAATTTACTAGCAAGTGCACTAGTCGTTCAAGTAATATAGTAAATAGGATTAAAGAGTGTCGAACCCACGAGGAATATTATTAATAAAATATCTGAATTTATAAATTAATAAGAGAGGAAAACATGGATTTTTGGAAAGAAGTTTTATGAAATAAAATAAGAAAATAAGATAAATATAAGATAATGGTGTTGAAGTATTTAGGCCTTAGGTTAAAAATAGATCAGGATAAATATTTGAACCGTAAAAGATAAATTTAATCTCTAAAGATGGATTAGGAATTTTCCCAAGTTATTAATTTACAAGATTAACATCACAGAGTCCACAAACTAGTAATTCTGCTATTTAATCCGACAAATCAAACTATCCTAAATTTAATCAAACCTAAAGTCCCACAAACTGGTATTCGTCAGATAAGATTAAAATTAAGATGCATTAATATGAAAATCCTAGACTATTAATCACTACACAAACTGGTATAGATTAACAGACCACATAAACTTGATTCTCCACACACTAGTTATCAAATTTATGTCAATTATTAATTTCACATAAAATCAATTAATTTAATTAATAAATTCTGAAATTAAATAGTCCACAAACTGGTAATTACTCAATTCAGAAATCTAAATAATTAAATTAAAAGCATTAAGCACAATTAACTAATTGATCAGAAAAGATTAAAATAAATAATATAGGGTCCAAATAGTTTCCCTTCAATAATAATCTTCTAACATGAAATAAAAAAAAATATGGAGTTCATCCTAGAAATTCTGGAGAGATAATAATAAAATAATAATAATTGGAAGAATTACACCCAAATAGATAAAAGTCGAAGCTTCGGATCACCGGCAGACAGTCGGGCAGCCTCTCGGACTTGATCAGGGTCGCGATCAACTTCCAGTTGTCGCACCTCTCTCCTCTTGGTCGTAGCCTGCAGACTCACAACTCGTCATGGAAGAAAACCTGAACTTCAGAGCACACTTTGGAACGACAAATTCTTCACGTATTTATAGGTGCGGACGACCTTCAATTTGATCACGATGTACGGCCGAATTTAAATTCACGGGATAAATCTCGGCCAAAAATGATAATTCTTCTAACTATTACACTCAAAAGATAAATCCTTTTATCTTTACCCCCTTTAAATCTCGGCCAAAATGAAATTATTTTATCTTTACGCCCAAAGAGATAAATCCTTTTACTCCCTCCAAATCTCGGTCGTAAGGAAAGACTTCTTATCATTACCCCCTCCATATCTCGGCCAAAATGATATCTTTACTCCTTTTCATTACTCCCTTTGAATCTCGGTCAAAACAGAGAATTAAATCTCGTTACGCCCCAAAGATAAAATCATTTAATTGTTACCCCCTTTGAATCTCAGCTGTAACAAAGAAGATTCCTTATCATTACCCCCTGAAAATCTCGGCCGTAAGGAACTCTTTTATCTTTACTCCTTTCGAATTTCGCCCAAAACGGCTTGGGTGTAAAGCCAAATCTCGGCCAAAATTACTTGGGGGTAAATCCAAATCTCGACCGTAATGGTAAATTCTTCAGAATTTCGGCCGATACGGCACAATCCATCTAAATCTCGATTTTTCCTGCAAAATAATTATCAAAATTTAGTTAATCCATCCACAATTAAAATATTCAAAGAATTAATAATTAAAATTAATAAATCTGGAATTATGATTAAAAGTGACTAAAAATGATGCATGCCATGAACAAATTATAGAAAAATTAACTAAAATAATAATCTAAAATATGTTATATTTTGCATGCATCAGTTAGGTTACTCATGAACAAACTTATCTATAATATACGATGGGCTTTGATGCAAAAAATATGTAACGACGCAATAGCTAACAAGTGCACTAGTCATATGAAGTAATAAAATGTAGAGTAGAGTTGTCGATCCCACAAGGAACTATCTAAATCAATTTTGTCCTAAGGCCTACTAAGAGAAGAAAAAAGGGTTTTGTGTGTGTAAAACAAAAAATATGAAAGTTACGGAAAATAAATGATTGGTAGTTAAAAATAAAGTGGTGATGATCTTTGGGAATTATGGATGATTAATGTAAAGTTAGACATGTATGAACCTCTGCACTAGTCAAATTATAATAGAAATACTAGGATTGATCATTGAGACGGATTAAGAGTACCTAATGTATTGATCTCTCTAAACGAGTAAATCAAACTCTCTTAATTTCTAATAAGACTAATAATCACAAACGATGAGTCAATTATTAGTTTCACAAAAATATGCAAGAATATGTAACTCTACACTATTATTGACCAACAAATCTGGACAGAATAATAAACCGCATGATATTCGGTACAAACGACGAGTTACCGAATGCGTGTTATATATACTTCAACTCAAAATTAAAAGATAATTTATTAGAGCAATAATAAATTCTAAAATTAATCACTCCTCTTATAGGTTTGTAATCTAATATCAGAAATCAAATTACTTATAAAAAATCAATGAACTCAACACATATAATCAAAAGAGTTCGAATCATTTAATTAACTTAACTAAGAACGAGGTCCAAACAGTATTATTTTTTGAAGCAAATATGAAATCTCTATCACAAAACTAATGAATTATGAAAATTAGGTAAAAAAGCATCCAAACATATAATGGAAGAGTGAATTGCAGCCTCTAGAACCTCTGAACGTGACCCAATCAACGAGTTGTTGTACGATCCTTCTCTTTCGGTGACCTTCTGGCTTCAAATATTCTTCTTTGCAATGAGGCACGACTTCGCAGGACTCAAGCACGAATTTTCATGTCTTCTGAAGTCTTCTATTTATAATTTCAAAGGTTCTCGATAAGTTTTCATAAGTTGGGATTCCAAAAGTTATCAAATAATAATATCTGGTTTAGACTCTTCTTGATTTGAAAATCTCATAATTTATCTTCAATTTCGAACACTTATCATCTAATTTAACTTCTAGAAGGTTGAATACCACCCTGACATCTCGATTCGATCAAAATTTGTTCGAAAAATCAACAATCAACAAAAATCAACAAACTTAACGGCCCGTAATGAGGTGTTCGTGGATGATTTCAACTCCATTTCGAAATATCTGTATATTGTTATGCCATGTGACAATGATGTAATGATCCACAACTCGAGCAATTTTGATATTCAGCTTCTGTGTATTCTGTGATCATCTTCTTACGACGCGTAAGTTAGGGTCGTTATGTCTCTCTTATGACCCGTGATGACTTTTATATGTCTTCGGCTGCTCCTTTACGGGCATAACTCGTGAAGGTCGACATGTCCTCTGATGTTACGGGTCGTTAGATGCTTATTACGACCCATAATGTCTTTGTTAAAATCTTACAACCCTTTTGTATGCATCGTGATGGTTCTAGTACGTCCCATTACGTAGATGTACTTAACTTGCAATCTCTTCTGTATTGTCCATTAACCAAATGTTATGGCCAGTGATGAAAGATATTGAACTCTGATACAGGTCAGGAAATCGAGACGACGACTCGTTACATAATCCTTATGTTGAGATCTTCATCATGTGATACCCATGAGAGTTATATTATGACTCATCATATGTATGTTGGAGCAAAGTTTTAATGTCATATAAAATTATATTTTGATGATACAAACCTCGAAAGATTAAAGTTAAATGCCGAAAAAGTTTAAAGAAAAAGGGATAACTTTATGCATTAAATTTTGATTAAATAATTGACTATGATCTTATCATATTCTGGATGAATGATGAATATAAAAGTTGTAGAGAATCATGTTAGCTATCCATAGAATGTAAGATTATCTAATTTGGATAACTGTGTAAAAAATTATGTTGAAAATAGTGCAGGTCGGTCAACCTACCGATCAAACCAAAGATGGTCGGTCAACCCATCCGAGACACTGGTCGACCAATGAATACATGTGCTGCCCAATTCTACATCGAGCCTATACCGATCGATAGATCGGTCAATACACCGGCCGTCCGATCAACTCAACGGGCACAAATCAAAATGTCGAGACTATACCAGTCGACTAACCGATTGATAGTCCGATCGACTGACCAACTATGGTCAGTGAGAAAATAAGCGCCACGGTCATATAGACCGGTCCATTAATGCAATCGATCAGTAACAGTAACGACTATTTTTCAAGAAGAAAAATGTGAAAATTTTTTTGCACGAAATTTTCACACATACAAGCATATAAAGGAATGTCAAATCTAGAAGCAAAGGCATCCATTCAAGTACTAAAGAAAAACTTCAAGTTATCAAAAGAAAATTTTTTTCTTGACGTTATCATTTTAGTTTTGTCTTCTTTCTTTCTTCCATTTTTGTGAGCTTATTTTTATAAAAGAGAGAAACAATTGGTCAGAAAAATTGAAAGAGCTCCCGTGTAAAGATGTTCCATATCTTATCTCTTGAGCGAGAGAAAAGATAAGCTTTTTATGAGGAGATGTGTGCCTTACCTCTCGAAGTAGAGAAAACGTGGTTGTTGTAAAGGGCATTCTTCTTTACCCCATGTGAAATTTAGGAAGTGTTTAGTGGAATCTCCGACAGTCTCGAAGTCAAGAAGTCGGAGCGGAGATGTAGGTCAAGGTGTGGACAAACTTCATCAACAATCACCCGTGCACTTTGTGTTTGCATTCTTTCTCTCCCTCTCATATTATGATTGCTATTTAGTTTGATTTGCATTGATTTAAAAGGTTTAACGAATCGATTTTAAACTTTGGTGACACATTTTGTGAAATCGACATTTTCGGCTTAAACATCAATTAACCCCCTCTTGGTGCCTTTGGGATCCTACAATATTCTCACTTCACTCCTTGATCATTCTAGAAGTTCCGTAAAGGTAATATAACGGTCCGTAAAAGACTTGCTGATGCGTGAATATGCTTCTGTGATATATGTTAGTTGTTTATCATGATTCGTTTCTTCAGTAGGTAGAGGTGTTAAATCTCTTTCACGGCCGGTAACCAATCACGATGTGTATATTAATCTTTCTGTAAGAGCCGTGAGAACAGTGTAACGATCCATGAGATTAACCTCCGAGTCGTGATTCTGGCGTTATGGCCCGTGAAGAAAGATTCTTTTCTCCTTGTTAGGCTGATTTTCTGCATCCTTTTTCGTTTAGATAATTTTCTTCGATAATTTCCACAAAATCAATAGATTTTCCTACAAAATAACGCACATCTTGGTAGTTGGAGAGTTCAAGGATATAAATGAAATAAATAGAAGAGAATTAATGCATGCCATGGAAAATTTCCGAAAATGAACTTAAATGCAACTTAAATTAAATATTATAAAATGCATGCATCAGGCTTGAAGTTCACTCCAGAGTAAACATTGAAGGAAGAAATGCATAATTGTCATTAAGTTCATTTCACCTACTCACACTACTAGAAAATCGCCAATTTTCGACGGTCCTTCACAATTTACGATGAATTTTGCGACGAATATATATCAACGGATTTTTCGACGAACACCAATCCTTCATAATTTTTTATGGTCGTGACCGTCAGAAACGTCCGTAAAAACTACCGATGGTCCCGGCTGTCGAAAGTACCGAGGGATCGCTGGTATTTTCAACGGGCTGAATCGTCAGTAATTAAATAAAATATGATACAATAAATAATATGTTTAATATATTATTATTAATATTTTTTGACAGTCTCGATCGTCAGAGGTATCGATGGATAGAAATTCATCAGTATTTTTGACGGCCTTAATCGTCACAAACCTTTTCCGTGTCGCTCTCTTTTCCCGCGGCCTCTCTTTATTTCTCTCTTCCTCTCACCCTCTCTTACTCCTCTCTTTCTCGCTTCCTCTCACTCTCCCTGTCTCCCACTCTCTCTCTCACTCGGCTCTGGTGACCTTGTGCTTCGACGACGACTGCCTCGACCTCCCTCTCTCTCGACTCTGATCGCCCTCTCCCTCTCCCTATCTCCCTCACACTATCTCCGTGTGATCGGATGGCTAGCCGGTAGCCGATTAGGTAGTGCGGGGCCCGATCTGGCTGCTCGATGGTCTATCAAGCTACGGGCGGCCGGGTCGAGCTGCTTGCGACCGATCGGCCGCCACGGGCAGGCATTTTTTTAATATTGAAAAAAACCTTTCTGACAATCGAGACCATCGAAAAATTATATACCCGTCAAAAGTTTCGACGGTGTCAATAATTAGAAGTTCTCATGACTTCAGCCATGAGAAATCTTTGCCATGACTTTAGCCGTGGAAAGCTCCGACAGACTTAGCCATGGGAAACTTACCATAGCTCCGGTCATGGGAACTTCTGCCAAGCCATGGCAATCTTTCTTACGGCTTGACCCATCGAAAGTACTGACGGCCTTAGTCGATGCAAACTTGAAAATTCCACTTATCTTTTCCTGCGTTTCTCTCTCCTCTCGTTTCCCATTACCTCTCTTTATTTCTCTCTTCCTCTCTTACTGCTCTCTTTCCCACTTCCTCTCACTCTCTCCTTGTCTCCCACTCTCTCTCTCACTCAGCTTCGGTGACCCCGCACTTTGGCGATGGCTGCCCTGACCTCCCTCTCTCTCACTCCATCTCCATCTCCCTCTCTATCTCCCTCTCCCTTTCCCTCACTCTGTATCCGTTGGCGGCCGGATTTGCCAGGCGGTCTGATCCGGCTATCCGCAATCCGATCAACTGCCAGCAGGCTGCACCAGATGGTCGATTAGGCTGCGGGTGGCCGAATTTGGCTACCAAGTGTCTGATCGGCTACTAGGTGGCTTGATTGGATCAGTTGCCAGGTGGCTTGATCAAATCGGCCGCTCGTAGCTTGATCAGGCTGTGAGTGACATAATTGATGCATGAAAAATATAACATATAATTAACCATGCATTTAATCAAATTTTTTGATTCATTTTCATATAGCATGCATCAATTTATGACTTTATTTGCTTTAATTTTATAAAATAGAAATCTACCCAAAATTTATGTTTTATTGCAGAAAAAGAAGGAAAATTAAATTATGAAATCACTGAAAAAAACTGTGCTCAAATCGGAGTTAAAATAGAGTCAGGAAGTGAAAAATAGTGAACCTGCGAAAGGGTAGAAATTAATTGTCACATGTGACTTGTGAAAGATGTTTCACGAGCTGTGAAACCGCTTGATCAGGCCATTAAATTGCATTTTTCACAATAGAAATCTACCCGAGTTACGGGCCGTAAAATTTATGTTACGGACCGTGAAAACACAACTTTTACTCCGTTTTGAACACTGTAAGGACCGTGAAATCACTATTATGGGCTGTGAGAAGCCATATTCAGGCCGTTCCATAGCTATTTTGAGCTGTTATGAAGCTGGATTTCGATATTTCTTTGACCTTTTTTTGGGAATTTTAATTGTAAATCAACTTCAAATCGCACCATAAGATCCAAGGATCACTAGGAAACAAATTTACTTTGATTTGAAGAAGTTTAGAATGATTTTAAAAACCAATCAAAGTCTATTGATTTTTATTATTTTGACATAAAAAGACTCCCAAGTCCCAGTGAGTGAAATTTATCAAAACCCTTGGAACATCTAGAGCTATAAATAGATGTCTTAGAAAACAAAAAATGGTGTGCTTGTGGTGTTTGGGTGCTTGAGACTTGATAATTCGTGTCTTATTGCAAAGAAAAAATTTTCAAACCTTGAAGGCCAACGAAGGAGAAGATTGCGCAGCAACTCGTCGTTTGTGTTGTGCAACGATCACGAGTTCTTCTTTTATCTTTTACTTGGATACTCTTTTACCTAGTTCTCATTGTTTATTATTTCTATAGTAGAAATTTTATATTCTTTTCAAGAACAAAAATTGTTTGAACCTTGTTATTAGTTAAGTTAATTTATCTTTGTGATTTCTTTTGATTATGTATGTTGAGGTCATTGTCTTTTGATAAGTGATTTAATTTCTGAGATTATAATATGAACTTGTAAGAGGAGTGATTAGTTTCAGGAACTATTATTACTTTGATAATTGATATTTTAATTTTAAGTTGAAGCATACATAACATGTGTTCGATAACACGTCGTTTGTGTCAAATTTCGTGCGATCTATTTTTCTGTCCAAATTTGTGGGTGAATAATTGTGTGGGAGATACATACGCATGCATCTTAACTCTCTGTAAGATTAATAATTAACTCGTCATTTGTGATTATTAGTTTTATTAAAAATTAAGGTATTTTGGTTTACTCATATTGAGAGGTCAATACTTTAGGCACTTCTAATCCATCATAAGAATCAATACTATTATTTTTTGTTATAACTTAACTATAATAAAGTATCATACACGTTTCTCTTTACATTAATCATCTATAATTCCCAAGACTCAACATCAATTTATTTTATTTTACTTATCATTTATTTTATGTACCTTTAATTTTCTATTTTCACCACAAAATCTTTTTCTTCTTTTAGTAGATTATTGAGATAGATTAGATTTAACTAATTTCTCGTGGGTTCGATACTCTACTCTATACTTTATTGCTTGATATGACTAGTGCACTCGCTAACAATTTTATTGTTACAATTTCAATGCATCAAGTTTTTTAACCCCCAAAGCTTAGCTATTTGCTACTATTCAAGCAATGTTCAAAGTAAAGCTCCAAGCAAAATGGTGATTTCACGGTCCTTACAGTGTCCAAATAGGAGTAAAAGTTGTGTTTTTACAACCCGTAACATAAATTTCATGGCCCATAACTCGGGCTGATTTTTGTTGTGAAAAATGCATTTTAACGACCTAATCAAACGATTTCACAGCCCTATTTCACGGTCCACCCATGACAGCCAATTTTTACTCTTTCGCAACTTCACTATTTTTTACTTTCTGACTTCGTTTTAATTTTGATTTGAGCGTGATTTTCTCTAGTGACTTTGTAATTCAATTTTCTTCATTTTTTACAATAAAACAAAGAATTTTTGTTGATTGTTATTTTTATAAAATTAAATCAAATAAAGCAATAAATTGATGCATGCTATATGAAAATGAATTGAAATGTGATTAAATGCATGACTAATTATATGTTGTATCTACTGACAACTGGATTGCTGCGAGTGGTCAAATCCGAATCACAATCGATCCGGATGTGGGCAACCGGGTTCGACTGCCTATGTCCGATCTGTCGCCCAGGAGAGCATTTTTTTAATATTTGAAAAAAAATTTTGACAGCCACAAGTTGTGCCGTGGGAAGTTTCCACAGGCCAAACCGTGAGAAAGTTTGTCACATCTCTGAACGTGGGAACTTGCCACGAGCCAAGCCATGACAAACTTTCCCACGACTTGACCGATGGATTTTCACAAGCCGTGCCAAAGCCATTTTATCATGGGTCTCTCTCGTCGAAAAATTTGTCGTAAATTTTATTTACCGACGAATTTTTCACAATTTGTGTCGTTTCATACCGTCGGAAACATGATTTTTTCTTGTAGTGTCATAACTCATGACTTCATTTTCTGGCTCATATAATGGTAAAGAGCCATTGCCTTCTGAACTTCATCAAGTATGATAACATTTATTTCATCAATAAGCTTGCTAGGTAAAGTTCAACAGGAACGAGTTCAATGAAAATGCAAAGTCCGTAGAAGAGTACGTACTGATATCTAAAAGATATTATCTCTTCTCATTACATTGTCATCTAGCACATCATCATGTATCAAACTTGCAGTATGAATCATCTCAATATTCGCTACTGAACATTGATGTTGGATCATATTAGATCACTGGATTTATCACAGAAATTGCTTAATCTCTATGAACTTTGATTGTAACAACACTTGAAGTGGAGTTCACTTGATTTACTTCAATCATGTAACCGAAAATCTGTTGTGTTGCAGATACTAGGACCGGAGTTTCTGCATCAACAATCTTTGCTAAGTGGTTAGGTGAAGACGTGAAGTCAGAGATGTGATATTAGTACTTACACATGGAGATAATCTACAAAATGAGCAACATTTCAAGAAACCCAAAACCTAAACTACTTAGCTTTGTTTAGACTGGTATGGGAGTAAATGTTTCCTAGATGAACTACGAAGAATGGAACTGTACTCAAGGCAAAAACCAAAACTAAAAAAAAATCTAAACTTCTAAACAAACGGTACCATATATATTCATAGAACCAAGATTCTATATTAAAAATCTGCAACTACTTTTTTTCCCTAAATCACTAACTCAAATAAAGAAAATGCATAATGATTTCCTAAGATTGATGGTTTAGTAGAGACCAAATGACTGGAACTCGAAAATAATTTGAAACTTCACCGAAGACAGGATTATCGTATTCCACTAAAATTTTCAGTAAGCACAAGTGCCAATATATTCCAGTAAAATACGGGGCTTGCACATGAAGCAACCATGGACAAGGGTGCTTACTGCAAAAAATGCATCTTTTGGTTCGACGTCAAAATTTTCATGATAGCTAGGAACTACTAATAATAACATGAACTTAGCTTGAACAATCAGCTTTAAAACCTATAAGCTTGGAAGAAGCTCACAATGATTACTAAATATTCATGTCGAAGTATAGGTACAAGAAAATCTTATTCATAACTAGCCTTTCTATGTTGATTGTTCAATATAAAATGGGGTGTACAGGTCATTCTCGGACACTAGACCACGTGCGGCGATTAGGCGGATAGGCACTTAGCCAAGCCTGTTTTGAGTTTGCAGCGGAAGTTTTATGTTCGAGACGACTATGCCGAGAGTCGCTCTTATAGGCATTCAATCACGGACATGACTAGAATGTTGGACTACTCGTCATGGGACCGTGACATTGGCGCGTTGCGACACCAATGCAGGCGCTTGGGCGCTTAAAATCCGAAGGGGCGACGAAGGGACCACGGAACACCACGAAGAGACACCGATGTGGGTTGCCACCTGATGCATGCAAAATACAACATATTTTAGATTATTATTTTAATTAAAATTTCTGTAATTTGATCATGGCATGCATCATTTTTAGTCACTTTTAATCGTAATTCCGGATTTATCAATTTTTATTATTAAATTTTCTGAATATTTTAATTGTGGATGGATTAACTAAATTTTGATAATTATTTTGCAGGAAAAATCGAGATTTAAATGGATTATGCTGTATCGGCCGAAATTTCGAAGAATTTATCATTACGGCCGAGATTAGGATGAAGAATTTATCATTACGACCGAGATTTGGCTTTACACCCAAGTCGTTTTGGCCGAAATTCAAAAGGAGTAACAATTAAATGATTTTATCTTTTGGGCGTAACAAGATTTAATTCTTTGTTACGGTTAAGATTTGAAGGGGTAAAAGATAAATGATTTTATCTTTTGGGCGTAACAAGATTAAATTCTTCGTTACGACCGAAATTCGAAGGGAGTAAAAGGGTTTATCTCTTTGGGAGTAAAGATAAAATAAATTCTTACGACCGAGATTTGGAGGGGGTAATGGCAATGAAATTATCTTTGGCCAAATTTATCTTTGGGCGTAACAAGATATATGAAGGTGTAAAGATAAGAAAGATTTATCTTTGGGCATAATGATAAAAGGATTTATCTTTGGCCGAGTTTATCTTATAATTTTAAAGTCAACCGTACGATGTTACGGCCGAGATCAAATTGAAGGCCGTCCGCACCCTATAAATACGTGAAGAATCCATCGTTTCAATTGGTGCTCTGAAGTTCAAGTTTCTTCCACGACGAGTTGTGAGCTCTGCAGGCTACGACCAAGAGGAGAGAGGTGCGACGGCTGAAAGTTGATCGCGACCCTGATCAAGTCCGAGAGGCTGCCTGACTGTCTGCCCGTGATCCGAAGCTTCGACTTTTATCTATTTGGGTGTAATTCTTCCAATTATTATTATTTTGTTATTATCTCTCCAGAATTTCTAGGATGAACTCCATATTGTTATTTATTTCATATTAGGAGATTATTATTGAAGGGAAACTATTTGGACCCTATATTATTTGTTTTAATCTTTTTTGATCAATTAGTTAATTGTGCTTAATGCTTTTAATTTAATTACTTAGATTTCTGAATTGAGTACTTACCAGTTTGTGAATTATTTAATTTCAGAATTCATTAATTAAATTAATTGATTTTATGTGAAATTAATAATTGACATAAATTTGATAACTAGTGTGTGGAGAATCAAGTTTATGTGGTCTGTTAATCTAACCAGTTTGTGGAGTGATTAATAGTCTAGGATTTTCATATTAATGCATCTTAATTTTAATCTTATCTGACGAATACCAGTTTTTAACAATGCATCTATAGGTACCTCTCCTTATAGATTAGTTTTTGGAAAATCATGCGTTAGATTTGTAACAATAAAATTTGCTAGCAAGTGCACTAGTCGCTCAAGTAATATAGTAAAAATGAGTAAGAGTGTCGAACCCACGAGGAATATTATTAATTCAATATCTGGATTTATAAATTAATAAGAGAGGAAAAATATGGATTTTTGGAAAGAGGTTTTATGAAATAAAATAAAGAAAATAAGATAAAGATAAGATAATGGTGTTGAAGTTAGGCCTTAGGATGAAAATAGATCAGGATAAATATTTGAACCGTAAAAGATAAATTTAATCTTTAAAGATGGATTAGGAATTTTCTCAAGTTATTAATTTACAAGATTAACATCACAGAGTCCACAAACTGGTAATTCTACTATTTAATCCGGTAAATCAAACTATTTTAAATTTAATCAAACCTAAAGTCCCACAAACTGGTATTCGTCAGATAAGATTAAAATTAAGATGCATTAATATGAAAATCCTAGACTATTAATCACTCCACAAACTGGTTAGATTAACAGACCACATAAACTTGATTCTCCACACACTAGTTATCAAATTTATGTCAATTATTAATTTCACATAAAATCAATTAATTTAATTAATGAATTCTGAAATTAAATAATCCACAAACTGGTAAGTACTCAATTCAGAAATCTAAGTAATTAAATTAAAAACATTAAGCACAATTAACTAATTGATCAGAAAAGATTAAAACAAATAATATAGAGTCCAAATAGTTTTCCTTCAATAATAATCTCCTAATATGAAATAAATAACAATATGGAGTTCATCCTAGAAATTCTGGAGAGATAATAACAAAATAATAATAATTGGAAGAATTACACCCAAATAGATAAAAGTCGAAGCTTCGGATCACGGGCAGACAGTCGGGCAGCCTCTCGGACTTGATCAGGGTCGCGATCAACTTCCAGCCGTCGCACCTCTCTCCTCTTGGTCATAGCCTGCAGAGCTCACGACTCGTCGTGGAAGAAACCTGAACTTCAGAGCACGAATTGAAACGATGGATTCTTCACGTATTTATAAGGTGCGGATGGCCTTCAATTTGATTTCGGCCGTAACATCGTACGGTTGACTTTAAAATTATAAGATAAACTCGGCCAAAGATAAATTCTTTTATCATTACGCCCAAAGATAAATCTTTCTTATCTTTACACCTTCATATATCTTGTTACGCCCAAAGTTAAATTCGGCCAAAGATAATTTCATTGCCATTACCCCCTCCAAATCTCGACCGTAAGAATTTATTTTATCTTTACTCCCAAAGAGATAAACCCTTTTACTCCCTTCGAATTTCGGCCGTAACGAAGAATTTAATCTTGTTACGCCCAAAAGATAAAATCATTTAATTGTTACTCCTTTTGAATTTCGGCCAAAACGACTTGGGTGTAAAGTCAAATATCGGCCGTAATGATAAATTCTTCATCCTAATCTCGGCCGTAATGATAAATTCTTCGAAATTTCGGCTGATACAACATAATCCATTTAAATCTCGATTTTTCCTGCAAAATAATTATCAAAATTTAGTTAATCCATCCACAATTAAAATATTCAGAAAATTTAATAAGAAAAATTGATAAATCCGTAATTACGATTAAAAGTGACTAAAAATGATGCATGCCATGATCAAATTACAGAAATTTTAATTAAAATAATAATCTAAAATATGTTGTATTTTGCATGCATCAAACTCCCCCAAGCTTAAAGTCTTGCTTGTCCTCAAGCAAAAATTCAAGGCAAGGCTCAAGAAAGTTCCATTATAGCCGCCACATTGTTAACTGACTAATTTTCTCACACAATTCTTCTGCACACCTACTACTCAGTATCTCACCATTTTCCATGCACTTAGCTTCATAGAGGTTCTGAATGCTAAACAAATTTAAACAATCTCAAATTCAGCCTTGTAGAAAAATAAATTGTTTGTCAAATAATAGCATTGATATTGAACACATAAGTACTAATTGAGCTTAAAACTTTTTCTTTTTCTTTTCATATTTATTTTCAATCATTTTAAAAGTTCTAATCTTCAAGCAGGATTGCACAAGGAAGTTCATGTAGCGGGCTTTGGACTGATGACTCCCAGACCAGATGGCCTTAGGACAACAGGTGATAAAGCACCCCTCGAGTTTACTTGCCCGAACAACCAAGGTTCTGAATGAAGAGTTCGAACTTAGCCATGATTCAGTACTCCTGTGCTTCTCCATATTCCACAAGATGGTCCATGTAGCAGGTTTTCGATCGACGGATCCCAGAGCAGTTGCCCTTAGGTCGCCAGGCATGAACCCCTACGGATCTAATTACCCGAACACACCTTGGTTCCGGATAACACTTTTGTACCTACACATAACTTTATTCATCATCATTTTTTTTATTATTATTTGTTGGGGTTTAACTAACCCTTCTTTTTTTATAAGCTCAAAAAGTACTTGATATGGTCAATAAGAAGTCTACTATTATCAAGACTTAAAAGAAATAAAAAGGCATGAATATGATTTTGTCGTCTAGTCATTCATAATTCTATTTAGCATAGGCACATAGTCCATAAGTTTGATACTAAAATAGCAAGTGATAAGAAAGAAAAGTATTTAAATTTCATCAATTAATGACATGTCTTTGAACTTCTACTAAAAGATAATTAAAATAGTAAGACAAGAGTTTGTAAGATGGTAGCAAAAATAAATGCATGCAATGGTATTTTTTTGAAAATTTTCAAAATTTTCAAATTTTTTTTTGGATTTTTTTTACAACCAGATGCAAACATAAGCAAATAAAAAGAAAGAAACATGCAATGCATGAAATGCAAACCAAACTCCCCCAAGCTTGAACTAGACACTGTCATCAGTGTTAAGCCAGCAAGGGAAAGTGATACATACTCAATAAAATGGAAAATTAAAGAAACGAAAATAAAGAAAAGGGAAAAGACACAACCGGATTTATTATCGGTGGAGAGATGCTCGTAAGGTGACGACCGTGGTGATGGCAGCTGACGTTTCGGCCATAAAGAGAAAAACTCGGTTGGACATTGGTCGTAAGAAGATTGATCTGCAACATACAAGAGGGGGTAGGATTTTATAGATGAATTTTCGGGCGTAATCTGACCTGTTCCCACGTGATGACGCAGTGAAAAGTCATGTCCGGGCGTAAAAGCATGTATTTTTCCAAGGCACGTCCGTGGTCTCCCTGTCATGTCGGAGCTTTGACGATTTCCAAGGCACGTCCGTGATCTGCTGGTGTGACATCTCGGCCGTAATGCAAGGGTGGCAGGGCGTAATGTCCGAGCTTCGGCCGTAGAGAGCACAGGTGGCAGGGCGTAATGTCTGAGTTTCGACCGTAGAGAGCACAGGTGGCAGGGCGTAACGACGGTGGCAGCTTGTCTTTTCTTCGGTTGCTTCGGCCGTAACGGAAACGGTGGGTGGCAGGGCGTAATGTCCGAGCTTCGGCCGTAGAGAGAATCAATTATTGGAATTTACGCCCATGCTTGGAGTTGACGCCCTTGAGTTTACCTTTCCTTACAAACATTAAATATTAATTAAATTAAATGACTCCATAATAAAATAATTGTCTAATTAAAATTAAAAATAAAACTATCACCGAAACTAAGATATTAATTAACAACTAATTAGACTAATCTAAAAAAATGAAAAAATAAAAATAAAAAGGATAGAAATAGTTCTGATTTATAGTCGTCAGCTTGACTTAGTTCTTGATGAAAATCAAGGCCTATTTTGCTCTTCCCCTCTTGGATTTTTCTCTATGTTGCTTGGGAGAGAGCCCGGTGTACGTCCAATTAGTTGTGCCGCCATATGGCCCAGTTGTCTTTCCAGATTTCGAATGGATGCATCCTGACTCGTGGCTCTAGATTCCATATTCTTTTGCAATGCTTGCATTGTGTCTATGATCTGTGCCATCATCTCCTGCATATGATTTGATGATTGATATTGGGGAGTATCAGGTTGCCTTTTCGGTATATAATCTTTTGATGGACCAGAAGATTGGCCTTGATTCTGATTATAGGCAAACTTCGGATTGTGTCTCCAACCATAATCGTTGTTCCTGTAAAATGGATTGGAAATAAAGTTAGCATTTTCAATTTGATTTGAATCTGAAGTGTTACCTGTAGGACTATAATTGCTAGAATTTTCCATTAGTGACATCATCTGCTCGAATTTTTGATTAAGTGACTCCAGCTGAGCCACTATTTCTGAAGATTGTATTCCTTGTGTAGCATGTACATCATGAGTTCGGCGAGATGGTCTCCTTTCTTGGCTCGACTTGAGGGCTACAACTTCAATAATATCCTGTATCTCACTAGGACGTTTAGATCCCAGTACTGTCCCTCCTGCTGATTGGTCGAGCTTATCTTGATCTGCAGCTCGCAATCCATGGTAAAAATCTTCCATTACTTGCCACTTTGGAATTCTGTTGTTAGGAACTCTGGCTAATAGTTCTTTATATCGTTCCCATGCCTCATATAAGGTCTCGTTATCGTCTTGAACAAATGCCCTCAATTCTCTTCGATATTTGCCTGCCTTTTGTGGTGGACAATATTTTCCAACAAACTTTTCTACAAGCTCCAACCAAGAATGAATCGATCCTGCGGGCAAAGTTTTAAACCAAGTGAAAGCTTTGTCACGTAAAGATTGAGGAAATAATAATAAACGAATAACTTCAGAAGAAACATTATTATTTCTAAAGGTGCTCAGAGTGGCAAGAAATTTATCAAGGTGATCGTGAGGGTCTTCATGAAATCCTCCTCCAAATTGGGATGCTTGTATCATCCTCACGATTGCGGGATTTATCTCAAAATTATTTGCGTTAATGTCAGGCAGCACGATGCATGATTCTCGGTCACTGTATCTGGCCGAGACATATTCTCTCATAGAAAGTTCTGCTTCATCTTCTCGTCGATTATTATGTGGTGGAACCAGTTCATTTTGTTGCTCCAGTCTCTGATTGTCGCGTGTTTGTTCCGCCATTTTTCTTATATTTCTTCGTAATCGACGATAGGTTCTTTCAATTTCAGGATCAAATTCCAACAGTGGATTTGAGCTCCTAGTGCGCTTATAAGAAGATTCCAGGATTGGTTGCGATTTAATTTTCAATTAGTACCAGCAACAACCAATTTTCAGTAAGATAAAAGAATAAAATAAAAAATATATACAAGAAAGAAGAAATACAGATAATAGGTCACGAAAAATGAGTTTTTAACAAATAAAGTCTTTCGGCCTGATAGAATTAAAATTAATTTTCGAGAGAAACTTTTCAGAAACCTAATTACGGCCGTAGACGGAGGTTCATCAAACTAATACAAATACCAAAAATTAATATCGATCGAAAGAATTTATGATGATGTAACAAACGGTACAAAATAAGTCTGAACTACTTTGCGGCTGTAAAGTTACATAATAAAAAAATTATTTTCAGAGAGGAAATAAGATTGATCGGCCGTAATACAGAAATAGGGTTTACGGCCGAAATTAAATCAGTAATCCGAGGCTCGTTTGTTCGTAAAAATAATAAAATAGTGTTGAAAAGGATTCAATGTGAAGGCGTAAAACTTGTTGGCCGAAACAAAATCATAAGATGGCGTAAACTTAACACAGCGATGAATAATCTCGGTCGAAAGAGAATTAAGTTGACTTCTGCGGCGTAAAGAACTCCTCGCATATAAAACTCTAGGTGTAAAGAATCGAAGTCAACAACCTTTGGCCGAAATAAAAATTGAACAAAAATGTCGACAAATGAATCATTACGGCCGAGGAAGAGGACAATTCATATCGGCCGCAAAACCATGAGATTAATTCTCGGTCGTAAAAGAAAGAAGTCCGGATGAAGTGAAATACCGGCCGTAAAATTGGATAAGAGTTTGTCAGTTAAAAGCTTGCTGGCGTAAAGATTTCTTACGGGTTCATTAAAGTCAAAACGCAATTGATTAAACGTGCACATTCAGAATATTTCAATTTCTACGGCCGTAAAACAAAAAGCTATCCAGGTCTCGGTCGTAACAGCAATTGAAATACGAAGGCGACAAATAATCATTACGGCCGAAACTGAATTAAGTCGATTCCTTACGGTCGTAAAACAACAGATCAAATCCATATGAAAAGTTCAAACAATTAAAATGTTACGGTCGAGAATGAAAGTCGAACTGATTCGAATAGGGCGTAAAAAATTTAAATCATTGATAAACCGGGCGTAACAAGGTCAAATCAATATCGATTACTCATGGTGTAAAACAACGTTCGGATAAAAATATTACGGCCGTAAAGATTGAAAGTTTAGAATTCAGAAATCATTCATTGCGAGGTCGTAAAATTAAAGTCGTAAATCCATAAGTCGACAGTGTAATTCAGAAAATCCAATCGACGACGGATTTTAAACCGAAAGTAGATAAATAAAAAAAAATGTTGTGACATTTATCTGCAAAAGAAAAAAAAATTAGATTATTCACAAAAATAATTAAAACAATTAATACATATTTATAAAGAATTATTTACACTTTATTTACATCTCCTAATAATTCATAAAAATCAGAAATTAATTAATAAAATATTCCCCGGCAACGGCGCCAAAAACTTGATGCGTTAGATTTGTAACAATAAAATTTGCGCAAGTGTACTAGTCGCTCAAGTAATATAGTAAAAAGGAGTAAGAGTGTCGAACCCACGAGGAATATTATTAATTCAATATCTGGATTTATAAATTAATAAGAGAGGAAAAACATGGATTTTTGGAAAGAGGTTTTATGAAATAAAATAAAGAAAATAAGATAAAGATAAGATAATGGTGTTGAAGTTAGGCCTTAGGACGAAAATAGATCAGGATAAATATTTGAACCTTAAAAGATAAATTTAATCTTTAAATATGGATTAAGAATTTTCCCAAGTTATTAATTTACAAGATTAGCATCACAGAGTCCACAAATTGGTAATTCTGCTATTTAATCCGGTAAATCAAACTATTTTAAATTTAATCAAACCTAAAGTCTCACAAACTGGTATTCGTCAGATAAGATTAAAATTAAGATGCATTAATATGAAAATCCTAGACTATTAATCACTCCACAAACTGGTTAGATTAACAGACCACATAAACTTGATTGTCCACACACTAGTTATCAAATTTATGTCAATTATTAATTTCACATAAAATCAATTAATTTAATTAATGAATTCTGAAATTAAATAATCCACAAACTGGTAAGTACTCAATTCAGAAATCTAAGTAATTAAATTAAAAGCATTAAGCACAATTAACTAATTGATCAGAAAAGATTAAAACAAATAATATATGGTCCAAATAGTTTCCCTTCAATAATAATCTCCTAATATGAAATAAATAACAATATGGAGTTCATCCTAGAAATTCTGGAGAGATAATAACAAAATAATAATAATTGGAAGAATTACACCCAAATAGATAAAAGTCGAAGCTTCGGATCATGGGCAGACAGTCGGGCAGCCTCTCGGACTTGATCAGGGTCGCGATCAACTTTCAGCCGTCGCACCTCTCTCCTCTTGGTCGTAGCCTGCAGAGCTCACGACTCGCCGTGGAAGAAACCTAAACTTCAGAGCACGAATTGAAACGATGGATTCTTCACATATTTATAAGGTGCGGACGGCCTTCAATTTGATTTCGGCCGTAACATCGTACGGTTGACTTTAAAATTATAAGATAAACTTGGCCAAAGATAAATCCTTTTATCATTATGCCCAAAGATAAATCTTTCTTATCTTTACACCTTCATATATCTTGTTACGCCCAAAGATAAATTCGGCCAAAGATAATTTCATTGCCATTACCCCCTCCAAATCTCGGCCGTAAGAATTTATTTTCTCTTTACTCCCAAAGAGATAAACCCTTTTACTCCCTTCGAATTTCGGCCGTAACGAAAAATTTAATCTTGTTACGCCCAAAAGATAAAATCATTTAATTGTTACTCCTTTTGAATTTCGGCCAAAACGACTTGGGTGTAAAGCCAAATCTCGACCGTAATGATAAATTCTTCATCCTAATCTCGGCCGTAATGATAAATTCTTCGAAATTTCGGCCGATACAGCATAATCCATTTAAATCTCGATTTTTCCTGCAAAATAATTATCAAAATTTAGTTAATCCATCCACAATTAAAATATTCAGAAAATTTAATAATAAAAATTGATAAATCCGGAATTACGATTAAAAGTGACTAAAAATGATGCATGCCATGATCAAATTACAGAAATTTTAATTAAAATAATAATCTAAAATATGTTGTATTTTGCATGCATCCCAAATCTAACGCATCACCACCACACGCTCAAGGCCATGACACTAGAATTAAAGAAAAGCTTACTTGTATTAAATATGATGAAACATAACATACAATTGGGCCTCAGAAGGCACTAGTGAACTCCTCCTAGTGTACCGTAGGTATAGGAGTCTTATTACATATTGAAGATGCAAAAGACGTACCCTACGGTAACGTCACCTACTTGGCCATTCCTAAGGACGACCTTTACAAGATAAATGCCCCAAGGGCGGATAACTTGGTACTCTGCAATATTACGCAGTGCGGGATGACTGCATGTGTTCCATTGGTTTCGGCACTGAGCGACCGAGAGCTATAAGTTGAGCGGCACTGGTGCCGCGAGGCTTCACGCTTCGTGTCACGGGAAAATGTCCCGTGACATTCTCCCCCACCAAAGTCGACGACGCCCCTGACACCGTTGTCCGGGCTTCCTCGGGGTCTTCGTCTTCAGTCTTGACTTCGCTTGTCTCGTTCAATTCTGCCTTCTTTGCCTTTACTTCTACTTCACCAGCATTGCGCAATGCTAGGAATGCCCGCTCCTTGGGGTCTCGCTGGGGACTCCTTCCTCGGGCCTGCTTCGCTTGCTGATCCTTCGTTCAATCCGGGGTCATCACTTGTGCAGCGCTAGTGGAGTCCGCCATGTGCGGTCTGACTTCATCAAGCAACTATCCATCCATCAAGTGTCTGTTGGCTTTACTTCTCTTCGACTTGCGCAGCGTCAACTTGTGTGATTTGGCTTCTTTGGAGTGGAACAACCCTTGTATGCCTTCAGGAATAGTTCGAAAAGGAGTTGCTCCAGGGTCGTGCAGAACACGATGAATAGTCTCTCCATTCGACCTGCATGACTTGACTCGATGCCTTTATATTGCGGATGACCGCAATATAAGATCTCCCTTCCGTCCAATGCGAAGTACGGGACCATCTCACCCTCGATGATCGTTCTTGAATTTCGACGGCTTGAAACAGCACAAGCTCTTTGATGACGACATTTACAACTTGTCTGCTTCGAGTGCTTTGAGTCGCTATGATGGACGATAAGAGTCTTCCCACAGATGCTTCGGGACACTTCAGGTCTCTTTGTGGGCTTGACTCAACATCTCTATGTTGCAAGCGGTTGCAACATAGACTCTTCCTTTCCTCCGCCGAGTGAAGAGCGTAGGACCACCACCTCCTTGGTGATCACTTGATGTTTTGGCGGTCTTGAGGCGCGACAAGGTTATTTGATGTAACAATTCGTGCCTTGTCCATTCCGAGTCGTCATAGTGGGCGACGAGAGTCTCCCCACGTTCCCTTGTGGTTCAACTCACTGTCTCCAAGTTGCAGATGGCTACAACGTAGAGTCTTTCATCCGTCGAGTGTTGAGTGCGGGACCACCTTACCCTTGGCGGTCATCTGATGTATCGACGGTTTGAAGCAGAGAAAGGTTCTCGGATAAGACATTCTTTACCTTGTCCACTTCAAGTCACTATAGTGAGCGACGAGAGTCTCCCCACATTTCCGCGGTTCTACTTGATCCTCCTGCTTCGATGGGCTGTCTTTGTCTTTAGCATGATAGCTTCCTCTGTGCGACTTGCACTTCTCTCCCCCACCATTGCCCTTGCCCAAGGGTTTTGGTGGTATGACACTTGTTTTGGCATGAACGCCTTGGCAGTGACGACTAGCGAGCGGAAGGTGGGCGATCCTGTCGTTCCAACTCCGTCCTAGTCCAAAGTTTCAACCCCTCTGGTTGAATAACACCAACACTGGGCCTTCATCCTCCTGAGAATAATGTAGACGGAGCTCGGTGATATCTTTCACATCCTCCTTCAACATGTCCATCTGGCCAATGCTGAACAAAGCGATCTTGACATCCAGTCCCAACTTGTCAGGGCTTTGCATAATTGTTGAGCTACCACTTTCTCTGTCCCATGTCCCAATGGGATCTATGATTGCCACATTCCATATTGTCGCGATGGCAACGCCATCCTGAGTCTGCCACATCTTGCAGGATTCTTGGAATATGCCTTCTTCCAATGCTGAGACCTCTTTTGAAGCTTAGGCAACACCCTTGGGTATAGACGGGTCGAGAACGTTGTGCTCATTCACGAAGAGGATGCACCTGGGATGCTCGTCCGTCCGCAACTTGGACGAAGTAATGCCATTGCGCTTGTCGGCAGGGATCATATGCCCTTGGCATACTTGTCCGCCGGGCGGCTGATCCTTGTGAAAGAACAGTCGTTCCGGGTCTTCAACGAACCACGGGTGTTCGTGAAGGCGCTCCGCTTGGGTAAGTGGATTGCGGTTGGTGAACTCATGGGATGAGCTCCCAACATCACCTCCATCTCCATTCGAAGGGATGACATCGCCAGTGTGTCCTTCGAAACATTTGGATTGTGATCCTTGGAAGCCGCTTCAATTACTCAAGGCGCTGTCCGAGAGGAAAGAGCACTCCTTCCTTCGGTTGGCGACAGAACGCTTGACAGCAGCATGCCAAGGTTCGCCGATGCTCTACGCTCGGACCATTTGCCAAATTGGTCAGTGAATTGAGGCGTCAATTTACGTTGGTATGTAGCAGGTTCGTCCCAACCCTTGATGGATGACATCACGCCGTTTGCGGGGCGACACTTGACGAGGTAGGCAAGGCTGACAACTCGTCCGCGAGTGTTTGCAAGTAATCAATGCTTTGCTCCATTCTTGAAAGTCATCGTGGCATGGTAGGCGATGCTACGGCACGACAAGATGCTTGTGATTGATGCTCCTTAGCCGATAGGATGATATTTCTTCGCCGAAAGGGACCATGAACTTTGATGCTTAAACTTGAGCCAACTTCTCCCGTGAAGCGGTTGTATACTTCACGTTGCATGACTGGGCATGCGATGCGACGTCACCAAAATATCGAACACCGCCAGACCATCACGATAAAGCATGACCGATAGTCCCTGAATGTGACACGGGTCCTCCGAGTTACACAATGCTTGTGTAAGCGATCTCATGGTATGAGCAGCGCAAGACCATGATGCGGAGCATATGGTCACTCTTAACGCAGCGCGACACTTCAAGATTTCCTACTGTATACCTGGGGTGGTTGTTCTACTTGAGTGAACGACGCATGACCATCACGGTTAGGCGGGGCGATAAGTCCGTCATCATGATGCATGATGGACGTTCCTTGACGCGACACGAGTATATGAGGAACATGCTGCCTAGGCGTGCGGCGAGGAAGCTTGCCACACATTCCTCGTTGGCGTCCATGATCGAAGACCATGGTACCAGTGCGCCTGGGCGTGATGGAGTTTTTGAGCGAAAGCACATTTCCTACGCCAGGGCACATTGCGACGACACAAGCGAGTCATCGTCGTTGGGTAGTCCGAGCAAGAAGAACTGCTCTGATACCACTTGTCATGGGGTCATTCTCGGACACTAGACCACGTGCGGCGACTAGGCGGATAGGCACCTAGCCAAGCCTATTTTGAGTTTGCAGCGGAAGTTTTATGTTCGTGACGACTATACCGAGAGTCGCTCTTATAGGCATTCAATCACGGACATGACTAAAGTGTTGGACTACTCGTCATGGGACCGTGACATTGGCACGTTGTGGCACCAATGCAGGCGCTTGGGCGCTTAAAGTCCGACGGGGAGACGAAGGGACCACGGGATGCCACGAAGGGACACCGATGTGGGTTGTCACCCCACGCTCAAGGTCATATACTAGAATTAAAGGAAAGCTTACTTGTATTAAATATGATGAAATATAACATACAATTGGGCCTCGAAAGGCACTAGTGAACTCCTCCCAGTGTACCGTAGGTATAGGAGTCTTATTATATATTGAAGATGCAAAAGACGTACCCTATGGTAACGTCATCTACTTGGCCATTCTTAAGGACGGCCTTTACAAGATAAATGCCCTAAGGGCGGATAACTTGGTACTCTGCAATATTACGCAGTGCGGGACGGCTGCATGTGTTCCATTGGTTTCGGCACTGAGCGGCCGAGAGCTATAAGTTGAGCGGCACAGGTGCCGCGAGGCTTCAAACTTTATGTCACGGGAAAACGCCCTGTGACATACGTAGGCATAAGGTTTTAGAAAAAATTCCACAAAGAATCAGTTGCAGAAGACTAAATTTTATAATTTGTCTTCAAATTTTCCTGGAAATGTCCAAAAATACACATTTTATACACTAACGGGACACAATGAATAAAAGAAAAAGACATTGAGAAACTCCAACCACACACCGATTCCAAGATCTTGTTCATCTACTGCAAGTCATTGGACACAACTTCTAGAAATGACGACACCTGAATCTTTGCACCGCCAAAGCCCTGAAGGTTCTTAGCGGGTGGCCGCTCCCACACTCGGCATATCCACTGCAATCCCAAGCAACCACGAGAATCCAAATTTTAACAACGCGCGGAACGACAAGAAAAGCCGCAATGACCAAGTCCAATCAATCTCACCATCCAGAGCCACTGACAAGATGCAGCAAGTGTAACATCCGGATAAATAAAAAAAAGAAAGGGAAAATAACTTAAAGAGCCCAAAACATCTCCAGCTCATGAGCCCAATTCCAATGCACCTATCAGCTACAGTGCCCTAAGTGTCTTGCATCTCTTTCTCTCTCACTTTTTCATGTGTCGGCCAGCAACCTCCCAAAACCCCCACTGTTACAGTAATCACTCATCTTCTCTTTTCCTCCAAGTCCCCATTCGGCCAGCAGTAAGGGAAAGCAAGTAAGCAGTCCCTCTCCCTCTTTCACTATTAAACTATGGTAACTCACTTAGGTCTTCCCTCCACCTGCTATAGTTGAACTAGGGGGATTAAAGAAGGTGCTTAGGGCAAGGAAAAGCTAGAATCAAGAAGGGAAGAAATAAGGAATTAAGGTTCACTAATCAAGGTATGTTTGAGGGGATTCAAACCTTCCTAATCTTCCCCCTAATGATGCTTGAATGTATGGATTAGGACATGATAAACAAACCCTTTGTTCTTAGAGAGAATATTTGGGAAATGTGCATTTAATAAGTAATTTTCCTTAGTTTACTGTCCCATTGTTAATCATGATTAGAATGCCAAGTGTTTCATAACTTAATACTCTATTGCTCATCATGTTTAGAATTAGAATGTTTATTATTGTTAGGTTAACTCATTATGATATCGTTCAATGCTCATGTATATTTATGAGTGAGATTAGCATGTTGGATGTCTTTATGTGAAACCCCCACTTGTCTCATTACTAATGCACCAAGAATGTTGATAAATGTATCACGTGTTGTGTAGAGCAAAATCTGTGTTCAATATGTAAAAGTATGTAGGATTGGAAAGAAAATGATGTAAAAATATGTGTTCTGTTGATCTAGAACGAACGATCGATTCTATAATGGTCGATCGTTCTAAGGATGATTTCGTCCCAACATGTGTCCAGCGGTTGTCCAAAATCCATTCGGATGCCCGTTCATAGCCGTCATCGCTCTTTGTAGTTAATGATCGATCTAACGCCCAGTTTCGGTCGTCCGAAAGTCACGTAATGGTCGATCGATACCACAACGGTCATTCGATTTAGAGAGTCGTTACTCTTTGTGATTAGCGATCGACCCCACGCATAGTTTCGATCATCCGATGACCTGATAATGGTCGACCGATACCCAACAATCGTCCGATTTAGAGAGTCGTTGCTCTCTATAATTAGCGGTCGACCCGACGCACAGTTTCGATCGTATGAAAGGACAATAACAATCGATCGAAAATCCTACCGCTCATCTGATACCTAATCCAACGGTTGACCACTAGAAAAATGATCGTCCGTTCTGAGGCTGTTGATTTGTTATGATTGAATGTCCACACTTAGTATGATTTGAAGTTCGTATGACCTTAAATAGGGCTAAAACATGTAACATGTATTGAATGATTGTATGCATTGATGGACATGACTAAAAGACGTATTGATGAAGGTATGACATTTTTCTCTTGGGACCAATCGGTACCCTACCTAAGACTCCACCGACGGGTGGGGGAAGACCTTATTGATGAATGAGGATTAAGACCTCGCCTACGGGAGATGATTAAGACCTCGCCTACATGAGATGATTAAGACCTCGCCTACGGGAGATGATTAAGACCTCATCTAAATATGAGGGTTAAGATCTCACCCAGGGATGAGGGTTATGACCCACGAGCCATCACTCTTCTCAATCGACAAGATAAGAAACTATCTAAGTAAAGATAAAAGATGAAAAAATGAATGATGAATGACTTGGGACATAATGACAAAGATGATAAAGATGAAAAAAGCATCTATGAGGATGCATTATGAATGTCCACTTGTCACGTCATATTATGACATGAACAAAGATGACAAAGTAAAGTAAGATAAGATCATGATATGCATTAGCATAGTGATAAGTACAATGATAAGTGATGATATGCTTTGGCATAAGATGGAAATGTTATATATTTATCTTCTCTTGCTGTGATGATATTGTTCATATGCCATATAGTGTGCATAAGTAGCTCATAGCTTGCATACAAGCTATGCTTCATTATGATGCAATGTATATGCCATGACATATAAAAATCATGTTATAAGATCATAGCACGTATAAGCCTCAACATACTCTAACAGGAGAAATTTCTTGCACCCCATGGATCTGTGCAGGTATGGAGGAGGCTTAGGTGCGGCGGTAAGAGCTTCATGACGGAGATATTGCACATGAATGGGTCGGGCTACGGCCCAAGTTATCTTACTTATATTATGTCATGATGATGAACCCTTATAAGGGTTAAGTATGTATGGCTTATGGGCCTCTTGAGAGTCTGTACCTTTACTTGAACTCTTTGTGTTTATGAACCCTTTGTTGGGTATGTTAGAGCCTATTAGGCCCATGGGCCAAATTATTATCTTGGGATGTTATTTACTTAGAAGTCTTTTGCTATTTATGAAATTGATGTTTATGGTATTATTGTTTTATACTGATTATTATGTTTTCACTGCAAAAATTTTATGTAATTAGGTCATGTCAATTGACGCCGCCTAGGGTTCGACAACTAAATTGGGGCCGAATTTTAGGAGCGTTACAGTTGGTATCGAAGACTTAGTTTTGGCTCGTATGTGTAGGTTTTAGGATGTGTAAGCCATTGGTTAGCTAAAGTGTATAAGTAAAATGTATAAGTGCAAAGTGCAGGTGCAATCATCATGAGGTGCCACCAAACTTAAAGGTAAATGTTATCATATGATTAGCTCATGTTAATGATGTTTCTATGTTTGTTTTGAATATGAATGTAGATGCCACCAAGAGGACAATTGTTGATAAGGAATATGAGAGGAACTCATTCCTTGATGGATTAATCTGAGCGGCGCAGAATGCCCAAAGAGCCAATGAACCGGATTATTCCTAAGGCTCCAACCTCCAAAGTTTGATGGAGAAGGGGAACCCGAGTTGGCCGAATCATGGATTGAAGAAGTAGGGGACATCCTCAAGGTCATAGGATGCTCCGGAGACCGCAAGGTGATGTATGCTACACATCGCCTTTGCGACCAGCTAAGGTATGGTGGAAGACATTCTTGAAGACTACTTTCGAGAGTGAGGAAGAGGTTGAATGTGAGAACTTCGTGAAAGTATTCGAGGCTCGCTTTTTCTCGGACCACGTTAAGGAGAAAAAGATGGACGAATTTCTCAATCTCGTCCAAGGCAATATGACAACCTATATGTGAACACATTCCTAAAGCTGGAAAAGTATGGTGAACTCAATGAGAATGAACTCAGAAGGACCAAGAGGTTCATCAATGGTTTGAATCCCGAAACCTTGCGTGAGGAGTGATTGTTGTACCACCATGAAGGATGCGGTAGAACTTGTCGTCGAACATGAGAGGAAGTACAACGAAAGGATGAGTGCAGAAGGAAAAGCAATCAAGAAGCACGAAGGAAAGAGCTCAAGGAAAATCCCTTATCATTCTCCAAAGAAGGTGGAGCAAACAAGGCCCACCTGCTCTAATTGTGAGAGGTCCCATTTTGTTGAATGTCATTTCAAGGCCGGAACATGTCTACAATGTGACAAAATGTGTCACTACATAATAGATTTTCCGGAGAAGCAAGAGGGCAATTGGGACAAAGGAAAAATAGTTGCAAACCCACCAAGAGCTCCAGTAAGAGTTTTCGCCATGGAAGTTGATGAAGCCACCCAAACGAATGATGTGATCCAATGTAATATTCTAACTACCGAACACTATGCAAATGTTCTTTTCGATTCGGATGCAACGCATTTCTTTATATCCCATGCATTTGCTAGAATGCTAGAAGTACGACCTCTAGTTACTAATTGTCAACTAGTAGTAGTGACTCATACCAGAATGGTAGTCAGTAGGAGATATATCCCCAATGTATCTATAGAAATAAATAGGAAGAAATTTTCATGTGATCTCATATTACTTTCTATGATAAATATGATGTAATCTTAGGAATGGATTGATTATCCTATAATGATTCTCGTATGTATTGCAAAGGAAAGAAAATTTTTATAGGTGATCATCGTGGAAAACCCACAATAATTCGAGGGATTCCTTCCAAGGAAGACAATGTGCTAATTTCAGCAACTAAAGCAAGCAAGATGATCAAGGAAGGAGTAAGAGGATTTTTGGCAAATGTCATTAAGACGGATTCACAATCCAAGACACTTGAATTTTTTGATGTGATGAGAGAAAATTTTGATGTCTTTCTGGAAGACATTGCGGCATTGCCACCAAGAAGGGAAGTTAAGTTCAATATTGAATTACTTCCGGGTTCCGCACCCATTTCGAAGCCGCCTTACCGAATGGCTCCGGCGGAGATGTATGAATTGAAGATGCAACTGCAAGAGCTTTTGGATAAGGAGGTTCATTAGGTCAAGCGTCTCACCATGGGGCGCACCGATACTTTTCGTCAAGAAGAAGGGTGGCTCCTTAAGATTGTATATTGATTACCGGATGCTCAATAAGGTGACGGTAAAGAACAAGTATCCATTGCCAAGAATTGATGATCTTTTCGATCAATTGTCATCGGCGTCGGTTTTCTCCCAAATCGACCTAAGGAATGGCTACCACCAATTAATGGTAGCCGAGCAAGATGTTCTCAAGATGGTATTTCGTTCAAGGTATGGACACTATGAGTTTTTGGTTATGCTTTTTGAACTAATGAATGCACCCGCTGCATTCATGGATTTGATGAATATGGTCTTTCGTCCATACTTGGAAAAATTTGTGATCGTACTTGTGGATGATATCCTTATCTACTCATCAAGTTCGGAAGAGCATCAAGAACATCTTCGTGTTGTATTGCAAATTTTAAGAAGAAACAAACTCTACGTCAAATTTTTTAAATGTGAATTTTGGCTTAAAGAAGTAGTGTTCCTTGAACATATTGTATCAAGACATGGAGTAGCCGTGGATCCAGCTAAAGTTGAAGCGGTGACTAATTGGAATAGGCCCAAGAATATGACTGAGATTAGAAGTTTCTTGGAACTTGTCAGATATTATAGAAGGTTTATCCAAGATTTCTTCAAGATCATCGCACCTATAACAAAGTTGACAAGAAAGGACGAGAAGTTTATATGGTCACAAGCATGTGAAGCAAACTTTCAAAAACTCAAGAGAAGACTTACCACGGCGCCAATCCTAGTCATTCCCACCGAAAGTGGAGGTTATGTCATTTATAGTGATACTTGTGGTACCAGCTTAGGTTGTGTTCTTATGCAACATGGTAAAGTGGTTGCATATGTTTCACGGCAATTGAAGAATCATGAAATCAACTATTCAACTCATGACTTAGAGCTAGCGATAGTGGTATTCGCATTGAAGATATGGCGCCATGTATGGCGAAGATTTTAAAGTGTACACAAATGATAAGAGCTTGAAGTATGTGTTCTCCTAAAAGGAGTTGAACATGAGGTAAAGAAGATAGCTTGTGTTCCTTAAGGACTATGAGTTCACTATATTGTATCATCCCAGGAAGGCTAATGTAGTAGCCGATGCACTAAGTCGCAAGTGGGAAGGATCACTTGGATGTTTAAGTGTACACAAGTGGAATCTTGTGAAAAGTATAGTGCAATGGGCCCCAAGCATTTGTGGCCGAAGGATCATATGTATGGTTCATCATGTGATCGAATCAAGTTTAATGAGAAGAATTATTCAAGCTCAAAGAAGAGACCCGGACTATGCAAGAATGATCATGTAAAAGGGAAAGGAATCACTTCAAATATGGCGAAGATGGAGCAATTATGTACAAGAACCGTTTGTGGGTAGCAAAAGATAAAGCACTAAGAGGAGAGATTTTGGATGAGTATCATAAGTCCGAATTCTCCATTCATCCCGAAGTACTAAGATGTTCAAAAACTTGTAAAGAAACTTTTGGTGGAAAGACATGAAGAAGAAAGTGGCCAAGTACGTAGTTAAGTGCATAATTTGCCAACAAGTCAAGATTGAACACCAAAGGCATTGTGGTAGATTACAACCCTTATCTATTCCGAAATGAAAATGACAAAGTATCTCTATGGACTTTGTGGTAGGACTACCTCGAACCCGAAAAGGGCACGATGCAATTTGGGTTGCAGTGGACCGTTTGATGACGTCAGCTCACTTTATTCTTATGAAAGTGAGTCAATCCATAGAAAGCATGGTAGAGCTATATATGAATGAGATAATCCGTTTGCACGGAATTCCGACTTTTATTATTTCGGATAGAGATTCAGGATTAACTTCAAGATTTTGGAAAGGTCTTCAAAATGCTTTTGAAATAAATTTCATTTTAGCACGGCATTTCATCCTCAAACCGATGGCCAAAGTTAAAGAATGATTCAAATTCTTGAGGATATGCTTAGAGCTTGTGCCTTAAATTGACATGGAAATTGGGATGATCATCTTCCTTTGATGGAACTTGTCTATAACAATAGTTATCACTCAAGTATCAAAATGGCTCAATTTGAAGCTTTGTATGGAAGGTCTTGTCGTTCTCCGACGTGTTGGAGTGAAATCGGTGAAGAAAGATATCTTGGACTAGATTTGGTCCACATGTATGTTAACAAAGTAGACTTAATTAAGCAAATGATGCTAGCGGCACAAAATAGATAAAAGAGCTATCGGACCTAAAGAGAATGGAGCAATTTTATAAAGTTGGCGACCATGTAATGCTCAAAGTCTCACTAACCAAAGGTGTTATGAGATTTAGCAAGAAAGAAAAATTGACACCAAGATATATTGTACCTTTTGAAATCCTAGAGAAAGTTGGTGAAGCGGCTTATAAGTTAGCACTACCACCAGCTTATGCAAGACTTCATAATGTTTTTATGTATCAATACTCTGGAAGTATGTCCATGATGAAGCAAATGTGATTCGTATTGAAGAGCCGAATATCAAGGAAGATTTAACTTATGTGGAGCAACCTATAAAGATCATCGATTATCAAGTGAATCATCTAAAGAACAAGACCATCCCCATGGTTAAGGTAGTATGGAAGCACCATAGAAGACAAGAAGCAATATGAGAACTTAAAGAGGAAATACGAGAGAAGTTTCTGAGACTTTTCGGTAAGTAATTTAAAATTTACTAAAATTTGAGGACGAATTTTTATTTAAGGGGGTAAGTTGTAACATCCGAATAAATTAAAAAAGAAGAAAGGGAAAACAACTTAAAGAGCCCAAAACATCTCCAATCCATGAGCCCAACTCTAATGCACCTACCAGCTACAGTGTCTTAAGTGTTTTGCATCTCTCTTTCTCTCCCACTTTTTCATGTGTCGGCCAGCAACCTTCCAAAACCCCATTGCTAAAGTAATCACTCATCTTCTCTCTCCCTCCAAGTCCTCATTCGGCCAGCACTAAGGGAAAGCAAGTAAGCACTCACTCTCCCTCGCTTTCACTATTAAATTATGGTAACTCACTTAGGTCTTCCCTCCGCCGAACCAAGGGGATTAAGGAAGGTGCTTAGGGCAAGGGAAAGCTAGAATCAAGAAGGAAAGAAGATAAGAAATTAAGATTTACTAATCAAGGAATGTTTGAGGGGATCCAAACATTCCTAATCTTCCCCCTAATGATCCTTGAATGTATGTATTAGGGCATGATGAACAAACCCTTTGTTCTTAGAGAGAAGATTTGGGAAATGTGCATTTAATAAGTAATGTTCCTTAGTTTACTGTCCCATTGCTAATCATGATTATAATGTCATGTGTTTTATAGCTTAATACTCTATTGCTCATCATGTTTAAAATTAGAATGTTTATTGTTGTTAGGTTAACTCATTATGAAATCGTTCAATGCTCATGTACATTTATGAGTGAGATTAGCATATTGGATGTCTTTATGTGAAACCTCCACTTGTCTTATTACTAATGTATCAAGAATGTTGATAAATATTTCATGTGATGTGTAGAGTAAAATTTGTGCTCAATATGTAAAGGTATATAGGATTGGAAAGAAAATTATGTAAAAATATGTGTTCTGTCGGTCTAGAACGGGCGACCGGTTCTATAATGGTCGATCATTCTAGGGATGATTTCGTCCTGACATGTGTCCAACGGTAGTCCGAAATCCATTCGGACACCTGTTCAGAGCAGTCATCGCTCTCTGTAGTTAATGGTCGACCCAACGCTCAGTTTCGATCGTCCGAAAGTCATGCAACGATCGACCGATACCCCAACGATCGTCCGATTTAGAGAGTCGTTACTCTTTGTGATTAGCGATCGACCCGATGCATAGTTTCGGTCGTCTGATGACTTGATAACGATCGACCGATACCCAACAATCGTTCGATTTAGAGAGTCATTGCTTTTTGTGATTAGTGGTCGACCCGACGCACAATTTTGATCGTCCGAAAGGACCATAACGATCAACTGAAAATCCTACCGGTCATCTGATACCCAGTCCAGCGGTCAACCACTAGAAAAATGATCATTCGTTCTGAGGTTGTTGATTGGTTATGATTGAATGTCTACACTTAGTATGATTTGAAGTTCGTATGACCTTAAATAGGGCTAAAACATGCAATATATATTGAATGATTGTATGCATTGATGAATATGACTAAAAGACGTATTGATGAAGGTATGATATTTTTTCTTGGTACCAATCGGTACCCTACCTATGGGAGATGGTTAAGACATCATCTAAAGATGAGGGTTAAGACCTCACCCACGAGTGAAGGTTATGACCTATGAGCCATCACTCTTCTCAATCGACAAGATAAGAAACCATTTAAGTAAAAATGAAAGATGAATGACTTGGGACATAAAGACAAAGATGATAAAGATGAAGAAAGCACCTATGATGATGCATTATGAATGTCCACTTGTCACATCATATTATGACATAAATAAAGATGACAAAGTAAAGTAAGATAAGATCATATGCATTAGCATAGTGACAAGTACAATGATAAGTGATGATATGCTTTGACATAAGATGGAAATGTTATATGTTTATCTTTTCTTGCTATAATGATATTGTTCGTATGCCATATAGTGTGCATAAATAGCTCATAGCATGCATACAAGCTATGTTTCATTATGATGCAATGCATATATCATGACATATAAAAATCATGTTATAAGATCATAACATACATGGGCTTCAACATACTCTAACAGGAGAAATCTCCTGCACCCCATGGATCCGTGCAGGTATGGAGTAGGCTTAGGTGCAGCGGAAAAAGCCTCATGATGAAGAAATTGCACATGGATGAGTCGGGCTACGACCCAAGTTATCTTACTTATATTATATCATGATGATGAACTCTTATAAGGGTTAAGTATGTATGGCTTATGGGCTTCTTTAGAGTCATGTACATTTACTTGAACTCTTTGCGTTTATGAATCCTTTGTTGGGTATGTTAGAGCCTATTAGGCCCATGTGTCACACCCTTATTTTTCGTCTAGAAGTAAGGGTGTGCGGCACTAAACTTCTCCTCGACGAGCCTGTCCAGTCAGCCTCCAAGAAACATGCTGCAGAGGGCATTCGGCTACTCCACAGAATTCATGCACATAAGAACAACATTAGACACACAAGAATATAAGGGGAAAAGCCTTTTATTAGAACCTCTGTTCTGGCCGCTCAGATGACAGCCCCACTTGATTCACAAAACGGCCAACCCTGGCCTATCAAGTGTTGTCCATCTGTTCGTCCTACACACTCATACCCATGTCGCCCCACTACTGTGCACTACACTGCACTGCAGAGGACTTGCTGCTCACTGTACTACAATACAGCACACGTGCACTCACTGCATGATACACTCCCTGGTATGATCCACTCGGATCTGACATCCTCAGGATCTGAGATACACCAATGACTACAACACATGGATATATATATACAAGAGGGATGTGTAACTACCACCCTGGTAACTGCCACCTCTATTTGAATTCAAATGCTCCCCTTGAATTCAAATGCTCCCTCCAATGCCAAAAACCCCTGGATGACCTTCCCGCCATCTCTAATATTCTGGAACACTTCTGAGCACCTTCAAGCCTTCCCGCCAAGGTGCCAAGTCAGTCTGGCCACTGGTAACAGCCACTGGGTCCCAACCGCTCACTGCTGCGTTCCAGACTTCTTCTGGCAAGTCACTGCATGTGACTGCCATGCACTGCCGCCGATCTTCTCTGCAAGAGCTCGACGTCCTAATGACCTCCTCGCCATTTGGATAGTGCACCTGTGTTTGCTTGGCCATGCAGACTGCCCAAGAACCTCCTGTCCTGGTGCAGTGCGCCTAACTACTGCTCTGCGCCCCAGAGCATCCCAGAATTCTCCTCCATGAGAATTCTCCTGGACGGCGATGTTCTCCTGACTCCCCTCCTCCTGAGGGATGCATGGGATGAGGTACTTTGGTCCTGGGACGATACTGCCCCAAAACGCCAAAGTGTGCATTCGGTACGCGCCTCCTGCGCGCCGGGCAGGCCTCACCATCCCACGGTGATTTTGCCCGTCCCATCCCGCCTGGATGGTGATGTCAAGCCTCCTGCACGAAGCCTGAACCTCAGAATGCTCCTCCTGTGTCCCCTGGACGTTTTGCACACGTCCTGGGACGAACATGTCTGCCGAGCATTGCGTCCGCCATACCGGGCGTCCTGCTTGCCAAGTCTTCACGTCCCAAAGTCTTCTTCTGCTCAAGAATACTTTGGCCATATGACCTGCTCGCCATATGAAGTCCAGAGGAAGCTTTTGGCATGATTGGATTTGTCCTGGGACAGTATGGACTCTTCCTGCCATACCGGGCAGTCGTTCGCGCCACCTGCGCGCCATACGTCCCAGTGACAAACTGCTCATCCCAAAATGTTCTCCTGCTCGAGAATCCTCTGGTTGGATAGCCTACTCGCTATCCCCCATCCCAGGCACTCATTTGGGACAGTAGGATTCGTCTTGGGACGATATGGTCATGTCCTGCCAAACCGGGCAGTCGTTCGTGCCACCTGCACGCCATACGTCCCAGAGACAATCCTCTCATCCCAAACTCTTGGGGATGGTCCTCTGCATCTGACCTGCACGCCAGCATGCTTTCTCAGGCGCCTGCATGCTCTTGGGACGATCCAAACATGTCCTGGGACGGACATGGCCGCCAGGCCTGGCGCCCGCCATGTCCCTGCCATGTCCCAAGACATCCCGCACATATGGGGCATGACACATGGGCCAGATAATTATCTTGGGATGTAATTTACTTAGAAGTCTTCTGCTGTTTATGAAATTAATATTTATGAGATTATTATTTTATATTGATTATTATGTTTTCGCTGCAAAAATTGTATGTAATTAGATGATGTCAAGTGACGTCGCCTAGAGTTCGGCAACTAAATTGGAGCCGAATTTTGAGGCCGTTACAACAAGCACCTTCACCGAGATCGACAATCAGGCACGGAAGGGCCAACATCTTCCTTCACGAGAACGTATTCCCCTTCGATCACTTCCGGACCTGCCAGCCCAATCTGAGATTCAGTTGGCGAGAGAACAGTAGCGATGAGCTGTGTGGCGCCGCAAAGAGGAGCTTCAAAATTTAAACTTGAGGCAAGTGAAGCAAAGTCCAAAACTTACGCGCATAAGACGACGAGGAGGAGCAGGAGGAGGAGGGTTTTGTTGTGGAGTAAAATTTTCGTGACATAGCCGAAAGGAAAAAGGCTCTCCGACACGTTCATAAGGTCCATCGAGCCTTTTTGTGAACTGTGATGCGTCACTCATCTGGTGTTTAACAGATTGGACAGAGGTGAACCCAATTTTGACGAAGCTGACGGAAATTACTCTCCAATTGCCTGTAAACTTCTAAAAAAATTTATATAAAATTTGAACTTTTAAAACTTCAAAATTTCATATAATATCCCAAATTTAATTCACATATAATCGCATGTTTTAATGTTATATCATATGATTGATAAGCAAAAATGGTATATGCATTAAGGAATGAGTTATAACTCATAGGATCGTTGAAATTGGCGAAAGTTCGCTTAAGACATGAAAATATGATTTTTGAAAATGTTAAAATTAAGAAAATTAAAGTCCCGATAATTATTCATATATATCAAAGAATTCTAAAAGTGATTTTTAATAATTTTTAAGAGGTGTTTTAGTTAAGTAAACATAGATACAAAATCGAATAATCTGTAAAATCGTGATTTTTGTTCTTCGGATGAGAATTTAGATTTTGGTACGTTGGTTATTTATTTTTATAAATATTTTATTTGAATTCAAATAGGAGGTAGTTTCTTATTTACATGTAATGTCTCAAGTAAATGAATAAATAAATAAATAAATAATAGGAAAAGAGAGTCGGTAATCTTCTGCCTCATCTGCTACCTATGCCTCCTCTTTTCATATTTTCTTCAACACAATATCCGACCTAAGGGCATCCAAGGCTAATTGAAGAAAATTGAAGGAGGGGAGAAAAATCTAGGGTTCTCAACTTTGGTGAGTTCTTTTATGACCTTTTGATGATTATAATTGGGTAATTGTCAATAGGAGTTTCTGAGACCTTTTCATGAATCTTCTCTTCCAAAACTTAGTTAATCATGAGGTGAAATCCAAGTTATTCATGAGGAAGAAGAATGAACCCTAGGTATAACTAAATTATTTCCGAAAGTTTAGTCCATGATTTGCATACCTTAGAGTGGTCCAAAAATTATGAAATTTATTATATTGATCATCTATGAGAGTTTTGAAATCAAGTTATATGATGTCTGTGGAGAAAGTTATGTTCTTATCTTTAAGGTACTATCACTCTGTCCATCGAAACTGTTATCCGATTTTCTAAATTATGTATTAAATCCAATATGTCATGAAATTATTTGATAATTTAGGAGTTATAGATAATGATGTTACGTTTCATTAAAAATTGGAATTACTAAAAAATGATATATGTAGAGAATGTTGTAAATGTTTTACCGAGCCTCACTCAGTCTATCAGGATGAAACATAGAATAGATTGTGCTAGTATTTATTAAATTTATTGTACTCAGTACAAATAGATATAAATTCAAGGAATTTTATGGGTTGCATATTATGAAGTCTATGTTTATATTAAATTTAAGTTAGTCAAATATGACATGTTTCTTATTTTATATAAATAGTACAATTAATGTCACTCAGTCTGGCAGAACAAAGAAATACCCTGGAAGTTAAGCTGAATCTTGATTTTTCTGTGAACAAACCAAAATGAGAATATTTGAAACTTTTGTAGATTAAGATAGTAACCAGGAAGTAAGCAAAATTGTAATGAACAAATTTGATTATCAATTCAAGCAGATAAGAATTTTCTTTTATTATGTATACAATCTGTCTTAATAGTAGACAAACTCTTGTGATGAATAGTTACTTAAGTAATAAGAGTAAATACTTAAGGATCATATACATTTTCAACTAATTATGTTTTATGTGTGATAGGCTTGTGTTCATATCACAGAAGTAATGTGTTTTTTTTTATTATTATTGTATATGAGTAGAAAGGTAAAGTAGTGAAAAAGAAAAAAAATCTTTTGGTAGCTTTTATAGGTAAGTTGATTTTTCCTACTCTATGTATTCACCTCTTTTGAATTCGGTATGATATCGATTATTATATGTATTGAATATGTTTTGAAATGCTATGAATTGATTTTGAGAAATGCAATTATGAAAAGTATATTTGAATGATTATATGATTGCACATTTGAAAAGTATATGTGATATGATCTGAAGGGATTACGATGAGTGCAGTCTTGTTCTTTTTGAAATGGTATTTGACATGATTCATCTTCTGATATTCAAGAGATGTTTGTTATATGATGATCATGCATCGACATATTTGCATATATGATGGTTGGAGTTACGTGCTACATCACTATTTACGATGGGAGCCACATCTAAAGTTCAATTCATCATTCTGTTCTCCAATAATGAGGTGGGATAGTCTGGAACTAAGTGTCATGCGGAGTTAAGTACCACATCGTGAATAGTCATGATGGGGGCCACCATTAGAATCCGTATGAGCCACTTCTAAAGTTCACCTATCGTTATATGATATGTTCCCCGAAATGGATGAAGTAGAATGGAGCTAAGTGCTACATCGTTGTTCACGATGGGAGCCACCTCTATAGTCCACCTACCGACCACGGGCCAGTTGGTGATCCATACATTCATATGAGAATGTTGCATTTTGCATTCAACCGTTTGAGATTGGATATATGATTATAAATGTGAAGTGAATGTTATGTACCTTTTATATGATTATAAAAGTTATTGTTATATATGCTATTAGTTATGTCCTGCTATCCATTGTCTATCCGAATTTATTAGATGGTAACATATAGCTTATGAGTTATCAACTTACTGAGCTATTTTTGCTCATAATGTTGTTTCTAATATTTTTTTCAGATTCATATAGCTCGTTAGGGATCGTGCGGTGTGATAGTCGTAAAAGAATTCTATAACATTTTTGGTGGTATGGTGAGAGAATTTATGTCTCTCGTATATTTCTATTAAAATGTCGAGAGAGCTAGTTATGTTTATTACTTATGTCAAAATAAGTTGTATTGAAAATAAAGTCATTTTGTCAAATGCACGACTTAAGAAGTGTCAATTTGCTCTTAAATGATCACATATTGTATAATTTATTTAATGATATACTTTTATTCTTATGTTATAAAAAAAGATTACGTCACGTTTTCACATTCCTTCGTAGTTTTACTTGATCGTCCGTAATAAGTCGTGAACTCCGATTTAAATCGGGGTCATGACAACTATTGTCCCATCCTTTATTGGGTTAATTCCTTCTTCTTTAAACTCTAATAATTTTTTGCATCTACTTTTAATATATGAATTTATCGTAATATCCTTTTAAATTGTGTTGGGATTTTCACTTTAGTTCATCCTTCGTATTCTATTAACTTTCCCATTATTTTTTATTTATTAAATGATTAAAATACCCTCCTACGACTTAAAATAAATGTCCACTAAGGGGCCGATCTCGGGATGATAGTTTAGTCATTTAATAAATTATAAAACTAAAAATAATAAAAAATTAACAAAATATGATGGATGGACTAAAATAATAATTGTGGCATAATTTATGGAGCACTATGGTAAGTTCATATATTGGGGATATACGTGAAAAATCGCTATAGTTAAAAAAGTATAAAGAATTAACCCTAAATTATTTATATGAATGCCTATGTGGACATATCAACGCTTCCTCTTTTCTTCATGTTAAATTTTAAAAAAATAACAATTTATTATGTCATCATTTTCTCTTTTTCTTACATGAACTTAATTTTTTATTTATATAATCATTCAATTTTTTAAAATTTCAATCACCTCATTCAACTTTTTAAAAATTTTAATCATGATAAAAATAATAATAAAAATGAAAAATGAAAAATGAAATGAAATAATAAATAATTAAAAAAATTGCTACAAGAGTCATTCAATTTTTTGTAATCGTTTAATGAAATAAAAGATGACGATGCCATATTAGCATTTTCTTTTTTCACTTAAATTTTAAAATAAAGGACAGTAGCCTCATATCATGTAGAGAGAAATTAAAATTGAGTGTAGAAAAGAAAAAAAAATAACAATGTTATATTTTTTTTAACTTTCTAAAATCTAATGCGAGTGAGAGTGAAATTACTAATGTGAGGCATTTATGTAAGTGATCCATCTATAAATAAGTGATCATCTCGATTGAAACGTTTCTGAAATTTGATTATAGGATAAAATTGGATGATTATATTATAAGTACTATTAAGATAAATGACTATTGTTAAAATTCATTCTTTGTTCGACTCAAAGTTTAAAAATTTTAGTGATTCCTTATTTCTATATTTTTCTTGTTACATTAGTAAGATAATACAATCACCAATACATTATGAACATTTTTACTAATTCTCACATTTCTAAATTTTTTTTATCTTCTCCTTATAATTTATCTTTTTCTATTGATTGTTCATTGGATTTAAGACCCTACCTAATGTCCCGATCGTCCAATAAAAAATGGATGGCAGATTTGCATGTGGGTAACTCAACACTCGTTCAAGTGGCAATTTAAGTTCCCACCCTTACCTATATGTGGTTCACTCCTCTGAACTGGCAATACCACGTGACATTCCCTCCTTTTTTTCGTTTTCCTCACTTGACATGACCAACCACGTGGCCCATAGTTGTTGCCGAAGTCTTGTTATTGAGTAATCGTCCAACCTCATTGTTGCTTACTTGCATTACCTCGCCATCACTAACGTGTTTTACTCAATCTTGATAATAACTTGGATGTTATTGCAGAAGAGGATACAACAATGCTATTATTGGAATTAACAATTTTGTGTGCAATTTCAGCTCAAGTACTTTTCGAAATAATTTGATAGCAGTTTAATCTTTGAATCATAACTCAAATAATACATTTCAGATTGAGATGATTCCGATTCTAAAAATAGTCTTTTACATATACATGCACATATATAATTTGTGATTTTTGGACTAAAATAACGTGTCCTATGTGCTTATACAAGTGGACGCATTAATCTAAAATCTCGGATCAGCATGGCAGGGAGTTACTTATTGGGTCATAACTTTATCTACACAAGTTAGATTAACATGATTCTTGGTTCTACATTAACTAGGGTTCAATACCTTTCTATTCATATATTATACAACATTTTTAGACATATATAATCTATTAAAAAACGTGTACAAATAGATATTACAAAATTAGGGCATATTCTTATTTTCATTTATATTACTAGAGACTGATTATTGTCACCATAAGTTCATGACTCCATACATGTAAAATAATAACATGACCATCAATCCATTATATGATCAAATAAAGATTAAAATGAGAGGGATTGGTATCCCTTACATAACTCTTTTGCCCTAGTTACATTCTCTTATTTGCATCTTCTTATCTTGCCTTCATCATTCTTCTACATGACTGTTTCCACTTCTCTTTCATTCCAATTAGGTTCAGCAGCCCCCGATCTTGCTCGAGATTCCTACTCCTTGACTGATGATTTGAAGCTAATGAATATGAACTTTGTTTTAATCCCGAATTGAAGCACAAGGGTTTGTTAGATTTTTCATAAAATGAGAAAAAGAGAGAGAAAAAAGTTGGAAATGTCTTATATATTAGGTGGGCTTATATATCAGGTGGGCTGAAGAAGAAAGTGAATTTGAGAGTTTAATAAGGTGATGCCATGTGTCCCACTCACTCTCTTTCCTATTTTCATCTTTCTTTTCTTTTTTTTTTTTTGCTTTGCTGCTAGGTGTTACCCGGAGCTTAACCTTCATTTTGTCGTAATCGTTGTCGATGATTGGATCTATTTTTCGTCTCCTGCCACACTGCCTATTCACTTGTCCTTCTTCTTCTTCACTTTCATGTGTTCTTCTTCCTTGTTCCAATCCAATCAAATCTCGATCTTCCTTCATTCATCATTGTCTCTGTTCTGAGTCTCCAAGTGCCTCTGTTTTCTTCATTGACGACGTCCATTGTAGACCGACAATGATTTGAGGTCGGTTCTTGGCATTATGACATCTGCTCGGCCACCTCTTGATCAAGTTGAAATGGCAGAGCTTTCTTCTTTGTTCTCCCCTGTCATCGAGTTTTCCTCTGTTCACTTCTGCCGAGTTCCTCGATGAGAACACGACATGCGACTGGTGTTGATTGTTTCTTCTGCCAAGAGTTGATGGGAAAAATTCGAGAACAAGGAGAGAAGATCGCAGAGAGATTGCAGAAAAATAGAGGAGACACACGAATTTATCCAGGTTCACCCTTGATATGAGGGCTACGTCCTGCAAAAAGGTTTCACTATATCATTTAGGTTTACAGCCTCCACACAGATTACATCAGAAATTACCGCCGTCGGGAGGCGGAGCCCCCCGAACCCCCCTTTTGTTCGTACGCCAACAGCACTGCTAATTGGGTAATACTCAGATTCCCTTAAGCTCATGTGGGCGAACCCAATGTGAGAAACAAGGGGTCCTGAAGTATTCACCAACTCTAACAAGAGTCACATATGTCTAGCACATCATCCCAGCTGGTCGTTATTCTGCCGTGAAGTTTTTTTTGTTATTGAGCTAACGACCAGGAAGATGCTCGATGACTTGTTGCACTCAAGTTGACGTCGTACACCGTTTGGTTTCTTCCGCCATCATCTTGCGGGGGCATGTTGAATTTCATCGTTGTCCATAGTCTTCATCTCCTAGTTGCCAGTTGCAGAGTCGTGTGTGTGTTCATGGAGTTGTAGTGATGTGTTTTTCTTTTCTACCTTATAACAAAAGTCACTTATTAGTTTATTTTTTTTAACAGATAGATAAATAGTATAAATATGTGTGTTTGTTTCTTATAATCATCCCGTGAAGTTGTAATGGACTCTTTCATTTGAATAGTAACTTTTAGTTTAGCTACTTTTCTATTTTATCTTTTTCCTGCGTCTTCTACCACTTTTTCGTTTCATCCTCCAGCGACACGAGGAGTTTTTCGGCAAACACATCGATTATGATTCTTGACACTTAAGTTAGCACTTAAACTAAAGTTGAATTACACACATGCAAATCCGTTCATTTTTAATTGGATGCTTGAGGCATCTCCTACCCATTTTGAGTGGGTGGGAGGCTTCATTTTAATTTCTTATTGGGTAAATGGTTAATGACCACACTTTTTTATCCTTTCATTACCTTTAACCCGATAACCCGACTCGAATTCGACCTGACCTTGGGTTGGGTCGGGTACGGTTCGAATTTTTCTAACCCGAGTTGGCTCGACCTGATCCGATGACTCGATTATTTTATTTTTTATTTTAACTTAAGCTTATATTTATTGTAAAAAAATTAAAAATTGAAATAAAATATTTTAAATGCAGAAATAATATTTAAATAGTTAGAAAATTTATTTTTATGTCTTAAAATAAATATTAATAAATAAAGAATAGTAAGAAAAAAATTTTTAAAAAAATTTGGTGAAAGATTTGACCCTCAAAAGAGTCTTGGCCCGACCCGATCAGATTTGATTATGCTGGATTTGTTCATGGGTCGGGTTCATCCCTACCTCCGTCTTTTCTTTTTCTATCAAAGAAGATCAATTATATATTTTTCTACTTTCCTCCAGAGGTATTTATGCTATGAAACCCAAGGTTTCTTCCCCGATCGGGAGGTACAAGTGTGCTTTTATACAAAGGTTTCAAGGTTCCATTTCAAGACTGCAATCTCTTCAATTTATATAATGTTGTAAAATCTTTTTTGGTTTTTCTTGAACTTATGGGTAAAAAGAATAATATTTGTTATTATTTTAGGATCAAAACGTTTTAATTGTATAACTATAATTAAGGGACAATAATTTTTATCATCACAAATATATAATGAATTTTAAAATATTTAAATATTTTTGATAAATTTTTATGCATGTGTTACCAAAAAAACAAAAGAAAATTATTCCCGCGGACACAAAGCCCACAAGGAAAGCCCATATTCTACATGAACTTATGAATACGTAGCTGGACCAAGCAGCCCACTGCACAGTTTTTATTTCAAAATTTATCACAATATTAAAATGAGTAGAAGTAGAAATATTTTATTTGAATTTCCAGAATATTAGAAATATTATATTTTTCCTTATATTTTTATTTCAATTTTAAATTATTTCATGTAATTTGATACTATTATGTTGATTTAATATAATAGTTAAAGAATTTATAATTACATGCTAGTATCAAGTGTTGCTAAATAAATATGTTATCAAACAATAACAACACCAAAGCCTTATCCCACTAGGTGGGGTCGGCTACATGGATCATACGACGCCATTCCGCTCAAATAAATATGTTATCATGTGGAAAATAAATATTATCATTTATATATGACGTAATTGATATGTATTGTTGTGACTTAAATAAAAGATGCAAGGTATTTAAGTAATTTTAAATTTGTATGCTCAAATTTTATTGTATATAATTGTCTTCCTAAATTTTGACTGTTTTAAAAAAAATTGAATTTGAATTAAAAATGATATACAATAATTATATACTAAATTTGTCTATCGGATCAATTTTTATTTAAAGAAACCATTCATTATTTTTTGAGCCAATTTCTTAAATTATAAAAATCACCTTCAAATCATTTAGAAAAAAGAACTCATCCTATGGCGGGTCAAATTTTCATGTAATTTCTTTGGACTCCTATTTTAAGCAAATAATATTTTTTAAAATATATAATAAATTAAAAGTAATATTAATATATTTATTTTCATAATTAAATATAGGTTATAGTATTATAATTATTAAATTATAGTTTCATAGTGTGAACATATTAAACTATATAATAAATTATTATACCAATAATAAAAGATGATTACTTATGAATTAATTATATAAATAAACATTAACAAATTCAAATGGGCTTTATGGACCTTACAAGTTTTTTGGGTGGGGCATCGTTCTATTAAAAATATATCCTAAGTTGTATTTGATCTTCTAATTTTTTTTTTCACTGCAATTTTTAAAATTTTTTCAAGTCGGTAGGTTTTTCTTGCGCCCCTAAATTTGTCACCTAGTTATAATATGAGTTTAATATTTATGAATTGCCTCCTGTACTTGCATGTGCGTCTCCTAAGAACAATGGTTCAAGTAGGCCCTTTCAGCGTTTTTGGGATCATTGGTCAGCTACTCAATTAAATTGCCTTCCGATATCTTGATGCTATTATTGTACACATATAAATAATGCCTTGCAACTTGTCAAAGTTGAAATTTTCTCAATTGAAGAGAACTCCTGTAGGACAAAATTAATATTACATGACTTTTGTCCATCAGTTGTTAATTTTTAGGGTTTAGGGTAGCCCTTTTTTAGTTATGAACTTTCTGTTTTTAGTTTAATTAGGAATCTATTAGAAATTCTTCTTAGATTAGATTTTTTTAATTTTTTGTTAGGTTTTTTAAGTATTTGAACAGAGGGTGTTTAGAACTCTTTGTTAAATACTTGTTCGATTCTTTTGAAGACAATTTTGAAGGAATAAGAAATATTTTAATATTTTTTTAAGAGACTAACTTTATTAGGATTTAGAAGTAGATTATTCCTCCATTAAAAGCAAAATGAAAGAAGTTGTAAGAATGATGGTCAGACCACAATTTTTTTTCCATGACTCCTCGTTCGGAAAAGAAACATGTTATTAAAGAAAACTAAACGAGATTTCTTTTGTTCATGTAGGTTAACAGAATTTTCTATGTTCCAGTTCTTCATTAATTTAGTCTTTTACCAGATGTGGAAAATAACATGTTTACTTGCAAAACTGCTTGCACATATTTTTTTCCGAAGTGTTCCAGACAAATGTTTTGTAAGCAACAATAGAACAAATTTTGTACTTACAAATAGTTGTGTTCCAGACATATATTTTTTAGTTTCTAAGAATCAATAGAATATATTTTGTACTCACAAATAGTTTTATTAGGTGCAAAGAATTATAATATTACAATTCTTTTATAAATTAAGATATGGCAATTAAAATTTCAAAAAGAAAAAAAGAAGAGAAGTCAACGTAAAGCCGAAGAGGAGAGAGAGAGAGAGAAAGAGTGGACGATGATTGGACAAAAAGGTTACAACTTGCAAGAGCCTTCCACGCTTCCACTGTTAGCGTTTAGGTACTTCGTGGGCCATCTCCGAGTTGCATCGCGGGTCATTTCGTGGGTCGGGAATTCCCCTCGCTGGTGGTACTATTTTGTTTCTTTTATATCAAACTCTCAGTTTATGCAATTATTAATATTTAATAATACAATGTCAAAATAAAAATCTTTTTGTTAATTAAATAAATATTAAATTAGTCGAATTAGATGATGGATCGATTTTATTAAATCTGTATTCAATGGGCTATCAAAGGATTGATGAAAAAAAGATAATTTTAGAAATTAAATTCTATAATATTAATCAACTGAAATATAATTCTGCTAGTCAACTATTCCAATTCTCTTCTACCGACGCTAATATTCCTGTTACAGTTGCCGATTTTTATAATTCTTAAATCAAACGCTAATGCAATTACTGCCGCTACAACAGTGATACTTCCGCTCGTGTTACAGTTGCCGTCTCACTTAAATTGCATTTACTTCTGTACCATTATGATATTTGGACAGATCCTCCTCACCAACTGGCCAGTTCTTGGGGAAAAAACTGGAAGGGTCGTGATCGAGATGGCTGGCAATTAGCTTTACTTCATTATTATATATATATATATATATATATATATATAATTTCCGTTTTTTTCCTGTCTGACTGCATTGATTACTGATAACAGTGTCATTTGTTTTAATTTTGAACACAGAAGAGATACTAAACGAAGTTGAAAAAAAAAACTCATAAATAGGTGGACCTTGCTTTGACGTTGTAAGGAGAAAAAAAGAAAAACCAATCCTTTTTGTTATCTTACAACAGAACATAAACTCGCCACCCTCTGCCTGAAACATTTCAATCCCGAGCAACGAAACTATGAAATTTTCTATTTAAACGCCTCGTTTTTTACTTATTTTTCGGTTTTATAATGAAAAATGAACATAATAGTTAACAAATCTTAGTTAATCTTTCCATTCCTCACCAACTTGGGATCCCTGCTCAAAGTAATACCTACTATGCTCTAAACAAATCGTTATCGAGACAAGAATCCGTTTAGTAGCAGGCACCCACATCCCCCCTCACATTGCCTCCACATGAATCTTGGCATAAAATTATATATTTCAGTTTTCGACATTAGGCTGCATAAAATGACTTGAATTATGTTATTATTCCGGCTGCTCCAATGAATAAAGAATGGCAAGAAATTGCCTGAATAAAAATTTAAATTTAAAGAGTACGCATCCATTTTTTTCCACAGAAAATAACAATGACGTAAATAAAATTTAAAAAATAAATCACATGTAACGTACTTCACTGGGACACGCGTGACTTGAATCCTCCCTCCACGTTCTGCGGAGTCTGCGGAGGATGAGTAAATCCAACGGCCAGCGTTCCTCCTCAGACGATTTCTAAGTTCTAACCCTATCAAGACATTTTTATTATATGATTAATTAAAATTAAATAAATAATTAATTAACGTTCTTGTAAAAAAAATTGGCGATGTCGGGAAGGCAAAGAAACCACCAACTCCCTCCTCTTCCCTCAACCGCTCTCACCATCTCTCCGCCTCTTTTTTGCAGGTGCGCGAGCGCGACATCTCTTCTAATTCCGCCTCCGTGGCCCCAAAAAAATTTAGAAACTTGTTTTTTTATTTTCTTTTGTCTTCTTTTTCCTTCGCCTTCGTTCGTCGTCGTCATTTATATCGTTGGCGGCTTCTTCGTGGATTGCTTTGCTTCAGATCCACTCTGCACCCTCCTCTCTCTCTCCCCCTCTCTTCCCACCATTTGGTGGGGGCTTTAAAGATCCAGTTCCCCTCCGATTCCAACCACAGCCACAACAACTGCAGCACGCAGTGGAGATTGGGATCTCTCCTTGTGCCTGGAGGTGAAATCTTTGAACTGCTTCGCATGATCTTGCGGACATTTGGATTTGTTTTTCCCTGTTCTGATTTGTCCTCCTTTCTACCTTTTCGTTGGTTGCGGGACTGTAGAGGAAGATGGTGGTGTCAGGTCCGGTGACTCCCGGTCAGGTATGCCGTGATGCGATCCCATTTTGTTAATTCGAATTTGTGGGAGCTTTTCGAGGGAATTGATGCTGCAAATGTCTCCATTTTGATTGTTTCTTTCTTTAGAGTGGGCGGTTGGGTGGGTTCATTTAGCTAGTTTTGATGCTTGTAGAAGCTGGCGTTTTTGTTGCGTTAGATTTCTACTGATGCGTTGTTTGTGGGGATTGATGCTGTCTCTGGATATGTTTGGTTGTGGCCAAGGGATATGTCGTCAATTTGGGGTTCATAGAGATTGCTTGCTTTGGACAATTTGGGCTTTTTCTTTTCTGTCAAATCTTATGGTTGGGTGGTCATGAACATGTCTGCTCCAAATGGGTGTAACTACTATATGTTTGAATGTATCATTGGATTAGAGTTATCCGATGACTAATCACATAATTAAATTATACTCTGTCTACTTTGTTGCTGACGTCCAGTGAATTTATGCATTATATTTACTCAGTGATCATATGAAGAAGTCAATGCATATTTGAAGCAGCTAGTTCTATGCACTGGCTTCTGACCTAGGGTTACAAAGGAATAAGGGTAGTTGATCCATCAATTCTTTTTCAGCTTAAAATTTTCTAGTATGCTTAGAAATTGTTGAGGATTCATGACAGTATTACTTGAGAGTATTTTCACCAAATTATTGAAAATATGTCATTCATAGATTGTTATTGAAAATATCTTCTGACAGTATTACATTTTCTAGCCGCCATTAAAGTTTTCACAGATTGTTTCAGAGTTAAAAAGGATGACTTGCGAGATGTCATTCATCCAGCTCCATTAGTATAAAGAAAAGGTGCAAGCTACATAGTATAAAGTTGGCCTTGCTACTTGGATGGAATTTTTTTACAATATTTTATGTATAAGTAGCATAACTACTTTAAAAAAAAAGAAGCATAACTGACTGAAACATATTGGTGCCATAATTTTAGATGACGAGGAAGGAAATTAAAAAGATTCAAGAACACTAGCATGTGTACTTGTCCTCTTGAGCTGTAACTAGACTGCTGTTGAAATTGATTATAGATGACAACTGATTGAAACATAGTGGTGTCATAGCCTTACATGACGATAAAATGAAGTTAAAAAGATTCGAGGACACTAAAATGGGTAGTTGCCTTCATAAGCTGTGATTAGATTGCTGTGAAAATTGATTATAGATTTTTGAGCTCTTCCAAAGCATTAACTGTTACATGTCCTTAAATTTAAGGAAAGTCTGGGAAAAAGAAATGATATATTTTTGTCCATATTATATTCTATGAACTTAGCTTTGGGCTCTTGTTATCCTCAAAAAAAATTTGTGGGAATCTTAGTTTCAAGCAAACTCCGCCTATATTTTATAGCCGGTCCCAAGCCCGGATAAAGGAGGAGGGTTGTGTTAGGCCCCGACAGCCAGCATAAAATCATGTCGAATCTTATGAACATGGATCAACGAATTTACTAATAGAGCGGAATGACGTCGTATGATCCATGTAGCCAACCCCACCTAGTGGGATAAGGCTTTGTTGTTGTTGTTGTTGTCGTCGTCTTAGTTTCAAGCAAAACTATTGTTATATTATTTCATATTCTAAATGAATTAATGACAGTCCTTTTTCATTGGTTGCAGGTCTCTTTTTTACTTGGGTTTCTCCCTGTTCTTATTTCATGGATATATTCCGAAGTATTGGAACCAAAAAAATCTTCCTCTCCTACTAAAGTGTATGATATCTATAGCTGAACTGAGGGCTTCTAATACATTCTTTTTTCTTATTGGCTTTTTTTGTTAACTGCTATCACTAGATTATCATCACCTTCCAATGATAAATAAATATTGGTACATTGGCTTCTGATATCGAGTTTGTGAATTGCTTGTTTCTCTTTAGCACTGCCATTTTTTTATCTTGTTTAGTGGTTATTATGGGTTTAGTTGAACAGTGATATGACATTCTCATTTCTAAATTCAAGGTGTATTAAAGTATGTATTCTTGATTTTTTGGATAAGTATCTTTTGGGCCTTATGGTTGATTCATTACTATGTAGCTGTTTCTATGATAAAAATCACTTTCTTTGTTTTTAAATCATACACAATATATGAAGAAAGTCATGAAATGAACGAATTGTAAAGTTCATCCTTCTCAGTAGAAAAGAATTATAAAGTCCACAGCAAGATAGGAAAAAATAATAATTAGCAATCATCATTCACTAAGTGGATTATTATTTCTCACGTTTTTCTCCAGAAAAAACTTTTATTACTCTTTATGACATTTTATTATAAAGAATGAACTAAGAACAATATCCAAAAGTCAACTATTAGAAAACCAATTTATCAAGCATGTGTTACCCTACCAACAAACTCCGCCTATGTTTTATAGCCGGTCCCAAGCCCGGATAAAGGAGGAGGGTTGTGTTAGGCCCTGACAGCCAGCGTAAAATCCTGTCGAATCTCATGAACATGGATCAACGAAGTCGTATGATCCATGTAGCCGACCCCACCTATTGGGATAAGGCTTTGTTTTTGTTGTTGTTGTTGTGTTACCCTACCAACTACCAGTCATCGTTTTAAGATTCCATTGTTTTTAGTTGGAATCGATTGAAAGTGATGCAGTGTAAGCTTTCTTAATATCGTCTACAGAAATATTATAAATGCCACTATTTTGTGAAGTATTGTCCACAGAATTGCTTGTAAATGGAGGAGAGAGTTAAAGGTTTACTTGAAATCTAATTACTATAGTATCAAAGCACAATTGTGTAATCTTATCTAATACCCAGACAACATGAAAGTAAAATGTTTGGATGGGAGTAGACAACATGTATAAGCATAACAGAGATGATAATATTGAGATGTTGTATGCTTATGGTGTACAGCAGTAGTACACAAGAAATTATAGCATATGGAAGCTAACACTTCTAACATATCATAGATATTTTCCTTAACAAAATTATCTGATACAAACTAAAAATACAACTACAAATATGACTTAAAATAAAAAATAGGATAACTATTATTAGTAGTAAAAGTGCAAGAATTGTAAACACAATCACTACTAATAACTTGTCAATTCGAGATGACAAATCTCCATAAGTGTATGGAGTGGACCAAACTCCAATTACATAACTGATCAACACATTTCAAAAGGCTCCCCTAAATCTACAACTCATGCATGTATTTACAACATGCAAAGGTGGTTACAGTAACTATAAGCAAACTACAAATATAACTAATTATCCACTATTTTCTTAACCGGCCACTAACTAATACAAAATGGTATCTTCTAACTACCCACTACTTAATTAAGCAGCCACTAACTAATACAAAGTGGCATCTTGTCATTATCCCGTAGGGAAACTCCGTCTAGTTCACATTAGTGGTTCAATTAAATCTTAGGTGGATTTTCAACTTGATATTCATTGTCATCCGAGAAGTTTTCAAAGTACTTTTTTATAACAACAATTCTTATTTCACTTGCACATCTTTGGTTGCCTGCTCATGTTACATTCATTAATTCATGATTCTTTGAATATTGTTTTTTTCTTGATTTGCAGGCATTCAGATGTAAATCTAGTGGAATTGGGGAATGAAGCTGCAAAGGAAGATGATAATCTTTCTTTGCTTGAAGGAGGCATACCAAAAGTATCATCGGCAAGACCTCAAAGTACATCAGTCAGGACCAACCTGATCAGGTATGCAAAATAGAAGCAAAGAGTGATCCACATTCTACCATTCTACAAAATCCAATTAAGAGTGATCCACATTGTTGCTTTTCTCGTAATTATGTAGGTTTTTAAGAATGGACGAGTCCTTCTTGCTTGAGAACAAAGCAATACTAAAATCGATGTAAGATATTTACAATATGCTCTGATTATGTGATAAATGATCTTACTTCCTGCATCTAAATATTATCCGTTTCTTATACAGGTCGGAAATTGGGGCTATCTTGTGTTACTTCTACATTTGTGACAGGACAAATTTATTTGCAGAATCTACTAAGGTTTTCCCTCTTTTTTTGATTGATTGCAATATATGCCGCATAATGCGATCATCTCATAGTTTTGATGTTTCATACTTAAACAATTATAAACAACCACAGTTGTCAGATTCCAGAGCTGGAGATTAAAACTTTTGTGCTATATATTTCTTCTAAGAATTGCTCCAAAAAATCTAATCATCATGGAGAATATATCTCCAAGTAATAGAGTAATCTTTAGCTCAGGGTAAAAATCTGTGAAACCAAAAAGAAAAAAATAGTGGGTTCATGAAAGAAGGGGAAAAATAAATAGAAGAAAAGGAGAGCAAAATGTAAGTTTCCAACCCAACCTATCTGAACTTCCCAAATCTTCAACACTTAGCTATACAAAATCGTTGTAGTATTTTGGGAAGATTATATTTGAATGGGTGTGCTTGACAACTAGAGGGCACAGGTTGTTCTAGTTATACTTGTCAAACTATGATGATTCTTAGTCTATTGGGTATCATCTTGAAATGATATTTAGGTTATTTGAAATCTGTCTTAGTATATTAAGGTGATTATATCCATTTCTCAACCCGTATCCATAAGTGATACAGATTGTAATGCATGTACATATATACATGCATGTGTATGCATTTTTAGACGAAACAGTGAGTAAAATCTTTTGTATCTTAGAATAATTCATGTTTTCCTTAAGATGTGCAGGTGCTTTTGCTTGCTTCATATATATATATATATATATATATATATATATATATATACATACATACATACATACATACATACATTTTAGATGAAATAGTGAGTAAACACTTTTGTATCTTAGAATCATTCATGTTTTCTACTCTGACCTTTCTCAACTTTTTCAGAAGTACAGCCGCGACCTATTTCTTTTTCTCTATATTCTCCTCATTATAGCTTCCAGCATAACATCTCTCAAGAAACACCATGACAAGTCAGCCTTCTCAGGAAAATCAATACTATACCTAAACCGTCATCAAACTGAAGAATGGAAAGGATGGATGCAGGTTGATAACGTTTGATCTTATGATGCTAGTTCTGATAATTAAATTTGCCTCAGTTTCTGATATACATATACATATTTGACTGCTCTATTCTGAGAATGTTAGATATACTACTCCTAGCTTTGCAGATTCTGTATGTGACTATATTAAAGTCTCAAAAAGAATTTTAGAAATTGGTTCACAGGATTTTTCATCAGCTCTTTTCTTGAGTTGCAGATCTTTGTTGATCTCGCTGGTTTCGAAGGGTGTCCAGACGATAGCTCAAATAGACTCCAAGATAGAAAAATGTAATATAAGAAGTAATAAGGAATGAGATTCACAAACGATTAGTATTACCTGTGACAAAGATAACCAGAAACTTTTGTTATTTTTTTTCGTTTATACTATTCATTTAATAATCTAGTTTATGCAGTTGGATAATTGTTAATGATACTAAACCATTAACATTAATAATACCCTATAATTTATAGTTTGTCTTCAGCTTCAAAAGATATTTTTTAATGAAAATATTTAAATAGATATTTATATTTCCAAACTTTCTTTCATGAGAATTAGGCTGGATATTACTTCTTCAGACAATATTGCACTAGGGAGCATTTCTATCATCCTTTCATCCTAATGAAATATAAGTTTTCTTCTTCAGTCTGTGATGATACATGTTTAAATCCACTGAGCTTATCATTTTCCTTTCTTGTGATTTTGTAATGCATACATTGTTAAAGAATGCCTTTTATAAACTCCACGCCAACTTTATTTGCTTGTTTCCATGAATCTGCAGGTTTTGTTTTTAATGTACCACTACTTCGCTGCTACAGAGATATACAATGCAATTCGTGTCTTCATTGCTGCATATGTTTGGATGACGGGGTTTGGGAACTTCTCTTATTATTATATAAGGAAGGATTTCAGCCTTGCTCGTTTTGCTCAGGTGCATGAATGTCTTACTAAACTTGAATGAACTCTTTCTTTGCTGTTTGATTGAGAAAACAATACATTTGATTAACTAAATGCAGATGATGTGGCGGCTAAATTTCTTTGTGGCCTTTTGCTGTGTTGTTCTGAACAATGATTACACTTTATATTACATTTGCCCGATGCACACGCTTTTTACTCTTATGGTATATGGAGCACTTGGCATCTTTAACAAGTACAATGAGATTCCATCAGTGATAGCTATGAAAATTATCTGCTGTTTCCTCGTGGTGATCTTTATGTGGGAAGTTCCTGGAGTTTTTGATGTTTTGTGGAGTCCTTTGACATTTCTAGTAGGTCAGTTACTTATATTGTCTCTTGTCATTATCCTTTAGTCAAAAGTGGTTCTAACTGCTAACCTTTGTTATGCATACCTCATATAGGGTACAAAGACCCAGAACCCTCTAAAGCAAACTTACCTCTCTTGCATGAGTGGCACTTCAGGTCTGGCCTCGATCGCTACATATGGATCATTGGAATGATTTATGCATATTTTCATCCTAATGTAAGTTTCTTGTCTTGGATATTTTTTTGTTGACTAGCGTAAATCTTTCTTAGACCGTAGCATGTAAATCTTAGCTTGTCCATTTATTGGAGCGCCACAGAATCTCAAATGATGCACTTGATGCATGTTCCATTTGACCACTACTTTGCATGGTCCTACTTTTGATAGGTTGAAAGATGGATGGAGAAACTTGAGGAAGCTGAATACAAAACAAGATTATTTGTGAAAACAAGCATTGTTTCTGTTTCTTTGCTGGTCAGTCTATTTATTTATTTATGTGATGCAATCGCCAAATATCTAGAAATAGCAATCATTTATCTACTTGTTTCTTGCAGGTTGGATACTTGTGGTATGAGTATATCTACAAACTAGACAAAATCACATACAATAAGTACCATCCCTACACATCATGGATCCCCATAACGTACGAATATAAAGCTCTTGAGTTATAGGAGACATGAAATTTTTCTTCCTATTTGACATATAATAAATCTGATTGCTGTCAATTCCAGTGTTTACATTTGCTTAAGGAATTTCACACATCAGCTTCGAAGTTCTTCCCTTACTCTCTTTGCGTGAGTAATATTCTGTTTTTCCTATTGTTAAAGTGAGTTATGTTCTGGCTAGTGGTATTTGGCCTCATGAATCATTCCATTGAATCCCTTTCTTTTTTGGTAGGTGGCTTGGCAAGATTACACTAGAAACCTACATCTCTCAGATCCATATTTGGCTCAGGTATCAATCATTTTGGTTTTTACATATCTGAATTATCTTGTCCTTTTCTTTTTTAATTTTATCTGTTTGCATTTTCTTCCTGAGTTGAAATTCTTGTAGCCGAATGGCATCGTATGATCCATGTAGCCGACCCCACCTAGTGGGATAAGGCTTTGTTGTTGTTGTTGTTGTTGCATTTTCTTCCTGAGTTGAAATTCTTGCATTTTCTCGTTTAACACACATGTTCAAGCAACAAGATCTATTACTACAGTTTTATGTTAAGTCATTCATCCTGAACAAAGGACTTACCAAACAGTCACTTCAGCGTGCTCATAATCTGTGTGTACCATTTGTCATGGTATAGGGATCTCTCAGGATGTACCATCGGTGATGATTTTAGTGTAACTTTTATTCAACTTTACAGGTCCGACTTGCCCAATGGTCAACCCAAGTGGCTTCTTTCTTTCATTCCAGAATACCCCTTACTCAATTTCCTGCTCACCACTACAATTTATTTATTTGTAAGTAAATTTCTTTTAAACCAGGACGTTTTTTTATACATGATTCAGGTAAAAGCTTTAAGACATGCCATTCTTGCAGATATCCTACAGAATATTCGATCTGACAAATTCGTTGAAATCGGCTTTTCTGCCTAGTAAGGATAACAAACGCCTCTTACAGAATGCTATCGCTGGAGCAATAATATCCATCTGTTTGTACTGTATCTCATCAATTCTTCTACAAATTCCCACAATATCGGTAATGCTTTGAGCTGGTGTTTTGTTGATCACTCACTTATCACTCTTCAGCTGGTTATGATGTTGACAATCAATTGAATTAACAGGGTTGAGAGGGAAAAATGCAATCAGACAGTTACTACTGATGTGGCTTCTACCCAGCTTAATTTTGGAGCTTAATTCTACCCAAACAATTGGCTTTCCACAAAAACCTGGAAACTGAAAATTTAGAGCTTATGGATCTGATTATTTGAGCCCTTAAGTTAGATGTTGTATATTGTGGGTAATATATAGTCACTTTTTTTTTTGTGGGCGATCATTCATCATTCATTGCCACAATGTAATATGAAGATAGTGGTAGTTCCAGTATTCTTTTTGAAAATAAGTAGGCACTTTGATGTATACATTTCGTCACTTTCACACTGTTAATTACAGAATCAACAAGAATGAAAGTTTTTTTCTTAGTAACTTTCGCATGCCGCTGGGAATGAACTTTTGGATTCTCCTAATCTTTTCTTTTTGATTATTCCACTTCCTATTGGCATACATTGATGTGGATGGTTGTCCTAAGAAACTGCTGTAGGCTGGTTGATATGCCATAAAAGACTATTCTGCCGGATGCGGTAAAACTGAATCTAAAAAAACTTTCTTGTTGAAAGCTACAGTTCTTATTGATGTGTCGAAAGGGTCCATTAGATTTCCTTTTGGAGCTGATTTAGTCTAAGTCGGACCTCTCTGTCATCTATTTCTTATTGAAACTTTCTTGCAGTTTGTTCTTCCTTTTTTTAAGGTAATAAGCTTTACTGGTTAATTCAGTTCAAAACTTAGAAGCCTTTATATCTGAAGCATCAAAACTTTCTCAACGATGGCTTTATATCTGGTTCTACTTTTTCTTTCTGTTGCATTAATATTCTTCTCCTCTTCTCCTTTGGTAATTATACTTAGCATGGTTGTCACTATATCTTTTAGGGTGATGATTTATTGATGATTAGGAGAAAAAAGTACAACTCACACTACGTAATCTTAATTAAATTGAAGTAAAATTTTATTGTGTGAATGTGTATCATTTTTTTTATGAAATGTCAATTGTCAATATGCTAATATAAAAAAGGTAAATTAAAAAATAAATAACACACAATTATTTAGAAACAGAACTGCTGAAGTGTGTGCACCGTTTAACCCTTTACGACTAAATACTGCACCTTCTGAAAGAAAAAAAAAACTCTGGTATTATACGGTTTTGAGTTTCCCATAAAATATAAGTAATATTAACATGCATGCAACGAATTAGAACTATTAAATAATAACATCTGATTCATTAAATAATTATATGATTGATAATAAATTTAACAAATTAAAATTAAATCTAATAAAGATTGAATTTTTATTATATAATCATCATATAATGATTTTAATCTGTTAGTTGCATAATAAAAATTAGTTGCATGTACCTTGACCTCCAAACAAGATATTCCATCCCGAAATCCCCATGAAAGGGTAAACCCTTTTGCCCCCTTTTTTTCTTTTTTGCAACCTTTAACATTTCTATTTTAAAAAAAGAAACAAGAAGCGGAATCCTGCGGATGTGGCTCGTAAGGTTCATTGAATCTGGTCCTCTGACCTTCGCCAAGAGCTATCGATATGTTGCCGCCCTCTCGCAATTTTGCCCCTTGGGCTTCACCAAACCACTCCGAGCTCGTCCGTCCTCCAACCCCCTCCGTCTTATATATTTTTATGATCCGACGCCATCGAACCATTTCGAGTTCTCTTTGGCGACTCAAGTCGAACATCTGCCATGTCCTCGTCCGCCGCCGCTTCCTCCCTCCCATCAAACCTCCACCGCCTCTCCCGCCAGTCCTCCTCGGCCAAACTCCTCGTCGCGCCCTCTCCGTCCCCTCTTCGCCATTCCTCGAGCTTTGCTATATGCTCCTCCTCTTCTTCCTCTTCTTCTTCTTCGTCCCCTTCTCCGTTCACCGAGAAGGACTCGGCCGAGAGGTACCAGAGGGACAACTGGGTCTATGAACTCGCCGCGGCCGTCTCTAGCGCTTCCGTTCAGAACTGCAGCGGCAGGAGCAGCAGTGACAAGGAGAACGAGATTGCCGTCCAGTTGCCTGAACTCAAGAAGCTCCTGGAGGCTCTGAAGACCGCCAGAAAAACTAGCGGCGGGGGAGGCGGCGTAGCGGGTAATGTGGCGCTGGTGGGAACGGGTCCGGGTGACCCGGAACTGCTGACGCTGAAGGCGGTGCGGGCGATCGAGAAGGCTGACCTCATCCTTTACGATCGTTTGGTCTCCAATGATGTGCTCAGTTTGGTCAGAGCTGATGCCAGGTTGCTCTATGTTGGCAAGACGGCAGGTTACCATAGCCGGACCCAGGTATGCTGACGCCATTGATCATGCTTTCTTTTGTCTCTGTATCCTTTGAAAAAAAATTCGAGCTTGCTCCTGTGTTTCACTATGCTTTCTGACTTCGGTAGTTGTTACTCAGTTTGAAAAATTATTCTATGTGTAGGAAGAGATACACCAGTTGTTACTCAGCTTTGCCGAGGCTGGTGCCAATGTGGTGAGGCTGAAGGGAGGAGACCCTCTGGTGAGTTGCAATCGTACTGATAACATGACTTTACATGAATTATAAAATACTCCAAAGCGATGCACTCACAACGATTGTAGTTATGTTGGCAAAGCACTATCGTGGTCGATCAAAGAAAAAAATCATGGTTGAATGCGAACATCGTATGAAGTATGAACAATGTGAAATTGGCCTTGGATCCACTTAAATTTCTTGTTTCTTTTCTTTATCCATGAGATTTTTGTCCTTGTATTAAGCAATGAAGGTACCCAGTCAGTAAACTTCCCAGAGAAATTAGTCACATTCTTGAAACATTTAGTTCTGTGGGAGCTTTCCGTTTTTAGTCATGCCCTATGCCTCTTTTAGGTCTCTCCTCTGCAATATGTTTTTTAGTGATCCAAAGAAATTTGATTGGATTGAATAGCTACGAAAGGTTGCTATCAGGCAGATACTTTTGAAATAAATTCATCCTATTTCTTACACTTTTTTGGTTTTCCAGGTTTTTGGTAGGGGGGGAGAGGAGATGGATTTCCTACAGCAACAGGGTATTCTCGTGAAAGTCATTCCAGGTATTGCAGATATAGTTGATCCACAGACATCCTTGAAAAATTTGAATCTTCTTTAATTTATTTAATCATAAATTTCTAATTTAAAAGATGCTCAGGAATCACTTCTGCTTCTGGGATATCGGCAGAGCTTGGAATACCACTCACTCATAGAGGTGTTGCGAATAGGTAATACTAATGTTCTAAAGTTTATCGGTGATGTAAAGACCATTTCTTTAAGCTTTCATCAAATCTTCAATGATTTCTCAATCCTTGTAGTTTTCTACTCCTTGTATACTGCTGAGATAAATATGACTGAGATGGCAATGAGTGTCTAAGTGAAATAAATAAAAACTAGGAAAATGTTTTTCATCTCGTCTCATGTTCATCTAATTTATTCTCAAACCAATCCTTAAAGTACAAAGCTTTCATCAGTCTATGCTAAGACGGTCTCTTCTCTATCTATTAGTTTTTTTTTCATGAATGCCTCTTTTTCTATTAGTTGTATAGTAGCCTTGTTTACATTCATGCTTCTTAAATGGTTAGTCTTACATGTTGCAGTAATATATGCCCTCTCCTATGTGCTCTCTCCCAATGCTTTGTGATATCTCTGGCTTTATTAATTTTATTTGTTTATTGGCAAAAAAAGACAGTAGCCATTCACACTGTTAATGCTTTAAAGTTTTATACAGGAATCATGTACAAGATCTCATATTTGATTCTTGCCATGTTTCATGTTAGCATTTCATAATAATTCCCAGATTATTTAGACAGACTTAGGCACGAGAAAGAGCCATGGGTAGAGATTGATTAATTGATCCTAAGGCATACACTAGTTTCAATCCAAGAAGAAAGCCAAATAAACTTGCTTGGGACCTAATTCTCCTTGCTTCATGATTGATGAATCTTACATTTGAGAAACAATCTTCCATAGAATTATCCTTCATCCCATTATTTTAACTGTCAGTTTGAGACCCAAAAGTTGTGCTACACCTTTAAAATTTGTTCTATATGGTTAGAACAGAATAATTCATAAATTATTAGGTCATGGAATCATATCAATGATCCTTAAAATTCATCCTTTTACCTGCAGTGTAAGGTTTCTGACTGGCCATTCAAGGAAAGGGGGAACAGACCCTCTCTTTGTGGCAGAAAATGCTGCTGATCCTGATTCCACTTTGGTCATCTACATGGGATTATCAACTCTTCAAGCTCTTGCTCTGAAACTAATAAAACATGGCTTGCCCCCATGTACTCCATCGGTTGCAGTGGAAAGAGGGACTACGCTTCAGCAGCGAGTGGTGAGTTACTGACTAGGATACAGAGTATCTAAGGGTATATGCAATTTAATTATAAGATTGCAACATGCCCAAAGGACTTTCATCAAATTCTGAGGATTCTGCTTTAGTTGATATATTTTTTTTGAGATATTCTGCTTTAGTTGATCAACTTACTTTTACGCCAGGTATTTGCTGAGTTGGAAAATCTTCATGATGAGGTTAAGTTAGCAGAGTTAGTGTCACCCACATTGGTTATTATTGGCAATGTAGTGGCCCTGTCACCGCTTTGGCCTCAAACTACTGAAGCAAATTCTTTGGATAAAGAATCTATGGATGAAAGAACAGCTGTATTTTCCTTGTAGCTTTCTTTTATTTGGTGCACCAAGATAATTCATGGTTCGCTTCTGCGAGCAGCCCTTCTGAGTTAATTACCCAGACTCAACGGAGAAAGCACACGCATTGCGTGAATCAGATTGATGGACAGTGAGATTACTTGGTTAGCTGGTGGGATTTACAAAGGAACTGCGGCCGATCTTGTGATGTCGAAGCCTAAATTGGTAGGGCTTTTTTCTAGTTACCTTTTGCTCAATATTTTTTTCTCTCGAGGAAATAAATGGCACAGCTTTTAGCGGCGCCCATTCGATTGTGTCGCTGGTTGAAAATAGCTTATTTATTGGAGAGACAATTTGTACCATGTGCTCTAAACAGTTGTTCTCTTTCAGCTTTCATTTTCTTGAGTAAATGATCTAAGATCTCGTGGCTATAATTGTTTTTGGTCATTAAATTAAATTATATTTCCCTCGATATTCCATGATTACTCGGAGGAGACTTTTTTTTCGATAATTAACGGGTAAAAAGACCTCTCTAGAATCTGCAAATAATTGTGCACCCAAACCCGGAGGTGGTCTGCTAGCAGAGATTGCTTTCCTCGCAAGGGGATCTGCCGTTTCGTTAGCCTCCCTGAATGTATGCTGAGTACCACATCTCAGTTTCGGTGCATTAAATCGTTTCCGACGTGTAATATTATCAAAAGATGACACCCCGCTTGCTTGGTGCCCTGCAAAATGTGAACAGCTTCTAAGCAATCTTTCTCGAGGATGATCTTCTTCCACCCTTAATCCCAGGCGAGCTGAAGTCCTGCTATGATACTATGCATTTCCGCTTCCAAAGATGCGGCTCCTGTGATTCCCCTAGTAAATCCTGCGACTAGCCACGCCTCCAATCCCAGCGAGTCCAGATTCCACTACGGCTGCTCCATCTACATTGATTTTGATCCATCCAGCAGGAGGAGGTTGCCACCGCACAAAAACCACTTGACACCTTCTCCCTTGTGTCGATTGCAGCAGCCAGCGCAAAAGATTGTGCAGTTCCAAGGATACAATTGTTGGAGAGTTTGTGATGAGGATGAGAAAGATTGATAGATGAATAATTAGAGTTTATGAAAAAATTATAAAAATTTATAATTTTAATAAAAGAGAAATTATGACGATTGAAAACTTTATTGACAACCTTGAATATTAGGATTATAAGAGATTATAAATTACTAATCAATCTCCACCCTTAATTAACTCATTTTTAATCAAAACTATTATAATTAATCATGACCTTTATAATTAATTAAAAGGCCACATGCCTATTAAAAGACTAATATACTAAAACACAAACTTTAATTAAAATAACTAATTTAAAATAAAAGCTCCTACGCCAATCTCCTCAGTTTGAAAATTTTGGCTTCTTAAAAAAAACTTGTACCACATCAGCATACATCTCAGCATTGATCTTTTTGAACTTATCTTCATTAATTCAAGTGCTTTCAGTAGTAGGTTTATCCAACCATTTAACCAAGAATCTTCTATATCTGTTACCTCTAGGAGAACTGAGCTATTTGACATCCAACACATCTTCAATTAAATCAGTAGAAACTTTGGGGTGCTGTTCCAATTGATTTGAAATTTTAATCGTCTCCACATCAAAGCCCTAAAAAAGATACAAATATGAGACATTGAAGATAGAACTAATTTGCAAATTTGATAGAAACTCAATGAAATAAGCAACAACAACAACAATCTTATTTTTAACCGAGTCCGATTCGACCATCCAAGCTCATTTGATTCAAATGAAATAAGCATTTAAACTTATTTTCTTTAGTATCTTGCAAGGTCCAAATTTTCTTGACTTGAGTTTGTGATAAGTGCTCTTAGGAAACCTCTCTTGTCTCAAGTCTACAAGGACCAAGTCGTCTTCATCAAAGTCTTTAAGACGTCAATGTTGATTGGCTGCATGGGCATAAGCTTCATTATTTGAATTTAGGGCAACTTTTGCCTTCTCATGAGTGTTGTGTTGAGAGAAGACATCACTAACCGAATATGAAAATTCTTTCAAAATATCTTGAGCTTCAGGTGATCGGTGAGACATTTTTCTAATATGATATTCTCCAACAATTTCAGCTTCTTGACACTCTATATTAAATTTCTCAACACATAAAAAGTCATTAACCTTATAGTTTTTTTATTAGCCAGCAACATGTTTTGCATCCTTCTCCATTGGATGCAAAGTGTACTTGTTGTTACCCCTATAAAAAGAATATGTGTTTGGTCTAGTGTGATGTTCCATATCATGGTCATTCAATCAAGATCTTCCCATGATAATATGTTCAACATCCATAAGTACAATATCACATAAAGCTTCATCTTGTAGATTACCTCCCATAGTAAACCAATCATCGAGTAGTGACAGAAATTTCATTACCTTTCTTAAGCCAACGAATTTTGTAAGGATGTGGGTGTTTTTCAATAACCAATCGCAGCTTCTCTACTACATTTTTAGAAATGACATTTTTCATGCTACCACCATCTATAATTAGATCACACACCTTCCCGCCACAAAGAACACGTGTTCTAAAGATACTATGTCTTCTTCAATCTTCTTCTTCTTTGGTTGTGGCAGTTAAGACACTTCGAACCACTAATGATTCTCCTTGAACATGGATGACATCTATTTCTTCACTTTCATCTGCATACTGATCATAAATTAACTCTGTTTCTTCATATTCTTCATCTTGCAGTTTCACTAGATTGACTTTTCGTTGTGGACAAGCATAAGAATCGTGACACTTTTCACCACAAGTGAAACAACGGCTTTGTGTGTTGTTGTTTCTTTTAAAAGTCGTAAGTGTAGAATTCTTTTGTCCACTGTAAGACATTACAGCTTTCCCCTTATCATCACTTTTATTTGCATGAGTTCCTTGACTACTTCCTTGTCCTTGTGCAGATGTATTATTTTTTATATTTCTCGTAGCACCTAAACTCTTTTGCATAATGCCTTTTGAGCGTCTCATTAAAGGTCTACGTGCTCAATATCGCCACACTCATTTTTCTGCCAATAAAACTTGCCGTCGAGCATCTTCAAGAGTACACACATGAGCAATAGACATCTCATCTTTAACAGATTGGTTAAACCCATCAAGATCACAAGCAGCTACTTGCTCATTTGTTTCATTCAATCCGACACGAATTGATAAGTTGTAAAACTCTGAAGTATACTCTTCAACATTCATACCTCGCTATTTCAAAGAGTGAAACTTCTCATGTAAATCCATTGTATAATCAGCGGGTAAGAATTATTTTCGTAGCTTCATCTTCATATGCTCTCAGGTGCTGATTTTCTGTTTATCTTGTCGTTCACGTTGCTCTTCAATTCTCTTCCACCATTAAAGTGTTGTCCCCTTTAAATTCAACTTCACAAATAGCACTTTTCTATTTTTTGCAATCGGTTTCCACTCAAAATAATTTTCCAGACTTGTTTTCCAATCTAAATAATTTTCAGCATGCATATTTCCATGAAAATCAGCAACTTCAATCTTAATTCCACCACTATTTACATCTAGGGCATGAACCAATTTATCCTCCAATCGACCTCGCACCAAATTTGTATCGGCTCCAGCTTCATAAAAGGGATTATCAAAATATTCTTGATCAGTATCATCTTTCAAACTATCTTCCAGTATGTATGATAGATCGTGTCCACCCTCCGAAATCTCCATATGGGCTGTCACACGATCCTGTCGCTGTAAGGCTTGAACACTTCGCGACAAATCTTCAATCATTTGACGAATCTCTGCCATCTATGCTTGCTGTCTAGGGTTGCCACGTCCTCAGCCTCTACCACGTCCAACCGTGGTTCAAAAATAAAGAAAACCCTAATATTTTGTAGGATCTTTTGTTCTGATACCAATTTGATGCAGTAAAATCAGCAAGAATAATAAGAAATCAGGCTAGATGATGAGAAAGATTGATAGAAGAACAATTAGGGTTTATGAGAAAATCATAAAAAATTATAATTTTGATAAAAGAGAAATTATGATGACTGAAAACTCTTGACAGCCTTAAATATTAGGGTTACAAGAGATTATAAACTACTAATCAATCTCCACTCTTAATTAATCCACTTTTCATCAAGACTTGTAACTAATCATGGCCTTATAACTAATTAAAAGATCACATGCCTATCACATGATGACTAATATACTAAAACATCAATTTTAATTAAAATAACTAATTTAAAATAAAAGCTCATGTGCCAGTTTGGCAAGTCATTTTCTCCTTGGAAGACCAAACTGTTTCTCCACTTCTAGATCAACCAGCATGTCGTTCCAAATATTGTTGGCCATGAGAACTCCTTTTCTAATCTCTCGTTTCTGTTGAGGTTCAGCATCCATTCCTGCAAAGGTAGATAAAAAAAGTATCATTTTCTCTAGGAGGAAGTAAAGTCAACCAAACAATCCTAACCCAGTGACAATCACGGAGTGTGTGAAGTGTGGGTTCCTTCATGATCCTGCAAGGTTGGCAGAGAGGAGATTGGGAGATGTGTCTTGAAAACGTTCTTGATTCATCATGAGGCGCTTGTGGCCCATCAATGATCTAACTCGTTGTGGGCCTTTCCAGCACCACACCAATTTCCAGAGGGAGAACATGGCTGCCGGCAACTTGCAACAATGATCTTGTAAGCTTATTTAACAGAGAATTCCCTTTATCCCTTTGCCATCCCGCACAACTTGTCTTGTACCCCATGGTTGTAGAGAGGGATGCCAGGCACATCAAGAAATCTTTCTAGCTCCGACCACTTCCATGTTTGTCAAATATTTGAGCTCCAGCAAAATCACCTGCTCGCCGGATGGAAACGAAGAAGAACAGAAAGATGCTGGATAAGAGAAAGAAGGAGATGCTCGAGAAGAGGAAAAGAAAGACGCGGATGAAAATTTGATTAAAAGGTAAAAGTGGATTATAGAATCTTGGACACGAGTAACTACTCCTATTTATACTAAAATTAGATCTGATACAAAAGGAATTATACTGCTATAGTGCTATCATAGTCCAAGTGCTATAAGACGAAGACTACAACTAGCAACTAATAACATGAGAATTCTCATGATAGCATGTGACGACGATGAGGTGGATTCCAATAAAGTTCCATCATGTGACTGCATCTCAGCTACCATTTTGTGTAACATTTCTGGTTGAGGTGAGCTTACGGTCCTTGCCCTGTCATCCAAGAATATGTCCATAATAGAGCTTGTTCTCCATTGCCAATGCACCATTTAGCACCCACACTAGTTTGGTTCCATGCTTTCACTAGGCCATGCCACAATCAGGAGTCACCATTGTTCACACATAACCTCATTCCCATCTGTTGCTCCTCAAGACCTGCACCCATGAGCTTCTTGATTTGGTAAGGAAACCCCAACCTAGTTTGGCTAACATGGACAGATTTGTCTGTCTAGTATCTCGCAGTCCTAGACCACCACACTCCTTAGGTTAAGTGATAGTTTTCCAGCCCACTGCGTGAGTTTTACGTTGATCCGGCTTGTGTCCCCACAGGAAGCTTTGATTCCATTTGTCCAGAGATCTCCTTTTGTAAAAGCATTGTTTGCATAACGTGTGAGGGAATTGCCTGAATCACTAATTTGGCAGCATAGTACGCCCTGCAAAGGATAGCATGGAGGATGATCATCTCCTAGCGAAATTATGTACTCTACTAATAATATTAGGGTTGTTCACGGGTCGGGTCGGGTCGAGTTCGACCTGAACCAAAACCTGACCCAACTCGATCTAAAGTGATCGGGTCGGTTTGGGTCGGGTTTTAGAGAATTCGACCCATGAATCTGAACCAATCTAACCCGGCCTTGTCGAATCGGGTCGGTTGAGTACACGGTTCCCTTTTTTGCCAATCCCAAATGCTAGCCGTTTCAAACACTAGACAGCCAGTGTTTCCTTCCATAGTTCCATTACATATGTTATATGTACTTTCATTAAAATCTCCAACTCGAGGAATGTGATTCCGGTGTAAAGGATAATGATTAAGGAGCATTCTACCTATATAAGCACACAGGAAATAGGAAATAAACAGAAAGTATCAACAGTAGCCTCAATTCCGATCACATTTCCATGGTTTCTTACTTTCTTCCAATAACAATAGTAGTATTCCAAATAGTTTCCCCATGGTTCAATGGTTCACATCTCTCCATCAATAGGTTATGCAAATTCACACCATTTCTTCTCTCGAGTACAGTAAGCAAATGGTATCATCCATGCTTCCTGCATTTTAAGAAAGATGTATGTATATCAGAGTGCAGGAACTGCAACAAAGGATCCCAATCATTAAATATTTAAAGGAGTTTCCCATAAGAAAACAGCGAAATGTGTCATTGTCTTAAAAGAACATAAATATACAACAATCTATTATCAGACAACCATCAGAAAGAAGATAATAAGAAGTATAACTTGTTTCTTTTCTCTAACTGCTAGCATTGACAATGCAGAGAAAATGGAAAGCATTCTAAGAGATTTTCATAGATAATCAATGGTACCAATACCATGAAGGAAATTTGATACATCAGGATTCAGGATTATCAACATCTATTATGAATGACTAAAATAAAAATCAAAAGCAACTGAGAGCAATGGCCTAAAGATTTAAGAAATTTAGTAAAAGATCACCTGTAAACATAAAACATTGACACATGAAGAACTTGTAAACATTTAAAAAATTTAGTAAAATATCACCTGTACATAAAACATTGACACCGAAGAAACAAGGAGCATCAATCATGGGTTTCACCTTTTGCATGATTGCTTTCTTTGGTCCAATTTACTTCTAACAATGTACAAAGGTCACTACACGGTTGTGCCCGAAAGACTAGTGAAGGAGTCCTGAAGTGAGTATTGGGTGCAGCATCTTTCTCTTACAAGCTTATTGAAAACATGTTCAAAGATCAAACATGATTAGAAAGTTAGTTGAATCTTTCATAATATCATTAATTATGCCAAGTACATGCAAAAGGGCATTACAAAAATATACCTCCTTTCAAATTGTTGCTGAAAACAATAGTGATTGCCAAGTTATCATCCGCTGGTTCTAAAGCAAGAGCAGAATCCCAAAAGCATGATGTTCACATGAAGAGTAGTAGCAACACATAAAAAATTTTATATGATTTTACAATCAATAACAGTTTAGTTGGTGCCATAATAAGATAGAATAAGATATATATATATATATATATATATATATATAGTAGGATAAGATGTTAAAAAGAGTCTCCAATTCTCCATAATAAAAAAAAACTAAACTACTACTATGCTCTAAACTGTTACCACGACAACATTAAGATATTTCACACTATTGATTCAACTTCACAACTTCCAAGTGCTCCTTTTGTCTCTTCGTTCTTGACTTCTTTATATGGCAAACACATCTTCTTCAATTTTCATTGTATCCTATAGTAGTTAAGAAATGATAGAACAAATCAAGCAAGAAGACTTTGCCATCATCGGAATACATTGCACAACGATCAATTTTAACTAGAATAAATTTATAAAAGAGGAAATGCTTAAGCAAGAAGCAAGTACCAACATTTATAAAGGAGGAAATGCTTAGAATAGATAATCTGAAAATCTAGAAGCAAAAAAGTTTGAGTTGCTCCCAAATATGAAACTCTCAAAAGAAAGCTCTTTAATAGAAGAGTAACAACACATTAAACATAAGGTCATATAAATGTTGCTTCTCAAAAATTAAAACTTGAAATAGTGGTGAGAGTAGGGCTGAGCACGGGTCGGATCGACCCGAACCGGCCCGACCCGAAAAATCGTGTAAATAATCCGGCCCGAATGTAATTCGGGCCGGAACCGGGTCCAAATGCTAAAATATCCGACGAGTTCGGGTCAGGACCGGATTTGCCATCCCAATACCCGACCCGGACCCGACCTGAGTTATTTGTTCACTATATAACCCATTCCACCCTTTTTTTTCATTTTACTCTCTCACTTTCTCTCTCCCATCTCTCTCCCACTCTCTCTTCGTCTCTCGCCCTCTCCCTCTCTCACACGGGCTGCACGGCGATGGCGGCAACACAGCGATGACGACTCCGACCTCCCTCTCCTGACTCCCCCTCTATCTCTCTCTTCTCGGTCGCTAGGAGCGCCGCGATCAGGCACCTGGCGGCCGGATCGGCCGCCAGGCGGTCGGATCTGGGGCCTGGCCGCCGTTCCGGTCGCCTGGCGGCCGGATCTGGCGCTTGGCCGTTGATCCCGCTCGGATCGGCCCCAGGTGAGCCGATCCGGCCGCCCGGCGCCGGATCTGGCCACTGGGGTCGATCTATGACGTCCGCCATTTCACGTTTTTCGACGATTTCCGGTCGCAAACCCGGTAACATTCCCGGATTTTTGAGTTCGACCCGGAACCGGATCCAGCCGGGTTCGGGTCCGGTACCGGGTCGAAAATTTTTTGACCCGATATAATCTGGGTCGGGACCGGGTCCGCTTAGACCCGGACCCGAACCCGGGTTCGCTCAACCCTAGGTGAGAGCAAGCTCTAGTTATCATTTGACATTAGCAATTTTAAAAAAAAAATGAACCATATGAAAATGTGGAAGAAAAGTATATTCTCCAGTCTCCACATATCACCATAGGTAGATTAGACAGAGATTTCACACCAAGAGGAAAGTTAAAACAAAATTTTAGGAACTTATTATCAACATGACATGCAATAGTCACAAATTAAACATCTTACAAAATACAAATTAAACATCTAATTCTAATCCAGGCAATACAATTAAAATTAAAAACTAATTCTAATACAAATTAAGAAGAATATACATGATGCAAGAATCACATAGAAATAAAACTAAAAAAGAAAAGAAGAAGAATAAATTGGAAGTAGAAATAGACGTGGGAAGGGAGAGGGGTGAGGCTGCTGCCACTGTAAAGTTGACAAACTTCTAGTAGGAAAGAGAGGATAAATCATATAAATAATGCTGGAGGATGGGGGGCTGGAGAGAAGTCGTTCTCTTTCAGTTTCAACAAAGTTGAGTGCATCCTTTCTTCGATATTCAGGCAGTGAACCAGCAGAGTTGAGTGAACCAGGGCAATTTCTTCAACGGCGGTTGCAGCGCACGTTCACAAAGGGCAAGGGGAGGGTCGGGACTAGCAAAGACAGAGCGACTTCGCGGAGAGAGGGGGAAGGGAGGGAGCACGTTTCTCCTTGTCATTGACAATGCAAACTCTAAGACTCCGGTTGGATAGGGAGGTCGGAGGCACAGACCGAGGATATCCTTTTGACTTTTAGTGTCGTCTCACCGGTCTCGTCTCGCCGCCATCGGTATGGTTTGCGGTTTGCCCTACCTAACCTTCAACTGTGGTCTATGGATGTGAGTCATGGATTGTGGACGCTGACTCGCCGAGTAGTGAACCGTGGTCGTGGATACCGACGACTAATGGGTCGGTCCACGAGCCCATGTTGTGTCATCGGGTGAGCGGCTCAAGTCGGTTCATGTCAGGTTGGGAAAACCAGAACCCGTGCCCATCCCTTAAATGGTCGAGTATACTTCGGTTCGGCCCGAACATGGATCTAACTCGACCCAAAACTGTTCAGGTCGGGTAGGGTACTCGGATTCACCGGGTTGACCCGACCCGATGAACAACCTTAGCTAACAAGTATCTGAAAATATTCCTTGTGTACCCTACCATGGACGATAGGAACTCCCAAGTACCGGCCCATCATTTCTGCATGTGTAAAAGCACACTCCCATATAATATCACAATGAGCTCCCGTAGTAATAGATTTAGAAAAGAAAATAAAGGATTTTGATTTGCTGACTTTTTGTCCTCCTTCATGGTTGAAACGCTTCAAAACCTCAAAAATCACTCTCATTTGGCGTTGTGAAGCCTCAGCAAATAATAAAAGGTCGTCCGCGAAGAAAAGGTGTGAAATCAACAGTCCTCTTCTACCAGCCCGGATTGGCTTGCAATTACCTTCTTCCACTTCAGTCGCGATGAGGTGCACAAGCCTCTCAACATAGAGGACAAATAAGTATGGAGATAGTAGGTATCGTTGCCTAACCCCTCCCAAGTGTGAAGGGTTCAGTCGACACTCCGTTCCGTAGGACGCTCATCGATGGCATCGTTATACAAAACATAATTGACCTTCTTATATTGTACTGGAGGCCCATTGCCTCCAATGTGTCATCCACAAAGTTCAAATCCAGTCTATCATATGCCTTTTTAGGCTGATTTTAATGTACATGAAGCCTTGACGTCCCGTCATACGGCTCATGGTATGGATCAATTCTTGCGCGATAATAGTATTTTCTTGAATACACTTCCCAAGTACAAAACTAACTTGGGTTGGTGATATAAGCTCAGTCAATATCCCTTTTAGTCTATTCGCGATCAACTTGGTTACCAATTTATAGTTAACATTACATAAGCTAATAGGTTTGAAATTCATGAGAGCCTCCAGTTGTTCAGTCTTCGGGATAAGGACAAGATGTGCTGTGTTCATAGGAGCCACTGATTTGCCATCCTCGATGACCTCCTTCGTGAACTTGACAACTACCCCTTTAACCACTTGCCAGTTATGCTGATAAAAGATTACATGGAATCCGTCCAGACCTGGGGCCTTAAATGGGTTCATATCAAACATCACCTTATACACATCCTCTTTTGTGACCCTTCTACCAATTTTGTTCAATTTGGCTTCCTCTACCATTGGGAAGGTTCGCGGTAGAGGACGAGTATTTGTTCCTCCTTGAATAAGTTCTTGAAGTGGTTGACTACCAGTGCCTTAAGTTCCTCATTCTTGTTAATCCACCTCCCCTCTGCATTCTTTAGAGATCTAATTTGGATTCACTTCCTCTTGATGATCGTCGTTGTGTGGAAAAACTTAGTGTTTCTATCCTCTGAACAAACCCAATCACATCTTGATTTCTGGAACTAGTTTATTTCTTCTTGGCCAACGTTCTTTCTAATTCAAGTTGTAACACCCTCTCCAATTCAAGCAAGGAATTTTTGTGTTCTTGCTGCAGGGCTCGCTCGATGCCAACCAACATGTCTTGCAATTGTTGTTTCCTTCTCTCAATATGACCAAAGTTGGTTTTGTTCTGATGCGTAAAATCGCTAGCAAGTGCACTAGTCGCTCAAGTAATATAGTAAATAGGAGTAAGAGTGTCGAACCCACGAGGAATATTATTAATAAAATATCTGAATTTAACAAGAGAGAAGAAAAACATGGATTTTGGAAATAGGTTTTGTAAAAATAAAGAAAATAAGATAAATATAAGATAATGGTGTTGAAGTTAGGTCTTATGATGAAAATAGATCAGGATAAATATTTGAACCATAAAAGATATATTTTACCGTGATTTTTTATGCAACACCCTTAGTGGACGAAGTGACAGTGATGGAGCCATCTCAGAGGGGGCATTATTCTTGATCCACAGCATGCTCTACAGGACACATGTCAATGTTGGCGCGTTCCTCATTCGTCGTCTTCAACGCCGTACTACTCTTCGGAGCGGTAGCATCAGTATGGGCGCTCTTATCACGCCAATAGCTCAACATTTCAGACTGGACCTGGATGATCTTGAAGCTGTTCCAGGAGTTGCCCACCTCAATCGACGAACCATTCTAGTCATGGGCCTCGCCAAGACCAACAATGCAGGGGTTAAAGTTTTTATTTTTAAAGAGAGTAATTTGGAGGTGTCTTGCAGTGACCGAAACGCTTTTACACCAATTAATCCTGATAATTGGTTACTTTTTAGGTAGGTCATAGCTTCAGTAATCCCACCTGCATGATCATCTATCTCTGTCGGGCAGCCACACCAAGATCAAACCTTCTCCTGATTTGATTCTACTGATTATGTGGCAGCTCAACACTACTTTCAATAGCCTCAGGAATTCCAGGCTGCATCACCGGCAGCTTTCTAATATGTCACATCAGCCCATTCACCTTATATGCCGGTGCCTTCGCCGATTCAATCTCCTGCACATGAGAGCTCTTTTGATTCTTCATTTATATCGGCCACTCCTTATGAGGAACGCGATCCGATGGAAGTATCTACCCCTTTACAGGAACCTGGGCAGAATCACTATATAGCACCGGAGCTCACTTTTACTTCAGCCCCAGAGCAGACTAACTATCCACCTCCGCCACCTCAACCTGACTATGCTTCCATGCAAAACTTATGGGAATCCATGTATGATGAGCAATTTCAAGGCAATCTCGGCTACCACCCTCCATCGCCACCCTAGAGACAGTAAATCCGGTTGTGTGTTTTTCCTTTTTTATTTTTCTTTTCTTTATTTTTCCCTTTTTATTGAGTATGTATCACTTTTCCTTGTTGACTTAACACTGAGGATAGTGTTTGGTTCAAGTTTGGGGGACTTTGCATTTCATGCATTACATGTTTCTTTTTTTTTATTTGCTTATGTTTGCATGTATTTTTGAAAATTCAAAAAAAAATTGAAAAATTGAAAAATTTTCCAATTGTTTTTTAATTTTAATAGCAAAATAAAATCGCTAGTAAGTGCACTAGTCGCTCAAGTAATATAGTAAATAGGAGTAAGAGTGTCGAACCCACAAGAAATATTATTAATAAAATATCTAAATTTATAAATTAACAAGAGAGAAGAAAAACATGGATTTTGGAAATAGGTTTTGCAAAAATAAAGAAAATAAGATAAAGATAAGATAATGGTGTTGAAGTTAGGTCTTAGGATTAAAATAGATCAGGATAAATATTTGAACTATAAAAGATAAATTTAATTTTTAATGATGGATTAGAGTCCTCCTAAATTATTAACTTGACATGATTAAATTGCGGTCTCCACAAACTGGCGTCCCCTCAATCTAAGTATGCAAATTAAACTATCTTAATTTAATAAGAATTGAAGTCTCCACAAACTGACATCCCATCAAATCATATTAAAATTAAGACGCATTAAATTGGATTTCCTAGACTATTAATCACTCTACAAACTGGTATAGATTAACAGATCACACAAACTTGATTCTCCACACACTAGTTGTCAAATTTATGTCAATTATTAATTTCAAATAAAATCAATTGATTTAATTAATGAATTATGAAATCAAATAGTCCACAAATTGGTAATTACTCAACTCAAAAATCCAAATAATCAAATTAAAAGCATTAAGCACAATTAACTAATTGATCAGAAAAGATTAAAACAAATAATATAAGGTCCAAATAGTTTCCCTTCAATAATAATCTCTTAAAATAATAATCTTAAAAACATGGAGTTCATCCTAGAAATTCTGAAGAGATAATAACAAAATAACAATAATAATTGAAAGAATTACACCAAGAATAAAATAGGATCCTCAGATCTCGGCAGACATCGGGCAGCCTCTCGGACTTGATCAGAGTCGTGATCAACTTCCAGCCGTTGCACCTCTCTCCTCTTGGTCGAAGCCTGCAGAGCTCAAGACTCGCAGTGGAAGAAACCTAAAAGCACGAGTTGGGATGATGGCTTCCTCCTCTATTTATAGGGTGCGGACGGACTTCAATTTGATCACGATCATGAATATTGTACGGCCGAATTTAATTTCGTGAGATAAAACTACAACTCTATCCTCTTTGATGATAAAAGTTTTACGACCGATAAAACTTTAAACTTTTAAATCTCGGCCACGGATACAATTCTATCCGTTTTGCACCTGATAAACTATTGTTGATGATTCTCGACCAATAAACTTTGCTTAATGAATAAAGTTATCGGCCGCAAAGCTTAATTGTTGGTTAAGGATAAAACATCATGGTTTGATTTGCGGCCGATAAACTCAATGCATGATGTGTTTTGCGCCCCTAATCAAAGCTTCTCAATTTTATCGCCCAATGATACATCTTCATCTCCATTACGGTTGGACTTTTACGACCAATAATCTTGATTGGTGATGACGTTTTGCCCCCAAGATAAAGGTTCTTATTTGTATCTCGACCGATAAACCTTTTGTATCGGCCGATAAACATAAGCTGCGACTTGAACTCTTAGTTGTATCTCGGCCGATAATCTTCAGATAATCATATACTCGGCTTTTCCTACAAAATAATTAATAAATTTTAATTAATCCATCCATAATTAAAATATTCAGAGAATTAATAATTAAAATCAATAAATTCGGAATTATGACTAAAAGTGACTAAAAATGATGCATGTCATGATCAAATTACAGAAAAATTAATTAAAATAATAATCTAAAATATGTTGTATTTTGCATGCATCATGTTTCATATGATCACCTTATTTTTAAAATTACTTAGGCTTGTTTGAAGTTCACGGTCTTGCTCCCAAGATTCAGTTAGGAAATTATCAAATTGTGCATGTGCTCATGTACTTGAAAGGCCTTTGAAGATCTCTCTGCTCTCCAGCAGTGTCTAGGATTATCGGATGATGATTAGACTGAAACCTTGCTAGCACTCGAAGTTTTGCCTCATCAAATGTGATCCTCCAATCATCATTGCAAATCACTTTGTCCAACCGTTCATATATTCTTTCTCCTCCTCTATACTTGGGTCCTCTTCAGGTGAACTTGGGACCATGGCTCCCTATGTCTATTAACCTGCAGTCATCCATCATCCCCCTGAAAGGTGGTCATTGAAGAGAATCTGACTAGTGCACCCACCCACCCACCCCCTCCCTCCTCTTCTTTTCCTACGGTGATAGGATGGTGTTAAAGTCACCAATTGTTACCCATGAACTTTCCAGTCCCAAAATTTGTCCCACAACATCTTTCGCCCCTTCCTCTGAGCATAGATTTCGGACAGGAAGCACGACTAACCTTATGTCGCACAGTAGCCCTTGTTGGTGTCTATCATGGAGTTAACCATAACAACCAGATGCTATGCCTCTTGTAAATCCTCTGGCTTCAATTCTTTCTTGTTGAAATCCTCAAAATTTCTTGCAAACTTTGTCCGATTTTGCTCCATTTATTCTTGGTTCTACTAGGATTAATATATCTGGTTGGTGTCGCATGTCTAATTCCTTACTGTTAAGATAGAAGCTCCTACCTCTCGCACCCTTGCAATTCCAACACAACACATGCATTATAACAAGCTTATAGGAAATGAACGAGTTAACCCTAGGACCCTACTTTTGTCCTCTGCCACTAACACCTCGGCCTTTGTCGTCATGGATACCCCCCCCCCCCCCCCCCCCTTCACATTGGACCCTCCCCGCTACCTTCTGCTGCGGCGTCTAGCATCTCCTTGTCTTTGATGTTCAACATCCCCCTTGCTTCCAGTACCGCCTGGATCCGGATTAAGAGTCCCTATGAGTGAGGAAGCCGTTAGGTACTCTGCCGCCTCAGGGATGCTTGGTCCTGAATCGTCGTCTCCTTCCATGAAAGTCATTAGAGTCATAGGAAACTTCTTTCTTCTGACCGGTGTGGCAGTTCTCAAAGTACTCATTTCCCTCCACAACTAGTGGTCCCTCTTCGCTCCTTTCGACCAATATTCCCCTTCTTTTGTTCCATGTTGTCCTCTCCAACTATTACCATGGAATTCCTAGATGTGTCGTCTCTCAAAGTATCTATTTTATTTGGCTCAGCCTTTGTCACGTTCCCTACCTTAGACTTGCTGACCTGAGTGCCCAGCTCAATCCTCTTTAGCTACCCCCTATAATTGCCCGAGGACTCATGCAAATCTCTTCCCCAATGGGTGGTGCTAAATCATTTTCTTATTCTACTTCCCCTTCCAAGGCTTGGAACCATGATCCCAGTGTGGTACCTTGTCTGCGCCCCCGCCCAGAAGCCGCCCCCTGTTGCAATTCTAGGATGATGTCTTGGGGTCCTCGTTGTTCGTTGCACTACTGTCCAAGGCCCATAAGATCTCTCGAGCAGGTCAAAATCATTTGCTTTGTTCCCCATGGCATGTTTCGTACTGCCTTCATCATTTTCGGCCACCACCTTGTCACGCCCACCATCTTTCGATAGGGTCCCTCCAACACCATCTGCATGCCCTCTTGTAAAACTACTTTTACCAGACCCAGGACATGCTTCACTTCAATGCAATGTTATTAGGGCCGGACCGGTCCGACCGTCGACCGACCACTGACACGATCTGCTATAAAATCGGACCCATAGTTGAACCGGTCAAGAATCGGTCAAAATCGGCTAAAACCGATCAAAATTGGGAAAAATCGAGTTGAACCGCGGTTCTTGGGCCAATTAATTTTTTTATTATCACTTTTGTTAAGAAATAATTTTATAAATTTTATTATAATAAATATAAAAAATATTAAAAAATGGACTTTCTCCATAAAGTAACACATTAGTCCACTAGTGTCCTCCTTTGTTTATAGTTGTCCCCTTACTCATATGTTGCTAGTATTATGAATGTGGGACTATGTGTATACACCTTGTTTGCTCTTTTTTTCTTCATTTAGGCACTATTTGGCACGTAAAAAAGTAGAGTATTTAGTAGCGAATAGCGTTTTGTTAGAGTAAAAACGCTATTACAAACGTTTGGTAAAAGCTTTTTCTCAGTAGCGTTTAGATGTTTGAACACAAAACGATATAAGCTACTCCTACTAGCTTATAGAGTATAGATGTAGCGTTTTCATATTTTCTTCCTATTATACTCTCATTTTTAAAGTAAAAAATTATTTACTTATTAAACATCATATATTATTTTTATTTTATATATCACATCTTTAATTTTACTTACAATCCAAATAAGTTTTTTTATTTTGAATTAATAAATATTTTATATTAAATAAGATTTTTAAAAGTATTAATATTCAAAATAATTATTTTAAATTAAATTATATGAATATGATGTATATAAAAATGATCACAAGTTATATGTTATGTCTATTTTCGTCATTTTATACTATACGCTAATTTAACCGCTATGTTTACTAAATAGATTTTATTGGATTTATAAATAAATCGCTATCCGTTAGCCTCTAATAGCTAACCGCTATTCTCTAGTTAAATCGCTATCCTCTAATCGAACCGTTATTCTCTAATCAAACCGCTAGCTTTGCCAAACTGAGCCTTAGTCTAGAATTTACTAAGCTTTGAACTTTAACTTATAGATTATTATTTTATTCAAAATTTTAATATCATAAACGTATATTATAATATAAGTTAATTATATATATATAATATTTGTTATATTAGATAAATTAGTTAGAAATGAATGGTGCAAACTATAACATACTTAATATATGTATAATATACAATAAAACTATAACATACTTAATATAGTATAGTATTATATATAAAAATATATATACACAAATTTAAAATGTCTTTAATTTAATATTTAATAGGTTCAAATTTAATAAATCACTAATTATACTATATATTTATCTATAGAATAAATAGTCTTTTCATAATATATTGGAAAAAATATTTATAAAAAATTTAAGGAATAGAAAATTTATATATAATAATGAGATTCAATAAGATTTTCATTTATTAAGTGTGTAATAATTTTAACATCAAATCTTAAATTTAAAATTTAAAATTTATGATTGTTATTTTTTGTATAATTACATTTTGTTATAGGTATATATTCAAAATATAATAGCTTAATTTAATATACCATATTAAATATAATATTTTATTACTATCCGGTTCGACCGACCGGTCCGATCGGTTCGACCTGAAATGGACACCTATTCGGGTCGTTGTCTGGTTCGATCCTAACAACATTGCTTCGGTAGCCATAGATCCCGCAAAGAAAGCACACCATTTGAATCCCGTCATACCCAATCTTATACGTCTGTCGTCAGATCTGGATCCAGGATCTCAAGAGTGTAGACAAATCGAGCCAAGGTGATTGCCGATTTGCTTCAAGAGTTCTTCATCATAATACTCCATCGGAAGCACTGGGATTCTGACCCACACTGCCATCCTTTTAATTCTTGCCTCCTCCGAGTTGAAATCCGGTGTCCATTAGCGGATAGTGAGGTAGTGCCCGAGCACTGTCCATGGTCCTCCTTTGAGTGCAAAGTTTCTATCTTCCTTTGAGTCGAATCGAACAATGAAGAAATCATTTTCGAGGCTGAATATCTTCATTGGTGCCTTCGGCTTCTACAGTTATTCCAGACGTTTCAGTGGGGTCATGTAGCCAACACAGCATTCCAGAAGACTTTGATGTCACTTTGGAGGTTGATGATCGTCCCGCAACAAGGACTGGTAGAGATAGGGGAATGGAGGGGTTCAGAGACTTCATAAACAAACATGGTTGATTACTCGACACCAAACTATAGATACACTTGGCGAAGTACAACATTCCAAATGTTTTCGCTGGATAGATTCTTTGGTTCAGTTGAATTACTAGAGGCCTCCACTAGTTGGTGCGAAGATCTTAGAAAGGTCGTTCTCAAACCACACTCAGATACAATGGCAATCGAATGATGATGGCGAATTTGGGAAACACTTCAAGTTTGAGAAAACCTGGTTAATGGAAGAATGATTTAAGAAAATGGTGACAGACCAATGGTATAGGGTTCCATCATCAAGTTCGACGACTAAAACTCTATATGAAAGACTCAATAAACTACGAGAATGCCTCTGGGAGTATAAGAAGCAGCTGAAGACTAACAGGGAAAGCAAGAGAGTGATTGCATTAGCTAGCATTTTAGAGTTGGACCAACTTGAGGACAATAGAGACTTGATGGCTTTGGAAATAGATATTCGGAAAATATTTCAAGAGGGCATTGCTTTAGAGGACCGCAAAGCGGAAATCTAGTGGCACCAAAGATCTAGATAGCTTTGGCTTCAAGAAGGAGGTCCAACACAAAAATTTTTCGAGGAGGAGCAGCCGAAGACGGTCAAACTATATTAACAAAACCGATGTTGGAGAAAATGAGGTCTCAAGTAGAGATAATGTGGGATCAGACATTGCAAAATACTTTTGTGATTTTACTCGTAGGAGATCTCCTGGTGACAGGCTCTGGGAGGGAAGCAACATACCACAGCTGCCCAATTGCTGAGACCTTTTATTGAAGAGGAAGTTACCCAAGCTTTGCGAGATATTAATAGTGAAGGATCATCGAGACTAGAGCTTTCCAATCTTTGTCTTTCGCGAATTTTAAACAATTGTGGGTTATGATGTTATGACTGCAATTCGGGAATTTGCTAAATCAAATTCTTGGTTTGAGAGGCTTAACAGGTTTTTCCTCTTTCTACTCCCAAAAAAGACTTATGCAGAACGGGTGAAAGACTTTCAACCTATCGTGCTATCTAATGTTATTTTCTGCTAGTGGTGAGAGTCCTTGCAAATCGATTGAGCAAAGTTCTAAGTCTTCTAATACATCCTATCCAATCTGCCTTCATATATCCATCGGATGGACACTACAAGAAAATAGGCTATTACAGACGGTCCAAACCGTCTGTAAATTGGCCAGAACTGTCGGAAATGACATTTTCCGATGGATCTTTCGACGGATATCGTCCATGCGAAAATGAGGCATCGCAAACTATTTGCGACGGTTAATTCTAAACTGTCGATATCTTCGACGGTCCAGCTAGCGGGCGCGGCCGTCGAACATTGAGAATCGATGTCTAGAACCGATGATATTATCGGCAGTTCAAGTCGTCATTGAGTATCGACGGCTAGAACCGTCGATATTATCGACGGTTCAAGCCGTTGATACATATCGACGGGTAGAACCGTCGATATTATTGTCGTCGTGCGCGGAGGGCGGCCGGATTTGGCCGCCGCGCGGAGGGCGGCTAGGTCTGGCCACCGCGCGCGGAGGGCGGTTGGATCTGGCCACCGCGCACGGAGGGCGGCCGAATCTGGGAGGGCGGAGAGAGCACGAAGGGTGGGGATCAGAGCCTACCTGCACCGGAGATTGCAAACGCGGTGGCGAGCTGACGGCAGACGAGAGCTTCAGGCGGCGATGGGCGAGAGCTTCAGGCGGCGGACAAGAGCTTCAGGCAGCGAGGGAAGGCAATGCAGGTGCCGGAGGTCGCCGCCGGACGAAATGTAGAAGAGGTGCCGGTGCAGGCGTTCGACTGTAGGAGAGAGGGATCGAAATGGAGAAAGTGACAGTGGGGTCGGGTATTTATATAGCCAATTTCTGATGGTCATAACCGTCGAAAAGTATGTAAATATAATATAATATTAATTAGAATTAAGATGGTCAAACCCGCTGGATGAACCATCGAAACATTCGACGGTTCTCCAAATCGTCAAAACTTTCGACGATTTTAGCCGTTGAAATATATAATAATATATGTCAACTGAAGAGAATTATATAAATTATAAATTTCCATTTTCGACGGTCAACACCGTCGAAAACAATTAAAGTAGAATATTTTAATTAATTAAAATTAGTTAACATTCCGACGAGTCTGACCGCCGAAATATCGATGGTTCCGTGAAAGGTCGCAACTTTCGACAGTCGGAACCGTCGAAAAATAAAATAATAATACCCAACCAACGTTAAAATATTTCGACGGCTAAGACCGCTGGAAGTTTCGACGGATAGGTGAACCGTCAAAACTTTTGACGGTCAGAATCGTCGAAAAACCAGTATGGAAACTGATCAGTCGGTTTTAACATCATCGACGCTTACGATCATCGAAATTTTCGACGAAAAGTTTTGACGAATTTTGAACCGTCGAAAGTTTAGACGGCTAGACCCGTCGAAAAATATCCGACGATAATTTCAACGATTTATTCGATCCGCCGAAAACTCCGTCGGTATTTCAGACGGATTTCTGCCCATCGAAAACAAACTGTCGGAAATCAAGCTTTTTCTTGTAGTGTTTGGAGTGAAATTTGCAAACCCTTAAAGGGAGGACTGGGTGTTCGACTATGAATAATGTGTTACCTTCAAAATGGGTTGTTCGATTGATGGGACAAGTAAATGATATTTGGCTATCGGTGATGAAGATATTATGGGAGCACACTATCTTGGGAAAGGATGCATTATCATTTTGGATAAGTATCATATCTGTCATACTACGCATACAACAATTTTTTGGAGCAACACTTGGAGAAAAAGGGACTTTCATTTCTGGGAGGATCCGTGGCCAGTAGGAGAATCTCTTTGTGTCAGTTTTCCAAGACTTTATGCTCTAGCAAAATATCGACATGCAGTGGCTGCAACTTATTGGGAAGACAATTTATTATCTTCAGGTATTTGGACCCCACACTTTGTGGCTTCCCTCTCTGGTAGCAGATTCGAGGATTTTTCTCCTCCTTTTTGGAGTGTCTAGAGGGTTATCACATAAATAACTCTAGATAAGATGCATTGGGTATGGATGGCGAGTTAATATGGAAACTGAAAGTTTCTCTACGTATTAAAATATTTGCGTGGCTCCTCAGAAGACGATGACTGCCAACACAATGTTATAGGCAAAGATGGACCCAAGATGCATGTACCTGATGTGTTTTCTGTGACCTAGAGGAGGATATCGAGCATCCATTTTTTGAATGTGTTGTGGCAAGGGAGGTATGACAATCATCAAGCTGCTTATACTCGTCAACAACTTTTTGAAAATCATTTAGAGGTGAAAGCGGTTCAAGAACTAATCAATATTATGTATTCAGGCGTCGATGTACAATGTCAATGTCATTGGCTTTTTATGATCCATATGGTGCCAACGAAAATGGGGGTGAACGATATTATGTCTAGATGCTTGACGAGAGACTCGGACATCTTGATATAACATTGTTATATTAATAAATATGGATGAATGCACATGTCTCATCCTCTCCTACTTTCAAAAAAAAAAAAATTCCCTCGATATATTAATGTTTGACTGTTGTTGTGATAGTTCTTGATTTAAAGAAGCCAGGCTATCTATTAATTAACAAAGGAAGCCTGAAATGTCTGGATACAGATTGGACTGTCGGTATAGTGAAAAAGAGTCGTAGAATTCACTTCCAAGAGCAAAAGGATAAATCTAAAGTCATGTTGCAAAAAGTTCAGAAGAATCAGTTCCAAGTGCTTCGTAAATAATATTTTGAGACTTTTTTAGTACAAAATTATTGCATGAGCAAGATGATGAAACAGATTGTTGCAATTTATAATAAAGCGACAGAACAAGTCATATTAGTTGTCGGTTAATGGTACCATCAGAATCTGCAGGGAAGGGTTAGTGGGGACTTAAATTATTTGACAGCAATCCTTCAATCCATCTCCATGTGGCGAAACTTAATCCTGCCGTGAGCTGTTATTTTCTCAATCATGCATGTATCTTGGACATGAGCTTTGTAGCATGATGATTGGTGAAGCCTACTCCTGTCGCAATTTGTTTCACTATTCTGATCGGTGTTCATCGTTTGGCGTTCATCAACCCAAAACCAATGGCGAATTTCTCATTGCCCATAGGAAAAGAAAAAGCAGTCTAATTGTCTTCTCCGAAGATATCTAGCAAGAATTCTCTCACTTCCGGGACATCCAGCATTCAGGAAGTTTCGATTTGATAAGCATATCATCTATAAACGAGTATACTGGCTTAGCCTGTGGGCGGGATTGATCCCCCACAAGAAACTTATGAGAGACACCATCGAGTTAACCAGGATATATTTATCTCACCTCCAAATACATTCTCTTTCTAACATATTTATCTAGCAACATTCCATGGACTAGATTAGACTTTGAGTGCATATATGTCAATAGTATATGACAGCAAATAATAATATGCTTACGTTCCAAGTTGTTAACGACTAATATTTTTTCCCGTCTCTACGTGAGACACGTATCAAGGGACAGAAATAAAACACAGAAGGATCCGAGAAGTGGGACATCGCAGAGGAATATTATGCATGCTCTTGTTTGATTCATAGTCTAAACATGAAGCTGTAATATAATATCTAGATTAATTTTTTGTTCCCATTTATCGCAACTTTTTTTAACGATTTTTCGGATTCTTCGAGTTCTTGTGCTCCAATCCCGGTCTTTCTTCCTCCAATTCTCCACCTTGTGAATCTCGCCGGCGTCGTTCGTCATTTCACATGTCACGACTACGAAGGAAAATTTTACAACAAATTTATTTACGTAAACATTATCTATATATATTAAAGTTGTACATCACATGAGGAGCATCTGAATTCACAATTTAGCCATGGAATAGACAAAGTTTGGAGACTATTCATGCTTACGAAATTGCAACCGACCCAGTTTTATTTTTTTTTGAAAAAAACTATTCCGATATAGTGTTTGAAGTGTTTGAATATGGAATATGAGAATCATAAAATAAAATATAGCTTATTTTAAAATTCAATGTTAACTTGAAAATGATTTCTTATAAGAAAAAGCATTTTAAAAATATAATAGAAAATTTTAGTCAAGATACAAGATAACAACTAATATTAAATTAATCTTTTTTAGAACAACCATATTACATGTAATAAATAAAATATCAAATATTTATTGTTTGTAAAATTATGTACATTATAGAACTAATTTATCAATTAATTCATAAAATTTTATAATATAACTTGCAACATCAACGTCGTTGAACTTAAGCTTGCGGTTGCTCAGAGCTGTCAAAGGATTACATGCAACCGCCCCACTACGAAAGATTGCGGAATACCAAGTTTGTTGGGTCAAAGTTTAATGACATATAAAATTATATTTTGATGAAACAAATCTCAAAAGATTAAAGTTAAAATGTTCAAAAAGTTTAAAGAAAAAGAGATAACTTTATACACGAATTTTGATTATATAATTGACTATGATATAATTATATTTTGGATGAATGATACGCATCAAAGTTGTAGAGAATTCTATTAGCTTTTCATAGACTCCAAGATCATCTAATTTGAATATCTGTGCAGAAAGTTATTATCAAAACAGTGCAGATGTACGATTGATCGGCCTCACAGTCAAATGAACAGTAACGGTCAAATTTGAATGAAAAATTTGTGGAACAAATTTTGGGTGAATTTTTCACACACTGAAGACTATAAAAGTAATATCAAAGTCAAAGACAAATGCACACATTCACTCATTGAAGAAAAACTTCAAGTTATCAAAGAAAAATTATTTCTTGAAGTTTTCATTTCATAGATTTCTCTCTTCTATTCTTATGATCATAGAATTATAAAAGAGAGAAACACTTTTGTTCAAAAATTGAGAGAGCTCCTGTATAAAAGAGGTTCAAAATTTTACCTCTTGAGCGAGAGAAATAGATTAGCTTCATTAGAGGAGAGGTGTGACTTACCTCTCAAAGCGGAGAAAAGGCAGTGGTGTAAAGGGCTTTCTTCCTTGTCCCATTTGGAAGGAATTAGTGGAATCTTCGACGTTCTCGAGGTCGAGAAGTCGGAACGGGGACGTAGGCCAAGGTGTGGCTGAATCTCGTCAATAATCACCGTGTCCTTGTGTTTAATTTTCTCTCTCTCTCTCCCTCTAATATTGAATTTATGATCTGAATTGTAAAGAATTTAAGAATCGATTTTAAGTTTTCGCGACGATTTTTGTGAAATCAATATTTTCGATTAAACACCAATTCACCCCCCTCTTAGTGCCCTTTGGGATCCTACAAAGTTATCTATCCCCATGGCATAATCTTGTAAGGTCATTCATAATTCATTCTTATAAATGATCAAATTACCCGTAGAGCATTAGTCTTTTAAATTTTCACTTTTGTATTTAAACTTAGCAGAGTTCAACAATGACAATCTTGTAATATTCGTGACAAGTAAAATTATACCCTCAGGGACTGTTATCCACATCACATGTCGCCAACCCAACTCCCTTACTCATACCTCCTCAAGTTCATATGTATTTTGTATTCCTACATAATGCAAGCAAGCTCCCTAATTTTAGTGCTTGTGCCTTGAGCATGGGGTGATAACCTACATCGTTGATCCTTCTCGGTGCTCCCTGATTCTCCGTATGATTATACGGATGTCAAGTGCTCAAGTGTATGCATTGGTGCCTCAACGTAATAGTACCACAAACTCGTTGACACTTACGTCATGTCTGTAATTGAAATATTATAAGAATGACTCTCGGTCAGTCGTCTCGACTATAATACTTCCACTACATACTTAAAATAGGCTTGACTAAGTACCCATTCACCTAGTCGTGACATGAAGTCTTGTATTTGAGAATGCCTCCATGACAAGTGGTAATAGAGAATTTCATTCTGCTCAGATTCATGTGACGATGACCTGCTCGTATCGCCGCAATGTGCTCTAGCGTGTCAAAAATGCTTCTGCTTGCAAAATCTCCCCATTAGTGCCATAATCCCTAATCGTGGACATCAACGATGAATGTTTAACAAGCTTCATCGTCACACACCCAATCGTACCCCGCTACAAGTTCATCGTGTGCTCGTGTCGCGCCAAGAAACTCCCATTATGCACTATCACGAGGGATCGATCATCTGCCTAATCGATACTGGCATGCCTTGTTCACACAAATGAATCACCACTCCACATGTACAATCATGCATCCTAAAATGTCATGTTGCGTCAAGAAAAGCATCATCACGCCTAGCCATGGTGGTCTTGCGTCGCTCAAATCGGTAGGTCATATTACATGTCCAACCGTGTAATTTAAAGTATTCGTGTCACATTCAGAAGACTATAGTCATGCCTAGATATGACAACATGCAACACTACTCAATATTTCGTTACGACGCATCACATGCCCAGTCATGCAACGTGAAGCGTCAAATCGCTCAATGAGAAAAGTTTGCTCAATGTCAAGCATTAAGGTTCAACGTCTCTTTTGTATGCCGCCAACCATTATGTCATGTCAAGATGACTTCCGTAAATGGAGCAAAGCATCGATCTCTTGCAAACACTATGGGATGAGCTGTCAATTTCCTCTCGTAAATGATGTAATATCACCCGTCGAAAACTAGAACGAGCCTGCTACATACAACACAAATCGATGCTTTAAATTTGGTAAATGGTATGGGCATCAGATATTTGGTGATCTTTCGTGATCTTTTGGCATGCTGCCGCAAGTGTTTTGCCGCCAATTAAAGGAAGGTCTGCTTTTCCTCTCAGCAATTCTTTGAGCAATCAAAGCGGCCTCCAAACTTGAAGTCCAAGACTCAAAAGACAAGTCATTGATGTTGTCTTTTTGAATGGAGATGAAAATGAAGTCGTAAGCTCTTGTCATGAGTTCTCCAACATCGGTCTACTTGTCATCAAGCGGAGCATCTTCATGAGTATCCTCGTAGATCCGTGAAAACCCAGAATGTCTACTCTTCCATGAGAGTTATCCACCCGATGGACAAGTATGTCAAAGATACACGATCTTTATCAACAAGTACAACAACATCACTTTATTTGAACTCATCGGATGGACGAGTGTCAAAGGTGCATCATCTTCACCGACGAGCACAATGACATCGACCCGTTCATACCCAAAAATGTTGTTGATGCTTCAAGAGAAGTCCTAGGATCGAAACAAGAGGCATCCCAGTAAACTCTGCGACAATTAAGCCTATCAAAAGAGGATCAAGTCATGTCCAAAACGTGAGAAGACTCTTATTGCACCCCCAGGGATTCGAATTAGACAAGTTCCAAGGTGTCCAATCAAAGAACTCAAACCGTGTGGAATCCAAATGACCATCAAGGGTGAGGTAGTCATGTGTTCTACATTCGATGAATGGATGACTCCATATCGCAATCATTTACAACATGAAGACATCGAGTCAAGTCATACATACCAAATGACTAAACTCTCATCATTCTCTTGTCACGATCCTGAGGCAACTCTTGTATGAGCTATTCACGAAATCATACAGGAGTTGTTCTTCCCTAACAAGCCAAATCACAGAGTTGGCACCATGCAAGTAAAAGGCTAAAGTAAATAAAAATTGATACACCGATAGTTGTTTGATGAAGTTCACTCACATTGTGGACTCTGTTGGCACTACACAAGTGATGACCTCAGATTAGATGAAGAATCGTAAGAGAAGTAGGCCTGAGGAAGGAGTCTTCTGCAAGTGTCGAAATGACATGGACATTTTTGTTGTTGTGTGTTTCTAATGAAATAGAAGTCAAAGTAAAAAATGTAGACTCCAACTGACAAGCGAAGCCCGAAGAAGTTCAGACAATGGCATTGAGAGTTGGTGGTGGAGAATGTCACTGGGTGTTTTTTCATGATATGATGCGCAAAGTCTCGCGGCGCCAAGACCGTTCAACTTAAGCTTGAGAAGTACCAAGTTATCCACCTTTGTAGTATGATCTTGTAAGGATATCCTTATGAATACCAAGTTATTCATAGAGCATTAGACTTTTACATTTGCACTTCTTTATTTAGACCTAATAAAGTTAGAATGATAATCTTGTAATATTGGGAACATGTAAAACTACGCCCCCGAAGATTGTTCTCCGCGTCACATGTCGTCAACCCAACTCTCTTACTTGTAGTATATTAAGGAGGAGTTCACTAGTATCTCCCTAAACTCATATGTATTTTGTGTTCCTACATCAGCTCAAGCAAGTTTTCTAATTTTAGTGTATGTGCCTTAAAGTGTGGGTTGACAATTCACAATGTTGATCTTTCTCGATGCCTCGTGATTCTTTCGGATGGCCATGTCAAGCGCTCAAGCGTAAGTATTAATGTCTCAATGCGCTAGTGCGATGGTCCCATGATGACTCGAACACTCTCATCGTGTCCGTGATTGAAAGCATATAAGAACGACTTTCAGTAAGTTGTTTTGACCATAATATTTTCGCTGCATACCTAGAATAGACTTGATTAGGTGTCACTTTGCCTAATTGCCGCATGAGGCCCTGTGTTCGACCCATAACATGTACACGTTTTTTTTCCTTCCGCAATTGTATCAAAATCTTTCTTAACTTGATAAAAAAAATTAATCATGAGTTAGGAGAAAAGGAATAAATGTTAAATTGGAAATAAAACATTATCATAAAAAATTATTATGATAAAAAATATATTTCCAAAAAATAACAAATGTTTTTAGAAAACCAATAATATAATAAATAATCTCAAATTAATCTTGTCAATAAAATATAAAATACATAATAAATAAAATACTGAATATGTATTATTTTATAAAATTATTAGTTCAAAATAATAAGTTAACATTTTTTAATAATAGATTAGGAGTTAATTAAAAGTTTAACATTATGATTGAATTAAAAAATAAAAATGAAAAATGAAATTCAAAATAAATTAATAAGATAAATAAGGAAAAAGTAATCTAAAAAACTTCTTATCATCCTATCTTTAAACTCTCTGATATCCTGTCTCTTTCCAACAATCAAGCCCGATCAGATCACTGATATTGTCGGCATTCCGACGTGACAAAACTATTTAGATTCTAATTTTGAAATATAGAGGAGAGAGATTTTAATCTTAAATGTTAACTAATTTACCATCTATCGACATTGTGAAACATTCTGTAAAAAGAATAATAAATAAATGTCATCATATCATATGCCATACAACTGTAGATGAATCAAACGCACAATACATTTAATGCTACCTATAAATTGTCGTGAACGTGGCACAGCTCCTCTTTTTCCAAAGTTCTTAGTACGTCCTCCTCTGACAAATGCGTCATGTACAATCTTCTGCATTTCCTCGTTCAAAATTATGTTGCGCAAAAGAAAATAAAGACACAAGAAAAGTGTTAAGATTTATGTATAAGAAATATTAAGCATCCAACGAATGCACGAGAGCTTTAAGAAAAAATAAAAAAAATACAAATCAAATTATTTTCTTTTTGAACTTTTAGAATGTTTACGTAGACATTACATATGATAAGAATTAAAGATGGATTGGAATTTTATATTAATCTCTTAAAATTAGAACACTTATTTTATAATAAAAAAATAAATTAATTTTGATCACGTACAAAATATGTTATATAATTTTGATTGAGGACGGAGTACACATCGACGAACGTCCGAGAATTTTAAGATACACATAATTTTATTATATGAAAAAGAGAATTGTAAATTAGATTTTTTTTTGTTCAAACTCCTAATAAATTTATATAAGCAATATAAGAATTAAAACTGATTGAGATTCTGTATTAATTTTTTAAAATTAGGAAATTTTTTTTGTAATAAAAAAATAAATCAATTTCAATCGTATACAAAATATGCTATATAATTTTGATCGCGGGATCAGCAAGAGAGATCCCTCCTTAACCTCTTGTAAACTCATAAATTTAATAGCGAGACTTCGTAGTGAGAGAACGTTTTTTACTTTAATCGTCTTAGAAATATTCAATTAGGATAAAATTCAAGGCATTATTTTAAAAAATTAACATTGAAAATAAATAGAAAATGAGGGTTTGCATGGACTACGAAATTAATGCGCAAAAGGACTTCTTGCAGCTTCGTACTCCATGTTCTTTTTGTTTTGTTTAGGGCCTGTTTGGAAGCATTGGAAAATCGAAAAAATGGTAAAAAATCATAGTTTCTCTTCCTATCTCAGTGAATATTACAAAGCACCATTTGGATGTCAATTTTATTGGTTTTAAAAGCATAGTTTATAGTCCAAAATGGCGTAAAAAAATTAGGAGGTCACACCAACGTATTTTTTCCTATGGGCGGCTTGTGAGAGTGACAAGAGAAAGAAACGTGCGCAAAAAGGAAAAGAAGTTGGGATCCAAACACTTTTGATTGAATTTTCTTTTGAATAATTTTAACCTGTAGTATCACACTTTTTGAAATGTGGGATAGTTTGCCTTAAACTTATTTGAAACTATCATTGAATAGCTGTGTAAATCAAGAATATTTTTTTTGGAGATCCATTTATTATTGAGTTAAAATAATTCCGATGTATTAATGATAGAGTTTAAATTTTTATTAGTTTTCAAAAACTAATCGACTAGATAAAAAATTAAGTTTCATGTTTGGATGAAAAATATAATGATGAGAATTTTAAAAATTGATTTGATAGATAATTTTTAATAAGAGTTTGAATAAAAGTAAGAACTAAAAAAATTATTTTTATGATATAAAAAATATTAATTTAATTTATATTATAATTTATTATTATTTAATATAATATAAAAAATAGCTTAATAAATAATATTAATAATAAATATTAATTAATAATGTTTTACTATACTATAATACTAATTAAAGTATAATAATTAATAAAAATTATTATTGAATTAAATAATTTAGTTTATAAGATGAATACTAATGTATTAATAAATAAATAATTATATATATATATTAAAAATAATTAAAAGGAAATGAGAAAGAAAAATAAAAGAAAATAAGCAAAAGAAAATATCATTCTTGCTTCCAACGTGATAGTTTCGATCAACACCATCTTTTTTTATGTGTTTAATAGAACGACACAGATTTTGGAAAAGTTCTGAGGTCAAACACACCGTTAAATCTAGTAACATAAAAAAATTTAATAAGAATTTTATACGTTAAATAAAATGAAGTCGAGATGTTTTTGTGGTAGAAAAAAGAACAATCCTCTTTACATCTTGGATCTGTCTCCCTAACAAAAAAAAAGTTAGATACCATTTAAATTCGAAATATCATCATTCAATCCGGTTAGATTTCAAATCTTTTGCCACTTTTGTGTTGACTGTGGGCTTCCCTCCGACCTTTTTCTTTACCAGTCGGAGGCGCTTCCCACTTTAATGCATGCAACAACGCTGCACAGAACCAGATACCGACCTACATGGTCAACTCAACAGAGAGACTCTTCGTCTCCTCATCTATTAACTATTAAGTATTAACCCCCTCACCCACCACCTTCGTCACTTTTAATACCAACGCACGCCCACTCAATGTGTGTGTGTGTTCATCTCGTTCTCTCCCACCTCGCACCCCATTCTCGCTCACTGCAGCAAGCCTTCTTCATCATCCTCAAGTCGAAGTTTGTATATCCACATATTATATTAACGCAGGAGCTGAAGAGATCATGATCCCCATGGTTGTGCTGAAAATTGCAGGGCATTGGCTCTTCACATGCTACAAGGCTGCGAAAAGGCTCGGCGCACACGGTTTCATCAGGAGGAGCTCTTCCAAGTTGCACCATCTTCCTGATCACCCTCTGCAGCACACCTATGGAGATAAAACTTGCAGCTGCTCTTTGGGGGGGACGAAGGTGCAGAGCTTGGTGTGCGACTTTCATGGCGTCCTTCTGAGGTCGCCCTCCCTGTTTCCTTACTTTATGCTGGTGGCCTTTGAAGGTGGAAGCCCCCTCAGAGCTCTCCTTTTGCTCCTGTCATGCCCGGTCCTCTGGATTTTGGGCAACAACAGCGAGATGAGCCTGAAGGTCATGGCCTTCGTCGCCTTCTGTGGGCTCAGGACGAAGGACGTGGACCTTGTCGCCAGGGCAGTGCTCCCAAAGTTCTACTTGGAGGACCTCCATCTCCAAGCCTACGAGCTGCTTGCTTCCGCGGGACACAGAACCGTCATCACCAGTATGCCGAGAGTCATGGTGGAGGGCTTCCTTAGAGAGTACATGGCCGTGGATCAAGTGATGGGTGCTGAGCTCAAGGTGGTGAGAGGTTGCTACTTCACCGGGATCACCCATGAATCAACCCTGGCTTCCAAGGTGAAATCTCTGGGAGATCTCTGCGAGGAGACCGGCAAGTTTGATGTCGCCGTCGTCAGCTCCTCCAACTCCCATGACCATCCCTTCTTCCTCTCCCACTCTCAGGTTTGTCTCCTTGCGTACACTTTAATACCTTATCAACATAATTATCCGAGAAATCTTATTCTCTTGACGAGTACATCGAGAAAAAATGGTTCTTTACACTTCCATTTGGAGTTCTTCATTCATTAGCTCTTCAATTTTATAAATATTATGGCCCGCAGATGCCAAAACTCAGAAATAAAATATGTCTGCATGTATGTCTCCCACCGAAAGAAGAAAACTATCAGCACATGATGCATGATAAGAAGCATATTTATTGAGAGAAGGAAACACCACAATTTTCACCTGCGAACCAAGTTACTGAGGAGTAATATTATAAAAATGCATGTGCTTCATGAACATTGAAAAAACAGAAACAATGCTTATGAGTTATATGGCATGCATAATTCCATGCTTCACCAGTCACACTTAGCATTCCTAATGAGCTTTGATGGTTTCAGGATGCGTACGTCGTTGAGAGGAGCGACAGCTCGGTGATGCCTAGGGACAGGTACCCAAAGCCATTAATATTCCATGACGGAAGGTTGGCCTTCCTCCCCACACCGACGGCTACCCTCGCTCTCTTCGTTTGGCTACCGATGGGGTTGCTCATGGCCACCTTTCGCATTCTACTGGGCCTCCTCCCTTACAAGTTCTCCCTTTGCATCGCCGCACTCACCGGCATCCGGATCAGAGCAGGAGGCCTTGCCAACGCCAACACTAGGAACCAGGAGGGCGTGCTCTACGTTTGCACTCATCGGACCCTCGTGGACCCGGTCATGCTGAGCGCCGTCCTGCGCCGCTCCGTCCCGGCCGTCACGTACAGCCTCAGCCGCGTGTCCGAGCTGATCTCGCCCATCAGGACGCTGCGACTGTCGCGGGACCGCGCGCGCGACGCCGAGACCATGCAACGGCAGCTGCGCCGGGGCGACCTCGCGGTTTGCCCCGAGGGGACGACTTGCCGCGAACCGTACCTCTTGAGGTTCAGCTCCCTGTTCGCGGAGCTGTCGGACGAGCTGATCCCGGTGGCCCTCGAAGCAAAGATGAGCATGCTGTACGCCACGACGGCCAGCGGCCACAAATGGCTCGACCCGATGACGTTCTTTGCAGACCCGACGCCGGAGTACAGAGTGGAGATACTGAGGAAGGTGCCGGGGAACTTGACCTGCGCCGGCGGGTCGAGCGCGACGGACGTCGCCAACCGAATACAGAGGCAGCTGGCCGACGCGCTCGGGTTCCAGCCAACCACGCTCACTCGCCGGGACAAATATGTTACGTTGGCCGGGAACGACGGGATCGTTAGGTGAAAGCACGAGGGGCATTCGAACTAGAAAGCACGATCGGCCGTCTTCCTCTGAAACTTGCAGTCTTGTTTTCTCTTTCCTTTTGTTAAAGCTACTAAATATATCTTTACCGAGAAAAGAGTTATGTACAACAGTATTATTTTGTATTTCAGTCTTTGTTTCACATGTACGGATAGACATCACTTCAATTCACTTCTGTTAGAAATTAGATTTTATGGGCAAAGAGATTTGGAAGCTCAGAGTTAGCTGATCTGCAGAATAGGAGATTATAATACTGCCACTGTTGAACATTTCATGCATGATTAGTTGATTACTACTTCAAACGTGGCTCCTGGAATTCGTCTGATGTCCAGATGTTCCGTGCAGCTGTGCTGCTGCCAGTTTGAGCATTTGCAGTGATGGCAGGCAAATCGCTGCCAGTAGTTAACTCACATTTTGCATACATAAATCGCCTGCGCATCAGCTGTCGTAGTTCTGTTCTGCGTCAGCCGTTGAATTGGACGTCATATCTGCCGGTTCAGTTTTGTTGTGTTCTTCAGTGTCATTTGCCTTGTCCTCGTCCTGCACTTACTGCACGATGTCCTATTGACCTGCTAGGGAATTCTACGAGTTTTTGTGTGGAAGTCCTAAGACATGCTTGGAGAAAAGCCATAAGAATTAGAGGCTGGAAACTCCAAGTTGCCGTATCTTGCATTCAGACACCAACAGAGACGTAGTAGTTTCCTATCGAAATGAACATAAAGAGAAATCATTTATAGCAGTTTTCTTGCTTGGCCATTTTCATCTAATAGTAGAATTCAAAGGGCATTCAGTCAATAGAGATAAAAAGAAGGTTCTGTAACATTCAGAAACTAATTTCAGTTGTACTTAAGACTTGATGTCTATACATGCAGCTCCCACCACTCCGGATGGTAAAAAGCTACAGCGGAACCTGCTAGTCTTCACCAGAATGAAAACTATGTTAAACAGGCTCAAACTCGCACCCCAAAACAAAATTCTCTCCGGTGCTAGCTAATGGAGGAAGCTCCAATATTGTTAAAGATATAGAACGTAGGTTGGACACTTCATTGAAATTGCCATTAATAGCTTAATGGCAGTGGAACTAAAATTCAAGTGAACCTTTTGAAGACCCAGAACAGCTGCTAGATGTTGCATATGAAGTGCCACTTGAACCATCAACCGGAGCTTGATTTAAACGTTCGAGCACCAGAGATCTTCGCTTTAGCAACTTCAGTGAGTAGGTAGACGCCTCTAGCACCAATGGAACCTGAACAAATATAAGAAAGTATGAGAAAGCAGAAATAAGGGGAAAAATTCTATGTTTGTGCACTCAAAAAATACATGGCCAAACACAAGAAAAAAGAGTTTTCTGGTAGAAACCATGATCCTTAAATAAGCAACTTTAATGCATTTATGTCAAAAGAATTTATACTAATATAAACTTTCCAATTTCAATTTGCATAAATATCAAGTGGTCTTAAAAGAATCAAATAATAGCCCGGTACCTTGACGGGCAAATTTCAACAATAACCCTGATATTTACCACTTTTTTCAACTCGACCTCAAACTTTAGTTTATAATGAGAGTATTCTCCAAGTATATTAGTTTTTTTTTTTTGAGAAGATAAAGGATGTGAGCCAGTTCCTCGCATCCATTTTTTATTCATTATAAAAACTTGTATCTATTACAAAAATATCTTATAATCTCGCCCACTCACTAACCAAGTTTCTAGATGCTATTACAATGTTATCAACATAACACTTTCTCACTTTTCTCCCTTGAAAATGCAATCATTCCACTGTCGCCATATTGCCCATAAAATCGCAATTGTCCTGATTCGTTGTCTTTTTTATAAATATACGTGTAAATTGTTGTCATGCCCGCCTTGTCTAAATGATCGCCAGAACATTATCAAAGAGCTCACATCCTTTTGTAATAGTTGTCTATAAATATCCTTTTGTCCTGCAATAACTCATTTAGGTGGTCCAATGTGTGAAGGGCTTGCAGCCTCGCTGACCATCAATGAAGGGGACAGCGAGATTCAAGGGTATTCATCGCCGTCGAAGCAAAGGATGGATGAATGCAGTTTTTTGTTTGTTGCTAATGACTTTTTCTTTTTTTTTTCTTTACATTATTTTATTGTTTCTTGCTCTCTGGGAGAACACATGGAAAGAGGAAATGGATAGGTGGTGCCCACATAGCATGCGCAACCAGCAAACAAGCTGTCCAGGACAAAAAGTCCTATAGTGAAATAAGTTAATAGTTGGAGGACAGTCTAGTTACAAACTAAAATTTGAGGCCCAAGTTGAAAAAACGGTAAGAGTTTGAGTCATTGTTGAAATTTACATGTACCACTTTTTTTAGGAGAATTTACATGTACCATGACTAGCATAAATTTTTTTTCTTATATTTAAAATTCCTATAAATGTGTATTCTCTTGGCTGCTTGTCTAAAATAAGTTTCTTCACATTGCTAAATCAGACCAAGTACAAGGAGAAACAGTAGCTTTATAAATTTGATAAAGTATTAAATAGAAGAAGTGGGTAGATGAATGGCCATAATGGGAAGTTTAAGAAGAAACAATGCAAGCAATATCAAATTCATATCACCTGAGTATTAATTTGAGCAATCTTATGGACATGCAGAAATCCAAGCATGTCTTGATAACCCGTAAGGAGTTTTGCTAAGTTCTTATCTTCATCTGTTGCAAAAATAGTTTGAAATTAGATGTCAAAGTCAACTGTGTGTTTTTTAGGCTAAATATGAGGTAACCAAGTGCAAAAAAGAAAAATCAAAGTGTACCTGGTACAGCTTTAACAGAAAGTAGGGTATCTGCCAAGTGTTGCCATCTCTTCAAGAATGATGGTGGAAGAAGCGATGATGGAAAAGTTATCACAGCAACTGCATTAGAAGATCTTATCATTGCTCTCAGAGATCTGATAACAGAAACCATGTCCCAGCCCTACAATAGATTATTAATTTAAACAAATGGATTTACCGTTATAACAAGCAATACATTCTCTAAACTACTCTATTATTCTACAAATATATGTTCAATCTTATTGACAATAATTAAGGAGGATAAATACCCTTTCAGAGAATCTACGTTGTGGAGAACAGAGTGATTGGATAGCAATGCGACCAACACCAAAGTTACCTCCATTATTTCTGGACATAAAACAGATATCAAAACAAGGTTTCAAAAACAAGCAGCAAAATATGGCGATTGAACAGAAAATCTCATGTGTGCTACAGCAAAGTGAAACGTCCTTTTATTTATGGGCAACTAAATTGTATTTGAATATTGATCACACAAATATAAACACACGGATTTATGGCATAAATTGTTCCAACTAGGGAAAGCGAAAAAATTAATAGCTTCTAGCACACCTTGAAAGATTTGATAAAAAGGTGAAGCAACGATCTTGGAGAATTTGAAGATCTGGTGTCTCTTGAAAGCTTATGCAGTCAACGTAGTGTGGATTAAGAAATTGCCTTTCAAGAGGTTTACGCAAATCAAAGTCATTGCTGAAGTCCTGCTTGACGTCTGAAAATATCGTGTATCAATCATTGGCCTGTTATGGTTTGGCATGTATTTTTATTCAATCGTTTAGAATGGATTATACAAATTAATCAAGTTAAAGGCCTCCATGAAAGTTAGAGGACAGTAGATCATCAGTAAAGCATTATTTGGTTTCAGTTTAAGATTGTATGTGTGCTATAGATTGTGCAAGTTTCTTCGATAAAAACGTCAAATAGAATATTTTATTTTGCTAGTCAATAGTTACAAGAGCATCCAATTAATTCACTAGGTTCTTGTATCACCAAGCAAAACATTTACATAGAAATTTTGCATTATTTACATGCATCATCATGAATGTAAACCAAAGACCCTTAGCATTCCCCTCAAGCTTCCCTCAAAAAAAAAAAAAAAATTCCCCTCAAGCTTTAATGGGAAAAGGAGGATTTTTGAAGTGATACAATCAAAAGGCCAAGGATCTAATACCAAAGATGAAGTTGACCAAGACTATCAAATGATAAAGTAGGATTTATGGCTTCAATTGTCCCTTTAAATGGCCTTTCTATTTTGTAGATCAAGATCAATGCACCAATTGTGCACCAGCGCCAACAATGTATGAAGAAAACAATGTCAAACAACTGAAGATTTTTCGTTAGAGAGGAACAACTAAATAATTACGAAAACTAAAGGTTTTTTAAGAGATTACCTCTGGGTTGTTCTTGAGCATGCTGCTCTCCAAAATACTTCTTGTATTGCCAAGCAATACGCAAATTCTTCTCCTGCACCATCATCAAAGATCATCCACCAACAACCAAACTAAAAGAGAGCAAACAGAAGCCAAGAATAAACTAACGACCTGTTCTTTCTGACCAGAATCAACGCCGGAAGACATACGCAGCTTCTCATCCTTCGATAACGAAGTGAAGGAGGATAGGGGAGAAGGCAGAGTGCCGAGGAACGCCCTAGGCTCCTTCAAAGGACTGGCAAAAAAAACGGGCTGTCGGTGGACGACGCCCTGGGACATGAAGTTGCGGAGCAGCAGCAGGTGGTGTGGCGCGTCTTCATCCTCCATTATCATCACCAACGACCCCAGAGCAAATCCTCCGCCCAGAATCTCTACGAAAGTGGCAGCGGCGAATCGCCAAGCGATGCAACAACATGAATAAGAACTCCAAACGGGCAAACCATGGGACTCCGAAGAGCGAAGAAAGGAGGGGAAAGAGGAGAGTACTGTCGAGGTCTGGAATGCCGGAGGAGACGAAGGAGACGCCGTTGGCCCCGAGCTTGATTCCGGGATTAAGAGGTGGCGTGGGCGATGCAGCCGGCGCGGACGATGTGGCGCGAGAGAAGCTGCGGGATGTGGTGGCCATGGTCGCTCGCTTTCGGCTCGCCTGGGGAGTCCACGCCGAGTCAGACGACTTTCGCCAATGTGTACGGTCTTTTTAGCCGACCGGAAGGCGGCGCCGGCGATTCACGGTTGAGGTCGAACCGTCGTCGGGGAGTAGACCCTAAACCCTCGAGGCCAACACCGGGTCCGCACATGAGAACCTGAACTGAACCAGAGCCATCTGGTATTCAATCGGTGTCTAAAATATACCACGGAGAGAAAAATCTTCATAACATAGATTGCAGGAAATAGTGGGTCAAAAATAATCTGACAAAAGGGAAAAAAAAGAAAAATTCAGGTAAATCGAATTTGTTGGAAAAAAAATTGAATTTAACATAGATAGCCGACCGAGACTGAAATGATTTGGCATTAGGTTATTGAGCATCTTCTGTAAAGTTGTCATATCAAATATTGTAAAGTTGATTGACTAAGTTATAGTGTGTTGTGCATCTTCTGTTCCCAAAGCAAATTTGTCATATATCTAGCACATAAAACTCTACATGATTGTATGATCCCAATAATTTAGACTCCATTGGGTCGAGTCGGACCAAACCTAATTCGATCCAAATCATTTCAATCATCAGAAATATTTAAACCCGACTTGATTCACTCGATGATCCAAGAGAGTTTTTTACATCATTTAAATTCTTTTAAAAAATATAAAAATTGAAGTATTTTAATATAGTATGTTTTTATATTAAATATATAAATAAAAAAGTTAAAAATTAATGATTGGATAACTTGACTATCGTCCCGAGTCAAATTGGATCGGATGTGATCCTAAAAAATATTTCAGCCCAACCTAACTTGACCCGTGAACCCCTAAATTCACTAGTACTTGGATGGATATTTATACTACCAATTCAAACTATCTCTTCGGACCGTCCACGATTTTAAATTTTGAAGACTTTTGAGTTTGTATTTTTATTTACTTATAAGAAAAATATAATGAGAATTAGGTAAATGATTTAGTATCGCACTAATCCTTTTCGACACTAGGTACATTAATCAATAAAGAGAAGATGATCTAAGTTAACCAATCGCGATATACGCTCGTGATCTCTCGAGTTTGAGCCCCGAGCAATACCAACTTTGCAAGACCATTTACACTTGCACTTACCTTTCTTAGAACATGTAAGAACTAAATCGCTCATCCATTCAATCTTTATGATAAGGTGCTGTTTGGCAAAATGGAAAAAATTCCACCGAATGAAAATTTTCCTAAGGAAGGCTTCCTTAGTTTTTATTCCATAGGGTTAAATCCATTCCATTAGTTTGGATACGGGATTAATTAAAACTTGACTTTTTTCCAATACTATTTAAATAATTATTTATTGTTATTATAAACAATGTGTTCATACCAAAAATTATATATATATATATATATACTTATATCAGTATTTTCGTAATCTCATTAAATATTTTAATTTTTTATATTAAATAATATTTTTTGTTATATTAAATAATAATAATTTGATCGATTTAAAATTTGAAACATGACCATTAAATTTATTAATTATTTTTTTTACAAAACATAATTTTAACCTCATTTTTTTACCGTTGAAAAGCAAACTTCTTTTGTTTAAATTTTGAACCGTTGAACTCTAATGATAAAAAAAATGAAAAACCTTTATAAAGTCCCCACCCCCTCCCCCCACCTTACACATTATATTCATCCTTCAAAGTACTACATCTCATTTATCCCTAGTTTTCTTCCTTCTACAGTAGTGAGTTTTTCTATTTTCAAATCTATAGATATGCTCTTATATCGAAGATGAAGAATGCAAGAAGAAGATGAAGAGTGTCATCCTACCTATGGTCCAAGAGGTACAAGTACATAAGAAAGCGATTCATACTTCTATTTTAATTGGGCAAGCATATGTGAAAGAAGTTTTAGAAGGACATGAGAAACGTTGTAAAAGAGCTTTCTGTATGGATATTTATATTTTTCATTTGCTTGTTCAATGTTTGAAAGAAAATAACTACTTCGAGATACAAGGCTGTTACAGTGGAAGAGCAATTAGCGATGTTTGTTGGCTCGTAATGCTGGCAATCGTGCAGTGCAAGAACGATTTCAGCATAGTGGAGAGATCGTTCATCATCATTTTAGAAATGTACTAGAAGCGATTGTGCAACTGTCCCAAAATTTTATAATTCCCCCCTCAACAATAGCTACTCCTTTAAAAATTAAAAATAGTGGAAATTTTTTTCCATATTTTGAGGTACGCATATTTATTACCTTTTTTCCAAGATTTTAATATTATATGAATATTAATTTTTTTTCCAAATAATAGGATTGCATTGGCGCAATTGACGGTACTCATGTTCCGATAATCATTGCGCAATATTTACAAGATCCTTATCATAATCGCAATGGTACTTTATCTCAAAATGTGATGGTCGCATGTGATTTTGATCTTCGCTTTGTATATGTAAGAGTTGGATGGGAAGGCTCTGCTTCAGATGCTAAAGTTCTACAAAACTCATTGGATCAAGGATTTTTTGTTCCTCCGGGCAAGTACTATTTAGTGGATGCAAGCTATGCAAATACTCCAAGTTTTATTGCACCCTATAGAGGAGTACGATATCATTTACAAGAACAAGGACGCACTGAAAAAAAACTGAAGGACTATAAAGAGTTATTCAATCTTCGACATGCTTCGCTTCGAAATCATATTGAATGCATTATTGGTATATTAAAAATGCATTTTCCAATTCTCAAAGTGGCAACATTTCACCCAATCGATTCTTAAACTGATATAGTTATTGCCTCATGCGTACTTCACAACTTCATTAGAATGCATAATGGAGATACAAGATGGTTAAATAATAATGTAGTCGATATTGACCCGAGTGAAGTTGTAGATGTGCCAGATGGTGATGATGAATATGTTGGAGATGTTGAGCATATGAATAATTAACGTAGCCTAGGTGCAATGATGTGAGAGCGTATTGCTAAAGCAATGTGGAAAGACTATTACCGATATGAAAGAAATAGGAGCACCATATAATATGATGTTAGTTTCGTTAGTTTCATTTACCTGTATTTTTTTTTCTCATATATGTTATTTGTCGCATGTACTTCAATCTATTAAATTTAATCAAATTCGTACTACCTTTTCTTAAAGATACAAACTTTAACAAAGCACAATATCAAAATACATATTTGTCCACAAATATATAAAATACAAACTTTAACAAAGCACAACATCAAAATACATATCACTTGTCTACAAATATATAAAATACAAACTTTAACAAAGCACAACATCAAAGTACATATCACTTATCCAAATATTATCCATGGAATTTAGCAAATTACGTAAAGTATGATCACACATCTCGGAAAAAAACTACAAACCACATTTGATAATCATCATTTTAATCCATTCCTTTCTTTGTTCTTCTTTAAGTGCTAAAAATACCTCACGGTTATTTGTCTCATTGAATATCTCAATCACCCTAAACAAGTCACTCGTATCAAATCCTTCCATTTCATTGAAAGCATTTATGCACTTGGTTATAGAGTATTCTTCGGATGGTGGAATTCTTTCTCTCCATAACGGCGAAGAATTGTTGAGCTTCTTCCCGACGAAATTCAAGATATTCATCTTGAAAGTACTTTTTAGATTTTCTAGATGAACCTTGATCAGAAGCCTGAGAAGAACTTGGTCGTTTCATGGATGGATTAGCTTGTCCTTGTGGTATGGAGTAGGTTCCACAATATGTTGAGTTTCTTCAATTTGAGATGGCACTTGGCTGCAAAATAGATCAGGTTCATCAACATTATGCTTTCCAACAGTTTCTTCCCATTCTCCGAAGAAATCTCCGGGAGCCGAAATTGATGGCATTGGTGATTGTGGTAATGGCTATGCAGATGGATCTGACGCTGAAGTAATTCCTCTTGCACGTGAACGATTTCCTTCTACGAATTTACCTACAAAAAAATATTATCAAAATACAATGATATAAAAAAATTATCCTAATGCAAAATAATACTCACATACCATTATATAAATCATGAAGTGCAACAAAATGCGGAAACGATTGCTCGTACCACTTTTTTGCATTAGGTAATCTCTGCATATTTAATACACTTCAATCAGAGTACGCATTTAAAACTTTTGACAAAAGATATTTTGAGAAGAGTTGAAAAAATACCTCTAAGATTGGTTGCCAAACATCGTCAGGAGCTTTGACCATATTATTTTCATAATCCCAGCCAAAGCCACTCAATTCGGTCAAGTACTTGACAATTTTATATTGTTTTTTAAGATCTTGTTCAAGATCTTTAATTTGTCTTACATGAAAATGATCTAGTGGATATCTTTCATTCATATCATGCAAGATCTTGTTCAATGCCTCTTAAATCCAACCATTTTGTGCTCTATATTTTGGAGTATTATAATCACATAAGAGTTTCATAAAATAACTTTTTTTTTCATCTCATTCCAGCAAGCCCTAATACATTCGTTTTTTTATCAACTTTATAATGAAAAAATAAAGAAGAAAAGAAAAAAAAATCAAATTTTTATCCAAAGAAAATAATTAGTTCAAGTGAGTCAAAGAGCTGAATTGAAAAGTAATTGACAGCACACTACAACCATCAATTGGTCACGAGCTGCTGTCTTCTTGTGCTGTGACACAGATAATGAAGAACCAAACAAGTAATTGGCAGCAAGCCAATTTGTAGTGGATTACTTATGATACAAAATAATTCCACACAATGCCATATAAAAACACAAAATAAAACAAACGGAGAGCAATGCCGATGTATGGATAGTTCGCATGGTGTGTAATTCTTTGGTAAGTTCACCTGTCATCTTATGCAGTCATGATCTTGGTTTGGGAATTCTGTTGAACAGGTGCTAGGCTATCTAGATGAAGGATAATGATCAAAAGAACACAACGTGAGCATGTGTGGAAAAAAAACAAAAAACATATCTACCTTTGCCAGTTTCATAGCATGAGGGATGGGGTTTTTTCTACCATGAAACCTAATGAGATTCTCTAAACTAAAATAAAAAGACAAAATTACAGATCGAACCCCAAAACAGAAGTAAAGCATAGAACTAGAAGTGCAATCTACCTTGTTGATGAGGAACAACTACAGTAGGATTTCTTGAAGTCATCTCTAGTATTCCTTCTTCACACTGGCCCTTTCCTTTCCCCTCCTCGGAGTTGTTCTGTGCTCTGTCAAAAGAGGGAACTGACTTTCTCTTCGTGGAAAAGTGCGCGAGAGATGAAAGGACGAGAGGAAATAAAACGGCGGCCCAACCTAATTTTTTTCCACCGTATGATGCCCTCTTTCTGAGGGATATGACCCATTATTTTAGTATGCAAACAACAAAAACGAAAACATTCCCATCCCAAATTTTTAAACAACGAAATGAGCTAATTCCAGTGGAAGAAACTACATCCAAACAGGCCCTAAGTCTTCTTGAAGGCCGTTGAAGATGGAATAATTGATCATGCAAGGATTGTGGAGGAGATTGATAGCTTCTAACGAAAAACATTTCTTTAGAATTCTATGGAGTCCTTGCTTTATAGCCATTGACAATGCCTCTAGGCTTGTCATTGCACTAAGGGGTTAGTTTGTCTCCCATTTATTTGTCCTAGGATTAGGTCAATTGACCTAACAATATTCTTTTTTTTTTGTTCCAACAAGAACACTAATTTCTTAGGTCCATGTAGGACATAAGAGGCTTTCACTTTTGTTTTGTTTACAGCATGATGATGGCGGGATGCATAGCACCAAAAATATGATATGTGGGTAAAATAGTGAGGACAAGTCGTTGCTCGTCTTGTTGTTTGTGTACCAAACATTCGTATTAATGGATCATGAGAGAGCCCCTCCTCGAGTGCATCTCTAGTGACAACACCCACTTTATTTGGCTTAGCTTCAAAGCATGTCCAACATCGCATTTAATCTAACTTTTTTCAAGGTGTTTCCACAATGTATGAGGACCTTAGCGGACTATAGCTTCTCTTTCCAAAGATGGGCTAGCTCAAACGAAGAGAAAACTCAAATTCAATGTGGATGATGGTTGAATATAGAAGATTGGAAGCTTTTCGATCTGAGGCTTGCTCTCCATTTGGAGTTATTGGCATTGCGCAAAGTGATGTCCTATTTGTCCTATAGGCTCGTTTGGCAAAAAAATCAAAGTATTGATGATATAATGTTGACCTACTATTGATGAAGTACTACTCAATGCAGACTTTGATGACTCACTGATAGCTTACTTTTTTCTGATGATGTACTGCTCAGTGCAGTCTTTGATTATTACATTTCAATAATTTTGTATGTCGTGCATTGATTTTTTATAATTTATATAGTTATTTCATGGGTCAATGGTCTATGATATTTTGATTATTATTCCTACATGTCATATCGATCTAAAGTGGATAACTTCATTTAATTAATTAATTCAGTAGAAATGATATCTATGTCTTGATGGGGAAAACACAAGCAATCACAATTAAAATTCATCCTAATAGTAATAAGGGTTTAATTCAGGTGCTCCCAACTTAAGTTGGGAGCATTCTGCTCCTAAGATTTTGAGCGTTGGATTGATTACTAATGACTTAGATCGCACACGTATTTACACCCATCCGATTCATCAACAACTCAGATATGTGTTTCTTTTTTCCATTTTTTTTCCCATAAACCCTAACGAGCGCCTCTACTTTGTTCATTTTGCCTCTGCCCTTCTCTCTCCTCGTCACTTTTCTACAAGCCCTCGCTGCCGCCCGACGTCGTCGACCTTCGCTATTCGTGCCATCGCCGTCGCCGCTGCCGCCGCCCACTCGCCTGCTAGACATTGTACCTCCCTCGTCAACACCCTCGTTCGACGCTCGCTCCTTCGTCGACCTTCGCGCCGACCTCCACCGCGACCCCCGCCAACCTCCACTGCGAATCCTGCCGACCTCCGCGACGACCAGATCTGTGCGTGAGGGGCCAGATCCAACCATCGTCGACCTCCGGGACCCCCCGACCTCCGTGACCCCATCGAACTCCGTCGCCAACCTCTGCGCCCCCCGTGACCACCGGCACATGCCGACCCCCCGCTACCATGCACCGCTGCCGTGGGGCGACCCCTGTCGCGACCACCACCGCCCACTCGCCTCGGACGATGTACCTCCCTTGCTTGATGCCCGCTCCCTCGCCGACCCCTGACCTTCGCTTCGATCTTGCTTTGATCTCGCCCTCGACGCCTGCCAACACTCGACCTCCTCGGCTTCCATCACTGGCGCTTGACCTCGCTCACTACCGCTGCGACTGCACGCCATCGCCGCCCGAGAAGATCGCGACCTCCTTTTGAGTCGCCCCCGCTGCTGCGATCACACGTCGCCATCGCTGCTACTGCGATCGCATGCCACCGCCGCCACTACTGTGACCACATGCCGCGCCGCTACTATGACCACATGCCGCCACCGTCGCTGCCGCCGCTACTGTGACCACTCACCGCCGCTACCCGAAGTTCTCATGCTCTTGTGGAGACCAAGCGCACCATGAATGTAATGGATGAATGTAATGGAGATTAGTAAAATTTGTAATTCAAATTAGACGAATTTTACTTGTACAATTTTGATCACATTGGTTTATCAAATTTGACGTTCTACCAATTTTTCTCCAATTTCATGTCATATATTAGAGTAGCTCCAATTTCATGTCGTATATCGTGGCAAGGGTTTTCTAATCTGTGTTAAGTGTGTGATCTGAGCAGCCATGTCTGGCTGGGTGAGCATCGAATCATGAAGGCGAACTCCTTTTCTTTTGTGAGAAAATTGACTCCGCACGATTTGTTCTTTGCTTTGGCTCTCCAACTCAAATTGGTTCGACAATCCAATCTCAACACGACAACAAGAGTGAAAATTTGAACTTTAAAGTAGACTTCATTACAACAACTTTATATCGTATACCATATGACAATAATCATCCTAAAAAAATAAAAAAATTACAAATGACTTAAAAATGAATTAACAATTAATTACAACAAAAAATAAAAAAATATAAATGACTTAAACATTGATTAACAATTAATTACAGCGGCGAGGTCGGCCGCAAAGGGGTTGGCGTCCGTGCGACGTCGGCAGGGGTGCGGTAGGGGTCGGCGCACAGTGGTGGTGCGGGGTCCACGGTCATACGAGGTCAACGGGGGTGCGGCAGGGGTTGGCACGTGTCGGTGGTGCCAGGTCGGTGTGCGGCGGGGGTCGGTGCGTGGCGGTGGTGCGGGGTCACGGCGGGGTCGACGAGTGCCGGTGGTTGCCGGGGTCACTGAGGTCGGCGACGGAGCTCGATGGAGTCGCAGAGGTCGTCGTGGAGGTCAACGGGGGTCCCGGAGGTCGGCGACAATTAGATCTAGCCTCTCACACGTAGATCTGGTCGGCGGGGGGTCGCGGAAAGGGTTGTCGTGCGGCGGGTGTGCAGGGTCGTGGCGAGGTCGGCGAGCGCTGGTGGTCGTCGGGGTCGCAGAGGTCAGCGACGGAGCTCGATGGGGTCGTGGAGGTCATCGCAGAGGTCGGCGGGGGTTCGCGGCAGGGGTCGCCGCGTGATGGTGGTGCAGGGTCGCAGCGGGATCGGCGAGTGCCAATTGTCGCGGGGGTCGCGGGGGTTAGGGGACAGAGCTCGATGGGGTGGCGGAGGTTAGGGGGTCCCGAAGGTCAGCGACAGTTGGATATGCCCCCTCGTGCGCAGATCTGGTCGGCGCAGAGGTCGACAGGGGTTCATGGCGGAGGTCAATGGGGGTCGACGCGCAAGTCACGACGAAGGTCGACGGGGGTCAACGAGGGAGCAAGCGTCAGACGAGGGCGCCGACGAGGAAGGTACAGCGTCTGAGGTGAGTGGGCGGCGGCATGCACGGATCACAAAGGTCGGCGACATCAGGCGGCAGCATGGAGAGAGAAGGGCAAATGCAAAATTAGCAAAAAAGAGGTGCTCGTTAGGGTTTATGGGAAAATATGGAAAAAAAACACATATCCGAGCCTTCGATCGTGAATCAGACGGGTGTAAATACACGCGCAATCTAAACCCTTGGTGATCAATCAAACGCTCGAAATCTTAGGAGCAGGATGCTATGAACTAGGGGTGTTCACGAGTCGGATTTGATCGGACCCGGCCAACGTTGGCTGAATTGGGTTGGGTCGGTTCCCCTGGATTTTGGGGCTACGACCTGAACCGACCCGACCCGGGCCGGGCGGGGTCGGTTCGGGTGGTCGGGCACCCTTTTTTTAAATTTTTTGTTTATTTTTTTAATATAAAAAGTATTTATTATTTTATTTTATTTTTAAATACCAAAAATATTGTTTTAAATATCTATATACTTTTATACATTTAAAATAATTTATTTCATTTTTTTATATTTTAAATGATATAAAATTGTAAATTTAACTAAAAAATATTTAAAAAAGAAAAAACCGGGTCTATCGGATCGGGTCGGGTCAACTCGAGTTGAAAAATCTCAACCCGAACCCGACCCTCGGGTCGGATCGGGTCGAATTTCCGAATTCACCGGATCGACCCGACCGGGTGAACACCCTTACTCTCAACTCAAGTTGGGAGCATCTTGCTCCTTAAATCCGGCCCGGCCATTTCCTCAACAATGGCTGAAATGTTTTCAACGATCTCTGCCGTCCAATTCAAGATCAACCATTGAGATTATGTCAGTTTTTTTACATTTTTTTTCTAATAACCTTACGCACAACGACATCTCGAACCTAACAATTTTCGATATCCTCTCTCCTCTTCGTCTCCCTGCCTCTGTCCGCTCTCTCGTCGTCCCACGACATCGAATGTCGATGTCATCGAGATCCCCCACACTCTCGTCGTCCACTCTCTCACCGAGATCAGCGGCCTCCGTCGCCCGCTCTCTCGTCGAGATCGCCTGCAGCTGATGCGCGATCCGGCCACCCATTCGAGCATGCCGATCTCCGGCCAGATCTCGCGCAGATCTGCGTCCCCCGGTGAGATCTCACTGATCTCCGGCCAGATCTTCTTCCCCCGGCAAGATCTGCGTGTTCTCCGACCAGATTTGCGCGACCTCCGAGCATCGCCGCCGACCCGGTTCCGTGTTCGCCGGCCCCCCTTTGCGCTTTGCCGCTCTCTCGCCCGTCGCCGAGCTCGCGCCCCGCCGCCGCCGCTCTCTTGCCCCGTCACCGCCAAGCCCGCCCTCCGCCGCCTAGCTCGTGCCCCGCCGCCTCCGTCTCTCCTCCTGCTGCTCTCTCGCCCCACCGTCGCCGCTCAGACCAACCAACCGGGTGGTATACCTGCGTAGTCGGCGGAGGCGAAGGTTGTAAGCGGTGACGGCGAAGGTTGTAAGCGGTGACGGCGAGTGGTCGTGCGGGGGGTGAGATCGGAGCAGGTTCGGTTGCGGGCAACCTCGACGGCAGAGCGAGTGGGGGGAGGGGCGAGGGCGAGATCGGAGCTGGTTCGGTTGACGACGGATGAGAGAGCGGCCATCGGTGGCAGCGGACGAGCTCGGCGAGAGAGCGGCCGTCGTCGGCGGACAAGCTCAGCGAGAGAGCGGGCGGCGTTGACGGTCGAGCTCAATGAGAGAGTGAGCGGCGGCGACGGTCGAGCTCGGCGAGAAAGCGTGCGACGGCGATGGATGATCTCGGGAGAAAGCGGGCGTCGGCGGCAGGCGATGCAGGCGAGAGAGCAGGCATCGGAGCAAGGAATCTCGGCGAGAGATCGGACTGCGGTGGCTGGTGATCTGGGCGCAGGATCTCGCATCGATTGTGGGCGAGAGAGCGGGCAGCGGGGAGACGAAAAGGAGAGAGAAGATATTAGGTTCGTGATGTCGTCGTGCGTAAGGTTTTTAGAAAAAAATTTGTAAAAAAATGGACGTAATCTCAACGATTGATCTTGAATCGAACGGCCGAGATCGTTGAAAATATTTCAGTCATTGACGAGGAAATGGGCGGGCCGAATTTAAGAAGCAAGATGCTCCCAACTTGAGTTGGGAGCATTTGAATTAAACGCTTAAAATAATGCTATAGAATAGTTGGCAACTCATTGGAATTAACATAATTAAATTTTGACAAAGTTCTTATTAAAATATTTTTCCTTAATAATTTAGGTTATGATTTGAGTTTGATTATAAACTTTTAGTACAGTCTGTAAGTCATTCATATACATCATCCAAAGATTTGTTTTCGTATTTAGAAATTCAACATACTCATGTTTTCCGTGTTCGCTAGGGATGTAACTTTTTTCAATATTGAATTCATGCTAATAGAGGCTAAAACATTTTAATATTTGAGTCACTCTAAAACTATTGTGACTATTATTCCTTCGGATTTATCCAACTTATTATTTCTGACATCAGACCTTTTGAAGATATTACTTGATTATTTCTTGTAAGTCGACCTTTAACAATATAAAATCAAGATTATTTATTTATTTATTTTTCTTAACGACTTAAAATTTTAAAAAAATTGATTAATACATCAATTTTAATATAATATCATAGGTCGAGTGTTCAAATCTCGTTAAGTTTCTATTAAAAAGAATATTTTCGTGTGGAGCTCAATGTTGTAAAGAGGAAGAAATTTTTAGGAATATAAAATTAATAAATTTATTCTTCTTAACGATTTAATCTTTTAGAAAAAGTAGCCGATGAACTTCCTTTAATCAAGAAGATTTCTTCGTATCCGAAGGTCATCCGTATGTCGATGCTTTCAAAGCCTGAAAGTTTTGTGGAGCGAAAAACACTAACTTCCTTAAACATGGATCATTGGGAGATCATAAAAAAAATCTACGAAATTTGAATAAGGATTCTATAATCCTAGAAATAACTACGACATGTTTTGTTATAAATAAAGTCACTTACCATCGTTAGACAGCAGGCGTTTGAGTTCAGATTACTCTTATGCAGCTCCAATTGCAAACTCTAGTAGTTACGCATGCTCCTTAACGCCAGGAAACAAGGAAAGGAAACAAAGAAAAGAAAGCCTCGCGGTTGAATTAATTATTCATGAACATTCATGTTTATTTGTTAACGAAAACTAATTGTACAAAATAATGCAACGTTACTTTTTGTTTCAAATTCGCGTCTGAATCTGAAGTTTCTATGCTTCCAAACTAAACTCTTCCCCTGATCACTGAAAAAATAAGACATCTAATCTAACAGAGTTAGGACACACAAAAACATTTGGTCATGTGCCTCCTCATCACGTCGTATTGTTAATTTTACGGAAAAAAAAGGAAATACATCACGGTTGCGATAGCAAAGTTGTACTACCAGAGTGAGTGGTAAATTAAACTGGTGATGCAGTGAATTTTTACACCATTTTATTATTCATTTTTTTTCTCTTTTTATATTAGTCTCGTGGTCCTAAAAAATAGATTTGCAAGTGAACATTTGTAAGGAATATTGAAAGAAAAAGGAATATATTGATGACTACATGTGCATACATCTTTGTCAGTAATTACACCGTTTAATTAAGGGGGGAGATATATGGGCCATTTCCTTCCACCGAATGGCCAGTGTTTTGTTCCTCTTATTTATCACAAGAACAGCTAGTGGCGCTCACAGCTCATGGAGTCATGACTTCACGCAGCATCCATCGTCGACCTGACCATCTCCCCGCAAATTACACCTAAACCCCGAGATCCGAACAAGGCACTTTCCAATGTTGGGAGGACAATTTTGGCATCACGTTGTTATTTTTTATTGGATCGACGTACAAAACCCCTAACTACCTGTTGCTCGCAGAATTGTTTGCACTGAGGCATCAACTCCATATATATGACACTTGCCATTTATTTTGAGGTCCCAAGTTTCTTCAGATCGACCAAGCTCTCCATTGTTGACGGCTTGAGCTTGAAGCCGCAAGCCATGCCAGCGTCCATGGAGGAGCCCCTCCTTCCACCCTCGTACAACGCCGACGCCGTCGTCGTCGACGTCGCCGCTGCATCTTCCTCTGCCGGTTGCACCACCTCAGGCGCCGCCGCCTCCTCCTCCTCCTCGGCCGTCCTGTTCACCCGTCTCTCGGTGGCCCTCACGCTGGCTGCCATCTCCCTGTGGGCGAACTACGAGGCCTCGAAGCGATTCGACGTCTACGTCGTCAACTCCGCGGCCGGATCCCCCGAAGGGCAGCGCTTCGACCTCATGTTCGTCTCCAACGGCAAGGCCGACCGGATACTATACCGCGCGAGTCAGTTCGTCGAGCGCGCTCTGTATCCGGACGAACAGTACCCCCGCAAGCCCGTCAACCGCATAACTCTCCGCATGGCCAGCGGCCACCTTCCGACGAACGCGTCGGTCAACCCGGGGGCGGACGCCGGCGACTACGACATCTACCTGAGCCCGAGACTCATGTCGGCGGCCGAGGGCGCCGACGCGGCGGTGGCCTCGGAACTATACAGGAGCGTCGCTCGGCTCTGGCTCTGGGACGGACAGCGGGGAGCTCCGGAGCCCCTGCTGGAATCCATGTCTATGTATCTCTCCACGACGGCAGGCTTCCCTCCGAGATCCGGCGATAAGAACGACGTCGGATCGTCGGTGCACTCCGACCGGCCGCGTTGGTCCGAGGAGTTCTTGCGGTACTGCGAGGCCCGTCAAGATGGCTTCGTCGCGCGGCTGAACCGGGGGATGAGGGAGCGGTGGGCGGAGTCCACGGCGGACGAGGCGCTGGGATCGCCGGCACGGCGGATGTTCGCGGCGTACCGCTCGGCGACAGGCCTGATCCAAGAATCTTACACCACCACGTCGGACTCGACCAGTATGGAGTAAGGTGCAATGCGACGGCGTGCAAGCGATCACGAAAGCGCCGATTGCCAGACTAGTCGCCAAGAGGAACAGGGTCTTTACAACTTGGTTATAATAAATTATTATTGAATTGCAATTATTGTCCTTTTTTTTTATGTCTATATTTCTATCGTAATTAAAAAATAAAATATAGAAGAAAATACGGTAAGAAATTTCCCCAGTTAAATGCATGTGTAATGTGGGTCCAGCAATAATTTCGATGTTGTTGATGATGACTACGAGATGGAATTGACACTGCCAACAGGGAATGCATGAGCTTGAACATTTTTTATTAGGTAAATGTTTTTCCTATCAATAACAAGAAGTGTGTCACATACTCTTAAAAATGTTGAAAAACGCCTGCAGAAAAAAAAAAAACAAAAGCTTTAATGCTGAACTAGTTAGTTAATATTGTGTCCATAAGTTTGTGTCAAATAGGGTTACCAGTTGCGTTGTGGAACACCGTCGAACAGATATAACTATTTTTCTTTTTGAAATATCTTATAATCTTTTACGCCACATCTTTATTAATTGGCTAAAAACATGGAGAACGACGGCGATATATATCGGCAAGTGTGTACAGTAATTTTGGCTCAAAAAAATTATAAGCACACATTTTTTATACGGACTAAGTTTATTGTGGCTTGTACAGCCCACGTTTTTTTATCTTTAAAGCAATATTTGTTTTCAAACTCGAATTGGAGTAAGCAGTTGGACGGGTCGATCATTATTGTTCTTTGAATTAGGTAAGATTCGGCCATCCCTTGAACCGATCAAATCTGATTAAGAATAGAGTTGGACCGATCGACTCGGAGGGATCCAGTGAGTCGAGGAGGGTGATTTTTTTTGTTTTCAATAAAAATTAAATATAAGAAATTATGTGAGCATCCATTTTTTTTTTATCTCTTGACCTCTTAAATTATTTAATGTATAGTGATTAGTTTGTCACATTTATATATATATAAAAGTAGAGGTAAAAGCATGGAGTATGAGAGCATGACAAGTGGATTATTATGGTGATGACATGTGTCATCTATTAATAACAACTAATCATAATTATAATTTATAACACTAATAATACTTATTTTTTATGAACTTAAACTAATCCTAATCATAATATTATCCATAAGTATATATCCTAATAGTGCATATCCTAAAGTTAACAAAATTTAAAAGTTTAAATCTAAAAGATAAAACTAAACTTAAAAAGTTTTTTAAAATAAGATAACAATATATAGAATTGAATATTAATAAAGCACAACATATAGAAAAATCAGATAAATAAAATTATTTTAAAAAATAATCTTCAATTTTAATCCCACATGGCTCAATAGGTCGGCATAGAATTCAATACCAATTAGGAGTTAGAACTCAATTAACAGTTAAATTAAGATTATTTTGTTCTTTTTTTATCAAATTGAGTATAATTAAAAGAAAATAAAAATTATCCTATAATTGTTTGTTATATAAGATAACAAAATAAAAGAAAGAATTATTATTTTCTGGATTAAAAAATAAATTAAAATAAATAATTCAATTTTAGTCAAATTAAGATTATTTTTTTTTATCAATTTGAGTATGATTACGAGTAAAAATAATTCCTTTTAACGTAATATTTTATTTTCGGAATTAAATATAATTTAGAATAAATAATTTAATTTGAATCAAATTAAGATCAATCTTTTTTAATCAATTTGAGTATGATTAAAATAAATAACTAATTATAATCCTTTGTGTCCTAAACATAACTAATCATAATCACATTAAATCTAATATAACTAATTCCAATACTTTAAATTCCTGATCCTAAACATAATCTTAATGTATAAATATATATTATCCGGTTAAATCTAATATAACTAAACCTAATACGTTAAATTTCTGATCCTAAACATAATCCTAATCTATAAATTTGTATTATCCGGTTACGTTTAGGAAAATAAAATATATAAAATTATTGCATAAGTTGGCATCATGACGATATGTGTCAAAATATTTCCATATATATATATATAATTTAAAATTTTAAAATAAAAATTGTGTTACAATAGTTTGTTATATAAGGTGATAAAAATAAAAGAAGATTAAATTTATAAGCATAATTTGATTACAAGCACATTTTCTTAAAATATAGTTTGCTATTTTCGCATTAAAAATAATTTAAAATAAATAAATATTATTTTGAGAGTGCACGGAGTATAATCAATTAGTAATCCTAATCCATATAATATCATCATCTCAAAAGAAGATTAATATTTCAAATTAGTTATATAAGATAATTATATATGTACCATTGGAATTATTTTTTTTGTTAAATGAAATAAAAATAGTTGACTGAGTAGGACGTAGGCAAGGATTATAAAAGTAAATACGTTTATAATCCTAATTATAGAAAATTCAACAGGATCCCATATTATTTGTGAGATTGCATGGGGAAAAATCAATTAATAACCCATATTGATAAGTAATAATAACATATGTATATACAAACTATCAGGATTAGGACATATACTTTCTTTCTAAAAGAAAATGCACAAGTAAAAATATTTTATTTTAAAAGATAATTTATTATTTTCGGAATTAAAAAATAATTTGAAATAAATAAGTCAATCTGAGTCAAATTAAAATTAATAATTTCATTTTATGAATTGGAGTATGATTAAAATAAATAATATTTTATTTCCTAAAATATACTATGCAAGTAAATAAGCATTCTTATTTAAAATATAATTTTTTAATTTTTTAAAAATTAAAATAAATAATTTAATTTGAGTCAAAATAATATTAATCTTTATTTTTTTATCAATTTTAGTATGATTACAAGGAAAAATAATTCCTTTTATAAAAGAGAATTATTATTATCAGAATTTAAAAATAATTTAGAATAAGTAATTCAATTTGTGTCAAATTAAGATTAATCTTTTCCTTTTATAAATTTGGGTATGATTAAGATAGATAACAAGTAAAAATGTACAAGTAAAAATAATTTCTTTATAAGAAATAATTTTCCGAATTAGAAAGTAATTTCAGATAAATAATTCAATTTGAGATAAATTAATATTAATGTTTACTTTTTATTAATTTAAGTATGATTAATGTAAATAATATCTTCCTTATAAAAGATAATATGCAAGTAAATAATGATTCATTTTTAAAAGAGAATTTGTTATTTTTCAAATTTAAAATACTTTGCTTTGATAAATTATTATACAAGTATAAATAAAGTTTTGATCATTATTATAAATTATAATATTTTAATTATATATGATATATTATTTGTAATATTCGTCAACCATGCGTCGCACGGGATTTAGGACTAGTTGATGTTTATAACCTATGATATAAATATTACTACAACTCATTTAAAAAATAAGAGAATAATTTTTATAGTTTATATTTATAAAATATGAAAAGTTGAATATAAAAAGACACTAATTAAAATTAAAAAAAAGATAATATCCTCATCTTTGTTGTTTAAGATGATATTAATAGTTAAATTTGAACTATATGAATTTATAAACTATAATTTAACATATAAAAATTAAATAAAGTCTTTCTATATTAGATTTATTATTTTTAATTGAAACTTTTAATCATATTATTGTACTTTGTTATTTAAATATATTTATTATTGGTGAAACTATATCAGTACATTAACATGATATATTATTTTATTATGAATCGACCATCCGATCGATCTGACTTGACCCAAGCCTCTGGGTCAGCGTCCAATCTCAATTTTACAACATTGGTTAGAAGTTGAAGTGAATCAATGAAAAAGATAGTAGCTTGAAATTTAAAGTTTTAGGGGTTAGCAAGGTTTGGTTGGATAATAAAATTTAGAATAATGCCTTAATACTTTTTAAATTTTATCAAATAAAAACAGAATAAATAGATAATCTAATACACATATATAAGTTTATTACAATTATAAAATAAAAATTTTGTATTAAATGTTATATAATAATTTTTGAAGAGTTATTTGTCATGCTTCCAATCTAGGTGGGCTAAGTTAGATAGACAAATTAATAATAATAATAATAATAATAATAATAATAATAATAATAATAATAATAATAATAATAATAATAATAATAATAATAATAATAATAATAATAATAATAATAATAATAATAATAATAATAATAGGGCATATTGTTATTGTTATAAACTAAGGGTTTGCTTGAATTGAGAAATTTTAAAGAGTTGAATGGAATATGGAGGAAAGAGATTAGTAAATAATATTTGATTATGTATTTTTTATTTAAGTTAAGAAAGATGGGTGGAATAGCTAAGCATTTCAAATAACATATTTTTTATTTCACCAAATTGATGAAATAAGAATGAATGAATAATTTTAAATTAAATTAACTCATCTTTTATTATCAAATGAAATGATTTCTTTTATTACCAAATTAATCTCTCTCTTTCTCGCTCATTAATAAATTATTTTTTCTATCATATGAATATATATATATTATTTTTTAAATAAAAGAACAAAATAGTTCAAAAAAATAAATAATATAATAAAATAGAAAAATAGGCAAAACAAAAAAAGAGAAAAACTATTAAGTGATAAAGTAATAAAAATTTATTACTTATTAGATATTATAAATAGTTTATATATAATAAAAAGTAAAAATATTTTTTTAATAAATAAAACTTTCATTCCGCGCATCATTATTTTTTATAACTTACTATTCAAATATAAACTTTCTAATCACACACCATATTTTACCATGACATTTCTCATGACACCACTCTATTCTACCTCTTCGTTAGTTAATTATGAAACAGACCCTAAGTTAGGTCCATAAATATGAAACATGACATTTCTCATGACACCACTCTATCCTACCTCTTCGTTAGTTAATTATGAAACAGACCTTAAGTTAGGTCCATAAATATGAAATATGAAGTCCATGTCTCCGGCAGTCCACATGGATATGACAAGATACTGCCATGGATCTCCTTCTTCCTTGTACAAAATCCGAACGGATATATTAGAGTTAGGTAAGGGTAAAGGCCGGAGATCCTCCACATCATGCATCAAGAGTCCTCCTGCATCTTATTAATTGATAAGCCGAAACATATTTATTGCATAGTTATAACTATTGAAACAGACGTAATAATCGTTGCCTTGTTGTGACTTAATTTTGGTTGAACATGAAAATAAAGTATTGTATTTAAAAAAAATGAAAACCTGTGTTTGATTTTAATTATAAGGTATGAAAACCGAATCCTTTCATTTGATATAAAGGAGTAAATTATACTGTTAAGCAATCATACAATTTCTAATGTTTTTATTTATTTCGGTTATACTTTTATAGTAACTTAAATTATATTTTCTTTACTTGAATATTTCATTTGTTAAAATAACTAAAATTACATTATAACATATCAAAAAAATGATATTCTAATTAAAGCATAAAAGTCACTCTATTACTTATAATAAAATAACATATAATTTTATCAAAACAATAATCCATACCTTACTGATGGTCATAAATTATGTTATATGAGTGCAATAAAAAAATTTATCATATGAGCATGTAATTGCATCCTAGACTTTTCATAAATAACAAGAATCATAATTCTAAATATCAAAGAAACTATACCTTTGGGTAAATTACGCCAAATGCCCTCCAACTTTAAGATTTGCTCAGCGATACTCTCAAACTTCACTTTGTAACACAAATGCCCTTCATCTTTTAACGCATTTTATCCGATGCCCTCTTTACTTGGGATAGTCGATTTTTTAGTTTTTCATCGACGTGATATCCACGTGGCCATCTCCTCTCTCCTCCACGCAAATAGTCGTCCGACGTGGCATGCTCCGGCGTGGCTCATAAAATTATACCAATGCCCTCCAACTTTAAGTTTTGCTCAGCAATATCCTCCAACTTTACTTTATAATACAAATGCCTTCATCTTTTAATACATTTCACCCGATGTCCTTTTTATTTGGGATAGTCGATTTTCTGATTTTTTTGTCCACGTGGCGTCCACGTGGTCATCTCATCTCTCCTCCATGCAAATAGTCATCCGACGTAGCATGCTTCGACGTGGCACCATATATTAAACCATAAGTTCACCCACTCACTGTTAAATTATTTCCTTATTTTCCTCTTTGCCGTCGTTCGCATGAAACCTCCTTCGTCGTGCGCACTCCTTCGTCGTTCGCCTCTTTTAACGTTCGCCTCCTTCATCGTTCACTTTTCACGTTCATCGACGTCTTTGTCCAAATTGGTGTAATTTTATGTGCATTTGGTGAGCAGACTTTAAAGTTGAAGGATATTTGTTGTAATTTTATGTGCCATGTCGGAGCATGCTACGCTGGACGACTATTTATGTAGAGGAGAGAGGAGATGACCACGTGGACGCCACGTCGGCGAAAAATTGACAAATCGACTATCCCAAGTAAAGAGGGCATCGGGTGAAATGTACTCTAATTTTAAAGTTTACTCACTAAATGCACATAAAATTATACCAATTTGGGCAAAGATAGCGCCGACGAACGCGAAAAGTGAACGATGAAGAAGGCGAATGACGAAGTAAAGCGAAACGTGAAGGAGTGCGAACGGCAAAAAAGGTTTCATGCGAATGACAATAAAAAGGGAACTAAGAAAATAATTAATAGTGAGTGGGTCAACTTACGTGGTAAGTAAGATGGTTTAATATGAGGTGCCACGTCGGAGCATGCTACGTCAGACGATTATTTGCATGGAGGAGAGATGAGATGACCACGTGAACGCTACGTTGACAAAAAATAAAAAAATCGACCATCCCAAGTAAAGAGGGCATCGGGTGAAATGTATTAAAATATGAAGGGCATTTGTGTTACAAAGTGAAGTTGGAGGGTATTGCTGAGCAAACCTTAAAGTTGGAGGGCATTTGTGTAATTTTATGTGCCACGTCGGAGCATGCCATGTCGGACGACTATTTGCGTGGAGGAGAGAGGAGATGGCCACGTGGATGCCACATCGACGAAAAACTGAAAAACTGGCTATCCCAAGTAAAGAGGGCATCGGATGAAACGCGTTAAAAGATGAAGGGCATTTATGTTACAAAGTGAAGTTGGTGGGTATCACTGAGCAAACCTTAAAGTTTGAAGGTATTTGTTGTAATTTATCTTACCTTTGATACAATATTACTAAATTTATATGGTTTTTCATTATTATTTTAGATTTTTTTATTAAATACTTATATTTTTGTTGAATATTTAACTTTGATATTTTTTTTATAATATTTAATTATTCAACAAATATTTTATCTAGAATTTTTTATGAAATATTTTATATTTATTAAATATTAATTTTATTAAAATACATTTTCTTAGTTTGGTTTATTTATTAATTATTATACCAAATATTAGTACTAATGCCTTAACTCCTCTCTTACTATAATGGTTGTCACATTTACATCCAACTATCCAAGTTAGTATAATGGCAAGACTACCCATTGAAAAATAAATATAAATTTTTAGGATAAATTTCAGTAAATACCCTTCAACTTTATTATTTTTTTCAACTATATCCTATAACTTTATTTATAATTACATTGTCCTTAAAATATTGGTTTATTTCACCAGCTCTCCCTTTTATCTACTATAGTCCATTTCTCGATTGTCAAGTTTATGTGAACGTCACGAGTTACATTCCTCCTCTTCCCTCCACGTGTGCAACTGTCTAACTCATTTCTAAAATATTAATATAATAAATAAATAAATAAAAATTAAAAAAGAAGAGAGTGGCACTGGAGGGAGAGGAGGGGGCAGTGCCCCTCTCTCACCGGCAAGCTAGCTTAATGGGTTTGCGCCCTTGCCTTGCTCTGGCATCCATGACCGTGAGCCCATCAAGGAGTAGGGCAGCGTAGGAGAGGAGTAGGGCGGCACTAGAGAGGCCCCTAGAACTCTATCATTCCGTCCACCCCCATGGATGTTGCCCTGCGTCGCTCCGTCCACCCCATGGTTGTCGCCCCCTACGCCACTCCCTCGTTGATGCAGGCATTTTACAACTAATTCGACTTACATTTAGGCTTATTTTATGCAATTTATTCATAGCATGAATCTATTTTTACATTTATTTTTTTAAATTCTTTGAATTATCCATCTACCACCAGTTTGTGTATTTTTCAGGAATTATTGATGAAAAATGACGAAGGAAGAGAATAAAAGAATAAACACAGAAAACAAAGACAATTCAGCTTTTGAAAAATCAATTCTTGAATCTCACGGGCCGTTACTTTCTCTTTACAGGCCGTGAAAGGTTTTTAACGCTTCAACTATTCGCTTTCACGCTCTAGCAGAACTGCTTGCCGAAAAAACAAGGATTTCATGGGCCGTTACATATTTCCCATGGGCGTGAAAGACGATTTTCACACACCTCCTAGCATTTGACGAACTAAGGAGACTATAGTCAATTAAGAAAACTTACGGGCCATGATGACTTTTCTCACGATCGTTAAAGCAGAACATCATGGAGCACAAGCATTTCACGGCTCTCCTTCAGCAAATCATACAAAGATAATCTCACGGGCTATGATACAATTCTCACAACCATTACAAATGAATTTCATGGGCTCATACTCGTATTTCACGGATATCACAAAATGTTCGCAGAAGTTGTCGAAGACTTTCACGGGCCATGAAATATCGGTCACGACCGTGAGGTTACTTAAGTTGCACGACCTTTGGAAAAATTACTCGAATCACAGCCGTGACACCTCCGTTACGCCCCGTGAAAGAACTTGCAGATTCCAAATTGTATTCTGATTGAGCCATTAAAACATATTTAGGGGGCATGACAGATGCATATTTTGACGTACAACAAATTTTTTGGAAGAATTCTCAATGCACAAGAATTTCAAATCTTACCATATGTTCAGGGATCAATTAGAAACAAATTAGATAAGAAATTATGGATTTTTACAAGGAAAAACTTTCAGAATCAATAGGACTCCTAATTTACATTATTTTATAAGGAAAAGCTTTACGTTTATTCTCAAACTACATGGAAACCTGAGCCTCTATAAAAAAAGGGATATTTGGCAGCTAGAAACAATCATGCTAGAGCCTGCAACCGAAGCTTTCAGGCCAAGAAAGAAAAAGAATTTCTGAAGGACAAAGGAGAAGGCTTTGCACGTAGACTCAGGCGAGGATTGCGCAACGGTTCATCGTTGTTTCTAAAAAGTACTCTTTGTTATATATATTATTGGGATGATATTTTAGATTTTTCATATTTTATCTATTTTAACACTCTGGATTATTAGTTTTTGTTTTAGTTGTAAGAGTTTTAGTGTATGAACAATTTTTTATTTTTGATTAATCAAATAATAATTAGTTTAGTTTTTATGAAAACATATTGTTATGCTTAATGCTTTCCTTCAGATTTTAATGATTTCTCTGTTGATTATTAACTGTATAGTGTAATCCATTCTTAATTAATAATTTTCTGTTCAAATTGATTCTTCATTTTTATGTTGAAACAATGATGTCATAATTTAATAGAATCATGTGGAATATTAAATTGTGCGGCCTGCATAATTGACCCGTACGGGAGATTAAGTAGTTTAAGGATTACAACATATTGCATATTGATTTCAATGTAACTGAGGGTATATCCATGTTTAATACTTTCATATTATTATTGTCTTAAAATAGTTTATTTACCCAATTAGAAAGATCATATCTTTAGTGTCTTTAATCCATCTAAAAATGAAATATGAACTTCATGTTTATGGTTGATTTTATAGATATTACAGATTGTTTGAATCATTGTACATCATCCTAAGGACCTATTAGCCAAAATCATATCATCTCCTATTAGCCTCTGAAATTAGTTTAGTTAAGTAAGTTAATTCCTCGTGAGTTCAATACTCTACTCTTACACTTTATTACATAGACGACTAGTGCACTTGTTAGCTATACTGTTATCAATTTTTGCATCACTTGTCCAGCTCGGCATCCACAATCGCGAGCTTGTTGAAGACAAACACTATAGGCATCATCAAGATGCTTCGCTGTGAGCACCTACTGGATACCACAATCATCGCCTCCCTACGCGCCGCATTGATATACGACCTTGGCATTGTCATTGATGGCCTCTAGGATGACTCATGGAACATCACCTACTTCCTCCTCTTGACTCCTCGACAGTCCGCATCTGACTTGTTGTCCCTGGCATGCCTCCAATCCCCACTGAAGATCTCGATGGTGGTGATGCATCATGGCGACTCTGCCACAACCTCCCTGGCTGCGAGGAAATAGATATAGCGACGCCAACATGCAAAGAGAAGGGTGGGGGCATTGCCCCCTCTCCTTCACATCATCGGCGTGGCGGCGCCCCCTCTACCCCTACTTCTACTCTTGGCCACCCTCTCCAGTGCACAGCTGGACGGCGAACACCGTGCCCTACAAAAAGAACTAGACGACTCTACGTCATCTTCCAAGTGCCTCTCCAACGCCTCCCTGATCCATCTCTCCCTCTAGCGTTGCCGAGGCCGCCAACGAGAGAGGAGTGTGTCGCCCCCTCCTCTTCGGTGTCACCATGCGCCTCTCCAGCGTCGCCTACTCCTCGATGCGTTTGTGATCATGGATGCCAAGCTAGGCGAGGACGCAAGCGTAGTGGGCGAGACTGCCAATGAGGCACCTCCTCCTCCTCTCTCCCTCCAATGTTGGCAAGGTTGCAATAGCAAGATAGTGTAACATTCTTGACCAACGTGTGATATTATTTTCTTTGAGCCTTAGCCTACACGATTTTCTCAAAATGCATCACACTTGAACAAAGCCATGTTCTCATATATAACCAGCATCTCTTCCATGACTTATGCATGTGGGACTAATCCAAAGCATGTCTCATGCTTCCTTCCCCTCTTCGAAGAATTAACATCCTCCTTGAGTGATCGCACTCCACCATGCACAAAGGCTCACACAGAGTGCTTTGATACCATATGTAATATTCCCGACCAGTGTGTGATATTGTCCGCTTTGGGCTCAGTCTGCACGATTTTCTCAAAACACGTCACACCTAAACAAGGCTATGTTCCCATATATACCCAACATCTCTCTCGTGACTTGTGCATAAGTCATAAGTCACGAGAAAGATGCTGGGTATATATGAAAACATAGTTTTATTTAGGTGTGACATGTTTTAAGAAAATCGTGCAGGCCGAGGCCCAAAGCGAACAATATCACATGCTAATCGAAAATGTTACATAAGGAGAGGGGGCGGACGCCCCTCCTTTCATAATTTTTATTATATATTAATATTATTTATATTTATTACATTAATATGAGAAATGGGTTGCCACACCATACGATTGCACTTTCAAGGAGAAAGGAATGTGACACATGATGTTCACATAAGCCCGACAATCAAGAAATGGGCTACTATAGGTAAAAAGAATAGCTAGTGAAATAAGTCAATAGTTGGAAGACAATGTAATTACAAAGCAAAGTTGGAAGATATAACTAGAAAGAGGATAAAGTTGGAAGATATGGTTGGAAAGAGGATAAAGTTAGAGGTATTTTTTGAATTTTACCCTAAATTTCTATGTTTAAATGTAAATATTCTCAGTCCCCATCCGAACACCTCAGATATTTTACTACCCTATTGTTCCTTAGTGGAATGTCTTTATGGATTTTTCATCCTTGTATCTTTGTAACTGATGGGGAAGGGTTGTATGAGTGCAAAGTCCATAGGAATTTCTAGTATTGCCAATTTGAATAAACAAAGTGGTAACGACTCCTCCTCGCTTAAGTAGAGGTCTCGAGTTCGTGTCCCTGTGAATACAAAAAAATTTTGTTGGGAGTCTCACCTGCTACTGTCAGACACGCGAGGGGCAACCTTACCGAATTAGTCAGCTCGATGGTGGGCCGTCCTTCCAGCACGTGGCCAGTACGTTCAGTAGCGTCACATGGGCTGAACAGTTGGCACCGCTTCCCAGATACCGGCGTTTTGGCTATCAAAAAAATAATCAATCATTTAGATAATTACTAAAATAAATTATTATTATTTAAATTATTAATAATACTGTAATATAATATTTGATAACTACTTATGACACATAGTAATAAAAAAATATTACTAAATACCCTTAAAAATATTTTAAATTTTGGATACATGTTATTATAAAAAAAAACTAAAAAAGTTGATATGGATAAAAAAAAGGAGTTAAGATAATCAATTTCATAGAATTTTTTAAAAAAATAAAGTTGAATGATATTATCTACTAATAAAAGTAAAAAATAATATTTTGATTTAATGATTATTCTAGTCAAAGTGCATTTCATTTGACTGATCATTTGAAAAGATATATCTCATATACTAACTACATTTGTAACAAATGATATCTAAGTTAATATGAATTTAGGGGTGTTCATGAACTAGTGAACTTTTGATTAGACCCTTCAAAGATATTTTTATATATTTTTATCAATTTAGAGCTTGTATTTAGTTAAGAATTTTAAAAATTAGATAAAACACTTAAAACATAAAATATTGTTTAAATAGTTATAAATTCATTTTATATTTTAAAATAAATTTTAAGTTGATTGTTTTATAGCAACATAAGAAAGAAAGGTTAAAGTGGTTAGGTAATTTGATCATTTAACCTGATCCAATCAAAGTTGACCTAATTTGTGTTGTACTAATCTAGCAATCGCTCAGTGTGCACATGTCATAGTTTGCACTATGTGTGTCATGCGTCAATTCACGTCCACTCATTCTTGAGCGTTAATGCATTATCTTATTTTTATAGTAATTTTTTATCCCACTTTTTTAATTAAACTTATTATACAGTTCACGACATTTTTTTTAAGTACACTTAAAGACTTGCATTCCTAGTGATGATCCTCTTCATTTTGGATCATCAAACTAATGCTCATACTATTAAATTGACTTGTATGGGATAACAACATGGTATTGTTGTAAAATTCTTTGTAATAAAACATTTTTAATTCTAACACTTTTTTATTTGAAATGTAATTATGCAACTCATAAAAATGATATATTTGTAAAACGTGCTCGCTCAATCATGTCCACGTTATGGATCGTCAAGCACATGAGAAAAAACATGTCATACAACGTACCTTTGACAAGTTGCATGGCAATACTTTATTGCTAATTGCAACATTGGGCTTGCTTCAATAATGCATACGAGCATTTTTTCTTCACTTAGACATCATACATATGGAACATTCTAAAAAATGCCCCATGACATGTAATATCAAAGCAACTTTTGTGCTTTGGACAAAAAATATGTCTGCATAATCTTGCTTAGATAACATTTCAATATGTTTGTAACAACCAATCAAAGGGATACAAACCCTTGTTGACACTTTGCCAAGCGAGGTTGAAGAATATGATGCTTGCCTTTGAGGAATGCATAGGCTAATTACACATGAATTTGAGCATAGATGCAAGATTGACTTAAAGTTCACGAGTTTGTCTTGTAGTCCACAATGAATATTGAGGGTTCAAGAAGAACTCACTCTTCTTGGTGTTTGACTTGAGGAGATGAAGATGACTGTGACAAAGAGCCATGGTGAACCCCTATTTGACTTTATTTTAGTGTGACCATTTGTCCACTTCTAAGTTATTCATGTTTTACTTTTCTAGATATGTTCTATCTTGTCTCTTTTTGTATTTCTATGACGGACTTCAACTATAATTCTTGGACTTTTATTTTTAGTTTAGAGAATTTTATTTGAAGCAAAACCATATGCTTTAATTAATTAATTTAGTTGTTTTAATCAATCAATTTTATGTCTAATGTTTTTAATCAATTTCTAAATTTTTAGATTGAATTGTGTCTATTTGGAATGAATTTAATTCTTTATTCATTATTATACTCAAATTATCTTTGAATTTAAGTCCAATCATTTATTGGTGTGATTTTAATAACTAGCATATGAAAAATTAATTTCATGTGGTTCATTAATCTATACAAATTTGTTGAGCAATTAATAATATAGGGAATCCAAATTAATGTATATTAAATTTGCTTTTAATTAAAGGGATACCAATTTGTGTATGCTACAATTTTATATATTTTATCATAGCTTAATTGCTTGCATTGAGTTGAATCTTGACAGACAAACAATTTATACAAATCATAATCCATCTTAAAAAGCTAAACTAATCTTTTGATTCATATATCCACATTTAATGTCTCATCATCCTTGAAACCTAAAAGTTTCGTTGAGACATATATAATCATATTTTATAACTATAAAACATATCTTTAAAATTAAATTTGTTATCTTATTATCTTATGATATTAATCAATTAACTTTATAATCACTTCTCATTGTTAGTGAATTTAATTTTCTACATCATGTGCATCAAACACACAAAAGGCATTGACTATATTGCTAGAAGAATGACAACCATCGATGCAATATATATAGATCTAGTATTTTTCTTATGAAATTTGGGCTCAACTTGATGGATGAATTCAATAGATAAATTGTGATGATCAAGAGACTATGCAAAGAAAAAGATTATATTGGATATCACTATATTAACAATATCATTGAATAAAAAAAGTGAAGGTGATTTAATTATTTGCTTACAAAAGACATATTAATTGATTCTCATATAAATATAATTATAGTAAATGTATTTATGAAGTATATTGATTTAATGAGTTAAGACGATATTTTCATACATAATAAACTTCAAAATTTATCTAGTTGATGCTTAAAAAAAGTAGGCATAGTTGAGACTTATTAGTATCTAAATAATGAAAGTTTAATTAATAATGATCTTTACAAAATTTATCACTAATTTTATGCCACGTGAATAGTAAATTTTAATATGCATGACAAATACGGTTAAGTCAACACAACATTTCGATCATCTATTAATGTGGCAAATTCAAATCAATGCATGCACCATATGGAAAAAAAAAGAATGTCCTGGAGCTCTTAATATGAATACAATCACTGATTCAAATGTCGGATAAAATATAAGCCCTAAATTGAAACTAATTTGATATGTCCCAATCAAAGTTAATCGGATTGGATCTAAAAGAATCAGAATAATAAAAATGAATCGAATCATGACGAATCAATAAAAAACTTAATAAACTATACGTAAAAACTTATAGTTTGTCTATCACTCTTTTTTGGAGATGAACAAGTTGTCCACGTTTTCTTGTGTTGACGAACACTTGATGAAATGAACTTTCAAAATGACACCATAGAAATCTATTCTTCTTCACATGGATAGGGAATTCAAAAGAAAAACTTTTATCAAATAAATTTCATCCAAGTTGTTGTATGTTTTGGGAACCATGACCATCTATTTATAGTAGGCATAAGGAATTTGATTCTTTCTCCATAAAAAAAATTCAAATGCACCATTTGATTTTCATATATGTCTTTTGACATTGATGCATCTTTTGATCATCATGTATATACCATTTCATCCGCATGCACCTTTTAGTATGTGAACACATATACATCTTTAAAATTTATACACTTTTTGGTATATATATACACCCCTTAAACTTTATACATCTTTTGATATATATATATATATATATATATATATATATATATATATACACCCTTTAATCCTTTGGTATATATACACTTTTTGGACTCTACACATATAATTCCATCTCATTTCATATTAATGAATATTCTCATAAATACATTGATAACTTTATTTGGACCCTAATTTATTTTGACAATCCATAATTATATAATTATTTCATATCAAACTCAATGTCGGATTTATGTTCCAACATCTCACACTTGGATTATATACGAAAGTTTATAATTACACATCAAAATGAGCTTAACTTTGATGTCAAAATCATAATGCCTTAAAATAATCTCATTCATCAATTATACTAATAAAAGATCAAAGTAGCATTTGCCACCAAGGTTGTCAAGATCGGGATCTTATATAAGATCGGAGGGGGTCATAAGATCGAAGATCGTAAGATCGGATTGAGGATCGTAAGATCCTACCTATTAATAAAATAGTATATTTTCAAAATAATAAATATATTTTTGACAAATTTTTCGTATTGAAATATTAGATTATACCTCACAAAGGAATTTTTATGGATTCATGAGTCAAATTATATCAAACATACTAAAAATGAACAAAAATATATTTGACTTCATATAAATTAATTCTTATTATCATAAATATATTTTTAATTAATATTTAAATGATTTTATTAATCATATGAGATCATATAGATCGGACAAGATCGTAAGATCGAGTGACCAAAATTAAGATCGTATTAAGATCTTACACATAAGATTCTCAAGATAAGATCGAGATCGGAAGGGGTCTGCAAGATCGTAAAATCGTAAGATCTTAAGATCTAGATCAAGATCTTGATAACCTTATTTGCCACATTCATCGTAACTCGACTTAACAGTGGTCACGTATATCAAGATATTGATATAGATGTGTAGCATGGAAGTTACATGCAATATGATCATAAAATGCCTACTCTCAATTTGTCAACTTTATCGAGATTAACTTACAAAAGAGTAAAATTGAATTGTAGATCTGAATATATTAATCCTAATACATAAGCTGAACTATAAGATAAAATATCTATGATATGAGCATTTATAATTAAATATCCTGAACTAAAATAACACTCATATTTTCGGTGTACTTGAGAAATACCTTGGGTGACGATTCCTTTATGGCGGATCCACAATAATAAAGTTTGTCCCAATATGTTCAATAGACATTAATCCTTTCTTCACTTTTTTTAATAACTAGGAACTTGATTTTAATGTGCCTCATTTTTATCTTGCTCCTGTTGTTATTGGAATATATAATTGTCATCTTATTGTCACAAAAAAAGTTTAAATGTTCTTTTAATATCATCAACTATCCACAGTAACATGACAGAATTTCATACCCAAATTTTATAATTAGATGCCTCATAACATGCAATGAATTCTGGCAACAATTAATTGTTTGACGCTCTTCTTTAATATAACATATCCTACAAATAAATGTGGTCAAATATAAATTTCATGCTATCTTGGACATCTGATAAATTGAAGTCTGAATATTCAACGATCTCAACTTGAAATGTCATCACATATGTCAACATCTTGTTCTTTGTCCTCTATAAAATTTTTTGTGGACCCATTTGACTGCTTTCTCTTAATTCATTTCTGGATTACTTAAATATTTATTTAATATCTCAGTAATGTATGTAATATTCAAATACAAATTTAAACATTCGTAAGACTTCCTATATCTAAGGCATAAGAATCATCTACATGTTCATTCTCTCAAAGTCATTTTTATGATATTGGTTGAGACTAAACTTGTTTCATGTAGGAATATTTATTGGTTTGTGAGCACAATTTCGATCTATCTGAATTTGCAATATAAAAGATGTATTACCAAGATTTTTTCATCTCAAAATATTTTATCAGAAATTTCTTGATTTCTTGAATGTGCTTATTCCCACTGAACTCATAATATACACAATAATGTGTTAAATTCACCTCAAAATCAAACGAGATAATAGTTCATGAAACTTGTAATATTAACATCCATCTAATGTGGCTCAAAATCAAAATGTACTACCAAATGTCATTATAATCTTGAAAAAAAATTATTAGATGACACAAGAGAGAATGTCTTTTTAAAAGCAACGTCTTTTTTTATAAAGCTCAATAAACATCTTTGGGCAATGAAACAAAATCCTAAACATTATCGTCATTAATGACATCCATCTACTTTTGAGAATCAGAATTTTTCATAACCTGATGAGGGTTAATTGGATCATCCTTCATTATATTAATATCAACTTGATATTTTTTTTAGAGATACATAGTATAATCAGATGAGATTGCACTTCTCCTCTCTCTATTGGATCTTCTTATTCGCAAATATTCTTGAGGTTGTAGAGTTTTTTTCTTCTAGAAGAATCTTTAAAATTATCTTAATCATAATTGATATTCTTTATATAAAAAATAAATTTCTAATAAATGTCAATTGTATATATTGGAATCTTAATTGATTCCTTCTTAAAGATAATGTTCCTAATATTATCTCCTCCCTCAAACTCAATATCCTCAAAGAATTAAGCATATCTCAAATATTTCAAGAAAATCTTGACTGTAGCCAAAACTTTTAGGTATAGTACCTTTAAATACTTTTGGAATGACATCCTTAATTACTTATACTATTGGATTACTCCCATTTTCCTATTTACTTCATTTCATTAGAGGTATTCTTATTAGTAATTCAGTGAATTTAGTAATCCTTGAAGCATAGTACAAAATCGTGACTCCGAGAATGATAATAATACTCTCTTACCATGTCATAAATTGGTGTCGTTATACATAAGAATGGAATTGATGCTCATATTAATATTACTAACAAATACATAAACTAAATATATAACAAATCATAAATATCAAATTAAGGCATAATAAAATTTAAGTGTGGACAAATCTCATCACATCAACACAACATTAGTATTCAGTCTTTAGACAAAAATACTACCTTATAAGTGGCATATTCTAATCGTAATAATTTGATAATAAAATAACATATCAAATAATAAAATTTCCTTTGAGTCAATATATTATTCACATGTATTACCAAATAATTATCATTAATTGTTACCACGATACAACAACAAAATATAAGTATGGACAAACTTCATAATAAAACATTGACACAACATTAATATTTAGTCTTTGAACAGAAATATTAACTTGTAAGTGGCATCTTCTCATAGTAACAAATTGATAATAAAATAACATATCGAATAATAACCAATTTATACTCACATGTAATATCAAATAATTACCACAAATTGTTGCCACAATACTATATGTTACCAATTCAAATATTAAGCTTCGTTTAGGTTGTCCAATATTTAATTAATAACATGTAGATAATTGCTTATATTTTGAATTAAATTAAATTAAATTACATATAAGATGTTACTTTGATAACATATTATGCAATAATAATTTTTTTCAATATATATATATATATATATATATAATTTTCCAATACTTATTCTTCACTTTTTATCACAATAAGACAGTGATAAATCACAAATGGACTCCCAACTAATAACTATCCATACTTGGACAATTATTATATTCATGCATGGGTGCATGATGATATTAACAGAATGCATCCATATCAACCAATAGATAGTATAAACATTCACCAAATACATCTTCAAGAAAAAAAAGAACGAACATTTTAATCTTGTACATGAAAGAGACTTAATGATAATTTGAATCTACTTATCATTATCCGTTCACCTAATAATAAAAGTGTGATACTTTTAATATAAAGCTAAGGATATTATGTTTGTCCTACCAGGGCGCGTGGTATGACCGGCCTACCATGAGAGCATATCCATCCGATTAGAAATGGGCGTCGGATGGAGCGAACCGCGCGTGGTATGTTATCGGATGGAGCCGAACCGCGAATCGTGAACCGCGCACTGGGCATGGTATGAAGAGATCCTTCCGGCTCGAGTTCATGCCCTAGGGCAAAGGCGAAGGCGAGTTAGATCCTTCCGGCTCTGCGACGGCAAAGGCGAAGGCGACGGCGATCACCCTCTCTGCTCCGCTCTACCGTTGGTATGCCCTAGAATCGCGTTGTGCCTGAGTTGGATTTCTTCTTGTCATAGCTTCACCGCATGAACGAATGTCACAAGAACGACGACACTTCCCTAGTTCCACATTCAGCGGAAGGATCTCTACGGAGAAGGTGACGACGATGGCGACGACGCTCGGCGATCACCCTCTCTGCTCCGCTCTACCGTGGTATGCCCTAGAATCGCGATGTGCCTGAGTTTAATATCTTCTTGTCATAGTTTCACCGCAGGATCTCTATTTGTGTGGCATCCGTCTACCCACCTAGCGCTAGTGTCATTTGTACGTTGCTCTACATTATGTTTCAATTTATGTTTTCATGTTGATGCATAGTTCATTCATCTTGCAACGAAATGTTAAGCATCCATTAGGTCAATTGATGCATAGTTCATTCATCTTGCAACGAAATGTTAAGCATCCACATTAAAGATGCAATGCAAAAATATGATTTCATAATCTTTTTCTCTTTTTTGAGTTTTGTTTTCCTCATAATCTTGTTCATTTTAGTGAAGGTTTTCAATTGGATATAATGCAAGAGATTACAATTGAAAATGATTATATGGGAGAAGGAACTAGTGAGGGCTTCAATGTTGAAAATATCCCAGAAGAAGAAAATAACAACATTTAAATTGATTATGTGAAATCTTATGAAGTACCAAAGCCATACGTGGGGATGATATTTGACAACGATGATGAAGCATATAATTACTATAACATGTATGGAAAATTAGTTGGCATTTCTGTTAGGAAGTAAGCTTCACATAAGTCGAAAGCTACGGAAAATGTGGTCAATAGAACTTTTGTGTGTTCTAAAGAATGGCACAAAAGAGCGAGGCAAGGTACTGTAACAAAATTTAAACAAAAAAGAGAAGTAAGGGATGATTGTCTTGCTCATATATACGTTGCTCTACGAAAAGATGGAAAATGGGAGATTAGAAAATTTGTGGAAGAACATAGTCACCCTTTAATAACTCCGTCGAAGGTACCTCCAAAGAAACTATTGTTAATCTACGTGAGTTTGGCATGGGTCCATCTAAAATAGCTCGGGCTCTTAATATGTCCGGTGAACCACTCATCACATCTCAAGACTGCATTGATCATTTGAGGAAAAAAAGAAAAAGCAATTTTAATCATGAATGTCTTAACATCATATCTGTTTTTCAAAGTAAAATAAGCATTGACTCAGGTTTCTTTCATAGATGGGAGTTTGATGGAGATTGCACTGTGCTAATTTTTTTGGGGGCTGATGGAATATCAAGGGATAATTATTTAACATTTGGCGATGTTGTTGTGTTTGATACAACATATTAGACAAATAATTTAAGATTGTCATTTGCTCCGTTTACTGAAATAAATCATCATAGAATGTTATGTTTATTTGGGTGTGCTTTACTTGCAGACGAGACAGAGGAGACATTCGTATGACTATTTGAAAGATGATCAGAGTGTATGTATGGAAAGCATCCAGATTGTATTATTACGGATCAAGATATCACAATGGGTAATGCTATACGTAGGGTATTTCCGCACACTAAGCATATATATTGCACATGGCATATTGCTAGAAATGCAATGATGCATTTACAAGATTTATATGCACAAGACACATTTAGAGAACACTACAATAAATGGCTATATGGTTCATCAAGTATAGATGAATTTGAATATGGTTGGATTTCTTTGAAAGAAAAATTTAATATCCCTGATGGACATTGGTTAGAGGTAAGCGTGAACAATGGATCTCTTTGTATTTTAAAGATATTTTTATCGCAGGTATGCGTACCACTCAAAGGGCAGAAAGCATTAATGCATTTTTTGATGGTTTTGTCAATGCCAACACATCACTGTCAACTTTCATAGAACAATATGATAGGGCTGTTCAGACGCATCGTAGGCTTGAAGAAAAGGAAGATTTCAAAAGCATGCATATATTCTAAACCATCCATTAGAAGTACATGTTGGCGATATATATGCACATGCCTTATTTTGTAAGTTCCAAGAGGAATATGCACAATGTATGACCACATGCTCGCAAGATTTATAAAGATGTCCAAAAATCCGTTTACTCAGTTTATCCTGTGCAAGGTATTGATGAAGGTAAGAATATTGTGGAATTAAAACAGTTTGAACAAATTTGTATACAATGTTCTTGCAAAAAATTTGAACAAGAAGGAATGTTATGTTGTCACATTTTATGTGTTCACCACAAAAAAGGATTAAGGTTTATATCCGAGGAGTACGTACTTCATCGTTGGACAATAAATGCGAGGTATGCAAATGCAAACATAATTTATGAAAAGTCATCCACTTGTAATGATTTCATAAGTCCCATTCAAAAACTTTGTTGGCAAAGCAACCTATGGAAAGTACAAGAAATGGGTTTGATTTCAGCAAAACATTTGCACTTTGCTGCTCCACTTGTCGACGGTGTTATAAAAAAGATGACTGCATTTGGTCATGCAAATGGAATTATGGATGCAAATGAAGCCAACACAAGTGAAATTCATGCAAGCCAACACCCTACTAGTGAATTTGTTGCGAGTCAATCAAGTTGTATCAATTTAGAGGAGGCCCAATTCATAATACGTGATGCACATCATGTGAAATCTAAGGGTAGACCAAAAAGTGTGGAAAGGATTAAATCTGGCATTAAAATCTCTCTGTCCCAAAAAGTAGCAAAGAAAAGGAATTGTAGAAAATGCAGGAAAAGTGGGCATGACAAAAGAACATGCCAATTTAAGGTAATTCATATTATTTTGTAAGTTTTACTGTCTACATAGTCATTTTCCATTTTTAACACCAATGCTTCATATTATATGCAGGAAGCTGAAGGTCAAGAGGAACAACGTGATATATGACAATTTTGTTGTGTTCTAATGTCAGTGTTTTTATGTCGTTATTAATAATTTTTAACTCATTTCGAGTTTTTCCTAGTAAAATAATCACATTTTTTGTTACATGTTATTGGTGTATGCATGGATATTTCAAGAGGAAGAATTTTGTTGTACCTTTTCCTTCTTACCAGCAACTCATGAAAGAACAATCAGCAACACATGGAAAAGCACTATCAGCAATGCATGGAAGAATTTTGTTGTAATTTTCCTTGTTATCAGCAACTCATGGAAAAACAAGAATTCATATGTAGATTAAATTCCTGTGCATGAATGCTTGTTGTATCTAAATTAGTAACATCCCCCTATCTCAGTGTCTGTTGCCACTTTGTAATGCCTGGATGTCCTGATAAATTATTTCATGCCTGCATTTTGGTTGACTTCCTTCTGATAAGGTTTCCTGCTTAGTTAGCTTGAGCAATTGGAATGCTCGATCATATGTTAAGCGGCCACTTCAGGTGTTAAATTTTTGTGCATGATATTTTCTCACTTTGATTCTCTATCTCCTTAATTTTTTGTCTGTAAATGATCAATAACATGATATTTAAATCTGACATCATAATGTCAGTTTCAATAAAGCCTGTCGACGTCAGTTCTATTATCTTTGTATTTTGTTTTAGCCTATCATACGTACAATGACTGTAGAGCACAATCCAGGAGGTGGTCACTGGCTAGCAATGTCTTATGGCAGTAGTTGTGGCAGCTTCGGGGGGCCAGGGCAGCTGTAATGATAACTATAAACTTGGTAGTAGTTATGGAAGCTATGGTGCCATCCTCATGGAAATGGATTTGGAACAAGTCCTGGAGGCTTGAGAACATTCCCTCTGGGTGACAGTCCTTCTCAGTATACTCCAAATTCCCAATTTCTTTTTCATCAGCTCCTCCAGGGAATTATGGCCCTACATCTCCTTCTAGATGTGGTCCTTATGGTGCATCATTGGGAAATGCAGCTGGAGTTGGTCAATACAACAAAAGAAGAAATCGGGATCAACCAATAATGGGTATGCAGCCTTATGAAGGTTTTTAGCATGGGTCAATACACTGCGATAGAGTCAGTGCTAGCTACCCTGATGCTATAAGACAAAACTTTCTGAAATGTTTACATCTCAGCAATAGGATAAGCACATCACATGGAATACCAGATGCATTTGTCAAATAAAACTCATTACAACTAAAAGCCATTACAACGAAATGTCATTACAACTAAGAGTAATTACAATAAAGCGTCAACTGTTGCATAAGCATACTCTCGTCACATAAACATAAGTAACATAGCTACACCACAAAAAATTAGAATAAGAAGTCTACAAAAACCATTTAAACCATTCCTAATAATCATGTGTTCTTCAACTCTCCCCCTATTAATCATAACATCATCTTCAATTTGATTTGCTGCTTCAATCTTACGTAATAAACCATTAATAACTTGAGTAGGTCGTGATTGGAAATAAGGATCCATCCATCTAAAGTAGTTGCATGCTCGTTCTTGCTGCATATTAAAACAACAATTATAATTACATAGTTAATTATAATGTAAGAAAAATCATTCAATTTATTTCAAGACTGACAACTATAAAATCTACGACCAGGATTACTTTCAGTCCAAGATGTTCGTACTACTGCTTCTTCTTGGCAATGACATTTGGGAGTTATCATCTTGTATATCTGCAAATCATGCACAAATTGCTCAACAACAGTAATTAATAGTATGTAATTAGGATTCAGGCAATATGAGCGTGGTGCGCAGAGAATCAATGTCTTGGGAGGAGTAACATTCATAACATTCTTCAAACATACAATTTAGCTCCAATCAAATAATTTAGCTCAACTTTCACGAGTGAAACTCCAATTCAAAGTGAACTGCTCCAACTTAAGGTAAAAGCCTAGGGCATACCTCACCGTGACCTGTAGGGAGGAGAAGACAAGGGGATCATCACCGTGAGAAGAGGACCTAGGGCAGAGTTCAGCAAGGTGCAAGCCAATGACAGTAATCAACCAACAACAAGATGAAATCATCAAAATCTAAAAAATATCTCGGGAATGCATATCTAGGGCATACCGTGCAATGGTAAATAGGATCAGAGACCAATCGTCGAGCACATGCACCGTCGTTGTGAGAAGACAATCTAGGGTTTGAGTGTTACTGTGGCGTCCAGTTCAGCAGATCCAACGATAAGAAGAAATTTAACTCAAGCAAATCACGATTTTAGGGCATACCACGGTAGAGCGGAGCCCCTTCACCGTCATCGAGTGCCTTCACCGTCGCCTTCGTCGAGCGCCTTCTTCGTCGCCTTTGTCAAGCGCCTTCTCCGTCGCCTTCGCCGTCACCTTCACCGTCGAGCGTCCTTCCTGCGGTGGAGCTAAGACATGGTGAGGAGAAAGACACTAGGGCAAGTCGTTCGCACGATGAGGAGAAAGACACTAGGGCAAGTCGTTCGTGGACGGAAAAGAGTGAACTCGAGCCTCGCGATTCGCTTCTCGAGCGTCGTCGCCGTCACCGTCGTCGCCTTCACCTTCGCCTTCGCCGTCGCAAGGCGGAGCTACGACATGGTGAGGAGAAAGACCTCAGGGCATGAACTCGAGCCGGAAGGATCTCTTCATACCATGCCCAGCGTGCAGTTCACGATTCGCGGTTCGACTCCAGCGTATCGGTTCGCTCCATCCGATAACATACCACGCGCGGTTCGCTCCATCCGACGCCCATTTCTAATCGGATGGATACGCTCGCATGGTAGGCCGATCATACCACGCGCCCTGGTAGGACAAACATAATATCCTAAAGCTAAATAACTCTAAATGCATAAATCAACTTGAATTGAGCAGATGAAATTCTTGCATGAACATACCAAATAACGAAAGAAAAGCAAAAGTACATGTTCATATAAAAAATTTGAACTTTTCTAATGATTCAATTATGTATGTTGTAATACCAATTGAAAGAATTGTAATAACAAAACTGAATCGAATCATGACGAATCATTAAGAAACTTAATAAACTAAATGTGAAAGTTTATAGTTTGTCCATCACTTTCTTTTGGTGGCAAACAAGTTGTCCATCGTCTTCTTGTGTTGATAAACACTTGATGGAATGAACTTCCAAAATGACACCACATAAATTTATTCTTCTTCGCATCGATTGGAAATGCAAAAGAAGAACTATCACCAAATAAATTTCATTCAAATTGCTATATGTTTTGGATACTATGATCGTCTATTTATAATAGGCACAAAGGATTTGAATTTTCACATATAAAAAAGAATTCAAATGCACCATTTGATCTCCATATATCCTTTTTTTTATCATCATCTATATACCCTTACATCCTCATGCGCCTTTTAGTATATGAACACATATACACCTTTAAGCTTTATATATATATATATATATATATGTGTGTGTGTGTGTGTGTGTGTGTGTGCGTCCCTTAAACTTTATACATCGTTTGGTATATATGCACCTTTTAATCTTTTGATATATACACTTTTTGATCTCTACACATAGAATTTCTATCTCACTTCATATCAACGAATATGTTGGACATTAATTTATTTTGACAATTCATAATTGTATAATTATATTTATATTAAACTCAATGTTGTGTGGGATTAAAAGCTAATTACCCTTATTTCAATAATAATGTTAAATATTCATTTAGGATTAGCTATTGCTTACATATCATAAATTAATAAAAATAAATAAATCCCCTAAGTCTTGCTTCTAATAATAATCCAAATACTTAGATAAATAAAAAAAACCCTTAAAGTTGATCATTTATAATGAGTGTCATTGTGAATTGTTCAGCAAAATGATTACATCTTGCTCATTGTTAGATGATTAACTTTTTCGTATGTAATGAAAAGCCGATAAATGAATATGTAAAAATGAAAGGGAAAATACAAAATAAAAATAAAATGTAAAGAATATTACAGCAATTGTGTGAATAAATGACTAAAAAGCACTGACATGTCTTGGTTTTTATATTGAGTTATTTTCATAAACCATCCCTAAATTATCACGATTTTCTACATCTAAACTCAAACAACAAACTTATTGTTTTGGATTCCAAAATTATCGTGATTTATTCAATTTGATCCATCCGTCGAGTTCTGTCAACTTTTTTGTTATCTTCTATTTTTCCCATTTATAAAAAGTCAAATTTACTATTCATCATCTTCTCTCTCCTCTCATGTCATCCGGTTCGCCGGAAAGGGGTCGAGTGTCGATGAAGGGAGTGATGCGCAGGGGAAGAGTGACTGAGAATGGTCATAGCAGAGGAGGGGTTTCGCCCCAGGGCGACCGACGAAGGTCATAGCGGAGGGGATGGGGGAGAGGGGGGTTCGCCCCATTCTACGACTTATGAATGTCACTACTCATATAAGCGACCGCCCCCCTTTCCCTGCATGTGAAAAGCAAGAAGGGGGGAGGGTCTCCCCCCACCCCCCCTTTTCCCCCGCGCGCAAGCACCGGCGTTGTCACTGGCGTGCGCAAGGAGAGAGAGAGGGGTCATCCCCCTACTGCGTCGGTCGCAGCAGGCCCCCTTTCCCATTGTGCGCAAGCGTCGGCGCGCGCTAAGGGGGGATCACCCCCTATTGCGACGCCGACGACGGTCGTCGGCCGCAGCAGGGGGGACCCCTTCACCTTGTGCGCAGTCCCCTGCTGCAGCGACGTTGCAGCAGAAGGTGACTCACCTTTCCATGTGCTCATCGGTGTAGGGAAAGCGTTGGTGTGTGTGTCATCAATAGCAGTAGGGGGCGACCCCCCGATCGCAACGGGGGGCCCTGCAATTGCTAATCGAGAGAAAATAAGAGTCCAAGATAGACGTACCAGAGAGGTGGCTTCGATCACAATGTCCTTGTACCCCGTAGAGCTCGGCGTCCTCCATCGTGGCCAACATCATGTCCATGAAGTCATGGTGAGACCCGACCTCATTGCCGACACCTCCACGGATCTGCCTCTGTCGGTCCTCCTCCAACAAGCCCGCCTGTAGGATCCCAAAGGGCATCAAGAGGGGGGTAAATTGATGTTAAATCAAAAATGTCAATTTCAAAAAAATCATCGCGAAAGCACAAAATTGATTTTTTAAAACCTTTTAAAATAAAGCAATTCAAATCATAAGCATAATATGACGGAGAGAGAGAGAGAGAGAGAAAATTAAACGTAAAGACACGATAGTTGTTGACGAAATTCGGCCACACATTGGCTACGTCCCCCCTCCGACTTCTCAACCTCGAGACCGTCGGAGATTCCACTAATCACTTCTTTTGTTTCAAATGGGGCAAAGAAGAAAAGCCCTTTACATCAACTACCTTTTCTCTACTTCGAGAGGCAAAGCAACCTCTCCTCCTAGGAAGCTAATCTTTTTCTCTCATTCAAGAGATAAGATTTAGAACCTCTTTTACATAAGAACTCTCTCTAATTTTTCTGAACAAAATGTTTCTCTCTTTTATAAAGCTAAACTCACAAAAGTGGAAGAAAGAAAACTCTAAATTGTAAGTTCAAGAGAAATGATCTTCTTTTGATTTCTTGAAGTTTTGATTCAATGCTTGAATGGATGTCTTTCCTTCTAGCTTTGGCACTCTTTTTATAGGCTTCAACAAGTGAGAAAGTCGTCCAAAAATCATTCCACACCTTTCTCCTTCAAATTTGACCGTTACTGTTCATTTGACTCGGAGGCCGGTCGATCGTACATATAGATCGGTCGACCAGTACACTTTCTTTTATGAAAAAATATGACCGTTGGTGAATTTTGCAATGTCTGATTGACCTATGTTCTGAACCGATCGACCGGTATAGTTGATGCATAAAATGATGTAGCAAAAAAAAATTGCTGGCAAGTGCACTAGTCGCTCAAGTAATATAGTAAAAATGAGTAAAGAGTGTCGAACCCATGATGAATATTATTAATTCAATATCTGAATTTATAAATTAATAAAAGAGGAAAAATATGGATTTTGAAAATGAGTTTTATAAAATAAAATAAGATAAAGATAAGATAGTGGTGTTGAAGTTAGACCTTAGAATGAAAATAGATAAGGATAAATATTTGAACAATAAAAGATAAATATTAGAGTCTCCCTAAATTATTAACATGACATGATTAAATTACGGTCTCCATAAACTGGCATCCCCTCAATCTAAGTATGCAAATTAAACTATCTTAGTTTAATAAGAATTGAAGTCTTCACAAACTAGCATCCCATCAAATCATATTAAAATTAAGATGCATTAAATTGGATTTCTTAAACTATTAATCACTCCACAAATTGGTATAGATTAACAGATCACACAAACTTGATTCTCCACACACTAGTTATCAAATTTATGTCAATCATTAATTTCAAATAAAATCAATTATAATTAGTATAATGAATTCTGAAATTAAACACTCCATAAACTGGTATAGCCTAATTCAGAAATTCAATTAACTAATATAAAAGCATTAAGCACAATTAATAATTGATCAGAAAAGATTAAAACAAATAAAATAAGGTCCAAACATTTCCTTTCAATTAATAATCTTCTAAAATAAAAGATATAAAAATATGAAGTTCATCCTAGAAATTCTGGAGAGATAATAAAATACAAATTAGAAAAATCGGAAGAATTACACCCAAAACAAAAGTAGAGATCTCGAATTTGGCAGACAGTCGGGCAGCCTCTCGGACTTTATCAGAATCGTGATCAACCTCCAGCCTCACGAATTGGGATGACAGCTTCTTCACTTATTTATAGGTGCGGACGGCCTTCAATTTGATCTCGGCCGTAATATCATACAACCAACTTTAAATTCGTGAGATAAACATTAAGATGTCAATAAAACTTTGGTTAATGATAAAAGGTTATCCGTTTTACACCTCTTCGTTCCGGGCCACAAAATGATAAACTTCTCTTCGTTCTCGGCCAAAAGATAGGTCATTACGTCCAAAATGGATGGAATCTCGACCAAAACGAAGATTCTTTTATCTTTACGCCCAAAAAGATAAACTCTTTTTATTTTCCTTCTTGAGTTATCGACCAAAACGATAACTTCTCTCTTCTAATCTCGGCCAAAATGATGACTTCGCCCAAGGATAAACTCTTCTCAAATCTCTACCAAAACAATATGTCACTTCTTCTAATCTCGGCCAAAACAACGTATATTGACCAATACATTTCGGCCATGTCATCGCATGAATTAAATAATGTTACGCCCAAAGATATCACGTTGCAAAGCTTTGACTCCCAAGGAAGTCACGTAAAACTTATCTAATGAAATGATAAACTCTTTTACGCCTTCATGTGATTCTCGGTCGTAAGATCTTTGTATTCGAATTGCGACCGATACGTTAATAATTCATTTAATATAATTCTTCGGATAATTGTGTATTCTACCTTTCCTGCAAAATAAATTTCAAATTTTAATTAATCCATCCATAATTAAAATATTCGAAGAATTAACAATAAAAATCGATAAATTCGGAATTATGACTAAAAGTGATTAAAAATGATGCATGCCATGATCAAATTATAAAAAAAATAATTAAAATAATAATAAAAAAATATTTTGTATTTCTCATGCATCAATAGTCTCGACATTCTGTATGTTGAAAATGAGCATTTTTTGCATTGACTGATCAACCTGTGTTCTGGATCGATCGATCTGTATTCTTGATCGGTCGACCTGTGTTCCTGACCGGTCGACTTTTCAGCCGGCAGCTCGATCGTCCTGCATTATTTTAAGCATAATTTTTTGCACAGTTATCCAAATTAGATAATCTTAGATTCTATGGAAAGCTAACAGAATTTTCTACAACTTTGATATTATCCAAAATCTAATAGGATCATAGTTAATTATTTAATCAAATTGTAGTGCATAAAGTTATTCCTTTTCTTTAAACTTTTACATCATTTTAACTTTAATCTTTCGAAGTTTGTATCATTAAAATATAATTTTATATGTCAATAAAAATTAGATCCAACAATCTCCCCCTTTTATGAGGACAAATCGAGAAATATGAAAAATGTATAAGTTGCGAAAAGTTATAAAATAAGTTGTAAAATCAATTTTACTTCCCCTAACACTTAACTTTTCTTATAATGATAAATATTCACATAAGTATAAATTATAAGAAATTCTTCATATAAAGTGATATTCAGCCATTTTGTGTCATAAAAAAGAACTCTTCATATAAATTGTAAAATCAATTTTACTCCTCCTAACATTTAACTTTCCTTACAATGATAGATATTCACATAAGTATAAATTGTAAGGAATTCTTCATATAAAGTGATATTCAGATCATATTTCTTCCCTTTTTGTTTTATCAAAAAGAATAATTTATATATGAAGCATATAAGAAACCATATTCAACTCCCTCTTAATCAATTTTTTCAAAAAAATTATTCTTCCCATTTTTGTCATATAATAGACATGTAGAGTATTGCAAGTTTTGAATGATAACTCCTCTTAAATTTATGGCTATTTTATAATGAAAACCAATTTATGAAAGCCAAAAAAAATATTAAAAATCAAAATATGGCATAAAACTTTGATTCAACAATCATGTCAATGATATGTCAAAATAAAGTTTAATCATGCTCTTCCTATCACTATTATCAATTTTCATTTATATGTTCATCTTTTTTTAAAAAAAATAGTAGTTTTGAATTTTTGAGTGACATAAAAAAAATAGATGATACTTTTACCATAATCTTTATGTCTTTACATTTCTAATTCCATATGTCATTTGCATGTGAGGCATATCTGAAAAATAATCAAGTAACTTTTGGTATCTAAACTTCTTTGGGTCCGATTTTATTAGATACTGTTCCTTTCGGAACCCATATCAATCCGTTGTCAAGATTTTTTTATTTTGTATTAGTATGCATAGTTACCATAAAATCCACGTGTAAAACATTTGAGATGTGATTTTCTACCATATAGATGATTGAATTTCCAATATGAATTTTCATGTCCAAAATTATTCTTAAGATTATTTGTTGTTACATGAGAAATAGTCTTATTTTGTGAGTTTTTTAAAATGTCATTTTCCTTCTTTACCTTTTCTAAAGAACATGCTAGTTTTACACTTTCGCATGCATGTGTAATTTCCAAAGTTTCAACTTCATTTTTTAGTTTTTCAATCTCATATAATAATTTTTCATTTTCCTTTTTAGTTTAAAAAATATCTTTTTATGAGAAAGGAGAGTTCTTCATTTAAATCTAAAGAAAAATGTTCTTAAAAAAATCTCGATAAGTCATTATTTGAAATTGAAGAGTTTGAAGTTACCTCGTCGTTGTGTATCATTAGGCACAAGTATTCATCCTCATTAGAAGAACTTGATGAGTCATTTGATTCATCTTCACTTGGCTCTTTATATTTCTTTTTATTCTCCTTCTGAGATGTCTCCTTTTTATCTTTTGAGTGATGTTTGCAGAATCCTCTTTTCGACTTCTCACTCTTTTCTTTAGATTTTACCAACTTGAAATATTTGTCAAGTTTTCTTGTATAACGGGCGAGTTTCTTTTCGACATCTTCTTCTTCACTTGATTTATCTTCATTTTTGCTTGCTTTCAAAGCCAATGTCTTCTTTTTGGGAGCATTGGATTCTTCTTCTTCTTGGATTTTAATTTCATATGTTAGAAGTGAACCAATAAGATCATCAAAATCTAATTTTTTCAGATTATTTTCTTCAATCATCGTTCTTTTTTTATGCCATTGGGAGGAGAGAGACTTGAGAATCTTTTTCACTTTTTAGGGGTTAGTTCTAGGCTCGTAAAAAGAGGCTAAGACATTCACAATATTATTAAACCGAACAACCATATCATTTATGTATTCATTTTCATACATCTTGAAGGAATCATATTGACGATTCAAAATATTTAATCTAGATTCTTTGACTTTATCTGTTCCTTCATAAGTAGTAATGAGTTTCTTCTAAATTTCGGTTGCACTTTCACAATTACAAATCTGATTGAAATCCGTTGAATCTAAAGCACAATAAAAATATTATTTGCTTTTCAATTCAATTTTGAAAACATTTTCTATCTTTCGTCATGTTCGGTAGGTAATTTTTTATGATGATAATAACCTTTTTTCAACGATATCACACGTGTTAATATCAATAGAACAAATGTATGCTTGAATCATAATTTTTTTAATATTGAGAATTTGATGCATTTAAAATGGAAGGACGGCTAATTGATTGTCCTTCGACGAAAATAAATTCACTTGATACCATAGCTCTTAAGATGGTTAAATATTAAAAAAAGATAATTGAATCTTAAAAAGACTAGATTTAAAAATGATTAGATCTTAAAACAAGATGATTCAAAAAATTAATACGAAAGCAACCAACTCTAATACCAATTGTAAGATCCCAAAGGGCACCAAAAGGAGGAGGTTGAATTGGTGTGAAATAAAAAATGTCGATTTCACAAATATCATCGCGAAAGTACAAAACTGATTCTTTAAAACATTTTAAAATAAAGCAATTCAGATCATAAGCATAATAGGACGGGGAGAGACAGATAGAAAATCAAACGCAAAGATACGGTGGTTGTTGACGAGGTTCGGTCATACCTTGATTTACGTTCCCGCTCCGACTTCTCGACCTCGAGACCGTCGGAGATTCCACCGACATAAAATTGAAGAGTTTGAAGTTACCTCATCGCTATGAAAAAATATGACTGTTGGTGAATTTTACAATGTCTGGTCGACCTGTGTTCTGGATCGATCGATCGGTACCTCGACCGGTACAGTTTTGACATTCTGTATGTTGAAAATGAGCATTTTCTGCACTGACTAGTCGACCTATGTTCTGGACCGATCGACCTGTATTCCTGACCGGTTGACCTGTGTTCCAGCCGACAACTCGACCGTCCTACACTATTTTAAGCATAACTTTTTGCACAGTTATCAAAATTAAATAATCTTGGATTATATAGAAAGCTAACCGAATTCTCTATAATTTCGATATTTATGATTCATCCCTTGTTCTTTAAACTTTTTCAACATTTTAACTTTAATCTTTCGAAATTTGTATTATCAAAATATTATTTTATATGTAATTAAAACTTAGATTTAACATGGCCATCACGAGGTTTGCCTCCTGGGACAAGCACCTAATGGCCTCCTCTCGCCCTCGAGTCCACCCACCCCTTTAGGAAGGGGAACATGTCGGATGCGACGAGCACACCCAACATCTTGAAGTACTCGCTGATCTTGAAATCGCAACCCCTCGTCGGAGCTCCCACTGGGGTCGTAATAGCTCTTTCCGGCCACCACGATGTTGAGCGCCACGAGCCGCTGCTTCATCTCCGCCCTCACCGGCTTCCTACCATTTTCGACCTACTCTGCGAGGACTTCCCGAACGTATGAGCCGACCTCCCGGCGCGGACATGCCCGAGCACTTGGATCCAAGCATTTGATAGCAGCTACTGCGAGGTTATTTGGGCGACTCCCCTTCTTGCGATGTCAGGGCGACTCCCTGCCTTTCCCTACACGTGCCAGCGACCATCGCGATCGTCTTCGGTCCCCTTCCTTGTGCCTCAAGGAAAGCACCGTTGGTGCGCCCACGAGGACGTAGGGAAAGCGCCTACAACATGCCAGCAAGGGGTAACGCGCAGGGGGGTGAACACCCCCACCCTCTCCCCTTTTTTAAGGGGTAATTTCAATTTTTCATAATGAAATTAACAAAAAATTTGACAGAAATCGACGGAATGATCAAATTGAAAAATTCGTGATAGTTTAGAGATAAAAAAATAAGTTCGTTGTTTAATATTAGATATGAGAAATCATGATAGTTTAGGTGTGGTTTATGGAAATAATCCTTTTATCTTTGAACTTATCGAAGGAAAGGACACAGAAATGTTAGGAAAAGTGAAAAAAAAAAAGAGAGGAGAAAGGACACAGAAATGTTAGGAAAAGTTAAAAAAAAGAGAGAGGAGAGAGAATATGGAGTGAGAAACAACATTAAAACGGAAAATAAAAAAAAATGAGCATACCCGATAGGTCTATTGGATTCGTTCAATTACGGACTTGTCCTATAAATTGAATTTTAGTGAGTTGGAGAAGATTAAAATTTTGTTGAGCCGTCTGGAGCTCGTAATTGTTCGTCAAACAAAACATTTGCCTAAAATAGTTGGACTGTGAACCCGGGAATTAAAGGCCCATCTCATCAAAGCCCACTTGACTGCTTGCTCTCTCGGGCCCTCTGTTTTTGTTGGCTCGGTGGAAATCATACAATTTTCTCTTCTCGTTATCCTATAGAATATTTTCTTTTTTTCTCCGTATTAGCATCTTTAAATTTCACTACTGATAATATATATATAGAGAGAGAGAGAGAGAGAAAGTGAGAGTGAGAGGAGGAGAGAAAGAGAGAAACTCGATTCTTCATTAGTTCAAATAATCAAATTTCAAAATGCCTAACCTTATAAACTCCTCATTTCAATCGAGAGTAGTTACAGAGTTCAATGGTAAACTAAACTGCCAAAAAAAAATTTTAAAAACTTTATGGCCGTTGAGAATGATTCCAAACTTTTCAGTCCATTTTTTTTACAAAATTTTAATTATAACTCAAGACATTTCAATTTATATTTATATTTGATAAAATAATCATTTGTAATATATTTGAGAAAATAATCATTTGTAAAATATTTAAATTAGTTAGTTATGTATTGTCTATATATATATCACTTCAAGTGAAAAATACTAATCAGTCATATCTTGATTTTCTTTTGTATTTAATTATGACAGATTTTTTATATATATTTATTGTATTATTCTTGGGTTCGATCATGTCGTTTAGCTAATTCATTTGATCCTACCTGAAACGGTTCACATTGTTTAAAACGAAAGCTAGTCCTCACCATGTAAATATATGTATTTCTTGTACAATCTTTGTTTTCCACACTCATCATCACTCAGTTCCCAACAGTGCGAGAGCAATAGGGACCCACCGACGCACACGATATAATTTAAATATTACTTCATAATATTTTATCATTATTATATTTCTCGAGTTTTATTTTCAAGGAGAGCGCTTTTGTTTGACATTATTATTAGTAGATGGACTTTTTTTTTTCAATCAATGTATAGTGGCTGGATTTTAAAGGATGAATTAAGAAAACAAAACAAAAAAAGTGTTTCACAGATAGATATATGAGTTTAATTAGTAAGCGAAGGTAAAATATCATCAATGGACATGTAATTATATATTATATTCAATTGATAATCATATATGCATTTTTCTAAAAATTAATTGTGATATAAGATTTTTCAAACCTGTATCAATTAACTTGTCACAAATTATGCCTTATTTTTTTCTCCGGCTTACAATAGGATCACAAAAATGATAACATTATATTAGAACACTTAAAATATAATCGTTAAAAGAATAATATTGTAATTATTATGATAAAACTTTATGATGCACTTATTAAAATAACTCGCAATGAGGACGACAGATTCAATATCATCTTTGGATTCCATCTAATCGTCCTCGATGAACTTTGAGGAAACTTGATCATAGATTGGTGATTAATCAAGCCCGTTAATTCGATTTAGTGTTATTTCTATACACCATCATTAAATTATCATAATTTTTTACATTTAATTCTAAATTAATAAACTAATTTTTTTATTCTTAAACTATTACGATTTTTCACTTTAGTCATATCGTCTTACATTTTTTATTACTTTTAATTTTTTTTCATTTATGAAAAATATAAGTTATCCCCCTCTTCATAATACATCAAATAATAAATTTAAAAAAAATGTTCCTTGCGCCGATTGCGCCCTCCAATTTGATCCTAAAAATTAAGTGTTATACTATTTTTTATTTTTTTATATTTATTACTTGATGTATTACGAAAAGAGAGAGGTAATTTAATTTTTTTCACAAATGAAAAATATAACAATAGTGAGACTAAAATTAAAAAAGTCATGATAGTTTGATGATAAAAAAATAAATTCATAATTTAAAATTAAATTTAAAAAATTATAATAATTAGTTTAGTAATACTTTATGAAAATAACCCTTCCATTTATCACAAAGATCACGATGATTTTAAATGAAGGGCGATAAAAGGAAGGTAGACGAAGACCTGGTCAGCGATATTAGAAAAAAAAAAAGCATGCAAAAGATTGCAAATGTTAATAATTAGGCGACAGCTAGCAGTTTTTTTGTAGCATGCAAGTGCAACAATCGAGTACTTGTCTGCCGTAGAGCTACAACCTTCTGCTCTGTCACCAGTGTTTGTATATGTTGTCCGATTTCAATTGGATGGCCTCATATGTACCGTAATTAAATTAATTATCTTACGAATAAATAATATTATGTACACTGATCTGATCAGTTAGAACCGGCAGATTCTTAGAACACTGCTCTTAACCAAGTGTCAATGCTCTTTCTACTCAAAAAATTTAAATTTATAATTTTTTAATCTCCAAATGATGAAAATTGTTTATACGTAACATTTTTTAAATTGAGTAAAATATTATTTACTTTGGATGTTGAACCACAAATGTATCGTACCAAATTAAGTATAACATCATACAAATGCATCCTACCATATATATTTAGCATTTCTTTTGTAATTTATGTATAAAAGACTAATTCAAAATATGTATCGTGCATTCTTTTCATCTCAAGAGACTAACACCCTCATCATGCACTAATGTGTTGTCACATGTACCATTTTTACACTTGCGTAAAATTATTATCTGTCTTGAATATTAGCTCATGATTTTATAAAAAATGTGTGGCCTTGAATATTAACTCATGATTTTATCAAAAATATGTTTGTACCAAAATTTTTCCATAATTCATTCGTGTTAAACTAATTCAATTCATGCTTCTCCATTACCTTCCGTCCTTCCAAAATTCCAACGAATGCTAGAGAACTTGTACGGTTAGTGGCCCCCATTATCTACCTCGAGAGCTGTCACGAGAATAACAAGTCGTCGAGTGCATATGTACGTGGGTGGTTAGCATGTGACCGCAGCAAGCCAACGCCCCCATTTCTTTATTTTATTTTCCTTTGCTCCTCCTTTTCTTCGCAACATGGCATGCATTGGCAGCTTTATGGGATAAAAAAATCCATCATTATATATATATATATATATATACGGGTCGTATAAAAGTTAAAAAAAATCATATAATGCAATGCTCAATTATAATTTTCATTGGCAAAAAAGAAAATCACACATGCGTATCATTAAAAAAAAGTTATGACCATATAAAAAGAGAAGGGAAAGTTGATTGTTTTGCTCTCATCTCGTGCAAGGCATCAAGTGCTGCTGAATGAGAGAGAGAGAGAAGAAAAGAGCATCTGACCAAGTGAAAGGGAGGGGGATAAAAAAAGGAAGAAGAAGAAGAAGATGGATTAATTACATTGTAATAATGTCTCCTTAATTACGGGATTTGCAACTGCTTTTTCGATGTCACCGTCACTCCCAATAAATGTGGCTTGTTTAATATGTTATATGAGCAAATTAGGCGACATTTAATTAGGAATCGGTAATGATGAGAAAATAAAGTAAAAAGGAGTGTGTGTGTGTGGGGGGGGGGGGGGGGGGGGGGGGGGTGGGGGGGTTGCAGCTGCCATCTGTTGGCATGTGACCTCGGTTGCCATTTCTGTGTACTTTTTTATTTCCCTTATCCACTTATCGTGCCCAACAGATCGTCCACAATGTACACGCGTGACACAGTACCTCCAGAAGAGACTAATTCGTAGAAATTAGTAACTTACAATTTTACCTTTTAAAATTATATATTAATTTAAATAGACACAAATATATTATTTTATTTATTATTATGATTTTTTTTAAAAAGTGTTTAATCTGGAATAGCACTGTTTAACGTTATCTAAAAGAACACGCCTTAGAAGATTTATGGAAGAAAAAGCCTACTAGGCATTATATCTCCACTGGTCCTTAAAAATTATGATTAAAAGAATAATTAAGAATCTTAAGCAAACGAGAAAGAGAGGTTTGAGTTCTCTTTCCACGCTCAGTCCTAATATTAATTAACCCCGTTCCTGTTAAGTTAATTTTTCTTCACAAAAAAAAATAATATTATATTCAGCCCACAATGTCACCGTTAATTACAGCGTCTGCCACCACGGTCTAGTGGGAGGGTGAAGTGAAATAGAGCCGTTAGAAGGGGGGTTTTTATAGTTAAAAGTTGCGACGGTTCGGAGTGCGAATAGGGGTAAAGAGGTAATTGTAGATGTGAAAGAAATGCCGGGACGCAAGCTGGATTTGGAGTTTTGTCTTCTCGGTTGACCTCACGCCACCATCATCTCTCTCTCTCCCCCCTCGTCTCTCCTCTCTCTCTCTCTCTCTCCCCCCCTCCCTCCCTCTCTCTCTCGCGTATTTATTTCATTTCCCTCCTTCCCATTAAATCTCGTTCTTAATGTCGTGCTCTGTTTTCTAACCCCCAACTTTAAATGCCAGCAATCTCATTTCCTTTCCCTTTTTCTCTCACCTCTCTCCTCTCTCTCCACGCTTCGCCTTGCCCTTCCTCCTTCCACTGTTCCACCTTCTCATCTCCAGGGTGCTGCGAACGAAGCCTGTGCCTGTTCGATGCATTGACCGTCGTCCCTCGTTTTCTTTTTCCATTGCTCATTTGTTTTGCGTTTTTAGCGTGATTTCCTGAACGAAGTCTCACCTCCTCGTCACTTTTATCCGCTTTCTCGTGCTAGTTCATTCCACATTGCGTGCTCGTTATCTCGGACTCGGACTGTGCTCCGGAATCGCACACGAACCGCATTTTCTTTAATCTCTGTTCGACTCTTTTTTTTTTTTTGGTCACTTGGGGTTACTTCTTTCTTAATGTGCTGTAACACCTGTTCGGAACAGGCGCCCATCGTTTGGTGACCGATAGATCAACAAGATTCGTATCACCGAAAGAGGTACCATTTCGCTTCTGTTTCTTCAATCTGTTGTCTTCTTTTTCTTCCCCTATGTTTATATTTCTGATTTGGTTTTGTAGTTTGCTGGTGTGAAATATATCATCCTTTTGTTGTTATTGTTTGTGTCCTGATGCATATGTCGTAATGTCTAATTAACAGGTTCGATTTCTAGTAGAATATAGTTTAAATGGAAAGCCCGTCGTTTGCAGATTAATTTGGGGGCAGCTTTAGATTCCTTGTCTCATTTTGCCATCAGACTCAAAGCATTCTAGGGTGTATTTGTGCCCCTTTGGGGTCTTGTGTGCTTTGTGTGAATTTGTCTGGACGACCATGAAATATGTCTGGATACCTCTATTTGTAATTTTTCTTGAATTTGCTTTTCTTTCAATAGTTCAGTCGGTTGGATTTGAATGTATTCCCAGTGGGATTTTGAGTATTAGGACAAAACATGCAAACCTTTTGAGCATTTGTTTCCATTTTTTCCTTTTTACGAACAAAATTAAATAGTCACAGTAAGCAGCATGTGGTTTACAAAGCGAAACTCTTAATACTCATTTTTTTTACTTTTGTTATAAGATTTATAACAGTAGCCTGCCTGCTTCAAAATTTAACAAGAGGTAATGACTAATTTCTATACTGTGTTCCTTCAAGTAGAAGAAATGCTATCCAACAGTTCTATAAGTACCGAATTATCGGAGAAGGTATCGGTCATTGGCCTGAAAGTTTGGGTTGTTATTGGCATTGGCGTTGGCATTCTTATAGTCGGCATTCTCTCCATTCTAGCTCTATGGCTCACATCTCGGAAAAAGACTCGAAGAACATTCGATACATTCCCCATGTCGCAAATCCCCAATGTCTCCAAAGAAATTACAATTGACAGAATTGGTAGCCGCTCTCTTGGTCACACACTCCTAGAGCGCGAGGGTCCTTTCTTTGCTTCACATGACAAATACAGTGATAAGGATTCTGGAAAAAGTCTCACGCACTTGATGGTGAGCAAGTCAAGTGATGTAGATAACTTGAGTCAGTGCAGCTCCATTTACCATGACAGAGCTGGGAGCTCATATTCTGGAGATGAGGGCAACTCAGGACATGCCAGAAAGCCACATTCGCCGTATGCAGTTGTTTCTGCTTCTCCATTAGTTGGTCTGCCTGAGTTTTCACATCTAGGATGGGGTCACTGGTTTACCCTCCGGGACCTAGAGTATGCAACAAACCGTTTCTCTAAGGAGAATGTCCTTGGAGAAGGTGGATATGGAGTTGTCTACCGGGGCTGCTTAATAAATGGAACCGAGGTTGCAGTAAAAAAGCTTCTGAACAATATGTAAGTCTACTACAACAACAGTTGTTCAAACGTTTGATCTATTTATAGCTGTGGGTCAGTTCCATTCACAATGATTTCATTATAACTCTGTGATTCCTGCAGGGGACAGGCGGAAAAAGAATTTAGAGTAGAAGTGGAAGCCATTGGTCATGTTCGGCATAAGAATCTAGTGAGGCTTCTTGGGTACTGTGTTGAGGGAATACATAGGTGAACATCTGTTATTACTTTTCATGATACGATTATCTGGCACACTAGTCTTGTGACTTTTATAAACTTGTTATAACATGGAGAGGGCACATTTGTGTACATAGGTTAACATTTGTGTACTGTATACATGGACCATAATAGTGCAGTATTTTCTATCAATTTTTTTTCTCTTAGCGGGAATCTTGTTTTTCTACTAAAGGAACAATGAATTTATCTTCATCATTTATTGCACTTCATGCTGATGCTTCCATAATCTGTAATTCTTTCAGTAGACCTCTCTATGCATAGAAATATCTGAGACTATTGCTGCTAACGTCTTCTGGAGTTTGCTATTTGTTAAACATTAAATTTTGTTCATTATGTACTTGTGTTGCCTGTAATGCCATAGGATTCTGGTGTACGAGTATGTCAACAATGGAAACTTGGAGCAATGGCTTCATGGAGCTATGCGCCAACGTGGTGTTCTTAGTTGGGAGAACCGCATGAAGATTATACTAGGCACTGCGAAGGCGTAAGTCTTGCTGAAAACATGCTTTGTTTTACCAGAATACTGATAGTTAACTTACTGGTAGCTATGGGTAGTACAGGCTTGCTTATTTACACGAAGCTATTGAACCAATGGTTGTGCACCGAGATATCAAGTCAAGCAACATTTTAATTGATGAGGAATGCAATGGCAAGATCTCTGATTTTGGTTTGGCTAAGCTCCTAGGTTCAGGAAAGAGCCACATTACAACCAGAGTTATGGGAACATTTGGGTATGCAGTCATGTATTTTGAAGTTTCTGTAATCTCTCTCTTTTACAACAGTACCTACATATTGTATCAGTGTTGCATAAATTGTACTTGGAATATCAAGCTTATCTTTTTTTTATTTGCAGGTATGTTGCTCCTGAATATGCTAATACTGGACTGCTAAATGAAAAAAGTGATGTTTACAGTTTTGGGGTATTGTTATTAGAAACTGTGACTGGGAGGGACCCGGTGGACTATGGAAGACCAGCAAACGAGGTAATTTTAGTAAACTCTCAAGACGCTGTACTGTGTTTGTTCTTCCTTTATTCGGATTCTCTGCCCTAAATTTTAATATCCATATTTAGATGTCCGCACTGCAACCTTGTGAGGCCAATAATGTTACTTGGATCAATGTTTTGATGTCCCTTCCACAGTTTGTGGAATTTAGAATCTCCTTGGAGTTAAAATAGCCCAATAGTAATAACTTCAGGCAATGATACGCAGTTTAAGGATAATAGCCCTGGGTATTTGATGTTAATCTAACCCACAGCAATACCTTTGGGTTATGTACTTATGTATTTCCGCAGAAAAGTTTCTGACAACTGCACTACCTGCATCCTTAAAGTGGCATTTACTGCACAGGTTAATCTGGTGGAATGGCTCAAAATGATGGTAGGGAATAGGAGAGCAGAGGAAGTGGTTGATGCCAACCTTGAGGTCAGACCAACAACACGTGCTCTTAAACGTGCTCTCCTCGTTGCATTGAGATGTGTTGATCCTGATGCGGATAAGAGACCAAAGATGGGTCATGTAGTTCGAATGCTTGAAGCAGATGAAGTGCCACATCGGGAGGTTATGTTCTTTTCAACGCATCAAGTATATCTTTTTACTTCTATGTCTACTCCCTTATGTTTCATGTGTATTCTTTCTTAATGCAACAGGATCGCAGAAGCAGAAGGAATCACACAGCAAGCATGGAGATGGAGATCAACAGCTCCAGTGATCTGGAAAATAAAGTCGGGAGATCCGATAATCAAATAAGATATGGAGCTTGAGAACCAAGGTTCTTGAACTCTATGTACCGCATGGTTCCGATCAGCAGCACTGTTATTTGCTAACAGAATTTAGAGGCTTGCATTGCTTGTTGTTCAGAGACTAATGGAACAAAGCGACGGAAGGATTTTTGGATGTTGACAGCAGCAGCTACACAAGAAGTTGGGATAAACAAAGTGCATTTGAAAATTTTCCTGAAATTTCTGCTTGTTTTCTTGTACAGGTAGTAAGGTACTATGTTCCATTTGGAAAATCATCATTGATTTTATACTGGTCCAATCCTCTTGGATTTAAATTTTTTTCCCTCTTACAATTTTCATACATTTTCATGTTATTTATCATGTTATTTTATCATGTTATTTATCATTTTTTTCCCTCTTACTATTTGCACTATTGCATTTACGAAAAAGCTTCATACAAGTAAGGTCTTCTACTACAACTTGCATTTGATCAAAGTGGAGAAAAATAATTAAGTTGGGCCAATTGAACTAGTGGTCAAGTTGCTATTATGATTCATGCAAAATCTGCAGGCCAAATGTTTAGATTTGTGTTTGTACTCATGGCAGACACCTATCAGATATTCTTCCAGCCTGTCCAATATCATTCTGAATGCTAACTAACAGCTTTTCATGTGAACTTTATAGCAACTGTCATGTTGCATGTTTCCCTTTCATATAAAACTTGCACCGTTTTTCCTCTTCTATATTTGAAAGATGATATCGTGCTTGTAATTTTATTCTGCACCAAATTTTATGATGTAAACTGTATAAATAGGTTGGATTTTTTGGTGATAAGATAATGACTTCTTATATCAAGTGGATTAACAATTTTACCCTCGAGAATAATTGTTTTGCTAGGTATAGGTACAATATGAAGGTTAAAATTCTATACGTGGAAAAAATAATGAATGGCAATATGAAGGTTTGTACCCGGCTATTATTCTAGTTAGATGGCACATTGATATAGGTACAATATTGCTGTATAGATTTCGAAAGTTATTTATATTCTTATTCATTGTGTGAATTAATGTCAATCAATTTTTTTAATATTCCCATTATGGCAAGTGAATTAAGAAGTTTACTCGTGACTCACTTGGTAAGACAGCGAATGAAAATACGGCTGTTTGTACTCTGGTTAGAAGAGAGAGTTAATCTTTCTGTTTAATTTAAAGTTAAATTAGTTGGGTACATTATATTATTTTATTTACTTCATTTTAATTTAGAAAAAAAATTAAATTGTCTAGCAATGTAGACTACTTATAAAATGGTAATCCACATTGATTAATCCACGGTGTTCATCAAATATAAAATAATATAAAAAATATAGATCAGCAACAAAAAATTTATTCTCAGTGTTATTATCATAATTAATAGTATGAATTTATTTAAATTTTTATTTTCTTATTGTTATTCACATGAATATAATAATATTAATTATTTCCTTTGAATATTACGTATATTTATTATCATTATTTTCGTTTGTAACTATACTTATTTAATTTATTAATTCTATGAATTTTTATTACAACTTGACATTAGTCATAAAGAATATTTTTAAAAATTGTATATTATGTAATATTTTTATTATAAGTAAAAAGTTTATTTGAATTGTTAGAAACATTGCTTGTGTAATAAAGTAATGCACATTACTCATAATTTAATAAGAGATAGTTTTTATATCAAGTAATGTAGGTTAAATAATGTGAAAATGTAAGGTAGTAAGCGCCCTTTAAGAATAAAGGTAATTTATAATTTTATTATATGTTGTGTGAATAATTTGATTTAAATTATAATATTTTTAAACTTTTAGAATACCATGCCAAATTATTAATTTAACAGTTTATCGAAAATTCACTGATAAAAATTAAAATTAGAGTCCGAATAAAATTTACTATTATTTTAATACAATAAAATCATTTTACTCAATTTAGGGCCATTAAAAAAATAAATTTTTCAATACAGTCACATTATAAAACTTTAGTTTGATAGTTTTAGCTATATTTTTTAAAATTTGGTCTCAGAAAATTGATTGGTTACAAACTGATTTTTTTAAAAAAATAATTTTAGGGTGTTTTTTAATGATTAGGAAAAATAGTAAATAATTTTTTGACAAAAAAATCAAGCCGACCACAACTATTTTAACTCCACCCTGGACCTGATCCATCTCGTTCAATTTTTTGACTCTTGGACTCGATCCAATTAGATTCAATTCGATTCCAGTGGTCGAGATGATCCAACTGGACTCCTCCAAATTTTTTTTATTTTTTCTTATATTTTTCTACTTAATATAAAAAATATTATTATTTATTTAAAATTGTTTATCCATATTGACTCCACCCCGGACCTGCGCCCTTGTTCAGTTTTTGGAGGCTTGGATCCAATTAGATTGTAGTGGTCTAGATGATCCAACTCTCATCCAATTTTTTTTTATTTTTTCTTATATTTTTTCTACTTAATATAAAAAATATTATTATTTATTTAAAATTGTCAAATAAACAGTATTTTTTAAGAAATATTATTTATTTTTTTCTAAATGACCCAACTCCACCCTTAGGTAAGTATGGACGTTCACACTTCACGGGAGTTATTGACTCGACCTTGGACTTGATCCACCTCGCCCAATTTTTGGGGGTTTGGACTCTCAGACTCGTCCATTTTTTTTTTCATTTTTTCTTATACTTTTTTCTACTTAATATAAAAAATTTATTTAATATTTATTTTAAATTGTAAAATAAAAAGTATTTTAAAAATATTATTGCATATTTTTTTAAAAATAGTATTTAAATATTAATTTTCAGGTGCAAAGTACTTTAAATATTTATTCCCATTTTTATATAATATTTCTTAAAATTAGATATAAATAAATAAATAAAAATTAAATCAAATCAACTCGGAGTGAAAAAGTTCACCTATATCCGACCCGATCCGTCATGTGTGTTCACACACACCTATGAGTAAGAGTCTAAGACCTTGGTAAAAAGGTTAATACCGTCCAATCACTGTACCCAAGCCATCCTCCCCGTCAGGATTGCTAAAAGCGAGGAACGCAGTTTCACAATGCCCCATTCTCAATCATTATCGTCCAACTCCAATCAATTGTTTCAGTTTCTTAAATTCGTAAACTCGTTTGCGCATTATATATAGCATATCTGTTATTACTCCGGACAGCTCATGACAACAAAATCCTCCTTGATGAGGACGAAAAGGGAAAGAAAAGAGAAAAAAAAGGACTCCAAAATTATTCAGATGAAGATCCACATTGTATAGAACTACCGACACATATTTAATTCCATATTTGTACGGATGAACTCTGACAAAACTTCGCCCTGTTCTTTAGTAATGTGCATACACGCAGCTGCCGTAACCTGCAATAAATTTAAGCTTCTCAGTTAAAAAAAGGGTGGCTATGGCTAAGATGATCAGCAATTCAGAGTAGAAGCACACTTGGGTCAGTCGTCACTATAAGCGCCGAGCTCTTGAAGTAGCAGTTCCAGTAGTTCCTGCCCCTGGTTTGGTAGTAGAGGTTCATGGCGATCGAAGCGTGGGAGATGAGGGTGTCCGGGTAGTAGCAAGAGCAGCCCCTCTGCAGCACGCTGCAGTCCACCTGAGAGCACGCGTAGTTCAAGTTCGCCGTCAATGTCGCCTCATCCGTCGAAGGTTTCGCCACGCACCAACTTTTCTGGAACAGAAACATCAGACGACAGATCAAAACGAGTGCGATCATTACACATGAATCGACTCTGCACATTGTGTTCGCAGCATTGGTACCTGTCCTTGCACAAGCTTCAGAGTTCCTCCTGCAGAACAGATAGATCACACTAAAGAGCAGCAAAGATCTCACGAGAAAAAAAAAAAGATCATTATGAACTGATCAGCTCACCTGGAACAAGAGAAGAAAGAAGCAGGAGAATGCATGAAATTGCTAGTGAGTAGGAAAATGCCTGAGCTCTTCTTGCCATGATGCTCTTGGAATCTACTGCTGGAGAAAGCAGAGGGAAGCTGAGTCAAGTTGGGGAAGGTTACGGTCGTGTGGCAAGTAAAAAGTTGCAGCCAAGGCAGAGGGGTTTATAAAGGATGTGTGGGAGAGTAGAAAGTGAAACGTTCAGGGCAACGGATAGATTCCTTGCAGCTTTATGTCAGGTGGGGTGAAGTAAATTGAGGAATTAACTTATTAACTTATGAACGATGAAGACAAAGTGTCATCTCATGTTTACGTTGTGTAATATTTATACATAATACAGAGCGAAAGGTGGGTAGATCTCTGCCAAGGTAAACGTTGCATGGCCGATAAAAAAATAAAGAAATGACAGAACGTGCAGAATTCCAAGAACCCGTGACCATTGTGGGGGGTTATGACATCTTTCAGTGTCTCCTGGTCTTCTTATTAGTGCCATACATACAGGTTCGTGTCTCCGTGCAATAATGCGGTCGGAGGGGTTTCGTTTCATTTACCCATGAACAGCTATTATTACCTCGCTAAATATTTAATAAGACGAGATAATAATGAGCGATATATCTCGATAATAATCTTAAACTACTTTGGCAATGGGCACAAGAAAAGGAAAGAGAAAGTAAACATTGGAGCACAAACCACATTGGGCCTCCTACACGAGTCCGTTTAGTATATAAAAGCCCAAGAGAAAACACTGGTGAATTAATAATTTATTTACCCTTTTTAGAGACAAACACGACGAGACCGTTTAATCTTAAACTACTTTATAATGGAGACAGAAACGATCAAATAAATTTAAATTCTATGTAAGAAAAAAGCCTTTTTTTTTGTCTTCTGTGTGTATGCTTTTTATTAAAGAGAATTTATTTCTTAACACTCCTCAAAGCAAGCATAAGTAATTAAGAAAGGAATCCGATTAAGATTTCGTTCTATGCATAAAGACGAGAAACTTGGTGAAGGATGAAACATTCAAAATTGAAGCGATAGCTTTTAAAATTATACAAGGTTTTTTTTTTGTCTGTGTGGCACAAACTTCTTTATTTTTCTTAAATTTTCATCGTATTGAATTATTGATGATGGACATCAACACGTAAGGGGTTGGATGAAGGATACTATCTGGGACAGCTCAGATAATTAATCCAGGGTGTCGGTGTAGGAGGTGAATTGTTAAGTATCTGAATAGTTGTGCTAAATTGTGATACAATTCTTCTGAATGATTTTTCAAATGTATCATAGTAAGCGATTGTTTAAATGCGTAAGACAGACTCCTTGATTACAGAAAGTTGCAATTGTTGTTTGAAAATTTTTTATGCATGGTACCAACATGAATTCTTTGCGAATCGAATTCGAAATATGCGTAGAAATTATTAATCATCTGTGAATTGTTTGTTAATCAAGTCCTTTTGACATTAAAAATGCTGGGTGCTGCTTCCCTGACATTTGGATTCTGGTGGAAAAACTCAAAGTAGCGAGGACTGAAGTAGCAACATGAACACTAATTAATCTCCAAAAGAATTAACCAAAAGCATCAACGCATTACAGTGGCCATTAACGAGATAAAGTGGTCTTCTACAGGTTCCGATACAAAATGTACAAACGATATTACATGGTTTACATTCGCGTCCAGCGCTGCAAACGTTTCTCCTGATTGCAAAGCTCTCACTTGCCGGGGACGAAGTTGGTGGCGTAAGCCCAGGCGTTGTTGTTGACGGGATCAGCGAGGTGGTCTGCCAAGTTCTCGAGCGGTCCCTTGCCGGTGACGATGGCCTGAACGAAGAATCCGAACATGGAGAACATGGCCAGCCTGCCGTTCTTGAGCTCCTTCACCTTGAGCTCAGCGAAAGCCTCGGGGTCATCGGCGAGGCCGAGGGGGTCGAAGCTGCCACCGGGGTACAGCGGGTCGACGACTTCCCCGAGCGGCCCTCCGGCAATGCGGTAACCCTCGACGGCGCCCATGAGGACGACCTGACAAGCCCAGATGGCCAGGATGCTCTGAGCGTGGATCAAGCTCGGGTTGCCCAGGTAGTCCAAGCCGCCCTCGCTGAAGATCTGTGAGCCGGCCTTAAACCACACGGCCTCGCCGAACTTGACGCCGTTGCGGGCGAGGAGCTCGGGGAAGACGCATCCGAGGGCGCCGAGCATGGCCCAGCGGGAGTGGATGACCTCGAGCTCGCGGTTCTTGGCGAAGGTCTCGGGGTCGGCCGAGAGCCCGGCGGTGTCCCAGCCGTAGTCTCCGGGGAACTCGCCAGTCAAGTAGGAGGGAGGCTCGCCGGAGAAGGGGCCGAGGTACTTGACGCGGTCGGGGCCGTACCACGGGCTGCCGGAGGAGACGGGCTTGGGCTTGCCGGCGGTCTTGCCGCGCATGGTGATCCTGCCCTCGCCCAGGATCTCGGAGGCTGAGGGGGCGAGCTTGACAGCCTTGCCGGCGAGGGATGGGGAGGAGAGGGCCATGGTGGCAGCCATTGGTGAACGAGAAAGGAGAGACCCTTTTCTGTGTGATCGGAGGGATGTTGCTTAGTTCCTGTGAAGGAGTGAAGCTGCGGTTGGGGGACTTTAAAGGAGTCGACGATGTAGGGTTCGTAGTCGTACTTCTTATCCCGTGTAATCTGTATCTGTGATCTCATTGGCTCGCCAAGTTCTGAGGCTCTGATTTCAGCCCGAGATTTGGTGCACTTCTGAGCCACAACTTCATGGAGATACTTTGATGAATGATGAGACCCCCGTTATAGAATCTTCCATTGCTCGAGGTTCATTGGATCTCCTTGATTTTTCAGATCCAGTGAGTGGATCACATTATTTTGAGTTGGTTGAAGATATTTGTCGAAAACAAAAAATCTATCTGCTGCCAGATTTTTTTCCTTTTGTTACTATGCCCTGAAACTTTGTGATCTGCCCTTTGGGCGTCCGTGACATTACATAAATTCTGATGTGACCTCTTCTTTTCAGTAAGGAAAAATTACAACGTCTGATATTGCTTTGTTGTTCAGTCTTTGTTATTAAAGGATGACAGCATCTAAACAGAGATATAATCTTATTTCTAAACGAACACTTTGGAGTTCTATCAATATCCAAGATATGGGCATAAAAATTCTCAAAAGAAATGGATTGAATTGATTTCATGTGGATTTGGTGGAGGGAATTATATTTTGGAAATGTTTTAACTTCCCATGTTCCTTTGGATACTTCAATACTCTGCTAATTACCGTTGTTTTCAGGGAGAGAAAAAAACTATTCATAAAGAGGTTTATGCAATGATATGCATAACTCCAGTAACTTCGAAGTATTAACAACTGAAATAAAATAAAAGATTCCAAGTAAAATAGGGTCTGTAGAATCTTTCTGATTTTATATATCTAAGCCACTTATTTGAATGGGAGAAAATAACTCATAATTATGAACAGCTTGAGCTTTGGCTCTTGGATCACAAAATATAGAAATACAATTCGAATAAATTTTGTACAGGGTAACATATGAATTTGGTCCAAGAGTAGGTTTTTTCTCAATAGTTTGAACTCGGCGCTATTAACTCTGGCATTCTAAATCAAGACTCAAATTGTTCAATTGTATCAGTCAAGTCGAGTTGAGCGCACAATTTTCTTGTAATGTGGCGAGTGCAAATATATGATACATATTTAACGAATTTTGTCCTCCTGAGATATGTTGTTCCTAATGAATACTATCTGAAATAAATATTACCCAAGAAAGATGCTAATCTTCTTTTTTAATTCTCATTCTATTGAACTTGGATCTGCAATGGATACAAAATCCTTTATAAAACTTCTTATTGGAGAAGCTAAGATGAGGGGCATGGCATCTGAATTGGCTCATATTCAAGATCACTTAATTTGGACAACACAAAAATGGAACAATATGTTAATCTTCCAAGTTTCCAACACAAGCACAAAAAGAAATGCTGAAAGAGCCTCTCCAGCTGTTTGCAGATGGCATGACCAAGGTCAGGGAGATTCGCAAAGGTGAGGTGACCTGTTATCCTTACTAATCAAGTTCTAATACTCCCAAGACTGATAATAATGGCGTTCTTGAGGTTCTGATTTCTGATCCTCGGGTACTTCAACATGAATCAAATGTGATTAAACATTCAAGACATGAAAGAAATGGAGAATGCCTGTTCGGCAATACATTTTCAGCAAAACTGAAGCTTGCATATTCTTCTTCATATGCAAATTATAAAAACCCCAACAAGATCGACATAATGTACACCTTTCACATCGCTGCAGACATTCTCAGTCCCACAAACGACAGCATGAACAATAAACTTCAGACTGAGGGAGATAAGTGGACGCAGCAGTAAGAACTTTCAAGCGCTCACTTGCCGGGGACGAAGTTGGTGGCGTACGCCCAGGCGTTGTTGTTGACGGGATCCGCAAGGTGGTCGGCCAAGTTCTCGAGCGGTCCCTTGCCGGTCACGATGGCCTGAACGAAGAATCCGAACATGGAGAACATGGCCAGCCTACCGTTCTTGAGCTCCTTCACCTTGAGTTCGGCGAATGCCTCCGGGTCATCGGCGAGGCCGAGGGGGTCGAAGCTGCCACCGGGGTACAGTGGGTCGACGACTTCCCCGAGTGGCCCTCCGGCAATGCGGTAACCCTCGACGGCGCCCATGGGGACGACCTGACAAGCCCAGATCGCCAGGATGCTCTGAGCGTGGATTAAGCTCGGGTTGCCCAGGTAGTCTAAGCCGCCCTCGCTGAAGATCTGTGAGCCGGCCTTGAACCACACGGCCTCGCCAAACTTCACGCCGTTGCGGGCGAGGAGCTCGGGGAAGACGCAGCCGAGGGCGCCGAGCATGGCCCAGCGTGAGTGGATAACCTCGAGCTCGCGGTTCTTGGCGAAGGTCTCGGGATCGGCCGAGAGACCAGCAGTGTCCCACCCATAGTCGCCGGGGAATTCACCTGTCAAGTACGATGGCGCCTCGCCGGAGAAGGGGCCGAGGTACTTGACACGGTCGGGGCCGTACCACGGGCTGCCGGAGGAGACGGGCTTAGGCTTGCCGCTTGTCTTGCCGCGCATGGTGATCCTGCCCTGCCCAGGATCTCGGAGGCGGAGGGGGCGAGCTTGACGGGCTTGCCGGCGAGGGATGGGGAGGAAAGGGCCATGGTCGCCATTGTTGATTAGGAGATGAAGAAGACGGCGGTGGCCCTTTCAAGTGGAAGAGGTGAGATGGATCGAGGAGTACCGCCTGGTGAGTACGAAGCGTGGAAGTTGTGGTGCTTAAATAGCATGCACGTGCTCACAAGAGACAAGGGTCTCCCCACCCATATCTTGGTCTATCTTCTCATTGGTGTACCACAGTATCTCATACGACAAGAACATTCGAAATTTATCAGCCTTCAATATATAATTCCCTTGTCATCCAAAAAATTTGCGTATCAATCGACCATTGCGTATACCAATCAGCTCATGACAATTGTATCACGTAGAAGTGGGTAATATCCAACCATGCATGGAAAGATTATATTTTTCAAAAAAATATATGTCTGATTTGACTAAAAGTCCAGCAATGTATAAAATATGAGCTTGATTATAAGGGACCTGATCACACAAATATCCGATTTCATTTGAGTCGGGTCAAATTAGAGTTGAAAAAATTCAACTCGAACCAACTCGACCATCAACCTGATGTTTTTATTTTTTTAATTTTAAATAATTTTTTATTTAATTTAAATATTTTATATCATCTAAAATTAAAAATATATAAAATAATATGTTTTAAATATATAATAATATGTCGATATTTAAAACAATATTTTTATGCCTAAAAATACTTTATTTTGTATTTAAAATAAATAGTAAATACTTTTTATATAAAAAATTTAAAAAATAAAGAAAAAAAAGTGATCGGATAATATCCTAAAAAAATTAAAATCCGACCCGACCAAACTTTGTCAAATTGGATCTTGCTTGGACTTAACTAGATGCAATGAAGTTTAGCCTTTCAGGATGCATGATCCTAAAATAAAAAAGTTTAAGATATATTTCTCTTAGCTGATATAAAATAAGTGATAAGTTGAAGTATTGATAAATATTTTATCGATTAAAATTTATTTTTAAAAATAATAGTTATATATTTGGATAAAATTATTTATATTATTAATAATTAATTATTATGATATAATTTTTTTGAAAAAAAATAAGTAGTCCTCTCTTACTTATTATTTTTTACTTATAAATATATTTGATATCTCTTATTAGTCATATTATAAAATTATCAAACACTATAAATTTTTAAACTAACTTATAAGTTTAGTCAAATGAGACCTTAGTCCGGCAGGATTCATCTATCCAAGAAATCAAATAAACTATACATGAGGAGCACATTTGTCGGTATATTGTAATTCTTGTCACATTATTTATCTAAATCAAATTATGTTTCTATTAAAGTTAATGTCCAAAAGATTATTACTATTAATATTAGGGTTTAATGGGACTCCTATCTATTATTAGGTAGGATCGTCCTATCTATCATCCCAATTATTTGATCTGATCGAATGATTCTCTCGTTGAATCTTGGCTCAATGAAGTTTTAAAAAAAATTTGAGGACGAGCGACACTTCAATCGAGCTCTCTCCACTCGATTTTTTCCCTACCTTATGAGGATGAGCATCGATCATTGCCGATGAGCTTGCAACCTTTGACCAAGTTTTTTGAGCAACCATCATTGACGAGAAGCTAGCAACTGCCAACCAAGTTATCTGTTCGTCGCTGCATGCTCGTTCTTTGTCTAATTCACCTTCATTGTCCCAACCAAACTTGCCAACCCATGTCGTGCCAGCTCGACTCGTGCTCACACTATCCGACCTCGTTGTTCTGATTCAACTCACATTTACCTTGCCCGATGCACACTCACCTTGTCCGACCTTGTCTCGTCGTGTTAGCTCGTGGTCACCCTGCCTCATCTCGCCATGTCGGCTTGCGATCACCTTGCCTGACCTTGTCTTGTCAGCTCACCTTGTGATCACCCTGCCTGACCTTACCCTACCAATGTCGAGCGGGTGGCGACTCTAGGCGTCGTAGTTTTGGCCAGCTAGGACAAATAAATAGGAACTTGGATGTAGAGAAAGAGAGGGTCGACATGGATGAGATGTTGCACGTCCATGACAATGAGAACCAATGTTTTCATAATCGGACCGGCAATCGGATTAGACTCATCATTGGATCGTGATTGGATCGAACCGATTGAGTTCAACCGAATTGAACCAAATTTTATTAAAATAATATTATTTGTAATAATTGTAAAGATATAGTATATGAATATTATACTAATAACTTATTAAAAAATAATATAACATAATTTTTGTTGATTAAAAGTTTTATAATGATAAATATTAATGATTAACATATAAATATAAAATAGATTATTATTAATTTAATATCTATTATTTAAGATAGATGTTATGTTAATAAATTTTATCTTAAATTATTCTTATTTCTCTATTTGTTTAACACTTTCCTTTTTTATTTTCTTTATTTATGACCTTTGATAATTTTTTATTTTAATATTATTCAATTTTAAATAATTATTTTTTTTATTTTAATTTTTATTTAATGTTATACATATCATATTCTCTCCTCTTTAATCTTCTTTATATTCCTTTTCTTGTTTTCACATTTAACTTTCTTATTTTTATCATTTTTTTTTAAAATTTGCATTTAACCAAATTGAACTAATTTTGACACTTAACCTATTCGAATCAGTCGTGATTGAACAGGTGGAATAGTCCGGTTTTGACAACATTGACGAGGACACAAATGTCGCGTGAGGTGGGGTCATTGTTTGTGAGGTCGGCGGGTAGAAATGTCATGTGCTGATTAACTTCACTGCTGAGTCAAACTCATTTAAAGCGTCGTAGCATAATCATTTAGTTACCTGAATGATTGACGCCACTCCTTGAAGGCGTGACACTTGGAAAAAATGGTCAACTTTTATAGATTTACTTCATTATCAATTAATCATTTAGATCGATAATTTAATAAAAAATAATTTTTCATAGACAAATGTAATTGTTATGTAATGTAAAAATATAATGCAATTACCCTAAATTGTAAACACAATGATTTGAATAGTGCACATTTAAGCCGAAAAGGCTTAGATTTTTTTCAGACGAATATCAAAATAACATTTTTATTTATTTATTTTGGAGTGGTTCCTTTTCGGACTCCACTTTTTATATCAGGATATTTCATATTATTTTTACATTTAATTAGATTACCTTAGAAAACGTTGAGTAAAAAGAAAGAATGCCATTGTAATGCATTAAGCAGAAGTTTCCTCAAATAATTATACAGGTCTTGATATCATTTTAAAATACATCGAGGAGATCGAAACATATCATAATGTACAACCCTTTTACACTGATTGCTGCCAAGTGCAAACATTTTGAACCCAAGCCGCGCACCCAAGTTACAAGATCGCAATTCACACCGTGAGGAAGAGCAATGTTTGCAGCAGTAAGGACGTGCAATCACTCACTTGCCCGGGACGAAGTTGGTGGCGTAAGCCCAGGCGTTGTTGTTGACGGGATCCGCGAGGTGGTCGGCCAAGTTCTCGAGCGGTCCCTTGCCGGTGACGATGGCCTGAACGAAGAACCCGAACATGGAGAACATGGCTAGCCTGCCATTCTTGAGCTCCTTCACCTTGAGCTCGGCGAAAGCCTCGGGGTCATCGGCGAGGCCGAGGGGGTCGAAGCTGCCACCAGGGTACAGCGGGTCAACGACTTCCCCGAGCGGCCCTCCGGCAATGCGGTAACCCTCGACGGCGCCCATGAGGACGACCTGGCAAGCCCAGATCGCCAGGATGCTCTGAGCGTGGATCAAGCTCGGGTTGCCCAGGTAGTCCAAGCCGCCCTCGCTAAAGATCTGTGAGCCGGCCTTGAACCACACGGCTTCGCCAAACTTGACGCCGTTGCGGGCGAGGAGCTCGGGGAAGACGCAGCCGAGGGCGCCGAGCATGGCCCAGCGTGAGTGGATAACCTCGAACTCGCGGTTCTTGGCGAAGGTCTCGGGATCGGCCGAGAGACCAGCAGTGTCCCACCCATAGTCGCCGGGGAATTCACCTGTCAAGTACTGTTGGACATACGCCCGTTATGGGCCCATCGTGCATGGCCCAACTAAAGTAGGGGTAATTGCACGTCAGCAGTTATCTAAATATATGAAGTTGATACTCATATTGTGGTGGCAGTTGTCGGTTCAGGGGGAATTACACGGCTGTCATCCAAGTCCACTGCAATTGACAAATGGCTGACAGGCTGCCGCACTCTCGTCTGGATTCCGTCGGGTATATGAATTGTGAATAAGTATTCTTCTTCCTCGTGATCGAGTTCCCGATGACGAGTCCGAAATAACGTACAAAAGTCTTCGGTGATCCGTTCTACCACTACGAGGTATTCCGATAAAACTTCTGTTTATTTATTATCAATTCTTTCAATTGATATCAGAGCCGAAATGACTTTTCTCGTTTATTTTTTGGACTGTGCAATTTTTTTCGCCTTCGGTTATAGGACCATAACCGAAGAACGAAATATTTTTCGTTGTCATTTTTTCGTACAAATTCACCCTGAATTATTATACACTCATTTTAATTATTTTCTCGAATTTTTTAAAAAAAGGAAAAAAATGTCACTGTTCAGAAATAAAAAAATGGTGCTACAGTGCCATCGGCACTGTAGCGAGCTACAGTGAGCGCGCAGGCCTATGGCCCGCTGCGCGGCACCAGCCAGCGCGACGCGCGCGCGGGCTTCGGCCCGCTGCGCAGCGTTGACTGGTTCGACGCGCGGGCCATGGCTTGCACAGCGACGCATGCGGGCCAGTGGCCCGATACGCGGTGCCGTCTGTCGCGGCGCGCGCGGGCAACGGCCCGCTGCGCAGGCCGGCACGATGCGCACGGGCCAGTGGCCCGCTGTGCGATTTGGGCCTACAGTTGCCAAATTGAACAGTTAAATTTTTTTTGAAAATTAGATTTAGAAAAACTTGAAAAAATATAGAAATATGAGAAATATATATATTTTTGGACTCAGAAAATTCTGAAATTTTTTCTGATAAATATGTGATATATTTGTGACATAAATGTATGCATTTTTCGTTATGATGCATTTTCTATGTTATTATGTCCATGATAAATATATATGAGAAAATTATATTATTCTTAATTTATGCACATTATTGAGTTACAAAATTATGAATAATTTTCTGAAAATTTCAGAATGTTTAATTGGCATATTTTGTACTTGTGCAAATGTGTTTGTACATATTATGTCATGCTATTATTATGTGTAATTGTAACTTATGGAAATTATCATGTAATTTTAATTAGAAAATTGATTAGATAAATTTTCTAAAATTTGGGTGGCATATAATTTTATGCATATTGGTGGTATGATGCATATTTATTAGTACATGAAATAGTCATATTATTTTGTCATACATTATATATGATTATGAATTTAAGTAAAGTTCATTCATATATGTTATTACATGATATGTTTTAAGTGTAGTATGTCACACTTAATTGAATTTCCATTTGAATTAGATATTCATGCACATAATTATGTTATATTTACTGAAAGTGTATTTAAGTGTGACACTTATGTAAATTGACATGATAATAGAAATTTGCACATTGTTAGTTCATTTGTGAATTTGACTATATAAAAGAAATTTATTTTCTTTATGAAAGAACATGTGCATATCACAAATTTATGTTACATATCTATGTTATATTAGAAGGAGAATACTTTTCATTAGAAGAAGACATTTGGCGCATTTGTAAAGTGCCACATGTCATATTATTAATATATTATAATTAATTACAATATTGGTTTACATAGATCATGGGATACAAATTTGAACCTTTAAAAATTAATTATTGAGTTAGTTACAAGATATCAGTAATTATATATATATATATTTAACCAAATAAAAAATATTCACATATTGCATAATCGATAGAAAAAATATACTTATTGACTGAGCCAAAAACTAAATATTAGTTACAACCTTCTTTTTCTCACAATTTTCTAACATTTTTTCAGTTTCCTAAGAGCAAAAGAAAAAACAAAAATTTATCCATCTCTTGGAAATTAAGGTTAAAAATATATAAACAATATAAGGGCAATATATAAGGACATAAAGATGCATTATATTAATATAAAATCGTCACTAAATCATATTACTTTTTTAGTTAACTTTTTTCATTCAACAGATTGATTGAGTATTGTAAAGGATATACAAATAAATAGGGTTAACAATAAATAGGCTTAGCAGATATTTTTTTCCACAAAAAGTTTAGCAATTATTGTAAATAAGTCATAATTATCAAGCATGTAAAAGTAACCAACTTCATAACTTATCACCAAGTTAAAAAGAAAAAGAAAACATATACTATCCGTTATTGGATAGTGGGTAATAACAAGTACAGATGAATTGTTTTTATTTTTCATATGATTAATTACAAATTTATTATCGTCATGATATATATTTAACCACCACAAGAACGTGGCATAGTATGGACATTTTCTAGCAAACCTACATCTTAGGCTATGAGTATATTAAATTTAGCAACTGAGTGAATGAAAGAAATGACAATGGATCATATATTCGTCTGCCCTATCGATTATACAACTTGACATGTATCTAATGTAAGTTTCCTAATTTTCTTTTAATATAGATTTTGATAGACGAACTTAAGAAATCCATTGTTTACTTAGAAGTTTGATTCTTATATATGATGCAATATTTTTTTTATAATTATAGAGCATGTGAAGTTGGAACAATATGATCTCTGTGAAACGATCTTCGACAAGGTACGCTATATATTGAAAAATAATTTTCTTTATATAATTAAATTGTATGCACATATGTTTTATCACTTTTATAATAATTCATTACTTTCCCTGTTAGTATTCCTTTGATTCCTTTGATTTTAGCTTTCTTATTCATTTTTTATTCCTTTGTTTTTAGTTTTCTTATTAGTTTGATTTTAGTTTTCTTATTAGGCTAACAGTATGATCGCTCTGAAATGATCTTAGACAAGGTACGTTCTATATTGGCAATTAATTTTCTTTACATAATTTAATTGTATGCACATATGTTTATAAGAAAACATTGCTCTGTTAGTAGTTTGTTTGATTCCTTCGATTTTAATTTTTCTTTTTTTTATTTTAACTTTCTTATTAGGCTACTTGCAAAACTTTTATGTAAATTTTAACATTAATTATTCTTTTATTACAAATATTATTTGTAAAAATATATTTTATCAAAAATTTTAATGTATACAAGTGTCTATGTATATAATCTTTATTCATTTGTTGATGGATAAATTGATGTCGATTGAATAAGTTACGATAGTGATGGTGGATATTGTGGTTGTTTAATGCCAAAATAGGTGTTGCATGTTGTGACTTTGGAATCACACGTAAGTGTATAACGAGTGCAACTACTTGGCTATGGACATGGATGCACAAGGTTGTATGTCGTGGTACACATGTTCTCTATTTCATGTGTTGATAATGTCTTGAATTTGAATTCAGTTATAATTTAATATGGTCCCTCTTCTTAGTCAGGCTTCAGCAATTTTTTTTCTATGGAGGTCTTGGTACATATGGAGGTCTCGCTTTATTTCTCGGATTGTCTTAAATTCTCGAGTTTTCATAAATATCTTACGATTTTCTCGCGGTGCATAATTTCTTTCGTACAGAAATCCTAACGAACGTAAATAATTTCTATAGAGAGTTTAATTATCATGTTCCAAATGTAATAATATAGATATTTTAAATATTGATGTTTACTATAGCCAGCTTTTATAATTGTTATATTATTTGCTATCTATTTTTATATCATAGATGCATGCTTAAGATTCAAATAACAACAATTCTATAAATTAATTTTCCTGTTAATTTTATATCATTTTTTTCCTTCACAGTGTTGGTTTAAAATTTGTGTATTATTTCCCAGGTACTTTCTCATTATTTGTTTTGTTATTTACTATTCATTCACGTTAATCAACCACAAAAGAGACAAGTCAATATTGTGCAGCAGACTTTCATTGATAAAATGTAGATTAGTCAGCTTTTTATAACAGTCATATTATTTGTTGTTTAATTTTTATATCATTGATGCATGATTAGGTTTCATATAATATATTTTTCCATATATAAATAGTGCCAACTACTTCGTACTACTACGTGATTCACATATAGAAATAATGAACTTACAAAAGTGACAATTACATATATATATATATATATATACATTGTAGTATTTTTTTTAAGATTAGGCACGGTTGGATAAAAAGAGAAGAAAAAATTGAGTCGGTCAAGGTTTTTTTTTGTCAACTTATTGACTCACAAAATATTTTTGTTGAACAATATCATGGTTAATCCCTAAACTTTACACATTTCCATGTTAATCTCATGTCACAATGTTTTTTTGCAAATTCTTTATATATATATATATATATATATATATATATATATATCTTAATGTTATTAATTTTTAAGTTCAATTCAAATTGACATCAGTTTAAAATTTGGAATATTTTGTAATTAAAATAAAATATAAAATAAATTATGCACAAAAGGCAAGATAATGTAATTTATTTTTTATTGCTTCTGATAGCATATCCTTAATCTATCCATCAATTTTTTTATCATATGAGGTTACAAACCGTGGCAAGACCAAGATTTGCGTCATAGTTACTCATCATATATATATATATATATATATATATATATATATATATATATATATATATATGAAAATAATATTTCAATATTAATTGATTTTTAAGTTTTGAGTTTTATTCGCACATCTTAGCATAGTTCAATTGAGGCAACTTGACTTCAATCTCACACATTAAAAGATCAAGAATATGAAAATAATAAAGTCTTTTATGAAAATAATATTATAACATTAGTATGTAATGTAATAAAATGAATGTAACATTATGAATAATGTAAAATTAATATTATTTAGAACGAAGATTTATTTTCACAATGGAAATTCAAAAGTAAATTTTTAGATAAGGATTATCATAGGTATATAGTAAAAGTAAATAATATAGTCACGTATATATATAATTTTAAGAAATAACTAATACACATTACTGGTTTTTTCTGATGGATCAATATATAAAATAATATTTCAACAAAGGTTTATCAACATATAGAAAACATGTATTGTTATTTTTTAATTTTTTTAATTATTTAAATTTAGAAATATAATTTCCAATATTTAACCCAACAAATTGTTTTCTTATTTTTTATCCAAATATTTACGTAGTCCATCTTTGGCCATAAACTAGCTCCCTAAGATGATTTGGGAAGACCACATAATAAACATATAATTTTGCATTATATCACTTACATGATGTTTAAGAAATTATGTTATAAAGATTTATGGTTGTAGTATACTTTAAACATATGATTTTATGTTATAGATAAGGCAAACTTAATATACGTTTAGCGAAACTTTCATTTTGGCACAAAAAAAAAATACTAGGATGTCTGTTTCTTTGAAAATTTATTATCCTATAAATAAAGATTACTATTACTATTACATAAAGGAAAGAAATTACAATATATATATATATATATATATATATATTAAAAGTAGCAAAGTAAATGTAAATAAATTATTTATTATGGTGCAATAAAAAAATTATTTGTGTATCATATTATAAGTTGATAATTTCTTATATTATATCCATTTATACTTATAAGCTTATTTAATCACTTTACCAAAATTGATTTATCCGTTCTTATTTTAAGCTATATCCACTAAATCTTATTCATTGATTAAATATACTAAATAAGGTTAGCTAATTTTTGGCCCTTTACTATGATTATTTTATATTTTTATAAATAAAAATAGGAAAAAAATCAATCAAACCATCCTATGGGCTGAGGAGAGTTGAAAGTTAAGCATAAGTATTATACATATTGATGAATATTTAATTATTTGTTCATAATAAACTTAGTACTTTTCTTAAAATGAAAATATAAACTTAAAATTAAATATAGTTTATTAATATTATATTTTTTTCATCATTCACACATCGTGCGAGAGATATACTAGTTAGGCATAATATGTGTTATGTGATTTTATACATAGTTAGTTCACATAGTTATATTAAGTTATGCACAAATTATTATTGTCACGTTTTTCATGTGAAATATGCACATTAATTATAACATATTATATTTCTTTATGAATAGAAATATGTGCATATATTTTTTTATTACATATGAAATGAATTGCATGATTTTATATGATGAAAATTTATGCAATAATTTTTTAATTAACAAGACATGCATGATATGAATTTATGTACATAATTGAGACTTATGTGACATAAATGTAGATTTAGACATGTAATAATATTTGTGTGATTATTTGTATGTCTACTATCATGCTTATGTTAATTATATGAGTGTGACAAATAATATTCATTTATATGTAAATGAATTGTATGATTATTTACGTGTGATTTATGCAATGTTTAGTTTGAATGCATAAATATTTGTGAATTATGAATGTCACGTGTTTCATAAAACTTAGGGTGAAATAAGTTTGACATTATGAAACATAGGTAGTCTAAATAAGACTAAGGCATCTAATTTGTATGATGGTCATGGTAATAAATTTTGTTGAGTGGTGGTGACATGTACATGTCTAGGAAAGTACTGAAAAGATATTGTTAGTGAAAAATTCAGTACCCTCTTTCTCTGTGAACTTACCTGGTGTACTGTTAATGCAATCTCCAAATATTATTATGTTTACATGACGTGATGATATTTTTTCAATTATTGTGGTGACAAGGCGAAGGGTGATGATTTTCTAATTGGCATCTTGCAAACGCAAAGAAAAGCTCACATCACATAACCCTGATTGTCCTGGTCACATTTTTAAAAATGATATGTTAATCACATCATATATGTTTTAGATGATTTTAGATGTTCATTTTTCAAAATGAATAGATAGTACATTGGCGCAACATATTACTTCTAATGAATGATAATTATTTTTTTCGGATAGTGGAAAATGAGTGGGAGCATAGCGACCCTCTCGATGACATTGTCTTAAAAATATTATTATGTCATTATTTATGAATATATGCAACAAGAAGACATGCAAAAATTAACTCATTTCCCATATGTAATTTTTTATCATAGATAAATGACACAAAAATAAATCTTTGCAATATGACAAAGTCAAAAGGAATATGTAAAAAGTGACACATGACAAAATATGATATCTGTCGAGCATGATCACTATCATAATTCTCACGATCTTGATGTAACGAAATCATCAAGAAAATAATAACTCTTACATAAGTTTTTCTTCAACAGATATGTTCTATATCTGTATGTGATGATAAACTTGATGATTGAGTTAGAGAATTTTGGTCATATTTTTTTACCATGTGATAGTTACTTATTTTAATAAGTATAGTAACATTGCGCACATATTTGATGTTTAGTGAAAATATCAAATATTTTGATATTTAATTGAAGAACGTTTGTCATCTTCAACTACGACATATGTTGTCTATGTCAAAATAAGAAAATTACTGCGAGTTTTCGACAGAAATCATAGTTCAGTGAATAATGATAAATACTAAGAAGGGTTAATGCTACTCACATCGATGTGGGAAGCATGATGGAAAAATTAAACAAAACAAAGTGCTACGCTCGTGGCAAATACGATAATTTTTCGCTCGTGATTGCATTGAGTCCGAAAATGTTGATATAATCGTATAGTAGTTTTGTTTAAATGATAATGTTGATTCGTTGTTGAAGTTCGTCCTTTTCATGGATTGAGATTATTGGAACAACTTATCATTCAATTAAAGAATAATGAATTCTTTATATGACATATCCTACAAGCCCAAGGACATAGTTGGAAACAACATGAAAGTGGGAGTTAAAAAGATTATGACTTGCAAAATTTTCTTTTGCAATAGATGGATCTTTTTCTCTCATTGTCCTACTATACCACTATTTTAAAGTGGATATATGTATAGTGTCTACATTTGTTATTTGGACAAACGTCGCTGTGTATTCACGTTTATCATTAAATTTCATATTTAATGAAATTCCTTTACGAGAATTTTTTGAAAATGATTTTCTATGTCTTGATTACTTTAAGTATTCAAGTTGAATATTTATGTCATATGTGACATAAATAAGTATGCCAAAAGTTTTGGTTAGTCAATTCTTGACATTTTTTTAGGCACTATAAATACAGGCAAGCTTGAGTATATTTTCTCGCTAATGTTATTTTGCCTACTTTTGTGATAATGTCTAATTGACTTAGTATACGAAAATCATTTATGAGCAGAAAATTATAATAATCCATTTGTATTGAATGTCTAAGGTTTTATATGATTTTTTCTTTCATCATATTTTCGCATTATAAATTATACATATGATTTATCTAAATTGATAACATGAATCATTTTCTACAAATTCATGAACTTAGATGGAGATTCAATTATATCGCAAGATTAATGCCTTGCTGACTAAATTGATAATGCGAAATAGTTGAGACTTATTCAAATAGTCTAGTGATGAAAATGATATAGTTATGCGACTAACTATATTTCGCAATTATAAGTATTGCAGATACGATGAAATCATAATCTATTTGAATATGTGGCGCAAATAAAATTTCAATTTCGTATTTGGAATGTTGTTATTAATGCCGCCTAAATGTTACTGAAATATCAAGTAGACATATGACATTCATTCATATATTTTCTTGGCTAAATAAGATTAAGTAATATCTTCATTTTAGAAATTTAAGATTCAGAGTTGACAATACATGTGGATTGATTAGTGGTTCGTCCACATTCTCTTCCCACACCTCACTCCGAGTGGGAGCAATTCATAGTCAACTCACGATTAATGTTCATTTGTTGAAACATATGAGTTGTGTTTCACATTGTCAAATGACTATATGAAATGAATATGAGCCTAAAATCTATGATGAAGGCTCTCTCGACCTAATTAAAGAAAATGGATTAATGCAAAGAGTCAGAGTTTAAAGAAGAAACTCAAGTCAAGGACCTATTAAATCATCCGTCTTACCAAGAGGTAAGCGTTTGAAATAAGTCGATATGAATGACAAGAGATTTAAAAGTGACGAAAAATAATAGTCGCAAAAGGATTGTTGACTCTAGAGAAATTATTATGTTTTTTCTCTTATTCATCAAAAGTCTAACTATTGTTTCACTATTATATGAAAATTACATAAAGCTATTTGAATGCTTAAATGTAAAAGTATTGAGCGCAATATGTAATTTGCGACGGTTCAATTATGGATTTAGTATTTATCTAAATAATGATATAAGTATCATTAGGTGTATATCCATTTTTATGGATAAAAATGTCATCATGACATTATATGTGAAACAATATTATGTATAGCTAGAAATAATAAGGGATTTCTTCTATTAATGAAGAATTTAATATCTTTCTATAGAAATGATATGGGTGAGACAATTATTCACACCGAGTGTGAAATTTACGTAAGAATTGTTCAAGTAAATTTATTGCTTTGTAGCAAGAGTCGTCTGTTATAAAGACGAATTGAACATTCTACAAGAAACTGTACATTCACCGTTACCCTTATTAAAAGAGATAATTTTGAATCTCGTGATTTTCTTTATGACTCTAGTAAGGAAATGTCCTTTTGTAAATATGGTTAATGATCAGACATGCACAATAAATTGAACAGTCTGATATTTGTGTCAATGGTCAAATAAAATATTTACGTATTTATATAGGGCGCCTATATGACGATTAAGAGAATAATGAGATATCTTAGGGGCATATTGACTCTTGTTTTGCACTATGATGGAGATCGAGCTATAGACTTGCTTAATAAATAGATGCCTATTAAGCTGGCGATATTAACAAGCAAAAGTATATCTCCACTAATGTCTTCATGTTATAGAATGACATTGTTGCAGAGTTTAGCTACAACAAAACTATATATAAAGTAGTCAACTATGAAAAATTGAGTTTGTGTTATACTCAATGATGTTATGAAACTTTTTGGTTAAGTAAATTATTTTACTCCTGTATTGACAGTGGTCAAGTATATCCTTTGTTGCAATATGTATGACACTATTGCTTGATAAAAATGATGGACCATTATAAGGGAAAACATTAATGTCTAGTATGTCTTGACAATGTTAAGAAGATACAGTTGATGAATACGCGTGTAAGTATGTTTGACTGACGCATTAACATGCGCAAAGGTTACGCGATGATGTATTCTATATCTTCTTGTGATGAATAAAACTATGTTAAAATTTTATTCTAGAGTTAGTTAATGTCTTTGATAATGCATGTAGATTGTGTCAAATCAGGCACGAGATTATCAGTCACACGGATAATCGACTCGGCGCTTAGTATATAGCGAGCAGAGATGAAATGATTTAGATCCAGGTATATGATCTAAGATCGCCCTGATATGTTCGAGAGGATGACATGAGTTTATATATAACTCTGTGTAGCATGATAAGAGAAGCTAGATGTGAAATTTCGTGGCGCCAATTTTTGGGCGACTAGTGGGAGGACTCAGGTCAGACGTCATAGGTAGACGTTTGGACTCTAATCTGTGCGGTGTTATGAGTTTATGACATACACTCCTTCAGTGGGAGTCTCCGCCACAATACTTGGTTATGAATCTCATATGCTAAGTCGACCCTAAGACTTGATGAATATTTTATAATTTTTCATCAGAGTGTGTCTTTAAGGACTGAACAAGTCTGGAAATTGTCCTTAGACTCTTGACTATATTTAAAAGTAATGTGTTAGTGTTGCTACTTTAGCGAAATACTCAAAGGCTAAAATTATATGCGGCCCGTCGAGCCACGACTAGGAAAGCAGCTGACTTAGAACTGAGAAATATGATGGCGAGAGAAAGATTCACTGGTGCTGCATGGCATTTGCGATGCAATTGGCCAAATATGTAAGCATACAAATACGAATCAATCGAAATCATGCATGATAAGACGTGTGTCGTCTGGAATGTGCAAGCAAGGTGTTTCTAAGGCAAAGTGAGTAACATGAATGTTTGAGCGACTATATATTATTGATAAATCATAGTATTAGCTCACATGATAGTTGAGTAGCTATACGACGATAACACGTTATAGCATACGCTCATATGTTGATTGAGCAGTTATGTGATCATAACTCTGGCTCTCAAATTAATTGAGCAACTATGTATCCCTAACAGGTCATAGTATATGCTCTCAAATGGTCGAGTGACTATGTATCCCTAACATGTTATAGTTCTCCCTAAGTTGTGAATGTACTCGTGGGTCACACGATTCATTTATCATAACGAACATTTATTGGAATCAGATATGGGTAAAGCCCATTACGTGCGAGTGGGAGATTGTTGGACATACATCCGTTATGGGCCCATCATGCATGGCCCAATTAAAGTTGGGGTAACTTCACGTTAGCAGTTATCTAAATATATGAAGTTGATACTTCATATTGTGGTGACAGTTGTCAGTTCAGGGGTATTACACGGTTGTCCGACGTCGAGACTGTTCATCCAAGTCCGCTGCAATCCGACAAATGGCCGACAGGCTGCCGCACTCTCGCCTGGATTCCGTCGACATTCGTGGTATATGAATTGTGAATAAGTGTTCTCCTTCCTCGTGATCGAGTTCCCGACGACGAGTCTAAAATAACGTAGAAAAGTTTTCGATGATCCGTTCTTCCGCTGCAAGGTATTCCGATAATACTTCTGTTTATTTATTATCAAATTCTTCAAGTACGATGGCGCCTCGCCGAAGAAGGGACCGAGGTACTTGACAATGTCGGGGCCGTACCACGGGCTGCCGGAGGAGATGGGCTTAGGCTTGCCGCTTGTCTTGCCGCGCATGGTGATCCTGCCCTCTCCCAGGATCTCGGAGGCGGAGGGGGCGAGCTTGACGGCCTTGCCGACGAGGGATGGGGTGGAAAGGGCCATGGTCGCCATTGTTTATTAGGAGATGAAGAAGACGGCGGTGGCCCTTTGAAGCGGAAGAGGTGAGATGGATCGAGGAGTACTGCTGGTGAGTACGAAGCGTGGAAGTTGTGGTGCTTAAATAGCATGCACGTGCTCACAAGAAACGAGGGTCCTTGTCCCCACCCATATCGTGGTCTATCTTCTCATTGGTGTACCACTGTATCTCATACGACAAGACATTCGAAATTTATCAGCCTTCGATATATAATATTCCCTTGTCATCCAAAAAAAATTGTGTATCAATCGACCATTGCATATACCAATCAGCTCATGACAATCGTATCACGTAGACAGAGTGGATAATATCTAACGATGTATGGAGTAATTATATTTTTTCAGACAAATATATATAATTATATATGTCTGATTTGACTAAAAGTCCGAGCAATGTATAAAAATATGAGCTTGATTACAAGTGATTGTCAGGTGTTTTGCATGGACTTAACTCGATACAATGAAGTTTAGCCTTTCAGGATGCATGATCTTAGAATAAAAAAGTTAAGATATGTTTGAGTTAGCTGATATAAAACAAGTGTTAAGTTGAAGTAATAAGTATTTTATCGATTGAAATTTATTTTTAAAAATAACAGTTACATAAACCTCTCCAAATTATTATTTTTTACTTATAAATATATTTGATATCTCTTATCAGACATTTTATAAAGTCATCTAACTTATAAGTTTAGTGAGAGACCTTAGTCCTGCAGGATTCACAATATGTTCACGAATCAAATAAACTATACATGAGAAGCACATTTGTCGGTTTATATTATAATTCTTGTCATATCTTACGAATCGTATTACGTTGCTTATCTAAATCAAATTATGTTTCTATTAAAGTTGGTGTCCAAAAGATTATTACTATTAATATTGAGATTTAATTGGGCTCCTACCTATTTAATTGAGTAGGATCATCCTATTTATGTTCCAATTGTCATATCTAATCGGATGGTTCTTTCATTGAATCTTGGTTCAATAGAGTTTAGAAACAAACTTAGGACAAGCAACACTTCAATCTAGCTCCCTCCACCCGATGTTTGCCCTAGCAACGTGAGGATGAGCAACCGTCATTGCCGATGAGCTTGCAACCTCTGACCATGTTTTCTAAGCAACCATCATTGACGACAAGCTTGCGGCTACCAACCAAGTTATTTGTTCATCATTGCATGCTTGTTCTTTGTTCATGTCACATTCGTTGTCCCAACCAAACTTGCTAAACCTTGCCATGCCACTCGTCTCGCGCTCAACACCCTGCCCGACCTCGTTGTTTCGGCTCACCTCACGTTTACGAGGCCCAATGTCACCATGCGAGCTCGTGGCGCACTTACCTTGCCAGACCTCGTCGTGTTAGCTCACAGTCACCCTACCTGATCTCGCCATGCCAGCTCGTGATCGCCCTGCCTGACCACGTCGTGCCAGCTCACCCTACCCGACCTTACCCTACCAGCTCGCCTCGCCACTGTTGAGTTGTCCCACCTCGCGCTATCGAACCAGTGGCAAATCTAGGCGTCACAATTTTGGCCAGCTAGGACAAAGAAAGAGGAACTTTGATGCAGAGAAAGAAATGATTAAGAGATGGTCGACATAGGTGAGATTTTGCACGTCTACTACAATGAGGACACAAATTATAGGATTCAAAAGGGCATCAAGAGGGGGTGAATTAGTGTTTAAAATAAAAATATTAATTTCACGAAAATCGTTGTAAAAATTTAAAATTGATTTAACAATCAACACAAATAAAATCACATCACACATTATGAGAGGAAGAGAAAGAGAATTCAATCACAATGCACGCGGTGGTTGTTGATGAAATTCGTCCACACCTTGACTTACGTCCCTGCTCTGACTTCTCAACCTCGAGACTGTCGAATATTTTACTATTCTTTTATTTCAAATGGGACAAGGAAGAAAAGTCCTTTAGACTACCGCATTTTTTCGATTCGAGAGATCAAACACACATCTCCTCCAATGAAACTAATCTTTTTTCGCTAAAGAGGTAAGATTTGGAATATTTTTTACACAAGAGCTCTCTTAGTATTTTTTTAAATAAAGTGTTTTTTTACAATGCTAAGCTCACAAGAAGAGAAGAGAGAAAGAAAAGAAAACTTAAAATAAAAACTTTAAAGAAAATGTCTTCTTATGATAACTTGAAATTTTTCTTCAAGTCTTGAATGGATGCCTTAGCTTCTGACTTTGGTACTCCTTTTATAAGTTCTAGTACATAGAAATTTCGTTTAGAAATTATTTCACAAAATTCTCCTTCAAAATTTATCGTTACAGTTCATTTCACTTAGAGGCTGATCGACCGCACATAAGGACCGGTCAATCGGTCTATATGATTGTTGCGCTTATTTTCTTCACTTACCGTAGCTGGTCGACCGATCGGTATATCGACCGATATCGTCTCGACATCGACCGGTATAGTCTCATCATTGAACATTGACAGTGCACACATTCATTGGTCAGCCAGTTTCTGGGATCGGTCGATCGGTGATGTCTCGATCAGCTTTCATTCTGTCGATCGATAGGTTGACTGACCTGCACTATTTTGAGCATAACTTTTTACACAATTATCCAAATTAGATAATCCTATATTCTATGGATAGCTAACACGATTCTCTACAACTTTGATATTTATTATTCATCCAGAATCTATAAGATCATAGTCAATTATTTAATCAAAATGTAATGCATAAAATTGCTTATATTTTTTTAAACTTTCACAATATTTAACTTTAATCTTTCGAAGTTTGTATCATCAAAATATAATTTAATATGTCATTAAAATTTTGCGCCAACAATCACCCCCTTTTTTATGAAGACAAATCAAGAAATATGAAAAATATATAATTTGCGAAAAAGTTGTAAAATATTGTAAAATCAATTTTACTCCCCCCAAATCTTAGCTTTCCTTACAATAATAGATATAAATATTAATTGTAAGGCACTTTTCATATATTCATATCATATTTCTCATATATTTCTCTATTTTTGTTTCATAAAAAAATAGTTTGCACATAAAGGACATAAAAAATATTTAATTCGTCCTTTGTCTAAAAAAAATTTTATTCTCCCCTTTTTGTCATGAATATGTAAAGTATCATAAAAGGTCATGAAATATGCAAAAATAACTCTCCCTAAATTTATGACTATTTTAAAATGAAATTGATTTAGAGGTTATGAAATCCATAAGTTAAAAATTATATTAGGAACTAAAATATTATATAAAATTTTGATACAACAATGATATGTTAAAATAAGGTTGAAAACATGCTCCCCTATCATTATGATTATTTTTTTCTATTTGATATGTTCCTTTTTTATTAAAATAATGATGATTTTAGGCTTTTGAGATAATCTTTGTGCCTTCACATTTTCATTCGTCCTTTGTTTTACATGTGAGGCACACGTGAAAAACAATTAAGTAATTTTTTTCCCAAACTTCTTTGAGTCTTTTTTTTGTTAGACAATGTTCCTTTCGAAATATAAATTATCATGTTGTGATGATTTTCTTATTTTACATTGATATGCGTAATGATCATAAAATCTACATGTAATGATTTTCTATCATACGAATGATTGTATTTCCTATAAAATTTTTCATGTTCAAAATATTTCTTAAGAGTATTTTTCATTATATGAGAAATAACCTTATTATTATTTTATGTATTTTTCAAAAAAAAGATTTTCTTGCTTTACCTTTTCTAAAGAGCATGCTAGTTTTACTATTTCACTAGCATGTGTAATTTTCAATGTATCAAATTCATTTTTTAGGTTTTCATTTTCCACAAAATATGCATCCTTTTCATTTTTAAAATTTTTCAATCTCAAATATTAATTTTTCATTTTCCTCTTTAATTGAAAAATAACTTTTTATAAGAGAGGAGAGTTCTTTATTTACATCTAAAGAAAAGTTTTCTTCGAAAGATTTTGATGAGTCATAATTTGAATTTGAAAAGTTAGAAGTTACATCATCATTGTGAGCTATTATGCATAGGTATGCGAGTCTTTTTTCATCTACTTCATCTTCACTTGAGTCTTCTTCTTTTGCATTTTCTTTTAACACCAATAATTTCTTCTTCGGAGATTTTTCTTCTTGATCTTCTTGGATTAAGATCTCATAGGTTAGAAGTGAAGATCATCAAAATTCAATTTGTTCAGATTTTTTTCTTCACGATCCTCTTCGTATGCCATTTGGAGGAGAGATACATGAGAATTTTTTCACTTTTTAAGAGTTAATTCTTGGCTCGCCCAAGGATGCTAAGTCATTCACAATATCACTAAACTGGACAACTATATCATTTATGAATTCATTATTATGAATTTTGAAAGAATCATATTGGTAACTTAAAATGTTCAATATAAATTTTTTAACTATATCGATTCCTTCATAAGTAGTGGTGAGTATATTACAAATCTCAGTTCACTTTCACAATTATAAATCCGATTAAATTTTATTGAATCCAAAGCATAATAAAAAAATACTTTTAGCTTTCCAATTAAATTTTTCAAAAAATCTCTCTCTTTCAGCAGAATATGTATGTAATTTTTCATGTAGGTAATAACTTTTTTCAACGATGTCCTTCTAATTTTTTAATATGTAATATTTGATGCATTTAAAAGGGAAAAATGACTAATTGAATGTCCTTCGGTATAACTAAATTCACTTGATATCGTAGCTCTTAAGATAGTTAAATTTTAAAATAAGTCGATTTAAATCTTAAAATGATTAGATATTAAAACAACAACAACCCGCTCTGATATCAATTGTAGGATCCCAAAGGGCACCAAGATGGAGGTGTGAATTGGTGTTTAAAATAAAAATATCGATTTCATGAAAATCGTAGCAAAAACCTAAAATTGATTTAACAATCAATACAAATGAAATCAAATCCCACAATATGAGAGGGAGAGAAAGAAATAATTAAATCACAATGCACGCGGTGGTTGTTGATGAGGTTCAGTCACACTTTGGCCTACGTCCCCACACCGACTTTTCGACCTTGAGATCGTCGAAGATTTCACTAGAACTTTTTCTTTGTTCCAAATGTGGCAAGGAAGAAAAGCTCTTTACACCACATTCTTTTCTCCGCTTCGAGAGGTAAGGTGCACCTCCCTTTCAATGAAACTAATCTTTTTTCTCACTCAAGAAGTAAGATTTGAAATCTCTTTTACACATGAGCTCTCTCAGTATTTTTTTAAAATAAAATATTTCTCTCTTTTACAATGCTTAGCTCATAAGAGGAGAAGAGAGAAAGAAGAGAAAACTTAAAATGAAAACTTCAAAGAAAATGTCTTCTTTTGAAAGTTTGAAGTTTTTCTTCAAGGCTTGGATGGATGTCTTTACTTGTGACTTTGACACTCATTTTATATACTTTAGTATGTGAAAATTTCGTTCAGAAATTATTCCATAAATTTCTCCTTCAAAATTAATCATTACTGTTCATTTGACTTGGAGTTCGGTCGACCGTACATAAGGACCGATCGACCGGTTTATGTGACCATTGCACTTATATTCTTCACTGACCACAGCTGATCGGTCGACCCGTACATCGACCGGTATCATCTTGACGTCGATCAGCATAGTCTCATCATTGAACCTTGACAGTTAAAAATATGCATTGATCGGTCGATCGATTTCTGGGATCGGTCGACCGGTGATATCTCAATCGCCTTTCATTCTATCGATCGGCAGGTTGAACGACATGCACTATTTTGAGCACAACTTTTTACACAACTATGCAAATTAGATAATCTTGAATTCTGTAGATATTAACATGATTCTCTACGATTTTATATTTAAGATTCATTCAAAATCTAATGAGATTATAGTCAATTATTTAATCAAAGTGTAGTGCATAAAGTTCTCTTTTTTCTTTAAACTTTTTCAATATTTAACTTTAATCTTTTGAAATTTCTATCATCAAATTATAATTCAATATGTCATTAAAACTTTGCTTCAACACAAATGTCGCGCGAGGTGGGATCACCGATTTTGATGTCGACAAGTAGGAATGTTGTATGCTGATTAATTAACTTCACAAGCGTAATAGCATAATCAATTCAAGTAACTGAAATTGAGTGATTGATGCCACTTCTAGAAGGGGGTGACACTTAGAAAAAAATGGTCTAAACTTTTCTAGATTTACTTCATTATCGATTAATCATTTAGATTGAGTTTTACTCTTTTAATACAAAAAATCCCTTTAATCAAGATATTGCTACCTTTAAAAATGAGATTCGTCTATAGCTATATATGAACTAGCAAAGGCAGACTCTAGTCTTTTTTCTTTTTTTTTATCGAAGCTTAAGTTTCTATTCGATCGAAATACAAAAACATCAACAACAACAAAGCCTTATCCCACTAGGTGGGGTCGACTACATGGATCATACGACGTCATTCCGCTCTATTAGTAACCAAACTTTTCGGTATATTATTCACCAATAAATCTTGTTCTATTACTTCGTCAAGTATCCGCCTTGGCCTCCCTCTTCCTCTTTTAATCAGACTCCAGATTATTTGATCTACTCTTCTTACTGGTGCATCTAATGGTCTTTTCTGAATATGTCCAAATCATCTCAAACGATTCTCTACCATTTTCTTACTAATAGGAGCCACTCCGACTCGTTCACATATATGGTCATTCCTAATCTTATCTAATCTTGTATGACCACACATCCATCTCAACATCCTCATTTCGGCTACCCCAACTTTACGTTCATGTTGTCCCTTCATAGCCCAACATTCACTACCATATAACACTGCCGGTCTTATAGTAGTACGATAGAATTTCCCTTTAACTTTATTGGGTACTTTTCTATCACAAAGAACTCCAGTGGCTTTCCTCGACTAACACCAACCAGCTTGAATTCTATAATTAACATCGTCATCGATCTCACCATCTTGTCTTACAATTGATCCTAAATATTTAAACTTTGTCACTTGTGAAATTATATCATCCCCTAGCCTAACTTCCAAATCGTCTCTAAGTTGTTTATTTGTGAATTTGCTATGCATATATTATGTTTTATTCTTGCTTAAACGAAAATCCTTTGACTCCAACGTATTTTTCTATATTTCCAATTTTGTATTAATCTTTTCTCTTGAATCCGCTAAAAGTACTATATCATCCGCAAATAGCACGCACTTAGGTACCTCCTCTGTGATACTCTCGATTATAGCATCGATAACTAAGTTAAATATATACGGGCTTAGAGCTGATTCTTGATGTAGGCCAATTCCTATAGGAAATTTATTTGTCTCACCTCCGGGTGTCCTAACCCTAGTTAATGCCCAATCGTACATATCTTGTATTACCTTAATGTAGGCAACACTCACCCTCCTCTTTTGCAAGGCTTTTCAAAGTACATCACATGCTACCCGATCATACGTCTTCTCTAAGTCAATGAAAACCATATGTAAGTCTCTTCTCCTATTTCGATACTTCTCCATCATCCCCCTTAGTAAATAAATCGCCTCTGTAGTGAATCTTCCTTCGAAATACTTGATAATTATTTACGCGTTTACATAAATGAGATGAAGTTACTATAGAAATAAAGTGATTTCGTAATACTAACAAACACTAATAATTGAACGACTTGACATTTTTTTTATAACATAGGTATTAGAAACTTCAATGGGAACTTTATTTTACGAAGGGTCTATTTAAATTTTAAAAACTATCTCGTCGTGAACATATATCATAATCAAACTTATCAATTATCAAATATCTACCTATTGGTATTTGTTCTAATTTCTATAGCATTAGCATTACTAGTCTAATTGACTATATATAAAGTATATTAATGTAATTCTTTTTTCAATGATATCTTCTCACAATTTCTACATATATCCTCATGGTGGTTTCATCTGTTTATATTTATTGACAATCTAAACTTAATTATGTTGATTCATTATATTTTAATTTCAATATTTAATTTATTGAAATTGTATTATATAATATTAGCAACAAAAAAGGACATTATTGTTATCATTATCACCATCATAACTAATAATAATTTATTTATGTGAATTATTATTATTGTTATTCACAGGTATGCAATATCATGTTAGTTATATACAATAATTATTTTGAATATTACATATATTAATAGTTTAGTTTCATTTCAAATATCAAATGATTTATAAACATATCTTTACTTTTTATTTTATGAATTTCATGTTCAAGTTTTATATGAACTATATAAATTTTGATTTAACATTAGTGATAAAAGAGAGATTATTTATGTACAATAAATAAGGTAATATACATTAATGATAATTTAATAAAAAATAATTTTTCATAGACAAATATAATTGTTATGTAATGTAAAAATATAATGCAATTATGTGATGCGTAAAATGATATAGCAAAATAAAATCGCTAGTAAGTGCACTAATCACTCAAGTAATATAATAATACGAGTAAGAGTGTCAAACCCATGAGAAATATTATTAATCAAATATATGAATTTATAAATTAATAAGAGAGGAAAAATATGGATTTTTTGAAATAGGTTTTGTAAAAATAAAATAAAATAAAAAATAAGATAAGATAATGTAGTGGTGTTGAAGTTAGACCTTAGGATGAAAATAGACCAGGATAAATATTTGAATAATAAAAGATAAATTTAATATTTAAATATGGATTAGAGTCTTCCTAAAATAATTTAACACGATTAACTTACGGTCTCCACGACTGACACCCTCAATCTAATCATATAGAACTATCTTAATTTAATAACAATTGAAGTCTTCACGATTGGTATCCTCAAATCATATTAATATTAAGACGCGGTAAATTGGATTCTCTAGACTATCAATCACTTCACAAACTGATATAGATTAATAGTCCATACAAATTTGATTCTCCACACACTAGTTATCAAATTTATGTTAATTATTAATTTCAAATAAAATTAATTAAAATTAGTATAATGAATTCTAAAATTAAACACTCCACAAATTAGTATAGCCTAATTCAAAAATTCAATTAACTAACATAAAAGCATTAAGCACAATTAATAATTGATTAGAAAAGATTAAAACAAATAAAATAGGGTCCAAACATTTTTTTCAATTAATAATCTCCTAAAATAATAATCCTAAAAATATGAAGTTCATCCTAAAAATTCCGGAGAAATAATAAAATACAAATTATAAAAATTAGAAGAATTACACCCAAAATAGATATATCGAATCTGGGCAGACAGTCTCCTATTGGTCGAAGCCTGTAGAGCTTTCGACTCAACTGTGGAAGAAACTTGAACTTCACAGCACGAATTGGGACCATGGTTTCTTCATGTATTTATAGGTGTGAAAGAGAACATGATTATGGGCATAAATCGTACGGTTAGAATTAAATTCACCGGATAAAAGTTGATTATGATCTTTTCGAATTTTGGCCAAAATATAACTTCTTCTATAATCGTTACTCTCAAAACGATAGACTCTTTTTATCTTTACCCCCTTCTTGAAATCTCGGCCAAAATGATAAACAATTCTTATCTTTACTCTTTTTCTTCTAATTTTGGTCAAAACGATGAGTCCTTCTTGTCATTACGTCCAAAACGATAGACTCTTCTTGTCATTACGCCCAAAATGATAAATCCTTTCTTCAAATCTCGGTCAAAATGATAAGTCATTTTTGCAAATCTCGACCAAAACGACGAGTCATTTTATCTTTACGTCATTTCTTTTAACCCCAAAAAAAGTCAGACATACTACTTTTACGCCCTGACTGACTATGATCATCTCGTCTAACATGTGATAACTTCATATGTATTTTGCCCAAAATAATGTGGTTTACGGCCGATCCATCCGTTAATTCGGCTTGTCTGCAAAATAATTATAAAAATTAAGTAAATCCATCCACACTTAAAATATTCAGAGAATTAATAATTAAAATCAATAAATTCGAAATTAGGACTAAAAATGGTCTAAAATGATGCATGCCATGATCAAATTACAAAAAAATCAATCTAAAAATTAACTAAGAACAGGCGCAATAAAATATGAGCATAATAATGAGATAAAATCGGACATTGAATTTGGGATGTAATATAAGAAGAAAATAATCAAACAAATCAGTTGGTATATCACAAAGAGAGAAAAATCGGAAGTTATAAATGCAATATTTGGAAAGATAAATTCAATGCAATCATTAATTAATAAAAACTTAGTTGGACGCCATAGAGAGACTCGAATATCGTACCATGGAGAAACAAAATCCAAGGCATAAAAAAAATCTTGACGTAATCGGCGCATTGGAGGAACAAATCCAACTTATAAGAATGGAAAAAAAAATGACTAAAATTGGCATGATTAACCTTGGAAATTGAGGTGCAAAATTCAGAGAAAATCCATTATCGCCATAACAAAATTAAACACATGGGCGCAGAATCTAGAGAAAATCAATTATGGCCGAAGCAAAATTAAACACATGTCCCCAAAAGTCATGCACTAATGAGATGCTTAACAACCCAAGGCATAAAAGAAATGAAAGGAATATCTCAAAGACTGATTTGCTTGGCCGCCAAACAAAAACTTTCTATATATCGGCCGAAATGAGATTCACATGTTGAAGTTTGGAAATAAAACCTTAGGCGCAAAACACGGCCGCTAAAGAATCAAGAGATCAGAGAAATGATTAATAAAAGAATTCAAAAGCTTGATTGGTCTAGGTCGCAAGAAACAAAATAAAATGACGGCCGTAAAATCCATAAGCCAATAGTCGGCCGTGAAAATCATGCATAATAAACGATACTGAGAGACCCTTGCTGTTAAATTAATAAAAGAGAGGCACAAAAGAAAGTCGACATACCAAGACGCAAAACAAAATTTAATCACAATCGTAAATCCAATAAATTGACACAGGTAATAAAAATTATCCAATTAATCAGAAAATCTATGTCAGACCCTTTTTTTTATTAGAATGGAGTATTAGCCAAAAGTCAACAAATTTTACTCTAAAATCAATTGAAAATCACGTGACCTTTATATGTAAAAAAATGTTAAATTATTTACACAAATAAAAATAATTAAAACAAATAATACATATTTACATAAAAGAAAGATTTACATAAAATTTATTTACAAAAATCTTATGTACAAAAAATTATTTACAATTTATTTACATCTCCTAATAATTCATAAAAATAAGAAATTAATTAATAAAATATTTTCCGGTAACGGCGTCAAAAATTTGATGCGTAAAATGATGTAGCAAAATAAAATCGCTAGCAAGTGCACTAATCGCTCAAGTAATGTAGTAACAGAAGTAAGAGTGTCGAACCAACGAGGAATATTATTAATTAAATATCTGAATTTATAAATTAATGAGAGGAAAAACATGAATTTTTGAAAATATGTTTTGTAAAAATAAAATAAAATAAAGAAAATAAGATAATATAAGATAATGTAGTGGTGTTGAAGTTAGGCGTTAGGATGAAAATAGATCAGGATAAATATTTGAAACATAAAATTAATCTTTAAAGATGGATTAGAGTCTCCCTAAAGTAATATAACATGATTAACTTGCCGTCTCCATGACTGGCATTCCTCAACCTAATCATATAGAACTATCTTAATTTAATAACAATTGAAGTCTCCACGACTAGTATCATCAAATCATATTAATATTAAGATGCAGTAAATTGGATTTTCTAGACTATGAGTCACTCTACAAACTGGTATAGATTAATAAACCACACAAATTTGATTCTCCACATACTAGTTATCAAATTTATGTCAATTATTAATTTTAAATAAAATCAATTAAAATTAGTATAATGAATTCTGAAATTAAACACTCCACAAACTGGTATAGCCTAATTAAAAAATTTAATTAACTAACATAAAAGCATTAAACACAATTAATAATTGATCAGAAAATATTAAAATAAATAAAATAGGGTCCAAACATTTCCCTTCAATTAACAATCTCCTAAAATAATAATCCTAAAAGCATGGAGTTCATCCTAAAAATTCTGAAGAGATAATAAAATATAAATTATAAAAATAGGAAGAATTACACCCAAAATAGAAATCTCGAATCTAGGCAGACAGTCGGGCAACCTTTCGGACCTCCAGCTGTCGCACCTCTGTCCTCTTGGTCGAAGCCTGCAAAGCTTTCGACTCAACTGTGAAAGAAACTTGAACTTTAGAGCACGAATTGTGACGATTGTTTCTTCATGTATTTATAGGTGCGAAAGAAAATATGATTATGGGCGTAAATCGTACGGTTAGAATTAAATTCACCGGATAAAAATTGATTACGGTCTCTTCGAATTTTGGCCAAAATATAACTTCTTCTATAATCGTTACTCCGAAACGATAGACTCTTTTTATCTTTACTCCCTTATTAAAATCTCGGTCAAAATAATAAACAATTCTTATATTTATTTTTTTTCTAATTTTGGCCAAAATGATGAGTTCTTCTTATCATTACGCCCAAAATGATAGACTCTTTTTGTCATTACGCTCAAAACGATAAATCATTTCTTCAAATCTAGGCCAAAATGATAAGTCATTTTATCTTTACGTCATTTCTTTGGGTCCCAAAAGAAGTCAGACATACTACTTTTACGCCCCAATTCACTGTGATCATCTCGACCAACATGTGATAACTTCATATGTATTTTGCCCAAAATAATATGGTTTACGATCGATTCATCCATTAATTCGGCTTGTCTATAAAATAATTATAAAAATTAAGTAAATTCATCCATAATTAAAATATTCAGAGAATTAATAATTAAAATCGATAAATCCGGAATTAGGATTAAAAATGACATAAAATGATGTGTGCTATGATCAAATTACAGAAAAATTAATTAAAATAATAATATAAAATTTATTGTATTTTGCATGCATCGTTATTATGTTAAATTGTAAACACAATGATTTGAATAGTGCACATTTAAGCCGAAAAGGCTTAGATTTTTTTCAGACGAATATCAAAATAACATTTTTATTTATTTCTTTTGGAGTGGTTTCTTTTCGGACTCCACTTTTTATATCAGGATATTTCATATTATTTTTACATTTAATTAGATTACCTTAGAAGACGTTGAGTAAAAAGAAAGAATGCCATTGTAATGCATTAAGCAGAAGTTTCCTCAAATAATTATACAGGTCTTGATATCATTTTAAAATACATCGAGGAGATCGAAACATATCATAATGTACAACCCTTTTACACTGATTGCTGCCAAGTGCAAACATTTTGAACCCAAGCCGCGCACCCAAGTTACAAGATCGCAATTCACACCGTGAGGAAGAGCAATGGTTGCAGCAGTAAGGACGTGCAATCACTCACTTGCCCGGGACGAAGTTGGTGGCGTAAGCCCAGGCGTTGTTGTTGACGGGATCCGCGAGGTGGTCGGCCAAGTTCTCGAGCGGTCCCTTGCCGGTGACGATGGCCTGAACGAAGAACCCGAACATGGAGAACATGGCCAGCCTGCCATTCTTGAGCTCCTTCACCTTGAGCTCGGCGAAGGCTCGGGGTCATCGGCGAGGCCGAGAGGGTCGAAGCTGCCACCGGGGTACAGCGGGTCGACGACTTCCCCGAGCGGCCCTCCGGCAATGCGGTAACCCTCGACGGCGCCCATGAGGACCACCTGACAAGCCCAGATGGCGAGGATGCTCTGAGCGTGGATTAAGCTCGGGTTGCCCAGGTAGTCCAAGCCGCCCTCGCTGAAGATCTGTGAGCCGGCCTTGAACCACACGGCCTCGCCGAACTTGACACCGTTGCGGGCGAGGAGCTCGGGGAAGACGCATCCGAGGGCGCCGAGCATGGCCCAGCGGGAGTGGATGACCTCGAGTTCGCGGTTCTTGGCGAAGGTCTCGGGGTCGGCCGAGAGCCCGGCGGTGTCCCAGCCGTAGTCGCCGGGGAACTCGCCGGTCAAGTAGGAGGGAGCCTCTCCGGAGAAGGGTCCGAGGTACTTGACGCGATCAGGGCCGTACCACGGGCTGCCGGATGAGACAGGCTTGGGTTTGCCGCCGGTCTTGCCACGCATGGTGATCCTGCCCTCTCCCAGGATCTCGGAGCACGAGGGCGCGAGCTTGATGGCCTTACCGGCGAGGGACGGAGAGGAGAGGGCCATGGAAGCAGCCATTGCTATGAGTTAGTTGTGGAAATGATGAGTGGTAAGCAAGTGCGTGCTTTTTGGTGAAGAGACTTGACAGAAGCTGATGATTTTAAAAGAAGGGGAAGGTGATTGCAGTGCGTGAGAAGGCACTGTGCTTATCCTACGAAATCTCGATACGCTGCGCGATTGGCCAAGTTCGTGATCGTGATTTATGTCGAACGCTATCGTGCGTTGTGAGCCACTACAGCTTCAGATCACTTCTGGTTTTCTGTGGTCAAGGATCACTTTTCCGTTGGTGATTGGATCGTGGACAATTTAAAACTCACTTGCATATGGTTGGTTGTCTTTTTTTATGTCCGGCTGCTACTGCATGGTGGTGTCGTCCTTGAGCTCTGAAACAGTTTCTACTAGCAGTGGGGAAAAAGTGTACCTCACAAAATATCTTTCACCTACTCTCACAGGAAAAAAAAATCTGATGATGAAATCGACAAATTTGATTAGGATATGATAATTACCATTAGATGTTATCAATATCCATGACCACTTGTGAAGCTGTAAGACCAAATCCTCACATGTTAAAAGTTTGGACGACCTTACTAATCTGATTACTACTTCAATTGAGTTAATTGAATTGAAGTAATTTTTTTCTGACCTTGTACAGTCGTCTACCTTTGTTTACTCATTGAACGAAGGCGTTTTATCATCTCCAAAGAAAAATCAAACTTCCTAGACAGAATTGAAGCATTCTTAATGTTGCATCTATTGCTTTATTTCTTGTAGAAGTTTACCACATTGACACTATAAGAGGCTTTACACATTCAACTCTGCTCAGCAAAAATTTAAGAGAAAAGAAACATTAAGAAGGTTGCTTTTGATAGTCAATTATTTAAATCAGGAAACCAGATAGTCTGATAATAAGAATGCATGCTCATTGCTAGATCCATTGGTAACCAGGCAGGGCATTGGAAAATCCTTGCTGCTGATTCAGAAACAGAGCTACGGTTGTGAGGTAAAAGTTCACAACCTTGATTCTACGAATTTGATTATCTTTGTCAACAGATTGTCAGGGTTGACTGAGATTGTTTGTAATCGGATCTATTGGAAAGAGCAGTAAAACGTCTTTGCTTCGTAGAGATGTATTCTTAGAAGGGTTGCTTGCTGTGCTTCCCTGCAATTCACTTCTTTTTCTCGGCTACATGCAATTCACTTTATTTTGATGTTTGCAATCTCCAAACGGCAACCCGAGAATGACACTTCTTGGCCGGGACATGAGTGCTATTTCATCTGTCCGCTACGCCATGAACCAGTCAAATTGCACAACTGCTTAATAGCAGAAGTTTGAGATCAACGGATTGATTGCTGGCAGACCACACGTGCTGGAAAGTAGCCCATGTTCGGTGGCTGATGAGATACTGGAATGCGAAAAGCTGGGTTCATGTAGTTTCCAAGTACAGGAGAAACACCAAGGAGGAGTACAATTTCCATAGGTTGGTGCCATGAAACCACCTGGAGCCTTTACATGAGAAAACCTTTACTAAGATTCAGATATAGGCTTGATTCAGAAGCGTACAGTTCAACCGGTTTCGTTTCTATTTGATGTCAGCTTTTGGAAATTGTTTCCCTATAATTTCACTGTTCGAATATATGTTTTAAGACATTTTGATAAAATCTTTCACTTTAGCAATGCAGCACATCTAAAGAACCCGTTGGAAGATAATTTTATGATGTTTTCGTTTACAAAAAAGAACACAAAAAATGTGATACTTTTTATTCCAAGACAACCACGACCCATCAAGAACAAGTATGGCAGGATAAATTACACAATGAACATAACATGCTACTTTTTTTCCCAGTTTTTGCATTCTATTGGATATTATCCTTGCTGTCAATGCTAACAACTAATTGGCATGAGCTGATTGGAGAAAAGCTATGCCACGGATATGAGGCCTATGCTATGCGTTCCTTTGGATGATAAGAAGATTGAAGGCTCATAACATAATATTTCAATATATTGATGTTCCCACTTCCCAGTAAGAGACTCAGCACTGACCAATGAGAACATAGACAAATGTTAGAGTGGGGATAAGGTCCCTCGTCTCTTCTGCGTTGCTGCATGCTATTTAATCCCCACGGTTGCATGCTTTAACTCACCAGGCAGCAGTCCACGATCCACCACAACTCCACTCCAAAGGGCTAAGCCACCTTCGTCTTCTAATCAACAATGGCGACCATGGCCCTTTCCTCACCATCCCTCGCCGGCAAGGCCGTCAAGCTCGCCCCCTCCGCATCCGAAATCTTGGGCGAGGGCAGGATCACCATGCGCGGGAAGGCTAGCGCCAAGCCCAAGCCCGTCTCCTCCGGCAGCCCGTGGTACGGCCCCGACCGTGTCAAGTACCTCGGCCCCTTCTCCGGCGAGGCTCCGTCGTATTTGACCGGCGAATTTCCCGGCGACTATGGGTGGGACACTGCTGGTCTCTCGGCTGATCCTGAGACCTTCGCCAAGAATCGGGAGCTCGAGGTCATCCACTCCCGCTGGGCCATGCTCGGCGCCCTCGGCTGCGTCTTCCCCGAGCTCTTGTCTCGCAACGGCATCAAGTTCGGCGAGGCTGTGTGGTTCAAGGCCGGCTCACAGATCTTCAGCGAGGGCGGCTTGGACTACCTAGGCAACCCGAGCTTGATCCACGCTCAGAGCATCCTGGCCATCTGGGCTTGTCAGGTCGTTCTCATGGGCGCCGTCGAGGGTTACCGCATTGCCGGAGGGCCGCTGGGGGAAGTCGTCGACCCACTGTACCCCGGTGGCAGCTTCGACCCCCTCGGTCTCGCCGATGACCCAGAGGCTTTCGCCGAACTCAAAGTGAAGGAGCTCAAGAACGGCAGGCTGGCCATGTTCTCCATGTTCGGATTCTTCGTTCAGGCCATCGTCACCGGCAAGGGACCGCTGGAGAACTTGGCCGACCACCTCGCGGATCCCGTCAACAACAACGCCTGGGCTTATGCCACCAACTTCGTTCCTGGGAAGTGAGCAGATTAAGTAGAGCCTACCTTGTGTGTGTACGTATCATTTATGGGACGCCTGCTTGCTATACCATTTCTTAGGCACATTTGTAATTTATATTCTTTGCGATTGTTGGCAATAATATCCAAGTTATGCGAAAACACTACAGACGGTGAACTAGAACATTTGGACAATGCTGGTTTATATTATCATTTTCACTATCCAGTTAACTCATTCGTGAATCGTAATATGCTAAAAAAAGATGAGGCTTTAAAATGGAGTTGTTCTACATTCACAGTTCCTTTTGTTATCAAAACGTTCGAAGAGGATAGATATTTAATTATTAACTAGGCATTATTTGTCGATTGGGTTTTGTTCATCTCACGTTGAATAGCATGTTACATCACGCCATTCGTCAGGTCGAGTTGCAGCCAGGAACTGTTAAGCAGTGACGAGCTGCGATTCTGCATACAACGAGGAGTGAGGACGTTACGCGCCCTATCAATCGGACAAGACGACCAGATAGTTGTGAACTTCGCCCATACTTTTTGACCCACTGCTCGCTTTCAAGCTTGTGTTACATCATTGCAATTTGCAACAGAACCAAATTCATCTATTTGACTATCTCATGCGACCTTGTCAAGCTTAGCTGCAAACTTTTTGCCCAACTTTATATAGCAATCAAACCATGCTCCCTCCGGTCATACACTTGAAGCCACGGAAGTGGAATGCATGTCCTCTGCTGTTGGGCGGTTATTATCTATGCGCGTCCGACATCGAGTAGCAAAAGAAATAAAAAGAGAGAAAAGCATCTACTTGTCCGAGATGAACAAATCCGAGACAGAGAAGGAAAAGAAGTGAGTCGAAGACCTTCTTCTCATACGAGGTGATCTCTTGATGTTATAATAAAAGGGGTGCAGACATCCTGATGTGTGCGCAATTAAACAGAACTAACAGCCATCGAGAGAAAGAAAAAGAGAAGAGAGAGGATATCCGTTCTCCACCAAGGTATTATTTTTTAGGAATCTTTTCATCTATTTTTCATATTTCCATAAAATCGTTATGATTTTTATTCTCAATTTCTAGAGATATTATTTTATGACATTTAAAATTAATTTTTAAAATTATTATTATATTTTTATAATTCAGAGAAAAAACTTTGTAATTTGTAACTTATTATTATTTCACAATGAAAGATTTACTTTTTCTCCCGTGATTTTTTCTCTCAAAGGATTTTCACTTAAATTAAAGATTTACTTTTTCTCCCGTGATTTTTTCTCTCAAAGGATTTTCACTTAAATTCTTTACGTCTATAATTTGATTTAATTTCGTCGTCATCTCATTATTATTGTGGATATTAAAAAAGAAAAAAAATTTCGTTCAGCCTTTTTTTTCCCAACATTTGTTTCTCTGTTCCTTCTTAATATTATTATCGCAGCTTCTTCCGCCCTTCGTTTTTCTCTTATTTCAGCTGCAGTCGGAGTCGCGCAGAAGATACCGCGTACAGAAATCCGTACATAAAATGTGTCCGGTGCTCGCCCACTGATTCAATTACACATGTTAACAAGATCAAACTCCTGACAAACCTCCCACACAACAAGTACAAAGAAGAAAGGAAAGAGAGAGAGAGAGAGAGAGAGAGAGAGAGAGAGAGCGGAAGAGGGCAATTAGCTTATTGCTATAGCCTCCAATATACACTAATGGCGGGGAGAAAGCGAGATTGGTTGAGGAAGAGGATGGAGATGATGTCGGGGAAGCAGCGCGGATCCTACAGAGGCCGAGGCCTCTGGGAAGCTTGGAGGAGATGGAGACTGACACGGAGTCGTCGGCACTCCGACATCGTCCTCGGCGTTATGAACGGCGCCTTGTTCTACGTGCTTTGGGTCGTCGAGTCAGTCGTCGTCATCGCAACCCTCTGCTTCTTCTTCCTTCGCTTCGGCCGCCTGTGAGACTGCGCGCGACTCAGTAAAAGTTTAACGTCGGCGTGCGTTGGCAAGGGAGGTGCGCCGCAGGCTGCGCGCTCGTTAAGGACGGCGAGACCAAAATAGTTCATGGAATTGCTGTCCGGATGTGAGTTCGTAGTCTGTGTAGCGCAGGAGAGTTTGCACGACGTGCAGTGTGCGATCTGCGATTAGCGTACCAAGTTCACGGTTTTTTTTCTCTCGTCCGGGACAAAAGGAAACTTGGGTCAATGTCTTCATGTAAACGATAAAGATTTGTGGGGTGTGATACAATTGTTTCCTTCAAACTACGTTTCTTGACTAACGTTTTTATTATGATAAAATAATTTAAGATTTTATAATTATTTTAAAAGACAAAAATTAAAAAGAGTTTAAATAAAATTTAATGAAACACTTGGAAGTCAAATCGAATTAAATTTACAATATAGAGTTGTGCGTGAACAAAACTATAATTTGAGAGAGAGTTTACAAGATAAATATTATAATTTTGTCTAAAAAGTGATTGTTATGCTGATTATATTGATGTTTTTTTTTAAAAAAACGTGAGGTTATGCACTCCGAATATTTCCATGCGGAAATTATAACTATGTTGTTCAAGAATACATAAAAAACTCACCATAGGCATTATACGGAAGTTCAAAACTCAATACAACATCAAAGTTTAAAAATTGAAGTCGGAGTAAACTGGGTGTTCAAAATGAATAATTAGATGATCTTTTTGCACCTAATAAAAAATGATAAAAATTAAATAAACGTGTCTTCGGCCGAAAAATTTACAGTTACAACACAATCTTAATTAATTCATTTACATCACATAGAACTATAGAAGGATTATTTTACCTTTTTTGTATTGTTTAAAATAAAATTCATTTAAATAATCATCTAATTTTAAATATTGATCCAAAGTATAAATTTACACATATAATTTTTTGTTTTGAATTTAGACCACAATATATCCTAAATTTAAATGTATAAATGCAACACCATTAACCACCGGTATGGGCTGACACTTATGGGCTGAGTTGGCTGCGTCCAGTCCAATAGGCACGATGCACGACAGGCCAACATCTCCCGTTGAATCATCATCGGACGTCCCATATGGTTCGATCCATCGTTGGGGCAGAGTTGGTGAAGATTAACCTGTTCCACAGTAACGACCCCCACACGATCTAGGGTTTTAGGGATCAATTTACTCGTATAAATTGGTGGACATTTCTGTCGCATTTCCAATCTTGCGCGGCGGCAGAAAGAGAGGAAGAAGAAACGAAGTCTCTGCCTCAGGCGTAGAAGATGAAGCTCGTGGCTGCGTACCTCCTCGCCGTCCTCGGCGGCAACGCCCAGCCGTCTGCCAAGGATCTCAAGTCCATCCTTGGATCAGGTATGCATGATCTTACAATGCCGGTCTGAGTTCATCGTTTGTGCGTATGATTTGGGAGTTTTATTCAGGTTGTTTGATCTTTAAGAGACCTTTCTTTTGTATTGATCTGTTTTGTAGTGGGCGCGGAGGTGGAGGATGACAGATTGGAGCTCCTGCTCTCCGAGGTGAAGGGGAAGGACCTGGCTGAGTTGATCGCTGCCGGGAGGGAGAAGCTCGCCTCCGTGCCATCCGGGGGAGGCGCCGCCGCCTCTTACTCCGCCCCGGCCGCCGGTGGAGGTGCGGCTGCAGCAGCACCCGCCGCGGCCGAGGCGAAGGAAGAGAAGAAGGAAGAGAAGGAGGAATCTGATGATGTAAGTTGGTTATGCCGATTAAGCGTCGGAGATACGTATTCGTTTAGCTTCCTGCAATTTCTGATTCGGTTCGTTTATCTCTCTTTTGCAGGATATGGGCTTCAGTTTGTTCGACTAGTGTGGTTCTTACTCCGGCACTGCTACTTTCTATCATAGTTCTAGGTCGTCGTTTACAATTTGTCTGCTAGGTTGATGAGAAATATTTTGGTCGTTCTCTTTTTGTTAATTCGTTCCATGCCATTGTATGTGTATGGAGAGTTAAGTCTCTGGAATTGTGTTTCGAAACTTCTTTCAATAGAGTAAACATGCTCAAGTTCATTACTTTTTTGTTAATGGTTGTTCTACTTGTCTGCATATTGAAATGTTTTTAGGATGAAGTTACCACAATTGCTTACTGAATTATGCTCATTTTTATGCCCATTTGCTATCTGATGGTTACTTATTTGCCCAATTCATTTGTTAATGGTGTTTTGTCATTTAAAAATTGCATACAATTTGATACAATTGATGCAGTATCTAATTGAGACGCTAATGTGTCTTTGACTAACTCTTCCTGTTAGTATTAATATTATATTGTCATAGGCTTCCCTTAGATTGCAATTGTATCCCTTATGCATATTGTGACTGTCTTACTGAAACAAGCATATTGCGAATTGTATCCCTTAAGCATATTGCGAATTATATCCCTTAAGTCCTCTCAAAAAAAATTTGTATCCCTTAAGCATATTGTGAAGGCAATGCTCGATAGTTGTGTATGCATCTAAAACAGTCCAAGCCTGCATGTCCTGTTTTGAACTTGTGGTTCCGTCTGTGATAGATTACCATATCCTCTAAAAAATTAGTATACTAGGCAACCAGTTCGTTGTTTTTTGTATTTTTAGCCCCTTAAGTATATTGTGATTGCAATCTGATCCAATTGGCAATTTGGGCCCCTTTATCATATTGCGACTACCCCCGTAGGCAAATTGTGGCTACAGTTTGCACTTGTCTTATTTTGCGTTTTTACCCTTTAAATCTATTGAATGTGATGTATTATAATACTATTTTCCATCAATTACAGTGGTTTTTCTCATCTTATTTCACATCTTAAATTTGCTTTGCTCTGTTTTGCTTTATATGGCACCACGATCTTTTTCTTTTTTGGAACATTATACTAAGAAGTTGGAGGCAAAGTTTGAGGATGGACGGTAGTGTGGATCGAGTGTGTTAAATGTTCCGATCACAAATTAGTGGCACATATTTTCCCACACAGTTTTTGCAATTTTTATCTGGAGATACATAAGCTAAGAGGTTTGCAAGAGGTTCCATCGGGAACTACCTGAGGTATTTGAATTTCGAGTACAAATTGCCTTCCTCTTTCATGGCACAGAGCATATCGTTCATTTTATAATGGAAGCCTAAGAAATTCCAACCGCTTCCGAGTTACTGAATTTATTGAAGCTTTTGAGTTGTCGAATCCGCAGCTATGCTTTCCAAACACATCATTACGTGTTCAAGATACTGAATTCAAGTAAGGCGTGGTCATGTTTGCTGATCATGCCTGTAGCTGTAGGAGACAAGTTCTTCCTGGGACCGCCTGCTTGTAACCAGTTATTGCAGCTTTCCTCAATTTAAGCTGTTCATCAACAATGGGACGTTGCTATCCGAAGAATAGTATCCCAAGGCATACGAGGATTGCCCCAGTGAACTAGACCGGTGCTGTATTGATGCCAAAGAGCAAAGTTATGGGAAGGCCACTGCCACCAAAAATTGCCAAATTGTGCACGACGCCAAGGTTTCTCTACTTTCTAGCCCAATGTTAACCACCCAGTTCAAAAGCAAAGATCACGTCCATCAGAATCTCGTTTTGGAACACCTCAACCTCAGTTATGCCAAAGACATTTATGTTCGATGCACCACCCTTCAATTGTAAGACAGTCACAGTAATAACAAAGTTTTGGCTTTGCCAAGATTCGCATAACAATCGGTACATCATCGTCATCACAAAACGGATCACCCACTGACTGACCCCGAGAGTTCAAACCCTCCTGCCGCTCTAACAGGGACCTGACTGACAGGTCCAAAGACAGTCATTTTAAGAGAGCAAGACATGGCGACATGAGACAACTCAATGAGGCAGCAAGCTTTTTCGAATTGATATTTTGTTCGGTTACTGGCTCAGGAGATTAACATATGTTTGACGTACTTCAACTGATAATGGACCTTCATGATCCTTCTTTCTTTTAATTCAAAATTCACCCACCAGAGAGGTGTTGATCCACGGATAGTCCGGAGGCCCCCAACCACCTTCCTCTTGAACTTTTAAAAATTTTAGTGATATAATATATTAATTGTAAACGTAAAATTTGATCGGATTCCTCTAAATGTTTGTATTATGCTGCTAAGATTATTTCGTCATGGTTCGTGAAAAAAATTATTTCAAATGCAAACTTATGAAATTGGGGAAAATAATCACCTCACACAAAAGATGCTTCGTCCTTTCACTGATTATTCAGACTCTCGTTGCTACTTAACCATGACTTGTTGGAATGATGACGTGCACTTTACATGCATGGCACCACCATGTAGGTCGTGCTGGATGTTCACGGTAGGGAGCTGCAACATCTGCCACGGCTAGGCAATTACGCTAATGGTTGAGTCGATTTTCAATTGGTCCTCCAACTTTAATTTATAATCAGAACGTTCCTCGTCTTTTATTTTCTTGCACGATTAGTCCTCTTGACCGGTGATAGTGTATTTCCCGGTTGCTTTGCACACGTGACCGACACGTCAATTATTTTTCTCTCATCCACGTCATTTAAGCCATCCACGTCATTTAATGCTTCAAACAAAAAAAAATACACGGATCGTCCCCCAACTTTGGATCAATTTCTAAATAGTCCTCCAACTTTGATATTATTGCACGATTCATCCATCGGTAAAAAACAGTCTCCTGATTATCTTACGATGTGGCATAATAAAATATAATAAAAAAATTTAACTAATTAACATCACACAATAAAAAATATTATAAAAATTTAATGACACGGACGAGTTGACAGAGGGGGAGTGTCGGCCCCCTCTCTAAGCTCGTCCTTTGGCGAGTTGGCATAGGGGGCACCGACCCCTCTCTCCAAGCTCGTCCATTAGAGAGCTTCGCACAAGGGGCATCAAATTCCCCTCGCGAGCTTGTCGACGATCCTAAACGATTTAAAGTTGAGAGACTATAAAAAATAAAAATGATAAGAGCGTCGACGAACTCGCGAGAGGGCGTTAACGCTCCTTGTGCGAAGCTTGCCAGTGGGCGAGTTTGGAGAGGGGGGTCGGCGCCCCCTATGCCAGCTCACCAAAGGGCGAGCTTGGAGAGGGGGGGCGACACCCCTCTTTGTCAGTTCGTCCGCGTCCTGAAATTTTTATAATAATTTTTATTGTGTGATGTCAGCTAGTTAAAGTTTTTTTATTATATTTTATTATATCACATCGCAAGATAATTGGGAGATTATTTCTTACCGGCCAAGTGGATGAATCGTGTAATAATATCAAAGTTGAGGGACTATTTAGAAATCAATTCAAAGTTGAGGGACGATCCGTGTAATTTACTTGGTTTGAAGCGTTAAATGATGTGGATGACTTAAATGACATGGATGACAGAGAAACGACTTATGTGTCGATCACGTATGCAAGGCAACCGAGAAACCCACTATCACCGGTCAAGAGGACTAATCATGCAAGAAAATAAAAAGACGAGGGACGTTCTTGTTATAAATTAAAATTGAGGGACCAATTGAAAATCGACTTATTCGTATAATTTACCCCCACTTTCGCCAAGTTTAACGGCGTTCAATACCATTACGCCAGGGCCGAACCCAGAGTTGCACACAGTGGAGTCCTTTGGGCTGTTTGGTACAAGAACAAAGTCAGAAACAGAGGCTTGATAAAGGTAGGAACAAATGTGTTAATGTGCTCCACTACGACTAAATGAGCTCCCATTTTGTTCTTAATAAAACGGGGACAAATATATTTGTTCCTGAGATAAGTTTGAAGATGGACCAGATTTTATATGTAGAACGCAGAGACCATCTGAAAATTCTTTGACACAATTCGGTCTTCCTACTCAACTATCAGTTTGATAAATTCGATTTGCAACTAATGATAGAGTAAATGGATGACTGCAAGGCTACAAGCACACACATTACACACACAAACACAAATGAACCACTATGATAATGTGTGAATATGTGAATATTGTGATCCACCTTGTCGGATCATAGTTGGTTTGTTTCATTGGATTCTTATCATCTCTTCTCTGTATGGACTATGATCTTGGACCAAACTTGGTTAGTTGTTTCGGGGATTCTTTTCATCTCTTCGCTGTAGGGACTAGTTGGATTCTTATCATCTCTCGACCAACTCGAAAGCCCAAATGAGTCCACAATTCATTTTATGGTTCACAAATTTTCTTCGATGTATTGTTCACGTTGCATGATTCATGAACCATGTGCAGTCGCACGTTCACTTGTAGATCAAAAGATATTAAATTCCACTTTTAGGAGTTACATGCTAATTATAGATTTCCAAGAAAAAATTATACGTATCTTCTTAACTTTCATGTTTAAGGAGTTCTTTGAGACGGAAGACAAAAAATTATAGATTTCCAGAAAGGACTATACGTATCACTACTCTATAGTTAGTTACAAGTATTTACGGATAAGAGGAAGAAACTTTAGATAATTGATGGGTGCATTAAATCTATTTGTGAAAATATATTTATTTATTTTGGTGTATCCTATGTTCGAGATTATTAACGTCCGATTAAGACTCTGTTTGACAATATTAAAATTAGCATTTCAAATAGCCTCTAGCGTTTGAAATATTAATTTTTTTATTTGGTAAATAATAAAAATAAATAACGTTTAAAATTACTTCTATTAGTGTATAGCGATTTATAATTTTTTCCTATTCTACTCTTATTCAAATACATTTTTTTTGTCAACTTAGCTTCTTCGGAGGAAACGAGTGGGATTACGTGCATGTTGGTATCCCCGTGATAGAATCACAAACATTTTGGCACTTTATATCACTGCAGTAGATGATCATGTATAGTTTGTTATCCGAATTCATTTTGTTGCAATGCCACTACATTTTTTCTGTACACCAATCTAGAATTAATCAGTCTAATCGATGAGTTATATAGCTCCCGAAAACATATAAGGATATTAATTCAATGATCCAAAGGGCAAGTATGGCCTACTACTCGTTAGTTGTGTCAAATGAGAGCTGATGAAGTATTTTGTGTGCTCATCTGAGCTGGTAAGCAAACTATTATCTCGGGAAAAGTTAATCCAAGATTAATATTCTTGCACAATTGGGCCACCTGGTCACATTATCTTTAAAATAGAAGCTAATATTAGGCTAATAAATATGTTCCATTTCTTAAAATGTCATAAAAATTATAAGACCCGACCCAGCCATCAATTTGGACCGATTGAACTAGATCGAAACGAATGGTCAGATCGGATAATACAAATTCATAAAAAATAAAATAAGTTAAAGTGACTATTGTAATATTATTAATATGTAATATATTATTTAGCACAAATATAATGTAATATAATAAAATAATTTAGATCAAATAATAAAATAAAGTAAGGATAAATTAAATCGAATATTTTCTAAATAAAAAATCTTTTGAGTAATTATAAAAAAAATAAACATATTTATGACATTTTATATATGTGATAAAAGAAGAATGTTGAAATATAAATTTAAGTGTATATATATATATATGATATTCTAAAAATTTTAATTTTTTTTTTACATTTTATAACTTGACCTACCCACGTGAGCCAATTGAACCCAAATTTTGATCAAATCAAGGCAGATCAACTCCATAACTGAATTTTAAATGACCTGCAGACCGTTTTAATGTTCGGACACCAATCCGATCAACCAAGCCAGGCCGAGTCGTCTTACAACACTGGAAAATACCATAGTTATTTTGCTCATACTCTTAAGGTAATCGTAACGCCACAATCCTCAAACTAGGGAGGAAAAAGACATCAGCTTAATTATTGATTGTAATAATACGAATTAAATTTGTAACAAAAAAATCAGATGATCAAATATCGAAAACTGTACTTATTAAACATATAATAAAAACATTCGCTTCCAGCTGAATCAATATCAAAAGCCTCAAGATATCAATAGCCACAAAAAAAGGGGTTTCTTGGAAGAGAAATTACACCTGCAAAGTGAATGAATGCTGAGATCGCACGCTCTAAATGAGTAAACGGTTTTTAGAGGAGAAACAGAAGCTTAAACTAAATGATTGGATACTACAAGCAGTAATAAATACCTTGCAAGCTTGAGATGAGTAAACAATCATCAACAGAGAAGACACCTTTGAAAGCTCTGAGACAGACAACTCTTGAGAAAATTTAAATGCTTAAGTTGCATATATGGATATCAAGTTTTCAGGAAACCAGGGGCAGGCTTTTTGTTAGATAACTCAGGCAGTGGATTGCTCTTTATCGGAACAAATGAAAACACAGCTCAAATTAGTTTCGTGCCCACAACTAGCTAATTTGCACACACACACACGCGCAGAGGGGCCTCTGGAACACATGGACCTCGAGGCGATAGATTAGCAGCCAGCCAAGTTCATGGCACCTATCTAAACTGATCACAGTTATCGATTAAGTATACATACGATGGAACACTTGATACGCTCAACCGGCCACACGTTTCAACACCTCAACAGAACTAGGGACAATAGTTCAGTAATTGTGCTGCCAGAGATGGTGCACTGGCTGAGATTGTGCAGATTGAGGATTGTTCAAGTTCCCTTCGTTGGGATTTTGCTGATGTTCATGGGAGGCCCCAGCCTGCGACTGGTAGAAATTTGGGTATCCTAAAGCACCAAACTGTGACGGCTGTTGGTTTTGACGAAACCCACTTTGCTGACTCTGTGCTTGATAGTTGTAGAAGTTGCTAGCCGGAAGAGCCGACATTGTTCTCGAACCAGCACTCTGAAGCCACATCGCAGGATTGTCACTCTGGAAATGATTGCCAAGCAAAAATAACAATGTGTTCTAACCAGAAGGCATTTAACATAGAAATTGAAGAAATTAATTTTTTTTACCTGTTGAAGAGGCATATATTGGTTAGCTTCCCTATACTGGAAGGCCAGAGCTTCATCAAATCCAGCAGTTGTGTTAGCAGAGGAAGTGCTAGGATTAATGGTGAAGTTACCAGGAACATTAGCAGAGCTGCCAAACCCTCCATAACCAGATGCTGCAGCAGCAGATTGAGGTAAGCTAGTTACAGAAACACTATTTTTATACTGAGGTAGACCATACTTTATGCCAGCATTGGGAACTGCAGCTGGATTTTGAGGGAATGGACCATTTGCTGAGTACGCTTGTTGGAATGCAGCGGAAGGCAAGTAACTATAACTAGGAGGAAGAAAAGGATAACTTATCATATTGGCAAAAGGGCCTAAAGGAAGAGCAGGCTGAGAGTAATGGTGGACAGCTAATTGTTGGGGAGGTGCAGGGCCCGTGGGTATTGTGGTACTGGCCAAGTTTTGCTGATTTGGTTGGGGATTGGAGAAAACCCCTTGTTTGACAGCCTGCATAAAACATACCAATGTAAGAACGATCAAATACAGAAAATGAAACTCATCATTGACTAAATTGATTCTAGAAACCACAAATATGCATGCTTAGATAACTGACATGCCAACTAGTTACATAGAACAGTTATGAGTTGTATAACAAACACGGACAGAAAATGCATCACAAGAGAAGCAGAATTGATTATTTTACAACTCACAAAGGACATTAAAACAAAACATTACAGATTTGAATGAGCTAAAAACATCAATAGTACCTCTTGCAAGGAAATGTTTGGTGTGCCTATAGCTGAGACTGCATTGATATACTTTGTCGATATAGTTTGATTACTCAAAAGTTGTGAGAATGGGAGATCAAAGTCCCGAAGAGCTGGTACATTTGGTGACAGTAGGTTACTTTGGAGAGTATTTGGTTGCTGCAGAGCATGATACTACCCAATAAGAAAAGATATCCACAATAGATATGATAAATTAATATTAAAATACACTGAAAGAAAGAAACAGAAATATTTTTATGATGAAACCTTAATACAATTTTGAAAGGTAAATTTCATTTTTGCCAAACTGAAGCATTGTTTTCACAGAACCAGCACTATACATAAGACAAAGAACTTAAGCTTTGTTTAGATTGGAGGGAAAGAAGAGAAAAAATATTTTTCCCCTTGTTTGGTTAAGTTAATTGAGAGGGAAGGGAGGGGAATAGGAGTGAAATGGGTGCTCATTTTTATTTTGTGAAATTACTTATTTGCCCTTCTGAATGATATAAGAAAAAAACATGAAACGGCATTATTGTCCATTCAAATTATTCATTAAACTTTTTCCCTCTCTTTTCCTTTCCACCTCATTACCAAACAAGGTAAATTGTTTCTCCCCATTTAACTTCCCTCTCTTTCCCTCCTTTTCCCTCATTGAAATTTATTGAAACAGAGGCTTAGTTAAAAGACATCAACCACATTTGTGACTTTGGAAATCCTATACATCCATTTGGTCCAATAAGATCAAACTTAAGATGACTAGGATTTCAGCTTATGACATCTTCAGTGTAGATCTACAGTACAGAAGGCAGAATGCTACGTGTAGGTACTCACTATTGAGTTGCGGGTCCAACTGAACATGTTTTAAGGTTTGATTTTATTTGATTTTTTTAAGGTGATTTTATTTTATTAATCAAAACCATCTGTCCCAATTTCCTGTAAACCTCTGAAGAATGAAAGTTCAACAACAAAATATTGCCTAACCAAAAATCTTCAGATACATTTACATCTAAATCTTGTTACAAGCTCTTCTAAAACTAGTTCTTAGCATATTCGAATCTAAGTTACTACAATTTAGTCAAGGACATTAATGACTCAAAGTAGTTTACTCTCTCAATGAAACTAAATGAATATCCACAACTAAAGGAAAGTAGTGATACCCTGTGAATGAGTCAAGAGAACTCATAAAGCATATATATTGAAGGGCAGAGCTCGTACAAGATAAGTAAATGCTCACAGTTAAACCACACTAGCTTTGTTGAAGAATGGTGAAATTTGTACATGAAGATGACTGTGAAAACTGTTATGTCAAACCTATGAACTAACAATTAGGACAGATGATGGTCGAGTTTCATCATTTTACACTATTTGATCATTTTCATACAATTTTCATGCAATTTATGCAATTTAAGTCACAAAACAAGTTAGCTTACCATTAAGCTTGAGAAAGATGAAAGATTTTGCATTTGTGCATTTTCTTGTGGGTAGGTGAAAGTTGTGGCATTCGGCTGTGTGGTGCTTGAAAATGCATAGCTCACAGATGGAAGTTCGTATCCCAGATTATGTATCGAATCCAACGTGTCATTCCTCACTACTTCAGCTTGTGATGCTGAAGATGTGTCAAGGTTCTCTGTGCTAATACCACTACTGGAAGGTACATCTTCACTTAATGTAGATTGTAGCTGGCCATCATTGTAATACTCATTTCTGCCAGAACAGTGTATCACGTGAAAAAATAAGATATCACAAAGAGAAGAAAAGAAATTGAAGAAAACATGATGTTACCTGGTACTACAAAGAACAAAAAAAGATTAAATACCTGGAATCAGATTGATCTAATGAAGAAGCATTATCTGCAACTGGAACCACCTCTAAGTTGTTTTGCAGAGATTTTGCAGAAAAGGGTCGTGCAAATGCACCAGAAGCAAAGCTGCCAAAGCTCAGTTGTGCACAATCTGCATTTGTAACCTGTAAATGATCAGGAATTATTACTGCAGGACTGGGCTCAACAACTTTCGTGCTACTCTCATCATGTAAACTTATTTCGTGCAGGTTAGCAGTCATTGAAGATACTTCTGCATTAACATCCTCGATCGGTAAAGATCCTACAGTCATGAAAATATAGATATTAACGAAGAAAGCTTATCGAATACATGATGCTGGAAGTAATTCTTAGCAACCAAAAAAATCTGTTACATGAAACAAATGTGACCAATTCTGACAACAACCCTATGTACCATGAACCAAAAGGGACCTTGCACTGAGTAACTTCGCCATTAATCATGTGGATACGATCTACAAATGTAAACACAGACATCCATATGGACAATTTTTTAGATTCAATTGTGCCTTTGAACTCGTAGTGAAGTGGAAGTATAAGTAACCTTATTAGCGGCAAATAAAGGATCATGAGAAAAATGAGCTCCTTAGGACCAATCAGATTTGGGTGCACTAGAAGGGAAAAAAAATGTGCAAGCAACAAACGCAGTGGAATATACAGTGAAATACTGCCAAACTCTTGGGATGATATTTCCTACATAATCCAGAAAAGGAAGACTCATGTTCTACCCTTTATGCTTAAATCAATAGAAATTATCCTGTGAACTATCGTGTCAGTACCTTCATGGTGTTCGAATCCTTGCCTTTCAGATTGATAGGAACTTGTGTTCTTCAATAGATAATCATTAAGAGGTGCATCTCCAGATGCTTCTGTGTGTATCTGCTTGTCAGATTTAGAAACCGACAAGGATTCTACCTGTAGGCTTTCTCCATTTATATTTTCTTGCGGTACTTCAATATCATGTAAATGAGGTTCTAAATTTAAGTCAACTCCATCAACAACCAACCTAGACGATGCTGATAACAATTCACCATGAGATGTTTCTGGCATAGTCGTCCTTGTAGGTGGCTCCTCGATTATTGACCAACCATCATGAGCAATATGCTGATCTTCTGCAACTCCAGTATGATGACCAATATCAGGAATAACAGATTCTTGAGAAGATGTCATTTTCTTCTCTGATTCTGAGGGCATCACTGTAGTTGGAGGTTTCATGCTTTGTGGCACATTTCCAATGGATGCATCATGTGCCACATGTGGTCTATCAGGCATGTTAGAAGGCCTGCCCAGAGGTCTACCAATCTTCACAATGTCTGCCATAGAAACATGTCCTGGTTTTCCCAACCAATTATTCTGGAAACCTGGTGATGGTTGTGGAGTCAAATATCCATCAACAAGATTTGTGGCCTGCAATGTAGTTTCTCCAGAATAGCTGTGGCAAGAAATGAAGAACTCTTCAGATTATATAGGAAATAACAGGTCACAAATGCATAAACCAAGAATCCAACTTAATAAACAAATGACACAACACCCTTTAAAAAAAAAACAAATGACACAACACCCTTTAAAAAAAAAAACAAATGACACAACAACCTTCAGAGTTGGATGAGTAGAAATCTCAGTATCCCACATGAAATCTGATATCAGATATTTTCCAGACTATCACTCAATAAAACATCAGAAAACAAATTACTTAAGGATGTTGTCGAAGGAAAGAGTTTTTTCGGATGAAATAGCAGGATGCAATCACACAAACTAAGAATCCAACTTAATAATCAAATGACATAGCAACCTTCAGATTTGGAATGAGTAGAAATCCCAGTATCCTACATGAAATCTGTTATCAAATATTTTCCGGACTATCAGTCAATAAAGCATCATGAAACAAATTACTTCAAGATGTTTTGGAAGGAAGAGTTTTTTGGATGTACATAATATGACAAAAAAAATTTAGAAGCAAATATGACAAAATTTGATATTATGAGTATTTGTTAGTTTGTTACTCTTTGCTGCACTGGTGACTTATTATCATACAAAAGCAAAAAGTTGCCAATGATAATTGGATATTGATCATGCAAAACTATTAAAATATAAATCAACAATGGAGTATGAAAATACAAAGATATGTGCATAATTATATCCACATGCATTGAGCTGAGAAAAGAAATGTTCGTAACACGAGTTAACTGAAGATTAGATGCATGAAGCTATAATGTTAAGGAATCATTGCCTTGAAATGTTTGGTTTCCAAGAAGGGTTATTTGCCACCACAGTAGTTTCAGACATCAACGCAGTAGGAACAGGGTTCGCACCATTTTCTTTCCTTCCCGAAGGTTTACTACGACCAACTCCATGGTCTAACAAAGGGGAGAGTGAAATCACAACAAAGTACAAAAACAGAAAAAAAATAAACATAACAATAAGTTGACAGACCAATAGAACTCGTTTGGAAAGAAGTACTGCGTCCTGCACGGTCAGAACCACTCCTTGGAACACGACCTGAGATGTTATTCACTGACCGAGATCTGGATTCAGGCGGATCTTTGATCTGAAAAGAAAGAGTAACGAGGATAGCTCACAATTAGATTTCAAAGTTTTTTTTTTGAGAAGGAGATTTCAAAGATGTACTTCTTGCACATGGAAATGCCAACCAACAGCCAAAGTATCAAGCAGCATATTGATATTTAATGAAGAAAAGTGTGCAGCTCTACAACTAGCTAAGTAAACAGATTATTAATAAAAAAAATATCTCTTATATCTCTTGCTTTTTTTGTAGGAATGTCTCTTGAAAATTAAATCATGAAAGAGAATAGGGTTATCCAAAATTTTCTAAATGAGTTTTTTTTTTTTTAAACGAATTTTCTAAATGAGTTTGTTCCACTGTTAGTACATGTGCATGAAAATGACGTAGTATTAATAGCAATAGATCAAGACATGTGTAATTATGTAAGCACTATACACCTGACATTGCTATAAAGCATCTAAATACAGATGAGCAAGAATAACAATGAATGCCTACCTAATGGGAATCGGGCATATGCCGATTTGGACCCAAAAAAGAATAACAATCATAGCTGCTCAAAGAAAAAAAGAGTACAAATAATATATTAATAATAAAAACATATCGAGTCATAATACTAATGTAACCAACCTCATAGCTGCTCAAAGAAAAAAGAGTACAAATAATATATTAATAATAAAAACATATCGAGTCATAATACTAATGTAACCAACCTCCTTTTTCTTGTCACGCTTACTCCTCACCTCATGAAAAGTATCTGCAAAATTAATAAAGTTCAGACATAATATTATTTAGAGCAACAACAACAACAACAAAGCCTTATCTCACTAGGTGGGGTCGGCTAATAATATTATTTAGAGCAAAAAACAAAAAACTACATGTTACACGGAGAAGTGACTCACAGCACAAGGTTTCATCCTCGGGCAAATACATTGTAAGATTAGCCAAAAGGATTTTGAATGAACAAATGACAAATTCTTCTACAATTATGCTTCAAATAAATAATTACTGCTGGATGAAAAGCTACAGATCATAGCTATCTTTTCATTGTCTAATAAGTTTCAAGAAACTAGGAGCTGATATAAATTTTAAGATCAAACAAAGAGCACAGCGAAATACTGAAGCAAAAGATAATTGTCAGAAGCATATCTACAGAAATAAAACTAACGAGACTAAAGTCTTGCCCAATACCAGCACCTCATCGTGCTGCTCTAGAGAAGACCTATAAACAAACTGAAAAAAAATACTCATTCAGTTGTGCAATTCCTCTCGTTGCAAAAATAAGATGTGCGGAATGATCTAGTTTACTAAGGGGCAATTCCTCTAATTGCATAAATAAGTGAAATCTCCATGACTGCCGTTACAAATGTCACTGAACTGTGGGAACCCAAAAGCATGCAACTGAACAATCATTCCTTACTGCGCATATTATGCACAAAGTTTATTCTTTTGCAAATATCTATCAAAATACCAAGTTCACTCCTTTTGTTAAAATTGTATGAAGGATATAGAACTTCAGTTCTTCCCTCCAGAATTCCATCCAGATTGTACTTCAAATACCTAAGGAAGTTTTCTTAGGGTAATCCCTAAAGAAGTTCAATATCTGCTCTCACATATCCTGATGTCAGAGATTACTGTGTTTTATCTTGCAAAAAATATTTCATGGGAGCATTCTAGGTCCAGATGATACGGACAAAGATACAAAATTTAAGCTCAGCATCTAAGCTACTTTTATGGTTCCATGCCCGGAAAGAAGAAAACGATAGCACACAGGCCGTTTCGCATGAAAGATGGGGAGAAAAGTCACAAACACGATTGTTTCACATAAACTTGCAGAAAAAATGGATCATTTGCTTAGATCGGAGGCGAACTACCATCAGAGATGGAGCCATACCAATCACGCCCCTTTCTTATCAACTCTGACCAAGCAACTGCCCCCTCAAAAAAAGCCCTCTTTTTCCCCAAACATGTCGCCTCAATGGTAACTTCTCCAATTCCAGGCCATTTTGCAATGGAATACCACGGGGAAATACCACGCAACAAACAAAAACGAAGGCCGCGTCAGTACTCATACCTTGGGTAAGAAGCCGGTTGACTGCTTCGTCGGGGTCCATGTTGCACTCCCGGAGCATGGCGTAGATCTCCGACTCGGGGCAGTTGACGATCTCCTTCAGGCTCTGCACCAACTTCCTCGCCCCCGCCGGAATCGGCGCCGCTGCCGCCTTGCTCGCCCCAGCTCCGCCGCCGCCGCCGCTGTTCATCCTTCCCCCCTACTTTTCCCCGCCTCCTCACCGCCGGAAGAGATACCTCCTCTCACGCCCCCCTTTCTCTGCCTCAAAGTTCTCTGCTGTCGCTGAGCTTCTTCTCAAGGGAGAGGAGTTGCGCTCACTGTTGCTGCTCTCTCCACTCGGCGGCCAAAACCCTCCCAGGCGGCCCGTGTCGACCAGTATTTATAACCCCTCCTTTAGGAGAAATAAATAACGAGACATATCTAATCGTTTCTGCAAGAGTGGGGGAAGTGACGAGGCTTTTCGTTTCTTTTTAAATATTGGCATGTTTCCTTTTTATTTTAACCTCCTTGGTCTAATAAGGCACGTAACTTTTTCTTTCTTCTTCTTTTTTTTTTAATTTGAATTGTGTTAAATAGAGCAATATCGATTGCTGTAACTGTCTTATGGCGATTATTCCCACGTTTTGTGCTAACATATTTTTCCCCTCCGCTGTTTGTCACTTTTTTTATTTTATTTCATGAATTAATTAATTATTAAACTTTGTCTTAAAATGGCTGTGATAAGACTAGTAATAAATGACGTTAAATTTACTAATAATTTGGTAATTATGACGCACATTCAAATCAATGATAATGATTGTCAATATTTGGTAATCCAAACGAGTGATTGACAATGCTTTATAATTGATTAAGAATTCAAATTTTGATCTTTCTTTGCCGATCGCAATGTCCAGCAATCTAATGGCGCGCGTGCATTTGAGATATTTACGTGGAAAACAAGGTGTTACTTTTTTTAGGAGAAAACAAGGTGTTACTAGATCCCATTATATGACAAATTCACTCGAGGCTTAATCTTTTGTATTTTTCTCCCAAGTCAAATCTATTTTTTCGGGTACAAGACAAGTATATTTGAAGGCGCCAGCCAGGCCTACGTGTTCAGCTTGAGTTTCCCCACGTCTAAAGCACAATTTAAACAGTTCACTGCAAGTCATGAAATTGCTTTATCTTTCAAAAATCGATATATAAAAAACTGGTTATCTCATATGACGCACTGAAACAAGATTAATAAAGTTAAACACCAGAACATGAAATTACAATACGACAATGAGATTGCATAAATCGTTATACACTTGGCGAAGGAAAATTATTATAATTCACAGAGGCAGATATTTACTTCCTTGGGCCAAAGAAGAATAAAAAGGTGTTCTACTCATCTGCCATTTAAGTTTTCCCGGAACTACAATTTTCTAAGTGCACAAATTTTGTATTTACTATAAAAATAAGCTTAAATAGTCAGGAAACATTAAGTGATCCATAAGAAAAAAATGAGCTGAAATAGGCAAAGAGCCATATCTAAATCACAGAAATCCATTCAGGTAGACTTATTTGAATTTTTAACTGAAGGAAAAAAAAAACTTTTACAATCCATAGCCATCTTTTAACATGCATCTGTATCTTATTTGCCGTTCCTTTCATCTTCAGGACTGTTCTTATCACTGAAGAAACAGATCCAAAGGTTGTTCAGAAACGTAATATTTCTTTCCGAAAGATCAGTATAAACAGAGGTCATATTTCTTTCCAAAAGCTCTGTTCGAATAGAGGCAACCACAAGATGAACAAAAAAAAACTTTGAGGCCACAAGTTAGGAGGCTCTCAAGTAGTTTTTTTCCTCAGAAGATGTTGAAAACTGAGAGAACTGATCTTTGCTGCTAGTATGAAATCATTCTCAGTGACACCCCCTGCAAGGAATGAGAGAGCAGAGGAAAGCAGTATGAAAACATGCAATAATATATCATTCCTTTTGAAGGTGTCACACATTACAATACACAAAAATTGCAGCAACTTTGCAAAAAAAATTTAGTGACTACGACTACAGACAGCCAAGGTTAGAGACATCTAATGGCGCTATCATGAAATCTTACCAACTGAATGAGTCCATATGTCAATCTTCACATTGTTCCAGCCAACTAGATGAAGATCAGGATGATGACCTGGAAAACAATATACTTTCATTTAGAGAAGATAGAGTATGAATACATTCAAAAACTAAAAAATGGCTATATATGTTTCAACTTTGAACTGCCACAATTTCAAGTATTCTTCACCAGAAGATAGTCATCAATTTAGTGGTAATATAATGTTAAAGTCTGAAATTCTGAATTAAATTAGAGCACTCGGAAATGTCTAGGAAATAAAGAAGTTAGACACTCAAGTATGTGGAACAATACAAAATACTGTGCTCGAGGTTCATATTGCAAATGTGTTGCTATTTGTTAATGCTAAACGTTGAACGTTGAAAATTCATGGAGCCAAAAATGACAAAAGAAAAAAATCTAGTCCAACGCTTCTGCTAACCTTGACTCGATAAAAATAATACAAGAGAAAATCATATATCTATCTATCTATCTATATATATATATATGGATTTAATGGAGGTGTAGATCTACATGGTGTAAATCAGCCATTTTTGGTAAGTGGTTAATTTTTACAAATAAAGTGTATATATCAAAAATAAAAAAGCTGCCAACTTGTACTTGTAACTTACCTAAAAAAGTTGATTTACACATATAGATCTACACCAACATTGAACCTATATATATATATATAAGAGAATCATAATTCAAGGGAATTTGACAAGTTTGGAATTTTGAAGTAGAGATGGCCATTAAGCCACTGAGAAGTTTTACTACATGATCATTCTTATGAGGCAAGGAAATATGTCAGGACAATAAAATCAATTTCTGAGCACATTAGATTGATCATTTTCACTTGCTTGATCACCCAAGTAAAGCACCCAAATAAGCCGAAGAATCAATGAGTTTTTAGGTAAGATGATATAAAATATTATCCAACTCTTTTGTCCATGTTACTAGATGACGGTTAAACAATATAAACATGAATTTGCTAAAAATTACACAGTTCTGTATCAGCCACTAATGAGTCAAATAGAATTTGCAGCCTAACAAAAGGCAAATTAGGATTTGATTCAAGGCATCAAAACGAGGACTTGCACGATAGATCATGACTTAACGTGATACACCATTAAAGTGTTGCCGAGACGGGTTACCTTCTGCCTCAGCAACCTCGGCTACAAGCTGAAAAAATTCTAATCCTTTCGTAAAGCTCTTCACCTTCCACAACTGGCTCAACTTAAAAGTCCCATCTTCATTAATGAGATTCCATCCTTCCACCTGTTTAGCATGCTTAACAGAAACCTGCGTAACTAATCAAAATGGTTGGTCGGAAAAAGAATGTATATGCAAGTTGTATCGAACCTGTGAGAGTAGCACTTTAGCTGATTCCTCAGACATAGGCCTCATGTCCTTGGAGTTGCATGGAACACATTTTTTGGCAGCTAAATCTGCAGTTTGAGCAAGGATATTGAAGTGAAAGGAAAACATTGACACAAACATCCACAAAGGAGATGAATTCTTAACGTTTTTCATGCATGTTAACTTTTGGACGGGTGGATACTTTTGAAAAAAAAAGGACAAACTTGTGGACAGAGAAACTCATTTGATGCCCCACGCAGCCAAAGGCAAATGCTCAAACATTAGCTCAGCCTCAGTGCATGGGCCCTAGATACTCCAATTGAATAAGGTCATTGCCCATCGTCAGCACTTGGTTGAATGTTAAATCAAGTTGATTATTGGATTTTGCACATACTGTAAGAGTGATCCAATGTCACGACAGAAAAGAAAGTGATCTCAGTTGAACTAGTCAAAGTACATTTCAGAGTGCAACTTAGCAATAACATTAATAAGAAAATACTCCACCACATACATTCGTAACAATTAAGCCTATGTGCCATATCCTCAAACACTATACCGATAAAAGTAAGGAAGATGAAGAACAGACATGTAAAGGTGTCCTCGTAAGCTGTTGACTTCGCCACAGAACGGAAGAAGGACGTTGGTTCCTAAATAACTACATCAATGTTTCGTCGTGTGGATATATCCACAGTGCTTGTAATGACAGGCAGTACACATGATCCGAAAAACTCAGCCAATAAATACCATCGATGATGCTTATCAACTCCTAAAACTTGTTGTTAGAAGAGATTCTAGCTCTTAAATTTTAATAATTTCTTTTACAACAAAAACCATTTATTAGGATAAATTTGAAATAACCAACACCCACAGACCTCGCGATGCAGAACAGGAATCGAAACCAGAGCTAAACCTCCGACTCGGTGGCATGCAAACACGACCTTGACGCAGCTTGACAATCCAACATTCCGAACTGTACGAGTACGACATGTAAACAAACATGGCAACCGGGAAACGATGAATCCAATACAGTTTCAGGGCAACTTAACAGAGAGGACCGATAAACCTTGCAGCAGCTCCAAGATCATCGAGAGTTTGACACCGGATAGGAACAATATGGAGCGCAAAAGAACGAAGGGAAGGAAGTGAGACTTCTTACCTTCCATGGCCACCGAACAAGGTCTTGGGAATCAAAGCGGTAGGGGATGCGGAGATCGGAAGAGGCGGTAGTGGTACCTGCGAATGGAAGCACGAAGAGGAAGAAGGTACAAGCAAAAGCGACGGGAGGAAATGATGAAGGAGGCGACGAGACGGGACGGAAAGAACTCCGGAGAGCGCGGCGAGGCACCTCGGCGGCGATGGAAACGTCATGGCTCACGACACGCGTCGCCACGACCAACTCGGATCGTGGACGATGCCGCCGCACAGCGCTGAGGTTTGCCTGCCGGTGACGTCCAATTTCGGCCCAAGAGAGTACAACTTATGGGCCTGAATATATTCGAGCCCAGTACAAGTTTAACCGAATAAATTCAATTTTCTCCCGTCGATACTCTTAAAAACATTTTTCTTATTTATCCCCATCTTCGTAAAGATATATACATCTTAAAAGAGTATTATTATTTATTTCAAATACCTACCCTCTTTTTTTCAAAAATTAATGTTTATCATCTCTTCACCTTCTTCTACCTGACAAATTAATATAATCCCTAAGATATAATGGCATTTTTTGTGATTACCTAACACGTCGCCTCCTTTCTATGAAATGTTATTCCTTTTGAAGAATTGAAAATAAGAATTTTAAGACATTTAAAATTTCAAACTATTTTATTGCATATATTACATCATTATTTTTTTATGAATAAATTATATTAAACACCCTCAACTTTAAATGTTATAACTATTCGGTCCATAACCTTCAATTTGTAATTAAATTATCCTTCAACTTTTATTTTCTTGCACGCTTCGTCAACTTGGTAATAAACGATTTCTCAGTTAGGTTGCTTACAAAGGCGGAGCCAAATGCCTTCACGCGATTGCACGTGCAGGCACTGAAAATATGAAATAAGTATAATCTACTAGTAAAATCTAACACATTTATTAAGTTGGTAGGCTGGTTAGATCGCGTGACTGCCTCTGAGTAAATTACACGAATCGTCCCCTAACTTTGAGTCGATATTTAAACGGTTTCTAAATTTTAATTTGTAACTAGAATGTACCCAACTTTAATTTTCAAAAAAGTCCTCTTGACCGGTAATAAACAATTTCCCGAATATATTGTTGACGTAGCACAATAAAAAATAATAAAATCTTGTAAATTAATAAAAATATTAAAATATAAAAAATGGGGTCGGATCGAGGGGGCCGACGCCCTCTGTGCAAGTTCATCACTGGGCGATGCCCCCCGAGCGAGCTCGCCGACGAGATAAGCTCGTAGAAGGGGGGCAAGCGCCCCTTCTTCTCCCTCACCGCACGTGAGGGAGAAGAGGGGACGGTGGCCCCCTTTATCTTCCTCGGCACCGACGCGATTCGTAGAGGGCTGCTGCCCTCCTCTTCTTCCTCGTGCACAAGCGAGGGGTGAGGGGGGTTGAGTGGGGGCAATCCTCCTCTGCGAAGCTCGTCGGGGCAGGTCCCCCTCATCTTCCTCACCCACGGTAAGGAAGATGAGGGTTGTCTCCTCTCTCTTCTTCCTCACCACGCTTGTCGGCGAGCTTCGCGGAGGATGGGGGGGAGGTCCTTTGCGAATTTCGCCAGTGTTAAGGAAGATGAGAGGGGCCACGCGCTCCCCTCTTCTACCTCACATGCGGTGAGGGAGAAGAGCAGGGCGTCTGCCCCCCATCTAAGAGCTCATCCGGGGGCATCGACCATATTTTTATCACTTTTATAATATTTTTATTAATTTATAATAATTTATTATTTTTTATTATAAGTAATATAATCGGAAAACTACTGATTACTAGTCAAAGAGAATATTCGTGCTAAAAATCAAAGTTGGAAACATTATAATTACAAATTGAAGTTTGGGGATCATTTAGATATCGACTCAAAGTTAGGAAATGATTCGTGTAATTTATTCAACTACATATCAAATGAACAACATTTGAAACTTGGTAACACCACTGAATTTTTTGCTCACTCCGCCTTTGGCTGCTAACATGACACAATAAAATTAATAAAACATTACAAAATTAATAAAAAAAACATTATAAAAACAATAAAAAAACTTTGCTATGCCTGTGCGTGCGTGAGGGGCCAACGCCTCCCTGTGCGAGCTCGCCGGCGGTGCGAGCTCTCATAGGGTCCCCTCTTCTTCCTCATCGCACGCAAGGAAGAAAAAAGGGGAGGGGATGCCCCTGCATTGCACAAGGGGGCGCCGGCCTCCTTGGGATGCGTATCGATGAGCTCACACATCTGCCCCCATTTTTTTATTTTTTTATAATATTTTTTTATCAATTTTATAATATTTCGGTAAAATAATTAGGAGATCGATTATTACAGGTCGGGGGACGACGCATGTAAGAAAAATAAAATTTAGGAATAATTTAGGTATAAATTGAAGTTGAGACCATTGAGGTATTGACTAAAAGTTGGGAGACGGTCCGTGTAATTTATCCGTCTTTTCCTTATGTTTTTTCATAATAGTTACAAGACATATAAGGATAAATAATTTTTGTCATGTTTAATGCTGAAGCAAAAAAAGAGATTAGATACCTCTAGTCATAAGTTATTTAATTGACAAACTTCAAATGATACTATTATTCTTACATAAAATTGAGACTCTTTGTGAAAAGGAATATGTTTTCAAACTAAAGTTGAATTATTATAATTTGAAAGAGAGCTTTGAGAATGTCACAATTGTTAAAAAAATTAGGTCAATGAAAATATGGAGACAAACTTTTATTGAAAATAAAAGGAAAGATTATTACTTCTCCATTGGTTAAGTAAATGTGAAACTTAATTAATTTGTTCTTGATGAATGTTTGTTATATAAAACTTTGTATTTGCAAGGAAAGTTTGTCAAATATGATAACACGAGATTATGCCAATAAAGAAAGCACACAAAAGGTAAAACATTTGGAAATTTATCTTTCTTATTGTATATTTCCCTTATATTAGTTTCTCTAGGATGAAAACTTCATTATCTAAATTGTTATTGTATAAATCTATTTTTTGATGAACTTATGTGGACATGTATATGATGTTATGATTTTTTTTGGATGGTGTTTTTTTCATTTTTTATGTCCAATACAATATAGTTCTGTTAATATAGTGTGTTATTATATTGTGCTACTTGTATCTATGTGTTAAATATATATTAAAATTATGATAGAGCTTTATATAATGTTGTATATTGATTATATCATATTCCTTTTATTTTTCATATTATTATTTTCTTCTATTATTAAATGATTTTTTTATTGTGTGTTATAAAATTACTTTGGTTGGTCCAATTTATTCAACGTTGAAAAAACATTTTAGCATGGATTTACTTAATAAAATAAAAATAGTTAAAACAAAATGTACATAATATTCTTTTCAAATGATTCTTTGATTTATTTAAAATTAAATAGATGTAATAGTAAAAAAAGAGAATTTGAGAAAAAAACAATTATAGCTAAAAATGTAAGATGTAAATGTATTTGCATACATCTACATAACTATATAAAAATCGAGAATTTACTCATCATATTATTTATAATAAAACCATATAACTTAAAAAAGGTTGTCTTCCAAAATAAGTTAAGCATAATTTGAAGTTCATATTATTAACAAATAAAATGTTTTTTTTTCTGTGGAATGAACTTCCTTCTGACCATTTATTATCTAATTTCTATTTTTTTAAAATTGCATGTTCCTACAAGATTAATAAGTTTCGCTCAATAGAATTTTTGAACTTTTCAAGGTTTTGCTCTTGTTCTTTGTTGTTCACATATTTGGTAAAAAAACCAAAATGCATAACTAGGATGTGTTGCAATGCTACACATCACTAATTTACTTTCTATCTGCAAATGAAACAGCTTTATTGAATAATCATAATTCTTATAACTTTGTTGAAAAAGAAAATATTTCTTTGCTAAATATAGAAAACATTTAATTCAAATCATCACATTAAACATTGAAGAAATTAATTGTATATTACAAATTCAAAATATGTTGAAAAAATAGTTTATTGTTATGTTTTATGGGATTTAATAGATTCGACCGAATGTGTTTTGTTAATTTGGTAAAGATGACAAGAATCACATTATTTCATTCTATTACAATAAAATAAAGAATGTTGTTGTGACGCTAAATAAGAATATATATATATATAAACTCATATGAAAGTACAAATAGAAACATTAGACAACAATATGATATTTATTTGACACAATTGTTTAAAGTGTTAAATGTCAAAATATCTTAACAATAACAAAAAAAGAAACATAAAACTTCAAAAACATAATAAAAATCTTCAACTTTAATATCATTTATCATTGTCTTTAACGAAGCAAACATAATAAAACTAAAATGAACTTAATTAATAAAAAAACTTAGTATTATTCATCTCAACTCAATCCTTATTGTTGTGTGCATCACAATCTAAACACAATTTTATTGTCGTTTGCATCACATTCGTTAGTATCTAAAGCATTTTCATATATAACTTTTTCTTTCTTCCTTTTTTTTTGAAAAGTATATGACTTAACTTCTTTGGGCGAGCCAAGGACTACTCCTCAAAAAGTGAAAAAGTTTCTCAGGTCTCTCTCCTCCAAGTGGCATATAAAGAGGACGGTGATTGAAGAAAAGGACTTAAATAAGTTAGACTTTGATGATCTTATAGGTTCACTCTTAACCTATGAGATCGGGATCAAGGAGGATGAAAAAACAAATACTCCAAAAAAACACTTGTATTGAAAGCAAACAAAGATAAGGAAGATACAAGTGAACACGATGAGGATCTTGATGAAAAGAAGCTTTCTCTATATGTAAAGAAGCTTGACAAATATCTCAAGTTCGCTAAGAAGAAGAAAGGCTATTCCAAGAGAAGATCATTAAGCAAAAGTCAAATAACTTGCTTTGAATGTTGATGCGTTGAACATGATGTAGCAAAATAAAATCGCTAGCAAGTGCACTAGTCGCTCAAGTAATATAGTAAAAAGGAGTAAAGAATGTCGAACCCACAAGGAATATTATTAATTCAATATCTGAATTTATAAATTAATAAGAGAGGATAAACATGGAATTTTGTAAAAATAGTTTTATAAAATAAAATAAAGAAAATAAGATAATGATAAGAAATTTGTGTTGAAGTTAGGCCTTAGGATGAAAATAGATCAGGATAAATATTTGAACCATAAAAGATAAATTTAATCTTTAAAGATGGATTAGAAATTTTTCCAAGTTATTAATTTACAAGATTAACATCACAGAGTCCACAAACTTGTAATTCTGCTATTTAATCCGGTAAATCAAACTATCTTAAATTTAATCAAACCTAAAGTCCCACAAACTGGTATTCGTCATATAAGATTAAAATTAAGATGCATTAATATGAAAATCCTAGACTATTAATCACTCCACAAACTGGTATAGATTAACAGACCACATAAACTTGATTCTCCACACACTAGTTATCAAATTTATGTCAATTATTAATTTCACATAAAATCAATTAATTTAATTAATGAATTCTGAAATTAAATAGTCCACAAACTGGTAATTACTCAACTCAGAAATCCAAGTAATTAAATTAAAAGCATTAAGCACAATTAACTAATTGATCAAAAAAGATTAAAACAAATAATATAGGGTCCAAATAGTTTTCCTTCAATAATAATATCCTAACATGAAATAAATAGAAAATATGGAATTCATCCTAGAAATTCTGGAGGGATAATAATAAAATAATAATAATTGGAAGAATTACATCCAAATAGATAAAAGTCGAAGCTTCGGATCACGGGCAGACAGTCGGGCAGCCTCTCGGACTTGATCAGGGTCACGATCAACTTTCAGCCGTCGCACCTCTCTCCTCTTGGTCGTAGCCTGCAGACTCACGACTCGTCGTGAAAGAAACATGAACTTCAGAGCACCAATTGGAACAACAGATTCTTCACGTATTTATAGGTTGCGGACGACCTTCAATTTGATCACGATGTACGACCGAATTTAAATTCACGGGATAAATCTCGGCCAAAAACGATAATTCTTCTAACTATTACACCCAAAAGATAAATTCTTTTATCTTTACCCCCTTTAAATCTCGACCAAAATGAAATTATTTTATCTTTACGCCCAAAGAGATAAACCATTTTACTCCCTCCAAATCTCGGCCGTAAGGAAAGACTTCTTATCATTACCCCCTCCATATATCAGCCAAAATGACATCTTTACTCCTTTTCATTACTCCCTTTGAATCTCGGCCAAAACAGAGAATTAAATCTCGTTACGCCCAAAAGATAAAATCATTTAATTGTTACCCCCTTTGAATTTCGGCCAAAAATATAAAATCTTTTTATCTTTACCCCTTTGAATTTCGGCCAAAACGTCTTGGGGGTAAAGCCAAATCTCGGCCGTAATGATAAATTCTTCATCCTAATCTCGGGCGTAATAATAAATTCTTCGAAATTTCGGCCGATACGGCACAATCCATCTAAATCTCGACTTTTCCTGCAAAATAATTATCAAAATTTAGTTAATCCATCCACAATTAAAATATTCATAGAATTAGTACTAAAATTGGTAAATCCGGAATTACGATTAAAAGTGACTAAAAATGATGCATGCCATGAACAAATTACAGAAAAATTAACTAAAATAATAATCTAAAATATGTTATATTTTGCATGCATCAAACTCCCCCAAGCTTAAAGTCTTGTTTGTCCTCAAGTAAAAATTTAAGGCAAGGCTCAAGAAAGTTCCATCATAGCCGCCACATTGTCAACTGATTAATTTTCTCACACAATTCTTCTGCACACCTGCTACTCAGTATCTCACCATTTTACATGCACTTAGCTTTCATAGAGGTTCTGAATGCTACACAAATTTAAACAATATCAAATTCAGTCTTGCAAAAAAAATAAATTGTCTGTCAAATAATAGCATTAATATTGAACACATAAGTACTAATTGAGCTTAAAACTTTTTCTTTTTCTTTTTCTTTTTCAATTTTATTTTCAATCATTTTAAAAGTTCTAATCTTCAAGCAGGATTGCACAAAGAAATCCATGTAGCGAGCTTTAGACTGATGACTCCCAAACCAGATGACCTTAGGGCACCAGGTGATAAAGCACCCCTCGAGTTTACTTGCTCGAACAACCAAGGTTCTGAATGAAGAGTTCGAACTTAGCCATGGTTCAGTACTCCTGTGCTTCTCCATATTCCACAAGATGATTCATGTAGCAGGTTTTCGATCGACGGATCCCATAGCAGTTGCCCTTAGGTCGCCAGGCATGAACCCCTACGGATCTAATTACCCGAACACACCTTGGTTCCGGATAACACTTTTGTACCTACACATAACTTTATTCTTTTTTTTTATTTATTTGTTGGGGTTTAACTAACCCTTTTTTATTTTATAAGCTCAAAAAGTACTTGATATGATCAATAAGAAGGCTACTACTAATCAAGACTTAAAAGAAATTAATAAAAATGCATGAATATGATTTTGTCGTCTAGTCATTCATAATTCTATTTAGCATGGGCGCACAGTCTATAAGTTTGATACTGAAGTAGCAAGTGATAAGAAAGAAAAGTATTCAAATTTCATCAATTAACGACATGTCTTTGAACTTCTACTAAAAGATAATTAAAATAATAAGACAAGAGTTTGTAAGATGGTAGCAAAAATAAATGCATGCAATGGTATTTTTTTAGAAAATTTTCAATTTTTTTGGATTTTTTAACAAATAGATGCAAACATAAGCAAATAAAAAGAAAGAAACATGCAATGCATGAAATGCAAACTCCCTCAAGCTTGAACCAGACACTGTCCTCAGTGTTAGGCCAGCAAGGGAAAGAGTAAAGATAATATGGAAAAGCTAAAGAAATGAAAATAAAGAAAAAAAAAGATACAACCGGATTTATTGTCGGTGGAGAGATGCTCGACCTCAATATATATCGATGAAGGTGTCGGTGAGAGGAGATCTCGACCAATAATTGATGAAGAACTTCGGTCGTAGTTGATGAAGCTCGGCCGTAAGCAGAGAGCGTGGTGTTAGGATCGGACGTAAGGAATGGGTGGTGGCACTGGTGTTCGGCGCTCATCCAGGCATAAGGAGTCATCTCCGGTGGAAGCTCGGCCATAAGGAACAGGTGAAACCGGCGACGAGACTTCGGCCATAAGGGCTTTTAGGCGAGAAGCGTTGAAACTTTGGCCGTAAGGAAGAAAAGTTCGGCCGTAACGAAGAAAAGTTCGGCCATAACGAAGAAAGGGCGTAACGGCGGTGATTGATCTGCAACATATGAGAAGGCTAAGAATTTATGGATGAAACTTCGGGTGTAAACTTACCTGTTTCCACGTGATGGCGCAGTGAAGGGTCACATCAAATTCAAGCAGCGCAGCGATCGGCCGATTCCAAGGTGATTTTTCCATTCGCCTTGTCATGTCCGAGATGAACCCGACGTGTTAATTCATGTATCGCTCGGTCCACGTATCCGAAGAAATGATTCGTCGAGTTCCTCTCCGTGCACAAAAAGAAATATCGATTAGATGACTCCTTAAACTATTAAAATGCCAATCAAATAACTAATTAAATAAAAATAATAAAAAATTAACTTAATTAAAAAAATGTAAATTAGTAAAATCTTTGGTTGTGATTAAATATTCAATTCGTCACTGCAATAACCAAGTGTCAGAAAAAAAAAGAAAAAAAATTAAATAAAATAAAAAATTAACATCTGATCAGAATGTGTGACATATAAATTTATCCAAAGGATTAACTTAGTTGTGATTAGATTTTCACTCAAGTCCTGCAACAACTAATTTTTAGTAGGAGAGATAAAAGAATAAAATACAAATATATACAAGAAAAAAGAAATACAGATAATAGGTCACGAAGAAATAAGATTTTAACAAATAGAAAGTTTTTTCGGCCTTAAGAATTGAGAATTCGTCATTAAAATTAATTTCCGAAAATAATTTAACAGAACCTAATTATGGCCGCCAAACACACTACAAACCAATTCAAATGCCAAATAACTCGATCGAAAGTAAATCAAATAGATAATCATAAAAATCATGCAATTTTTACTCGTTCGGCCATAAAACTTGGAAGAATTAACGAGGAAACACACCGGCACAAAACCTAATTTACGGCCGCACAGTAATCAGAGAAGATAATTAGATTTGACCGCCGCCAAACACAAGATCCCGGCCGAAATTAGAGTAGTACGACATAAAATAATCTGATTTGGCTGTAAAAACCATGAAGGGATCAACGTGAATAGGTACGTAGCGTAAAACTCGTTAGATTACGACCGAGATAGCGTTAAATTAAAATTCTGAACCAAATTACGAATTCATCAAAGTCAGCCGCAAACACTTCTCGGCCGTAAAATCAAATAATTAATCAATCCGTGCGCAAGGGAAATAAATCAATTCGATCACGTGGGTAAAGAGAATCTCGACTGTAAAATTTAGATAAAGATTGCTTTTAAAGCCGAAGCGAGTCAGAAGATTAGAATTTTACGGTCGAAATGAAATCGACATGATTCAATTGGCCGTAAAACAAAAAGCTATCCAAGTCTCGGTCGTAACAGCAATTGAAATACGAATCCAACTGTTAAGACGACAAATAATCATTACGGTCGAAACTGAATTAAGTCGATTCTTTACGGCCGTAAAACAACAAAATCAAATCAAATAGAACAAACCACTTTGGCCAAAACGAAATCAAATCCATGGCGTAAAACAACGTTCGGATAAAATTACGGCCGTAAAATAGAAGATTAGAACTCAGTCGATATTGCGAGTCGTAAAACCAGTAAAGCCGACAGAAATAAATCTCGGTCGTAAAATCATAAGTCCACATAATCGACGTCAGAATTTGAGCCTAAAGTCAACAAATTCAAAATGTCGTGACCTTTATCTGCAAAAGAAAATTGTTAGTTAATTCACAAGAAATAAAAATAATTAAAATAGTACATATTTACAGAGAATTATTTACAATTTATTTACATCTCCTAATAATTCATAAAAATCAGAAATTAATTAATAAAATATTCCCCGGCAACGACGCCAAAAACTTGATGCGTTGAAGATGATGTAGCAAAATAAAATCGCTAGCAAGTGCACTAGTCGCTCAAGTAATATAGTAAAAAGGAGTAAATAGTGTCGAACCCATGAGGAATATTATTAATTCAATATCTGAATTTATAAATTAATAAGAGAGGATAAACATGGAATTTTGGAAAAATAGTTTTATAAAATAAAATAAAGAAAATAAGATAATGATAAGAAAATGGTGTTGAAGTTAGGCCTTAGGATGAAAATAGATCAGGATAAATATTTGAACCATAAAAGATAAATTTAATCTTTAAAGATGGATTAGAAATTTTTTCAAGTTATTAATTTACAAGATTAACATCACAGAGTTCACAAACTGGTAATTCTGCTATTTAATCCGGTAAATCAAACTATCTTAAATTTAATCAAACCTAAAGTCCCACAAACTGGTATTCGTCAGATAAGATTAAAATTAAGATGCATTAATATAAAAATCCTAGACTATTAATCACTCCACAAACTGGTATAGATTAACAGACCACATAAACTTGATTCTCCACACACTAATTATCAAATTTATGTCAATTATTAATTTCACATAAAATCAATTAATTTAATTAATGAATTCTGAAATTAAATAGTTCACAAATTGGTAATTACTCAACTCAGAAATCCAAGTAATTAAATTAAAAGCATTAAGCACAATTAACTAATTGATCAGAAAAGATTAAAACAAATAATATAGGGTCCAAATAGTTTTCCTTCAATAATAATATCCTAACATGAAATAAATAGAAAATATGGAATTCATCCTAGAAATTCTGGAGGGATAATAATAAAATAATAATAATTGGAAGAATTACATCCAAATAGATAAAAGTCGAAGCTTCGGATCACGGGCAGACAGTCGGGCAGCCTCTCGGACTTGATCAGGGTCACGATCAACTTTCAGCCGTCGCACCTCTCTCCTCTTGGTCGTAGCCTGCAGACTCACGACTCGTCGTGGAAGAAACCTGAACTTCAGAGCACCAATTGGAACGACAGATTCTTCACGTATTTATAGGTTGCGGACGGCCTTCATTTTGATCACGATGTACGACCGAATTTAAATTCACGGGATAAATCTCGGCCAAAAACGATAATTCTTCTAACTATTACACCCAAAAGATAAATCCTTTTATCTTTACCCCCTTTAAATCTCGGCCAAAACCAAATTATTTTATCTTTACGCCCAAAGAGATAAACCCTTTTACTCCCTCAAAATCTCGGCCGTAAGGAAAGACTTCTTATCATTACCCCCTCCATATCTCGGCCAAAATGACATCTTTACTCCTTTTCATTACTCCCTTTGAATCTCGGCCAAAACAGAGAATTAAATCTCGTTACGCCCAAAAGATAAAATCATTTAATTGTTACCCCCTTTGAATTTCGGCCAAAAATACAAAATCCTTTTATCTTTACCCCTTTGAATTTCAGCCAAAACGTCTTGGGGGTAAAGCCAAATATCGGCCGTAATGATAAATTCTTCATCCTAATCTCAGCCGTAATGATAAATTTTTCGGAATTTCGGCCGATACGGCACAATCCATCTAAATCTCGATTTTTCCTGCAAAATAATTATCAAAATTTAGTTAATCCATCCACAATTAAAATATCCAGAGAATTAATACTAAAATTGATAAATCTGGAATTACGATTAAAAGTGACTAAAAATGATGCATGCCATGAACAAATTACATAAAAATTAATTAAAATAATAATATAAAATATGTTATATTTTGCATGCATCAAATGTAAAAAGATTGGACACTACAAAAATGAATGTCCAAATTTGGTCAAAAAGGAGAAAGATGGAGAAAGCTCAAGAAGAAAGAAAAATGCTCTCCAAGCCACTTGGGATGAAAGCGAAGATGAAAGGAATGACTCCAACACATCTTCCAGTGATGACGAGGAAGCCTACATATGTCTAATGGCTAATAGTAATGAGGTATCATCTAACTCCTCTAATTACAGTGATAGTGAATCTTTCAATGTGCATAAGGAGTTTAGAGGTCTAATTAATAAATATGGATGCCTAAAAAAATACGATGAGATAAAAATAGAGTTTGAAAATTTGCAAAAGAAAAATAAGAATGGTAAAGCATGTGAAAAGTGTGATATATTAAATGAAAAAAATTCTAGTTTAAAATTTTTAATTAAAGAATTAAAAATGGAAAATAGTGCACTAAAATCATTATGTAAAAGACAAATTGTAGAAATTGCATGCTTGAACAAAGAAACTAATAAATTGAAAGTTAAACTTGAAAAAAATCTCAAATGGAAGTAAAATATTAGATGCCATGCTTAGTGGATTTAGAATATCTTCAAACAAAAAGGGACTTAGTTTCACCTCTTTTGAAAAGAAGAATGACAAAAGAATTTTATTTGTTAAAGCATCGCATGATTACACAAGATCACAAATTGTTTGTTTTCATTGTGGATATGAAGGGCATTATTCTTATGATTGTAGAATTAGTAAAGGAATAAGTAAATGAATGAAGAAAATTTGGGTCCCGAAAAGGACCATGACTAACCAAGATGGACCCAAACAAGTTTGGGTACCAAAAATATGAAACTCCTAACTTCTTTTTTGTAGGAAGATTCTATGTACAATGAAGGTAAATGGTATTTGGGTAGTGGATGCTCAAGACATATGATCGGTGATGCCTCAGATTTCATCAATTTGAAAAAGAAAAATGGAGGAAAAGTCACTTTTGGAGACAATAGCAAAGGAAGAGTAATTGGTATAGGTAATATTGGTAAGAATAATAAAGTGTATTTAGAAAATGTTTGACTTGTTGAAAATCTAAAACATAATCTAATTAGCATAAGTCAACTTTGTGATAAAAATTATTTAGTTAAATTTGAAAAGGACAAATGTTTGATACTAGATGAAAATAACAAAATTTTACACATGGGATTTAAGTACAATAATGTATATAAAATTGATTTTGATAACTTGAAAAATGAAAAATGTCTTAATGTCATGCATGATGACATAAACTTGTGGCATAAGTAATTAGGACATGCAAATTATAAATTGCTAAATAAACTCTCAAATCATGAATTGGTTAGAGGCTTATCTAAGATCAAATTTGAGAAAAATAATGTTTGTGATTCATGTCTAAAAGGTAAACAAATCAAAAGTTCTTTTAAATTAAAAGGAGTTATTAGTACACATAAGATCTTGGAACTTTTACATCTTGACTTGTTTGGACCTATTGATGTGATAAGTTTAGAAAGAAAAATGTATGTATTTGTGATTGTTGATAATTTCTCTCATTTCACCTGGACTATTTTTCTCGCAAGTAAAGATGAAACGCTAAACATATTTTCTAAATTTGCGAAAAGAGTTCAAAACGAATTTGAACAAAAGATTTCAAAAATTAGAAGTGACCATGGAGGAGAAATTGAAAATCATAAATTTGAATCATTTTGCGAAGAAAATGGAATTACTCATAATTTTTTAACTCCTAGAACACCTCAACAAAATGGAATAGTAGAAAGAAAAAATAGAACTATACAAGAAATGGCTAGAACAATTTTAAATGAAAGCAAGTTACCAAAATATTTTTGGACGGAAGCCGTAAACACATCATGCTATGTTCTCAATAGAATTCTACTTAGATCTCTTAAAAAGAAAATATATATTTAAATGTTATTTGATAAGAAACCAAATATCTCCTATTTTAAAATTTTTGGATGTAAATGTTATATTTTGAATATCAAAGATAAACTAGGCAAATTTGATGATAAATGTGATTACGGTATTTTTCTTAGTTATTTTAGTACAAGTAAAGCCTATAAAGTATATAGCAAAAGAACATTAGTTGTTGAAAAATCTATTAATGTTAAATTCAATGAAACTAATGATTTTTTGAGCAAATAAGCACATGATGATGATGAAAAAATAGTTGAAGTACAAAGAAAACTTGAAGTTGTGGATATAGAGGAAGCAAAAGCTTACACCCTAAAGGTGGAAGAAATGGAAGTACCTCAAAAAGAAGAGAATCAAATCATCCCAAGAAATTAGAGACATGTCTCATCACACCCACTTGATCAAGTTATAGGTAATTTAAATGATGGCATAAAAACTAGAAAATTTTTAAAAAATCTATGTGCTTTTTCGACTTTTCTTACAAATTTTGAGCCCAACAATATAGATGAAGCACTTCAAGATCCAAATTGAATCAATGCAATGCATGAGAAATTAAATAATTTTGAAAGAAATCAAGTGTGAAAACTTGTAGAAAGACCCAAGGGCTATCCTATCGTTGGAACTAAATGGGTCTTTCGAAATAAGTTAGATGAAAATGGTGTCATTGTGAGGAACAATGCTAGATTAGTGGCCAAGGGTTACTCACAAATTGAAGGGATTGATTTTGATGAAACTTTTGCTCCTATTGTTAGACTTGAGGCAATTCGAATGCTTTTGACTTTTGCATGCTATAAAGGTTTTAATCTTTTTCAAATGGATGTTAAATCGGCTTTCTTGAATGATTTTATAAATGAGGAAGTTTATGTTGAACAACCTCAAGGTTTTGAAAATTCAGATTTTCCCCATCATATATTTAAACTCTCAAAGGCTCTTTATGGATTGAAACAAGCCCTTCGAGCTTGGTATGAAAGATTAAGTTCGTGTCTAATTGAAAATGGTTTTCAAAAAGAGAAAGTTCATACCACATTATTTTTAAAACATTTAAAAAATGATAATTTAATAGTTCACATTTATGTTAATGATATCGTATATGGTTCCACTAATGAATGTCTATGCAAAGAGTTTGAAACTCTTATGCAACAAGAAATTAAAATGAGTCTTGTAGGAGAGTTCACTTTCTTTCTAGGCCTGCAAGTAAAACAATCCATGGAAGACATTTTTCTCAATCAAGAAAAATATACAAGGAAACTACTCAAAAGATTCGGGATGAACGAATGCAAGCCGAGCACAACTCTTATGAGCACAACTACAAAATTAGATAAAGATGAAAAAGGCAAGTCCATTGATAAGAAAAGGTACAGAGGTATGATTGGTAGTTTGCTCTACTTGACGACATCTAGGCCAGACATAATATTTAGTGTGTTTGTGTGCTAGGTTTCAATCCGCCCCCAAAGAATTGCACTTAATCGCTGTAAAAAGAATATTGTGATGTTTAAAGAATACAAGTGAATTAGGCATTTGGTATGATAGAAATTTCTCATTTGAATTGCATGCCTATACCGATGCGGATTTTGCCGGGTGTAAAGTTAATAGAAAAAGCACTAGTGGGATGTGTTATTTTCTTGGTAGTTCTCTCATTTCATGGACTAACAAGAAACAAAACTCAATCGCACTTTCTACCACCGATGCCGAATATATAGCCGCCGGCAGTTGTTGTGCACAAATACTATGTGTAAAATAACAATTACTTGATTATGATGTAAATTGTTCAAATGTACCTATGAAGTGCGATAACACAAGTGCTATAAAAATGATAAAAAATCTAATTCAATACTCTAGGACTAAACACATTGACTTACGGTATCATTTCATTAGAGAACATGTGTCCCCTAAGAACATTGCCATTGAACATGTGTCCACCGAAGTTCAACTTGCAGACATATTTACAAAACCCTTAAGTGAAGAACGATTTTGCATGCTTAGAAGGGAATTATGAATGATTAACTTTTGATTGCATATGAATTCAAAGTAAAAGTGACTTGGTTATCCAATATCAATTTTGACATGAATTGAACATTAAAAGTGTTGCACAACACTTACATTTGTATGATATATCTGGAATATCATTTTTATGATTTTAATTTATTTTTAATGGTTCAAAATTTGAAAAATATAGGGATCAGTCGATCTACAGAAAGGACCGGTCGAACGCTATAAAGTTCAAATACGCAGACAAATGATCGATCGATCGATATGATACAACCGGTCGATCGGTATATTATTGCGATCGGCTAACATCGATCAACCGCTATATGCTATATTTGGAAAAGAAGTGTCCGGTCGACTGCGTGGTATAACCGGTCGACCGGTATATGCCAAAATCGCACGATATAAACAATTGACCGCTCGAACTGGTCGACCAAAACCCTTTCTCTTCGCCAAACCGTCGCCTGCAACCTGTCCTCCTTCGACCGCGCCCCCTGCGACCTGTCCTCCTTCGACAACCGCCGACAGAACTCCGACCAGCCGCCCTCCGACGAACCCTGCAGCCACCGTCAACTCCAGCGATCGGCCGTCGTCTCCTCGGTCGACTCTCTTTCCCTCTCTTTCTATCTCCGGCCGCTCTTTCTCTCTATTTTCGGCCGCTCACTCTCTCCGGTCAACTCTCCGGCCGACCGTCTCTCCGGCTTCTCCTCTCTTCGCGTATTCTCCGGCCAAACCACTCTGCCACCTCCGGCCGACCATCCCGTCGGCCACATCTCTCTCGACCAGTCTCTCTCTCTCTCTCTCTCTACCTCCCCTCTCTCATTGTTCGTCGGCAACACAAATTTCGGCGTCTCATCATTCGTCGCCGCTGACCTTCTGCTCTTTCCGGATTTCCGCCCCTCTTCACTCTCGGCAGCACGACACACTCCTTCCGCAATTCGCCTTAGTTCTGTTCCAACCTTCCGTTCACTTCAAAACCACCATTGTTGAATCCATGGCCGACGACGATGGGCATTCACATGTTCGGATGATCTTTCAGCGTCGTCGTCGCTTCCCCGGTTCCAGTGGTACCATTCATATCCTCCCACCAGAACCTGAACCAGAATTCGAACCCGAGCCTGTCCAACGTGGATGAGGATGTTCTCGTGGATGTACTCGTCAGCCATCTTCTTCCGAGTCCACTGAGTTTGATAGTCATTTGTTTGTCACTAGGGACATTTCTGTCAGGTTCGAAAGCTTGTACGCCTCTCGTGAAGTTCGGCGTGCCTATACCATTGATTGGGACGCTCTGAACATTTCAGATGTTCAAGAGATGTTCGCAACCATCGATTGGCTGCCACTTCTCTCCCTCACAGAGCGTGTGTACCCTCGTCTTGTTCATCATTTTTATGCGAACATAACAATCACTCGAGAGACCATTATTACTTATGTCCTTGGCATGCCCATTCGATTTAATCCAAACCATCTTTGTCGCATCTTTGGGGTTACGTGCCCATTACCTGGTCTTTATTCATTTGTCACTCATGGTTGCCTTCCGACTATCTTCCCATCTCAGATGACATTCAGACCATTTTTGCTAGACAAGACGTCTTCATCCACTGATGAAAATGACACATCATCTCCTTAGCCGAATGATCACTCCTCGAGCCGGGCACTATACAGAGGTCACTCACTTTGATCTCTTCTTTCTCTCTGTATCTGTGATGCCTCTTTTCTTCATTTCGGTCATTATGTCTTCTATCACATGGACTACACTTTTCAGAAGATCCCTTCTGCTGCTCATGGATGGCACCACTTATATTTTGGTGCTTGGATCACGAAGATTTTACTCCACTTTGGTGTCGACATCCCTGCTGACAAGGAGTACATTCGACCTCGTCCCACTGACATCATTAGTTTCGGGACTTTACACCGGAAGGGTCTTAGGTTTAGTGAGCAGACAGCGCCAGATTCTGACGATAGAGATGATGTCACAGATGGCGAGCCAGCACCGATGGACACTCAGGATACACCGGAGGCTGACCCTAGCTTCCCTCCACCATCGGCGTCCACTGAGCATATTGGGCCTTCTCAGCACAGTGCTTCAGACTTCCATGACACCTACGACTTCACAGCTCTTTCACAGCAGGTGGCTGTCATAGACCATCGTGTGACACAGATGGACCATCATGTGACTCAGATAGATCGACGTGTTCGATGGATGGAGCGTGACTCCCGCTACCTTGTTGGATCGCTACAGACCTACTATGAATCGTAGGGATTTATTCCGTCCGTAGCTCGTGAGGATGATAGTCTCGATAAGGAGTAGTTGGGTTGTCTCCCTCTTTGATGATGTCAAAAGGGGGAGAAGTCTAGGACGATATTTTGCTCTTATGTGTAGGTTATGTGTTTATGCTATGTGTGTTTTCATTTGTGTCATGCACCATTTTGTAATGACTGATGGATGTATTTATTAGTGCATGAACACATGATGGATGTATCATTAACTATGAATGTAATCTGATGACTTTTTCTTCATAATGAAATGTCTTTTGGTTTCAAAGTTTTTTTGTTCACTTTCCTTCTCGCCCTATGTTCCTATTATCCCAAAGAATTATGAATATCATTGATTTAGGGGGAGAGAAAGTAAAATATGCATAAATATATGGAGAGTTTGTTCATTACTTTCTATGTAAAATTTACATTTCATTTTCTTTCCTTCTTCTTTTTATCGTCCAATTAATTTGCCATCATAAAAAAGGGGGAGATTGTTGAATTTTATGTTTTGATGATAACAAATTAAATGGACATAAAAGTTACTAATCTTTGTTCAAGTGATGATAATGCAGGTGTAGGATTGATATGACCACATTCGCATAAGAAATCGATAAATTAAAACCACAAGAAAAAAATTTCAGACACGACCGGTCGACCCATCGGTTGACCGACCATAAGCACCGGTCGATCGATATTCAGTGGAAGGAAAAATGAGATTACACCGGTCGACGTCGAGACTATACCGGTCGACATACCGATCGACAACAAATATACCAATCGACGTCGAGACATTATCGATCGATGTATCGGTCGATAGACCGGTCGACCGGACAACTTCAAAAGCCTGAAAAAGTAGCAATGATCACATAGACCGGTCGACCGGTCTCTCGGTCAAATGAATAGTAACGGCTAGAATTTTTGAGGAGAAAATTGTGAAAATAATTTTGAACGAATTTTCACCTCCTGAAGCCTATAAAAGAATGCTAAGGAAAAGCATCCAACCAAGAAAAAGCATTATATAGTTTCTCTCAAGTTTTTGAGCATAAAAGTGCAAGTTTCTTTCCTTTTCTTTTCTAAGCCTTGAGTGAAAGAAAATTTGTGAAAGAAAAGAGTTAGAGAAAAAATTTACTTTCTGATCTAGTGAGATTGAGAGCTCCTTATATAAGAGGTGTGCCTTACCTCTTGAGCAAAGAAGAAGGCTTGGTTGTGTAAAAGAGGATTGTTCTCTCCCCACAAGAAAAGAGAAAGATAGTGAATCTCCGACGGTCTAGAAGTCGAGAAGTCGGAGCGGGGACGTAGGCCAAAGAATTATGGCCGAACCTCATCATTATATTATGTCTCTCTGAGTTTGATCTTTATCTTTATCTTTATTTGCTTGTGATCGGTTTTTTTTATCGTTCTTTCCGAAAGTGAATTTTGAGATGACTTTTTAATACACCAATTCACCCCTCCCTCCTGGTGCCTTTGATCCTACAATAATCACCTGCAAAGAATAGAGAATGAGGGGCGAGCATTGTGAGCTCAGTGAGTGGAGGGCACATGAATAAAGAAAATGAGAAATATCGATGTCTCACATGCATATGATTAAAATCTGAAAAAAAATCATGCATGATAAGAGATGTTAAAAAGATGATTCTCTTTAGCTAGGAAATAACCCAGAAAGGATACCTCACTTATGTCGCATGGCCAATGCGATACATAAGTAAGTTGTTGCGCGGACTGATAGGTTGTTACGTCCCAAATCTTAACATAGCCGCTTACGATATTGTACTCTGATCAATAGACATGTGTGTCTATGTAACAAAATAATAGACGACACATCTTAATAAAAGTTGGGGTATGTGGACTGAATGATTGCGCACCTACTCGGAGTTGAGCAATCTCCGATAAAATGAGAAATCTCACTACAAAACAATTTTTGTATGACAACTACTATGATGCATTTATGCACATGTATTGACATATATTCGTAATATCTTTAGAAAAACTTTGCAATTCATAAGAAAGCTTCATAAATCCATAAAGCAAAGCATGTGCCGATGTCCATATCAAAAGTTTTCATAAAACCTTGATTACACTAATGGCATACAAGAAATCATTTCATATGATACAAGACATTCACGTGAATGAATCATAAATCCATATAGAGAAAGCACACAATATAAACTATGGTAGCTACTAGAGCTTTTTTCATGTTACCATGTGACCCACTTATCTTGGATACGCCTAACAACATACGATCATCCACACCCGAATCAAATTCACAAGGTGAACAACCTTTCTTAAGTAACTTCACCCAATCGATACACTTGTTTTCTCAACAATTTGTTCTACCTATGGCGGAAAGGAAAGGCAACATTAATATATGGATCAAAAATCTAAATTAAGGCTTAGTCACATCAAGTAATGCAAATTGATCCCAATTACTCTCACCAGTAATTAGGATGGTTCTGGATTCGAGTTCTTGACGCTCTCCGATGGTTGTGAGGGCTAGGCGTGAACAGGCAAGAAAATGCAAGAAAGTCAAGTCTTGGACATTGGAGAAAAATGTTCAAATAGAGGCCTTCCACAATGGCCCATGACTTGATTTCAGGGGTGAAAAATGAAATCCTAGCACTAAGAAAGTAGAAAAGTTCAGAGTTGTTGGTCTCCCAAATCGATTAACTAGAGATTTTTAGAAAGTTTCATACACCTCCTAGATGTGGACTATGTTGGGCTTCCAATGATGGGGATTTCGATAGCGAGAAGAGGGGTGTTTGTAGGAGGTTGTTGGGAAGAAAAATAGGGAGGAACAAGAGATGTGAGGTGGGGTGAAAAGCAATTTGGGAAACATACATCTGTGAGAAACTAGAAGGAAGAAAAAGGAAAGGGAAAAGAAGGGGGGAGTTTATGATGATTCATCCCTCTCGTGAGGAAGGAAGGGAAATCGTTTAACTTATTTAAATCCTAGCAATGTGTCCACTTCTTATTTGACTTCTTTTATTTCTTTTATTTATTTTTACCATATATGAAGCTAGCTTGTATAAGAATTTAACTTCCTATATTGTTTTTTTTAAATTAGCTAAATTATAAATGTTATATATATGTATATATATATATATATATATATATATATATATATATATATATATATAATTTGTTTATTTTTGTTTGGGCCCGGGCTTTACAATTACTACGCCCATAAAAAAATTTTCATCCTCGAAATTGGTACTAACATGTAATTAAGAATATGTAAAGTTGACTCCATGGTAGCTCATGATTTATCAAGAGACTCATCCATGTGAATCTATCATTTACCTACATAAAAAAAATCTCTCATTCACTTGCCAAAATATGTGTAGACCACTAATGCTAGTTGACCTCAATGATTTTTTCCCTCTCTCGATTTCTTTTCAATTACTATTACAAATGTTATTAATATAGCTTATTCCTTTGGTTAATATTGGTACAAAGATATGTGTAAACCAATAGGGAGAAAGTAAAATTCTGCTAAAACTTATCAAATGAAGCAATTCTAAGATATGATTAATCAACTTTTCTCTATTTGGTTTATGATAGTGAAGTGTTAGTCTGAGCTCTCAATTGAGGATTGGAAGGCGTCCCTCCAATCATTCTTTAGATAAGTTTTTAACTAACATATCATAGATGATGAAATTGTTGGCTTAGTTTGATGTATCGATCGATGACTAGAGTTGCACTGCTTCGATCAATCTCTTGATATATCCAACTAGTCCATATAAAAATGTCTAAATTGATTGTGTAGTAAAAACAATGATGATGATTCACTAATGACCATAGCAATTTAAAAATCAAAAGAAATAATTCGACTGACTCTATTGAATAAGGTGTGATGGATGAAAATAAATGAAGAGATGCCAACTTGGCAAGTCAAAATCAATGAAGATGAATTTAGAACTATCATGATTCTTTAGTTGACACTTTAAATCATGTTTAGTGTTATACAATAGATGTGGATAATGACTTTAGGATCAACATTGTCGGGCAAAATTTGACAATGATATTGAAGTTGATTATGAACAATGATTCAAAAATCAATGACGGACAATGAATAGATAAGGATGCTAAATTTACAATCCATGAACTAAGAACTAAGGATTTCAAGATCCATAATGTCTCATTGCATTTAGCTAGCACAAGCTAAAAATCGACAGAGATACATCATGATGAACAAAGTCAAAATTATGGTTGGTAATCACTCATTAATTGACATGATTTATGATGCACTAAAGCATTTCAACTTTAGATTGACAATGACGAATAATCTATTACTGTGTCCACAAAGTTATTATTCGTAATAGATAAATTATTGGTACCACGTTGACAATTGACAGTGGATCATAATTTGACAATGACGAATCGAAAATGAATTTGATAAGTCAACGACGACAATGTCATATTATTAATGAGGAGAGAACAACTATCGAAAATATTTGGCGACCTATCATCTGGTAATAAAACCAACATCTTTGGCATATATTTAATTAAAAAAATCATAGCCATCCAATGATCAATGATCCACAAATTATTGTAGGTGACACATCAATCATCCCCAATAACAAATTGGGGATAATGATGATAGGATAAAGGTCAACAAAATCGTTAAAAATACCATTTCATACTACATCTTTGTTCGTCTAAATCATCTATCCATAAAGGCATTACTCGAAGAGTACAAGTAATATATGATTTTTCTTAGTCGATAACACCTTTTTTTTCATCCCTACATTATTTTCAAAAGGTAATATATATATTCAATCTAGAACTACTAGATAACTAAGCAACGGGTCCACACCTAGTATTGAGAGAAAAAAATATGATAATCAAATTAATAACTATTATCGCAATTAGTCAACATCTTATCTAGAAGGATTTGTCTGACAAGATGTCCTAAGTAGGTAACTAGATGAATGTGGAAAAAGTGAATCTAAAATGGTTGGGACAAAAGTGTAGAGGCATCTGACGTTCTCATGTATCATGTTGGCATCTTTTTTCCCCTTTTTAACCCTTGAATTCAAAAGATGCTCTTGCAACATCTTAACCTTCATTTTGCAGGATGCCACCTTACTTCCCAATCTATTCATTAAAAGTCTCATCGTATAGGGCAATCAAGCTTTATATGTCTCTTTTTTGGCTAAAAGCAAAACATGTTCACACCCTAACAACCTCACACCTACAATTATCCTTATGAAATATTTTATATTACATATCTTTCAGAATTTATACTACTATTATGTCAGCTAGTATGCACGCAGGTGCTCATCACAATGGTCACGATTGTACGTAGAATCTATCTACCCCTATCTACTATTGAGATTTGTTGATCTTTATAGACATGCTTTTTTTGGGTGCACTCAGGCATTGCAGATTACATGTCTTCCTCTCATCAGTGGAAAAATTCACTACATCCATTTGGTCATGCACATTAAGTGATTTTTTCATTTAGTTTTTTTACCATACTAACATAACACTAATACAAATCTCTTTTATTAAATCATACCAGTGGAACACTAACACATCTTAAAAATTGGTAGGTGAACATGATCATTGGGTCTTTATTTATCTCAGATCAGTTAAAAACATAGATGTAACTATAAAACAATCTTTAAACTATGAATTTGTTCAAGGACCACGCATATGAGTCACACGAGTGCAAACAAATATGATTAAATGACGAGGCATGTGTCTCTAAGTATTAGGGATCGAACTTGTGATCTTTCTCGAACTTACAATGATTTTGTTTGTGAGTGCTATTATAGAATCTCGTGGGTCCTATTATAGAATCTCACAAGTTATACTCTCGGTCCACTAAATAACCCACAACATCCTTAATGTTAGATTGTGATGTGCTAATAACTACGACTGTACTATTAGTGACAACTTGTCCACTAGGACATCCACCTTGTGTAGTAGTAGTTTGAGCATGATATGCAAGGATTCCTCGAAAAGTTAAGGATTAGTAATCCTTTTTAGAAATCGAATGGATTCGGTCTTATACATACGCAAGGAAGGTAATAAAAAAAGAAAGAAGATGAGTTCTTCTTTCTTTTATCACTTAGGAGCTGTGCGAGATGAAAGTCTCATGCACGGTTTTGAATGAGAGAAAGAAGTGAGGAATCCTCTTTTCGACTCGTTGCTGACATAAAAACATCCCTTTCCATATCTTCGGATACAACCCATAATGGGTTGCCCGTTCTTTGTACATAAACCTTTGTGAGGGTTTCGCGAAGTTTCAGTAGTTCTTTCGCTTCCAGGATAAATTCTCCTGCTTGTGCTTCATAAAAAGAACTTGCGGGTTGGTGAATCATAACCCTGATTTGATGATATTGACTCGGGTCTCTTGTGCCCTTTTTGTTCGCAAGCAAAACACTTTGGAATTTCATCAGAGTCGAGTTTGCATTTGCCAATATGGAATCTACCACACATGTTGCACAAAGCTCTACCACACTTTGGGGAAGGCATCTTTTGTATTGGCTTAGACTGTCTACATTGTTCATATGAAACCTAGATTGAAATAGTCGAATTAAGACACTCTAGCCTTTTGTGTCCTTTCACACCACATGCAAAACATATGGGCACTCCATCAGCATCTAGCTTGCATTGACCAACATGTATCTTACCGCATGTACCACATCGTTCCCTAGCCTCATTTTGTAACTTGGGTTGTGAGGTTATGCCAAAATAAGGTGTCTTTTGTATTGATCGAGATTGTGTATTATATTTTCTTCTTTCAGTATTACGAATCCTCTAAGCTCTGGCAAACGATCTGTCATCTCCTGGACCTCCTCTTTGTCGTTTAACCGGAGCATACTGCAATTGATATTTATATTAATGATGTTTTTTCTTCCTGTATTAATACTTAGTTAAGAATTTTAACAAGACACACTATTTTCATGCTCACCACGACAAAAATATATGTTTCTTTTTCTTGAATTGTTTTTTTAAGAATGACATTTCTATGAATAAGACATCATCCTAAGTTGGAAATTGTCAAGTTTACATTTCTTATGTAATAAAACATTTGAGCTACACAACAGAACTATGCTCATACAAATGTACATATTAACGGAAGGATAACATTCTATTTATAACTTATGATAGATCAAGATATACTCAAGTAATGGAGAATATGCTATGATATTTTTTTAGGTGTACTATGATACTATTATGCACATAAAAGCATGTCATGTAGCATCCTACTTAATAAACAAGCATCAACCATGTGCACAAACAATGCAACATATCAAAATTTATCTTTTGCACTACCCAACTCAACACACACTCCGTGAGTTGGACTTAAAATCTAGGCTATGATATCATAACCTGTGACGACCAACCTCGATGGTCATTGTGTCAACCGTCACGAGGGGTAACATAATAGCACTAAATATCTTAAAACTCAAATAGAAATATGACACGGAAGTTGGTTTTAAAAAAGGAACTATCATAAATTTTTGAAAATTTTCGGCATGACCTCTGCATACAAAGGATATTGGCCAAAATGACAATATGTACATTCAATGTATCCATCTCAAAATATAATTTGTCATATGACAAAAAGGGAAAAAGCTCATACATGACAATAAAATATAGGAGCATTCAGCTCAACATTTGGCCTCCAACTAGACGATATAATATGACACCATGATCATAAAATTTAAATTCATTTGTCAAAAGTTCCCAATACTAGAAACTGAGATGTATTTAGAGTTCTTTTTTTTTTTCTAACAACCATATATAAACAAAAAAGGAGTAAAAACATGTCTTAAGTCCCTTTCTTCACACAACCTACTCTCAACCATGAATATCATAAGTTAACTTAGCAATCGTAAGCAAAGAGTAGAGAATGATGGGTGAGCATTGTTAGTGAGTGGAGAGCACATGAATAAAAAAAATGAGAAAGACCAATGTCCCATATGCATATGATTAAAATTTTTAAAAAATCATGCATGATATGAGATGTTAAAATGATGGTTCTCTTTAGCTACAAAGGAAGTAACCCAGAGAGAGATACCTCACTTAGGCCGCATGACGAATGCGATACATAAGTAAGCTGTTGTGTGGACTAATAGGTTACCACATCCCAGGTCTTAACATAGCCACGTACGATATCGTACTCCAATCAATAGACATGTGTGTTTACATAACATAATAATGGACGACGCATCTTAATAAAAGCTGGGGTATGTGGATTGAATGGTTGCCACACCTACTCGGAGTTGATCATGAAATGAGAAATCTCATTAAAAAGGGATTTTTGTATGACTTAACTACTATGATGCATGACATATATTCATAATATAAAGTTTAAATTTCATATCTTCAGAAAAATGTTGCCATTAACACAACTCATGAAAACTTGAGAAAGCTTCATAAATCCACAAATCAAATCGATGTCCATATCAAAAGTTTTCATAACATCTTGATTACACTAAATGGCATACACGAAATCATTTCATATGATGCAAAATATTCACGTGAATGAATCATAAATCCATACAGAGAAAGCACTTCTTACATCTAAGATTATGGTAGCTACTAGAATTTTTCTTAATGTTATCATGTAACCCATCACCTCGGATATGCCTTGACAACACACGATCATCCACGTCTGGATCAAATTCACAAGATGAACAACCCTTCTTAAGTAAATTCACCTAATTGGTACATTTATATCCCCAATAATTTATTCTACCTATGGCGAAAAGGAAGGGCAACATTAATATATGGATAAAAAAATCTAAATCAAGGCCTAATCGCATCAAGTAATGCAAATTGATCCCAATTACTCTCATAAGAAATTAGGATGGTTTTGGATTCGGATTCTTGACGCTCTCCGATGGTTGCGAGAGTTGAGCATGAAAAGGCAAGAGAACAATAATATCAACAAGAAAGTCAAATCCTGGACATTGGAAAAATGTTCAAATAGAGGCCTTCCACAATGGCCGACGATTTAATTTTGGGGTGAAAACGAAACACCAGCACTAAGAAAGTAGAAAAGTTTGGAGCCGTTGGCATCCGAAATCAATTAATTAGAGATTTTTAGGAAGTTTCATACACCTACTAGATGTGAATCATTGCTGCTATGTTGAGCTTCCGGTGATGGAGATTCTGGCAACGAGAAGAGGAGTGGCAACTATTGTTTGCAGGAGGCTTGTTGGGGAAGAAAAATAAGGATGAACAAGAGATGTGAGGTGGGTGAAAAGCAATTTGAGAAACATTCGGCTGGGAGAAACCAGAAGAAAGAAAAAGGAAAGGGGGAAAGAAAGGGAGGGTTTAATTTATTTTAATCCTAGCCATGTGTCCACTTCTCATTGGACCATCTCTATTTTATTTTATTCCTTTCATTTATTTTTAACATATATAAAGACAACTTGTATAAGAATTTAACTTCCTACATTAGTTTTTTAAAATTACCTAAATTATAAATGCTATATATATTCATTTTATTATTTGTTCATTTTTGTTTGGGCCCGGGCTTTACATGCTCTCCCAATGCCACTACCCTACCCATCCCTCATCTTATTACAAGAGAACTCATGAGACGTCGGAGAGTGCTTGCTAAAATCAAAATGTAGCAATTCCTACCTGGCTCAGCCTTGGTTCCAAGAATGACTATCTTGAAATATAAACAATTAAGTTCTTTATTTTTTATTTCCTAGCGCACAAAGTGTGTCCTATATGCTAATTTGATATATAACAATATTAACATAAGTTAATTAGTAAATATATACTAAAATTTTGTCAAAATCATTTGATGCCTTTATTGTTATATTGATTTACAATTGTATTTAATATTCAAATTATTATTACAACCTAAATGTAAAAGGAGAGAAAGAATAAATAATAAATAAAATAGATAGTTCGAATATAAATGAGAAGCCTATTATGTGCTTTTTTCATAATATTATGATAATCATAAATGAAAAAAAAGAGAAAACAATGCCTGATCATAATTGTTTTAAGATTTCCTAACGAACTTTCGAGACTACTAATTAAGGACAAATGTAGCAATTACTGATTGACCAAATCTAACCTTTGTTTGGCTGCCTTGAAACATAAATGCCTTATATTCTATAAGGGCAAAATGGACGTGTCACACACCCCATTTTGAGCATGCTTTGACGCATGCTCGGAACCTCTCCCCACAAGATAATGATACAAATTACACATTTGATCACAATAATTGATTATGCTCCAATGGCTCGGATTTGTCTCGCGAGAAGTTCACACAATAATTTTTCTTGAGACATTTGCTTAAACGAAGGTTATGTTTGGTACAAAATAGTGATAGATAAGTAGACAATGATTGATTAAAATATGAACACCTCTGATTACTTATTAATAAGTATAGTTTATCAATTCGATTATAGAATAAAAAATGAGTCTTTGATAGAACTAATGATTAAATTAGTTGGAGCATAAAATGACTTTTAATGAGTGATTATAAGAAAATTTTAATGTTTAATATCATGCATTTTAGGATTACTTTAATGTAAAAATCAGTTAATTTCTAAAAGATTTTATTTGCTAGATTAGACGCGCATAAATAAAATTTATTATTGGTATATTCACACTATATCACTTTTTGCACCATAAAATGTTAACATTAAAAATAATTATATTATAGCATGAGTTTTTGTCATGATCAACTCAAGGGTAACTGAGAAATCAAAAACTATAATAAGTTTTCCACTCTTTAAACCTTAAAATATTTACACTCTATCCGCTCCTATCCAAATTAATATACCAAGCATTATATAAAATAGCCATTTAACTGGGTCAATGTACTATACTCTTCTCATTTTTATTCTTTTTTGCTTGGTCCTGCACAGTTTTATCAACTAACCAAAGTTATAAATATATGCGCGAGCATCTCACTTTGAGAACACCAAAATTTATACGTTTTGATTCATTTAATAAGGAAGGAAAAGAGGCTTAAGAAACCATCCACGCAATGAAGAAATATAATAACGTCCAATAATGTGGATGAGATTGACAACGTTTGGTGCTCAATAAATTATTGATGACTAACGTATAACAATATGTCAATATCACGAGGATGATGGGTTAGCAATCCTTCTATTCACTTCATAAAAAATAATGTACCGTTTTGAAAATATTTCACTTATATAATAATAATAATAATAATAATAATAATAATAATAATAATAATAATCTATCTAGTGTTCTCATAACACCAAAAATGCTCTATGTGATTAATTAAAGGGTCTTATTTTTACTGGCTGGGCCTACTTCGAGCCCCACCTTGGTGTGCTTTTGCTTCCACGCAATGAAGCCCAACCCAAACGGAAAGCCTTCCCTGTCAAGGCGGCCGGCGAGCGACTGCCCCCAAGACATCGTCGTAACGTGGCATCGTTGAACCCTCGAGAACATCGCTTCGCTTGTACGTTTCAACCCCAGATTCCCGTTTTTTAAAAGAAAAAAATAAATAAAAGAACGCAACGCACTAGAATAATTTATTGAGTAATTTATTTCATGTTGAACTTAATTTTTATATGTAAAATAATTTTATTAGAAGTCCTCTATTGAGAACGACTCCGGTTAGTTAAATGCAAGATTCTCGACTAGAGTGGAAAGTTATAGCGCGCTCGTCGTGAAGAGATTTTGAATTCGACTAAAACATTTACTCCCTAGTTTATTTTATTAATATAAAAAATCCATATAACCAAAAAAAAAAAGAAAAAAATTAACCCGACCGACAAAACTAATCAAAGCTCCTACCGTTCAGTCACACCCAACTTTCTACCCTTATTCTCACCCCTCCTTCCCCGATGTCGGATATCACCTCCACGTCCATAGAACACGCCAGCTCCAACACCGCACGCAAAGATGGACCCCACGGAACTCCAATTAAATACCGTCGTCCAAATATTTCTTCAACGCCTTCACGACCTAACAAACAACGCATTTGTCCGCCCCTAATCCATCCATTATGGATTTACGGGGGCCGCTCGCGAGCCAACTGGCAAGCGTAAATGATAGATTTGGAGGTTGCCGCTTGGTGGGTTCCTTTTTTGGGTGTTGTTAGTTCCTTCGTCGTATTCCAGCACGAAATAAACGGCGTCGTCGTCATCCGAGAAGTGTGCGGTTCGTTGGGTCCCACCACAATCCGACTCATAGGGCGATCGCTTTAGCGGACGCATCGAACGGTCCGAAGGAGACTTTACCGTCGAGTCCATCTTGCTTGACTAGTTTTATATAAAGGCCAAGGACCTACCGGCTTTGTATCCGCTCTTTATTCTTTAACCGCTCTCACCATCTCTTTAACCGTGAGCATTTCCTCGTTCCATTTTTGGTTCGATTCCTCGGTTTTGTTCTTGTTTTCGCGTCGGAATCCACGTAATGTAATTTGTTTCTGGCTTTGGGTTTTTGGCAGATTTGTCAATGTGGTTAAGAGATCGTGATTTTTTTTAGCATAAGATTTTCCTGTGCTTGTTGTTGTCGAAGTAATCGATCTCATTTGGCTGAAGGTTTCGTGCTCGATAGGCGATCATGGGAACCGGACGAGTCCTTGCGCTGTGTCTTTTGGTTTCGATAATTCTGCTGCCGCTGGTTTCTCCGGCGCCGGCAGACGGGCTGATCAGAATCGGATTGAAGAAGAGGCCGCTGGACGAGAATGCTCGGCTCGCTGCGCGGCTGTCGGAGAAGAACGGGAGGCCCTTGACGAGTCGGCGGTACGGACTTCGCGGAAACGGGGAGGAGGATACGGATATCATTTCTCTCAGGAACTATATGAACGCGCAGTACTTTGGGGAGATCGGCATCGGCTCGCCCGCGCAGAAGTTTACGGTGATCTTTGACACCGGGAGCTCGAACCTTTGGGTGCCCTCCGCCAAGTGCTACTTCTCGGTGAGCAGCCGTGTTTTTGGTGAAGAAGTTTCAAATCGTCATTTTAGGAGATACTGTGACTATACTTATGGGATGTCATGTGCTTGCAGGTCGCTTGCTTTTTCCACCCGAAGTATAAATCGAGCCAGTCGAGCACGTACAAGAAGAATGGTTAACATTCGATACCTCTAAATTATAACATTTTATAGCTGTAACCTTGGGTTGTTTGTTTGATATTTATGGTACCGTAGGGGTCTAAACTGCGGGGTTGCCGATGTTATCTTGTTCATGGTGCATATTAATTAATGTTAATATGAGAAATGCACATTTGTCTTCATCTGGATTTGGATTAGGAGGACCTTTCTTGGCCCCGACAAAACTTGCATTTTTTCTACTTCTAAAAAGTTAAGTGAATGGCTTGCTTGTTTCACTTGCCAGATCAGGAGTAGTTGATAAATTAAGACCATTCTACTGCAAAGATCTATGTGGTCCTACGTTCATATGTTATGATTTTTCGATTTTTCCTAAATGCACCTGGATACATAGGAAGTTCTCATTTTTCCAGGGGCGGCAGATATCATTGTTTATATTTTGCATTTACAACTGGGAAGTTCTCATTACATACAACTTTTATTAATTTGTTGCCACTTTCATGTAAATGCAACCAATCCTTTGGTTGCTGTTCTAATTACAGTGCCTCTATAGTGTTACATAACTCTAATAATGTGGAATTGCTCCTTTTGCGGTCTGAACTTTGTCCCAAAAGTGAATCCTTTTTTTTCTTTTTTGAGCAGGCAAGTCCGCTGAGATCCATTATGGTACTGGATCTATTGCTGGATTCTTTAGTGACGATTATGTTACAGTTGGCGATTTGGTTGTTAAAGATCAGGTTTATGGGATTTTTGAGAGTCCTCATTTTTTCCTTAGTTTTATACAAATAACATAAACATTTTTATTAACCTCATACCAGGATTTTATTGAAGCCACCAGCGAACCAGGCGTGACATTCCTCGCCGCAAAATTTGATGGCATACTTGGTCTTGGGTTCAAGGAAATATCAATTGGAGATGCTGTGCCTGTCTGGTATCATGACTTCCTTCTTTGTTTGTATTTAAGTAGTGTAATGTGGTTGTTGAAACGTAAAATGAGGATGTAACCGGCTTTTTACTTCCTTTTCGGTGTTCCATCATTTGCATGACTATCATCGTTTTTCTTTGGCTTTGTTAGTTTGTCCATCCCTCACTTTACAATCTTTAAAAAAGGGAATTCTCACTTTAAACTTCTTTTCTTAGAAGATTGATTATGTTATGAAATTATGTTGATACATGGAGAAAATAATTCAAAGGTATGAATATGCTGCTGAAGCATGATAGAACTTGTATGACTTGACAAGTAAGAACTGTTACCACTTTGAAGGATCTCTTTTCCTAGGGGAAATATATAACCCACCCCTTTTATTTGAGTTTCATGGTTACATTATAGAAAGTGTCTTTATGACTGGGTCCAAGTAAAACACACGGGAGAAATCAAATGAATTACTAGGCTACTATGCATGATGTTGGCTGATCCTGACGTCTAGTTATGAAACCCTGGTTATGTCCACTTGTGAAAATTCCATTTACATGAAAATGAGCGTATTGTGAATAGTTTTGGATTTTTACTATCTCCTTACCTTTTTCAGTAGTGTTAGCCTAATCTGATTCGTCTAAGGTAGAAGTGTGCACTTTTCCTTTCAGCTAACTTTTTTGTTGATAGGTACAACATGGTCAAACAAGGTTTGGTGAAAGAGCCTGTTTTCTCTTTCTGGTTCAACCGAAATTCAGAGGATGGGGAGGGAGGTGAAATTGTTTTTGGAGGGGTTGATCCAAATCATTACAAAGGGAAACACACATATGTCCCAGTGACACAGAAAGGATACTGGCAGGTCCGTAGTTGTACGTGTGAACTTTTTCTTGGAACCATCCCTAGTACATCTTGTGTGCTTTGTACAAGTGTTCCCAATCTTATCAACTGATGCAATCCTTTATTCCAACTACTTGGCAGTTCAACATGGGGGAGTTACTTATTGGCGGAGAAACTAGTGGTACAATTCTTTAATATGTTGCATTCCAAAGAAGCTGATTAGTGTTTTCCTTTTTATTAACTTGTTTTTTTATGTGTATCCATAAGGATTCTGTGCTAGTGGATGTTCAGCAATTGCAGACTCTGGAACTTCACTGATTGCTGGTCCAACTGTAAGCACAATACTTTGTTTAGTTTACATTGTCGACATTATGTTTTCGATTGAAGTGAGCCAAGGGCATGCTTGAGTTGGTTCGTCAAGGCTACGACTCTGTATTTTATGGCCTACCTGATCAGTCCATGGAAGGAGAAAAATATCTGCATTTTCCTAAATGAAGACAATCATTTAGCATAATTCGATCCCACGTGACCACATCCTTATCTTTTAGTTTACCAATGACACTTAGAGAGACCTCACTAGTCAAATTAAATGACATTTACAAAGTTAAGTATTTTTGTAATTTGTATGGAGAGTTGAATATGGATGTAAGAACTATGCCATCCATTGTTATGTACATATGAGATTGTTGCGAGGTTGATTCAAAGAGAGTTTTCAGTTGTTGCTACCCTCCTATGGGCTGAAACTTTTCTCTTAGGGAGGAAAGGGTGACACTGGAAGTGTTCACTGTTCAGTCTTCCCAATTTGTTCAATTAAGAATAATTGCAAATATGTTATGACTATTATAAGTAATTATCAAGATGCTCATAAAGATTCTTCCCCACTCAATCAGTCCCAACTATGTTTTCCAATACCATTTCGCCTTTTGACCAAGAGGTCCAATGAAACTCCAAGAGTTCTCTTAGAATGTCAGGAGACGTGTGAATATCATAGGCCACTAACTGTGGGTGAAATATATCTTACAGACCATTATTACTGAGATCAATGAGAAGATTGGAGCCTCTGGTGTTGTTAGCCAAGAATGCAAAGCAGTGGTAGCTCAATACGGGCAGCAAATTCTGGATTTGTTGATGTCTGAGGTTAGCAATGATGTCCATGCACCTTTTGTACATAATTGTATCATGTTAAGGTATTATGTGTTCACTTGATCATCTTTATCTTGTTTATTTGCAGACACAGCCAGCTAAAATTTGTTCTCAAATTGGTCTGTGTACCTTTGATGGTACCCATGGAGTTAGGTCAGAGTCTAACCTTTCTCTATTGCTTTTTTTATGTAATTTCTATGTTTGTTGAGGTGTTTTATTAGGCTTGATCTGTGCTAATTGGCATATGATGCTGTTCTTTTGTACATTACCTGCAGTGTTGGCATTGAAAGCATGGTTAACAAAAATGGTGATGCATCATCTGGTGTAATGGGGGGTACTGCTGTCTGCACTGCTTGTGAGATGATGGTTGTATGGATGCAGAATCAAATGAGTCGCAATAAGACACAGGAATATGTGCTGAAATACGTCAATCAGGTGACGTAATTCTGAGCTATCTATTTCCGTATAGCATGCAATTATGACATTTGTAAATCTGATGCCAATATTTTTTGCAGTTGTGTGAACGGTTACCTAGTCCCATGGGAGAATCAACTGTAGACTGCAATGCTCTATCTTTAATGCCTAATGTTGCTTTCACCATTGGTGGTAAAACATTTGAGCTTACTCCAGAGCAGGTATGATTCCACTTTCCTGATGCTTATTCTCTGTTGATTGATTTTGTTCAGACATGTTTGTTAGCTTTTTGGTTTTTGCTTTAGGCAAAATTGTCATTTACTGAATGATGTATTAGGTTTAAAGTGTATTTTTTTTAGAGAGGTTTCAAGTGTATTGGTGCATTTTTTGCTTACTGTTTTATGGATTGTCTAGTACAATTAGGGTTGTGGTAGGACTTCAATTACTCATTTATAAGAGCTGCTTGAATTTGTGATATGTGCTCCATTGTTGTAGCTACTTTTCTGTATTACTAGTACAATTAGGGTTGTGGTAGGACTTAAATGATTTATTTATAAGAAGCTGCTTGACTTTTGTGATCTATGTTCCTTACACATGGTATATATCTGTGGTGAAGATCTGAAGATGGTGCTGAGTGAAATCTTTTCACAATTTTTACCACTACGTTTTCTCCTGAAAAAGCTGCATAAATTTCACACTTTTCCTCAAAAAAAAAAAAGAAAAAAAGAAAAAGAAAATTCACACTTGTGATCCATGCTTGTTCTCTAATTTTGTGGCATCCTTTTGTAATTACCTATTGGGGATGAACTCAACGAACTCCACATTATAGATTCAAATTTCAAATTGATAAATTGTCTTTTAACTCGTGTGATTTTCTGACCGTCTTGCTTCATAATATGTTTTCTTGGATAGACATGCCCATCTTCTCAGTGTCTTGCGTCATAATTATTTTCCAACCCCCCTAATTAGGTCTATTTAAGTATGATCATTTGATATTTCTTTGTTCATCATTGTTTGTGCCTTTGTTAAAGGTCCTGTTATTTTTTTGGTAGAATGACATTATGTGTTATAGCTGGCTATTGTTAAGAGGATTTTGACATTTTTTGTTACCGGGTCACTGAATCTCTGGTAGTGAAACGTTGTTGTATTTGCGATGATAAGAAAGCTTCTATGAGGGTAGTGTTCACATTGTGTCATGATTGCCCAAACAGTTTGATCATTACCAAATTAATTATTTTTTATAGTTAAGATGCATTTGCTCTCCTCCTTATCGGTAAGCGCTTACCTGCTTTTCGGGGGTTTGCAGTACATTCTGAAGGTTGGTGCGGGTGCGGTCGCACAGTGCATTAGTGGATTTACAGCCTTGGATGTGCCGCCTCCCCGTGGTCCTCTCTGGTGCGGCCCTTTCCTTGTTTTGCTTTTCTTTTGGGTCAATTTTTTTCACTGATTCACATCAAATTCTGAATTGTGAAATATTGTAGGATTTTGGGAGATGTCTTCATGGGAGTGTATCACACAGTATTTGACTATGGCAACTCGAAAGTTGGATTTGCAGAAGCAGCTTAGATCACCACTACCAACTTCCTGTCGTTGATTTGATAAAAACAAAGACAACATTGTGCATAAGCTGAATTATGTTATCATTTGGTATTAAGTAACCGTCGGTTTGCATTACGACTGCATGCCTGTGTGATAAGGTGTCGACACCAAGAAAGACTATATGGACATGACGAACTTATATTAATCTTGTAGCATAACTATCAATCATTTAACCAAGTAATATGAATACAATGGTTTAGACATTGGCTTTTGTATTCTCTCATACTCCTTTTTCTCTCGATGGTGAGCGTACTCTTTTTTTTTTTGGTCGTTGGCTTACAGAACATATCACATAGAACACCACTAAGTTGTGCACGAGTGGTAATCTCCTGACCAGGACACATCGCTAACCATCGTCCTGTTTTCCTCCTTCATTGCGTGTCAAAATCAGATAGTCTCCTTTTGCTGGCTGCCATCGTGCTTGGACGACGTCCTCGTATCAAGGGAAGAAAAAGCCTGTATTCTTTTTCATGAATTTGACAAATACCTGACCCATAGTATTTCTGCATGTAGTAGTTGAAATTATTACTTGAATTAAGAAAGAACTATGAATATATATATGCACATTATACATGCATACACAATATATATTATATACAGTATAACAAGTTGAATAGAATGAATGTGTTTATCTGCTTTTAAGACGAGTTTTTTGCATTGCTCATTTAAATTTTAGATTGTTTCAACTAATCATCCTTTGATTATCAATTTCTTGGGAACTTTGGTTCTGAATTGGTCTTAACTTTTTCAGGTCATTGTAAAAATTGGGGTTGTCTAATAAATTTTACTCCAATTCATATGCTCAAAAATTTCCAAGAATCTTTTTCTATTATTATTTTTACTTTCAATTGTGTTTTTCTTAATACTTAACAAGTGCAAAGATAAGTGATTACTTATGGCATACCATGCAATAGTTTTACCAATAGTGGGTTCAGATTTTTTTTGTGATAATTGATTACTTCATAGTTTCTAGGGAATTTAGGGGAAAGTGGTGTTTCATGAGAGGTGAAAATTGGTAATCTGTTTATTAATATCACGATTTCATTTTATGAAGGTCATATGCAGTGCATATCCCCCAAATTGCCGGATCCCGGTAGACTCGGTTGATGTCTCTTGAAATGTATGTACAATAGAAAGATATGGTAACAATCCAATATTTAAGTACTAAGATATTAACACATAATTTCATACGCACAAAAATAGAGAATTTGTCATGAGCTTGCATGTCTACTCTTTTTATCTATTAAGACGCCTTTTGTATTCTTATAGATTTAAAAGTAAATAACATTTTAATTGAACTGAGGGTGTTAAAAAAATAATCACTCGCGTGAAAATTATAACCATCAAAGGAACTCGGAGCCAACATATTCAACGAAGATTGTTATTAAACCACACATAAGAGACACTTAATACATCACGCTGACCTCATTTTATCATTGTATAACTAACTATAAACGCAGGAATTGTTAGAAATGGTCCGGTGATATTTTTATTTGTGTAGAGATAATTCTCAAGTTCAATAATGGGTCGAGATTTTAATTTGTAATCGGTGCACATAATTTTTAAAGTCAAATGAGGTGGACGACCAAAACTGTCTCCCGGATATCGGTGTGGCAATAAAAAAAGAAGAAGAGATGATTAGATCCTCCTCAGGAATTGGATCCTATCTAACCCTAAGAAGATGGACGACCGAGTCTCCCGTCTGATTACTATGACATGCTTGATGTGCAAGGTCATTAAATCCAAATGGACGGTTCCATATCAGAGAGGTTGGGGGTAGGCGAGGGAATCGCTGAGCCTCTGGTTACTTGTGACTGATTCTTGACCGGATGGTGCAGCGTTTGATCCATCGCTGTGACAGTTCCTATTAGTGCTCAATGCCTACATCATGTAAATTAATTAACTTGTCACGTTCGGTTCCCTTGTCCGTCCTCCCTTATCATCTATCTGATCGTGGTCTAGAATTTGATTCTTTTTTCTCATGATCTTTAGTTCAGAAACTCATTTTTTTAATGATTTTTTTTCTTAATGAAACTTAAAATGCAGTCAAGCGAATGAGATAATTTCTCCCTCGAAAGTGCGACAATTTTGATCTCGAGCCATAACATGTGCTACCGCTAATATTGATGTAGAATCTTTTCCTTTTTAAGTCTGTTATAAAAAAAGACAAATCAATAATCTTTTCAACCATACTATTTTCTAGATACAAATTTACGCTGTCGATCCGTCTTTATCTATCTATAGAACAATGAGCTTTTGAACAACACACAATTTAGTTAATATTAATAACATTGATAGGAAAAAAAAACAAATCTGATAATGTAATTAAAAAAATAAATATGATAATACTAAATCTCCGTATGTTTCAACGGATTCAACACCCTCACGTTCACTAACTTTGATTATAAAGTCATACGTTCTAAGCCAAGGTCCGGTCCCAGAATGAAACTAGAATCAAACTATTAAAGTCTACCATGCACGGGAATTAGGCCGCTGTATAAATGCGCCATGTCCATATGTCAAGAAGACCAAAAAAATTATCAAGGATTCATGGCTTTGGCATGAAACCTACTCCCTTTTCCAATTTTTTTCCCTTTTCTTAAAAATCGTAGGATTACATTTAAAATAGAAGAAGAAAAAAAGAAGCAAGGACACTGTCATATTTCGATTGCATGCTGACCGGTGACAATTGCGATTAACATATATCAAAAGACGAAGAAAAATCAAAACGAACAATCACAATCTTGACATCAACATGGAAGACCGTAAGTTTGTATAAAATGATATATTTATTGCCCAAATTGCATCCAATGATGTAGCATTCCAAGACTCAAGATGTCTTTTCCTCTTTTTTTTTCTTTCCAATTGTTATCACAAAAATGCGTACATATAAATTGAATATGAGACTTTAAGTTTTCACCTCTAGAAGGATATATATATTATATATCCTTTCTTCTTATCTTATAAAATCATATCCACATTAGTTAAGTTGCTGATTTGAATCGTTAGACAATTTGTTTTCCCTCCACCTCATCCGAATCATGAACATTACAGGTCTTGAATACATTTATATGTGAAATAAAGAATTGGAGTCAAACATCTCCGAATAATGTAACAAAAACTGCATTCAGTATTAAATTATATTTAATATTTGATATTTATCCCTTTTCTCTATTCTTCCGCGGGCCCCTATGTAAACCTGACTGCTCGTCCCATTGGCCGAAAGAGTCAACGAAACAAAAGCAAAAATATACGCACCCAGAGCTTACGTGGCAGCGCGCGAGGTGGTCAACGTGTTGGTCTAATCTCACCTACAGCGCAGCACGCAGCGGGCCAATCAGATTCCCAGCACTAGATCGTCTATCGGATCCGTCCCCGTGCGAGCTCTTACGTGCGTCCCCTATCCGGCCAGTCAAACCGGTTGACGAGTTCGCCCACGCAAGACGCGCCGCCCGATCTGGGGCGGTGAGCTCACCGCCTTCCTCCCCCGTAGGGTAAACACTATTGAAGCGGTCAGATCCCGATCACCTCCATTTCCTTGACTCTCTCGTCCCAGTCTACGTGAATGCACCACGGGGTGACGACGATCCACGGGATCGGCTACGCGGCCACACACCACGCACGAAACACCACCGCTGGAAGAGACTACACGTGTCTCCAGACGCACCATCTGACTTCATAGGAGGAGACGTTCCTTCGAGTCTTCTGATTCTCTCTTCCCTTCCCCTCGCTCTCTCTCCCCCCTCTCTCCTCTCTCCTCTCTCTCTCTCTCTCTCTTTAAAGGCCTCGTTGTTGCACCGGTAAAAAGACTTCTTCTCTGCTCTGCTCTCCTCTCCTCTCCTTTCCTCTCCGTGACTTCTTTGATCTTCAGATTCTATTCCCATTCTCTGGCCAATCTCTTTCTTTCGCTTCCTCCTTTTGATCGATCATGGATAAAGATGGCGGTGGACTAATTGGCAGCTTGGAGAAAGGTGGTGATTCGGGGAGGCTACACGAAGTTCTGGGCATGGAGATCAGCGGCATGAAGCACAGGGGCACGAGCAAGCGCCACGCCGAGTTCGAAGAGGACGACGTCGTCGCCGGCGGGCTGCTGGAGGCCGGAGAGAAGCGTAGGGTCGTCGATGAGATGGATTTCTTCTCCAGGGAGCGAAAGGATCAGAAGGGGAGACCGGAGTCGTCGAGTCTTAACGAGACAAATCTCAGCTTAAAGAAAGAAGATCTTACTATTAATGTTGGTGGATCAGTACTTAATTTGTCATCTCTATATACACGTATATTATGATTGTTATTTCGCTGGCGACGGATGTTAATTAAGTCTTTTATGATTCATGTGTTCGACAGATGAGCTTGCAGCTTCTCACCGCTGCGAATACAGGAAGTGATCAGTCCATGGTGGATGATGGGGTCTCATCCATCAATGAAGATAAAGATGCTAAAAACAAGGTTGGAAAATTATCAGAGTTCAATTAAGAATATATGATGAGAGATCAGATTATCGAGACAACTCGTTTCTATAATAATCTTACTTTCTTTTGAATTTTATGTGTTGAACTTTACCAGTTAGCATCGCTGCAAGCGCAGCTCGCGCTCACAAATGAAGAGAACCAGAGGTTAAAAGGTATGCTTGGCCATGTAACCAATAGCTACAATGCCCTACAGATGCATCTCATGGCGCTCGTGCAACAAAGGAACGCCACCCAGGGAAACACACAAAACCACGAGGTATACGAAATCATGTGGTATAATATCTAAGTAACATAAACCATATTTCCATGGAATCAATTAGAGAGAAACGTATGGATTACTTAAATATCATATTTTTGGAGCTGATCAGGTCTCTGGTGGTGAGAAAGTCGACGTGCGAGAAGAAGAAAATCGAGGAACAATTCTGCCTCGTCAGTTCCTCGATCTTGGACCATCCTCGGTGGCTAATGATTCCTCCCATTCGACAACGGAACTAGACGGAACCCGGGAACGCTCTATGTCTCCAACAAATAACGAGGTCACGTCAATGGACCAAGGACTGAGGAAGAACAACAGCAGGAGGGAATTTGTCCCCTTGGATCATGCCAGGACCAATGCAAAAGACGTCAGATATAACTTTAAGGAGGAGAGTCCTGAGAAAGGGTCGCAGTTGCAGAACCTGTCGCCATCGAAGAGTTCCGAGCAAGCTCAAGAAGCAACTATGAGGAAGGCCCGGGTGTCTGTTCGTGCCCGTTCTGAAGCGCCTATGGTAAATGACGACCAGCTAGTCGTTCTTATCATGCATTACGTGCACTTATAACTCGATATGTAAAAAGAAACCAAACATGCACCTCCACCTCTTCCCAAAAGTTTCGGCTTTGCTCCTGCAGATCTCAGATGGCTGCCAATGGAGGAAGTATGGGCAGAAGATGGCCAAAGGGAACCCTTGCCCCAGGGCTTACTACAGATGTACCATGGCAGCTGGTTGTCCAGTTCGGAAACAAGTAATTCTTACTAATCAACCAAATAATTATGTTCTTATCCTGAAACAAGAAATATCTTCTGAGAGTATTATCATTCTTTTCATGGCTGCCAGGTCCAGAGATGCGCAGAAGATCGATCAGTGTTGATAACAACCTACGAAGGGACCCACAACCATCCTCTCCCTCCAGCAGCCATGGCGATGGCATCGACCACCTCAGCTGCAGCAACTATGCTCCTCTCGGGATCTATGTCGAGCACCGATGGGTTGATGAACTCCACCTTGCTTGCCAGGACCATACTCCCCTGCTCGTCCAGCACCATGGCCACCATATCCGCATCAGCTCCGTTCCCCACCGTCACCTTAGACCTCACACAGACGCCAAACCAGCTGCAGAGGCCCACGACGCCGGTCAGGTTTCCGTTTCTTAATAGTGGCGCCGGCTTCGGCGCCGCGCAGCCGTCTTCCTCCCTCCCGCAGGTCTTCGGGCAGCCGCTGTACAACAATGAGTCCAAATTCTCAGGGCTTCAGATGGCAACCGGCGCCGGCAGCACCGATGCCTCCGAATTCCTGCAGCCAAAGCCTCAGCTGGCGCCGGTGCAACCGACATCGCTGGCGGACACGGTGAGCGCCGCCACCGCGGCCATCGCCGCAGACCCCAACTTCACGGCGGTGCTCGCCGCGGCGATCAGCTCCATCATCGGTGGCAAAGCCGAGAGCGGCGGCTCGGGCCCTCGTCAATCAAGCAACAGCAAGTAATAATTAATGGTGTCATAAGTTTGAGGAAATAATTCGATTTAATCGTACTGGTCGCAATTAATTTTTTTTCCTCGTTATTTTTGTTTCATTAAATTTCATGCATTCTCGATACCCCCCAAAAAAGTATTCTTTTGTTCAACGAAGAAACAATTTATCAAGATAAAGGTGGTGGCATGTTTTCTTAGACAATTAACTTTGTTTGGCGAAGACAAGATTGTGGTTTGGCGGCAATCGAAGCGAAACGTGAGAAAAAGGATGCAATTGGAGGAGTGAAAAGAAAATGTATTCAACTGATTTGTAATTTGTGATCGAGTTTTTTCTTGGATGACGGAGGAAGTTTAAAATATTTTTAATCTTTTGGGGTCGAGTTGAGTTCGAGGGGCTGCGTTGGTAGTTGGTACGTGATGGCGAAACTAACAACGCCCCTCCATGCACGTCGCCAACGCGGAGCAGCCGTGGGGTTTGACCCGGTCAACCTTTCTTTTTCATTTATAAAGTCCGGGGCCCAAGTTCAACAACTCAACATTATCATATTGTTTCACGTAAAGAAAAAAAAAACATTATCCTTTTCTAGTCAAACCAGCCAGAATTTTATTATGCGTAATATATTTTATCTATATAAAAAGAAATATTAGATTGTCTCCAACTTAATTTTGAAATAAAATATTAATTTTACTTTACATAAATGAGTTTCGCAAACAAAATATTAATTTTGAAATAAAATATTAATTTGCCATAACGGCCATCGCCGATCACTGCCATCCGCGTCCACCATTTGCGGAAGCAGCCGATCGTTGCCATCCGCTGTTGCGATCTCGAAGCACGGAAGGAACAAGTCGCTCGTCATTGGCGTCCCGCGCGAGACGGGAGGAACGAATGGCATCTCCTGCTTCTCGATTTCTCTTGGTCGCTTTCTCTCTTTCAATCGCCGTCGGCATCCAAGGGCATCCATCTTTTTGTTCTTGCATCGGCGAGCGCGAAAGGGGGACGTTGGTCCCCCTCTGTGACCTCATTGGTGAGGTCGGGGGGGGGGGGGGCGACGAGGTCGCAAGACCGACGCCCATCTTTTTGCTGCCACGCCGGGCAGCGCGAAAGGGGGGCGTCGACCCCCCTCTGCGACCTTGCCGGCGAGGTCGCAGAGGGGGGGGGGGGGGGGAGGGGTCGACACCCCTCTTTTTTCTCCTATGCCGGTGAGAGCGAAAGGGGGGCATCGACCCCTGGCGAGGTCGCAGAGGGGGCTGACGCCCCCCTTTTTGCTGTCGTGCCGATCCCCTTTGCGAGGAGGATCGACACCCCCCTTTCTCGTTGTCGCGCAAGCGAGCGGGAGAGATGAACGCTGAGATGCTCATGCCGGAGGAGTCGTAGGCCTCGTCGGAGCTCCCGACGCCGATCCATCGCCCAAGATACGTTAATCCATCGCTCGAGCTCTGATGCCAATCCATCGCCCGAAAATGAGCCGATGTAGGCTCAGGCTCTCTTTCGATTCAAGCGCATCCATCGTAGTCGTCGATACTAGATCCGACGGCTATGATGAATTGTATGCAGTATGCACCCTAATATTCCTCATATATATGTACACACACATATATATATATATATATTCTTTGGCAGCATAGAAATACAAAATTATTCATCCCAATTTCGAATTAATACATAGTTAAAAAAGATGCTCTCTCTCAAACTAATACTAGATACTAATAAATACATAAAAAAAGATATCGCATTCGTACGATAGAATTGGGTTGTGGTGAGTAATTTTTAGAGAGCTTATGAGTATCCTATAAATTCTTTATTAAGAAAACATTTAGATATCTTATTATTCCAAAGTTTTATGACGAAAGCTTTTAGTTTGAGATCGATTGGTTAGCCAATTAAATAACTAACTACTTGTGCATTAACTAGTTAATTTGAAGGACGAGCAAATATCGCATTTGCCTCTTCAAAATATCAAAATAAAAAGTAATACAAAAAAGATTGCACAACAGTCTAATGGAAGTAATTAGTTTGTGGAATAAAATTAGTAAATTGTTTAAGCACGTTTTTATGCTTTAACATGGGCACTAAATCATGAGGGACTTTACGGACCCAAAAAAAGATCAAAGAAGTCCTAAGACCATATGCTATTCACAGCAATTGGTTTAAACTAGCTTACTCCTTTTCTCTCACTAATGTAAAATTTGGAGATTAAAATCACAACAAAAGAGAAAAAAAGGAATTAAGAAAAAACTTTTCGAAACATAGGTTTTGACTAGACTATCGCCTGCAATTGAATTGTATCCATGTGACATAAAATCATAGAAAATTTGATTGACATTGCATCATGTACTATATTTTGTTTCAACAACTCATTAGGAATTAGGATACATACGTAAAGTTAGTGCGCCGCATGACGTACGTTTAATCAGTGCACTTAACGACGTGTGTATAATTATGTCACTAGTGAATTATTGTCGATAATACATTATAATTAAGCTGCCCTTATGTAAAATTTTACGCACGTAGTACAGTAACTGATGGGAAAGCTTTTTCATTCTAAAAGTATAGTATCTGAATTTCAAAATATCATTACAAATTCCGGACTCGTCGAAGACATTAATTCCTCCACATATCTTGCAGGCTCAGCGAATAACCATGATAGGTATAACTGAAAAAGATGAGAAGCTTCTGATTAAAATCATCTGAAACTTGACTGATCTGATGATGATTCTGACTTTTCCTCCTAATGCAACTCGGGGCTACGGCCGACGTTTAGGTAAGCATCCCGGCCTTTATATTATATATAATATTATATATATATATATATATATATATATAATGTTAATGCTAGAGGAAAAGATCTGTTGAATTGTCAACGTCTGAGGCTATAAAAAAAAGTTAAGGAAAGGAGGACAAGAGACATCGTTAGATATCTCGCGTAAAAGTCAAATTTTGGTATTCAGAAAACTTTCTGACTTTTGCATTCTCTGTCTTTCAAACAAAAAGAAGAATGAAAGAGAAAAAAACGTAAAAAATCACAGTATTCATCGCATACATTTATATAATAATATCGTCACGACACAAACTGTGGGCACGAAGACGACTGACCGACGGTCGCGTAAAGGCAACGTGGATATGCATGCATGCTAAACATGTTTTGTGTAAAATAACATGTGCTGGATTCATTAAAAAAAAAGGAAAAAATAATAGTCGAACGAGTCTTTGGTTTATGAGTAGCGAGATATGTCAGAGGGTGATCCCATTTATTTTCTACACCATCATAAATAATCCATCTTTCAGACTATCAAAGTCAATAGTGTACATACATATATTTGTATGTGTGTATATGGTTTGTATACGAGTTTATTTCTAGCTAGTCAAATTGTGGAACACGAGGATGAATAGATGCAGAAGTTTACTAGCAGTTTCTTAAGCATCTGAATATCTGATCCTTCGAGGAACCTGTTATATATTCCTTCTGCATGGAAAGTTGACGAATATACTACATGTATACCTTTGAGAAGCTACTGCAAGTAATCCTTGCAGGAAACATGCTCTTCGACTCTTCTCTGCATGCCGAGAATACATAAAAATGCTTTCTTTTTTTTTTCTTTTGCATAAGCAATGTCGCAATGAGATAATGGAAAGAAATTGCAAGTTGTATTTGAATGGTCTTTCTTTTAAGGCTTTCAGATTCAAAGTCTTCCAATGTCATCGGATGACTCCAAGAGACATCAAGTTTTTTTTCCCCCTATAATCGACTTGTAAGATTAATACCTTCCAGAAATGTTACTTAATTGACTTCTCAAATCTCACAGGAACGCAAGCCAACGGTTTGGTGTTTTTGCTATGTTTTTCGTGGAAGGTTTTATAATAGGTCAATTAATGAATTAAAGCACCTTAACTAATTTGTCAATCGTTTTGTCTTCTGTTTCAACAGTTTTTATTAGCACTTTAACAAACATGTTCCTGTTGCATCTGTAAATACATGGTGTGACTGACCCGAGCAAAGCATGAGCACATCTCCTATGGCCGGAAATTGCACTCTTCTCTGTCAAAATTATACTCATTTGCATTCAACAGAATGAGAAATTAAACAACCAGACCTATAAATATTCACCTGTGCATCAACCTGAAATCTTTTAGTTAGGCTATTGAATGCTTAAAAAGCTTTGAACCCCTGTGCTAACAGAGTTACTGAAAGTCCTATTCATAATGAGAATTTGTGTTTAACAATCTTTCTATCCTTATTCCCTAGGGATAGGAAATAAGTGGATTGAAATAGGCCAGGTATTATGTTGTCACGTACCGAAGCATGTGAACTATAATGGGCTTAATCTCTTTACCCATAATGGGCCGAAAAGTACTCGTCATAAACATAATGCGCATAATTGGAGTTTTGAAATTCGACAAATGATATTAGTATATTTGTTTGCACAGAGGTGATCAGTTTACGGAACTACTCTCTTCATCTTTCAAAGACTATTTTAAATTTGTACTGACTAAAAATTCAAAACGAACAATGTATTAATTAGATGCGATGTTACAAGTATACTTTTGAGATATGAAGACTTAGAATTACAAAGCATACAAATAATTTTCAAGACTTATATGTAATCATCTTTTTCAAAGTGAACATTTTGAGATATCAAGACTTGAATTATGAAGCATACAAATGATTTTATGTTGAAAATATACTGTAAAGTTCTATTCCGAATGTAAGTTACAAACAGGGGGGAAATTCAATAATTCATTATACGTTTTATAGTAGTCTTGAGTTGGATTCTCATTTGTCTAGTGTCGTCTTCTTTTCATATATCTGTTATGAGGCTTTACTGTTAACTGAAGAATGTAAATACAGGCACATTGACGTAAGAAAGTGAGTACCTGAGAATATATTGAGGGCCTGAAAACAAGTGTCATGAAGTATTCTTTTGCTTAAAGCAAACAACATGCACAGTAGAATTCAGTGAGCTCCAACATTGATGTTAGTGGCACTGACTAGGCGAATTAGATTCCCAAAGTGTGTGCCTGTGTGTGTATGTGCGGATAGGTGTTTATCGAGCTCGCTTAAAACCTCGGGAACAAGGGTATATGCCCTTGATGGGTGGATTTAATGAGACAATGGCATGGATATGGTGGAAAATGACTCAGTTTCTGTTTGCTTTTGTGTCACGAGAATATATGCCTGCATTAATAGGGTTTCTCTTGTGAGCTTTTATGAGTTAAAAGGATGTGGAGGAATTGCAGAAACACCACCTGACGTTGAGAGAATAAAATGGGGAAGGAATTATCTATTAGCTCTTATGATTTCAGATTAGAATGCACTTTATTCCGGGCCCTGGTTATTTTTAGCTTCTTTGTCTAGAAGGAAAGATGGGAAGGGAAGGTGACCAATTGAATTAAATTAATTATGTTGTATGCATTATTCCACACCATATATATATTTGTTTTGTCTAGTGAATCTGGATTAGCTTAAGACTTCATATAAATATAATGTGTGCCTTGTATGGCAGATAAGAGGTGAGCCATCGCCAAGGTGACAGGTTGTTTTCAGGTAATTTTGGTAAGATTCACAAGGTGGGCCAAGTGCATGGTTATAGAATTAAACAAGGTACAGTAAATAATTGTACATATGTCGATGGAGCAACGTCCTAGGACAAACACAATCGTCCATATCCACATACAAATATTTGCAGATCTTGGATGCTTTCGTTAAGGATGAAGACAGTGATTTGCTCGCATAAAACAGGTTGTATGTTTAGAGTTTAGCTCAAACATTTATGCACCACCTCTTGCTGAATAAAGGAGAGGGGGAACAGGATTCAGCAAACTGTGCTGTACCTCTGGCCATTAGTTAGGGAGCTTTCTTATATCCACGAGACACATTGTATCCACATTTCCATATCAGGACGAGCTTTAGGTCAAAAAGATGCCTCCAACCTGCAGACTGATCACCACCTCGTGGATCAGCTGGTTTTATGGACGCTTTTGCATATTAGTCGTACAAGATCAGTCCAACTTCCCGTCGTTAATCTTGTCATGGCCTTTCATACCCTGCATCAATAGTTGTTCATGAAATCTAAGTCTCAATTAAAGATTTTTAAGTAAATTATTTTTTTTGTGTCATCTGCAATATATAATGTGAACAACATTGAAGAACTCAGAGCAGAACAGATAACAGTGGCTTGTTTTTTCTTGTCATCGATGGAGCACTGGGGCAGAGTTGGTGCTGAAGACGAACAATACGTGAGACAAATACTCCTCGAAAAGCTTCTCCTTTTGCATCTTTAAGCCGCTTCAGCTCGCCATAACATGCCAAATGCTTCCGTTTCTTAAACTTTGGACGTCAGATTCGTATGATTTCTTTCTTTTCTGTAGTTAATTCCCAACACTATGTACCATAGATTGATATTAAAATTCATGTTGGATGCATAAAAATCCCTTGAGCGCCCTCTGATTGTCCACCATTATAAGCCATTCAAGTGACAAAAACAGATGCAGATTATTTTGCTGATTAATATAGCCTTCATGTGCAGATCCACAATGTTCACTAATTATGTCAATGGCAGGGGCAAAGATTGTCATCATGATTACTGGCATAATGGTCTGCTAATTGAATAGGAAAAGAATAGATTAAAGATGACCAACAATGGGGACTAATTTGATGTTATTTTTTATATTCTGCATACTGCACCGAGCTATCATTTTTCCCACCACAATACCACACATGAGCGTGGTGAAATAACCATCTTTTTCAGTGGTCTGTGACAGTTTCTTTGGTACATACAATGTACCACCACCACCACAACAACAACTCTTTTCTTTTCCTTTCTTATTATATATTTCAATGGACAGTAGAAACTTGGCAGTTTGCTCTTACAAATACAACTTTAATCATTTCATTATGCTGAGAAGAGAAGAGTAATCATTTTAAGCTTCAATTAATTATGTGGAACCCCGGCCATCATTTAGGGTTATCTTCCACAACAACATCCAAAACCTAAGCGATAGAGACAATGAACAAGCGAATGCAACACAACGAGGTGAAGAGATTGTCCATCTCACTTTGAAAACTAGGTGTGATATTGTCAAGATGGGATTGCTTTTTTCTTTTCCGTCGTAAGAAAGTGTTGAAATCAGATAATGAAAAAAAGTGTGCATCTCATAGATAAAAAGAAGAGAGAGAGAGAGAGTAGTGACACTTTTATTAAATCATTATTCTAATCATTCAACTTCGTTTTTCGGTGTATAAACTATTGTTTTGTAATTCACATTTGGATCATTAATACGCAATCATGATTACGACCACTTGTCTTTAGATTTTACAAGCCATTCAACTTTTATTATGTCAAAATTTTTAGTCATGAATCAAGTAAATAATATGTCGAAGGTGTCACTCGCAGAGCATACTCCAACGTAAGAAAATATTATCACAATATGTTTTTATTTAATCAGAAATAGTTTATGCAAGTTAATTCATATTGCTAATTAAATTATGAAGCTTTCGAACTAAATTTTTTTTATAAAATTCGAAAAACTTTTTTGGGGGGAAATTAGATGCTACGGCATATATAATTTTTTTAAAGCACAATAACTAGGTTTAAAAGACAAGTGGCATAAACTTTAAAAGCTAAGTGATAAAAAACTGTAATTCTAAGTTGAGATTACATTTTTAATTTCGCAAAACTCGGTATAATAAAAATCAAAAACTGATTTTGGGAGATCGTCCATGACAACAAGCACCCGTGAAATGATTATTCAAATACTCAATGCCAAGTGCATGCAAAATTTTTTTTTTTTTGGGGTTGCAAAGGTACAGAGCAGCTATGCACAAGCACACTGCAGAGAGATAAGAATGATGCATATAAAAAGAACATCATCTTAGGAGTAATTTGAGGGAAAGACAAAGTGTGGTCCTTGGAGTGAACCGATCTAAAAGACCTGCAAAGTTTTTATTATTATCCGACAACCAATTCTACTTCACGGAGAATCTGAAACATGGAAAAGAACACAGTGCCATGTTGGGGTTAATAGCTCAAGAGTCAAGAACAGTAATGCACATCACCAGAAAAGACACATCAAAGATGTTAGAATCCATTCGAATTCCCCCCAACACCCCTTTTCTTTTTCTCCACTCTCCACCGAACAGAGCAAGAGAGAGAGAGAGACAGAGAGAGAGAGAGAGAGGAAAAAAAATTAAACTCCAAGTCCAACCCAAAAGACACGTCCTGAATCATTTGAGCAACACCACTTTGGAACCTATTCCTAATCCCACTTACCACAACGTGGAGCACCTCCCCAGGCTCGTTTCACATTTGGTAATACGTCGTGCCAAGGAGGAGCAACTGCTACTACTACAGGAATATCCGCACAAGCAAAAAAATCCATCGATCTCAAAACCGCGTACGAAATTTATCCTGCAATTGCAATAAAAGTTCCAACTGGGGGTTGAGTAGATAACTTGGTCGAATGATGGGTGCATTGGATGCTATTCGTAAGGTATATGACTTTGTTGTAGTAGTAGTAGTAGTTTTTTTTTTAAAAAATTATTATTTTTGTGACATGTTTCATCGTCTTCTGCAATGGCTATTTGCTTACGAACTGCCACTGCAGCTTCTGGCCATGGTGCAGATATAGTGATCGTATGCCGTGTCCCACGAGACCTTCGTGTGCGTGGTCGTATAATGTTTTCGTCCCACATGACGTGTCAGATCATGAGCTAAACAAGTCCCATTTATTGTGAAGCTTCCTTATTCTCTACACATTCATATGGGACATAAATATTACAGTCCATTATTTCCCTAATAATCGGCCTGCTATCCATTAAAAAAAGAATAAAGATTTCGTGAAAAAAAAATATATTAGATCGTAATATGATAATTCATAAATAGACATTTATTTGAATATATTTTGATGCTTCACATAGTTCTTATTTTCATTAAAAAAATGCAGATTAATAAAAGGAGTGGCACCTATCCTAAATTACTTGGAACAGTCATTAATTAATCTATAATAATCATATTTACACGAGGGCAGCGATTTATACAACCTAAACTTTTAAAATATTTGATTACGACAAATTGCAGATAAAGGGGAAAAAGGTTTTTTTCTTAAAATCAAACCTTCGGCAAAAGATGTTTTTTTTTTTGCTCTCAAATTACATGGAAATGGTCGAGTTCTTTTTTTTTTCAGTTTTTTATGTACTTTTTTTTGTTCCTTATTTGACGATACAGCGATCCGGTGATCCAGAGGAACCGGTTAAGTCGCTCGTCTCGTCCGCCAAGACGATGGCCAAGGACTCCTCCCGTCGGAACTTGGTCTGCTTGGCGATGAACTCCTCGATGGTCCGCCGGAACTCGTCGTCGTCTACTTCCTCCACGTCCATCTCGCCCTCCGGCAGCGGCGGCCTCTTCTCTCCCTTCCTGCCGACGTCCGTCTCCGATCGACGGAGCTCCGGCTCCGGCTTCCTTTTCCGGTGCATCTTCTCGGACCGGCTCCTCCGGCACTCCTTCCGTCTGGTATCGGTGCGGACGGTCTTGTCCTCGTAGACGACCGCTTTCTCCTTGACGTCCTCGTCGCCGGCCGGAGCATGCGACGCCGCCGCGGGCCCCTGGAGGTAGAGGTGATTCCGCCCGCGGGCCTCGAGGAAATACTCATCGTAGATATCGCCGGGGGAGGCAGCATCGGGGGCGGCGGCGGCGGAGGAGTTGGAGGCCGACTTCGAGGGGGTGAGCTGGCCGGACATGTAGAGGAGGAAGAGGATGATGGCGTTGCCGACGAAGAAGACGGAGCGGGGTCTGAGGAGGACGACGGCGAAGCGGCGGAGGAGCTCGGTGGAGAGGCGCGCGGCGGCGGGGAGGCGGAGGGAGGACCAGAAGACGAAGAGGAGGAAGCCGCCGACCTCGAGGCATCGGAGGAGCGTGCCGAGGCTCTGGAGGCGGCGGTAGCGGCGCATCGCCGCCTCCTTCTCCATGGACACCGTGTCCATTGATCGATGGTAGCTAAAAGGGCGGCTTGAACTGCTTGAGGAGGAGCAGGAGGGGGGAGAGAGAGAGGGAGAGAAGTAGAAAATATGAGTGAAGTGTCGAAGCGAGCAGAGGTCGCCTTTTTATAAGGATACATCACAAGGGAGGGTGTCATCCATCTCTCTCTCCTCTCTCTCTCACACACACAAGACACCTCTTTCTCTCTCCATTCGCTTTTTTCTCTCATGTGATGTGAGAGGGGGGAGGGCGAATAAAGAAAAGAAAAGAGTGGTTATAGTGCAGTGGAACGGACCTGACTCGCACAGCTCAAGCGAGCTTTGTGCATCTGGCTAAAGTGGGGATTCTCCTCCTCCTCATCCTCAAAACTTTGCCCAAGTTTTTCATGATAATGATGGTGATAATACTATTTCCTTTTTTTGTTACATTGAGATCATAATGTATGAAAACGATTTTAACCTAATTGATATTTTGAATTTAGTAGCTCTAAATTCGATTTGTTTATGGTTGCATAAAAAGGATCCATCCAACATGAGAAAAGGTTACTGAGAAGGCTATAAGATCGAAGTTGAATACGAAGGGTGTAACAAACACACACACACACAGAGCACACACAGAGAGAGAGAGAGAGAGAGAGAGGAGAGAGAGAGAGAGAGAGAGAGAGAGAGAGAGAGAGAGAGAGAGGCAACGTTTTTCTATGGGGTAGTCAAGTCGACGTTCACTGGTCAGTCAATATGACAGGCTGAAATATATATATATATATATAGTTTTTAAAGAAAAATGAAATTGCATTATCTATTAAACACATTTACATGATCCACCCCCCATGTAATTCTGGCATATTTATAGGTGACTGCCCTTTTTTACAGTACATCCTCCAAAAATTACCTTATTATTTATTTTTCTCTACTTCATATTCTCCCACATTCCTTACTAAAATGTACTACTTTCCTTACTTCTCCAATTCTGCATTTTCCAATTCTCCGATTCTGAAAAAAAAAACTTATCATTTTCCTTATTGTCATAGATCATTCTTGATTGTCGAATTAGTAAGACGTGTATGTGTTTTAGTTCATATATAGATGTGTCATATCGTAAATTGGATCATGATGCATGATAATTATCTTAATCAAACGGCGAAATATAAAAGTCATGCAATGTAGATCAAAATGCATTCATTTTTTTTCTCTTACAAGAGTTAATTCCTACTCCCATCTGAAATTACCATCATGGTGGCCTCATGCAATTAATACAAAAAATGACTTAATCCTCTAGCTAATCAATCTCTCGTTGAAGGACACAATCTTCGCTTAAAAGATTCATGATTGAAATATAACACTAAACAAAATATCTTGTATACGTAAGAGTACACATTATCTATAAATCGTGTTTTACTCATATCATAGTATTATGATTTAAGAATCACTAACACATTGAAGAGGATATGATTGGACGTGCATGCAAATGTGGGCACACGTGTGTTCGCATGGGAGACAAGCCTAGTGACGGGACCTGACCAGGTCTAAAAGAGAAGAAGAAGAGAGAGAAAGAGAGAGAGAGAAAAAGAAGTAGACGCAGACCCTTCTTCCACCTAATACGCTGAGGTAACGTGTAAACATGTAGTCACTCTTCTTTCGCTTCCCTCTCCCTCTCCCTCTCCCTCTCCCTCTTCCTCCACCAGCCGTTCCAAATAGTAAAACATGCAAATGGCAACAAAAATGTACCCAAAAGGCGAACAGTAACTGGCAATTAACAAAGAGAGTGCACCCACCACACACATCTTCCATCAAATTCGATATTTTATGCTTGTTTTCTTGCTTTCTTTGTTTATGTTTTCTCTCTTCTTCGACCCCAAAGGGAACGGAACTCGAGGTTGAATGGCGCCACACTTGTGGGGAACTTGAAGTTTTGAATGACCTTTTTTTTTCTCCCCAATTATAAGGGAGGATGTAGTCTCTCTATCTGAATGCATAGACATAATTTATTGAAATGAGTTTAACGACCTTGCTTTTTGTGTGAAATGTATATATACAAGTTATCTTACCAAATACCAATTATTTATGTCAAGAAACATTAATAATACTTGAAAGGCAGTATCATAATATAATAGATGATATTATTGATACCCATTGTGAATGTTAATTTAAACTATATATGTGTGTGTGTGCATCGTTTTCAAACTTGTATAAGACATTAATTAAAGTTGAGAGTAGACAGGAGTCATCCAAAGTTGTTTTAATTAGTTGAATAATAATTCATGTGACGGATAAACCGTTCATCATACAAATTTTAATTCCTAATTAGGGTCTCCTTGACAAGGATATCATGTGATATATCATGCACGGATTAAGACACTCCTTAATTTAGACTATTCTCTCTCTCTCTCTCTCTCTCTCTCTCTCTCTCTCTCTATATATATATATATATATATATATATATATATATATATATCAATGTCAATGTTCGTTACTCGCGTGTCCTATTAAAATGTCTTTTGTGATAAAAAAATGTCTCCCTTAATACCATAATTTAATAAAAAGAAATTTATTATTGTCAAAGTAAATGTACATTACACGTTCACTATCACATTACATATGCTGTGATTATTGGGAGAAGTTAATTAAGTTGTTCGACCTTTCACGAAAATCACATTGAATATCACATTACACGTTCTGTCGTATGATCAACCTTTCACGAAAATCAACATATCTTTGTGTTCGAACATTGGCAAAGGTGGAATGTTAGATAGAGAACAGTCACCTCTCCACCAACATGGAATGTTGGATAGCAAACGGTAACTGCTTTCTCTTGCAACATATATATCACATACGCAGTGCAGTGAAGGCCGATATTAAAACCCTATTACAAAGTGCTCATAGCCCATAGGTAACATATAACGTATATTAGTTTTATCGATAGAATAATTGTTTTCTTAGTTCAATATGTTTGAGTATATATTAACGTTCAACGTCTTCTTTTATTCTTTCCCATGAAAAAGGCAAAATGTGCAAGTAGCATATGCTAATCTTATAACGCGAACGTAGTCGTGTCAATTTCGAGCCCTCAACTCATGTACATCTGTTAATATTAATTATTCTTGTCGTGAGTAGATAGTTCACGATTCATGTTCGATATATGGCCATGCATGAAAAAAAAGAAAATGTCATACACAGGATGGCCCTGAATGCACGACATTTTAGGCATGACTTTAGTGATCCTATATTTTCTTCAACATGTTATTTAATTTATTATCGCTCTCGCACATCATATATACCTACTCCACGCAGAGAGAGAGAGAGAGAGAGAGAGAGAGAGAGAGTACACAGAAGCCGTACTTAATTTCGTGTCACGGGACTAGCTACTTCCCTTGAATGCAAATTCGATTAAAAAAAAAGAATTGATCGGTTAGCATATTTCTCTACTTTCTATTCCAATTTAAAATTAGTTAATCGATAATAAAAAGAAAGGAAAAAGCTTCATGGAAATAGAATTAAAGTTTCCTTCACAATATAATATATTATATCCATACCAAATGCATCCCAATATACGGAACGTGGTGAGGTTTTAATTAATACTTTGATAGAGACGGTACCTGCGATGTTTGCCCATGCGCCCATCTTATAAATTGACCTCCGCTTGCGATCGGCGTCCTGCGCAACTTAATGCGGTTCGGACGATTCGTGGCAAACGTAACGCCTCCTTAAATCATTATTTATGATCATTTATTTCGTCCACAACAATCCAACACCATGCACGATCAAAGAACTGCCAATTGAATCTTTAAATTATAATCATCCGAGATCTCATATATCCACTAGTTTGGTGAATCTTGGAGGCGTCTGTTGCCATATGTAAACATGTTTCTTTGGATTGTCAGTTTCTGGGTGTTTGACGATTTAATTTGTGTGATGTTAATAGCTGTGTGCACTATTTATAAGTTAAAATTTGATTCATCATTAATGAGTTTTACTAATTTGATAAAGTCGCTTATTTAAAAATGACAAGTGAGATTCTTGACAGAATTTTTTTTTTGTGAAAAGATGAATGATTCAGCTAAAAAGGAAAAAAAAAGGTAGAGTAGAAAAAGAAAAGAATATATAAGTTATACTAATTAACAAGAATTGATTTTAGAATAGCAAGTTACCTATTTCCTTCATATTGTGATTAGAGTTGGCAATTTTGTGTGCTACCTTTATATAATCGTCAATTTGGTCAGCCTTAAGAAACCTATTTTATTTTATTTTATTTTATTATTCTAATTTCGATTTAATCATGTGCCAACTATACTAATTGTCTTTCAAACAAAATAAAAAAATACACATATTCTCTAGAGGTGACGATTTTGTAAACTACTCAAAATGCTAAATCAATCCAATATCTTTATTCTATAATCCATTTGTATGCAATGTTTTTAAAACTGAACCGACGACCAGACCAAATTCGTTATCCGATCGTTGTTGGATCAGTCCGACCCGATTGAATTGGATTCCATTAAAATAATATTATTTATAATAATTATAAGGATATAATATAAGTTATATGATATACTATATGAATATTGTACTAATAACTTATTAATAATATTAAAATTTAATAACATAATTTTTATTTATTAAAAGTTTTAATAATGATAAATAAATAATGATTGACATATAAATATAAATAGATTATTATTAATTTAATATCTATTATTTAGTGATGATAGGTACTATATTAATAAATTTTATATTAAATTATTTTTATTCCTTTTTTCTTTAACACTTTTTTATTTCTTTATTTATGCCTTTTGATAATTCTTCATTTTAATACTATTCACTTTTAAATACTTACCTTTTTCATTTCAATTCATATTTAACTTTATACATATCATAATCCCTTCTCTTTAACCTTCCTTCTATTCCTTTTTCTCCCTTTTTAACTTTCCTATTTTTATCATTTTTTAATTTTCTTTTTCAAACTTTGAATTGAACCGAGTTGAACCGATTTTTTCTCGATTCAATGTCAAAAGCAATTTCTACATATAATCGGACCGGATCACTGGCTGGTTCGTGCTTGAACCAGCTAGTCCGGTCCGCTTTTAATAACATTATTTATGTGTAGTTATAGTTGATTTTATATATTTGACTAATATAGTTGAGATGGAAATTGGAAAAAAAAAAGACTCATGATATTTTTTATCGAATTTAAGCAAGTTGAATTAGCCAAGTTATTGTAGATTTTCATTATGTTGCATATATAAATATTAAAAATTTAATTTTATACAAGTGTAAAAATCCTTCGTAGTAGACTTTAATCAAGGATGGATGCATTAAAAATTAAACCAGTGGTTTCTTTTAAAGTTCCAATCTTGTAATATTATTTCTATGAAAATTCAACTCAATACCAATAGGAAAATCGGATTACATAGCACAGTAACGAATATTACATGAAAGCCACTAAAAGGCCGAAATATTCCGCAAGCAGAAACATCCGATCTTAAACATTATTATGCAATATGCGGTGCGAAATCAATTAGTGAGGAATCAGAAACTTTGAGGATAAAAACTCAGATGGATTGCAAGACGATGATGAGCTGTGAGTTTGGATAACACAATGTGATGTGAAGCATATTTTTGGAGCTTTTAGGGTTAATGCTTTGTCTTATCAGCAAAGACGGGAATGAATGATATTAAGCACCATCTCCCCAAGTCCCAACTTCAAAACTTTACCCCCTTTTTTCCATGATTTAAGCTCTGAATTTCGTGTTGCTTTCATCAATCATTTGTTATTTATTTCCATAAAACCTAATGGAATCAGATTCCCGTAGCCTTTGCCCTGTTTTTGTTAACCACTTGCATAAAAGAATCATTTGTTTCTCAAAAGAGTGCAATAATGCAATTGTTAGCATTATGTTGTTTCTTTATGGCAGGCCCAGTTCAAGAAAAAATGAAAATGTTTGCATAAGCCAACTTTTTTTTTTCACTTATGAGTAAATCACCTTAAAATTACTTATATTTGATTGAAAATTCGATTCGATTTACCATTAGACACTACAATCAAGATCTTGATCATTTAGTAATTTTGGTTTATTTGACGAGTCATATGTAAGCAGACATACATGAAGACAGTGAAGAATATTTGATGGCCACTCTTTTAGCTGAAGCTTTTTCCATATGCAAAGGGCTTAACTTGGCCTTTTCTAGCCCTTTATGACAACACATGAAGAAGTGCTAGTAGAGCTTTAATGATCAGATGGGTTGCACATTTGTCAAAGTAGGCCATGCTGTTTCTGCTGTGTTTCCCTCTTTTGCCTAAAGAGGCTTTCTAAATGGATAAGTTTGATGTAATTATAGCTCCAATTAGATCAAACAGATAGCTGAAACCTATTCTTAATGCTCCACATGGTAACATCGCCTACCTGAGACCTTTATACGCCCACCTCATTTTTTCTCACTCATGAGGTAATCTGATAGATTAATATGCCATAATATAAGTTTTAGTTTTATCAGTGTCTAGCAAGCGGAAAGTAGTGTAGTATAGTCGGTTCTAACAACTAGGCTTGGATAAAACTAGGGAAAATTATATTAGATCATCCAAAAGTGATCAGCTATCTTATAGGAGATCAAGGTCAGATCATGCAAGAATTCATGGTAGAATTTGTACATCATAACATTTGTCTTAGCTGCATTGCATCAAGCTATAAAAATTACTCTAGTGCAAAGGGAATCAAGAGAACATTCCAGTCACAAAACAACAGCTACCCATATGCCAAAGAAAGTCAAAATGTATCACATCTCCTTTTTTTGTGTCTTTACCTATGTTAAAGGACATATACATACAAAATGTCCGTTGGTACAAGTAAAAAGAACTTCACTTTAGGTAACATTTACCTTTTCTTGAACAAAGATAGTGACATTTACTATGGTAAATATAGTAATAGTAGGACTGATGCCAAGGCCATGGAAACGGCAAAAGAAAATACATTAAATTGCATTAAAAATTTACATCAGAGGTAGCAGTTGAGTCTCAAGAAATAGAATTCTCCCTGGATAAAATCAAGCATTCAGTAAAAATCAATCTAAAAGAGTTAAACAGGATCAAGATAACAGAATCAAACATTAATCACACAAAAATGCGATCAAAGAACTATGACAAAATCTATAAATTTCTTAAATTGAAACGGCAAAGACATCACACACACTTAGAAATTGAAGGCATGGAAAATAATAGATTTCACTAAAATGGATAAAGTGTTTCAAGCATTCTTTTTAATTACAAATATCAGGAAACCATTTTTCACATATTAGCAATTTTCTTCAATGCTGCTGACAGACTGGAGATGGAGAGAACAAAATTCATGCAAGGATCACAGTTTACCCAATGCCTGTGACCAGTGAGTAATACAAAAGAGGATTTGGCTCCTCTCACTTATTGTTATTGGATAAGAATGCATCAAGTCAAGCAAAACTTACTTTTCACGTAAGCCAACCCAACTTCTAGAAGGCTCGGCCTTCTGTTTTTAGCTGCCAATGACACTTCAACCATCTCCAAACGATGGCAAATTGCAAGTCCAATTTGTTTTGGATCATTCTCTAGGAATGATACCTCTGCAAGATCTTGGAAAAAGCATATAAAATGAAATTTAACATGCAAGCAACTGAGATAGCAGGCTTCTAGAAAAGCAAACTAACTTCAAAAAGTTATCGGGAAAATCCTCTTCCAAGGTGTGTCGCCTTAGTGGTCAAAATGTCTAAATTTAATCTTAAAGACCACATGAACCCTCAAATCCACTTCTTTTGAGTATGATCTATTAGTTCTCCATACTGGTGCCCATTATTATAAATTCCTGGAGATATCAAATTTGCTGGCATCAAGGTACTCTCTCAATTCCCCTTGATGCCTTGTATTTCACGATGAAGGACACAAGTTGTTTTTCTATTCCAAGAGCTAACGTTATTCTGAATGACAAATGAGACATGGATATTAAACAATAGTCTGCGAACATAGACAAATGTCATCAAGGTTGATAAATATATACATTGGAAGAAGAAAGACATACGACTAATAGAGGATTAAAGCCTGCAAAAATGTCTTCAAGGTAAAAGCTGAAATACCAAACTGATTGTTAACATCTTATATCTAGTCCATGAAGTGTTTTTAATTCTCTTTTATGGCTCACGTAAAGAAGTTGAACAGAACTATCATATCCTGCAGCCTAACAATGGAATACTGCAAACGAAATGTAAACATTGCAAGAAATCTTTTTTTCTGCTTTCTCTTTGCATATTTTCCTAGCAAGGCATGCACATTTATACTACTCATGTGATAGGGCAAAAAAGGATGTCAATCGATATGTGCAGATATTCTATTTTATTGTGTGGTATTGATTATGTCACAAAACAGAAACTACGTTATGTGCAGCCAAAATCTCAATGTAACAGTTGATTCCCACTGCTCCATCCCCCTCCCAAGAAGTATATAATCAACAGCAAAAATCATCCACCTAACACTTTTCAACCCTTGAAGATACAAGATCATTTTTTTCTTCTTTTGAAGAATACAAGAGTTTGGTTGAAACCAGATGGAGCATAGAAAGAACGTCCGCATGTAAAAGATTGTCTCACACACTAGTATGGAAAATGCATGCATCTTATAAATATAATGATATTTTTATCAAAATATGGGAGCAAAAACTATGAGCCGAAGTTAGAGATACCATCAAACTAAATTGCACAAAACACATCAAGGTCAATCTTCACAACATTTTTCTTACTGAGAGGCAATGAAACTTCATAAAAATGGTTTGAAAAGAAATGTGGAACCCGAAGTCTGAGTAAAGGACCAAAATGGCATGATTAATGTTAAACAACTAAATATCCCTGCACCTGCAAACAACAACGATAAAGAAAGTAATAAACATCTGGAACTGGCATTTCAAATGAAACTGTGCCCAATTTTGCACACAGAATATGCGAAAAAATCCTAATAATGTGAAATCCCTTCAAGGCAAAGGAAAAGATCACGAATTATAGTCATTGAGACAGCTTGGTAAAGAGTTAAAAGAGAATTGTGACCAGAACAGGTAAGCAAATATTAATCCTTGTTGGAATTTAATCCCTTCAAATGTCGAACTATCAGAACAGGAAATTTATAGAGAGAATTCTTTTTTCAACATGATTTGCTATGGGAATCCGAAGCTTTTGAAGAAAGACACCACTATTAACCAAGTAATAATTAATACGCTCAATCAGCACAAGGCAATGTAATGGCACAAGAAATCTACACCAACTTCGTAAATTTGCGAATCAGTTAAAACAAGAGAGCATGTCTACACGATAAAAGAAGCAAAGACAACGTCCCCTTTCGCTACTTCTTGCCGCCTTTTCCCTTGCCAGCGGCCTTCTTGCGCTGGGGGAGGACGATCTCTCCGTGCTTGAGGACGGGGATCTCCATGAGGGAGGAGAGCTGGCCGTACTTCTTGCGGAACTTCTCCACCTGGTCGTCCTCCACCACCAGCGCCGATCGGTTGCCGAGGTAGAAGGGGTGGTTGCCGGACCACACGTCCACCGTGTACTCCTTCTGCGTCCCGCCCGTCGTCATCACCAGCTCCCCGTTGCAGTACACCTTCGCGTCCTCGTAAAACTCCGGGTGCACGCCGCCTTCCTTCCGGCACATCCACCGCCCTCCGCCGGCGACCTTCTGAGGCAGCGGTCGTTTTGGAGTTAAAAGAGAGGCTTACAGGACTGAGGGTTCGAAGAGCTGTGCGGCAGTTTTGTATGACGCATTACCTGAGAGGGCAACCGGCGACTGCTGGAGGAGGTGGCGACGCTGGGGATGAAGGGCGTCCGGAGAGACAGCGCCATTTCCGGGTCTGCTGAAACCTTCACTTGCTCTCAGTCCGGAGAAGGATGAGTGAGTCGAAGGAACTTATCGCCTTCTGTGGTTCCCTATCGCCTCAAGGCAAAAAAAAAATTTTTTTTTTGTGGTCTTCGTAGATTATTACAAAAAAAATACCAAACTTAATAATGGGCCACAATAGGGAGGGCCCCAACTTTCTTTTCAATAAAAGACTACGGGAGGCCCAACAATTTTGGACGTATCATTTTCTTCTCAATCCCCCGTTTAGACGTTAGAATTAATGTTACGATGAATTCTTGATAACTTTTGGAATTGAAGATTTTTATTACGGAATTGGATAAAAATTCCGAAGACGAGGAACTTTGAAAGTTGATTAGACAGTAAGAAGGTCATATAAACGGGAGTGACCATTGGAACTTGAAAGTTCTCGACGTGGATAACTGTTTCGGTGGATCCAATTAGAATTTGATTTGTTGTTTTGCTGAATTTGACTAAGTTCTTACGTAAAATCTCCGTCCAAACAGAGGGGAAAATGAATGTGTTGAGAAACATGAGGTGTAAAACAATTTCTAGATAGTGTTAAAAATGCTATATATATATATATATTACAAGCAATATTATACCAAATGATGATTATATAATTGAGATTAAATATAATAAGCTAACTTAATATATAATTGTAAAAAAAATTAGTTACACGCTACTATCTAACTAGATTAGTTGGGTGCTACTGATCACTTTCGAGCAATACATAAAATAAGAAATACCTGGTTTGACATTGTGATGCGGCAATATAACAAAAGAAAAATGTTCAAAATAGGAATTTCACATTCTTCCCTTATAACTGAAAGAGATTATTATTAGCCGGAAGAGTCGAATTAATCTCATAACTTTATATCTGTTTAAAGCCATGCAACAAAGGAAGCTACAAAGTGTTCTCCTTTAAAAATAGTTCAACTTTTATATTTATATTAAAGACTATTTAAAAATTGTAAAGAAGCAAAATTACTAAAGTAGTTTTTAATTGTTATCCATTTTCATTTTAAAAAAGATGAATCTAAAATTTCTTTGCCTGAAAAATAGTGTCAATGCCCAACTGCTTAAGTAGTATAATGTTTTGCAATAAGAAGGAATGTGCTACATGATAACTAGAAAAATACCTCATTTTATTTGCCAACAAAAATTAGGAACAATACGGTGAAAAAGTCACAAGCAAAGTTCTACTATCAATTCATGTAGGATATTCAAGAGACACTTCATTTGTATATCTTAGTGTCGCAAAAGTTATTCTAGAGCGTTTTTAATCATTTTATTGGTAACTTTTGCAAAACTGTTGTGTATAGATAATGAACCTCCAAAAAATATTCTCTATATTATGGCACAAAAAGTTAAAGATAAATATAAGACTAAAATTTATCTTAGAAAATCTAAGAAGGTATCTCTCCACAGTAAAGTCTTAGAGGGCATATCATGTTTTTCAAATTAATATAAAAAGATCATTTTCTTTTATTTCAGTCATAAAGACAACTTCACAAGGATTACATATAACATTTACATATCATATTTTAATATATCCATATACAATCTATAAAAAAAATATGCATAAAATTTTTAAATTGCACAAAGCACAAACATGAATTTTTAAAATAGTTTTAATTAAAATTTTCTAATTGCCTGAAGCCCGAGATAGTTTACTAGTTTTAACATAAATGAATGAAAAATATAAAGGGGTTCAATAATAAAATAGAACACAGAAAGTTGCCAAAATTCAGAAGTTTATGCTGCATGGGCTACAATTTTTCCTTTAAGCCCAATTATGGTCAAACTTCATAGTACTTGTTTTGTGAAGGTAGCAATAATAATAATAATAATAATAATAATAATAATAATAATAATAATAATAATAATAATAATAATAATAATAATAATAATAATAATAATATAAACAAAAAAAATTGTGCTACTATTCTAAAGGTCACCATGAGATGTTTATAAAAAATATTTAATTAATATATTCATGTTCATCATAAATTTAATAATAATGGATGAAGATGAAATCATTAAATCTATAATATAAACTAAGTAAAGGATTAAATGTGCATGTTAGGCAACAAATTTTTATATAGTGTGAAATTTGATAGTGACCATCCTATGCGCCATCTACGTTTGAGAGTTTTGGTGGATACATAACCTTTGATATTTAAAAAACGATTAACTCTCCTATGCGAGAGGACATCTCTTTTTTCTCTCTGTGCATTCTCTCTCTTATGATCCGACCATCTTTTATACGTGAGACTTTCGAAAATTCAATTCGACTCGTGAACACTCTTATTTAAAATAAAGTAACATTTTGGAAGAGATTTGAAGGTTGATGTAAATATAATTAGCTAATCCATCTGGCATAACCTATACAAATATCATAAATATTGACATTAAGTTTATAATTAATTTGGGTTTTAACTAACTAGTAAGAATCCCAAGTTTAATTACAGAAGTTCATGTTAGTAGATGAATGAACATGATCAAATTCAGCATGGGCAATCATTGAATGCGATTATCGGAATCACTGCACGAGTGAATATTGCGATCATCGGAATCAAAGGCCACCGATGTATGGAATTCATGACAGTATATGTTAGGGCATCACTATCGTCACCTTTTTTAAAAATATTATTATCATTTTATTCTATCTCATGAAAGTAAAAATGTTATTTTTTTTAGAGTGACAATAATAATAACGTCTTATACGTCAATAATCAAATTTGCTTTACGCTTAAATACTATTTGCCTTCAGATTCTAAAGGTGTGATTGACAGGTGCTAATGATGAAAAGTGGGGACAGATGAACTCAAAACATTGCCTATATAGTTAAGCTGTCTGAATAATACTGTTTAATTTATCTAATAAAAAATAATGGATAAATCTAAGTGTTGATAAGTAATCTATTGATTTTTTTTTCAAAAAATAAATAGTATCACGTCGAGATAAAACTATTAAAATTAATAATAACTAATTAGTTAGGACGAGATTAACTAATTTATTTCTCTAAAAAAAATAGTGGCATTCTCTTTGCTTTCTTTTTTTTACTGATAAGTAAATTTGATATCAGTAAATTATAAAAAAAATAAGATATTTTTTCAATTGACTTATATATTGTTTATTAGCCTAATCACACGCGGCCTAACCCGAGGACTACTTTCTGCATTCTTTTTCTTTTTCTCTTGGGCACTGCGAGATTATCCAATACTTAAATGAAAGGTTAAAATTAGTTTAGGAATTCAAAACAAGAAGACGATTGGATACAGATTTGGACGTCGATCAAAAGTATTTAAATTGACTCGGAAGTCGAACTTCTTATCCAATACAATTCTCTATACTTTAAACAAGTAGAATATATACGATTCATCCAAGCCATATCTCCATTGCTTAAAAATTTATATTGATGGGGACTCCCGTCCACCGAGATCCATACGAAACTCCAGGACGGCAATCAATCTAAGCACTGACGTACAAATACAATACACACAAATATATTATTAAATATTATTACGTATACATATATAATTACATGTTGGATAGAAGTCCATCCCACTACCTCACTACTCACTAGCTAGTACGTTCACATGCACTTAGTCTTAATAGAAATGACACGTACCTTCCAAATGCATGCATGCATATATGCATGCGTCTAGATTTTTCAAGAGAGTTTTCTGCTCCCATGCATGCTTATGAAAAATAATGTTTTTTCCTTCAAAAAATCATGTTGGTGATATTAAATAATTAGGCACAGACCGGCTTATCATATGGAAACATCAGCATCGATGTCAATAGTTTGCAACTTTGCATGTTGTGATCGATCACCCGTCAATTCTTGGGGTCCGAGTGCAAGTTAACAATTGGCATGAACAGTTTCGGATGGGAAGGTGGTGGACGAGCCGAGAGCATTATATTATTATTCTGAATCAACTCTCAAAAGCTACGTACAGAAAAGGACATGCACCTGATCCATATCTTCCCACTTCCATTATTTTATTTCACCTAAATTTTTTAAGGAAAAAAAAGACTAGGCATCATCATCAAATTATTCTCTCTAGATTTAATCAACTTATGCTTAATTATAATTCAAAAACCCCAAATTTATTTAGACGTGAATATGATCTTAAACAAACACCTCTAAACAAAAAATAAATTGAAGAAAGAATTTATTTTTTTTTAAAAAATTGATCTCGGGATCGCTAGTGCTATGTGATCTGGAGGAATTGATAATTTGCTACCTACATGCTTGGAAGGACTCGTCTACTCGGAACACACCATGTGAACCTTATTCCTTGCTATTTCATAATCAATTAGCTTATCCTACTTTACATGATTTGATGTGCCACAATTTTAGAGCTATGTTTTTTTTTTCATAATTAGTTATAGGGGTGAAAGCAGTTCGGTCTAGTGGAATTTTTCGGTCTAAAAATGTTACTTTTGGAGTCTGTTTTTAAAATAAAAAATCATCTTAAAATTATTTAAAAAAATTAAAAATCACCTTCTAACGAATTAATTTTTTCAGATGATTTTCTTAGAACTCTACTTTTCTATAATTATATTTTTTAAAATATATATAATAAATTAAAAGTAATATAAAAATATTTAATTTATATTAAATATAAAATCTAATACTATAATTTTAAAGTTATTAAATTAGAGTTTGATAATGTGATTGAAAATTATGAAATTTTATACAAAAAATATTATATCTATAATAAAAGAATTAATAACATATGTATTAATTATATAAATAAAAAAATTATAAATAAAAAATGGTTTCATAATTTTTTCGGATGGAGTTCTAATTTTAGTGGATGAATTTTAATTTATTAAAAATCATCCTAAATTATAATGGGCTCCTAATTAAAATTGTTTCAGTTTATTTTTTTTTTGATCGGATAGATTTTTCGTCCGATTTTTCTTACACCGCTAGAAACTAATTAATTAAACCGTTTCAGCTTGGATTTTCGAAAAATGTGGCATGTCACCGGGATAAATGACTCCACTAATCTAAGAAACGAGTCATTTTCTTAATTTGTTTAATTACACGTGTACCCTTCATCATCATGAGGAAAAAGAACTTTAAAAAGTATGTGGTTATATGATTTTATGTTATTTTCCAAACACCCAATATTTTATTTTGTTTTATTACTATAAATGAAAAATATGGTAGCATTATAATTCTATAAATAAGAAAAGAATTTATTTAACTATTTTCGTTATTTATGAGAAAGGGGACAATACTTGATGCATTTTGCTTAGCCCTCCGTGGTGCATCTCTTATTATATTATGAATATTGAATAGGATTTAATGGGGCTCCTACCTACACGAGGTAGGAGCCTCCTAACTCCTTCCGATGTCATTCGATCTAATCGGACATTCACAAGAGTTCACCGAATCGGACATCGAGAGATCAAGTCGAACGGGTTCATTCATTTGCCCTCGTGAGGAGCGACATCTCATAGCAGGCAGCATCCGACGATAGCTGTGAGCAATGGAAGCAGCGATAGTGAGCGACAGCAACGTTGATGTGTGCGACTGTGGATCTTGTGCAGCAATCGGTGACTGGCGACTCCTAGAGACGTCATGGACGTGTATCTCTTCTGAGTTGTGCCCCAAACGATGAACACCACTGCCCTGAACCTCATCGATCCTCACCACCCTCGTCGTGACAGACCACCTACGAGTGAAGTGGTGGACGATGTTAGCCTTGGCAGACTCACCGGTATGGAAGCAGTTTGAAAGGTCCGCAAGGCTCAAACACGTGCTTGTCGAAGGCGATGAGGCCGTCGGATGACATGAGATGGAGTGTGTCCTCCTTGTCTTCCTAGGGTGTCACGTAGCAATGCTCCATGCTGGAGGCGATAGCTGACAGAGGCTACAATGACGGGATCATGCGACAGGAAAACTCGTCGTAGGCCCGAGAGGCCGTGACGACCATGATGGCGAAACTCCAGACATGCATCGGCAGGGGCGAATAGCCAGGACCAAAGGGTTGCGAGAGGGTCGACAATGGGTTTGGTGGTGTGGATGCCCCTTACGGGCTTGGCGGAGGCCAGGGTCGAAGAATTGAGTGGTTTTACAGTGCCGTCGAAACGAGCGAAAATCTCATTTTTTTTTTCTAACAAACCACACCTCAAATCGCACTAAACCGCTGCAATTTTCACTGTGCGTCCATTCTTGATTGGACGAATGTTTGAATAATGAGGCTCCTACCTACATGAGTAGTTAAGAGCTCCATTAAATCCTATTGAATACTCTCATTTATCCTGAATTGCGGCTTTCATATTCTTATTGAGAGGTCAATCAGGTGGCCGACTATCTTGAAAATTTTGGTATTTTTTGAAATGATAGCCTCCTCCGGAAATCAATCAAAACAAATGTGGTTACTACATAATTCATTCTTAAAAAAAAAGTCTCGAATGAAAATAACTCTTAAAAAATGAAGAAAATGCTGGTAGGGTAAATGTTGAAATAGTTCAAGGGAGATCATTTTTCTTACAATTTAGGAAGAAAACCGGAAATAGTTCCTAAATTTGAAGAGGAAAGGACAAATAACCTATGCATAAATAACACATGAATTAATTAGGTACTTTAATCACGTAGAATTCAAATTTTCATTTAAATGAATTTATCTACCATACACAAAAAAATTGAAATACCGAATTATACCAAAGTAACCAAACCATAATCGGAATCGTTTATCAAACTCGGGGACGCCTCTGAATTATTGATCTCATGGTTCCACACATAATATCTTTTGGCTTTGCGGTATGTTGACAAGCCATGAAGTTGCAATTCCTTTTCAGTTCCTTGTTTGCATGCAAAACTTACATAATTCTAAACACTGCTTGCTGACACTGGACACCTATGAAATTGATATCACTGTCCAAAATAATGTATCCGAGCAGATACAATGCACAAGGACGCACCCAGAACGGACAGAGACCTCTCGAAGTGGAAGGAAACCTCCATTGTTGGCCATTGATGAGCTTCTACGAACAGCATGGCGCAAAGGAATATTTTACAAGTTTGGAGTTTTCCGATTGGAGTTTTCTTATCTCCGGAACGGTTCAAGATTAGAAAGCATCCCCTTTGTTTTTTTTTCCTATTAAGACCATCGATGTGCCAAAACAACTAATACTTATTATTCCAGACAAGAAAAAATATAAATGAAGAAAAACAAAGAGATATGTAAGTGCCGATTAAGATCGTTAAAGTCGACATTATAAAAATATTTTTTTTAAAAAATAATTAGCGAGTAAAATCTTAACGGTCCAATTGTTGCATTTTAAAATTTTAATCAAGCGTCCCCTTCCTCCATCTGCGGGAATCTTAAGGCAGAGACGCAATGGCCATGGGACATCGGGCCCGCACGAATGGCCCCGCCGAGATGATTTTATATCAGATTTTGCTATCGAGGGCTTCGCCCAAGATCCCGTCACCCGGCCGTGGAGCCCACCGCGACAGCAATCCACCGTTAACTGCTCGCCACGTGTTCGGCCGCACCCGCTTCGTCGCACGGGGTCCCTCAGGCACACGCCGCGACGAGGACCGGGATCTGCGACCTGCCACGTGGGACCCGTGTCCTGGTCCAACCCCCCTATCTCGGTAGCGTGGGGTTGAACCCGTTCCTGACCCAAGAATCGACGTCTTTAATAATTTTTTTTTCTTTTACCTCCTCCAAGCAAACAACTCGGATTACTTACCGTAGTTTTCTGAACCAATGATTCATTAATATAAAAAAAAATCACATTCATTAAGAAGCTTCATCCGTCATGTAAGCATAATTAACCCCTTCCTAAATTAGAAGATATTAAATTTTATTCCTAATGAGTCCACAGTAATTTTATGCCTAAATTAGCTTCGTCGTTAGTTCGGAAGGTTTGATTTATGTGATTCATCAAATATCGAAATTAATAAACATGCTAATAATTCGAAATTTAATTTCCGATTCATGCTAACCATATAAAGAAATAAAATGAAAAAAGAAATCGATCACAAGTGTTCCATGGGATCTGCTCTGCCATTGCCGCGGATATTAATGATACAAAATTTAATGACTCAATCAAATTTGTGCTCCTATTTTTTGCCATCGGAGGCAAATTAATGAAAACATGGTGAGCTGGAGGAATTGATCATGATTTTAGCGGCAGAATGAACGGTGGGGAGTGCGTCGTAGGGCACGAGAAGTCGAAGAGTAACTTGGACCACGTACAAGGAACGGGGGGGTGTCGCTTTCCATTTGTACACGTGCTATTCATTGCAGATCCCGAGATAATTAAAGTTAACTTAAACAGCAGCTTAATTAGTCTGTTTTGAAAGTACCAGACCTCCCGCGATTCGATTGGGCTTCTTTTTTGTTAATCTATTTTTAAAATTGTAGATTTTATGGGGATTTCTGCATTTAATTTCGGTAAACGAGCAAAAGCTCCACCTTTTAAGTCCAGATTCCAAGAGCCCCCCCCCCCCCCCCCCCCCCCACCCAAAAAAAAAAAAGCTGCTAACAGATTTACGAGTTACGACTACTTAAAATGAATAAAATCCAACAAAATTTTTAAAATAAAACTACACAAATTATTATTACCTTCAGATTAACGTGACCCCTCACATGGCAAAAGAACAAATGACCAGTTTTTTCAACAGGTCACACCTTTCTTCTCCTTCTCCCTCCTCCGCTTCACATTTATCAGCAGTGCGCTCCTACTTTCCACTGTCAGTGGTAACAGCTTAAGCTTTTCTCCTTGGAACTTGCTGAGACTGCTCCTCTCATTGCCCTTCTTCGATAAAATCTCTCGGAATCGACTCAGTATCAGAGTTTCTGATCCGAACATTAAGGATCTTGTCTGGCTTTTAGAATTCTGGTTAGTTAATGGTGCACTTCGTGAATCCTTTTCCTTGTTACATTTGCATGTTTCTTGATCATCATTTTTTTTTACCTCTTCTCTCCGTTGTTTCAGAAGGAAGCCTTCGCTGCTGCGATCATGGACGTGAGCACAGTGGGGCTGAAGGCCAATGCGTGCCTGAGCCAAGCGAACAGAGGAGCCCTCGGCGGTAGGGAGAGCAGGATTTGGGGTGATGTTCTGAGGGTCGGCTCGAGAGCTCAGGCGAAGGAAGCCACGACGGCGAGGGATCGGAAGAGCAGTCGCTCGGGCGGAAGGTTCAGGCCGGGGGTTACGTTGTCTGTTCTCACTTCCGATGTCAACAAGGAGACCAAGGCCAATGAGCCATACGTAAGTCTCTCTCTCTAATCTTTGCCGATTGGCAGATTGGTATCTATTACAGATTCTTTATCCTCGATCCGTTTTACTGGACACAGTCGCACTTCCTAACGAAGTATTTATGATTTATCTCTTCTGGTCGGACCTTGACATGATCTGATTCATGGTGCGTTCTGAGTTCAGGTTTTCCAGGCGCCCGTATTTGGGAGCAAAAGGGCAAATCCGAAGAATGTTCTTTCCATCATTCTAGGTGGAGGGCCGGGGGCTCAGCTTTTTCCCCTTACCAGCACAAGAGCCACGCCTGCTGTAAGGATTTTGGTTCACGCATCTTTAAGTGTTATTTTCCCTCTCGTGGTCCATGTCTTCTGAAATTTGGACAGAGTTCTTTTATTATGATGGAAACAATCGGGACTCGGTCCTTCGAAATCTTTCTATCTATGTTTTTGTTGCCATTATTTTGTTCAAGTAAATATTATAAGTTTCTTGTTGATCTAGCAACAAGGACACGTTTATGTGTCTCCTACTTGGTTACTTTGGTCTGGACAGAAGACCAAAAACAGTCTAGAATCACAGTTCAATCAACTGAAACATTATTTTATTGTTCGGATACTGTCTGATGGTGGCGAACTTGTGCAATATGCAGGTTCCTGTTGGTGGATGCTACAGGCTTATCGACGTCCCAATGAGCAATTGCATTAACAGTGGCATAAACAAGATATTCATCATGACTCAGTTCAATTCAGCTTCTTTGAATCGCCACATCTCTCGCACTTATAACTTTGGGAATGGAGTCAACTTTGGCGATGGATTTGTCGAGGTAAGATGGCAAACCACGTTCACTTAGCATATGACAATTAAGAATCTCTTCTTGGATCTTAGCTCAATGACCAACTGTTCATTCTTATAGGTTTTGGCGGCTACACAAACGCCAGGAGAGGCTGGGATGAACTGGTTCCAGGGTACGGCAGATGCTGTAAGACAATTCATTTGGATGTTCGAGGTACGCACTGAAATAAAAATATAAAATAAGGAATAGTTTCTCTTTGTTCTTCCTTTTACCTCTGTGCCTTGGGGATGAAGTGGAAAAACTGGAAACTAAGCTTGTCATATCTGACTTCGACTTTCTCTATCATTCAGGATAACAAGAATAAGAATGTTGAACACATACTAATTTTATCCGGCGATCAACTGTACCGCATGAACTACATGGATCTCGTGCAGGCAAGACACTATAACTTGAATCATTTCGTGTTTCTTTTGATCACTTCAAGTGCCAAAGTAATGTATTGTTTTTCCCTTTTTCAGAGGCATATTGATACTGACGCTGATATTACAGTATCCTGTGTACCAGTAGGTGACAGGTATTTAATGCAAACTGGCATACTGATTTCATCTGCTTCCATATACAAAAGGATTTAATGATATCGACCTAATTCCTTGCACTTTTTGGCTGTTTTTTTTCCCAAAATGCGCACACAGACAAAAGTAGCGCATTTTTAATGGACATTTACACATGAACAGGTTAAGAACCATGAAAAGATTTTGTATTAATGGCAACGGAGCCAGTGATAGAGAGTAATAGGCCCTGAATTTGGGTCGACAAAAAACTTGTTGAACTTGTTGATATCCCCATAGACTCTGATTCATCTGCTATAAATAATGATGCAATTGCTCAGATTCTTATAGTTTTTTTATATCCAATGTTTTTTTTGTTATTACTATCCTTGATCAAACTTTCTGTTTTTGCGATTGTTTTCTTCTATTTGTTGGTGATTTCAAATAAAACGAGTCTTTTTGTTTGTGGATAGGAATTATTTTTTTTATTGTTTCTTTTGCATGCCATAAAATATGTATATATCCAAAAAAATATTGAAGACATGCCTAATGAAAAAAGGGGAAATAGTAATACAATGAGCCTTCACGTGTATTCTTGTGGGATTATCACATCTCAAATAATATTGCACTAATGGCAACTTTATTTAGCCTTTGTCCCATGTGTTGTACTGTACTACGATCTTCAATTATATGTCAGTGGCATTCATTCCTCCAGCACTAACTATTAATATAATCTTACTGCTCAACTTTTTTTTTCTTTATAGGTTTTTTCTTGCTTTTCAAGTTTTCTTGTAAACCATAAGCTGCAGTAATAAAATGTAATTTTAGTGATACAAATCCACCATTTCTGCTTAACTTTTTTGTTGCTTGCCAACCTTTAAGGCATCGATCCTCTGTCTTCACAATGCCAGCATCTTTATGTTCTCCTTAGTTATAGTTATATTTTACTAAACTAGTTGTTTATGCCTCAAAGCCGGGCTTCTGACTACGGATTAATTAAGATCGACAAGGCAGGCCGTATCATCCATTTCTCTGAGAAACCCAAAGGCTCTGACTTGGAAGCTATGGTCAGTCTCTATACTTCATCAGTTTTACTTATATTCATGAGTAAATCTTAACTTGCTGATGGTGAACTGATCAAATGACCCTTTCATGGACTGCAGAAAGATGCTAACACATTTCTCAGATTGTCTCGCCAAGATTTTGTGAAATATCCCTACATAGCATCAATGGGCGTTTATGTGTTCAAACGAGATACTCTTCTGAAACTTCTTAGGTATGGTGCACAATATGTTGTCTTTTAGCTTTTCCTTTAATTATCTCTTCTATTGTAGCCAGTTTCTTTTTTTTATTTAACATTTCTTTCTTCAGGTGGAGATATCCAAAGTCAAATGATTTTGGATCAGAGATTCTTCCATGTGCTGTAAGGGAGCACAATGTTCAGGTAATATAAAATTTCCACAACTTACATCTAATTTTAGTGGTTGAACACTCCTTTAACTGTATCACTTTTGCTCTTTCTAGGCATATCTCTTCAACGACTACTGGGAAGATATTGGAACAATCAAATCATTTTTTGATGCAAACTTGGCATTGACAGATCAGGTCACTGTTACATTGATAATTGGCATCATACTCTTCATATTGTGCGTTTAGCAAGGCCATAGCCATGAAGTTATGCTTTTCTTATTTTCTGTGAACCATCTTTTGTTGATTTTTCTCTCAACCTGTATATTTTCTAGTGTAATCTAACTTTCCTTGTACTTCCTTTTTGCAGCCTCCTAAATTTGAATTCTACGATCCAATGACGCCCTTCTTCACATCCCCCCGATTTCTACCCCCTACCAAAATAGAGCAATGCAGGGTTCGTGGCTTGACTTTGTTGTGTTGTGTACTTTTTAAGCATCAGGCATTTCACATTTAAAATTGGACTTGCAGATAGTGGATGCAATTATTTCACATGGATGCTTTTTGCGTGAATGTAGCGTGGAACATTCGATTGTTGGAGTGCGCTCACGTTTAGATTATGGTGCACAGCTGAAGGTATGCAATTAAAGTTCCAGATTATAAGTGTAGAAGTTCAATGTAGTCATCTGAAACATATGGTTAACAGTTTCACTAAATGGGATCACTAGGCTTCTTCAGAGAAATAGTGATTAGAATATTTAGAAAGCTTATTTGTTCAGACACTACTATCTTATCATCTTCTGGTCACGTCAGGATACATTGATGATGGGTGCTGATATCTATGAAACCGAAGCTGAAATTGCTTCTTTGCTGGCAGAGGGTAAAGTTCCAATTGGAGTTGGACAGAATACAAAAATAAGGTAAGGTTTAATTTCTGAATTTTAAGCCAAATATACTCTGGAATTGGCACAAATGAAAGTCTCGTAAGCAATTTGTTTGATTTCAGTAACTGCATCGTTGACATGAATGCGAGGATAGGAAAGAACGTGGTTATTGAAAACAAAGATGTAAGTTCAAGTATTTGGCGTAAATCTTGACCCATGACCATGAAGATGTCTAGTTACACTGAAATAAAAATCATGATCGTTGTTCAACAGGGCGTCCAAGAAGCTGAGAGACCAGATGAAGGATTTTACATACGTTCGGGTATTGTAGTAGTTTTGAAGAACACAACCATCAAGGATGGGACCATAATATAGAAGGCCAAATGAAGGACGGGTTTTGCATTTTGTTGGGGGGCATTGCAAACAGGAGCAATATATAAAATGGAAGAAAAGAAAACCAAGAACTGTGGCTCGGGTTAGAAGGTTGCTCTAATGCTGTAAAGATAAGTTGTTTTAGCTGATATTTGTTTTTCTAACCTTCGCAATAAACTGCATTACAGCAGTATAATATTCTGTAAATTACAACTTTAAGTTCCATGGCAAACCTTCTCGACATCAAATAAGTTGATAAGCTTTTTGAACATTTACCAATCTAAACACCGGTTCAAAAATAAAGGAAAAAAAAGGAGGCTTCAGCAATCGTACAGTATTTGATTTTGGAAGATGTGGTATTCGCGTTGGTAACGTTTCATCATTAGACATATTCCACATTATTGGTCTGTTAATCAAACTGAAGCAGTCACTTTAACAGTTTGGCGGCTATATGCCACAGTTACCTGAGTTCATAAATGGAAGTTCTACTCTTGAGGTTCCACACAAAACTCTTGTGGGAGAACCAAACTGATTTGATCCTACAGTTCTACTCTCGATGCAAGGAAAGCACCGCAAAAGGACTGATCAGATCGTTTGATGCGGATCACAAGAGACAATATGTTTTGTTTCTAATGAAGAAGAACAAACTCATGAGTGAAGCCGATTGCCGTAACATTAGGAATATAAGCTGGAAATAAGGATGCAGGAAAAGAACTTCTGAATTAAACATGTCATTGTTACCAAGTTGGTACTTTCATCATATTGATGCTTCATTTCAGCACGCTGGAGGATACCACAAGCATTCAAGAAATCTCATTCTTGGTAGTATGACAGGCTCTTTTTTCTTTTTTTTGCAAAGCCATTAAGCCCTGATTACATAATTGTAGGTAAACAAGTAGAAAGAAGTTGAACATAAACAAGCTACAACTCTGTGTACATATATCCCAAGACAAAAGTAGAATACTTGAGCTGTATTGTTGAGAACTTTTACCTCTCCTGGATGAAATAAATCATCACAAAGACTGATGTCCTTCCCTAAACCAATATATAAAAAGTGCCATAATGCTTAGTTCCCTTTATCAGTTTTCGTGCGTGCAGACTTCACTTGTTTCTCTCTCATTGCCTTCACCTTGTTGCTCTTAGCAACATTGCGGGCCCTTGTGAATAACTTTCCAAGGTAACGAAGATGGCGACACTGGATGGAGATTACCCTTGTTGTGGAGGGAGCCTCATTCAAGATAACTTCATATCCATCTCTATATGAATCCATTCCTTCAGCAAGGAGCTGCCAGAACAGTCCACCAGCTGTGGCTCCACCAGATTTTGCTGACCAATATATTTTGGAGTACACAGTCCTGAACAAAGCATCCCTCTCAGAGTTTCTATAACCAGGATCCTTCCATGATTTCCCGAATTCAGTAATAAGGAGTGGCTTGTGGATTGTGTCACGGGCATCGCGAATATGCACATCCAACCAGTTGTTCAAGAAATTAAGTTGAGATTGATCATCCGAAGTAGACAACCTTATCATGGAGTAAAATGAGAAATGATTGATGAGTTTATACTCTTCATGTAAAATTCAAAAAGAAAAGGAAAATCTCAGCATCTTACAGGAAATGAGTTTATTGCACCACATACCATAGATCAGGATATGAGTGTATAGTGGCGAAGTCGATTCCAGGAACTTGATGGTTGGCAATGAAATCAGTCCCGACATCAAAACCAGGATTAGTTTGCTTCTCAGGCGATGATGCACCATAAAATCCCTCTAAGCCTGCTTCTAGCAAGTGATTGCTGTCTATAGATTTAGCATAAGCAGCCATCTCCTCAATCCACATCTACATAAAGATTGGATGAAGAATTAAAATGCAGTCAAACGATAAGTATTTTCTGCATACATCACAAATCTGATAAACTGGTAATACAATCTTGCTAATAGACTGTTTTGTTTTACCTGAATGCTCCTCCCTGACAAATCTGATTGGCATCTGGGTTCATTCATGAGCTCCCAAGCAAATATGGTTGGGTCATCTTTATACGCTACTCCAGTGATGGAATTGACTCTTGTCAGCACAGTCTGCAAAATATGGAAAGTGTAAAATCATGATGAGTGTGTTTAAACATCAAGGCATGCCACTACAGGACATAAAACTATAAAAGTCTCTATATAGAAAAGCTACTGCACAAGGCACAGAGAGAAGGCATAAATATGAGTAAAAAAGACAACAAATGACCGCTGCTCAATCTAATAATAGTTTGGAATGATCAATTTTGAAGAAAGCACATGCAAAAGATGTAAACCAAGTCCGCTGTCACCTCCTTTATCTTTCAGAACTTTAATTGACAACCCAGATGTGACATGAATGAGGACTTTATTGGTTTTGAAGCAAGCATCTTGACCTTTTTTGAGGAAAGACAAAATACTTGTGATACATTTGAAGCCTGATACAGTTTCATTTCCATTGGCCATCTCGTATATTGTTCATTATGCAATACAATAATTCCTCTCCACTCGTGTTGAAGAAATCTTAATGTTAAGCATCTCTACACTCATGTTGAAATCAAGAAAAATATCTGGCTCAAATGACCAGATAGATGATGAATGCACATTTTTGTCATCCAGTGACAAAAAAGAAAAAAGGAAAACAAAAACCACTGCAAGATTAAGGCGAGGTCTATAAGTTTTGTTCACTCTTCTTACCTTGACATGGTTCATGTAGAAGCCTTTAACAACAGGATTTGTGTAGAACTCATCATCTGAACCAATGTTCTGCCCCTGATCTCTTGCCCACTGCACATACTGCTTCCTCCCTCCGTAGTTTTCATAATTGTTCACCAAGCTTAGTATAAGCCTAATCCCATAAGTTTTGGCCTCAGAAACCACGAAGTCCAATCCCTGGTCAGAACAGAAAGGAAAAAGATGGTAAGGCAACTGATAAATAAGCATCTTACTGAGTTCCTTGGTGACCAAAGATGGAACAAAAAAAATGCGTCCCTACGAAACCTTGAACATGTCTTCGTTGTAAGAGCCCGGTGAATACTGCAAGGCATTGCTCCCCCCATCACTGAAACCCCAGGTCCTGGCCACCGAGAGGCCATGGCCGGAGGCCTCCCTGAATACAGATGAGACCTTGTCCCTCTGGGACGGATCCGAGGCGAATGACATGAGCCAGTAGGCGTTGAACCCGTTGGCGAAGAACGGGTTGCCATTGTGGACAAAATGCAGTCCTTGGGTTCTGATGAAGTCCCCATTGGCCTTCCCATGGTAATGCGAGCTCGTCAACAGCACCAAAAGGACAGCAGCAAAGAGACGTAGCGCTCCCCTCATGGTTCGACCCTTTTCTTCCTCTCTCTCCTCGTTTAACGACTGGTCTTGTTGGCTGGCCTCTTCGGAAGGAATGAAGGACAAGCTCTCCTGGATGGATGGGGTTATATATAGACGCTTAGATTTCCTTCCCCACAGAGGCTAATACGGTGCAGAGAACCCAATGCAGTATCTGAGCACTACAATAAAGCTGGGCAGGTTCCCTGGTCTTCTTTAATGGCAGTAGGGTGAGTGAGGGAGGTGCCGCTGCAAGCATGTGACCCACCAGTGAGTGGAACATACATCTTGGGAGCAGGAATAGCACCACCACCAACAGCAACAGAAGTGCCATGCCAAACCATGGCCATGATTACACAACCGCATGCATGGCAAGCAAAGCAAAGCCGAGCCAAGCAAACGGTCACTGGCCCCTCAGCACTGTAACTCACAGGGAAAAATTGAACTGCTTTGGAGGGGCCACATTGCGATCTCAATTACCTTCTGAGAACGAGTATTACGTGAGGTCATATCTCGAGAGTTAGGGGCGTGCGGTTACTGTTCATGGTTGTCATCTTCTGGATTAACTTTGACTGCATATTCGCTCGTCGTGAAAGGTTTAACAGCTGCAGTGCTAAACATCGTATGTACAGAAGAATTATTACACCATATGATGGTATTTGTTGTGTTAGTGCATTGCTTAACCTTAAAAAATGAGTTGATCAGTTTTGGACAATCATAATTTTTAAAAAAAAAAATTAGAATATGGATGTTAATATGAACGGCAAAAAGAAAGAAATTTTGCGTACGTTCTTGAATTTTCTTTTACTGTGATATTTTGACTTTAAAAAATATCTCACGAATTATGCGTGCAATCTGAATGGTAAAATCAATGTGTAGCATAAGTTGGAATCAATTAATTGCTCTGGTAAAATATGCAGCACTGTAGCAGCCCATTGATTTATTTCTGGCCTCATCGCAGCTCGAGTTTTACCCCGGAATACTTATTAAGCTGCTCAATTTATGATGGCAAACTTGAACACGTGCCTTTTTTAAAGTTATCCTCGTGAAAGTTGGCAGACGAACATCGGCAAAACATATGATGTATATTATTATAGAGTTTTATAAACTTATCGTATATCTATCGCACGTGTGAAGATAATTAATTAATTACAATTTAAAATATATATCACGAATTCTATTCTAGTAATAAGTAGAGAATATTACGTTTCTCATGTTATAGAAATTTGTAATTATTTTTTATGCTTGATGCTTTATTATTTGTAATGGAATGACGTCGTATGATCCATGTAGCCGACCCCACCTAGTGGGATAAGGCTTTGTTGTTGTTATTGTTGTTGTTGTTGCTTTATTATTTTGTAACATTGTTTTTGGCACGTCAATAAATTAACATCTAAGTCATAACTAATAGAAGATGAATGCATAAGATGTTTAAAGTAAGAAAGATAATTGCATTGCACACTCACAAGAACTAGAAGCTAACACTATAAGAAAATTGTCATTTTTCAACGGATAATTTTTTACGGATAGAAATCCGTTGTAATTTACGACGGAATTATTTTTGACGATTACAATCGTAAAAAATGAAAATAATAGATTATATAATTTATTATATTATTATTTTATTTTTCAACGGTTAGGATCGTCGATATTTTCGACGAATATCCATCCGTCGTAATTTCCGATGGATTTTCCGACGATTACGACCATCAGAAATGAAAATGTAAATTATATAATTTGTTATGTTATTATTTTATTTTTCGACGATTAGGAACGTCGTTATTTTTCGACGGATTTTCTGACGGTTATGACCGTCGGAAATAAAAATAATAAATTATGTAGTTTGTTATATTATTATTTTATTTTTCGACGATTAAGAACGTCGATATTTCCAATGGATATCCATCAATCGCAAAATTCGCTGTAATTTTCGACGGTCGTAATCGTCGGTAAATTTATAATAATATAATATGAGGAGTATTTTATTAATATAATTTGCGACAGTCCAAACCGTCGTAATTTTCGACGGTTCTGATCATCGGTAAATAATTAGCGACTATTCAAATCGTCGATAAAATAAAAAAATATATTATATATAACTAAATATAATATTTTATTTTTATAATTAAATAATTTTTTACGGTCTCAATCGTCGATAATTTTAAAAATAATTAATATTTACTTTCCGACGGTCAGAGCCGTCGGTAATTAAAATTTCGTTATCCCGCTTTCTCAACTTCCACCCCCCCCATATATATATATATATATATATATATATATATATATATATATAATACCCTTCCTCTCTCCATTCTCTCCTCCCTCTCTCCCCCTCTCCCTCTCCCGGGCGGCGAGCCTCTGACCGGACGTCAGCGTCGACCGCTGGCGACCCTCTTCCGTTGGCGTCTCTCTCTCTTTCTCTCCAGTCCGGACTGCCAGGCGGCACGATCGGCCGCCGGGCGTTTGGATTCGCCCCCAACGGCCATTAAAAAATGTACAATTGCCATTAAAAATGTACAATTTTTTACTTGGTGGAATATATGGGCAGGATCCCATGGAACAGTTTTGGTAGAACTATATATAGGTGGAAATAGTGAACACATGACTATTAAAAAAATTATTCATTGCTTCATTTCAATATTAATTTGCAGCAAACCCTCCTTTGCGACTTTTTCTTTCGGAGATTTCCGGAGCAAAGTTGGCAGAAAATTAAAGATTGATGGATCATGAAAGGCAGCATCGGGTGCGATAAGTGTGCTTGTGCTTTCTCTCAAGCATCAAGTTATTTTTTTCAAAAAGCATCAATTTAATTAATCCACATATGTATGTGTTATCAATTTTGTCAAGTGCATGGATGATGCATCGCCATCAATAAATTGACCAGCCATGCACGTATATTGTGTACCTAAAAAAGGTGCACGAGAGATCTCTTCCATCAACTTAACACATGCCGAGTTCCCTTTTCGAATTCTCTCTCTCTCTCTCTCTCTTTTAAAGAGAAATTATTTGTTAATTAAAACACCACTAGAGTCATGATACAAGATTTGAAGTAAAGAGCACGATTTGCTTCTAAAAAGTATTGTATTTACCCCAAAAATAATTGTCGGATTACTCTCTCGGAAGAAGTCTAATCTCAAAGGCGTCGTTTAAATGTCTTCGAAGTTAAAAAAAGTTGATCCAAATTTGCTTCCATTGTTGAAACAATTTTGTTTCAAGTGACATCACTTCTAATCATCATTACAGTGGACCTCACAATATTAAAAAAAGGGATGTTTGAAAAAACAACAACATTGGAATAGAAGCTTCATTCCGATATTATACATATAATCGATACGAACGGGCCAAAAATAGTAAAAAAATACAAGGATGTTCCAAATTGCATCTATTATATTATAATAATATAACATATTCTTCTCAATGCACTTGGATTTATTGGTGCTGTTTGGATTGAAGAATTGAAATACCAATAAGTTTTTGAAACTTTGTCGAATTATGTTTATGTTCAGCCTATTGAAGTTCGTCTGTTAGAACTTCCGCTCTGATTCGATGGATTTTCGAGTAACTATAAGGAGAATTTGCAAGTTCTCACAATTGGAACTTTGCTCGTGGGACCTACGAAAATTTTGTTACAGTTTGGCAAAACTTACGGAAGTTCTGCACAAAGGTTCTAATCCAAATAGGGTCATTTGACAATCGGATTCGTGGTTCTTCTGAATTGCAAGGGATTGTTTGATTTGAGAATATAGACATGAGGAATAAGTGATTATATTTTATGGAATATAATATTCTTTATATTTATTATTAGGTGTGTTTGGCTATTAAAAATGTTATTCTAATAATGATGAAAATTATTATTCTTATTGGTGTTTGGTTTATATAAAAAAGGTAAGAATAAATATCACAAAATGACCAATATGTCCTTTATATTAATTTTAAGATAATACATATATAAGAAAAAAATTTCTTTGGCTGTCAAACTAATTTCATTCTAGTCAATGCAGCTACAGTATTGTTATCCTTCAACTTTTAGATGGAAATATCTTGTAAGATTGGTAGAATACAGTGCTTTGGCAGACAACCTTCCGACCAGATTAAACAATACTTAGAATCTGTGCTGACAAGTTAGTGATTTTAATCTTATTATACTGTTGTTTGGCACTTTTTAGAAGAATAAGTAGATATTCTACTAGATAATCTACCACCAAACATGTCTTAAATGAATAGTTAAATTGATAGATTAATTTGAGATGTATTTGGATGTGTGGAACTTAATGATGATGAATAAAATAATTGATGTAATAGAAAAATTAGATGTGATAGATTAATTTTAATTATTATTTGAATAAAAAATATATTGTAAATATAAAATATACGTTTGTTAAAAAAACAAAACTAAAAGTATAAATTAATCTTTTATTAAAAAATTGTTAATAAATATATTATTTAAATCTAAATTTACTTTTAAATAAATTATATTTAATTTATTAAATTTTTAATAAAATAATAAATAATATTATATTAATACTTGTAATATTTTGTTTTATATTTAATAAATAAAATATTTTATATAAAAAGAAAAAAGTAAAAGAAAAAATTAGTATATAAAATTAAAGAGAGAAAAACGTCAAATAAAAGAAAGCCGAAAAAAAAGAAAACATATGTTCCATAAAAAAAACCTTGCAATCATTTCTCGAGAACCAAGCTACACTAAAGTGTTGGACAGAATTACGTGAAATCAGAGCATAGTTCCACCAAATTTAGTTCTGTTGATCAAAGGCCACGATTAAGATGAATCTGAATGATTTCTTACCTAGTTATACGTCGAAGTCGTCCACTGATCCAAGCTGGGTCTTGAGATATAATTGCCTTCATGAGCGGAGAAAAAGCTCAAGCATTTGATTCACGATCTATTTTTAATCGAGCTGCAAGTGTTGATGAGTACTGTTCATCGACACATAAAATCCAAATAAAAGTTGAACTTAGGCTTCCATGTGCTATGAGCACATATCTTAACAAAATCTTTGATGATTGCCGAACTATTTGGTAGCATCATGTTGACAATTAATTCTTCATTTCACCTATTTAGTGAAAAAGAGGGTCCCATTTCAACTTGGTATAGCCAAATGGGTCATTTTATATTTTGACTCATTAGTGCAATGGACTGATCCTTCTACATGGGTTTTGGGAAGTTTTGCTTGACAAAAATTCTTAATCAAGAATACACTTTGATACTAATTAATTCGTGAACACATATTTATTTAAAGTGACTTCGTGATCTAGGTTTAATTAACGTGCAAAAAATTACCAATATTTAAAGATATTATAATAATGAAATAAATAAAAATCTAAAAATGAAATAATTAGAAAATGTGAATAGTTTCATTTGTGCACTAAAGAACAAGATTGATAGCAATTACTAAATGTTGTTAGAAAAAAAGTTTGATAATAGTAAGGGTGACATTTTGTCACTTCAAATACACTATTACAATTTTATTTTACCTCGTAAAAGTAAAAAATAGTGGTGCACAATAAATAAATGTATTGTGTATTTATGTATAGTTCAATGTAGTGTAAATAAAATCAATTTAAAATATTTTTTTTGTTATGCGATAAGTACTTTTATAACGTAGGCTAGGAGCATTCGTAGCGTGTCAAGACACGATCCAAGCTCACAACACAACCCCTAAACCGGACCACCACCAAAACCCCGGTCCACTTTCAAAGGTTGGCCCTTCTGCTAATCCCTCTCACACCCTATTTGGCGACCACACCAACCCGTTGGATGCTATCAACTGGTCATGCATACTTGGAGAAACTTCTAGATGAAGCAGAACAGGAAGATTTTTCTCTTGATCCGGATGGTCAAGGTCAAATCCCTTCCATCAAACAATCACACTCGTCGACAATCGTACCCCTTTCGATACATACTCCCTCTGTCGCCCAACCATCCACAAAAACATTGCAATCACGTGCCTCCTCTCTCAACACTCTCTCCCTAGCAACTGTGTGTATGTACAGGAAACCCTTGTCATCCTCTTCAACTCCTCCCCCTCCCCACCCCCCTCCTCCTCCTCCTCCTCCTCACCTATGTTGAAGATGCCAAAAATCCCAATTCGGGCGGTCTCACCAATCTTTGCCTCAACACACCTGCTATTGAGATTGCATGATAGGAAAACCCTAGATCTCATGACGATCTAGTGCGCCATGTGTTGGAAAAATTCACCGAGATCCAAGACGAAGATGACATAGAGGAAGAATGCGATGTAGAAGTAGTCGACCTTGACCTTGTGCCAAAAATTAGAGCTGAGCAGAAAGGGGCAAAGGCGCGAAAGCGATGCACTACGCCAACACCTCCAACCTGAAAGCAAGGAGCAAAGCTGAGAAACACCTCAACAATAAAGGTAAGGGTATGAAGTTACTAGACGCTCACCTGATCCTCCCCATGTGTAGGACAGCACAGTAAAACTGCTAGGTGTGGATAAACCTACGTTGGATCTAAATTCATGAAGATATTGTCCCCAAATTGTCGAGGTGCTTTTCGAAGTAAAGTGAAAAATTGAGTATCGAATATCTTAAAGCACCACCAATCGGATGTTGTAGCACTATTAGAGACCCACACCATAATAAGGGGCTCTCAAGTAGTCATTTGTTGTCTAGGTCAGGCTTGGAAAGGAATCATCAACGAAGGTAGCGGATCATCAGGAGGCATAAGACTAGCCTAGAAGGAACCAGATGTTCTGGTAACTCCAATTAGTATATCCTTTGATATCATCCATGTTGTAGTAACTTTAAATAGATTTTCATCCCTTCTCATATGTATTTATGCAAGTATTCAACCAACAATTAGAAGGAAACTTTGTAACACTCTATCTAGTCTTGACATCAATGATCTATCGTGGGTTGTAGTAGGGGACTTCAACACTATTATCTGCCCTGATTACAAGAAAGGTGGAAACCCTTTTCGTATGACTCATTCTAGTAGAGCTTTACTAAATTTAATCTCTGTCCAAGGGTTAAAAGATATCCCTTTTGTAGGTACACAATTAACTTGATCTAATAATAGACATGGTATGACTTGGATACTCTGCAAACTAGATAGATTACTAACAAATCATCTTTACATTTAAAATTTCCCCTCAATGTCAATGCTACATTCATTTAAGTATGACACTTCTAATTTGAATATCCACAACCTAAAAAAATTGTAAAGCAAGTGTGGTAGGAAATAGTCTGCACACTCAATTTCATCACTCTAAACTCAATTTCATCACTCTAAACAATATCAAATATAAAACCCTTCATTGGAATTTGGCAAACTTGAGTACAAAGCTCAAATATCAAAGCAGGAAATTAGTCTTTTGGAATGTGGGGCAAATCTAAATCTAAAGCTAAATGATTGTGACAAAAATATTAAATATTTTCATGTAAACACTATGATTAGACATAGGAAGAACTTAATTTCCACCTTTAGTAATAGTAAGGATAATATTGTCACGGAAGAAAAAGACATCCTTAACACATTTGTCAATCACTATAAGAACATATGAAAGTCATATACTCAACCCCCACTGGAAGATAGCGGTTGGCCCACAATACCTACACTAAACATTTTTTAACATGTAAAGCTTACATCCCCTATTACCAAAGAAGAAGTCAAAAGTACTTTTTTGTCCATGCCACCTAGGAAGGCCCTAGAACTTGATGATTTGACCTTGAAATTTCATAAAAAAAATATTAGGATATTATTAGCTTTGACATTGTTAAAGAAATCCCGACCTTCTTTAACACAATAATCCTCCCACCTTCCTGGTGTAACACTGCACTCATTTTCATTTCGAAAATGTTAAACCCAAAGACAATATCTATTACTTTGTGCAATATGATTTACAAGATTGCGACTAAAATCTTGGCCAACAAATTAAGGCACACCTCGCCTCAACTAATAGATCAAGATAACATATTGATTGCATAGAAGGTGGCTCACTCTATGTCAAGGCGTAGAAGAAAACATATGGTAATAAAAACAACTATTGATAAGGCATTTGATAAGGTATCTTGGGAGGCGATTACTACTGTTATGGCTAAAATGCATTTCCCTAGTACCTTCATCACATGGATTGCTGCTTGTATTTATTTTGCATCCTTTACATGCTGCCTAAATAGCCAACAGTCTCAATGTTTTAAGAATTATAAGGGGATCCACTTTCCCCTTATCTTTTTTATTTTGGTCACACAAGTACTCTCTTCTCTCCTTAGCTAGACTATAGTTAATAGACAAGTAATTCCTTTCTTTATTGGTTCATTCTCCTTAAGTATATATATGCCCCATAAACTAGCTACCAAAATAAAATTGGAAATAAAAAACAATAATGTTTAACATTGATCAATTCCCATTCCATTACCTGTATCTTCTATATGTATGTCTCTACAAAGTAGCAACATGGCTTGATAACTAAAATCTCCTCGTGTCTATATGGATGGAAAGATAAAGTATTAAATCAGGCTGGCAAGGTAACTTTAATTAAATATATTCTTAATGGCATACCTAGTTATTCACTTAGTTCAGTTTACATATCCGATGAACTAATTAACTCATTGGAGAAAATTTCTAGGAGTTTCTTATGGTGTGCAGAGCAAGGAAGGAGGGGCCTATATCTCATTAGCTGGGATAAAATGTAGCAACCTCATTGTGAAAGGTGGATTGAAAATCAAGAAGTTCTCACAAATTCACATAGCTCTTTTGGCTAAAAGGACACTTGCTGTATTAAACAATAAAAAATGAATTATGGGTAAATCTGGTAACTAACAAATATAGTAAAATGCATCCTTGGCATCTTAAAAATATATGTTGGAAGATGATCCTAAATGTGCTTCAAGATATTCGTTTTGTACTTAAAAGACACATAGGTAATGGACTCTCAGCTCATGTAACGCTTGACCCTTGGATTATAGCTTATATGCCTACATTTGTTAACATTAATGCTGCCCTATCAAACATGTAAGTTGGATATCTTACTGTTAACCATACATGGAATTTATCTATGTTGCAGTAGTGCTTTAGTGGTTTTATTGTTAATTATATCACCTCTTTATACCTACTCGCTCGTGCCAAGGATGATTTGTGGTACTAGGTTATGGATATTCATGGAGAAACTAAAGATAAGTCTATTTATAACTTTGTATCTCTAGGCCCGACTCCGCAGATCTATGGAGTGACCAATTGGAATGCCATATGACAAATCCTTGTCCATGCTAAAATAAATGTATTTTTATGGAAATTAGGCCACCATTATTTACCACCTCTTGACATGCTACTTTCCTTTGATCCTAGTATAAATTCCATTGCATTTTGCGTGGCAGTACATGAAACCAATAGCCATCTTTTCTTTTCATGTTTGGCAACTGATGCAATCTGGTCTACCCTTCATACCTTCACACACTATTTATATATTTTTAGAGACACATGGACTTTGAGGACTTGGACCAAGGAAGGTCTTGATCTTGAGCACTCCTTCCAACTTCACCTTCGGTCCTTATTAATGTTTTGTTTATGGGACATCCGGAGAGATAATCATTTATGTGGTTTGGGCTAAAATTACTTTTTTGAGGCACTACCTCTCAAGGATCCTATTTGGGTCAGGTGGGAGCCTCCTTTGCCTTCGTGGGATAAGATTAACTCTGATGAACTTTTATTGGGTTCGAGGTTGAGGGAGGATTAGATTTATTTATTTGCTCTTGTAATGAAAACTTTATTGCTGCAAGTGTTCTTGAATGCTGTGGTAGATCTGTGTTGTTCACGGAGGTGCTCTAATTGGAATTCAAAGGTGCAATCAAATGCTTAAAATCACGAACCGTCTCTGGACAATTTTTTAGTAGATTATAAACTTTTTGTTTTAAAAAACTCATTATCTGAGATAATATTTGATAGATTGATTCAATTGTGAAGCATGATGAATTATATATATATATATATATATGAATTATATGTATATATATGTGTGTATGAATTTAATGTACCTTCGCAATAATTTTCATAATTTATAATCGTTAATTTTTTTTCTCAACTGTCTTAGATTGAAAGAGATTTTTTCTCTATCATTTAGCGTCATCTCAATGGTTGATAAGTAAATTAATGAGCTCTGCATCTCTTATATAAAAATTGTAGAAAATTAAAAGTAGACAAAACCTATGGGATGAAATTTTGATGTGAGACTAGTGTAAGAGGTTAATCATTGTAAAATATTTTCTACAACAGAAATTTCAAAAGGATTAACGTAGCTAAATATCCACAAAATATTATTATGTTATAATAATTATTCATACTTAATAAAATAATAATAAATTACTGAGACTTAAGATAATTACTTTTTTAAAAAAATTATACGATTTAGACGTCGATTGAATGCAGGTTATAGGAGCGAATAAATTGTTATTCTACGAAAAATTGTCAAACAACATGAGGAATATGAATAATTTTCGACAAGACCTTCACAAAATTCAAAGCGTGTTTAATCCTGTCGGGTTGCTGTTTTTGAGATTTTCATATTCTTCGAAAGTGGTAGAATATGTTTTATTCTACAATCACATAAAAAATATGGACGTCATTTTATTATTCATATAAGGTGAATACATTTTAAAATTGATCATTTAATTATTATTTCACACAAAATATTCTTTAATCATCCAAACGCGATAATAAAATAGAAAATGACATAATCTTTTTTTCATCTTTGAATCGCTGGTGAAATATATTGACGTATTACTACCTCTCAAACGACGCCTTAATCGGCAAAGGTAGTTATATAATTGTTGAGCTATACATTGCACTTCGCGAAGACGGCCAGATGGGAATAAGTTAAAACCGACACATCTCTCAACCGCTAACCACGTGGAGACGTCCCCTCGCCATCCACCGCGCCTTGCTGTGACCACCTCCCCAAATGCGGTGCCCTCCCTTCCTCGTGACCAAACTTTCCTCCACCCACCGTCCCCAATTGTGTTCGATAAAATGACCGTGAGGAAAAATACAAAAGCAACGCAAAAAGTTAAAGAAAAGGTTGAAGGGTGCCGTTGGACCTCTGAGGCCGCCAACGCTCACCAACTACGTGGCCGAGCGCGGCGGGGTCCTCCGCCCTCCCACGCGCGGCCAGCGGTCATGTGATGTGTCGGCCCGGAGCTCTCCGTGCGTGGCCGCCTTCCTGGTCCCAGCGCACGATGCGATCGACATCCGAGTGCTAAAAAACACCGTTGTGCACATGACGCGACCGGTGTAGCTACGCGAGTTTTTGGAAGCGTCGGGCGTCGCTTTGCGGGCTCTGGATGAACTCGAGGCCGGCCGCTTTCAGGGGCGTCAACTAGCAGAGGAGCTACCATGGGATGGGCGGTCATGTGCTGCCGCTCTTGGGCGAGGGGTTGGTGGCGACGGTCAGGGTCAGGTCTGGTGGATAGGAAGGTGAGAGGGGTGAAGCGCTTTGAGTCAGATGTTAGTAGTCAAGAAACGAAAATATAGATGGACATGGACTCTCGTAATTGATTTGTTTTCTTTCTTTAGGCAGCAGCGGTTGCAGGTTGCTGCCATGTTGCACGTTGTAGCAGCAGAAGTGTTCGACATAATGACCAAACCGTCTTAAAAGCGGTACAATAACTCGGAACATCTGCAGTATCGAAGCTGCATTGAAACCGTCTGGGTGCGAGGAGTTAGACAAATTAAATCGGGAGCCTTGGGAGAGATTGCACTCAGGGCATCGGAAAGGGGAGCCATGCTATTCATATGTTATTTGTCTTTGGTGACATAATAAAGTTTCGTCGGAGAATGCACGAAAACTCCAACACCTTGCTATTTTTTTCATACGTCTCAGTTGAAATCGTGGATTCATTTTTTATGTATTTAAAATGCAATTAAATATAATAATAATAATAATAATAATAATAATAATAATAATAATAATAATAATAATAATAATAATAATAATAATAATTAACATGATGAAGTGATACGTGATTTGTTCTTATTTAAATAAGATTTTGAATTTGAATTTTTTAAAGCAGCAAACAAAAGAATTAACGTTTACAATGATAAGTATTGAATTGTTTAAAGCACTGGGTACTTTTGATCAGTTCGTATCTTTTTTTTTTTTAACTTGTTTAAAATGTGGCGTCTTCTACTTCTTGTCTTCCCGTCATTTATTTAGTTCGATGCTATAAAATATTTCGCGTCTCGGGTCTCCTTGAGTTCATTAATGGCCAAGTTGTCCTCTACTGAAGGGTGTGTCTATATATTCAGATATTCTGATACATGCATTAATTAATCACCCGAATGTAATTAGAGCTTTTGTCTATACATAAATAGCACAAAAAAAAGGCATCAGCGAAGTAAACGGGTACAAGCTGAGATCACGGATATCAAATTACTGAGGTTAATAAATAAATTTGACCAGCATAGCAAATAATTTAATAAATATCTCATCGGCTAAATAGCGAATTTAAATTTGAAACAAAAATGATTGATGTGTTGATTAATTTTTTAAAAAAATTAAATTATTAAGAAGAACAATATTAATAATTGAATTTAATGGGGTCCGACTCCCTCCCCCCATCCGCGACCGTCGGGACGGAAAAAATGTGCGCGGTTCAACACAAAAAAAAATGAAGAAGACGGTGCGGCGACGAGGACAATGACGACAAACCAGCGGCGAAGACCGTGCGTCAACGGTCGCGAATCCTCGGCGCGACGAGCGGCCGATCTGGCCGCGCGGCCGCCGACTGCGGTTAGTCGAATCTAGTCGCCCGCAGTCAGATCGGCCGCCAGGCGGCCAGATCTAGCCGCCTGCAGCCAGATTGGCCGTCGGGCGGCCGCCCCCCGCGGCCAAATCGGCTGATCGCGGTTGGCCGGATCTAGCCGCCCGCGGCCAGATCGGCTGCGAGCGACTAGATCTGGCAGCCGCCCGCAGCCAGGTCGTCACGGGCGGCCAGATCCGGCCACCCGAACCTGGCCACGACCACGATCGCGCAGCCGATCTGGCCGCCTACAGTCAAATCCGTTGCCGCTGCCGGCGGCTAGATCCGGCCAACCGCGGCTAGATCGGCCGTCGGGCGGATACATCGTGAGAGAGGGAGGGGGATCGGAGAGAGAGTCGACGAAGAGGGAGCCGGACACCGTAGGAAGAGATCGTCGCTGTTGGGAGAGATGTGGCCACCCGCCCGCGTTAGATCCGAGCGGCCATATCCGGTTGTCCGCAGCCATATCGCCCGTACCAGATCGGCCGTCGGGCGGCCAGATCCGGCCGCCCGCAGCCAGATCGGTCGTCGGACGGCTAGATCCGACCGCCCACAGCCAGATCGATCGTCAGGCAGCCAGATCCGACCGCCCGCAACCAGATCGGTCGTCGGGCAACCAGATCGCGAGAGAGGGAGGGAGAAAAGAGAAGGAGAGGGAGACGCCGGACGAGAGAGGGAGGGAGGAGAGAGAGGGATAGGGTGAGGGAGAGAGAGAGCGGTTCAACTTCGGTCGGTTCGACCATTTTTTACCATATGAACCGCACTCATCATCCGCGCCCATCAGATCTCCATCCGACGGCGCGCGGATGGGGAAGGGGGTTCCCCCATTAAATCCTTAACAATTTTAGAATTATTTTCATAAACCTCCCTTAAACTATCATAATTATTCACATCTAATCTCAAATTACGAACTTATTAGGGTCATCCTGAAAAATTTATCTGACCCAAAAAAAATAAAAAAAATTAGAGGCCTGAATATGATATAGGGTGATTTTTAATAAATTAAAATCCATTCGTTAAAATTAGGGCCCCACCCGAAAAAACCATAGGGAGAAAAGGAGGATCGAACAAAATAGACGAAACGAAAGATATCCGAGTGAATGGAAAGGAAAAAGAAAGTTTTCGAATTACAGACTCAGGTTCATTGTCGAACTTTACTTAGGAGAATAAATATAAGAATATGTGCTTATGGCAAAACGGGCCGATCTGGTCTTTCACAATAAAGTGATAGATTTCGTATTTTTCCATAATAATATGTTCGCTCAAGAAAGATGTTACTGGTAAATAAGAAGATTGTTTATGAAGAAATAGAATTCGTTTGTTTTCTGGATTTGGAAAAGCGTCGATTTTTAAGAACTTTTTCAAGATCTCAAAAATGAGTGTGGAAATAGAACTCTTGAATGTAAATTGAAAAAAAAAATGTAGCTCTAGTTCCTTCGGGTAAGATCTCATTCTAAGATCCTTTTTCAAACCTGCTCCTATTTCGAGTCAGGAGATAAATAAATAGACACATCCCATTGCACTTATTGAGGGAGGGGGCGCTCGTAGTGAATGAGGGAATCGAAGACCAAGTATTCTTCTTATGGCTAAATCCAATCTCCTGGTCCCTATCGAAAGGAAAAAGAATTTCACGTTCTTCCTTCGGAAGGGGAGGATTAGGGAAATCCTATTGATTGCTGATTTCTCCAGACCTTCGGGAAAAGCATGAAAAAAAGGCTCGAATGGTACAATCCCTCCGTGACAGAATTGGTTTTAGTTACACTTCGGAACGGAGTGGAATAAGGGAGGAGATTCTCGAACGAAGAAAATGATCCAATTAATTACTCTGGGTAAAAGAAGAATCCTCACTTCTTTCTCTCATTCAAAATCGTGCATGAGACTTGTGGCTGAGCGATACCACACCATCATTTAGCTATTGCAATTCTTTTCCTGATCGCAGGTCATATGTATAGGACCAAATGGGGCGTCATAGTCTTAAAGCGCAAAAAGGAAACAGAGTGGTGTGTTTTTCTCACTTTTGGCATAGCAGACCTCCCACTAGGAGGCCCACATGATAGGCTATTAGCTCAGTGGTAGAGAGCACCCTTTTATAAGAAATTAGAATTGTGAAACATATTAAGATTCAATTGAGTTCTGAAAAAAAATTAGAATATTTAATTCTTGTATTTGAGTCTAGCCCTACACATATGATCCAGTGATGCGTGTAGAATTGATAGTAAACGTTAGCAAGTGCACTAGTCGCTCAAGTAATAAAGTGAATGAGTAGAATTATCGTTCCCACGAGGACGGTTAATAACTTATATTTTATTTTAACCTTGTTAATTGAGAAATTAAGAAAATAGTTAATTTTAGATGTGAATAAAAAGAAAACAATAAAATAAAGGAAATGATCACCTGGAGAAATAACGATTTGATGATTAAGACACCTAATTATCACCACTAGAATGTAATGAATTTTCTTAACTTAGAATTAGTTGAATCAATAACAAAATGAATTCCCAAAATAAGTTAACCAATGTTTCAGGCTTTAACTACTATCTTATGAATCAATTAAAATAAATCAATCCTTTTGGTTTTTAATTTACTTAATTAAATCATAAGATGCATTCAACCGGAATTAATATTAATGGCTTTCTCAAGTCACCTTAATAACTACACAAATTACGTCTCTTTCGATTTCCCTGTGGCATGCAATAAATAAGATCAATCCCTAGAAACTATTATGAAAATAATCACTTCTTCTCATATAGCAAACAAATCATAAATCATGGAATCAAATAAAAACATTAAACATGAAATTGCAATGCTATTAAAGATTCAAATCAACCTAATATCAAGAAAGACTCCAAAACATAAATAGGGTTCAACTAGAATGACCCTAATAAATGAATAAATCTGAGAATAACAACATCAAATCTAATGTAAAAGATTGAGAAAAGAAAACGAAGAACTCTGGCATAGGCTAAGCGCGTCCTTTCTCGAGTTTCTGGCAGAGTTTCTCTATTGTCCTCGATCTTCTCCTCTTTCTAGGCTTTAAAAGTATGCTACAGGGATGCTTTTCCAGGCCCTCTTCTGTCTCCTTTTATAGGGTTTCTCGTCTCCCAAGGATAGAAACAAAAAATATATCCAAAAAATGGATAAAAACGAGTTTAAAATGGCCTAACATACCGTCGTCACGGTCGTGAAAGGCTCCGACACGGCCGTGATAGAAGGCTATCAAGGCTGAAAAAATACTTAACTAAATTTTTGCTGTAAATTGTCTGTCACGGCCATGACAGAAACTGTCACGACCGTGATAGTGCCTTAGTCAAATTTTTTGCTGCTGAATCTTTCTGTCACGGCCATGATAAGAACTATCACGGTCGTGACTTCTGGGCTGTTTTAGGCTTTTTCTTCTCTTCATTTCAACGTTTTCTCCCATCAATAACTTCTATATTTAGGTAGAAATTAAATCTAAATGAAATTATATGAAAACAAATCAAAACTCTTCTTTTCTAAACATAAAAACATTCTAAAGTGTTAATCAAATTGCCTAAACTAATGCATAATTTTTCGTGCATCATCCAGACGCAACCCTGTTCCCGAAAATATTCTATCTCCCAAACGCCGTAGAGAATTGAGAACTCTAATTTGTTTTAATCCCCCAATTGGAATGCAATGAATAGAATTTCATTATTTTGCAATGAAAACAACATAAGAAACTCTAGACCATTTTTAAATGAGGACAAAGCCTAATTTCTTATAAGAAATGACATTTTTTGATCGAGTAACTACCAAATAAGTTTAAGAGATGAGAGAATTAAGAATAGCTACCAGAAAGACTAATCCAATACATAATGATGTACCAAAAAATACAACATTTTTGTTACTTGACCAACCAACAGATACTATCATTGCTTCTTCTCCAAGAAAAGAAGTTCACGACCCGTGGGCCTTCTACCTCCACGCGACATTTCTCCGTCAGGCTTTCGCCCATTGCGAAAAATTTCCCGCTGTTGCCTCCCGTAGGAGTTCGGGCCATTGGATAAAAAAAATTTCTTGAATGGAACTCCAGAGATGAGTTGAAAAAGAAATTTTTATTGGTTTTACGTCCAATGTAAACCATAAATTTTATACACACTATAGGTATATAAAAAATCTTCTCTATTTATCCTACTCATTGGTACGCGTTATTGATGCTGGAAAAAAATTGCATTTGTTCGAACTCATGATTTGATTACTCATACTGTGTCAGGTCGTGGACTCATTTTTGGATTAGGAAAGGGAAAAAGGGGCCTAAGCACGACAGATTCCGTACACTTGAGTGGCAAAGGAAAGCAAGACCTCACCTCTTCTTCCAGGCCTGTTCGGATGTAGGGTTCCCACGGAAGATCAAGTTGCCGTGTGATGGGAAACCTTCCCGCACGATTCGGAGAGCACTGAAGATGAATGAGAGGTTCACCACCACATCATAGCAAGGGAGCTTGCACGAGCGAGAAAACGAAAAGTGCCCTAGCGCGCTCCAGCTTTCGAGCCTCTGCTTGCTTGGAACTTTGATAGAGTAGGCTCGTAATTCACTTTTGACCCTGTGTTCGATAGCCCGACCGTAGTGATGTTAATTGTGATTACATCCATAAGTAGCTTGGTTCATCTTTATTCCATTTCATATATGTCTGAGGATCCGCATAGCCCTCAATTCCATTCTTACTTTTTTTATGCCAATGTTGGTGACCGGATATAATTCTCTTCAATTATTCCTGGGATGGGAGGGAGTCGGTCTTGCTTCATATTTGTTAATTCATTTCTAGTTCACATGACTTTAGGCAGGTAAAGCAGCTACAAAAGCTATGTTTGTCAATCGAGTAGGTGATTTTGGATTAGCTCCTGGGATTTCAGGTTGTTTTACTCTCTTTCAAACAGTAGACTTTTCAACCATTTTTGCTTGTGCTAGTGCCCTAGAAATTCATGGATTTCTTGCAATATGAGATTTAATGCCATAACTCTTATTTGTATTTTACTTTTTATTGGTGCCGTTGGGAAATCCGCACAAATAGGATCGCATACTCGGTCACCCGATGCAATGGAGGATCCCACTCCAGTATCTGCTTCGATTCATGCAGCTACTATGGTCACAACTAGTATTTTCATGATAACAAGGTGCTCCCCTTTATTTGAATATCCACCTATGGCTTTGATTGTTATTACTTCTACAGGAGCTATGACGTTATTCCTTGCGGCAACCACTGGAATATTACAGTAAAGAGGGTCATAGCTTATTCAACTTGCAGTCAATTAGGCTATATGATCATTGTTTGCAGCATCTCTAACTATTCGGTTAGCATCTTTGACTTAATGAATCACGCATTTTTCAAAGCATTACTCTTTCTGAGTGCAGGTTCGGTGATTCATGCCATGTCAGATGAGCAAGATATGCGGAATATGGGGGGGGGGGGGGGCTTGCCTCCTCATTTCCTTTGACCTATGCCATGATGCTCATAGGCAGCTTATCTCTAATTGGATTTCTCTTTCCAACATGATTTTATTCCAAATATGTGATCTTAGAGCTCGCTTACACTAAGTATACCATCAGTGGGAACTTTCCTTCCTAGTTGGGAAGTGTCTCTGTCCTTTTCACTTCTTATTACTTTTCATTTACTATTTCTAACATTTCTAGTACCAACTAATTCATTCGAGTGAGATAGATTACGATGTCATGATGCGCCCATTCCTATGGCCATTCCTTCATTACTTTTGGCTCTCGGGAGTCTTTGTAGGATACTTGGCCAAAGTGTGGCCTACTAGCCCATAAGTTAGTATTGTGACGAAGGGGCTGTTGCTCACCCGACACGATCATACGAAGTAACAATTCACCCAACACGATCATCGGGGGTGAACAAGAATTGGGGATCGGATGCGGGCGAAATTCTCGCCAATGGCTGAGATGTTCAGTCGACTCCCTCCCCCTTTGTGAGGGTCTGACCCTACGATTGAGTAGAAAAGGGAGGAGAAAAGAGGCCCTGGTGAACCATCATAATAAGTGAACAAGTGTAAGCTTCGCTGCCCGATAGTATGGAGTTGACCACACAGAGGGATAGGCCCTGAAGCGAAGGACAGGATTGGAGGAATCAATATCTCGACATAATCCAAGAGGCAGATCTTGTGCCACTCCACCAGGTCATATGAAACTGGCATGCATCTTGGCTCCCGAGACCATTTCATAGAATTCCAACAATTTCTCCCGCTCCTCAAAAGCCCAAAGGAACGGAGTTGATGCTCTCACATCCATAGCATGAGTAGTTGAAGCAGTGAATGATTTAAAATTCGAGTTATTTCACGGAATAACACTCGGATATATTGAGCTCGTAATGGTACCTCACAATTCAAAAGTCTCTCTACCGCTGAAGAATGAGCGTGTTCTTGGGCCATCGTAGAAACATAGATAGGATTGACGACAGAACGAACAACAAAACTTTACGACAGCTTTTTTGTACACGTTCACTTGCATCACATACACGAGTGCTAACATTTAACGAAAGAGGAGGCTCCGGTGTATAGGGAGGACCTCACCGTTTAAGCAGTATCCATAGAAAAGATGGAACCCACTATTTTTTATTTAGTATCATTAGAATTTCTTATTTCTAGGCGAAATAAAATACTTGAAAGCAATAAAAAATAGTACGACAATGAATTCGTTCCCGGACCTTGTACACACCGCCCGTCACACTATGAGAGCTGGTCATGCCCGAAGTCGTTACCTTATCCACAAGGAGGGGGATGCCGAAGGCAGGGCTAGTGCTCTTGGAAGAAAAGGATGAATCAAAATATAGCTTCTATCACCTATTCTTATAGAATGTCATCGTGATTTCATTTTTCATTGAATATATCGAATAGAAGAAGTCGGAGCTATGATATAGTGCAATAGATCTCTTTACTTGTACGACTTAGATGTCAGTCTATCGTTGGCCTCTATGGTAGAATCAGTCAAAGAGGCCTGAGAGGCGGTGGTTTACCCTGTGGTGGATGTCAGCAATTCGAGTCCGCTTATCTCTAGCCCATGTACCAAGTTTGGGATGGATTGGTGTGGTTCCTCTATGTCTAGGTCATCAGAATATCGAACCATGAACGAAGAAAGACATGAGAGAAAAGCATATTGGCTAGTGATTGTGAGGTCCCAATTGTTGATTGGAAGACTTCGAGAGAAATACGATCAGAAGGGCTAATTCGAATCCCTCAGTAAAATAAGAACAGCCCCCACATTCAAACCCCCCTTTTTACCATTAGCAAGAACTTGTTTCACTTGCATATCATAAGGGATTCCAACAATTGCTTCAAATACAGTATCGGGAAGCACAACTTGCGGAACTTCAATATCCACGAGTTTATTAGCTAAATGGAAATTGGCACGTACAATTCGTCCAGTCATCTATCCTTACATTTATTCGTGACCGTAGAGGATCCATATGAAGCTAAGGTTTCACATACGATTTTGGAATAGCGACAAGAACAATGATGTTTTTTTCGACTATAATTATCTAACAGTTCAAGTAGAATTGAGAACAAAAAAATATAGGATTATAGAATCAAGGAAATATATTGAAAAAGAAAATTTTGAAATATTATCTATATGTATAGATGTAGTGGAAAAAATAGCGATTTATTCCATTCGGTGCAGGAAAATAAAAAAAGACGAAATCAGAAATATCGGCAAATTCTGAACTTCCCTCGAGACCGACAAGGGGTGGTACATGAATATTCACATGTTATCCATCGACTACGCCTTTCGGTCTGAGCTTAGGCCCTGACTCACCCTCCGTGGACGAACCTTGCACACAAGCCAAAAAATACAATATGTGCACTTGCCACACCTTCATAACTCCAAATGCCAGAGCTTCTGAGTTTGTGTCGATTGATGTGCCCGCTAAGAAAGTGGATTCCTATTATTATTTCATAACTTTTTATTCGATTTTGAAGGCCCATTTAAACTATATGGAAACTACTCCTTGCCCCTTTTTCTTGATTCTGGTCTGGTAATCTATTCTCCTCCGATTCCGATTCTAGACCCCCCTACGCTCTTTCAACCTCGGTTAATGTAGTAGGGATTTCTTGGTTCATCATGCAATTGCTCTAGGTTTGCATACGACCACATTGATTTTAGTAAAAGGTGTCATTACTTTTGTGAATTCGAATTGAAAGGTGATATCAAATCGGTCTATTTTTTGCGTCATATACATAGTTAGCACATTCATCATAGTTAGTACTTTTGTATCAAGGTCATCATCAATACCTCACTGATGGCTCGAGGTCCCTCGGAAGGGAGTCTTTTTCGCCCTCCACCTAAGCTGCACAGGAAAGGCCCAAAGCCAATCCCAGGATAAAATTTCATAGGGTCTTTCTGTCCAGATGCATGTAGTCCGCATCTTCACAGACATGTCTATTTCACTAGAGGGTGGTTTTTATTTTTCCAAAATTGTTTTAGGGCATTTTTTAATTTTAAAAATCGATCCGGAAAGTAGCAATTAGTTTTTTTAGATCGAAAAATTGATCCAATCCGAACTACTCTCACTGCTACCTAAACTATCACGATTTTTTCACTTTAGTCCTTTCGTCTACTTCTGTTATGCTTTTTTGTTACTTTTATTTTTTTCATTTATGAAAAGACTAAATTACCTTTCCATCTAGAAGAACATGAAATAACAAATATAAAAAATAAAAAAAATCGTTGGAAGGATTAAAATGATAAACAAAAAGATTGTCATTTATAAAAAAAAACTAATTACCCTCCTCCATTTTTTTATATTTATTATTTGATGTATTATGGAGAGAGGGATAATTTAATCTTTTAATAAATGAGAAAAAAATAAAAAATAACGAAAAATATAATAGAAGTAAACATAAAGACTAAAGTGAAAAATTATGATAATTTAAGGATAAAAAATAGGTGCTCATAATGCCACTCCTAAGAAGCTTCATGCTACTCCAAAGTGACAATTTTGTCCTTCAAATTTTTTTATAAACTTTAGTATTATTAATATAATCTCTTGGCTGTTCATCTTCCACCCATTTGTTTTAATGACATATTATTAATATACCATCCTTTCTCTTGCCTCTTCCTCTTCCATCCAATCTACATTAATTTAATATATTATCATTTTTATGTATTTCTTTCTTTCTATGTCTCGTGAACTCTTAGGCAACCTATTAAATATAATAATATTGTATAACATTAGATGAAGACATATTAAATTAATGTAATATATTATAATATGCATAATAAAATTGTAAAAAAGTTCACCAATAAGGCATTAATCAACATTATATGCAATTGTTTCAGGAAAAAACGTTCACTTTCTTTTTTATCTATAGTAATTTATTTCCATTTTCACTATTTTTGTTTTCATTTTATTTCATATACTTTTGAATATTTTATATATATTTAATGTTTTCATATTAATTAAATTTATATGTATGAATCATATCTCATATTATATAATATTACTATTATATTTTTTATCATGAAAAATGATAATACTAATACCTAGAAGAGAGACAACAGAGAAAGAAAAAAATGATTAGAAGATTAATTAAGAAAAAAGTTTGAATGAAAATAAGAGGCAATGTTTTAAAAACCGGCCCGGCCCGGCCGGTCGGACCGGTGTTCGGCCAATAAAATAGGTCATGGGTCAGCTCAAATCTGGATTGTCCATTGAGCAGTGTTGGATCGGTCAAACCCGGTCAAAACCCGAGTTTGACCGCTTGACCCGCCGGGTTCTTGTGACCCAGCCATTTTTTTTAAAAGTTTATATGCTGGCCAGTTCTTGCTTCATTCCCGACTCCAGCACCGTGCGGCCGCTCCACTCCTGAGTCCCCACTCCAACACGACGACATACCGTCGAGATCCATCGAAGATCGTCGAGATCCGACGAAGACCGCCGAGATCCGTCAAAGGCCACCGAGATCCGTCGAGATCCGCCGAAGACCGATGAGATCCGCCGAAGACCGCCGAGATCCACCGAGATCTGCCGAAGATCGCCGAGATCCGACGAGATCCACAGAAGACCGCCAAGAACCGACGACCATGAAGTCACGGACCTGGAAGCAGATCCGACGACCGAAGATTCGGCGACCGCAGATTCGACGGCCACAGAGTCACTGATCTAGTAGTATGGGATCGACGATCTTCGACAAATGCTGCCTTCAATCCGATGATCCCTGCTTGCGATCCGATGACCTGGCTGGCAGGGCGTGGCCATGCCCGGCCAAGGCACGCCCCAACAAGCTAAGTCGCCCTTTGGCCGGCAAGGGGGCGCTCAAGCGAGCCGAGCACGGCCATGGCACGCCCATGATCGCCCGAGGGGTGCCCAGGCCAGCCAGACACGATCATCTATTATCAATTGTGTTAGATTTGAATTATTAATTGTGTTGAGTTGTGATTATAAAAAAATTATTATTAGTGAATAATAACAATGTACATGTTGATTATATATATTTATTATTTATATTGATTTATTATAATCCGGTCCGATCGATCCGACTTGGTCCGACCCAACCCATTGATCTATCCGAGTCGAAGGTCGGGTCGGGTCTTACAACATTGATAAGAGGTGAATGAAGATAAATTAAAACTAAAGAAATGATAAAATAGAAAGTTTGGAATGATATTAAGTGTTTGAAGAGTGACATTAAGAAAATTAAAAAAAATTGAAGTTTAATATTAGATACGAAAATTTATGATAATTTAGAAGAGGTTTACAAAAGTAACCCATAATTTTAATACTCTTCAAGTGCGAAATTTTATACATATATATCATTAATCTTTTTATTTATACATATATATAATTATATATCATTCATCCATGGCTTCAAGTGTCGGGCGAACACTGCGATGGTGGGAGGATCGCTTACACCTCTGCTTCCTCGTCCGTGCCGCGCGTCCCTCGGAGTTTGGATCCAAGTTGGATACGGTGTCTGGATCCGGAGAAATCTATATATCAGCGACAAAATCTACGTCCAAGCTTTGTCGGCCGGAACAGGGAACAAGTACGGCGGTGGGCACGTGAGAAAGCTGCATCACGAGATCCGTGTGCTGCATGGAATTCACATCTCTTTTTTTTCCCCAGTGGGTGTTTGATGTTTGTTCCGCATAAGAAGAAATCACAAATGATTAGCAAAAGTAATATCGAATTTAATTTTTAAAGCCATTGATTCAATTAAGATTTATTGTTTCGGTTCCGTTAATAGAATTAATCGTTCTGGACACATTAGTAAAATAGGAAAAGACGGGCCATTGAGAAAGGAGCTAGCAACATGCATGTGATGGCCAGTCGATGTTGCTTACTTTGGATAGAAATCTATATTACATTTCACTTTTGAGTTATTTTCTTAGGTGACGTTTGGTTGTACATAAAGAATAATTAGATTGTATTTTCGGTCGTACGATTATTTTATCCGTTTATTTCGTTGTTTCAATTTATCATATTCCGTACTGTCATTTGTTGGTCACAAGAATATCTCTTTGCAAAAAAAAAAAAGATCGTCCTCATGTTAAATGGAGAATAGTATGTATTCCATCAATTTAGTCTTCAAAATATAACCTCAATAAGATTAAATAATTTTTGCGTATCGTGAACGTGTCAGCCGATAATCATATCCAGGACCTTGTTTGGAGGTATTTACTGGAATAAGCCTTTATTCATCCATTTATTCTGTAACCAAACGACGTCTTAAGCTTCATTTCAATTATAATGATTTTTATGTTTAACTATGAATTATTAACTTATTATGTTTATCATGATTTTTTACTTAAATTTTGTGTTAACTTTTTTTGTTATTTTTAACTTTTTATTTATAAAAAGATCAAAATATTTGTTTCCATGAATTGTTCTTTTTTTTAATGTTTAAAATCAAATAAATTATTTTAAAACTTATAATGCCAAAGATCTATTTTATTAATATTTAGTTTTTATATTATTTATCATTACATTATTCTTTTTAAATATTAAGTTAGAGGACAATTCGTGGAAGGATATTCTAGTCTTTTTATAAATAAAATTTAAAATTTATAGAAAAGTTAATAGAATCAGATGTGAAAATCGTGATAAAATTTTAGGACGTCATACATTAAGTTCATAATTTAGAATTAGACGTAAAAAATCGTTATAATTGAGAGAAAATTTAAGAAAATAACTCGACTTTTTATGTGGCATATCAATGAGGACCAATGTTATCTCCTCCTAAATTAGGAGGATATAGTTTTCTAATGGTTTCATAATGACATAAATAGTGAATTTATCAACTTTAGGAGTATTTTGAAATTGTGAGTATTAAGAGGATTATTAGGCCAAAATTTTAGAAAAATGTATCATTTTCCCTATGAGAATTATGATTCATTGTTGTATGTTTTTTATTTATAGCGAACTTTTCTCCAACAATTTTTTTATAAATATTTTATATTCATGTTAATCAAGAGAATTTTATCAGTTGTGTTAAATTTTTTTTTTGGATACTCACTCCGGGCCCTCGGTGTCCAAAGTTACTAATATCTAACTAATCCAAAATCGGAGTTAACTAATTCAGAGTCGGGGTGTAAGAGCAAGTGATGATTCAAGGAATTAAATCCAGAGTTATTAGCATCCGTCGAACCACACGAGACACAGTCGCACTAATCAATCTTTTTTTTTTTAGATTATCCTCCTCATGAGTGCTATATTCTCAACACTAACAAGAAAAGTATGCTATGACCCGCTTCATTAAAAAAACATGTATAAACCTAATCCTTTACTAAAGAGTTGTCATAGAAATCTTAAGTTCACTGCTACATGTGCAAATCGAAACTACGCGACCATCACTCGTCTAAACCCATGGCTAAATTTGAAAATCAAACAACCTTCAGGCCCTGTCCACTGTATGAAAGTTCTGACCACATGATTTGATCAAAAGTTGACGAACAGGGTTGGTATATCGAGAATATGCAGAACCAAGGAACTGGAGTCGCTTTGATTAGGGAAGAGCAAGATAGGAGACAGAAGGGTTGCTCAAATAACTCTGGTCAACAAATTGAAGAGAATAGAAGGAAATTTGATTTTGATAGTAATATTGAAATAGTTGGATACTACCAGTTCCGATACTTCATGCTAACTTCCAATAAGAATCATGAATTACACTCGAAAATTAATTTTTCACAACCCTATTAAATCTTAAGAGAACTCTAATTCTATGTAGAAACGCATCATTGTATGATCTTCTTCAATTTAAAGGCATAAGGCTGTAGAGAGAAATATATTACACATGCGCCCAAATGCAATTTGATGTTGATCAAGAATCTTGAGCTTTTAAAGTAATACAAAGTTACAAAGATTTTATAATATAAAGTTGTAAGATTAAAAGGTGACTTCACCACAAGAAAATTAGAGACACGAAAAGGGTGATTCTACGGCGACGCTAAATAGGTGCTATCAAGTGTAGCGACACATTAGTGTCGTAGTAGCGCCGTTCAAACTACAAAGCGACGTATTTGACGTCAATAGCGTTGCCGTCGCGCCCAAGTAATCTCGACGTTATTACCGTCAACATGGGGCGCCAAAGCTACGAAAAGAGTGTCACTATTAACCGGTTTCGGAACGGCGCTACATCCTGCGACTCCATAGTGATGCTAAGCTGGCCCTAAATCCTGTTACCGACGCTTAGTGTAGCATCGTTGGTGGCATAGCTGGTTTTGAGAGGCTAATTGTTATCGTTATTCAACATTTTTTTCTTGTAGTGTTTATAATAAAATTATAGGATGAATTGTAAAAGATATATCGAGGCCAGTTCTCTCTTTCGCTTTGACATCTACCTATCAAACCTAATAACTGGAGAATTAGAACCGAGATTAGGATTTCTGCAACGTACTGTTACGAGTAATAATATTTTCAAAGCCTTTCCTGCAATTCGATGATAGCGATGAAATGTACAAAAACACAGATAATGAAGCGTAGAAGATGAAGTTGATTGCACAGAAATGAGACATACAACGTACACAACTTTACAAGAAATGTAAGATGCCAGCGGAATATAAGAGAAGGATGTGAATTAACAACTTTAATGCTTTCATGATATGGAGAAGCTCGGAAATAAGGTCTACAGTCACCTTTTGCAATTGCTTACTGTGACTCTTCTGTACATCAGACGGTATATTTATGTTTCAGTTTGTATTGTTCCTTCTAAGCATAGTAATGTGTCTCATTAATTGGAAAATCAACCATGTTGTGCAAATTTCTTATACAATAAGCTTCATTTCTAGTAAATAAAGTTAAAAGAGAGTCTCTCGAAAGTAGACACACATGAGAACTCATGTAAGCTGCTAGTGAGGACAACTCATGGTTACCAGAGGTATGAATTTCAATGCAAGCAACCTTAAGATTAAATCATTCCTTGATAGAGTGCAGCACCAAATTTCATGGGATCTAACATTGTGCTTGCCCGGAGATGGCATAGGGGAGAAGGCATCAACCATTCATTTGTTGATTTTTCACCCTCTTTCTATGCCTTTATTATGCATTTAAGAAATATCACAAGCCATGTTAACTATTCCTTTCCTCATTTGCTTTTATGATGATGTCGACGCACAACTTTCTCGTGCACTGGACTTTCATATAGACATGAATATATATAGCCTTACATAATTTCACATCATGATATCTCAATATGTGCTCCTATAGGTAATGTGACCTGACCTCAGAAAATCTTAAGGTAATTGTGAAATTATGATTGAGATACTAATCTAATCTTGGGTGAATGGGAACTGCACTAAATAGAAGATGGTATCTTGGTGGGTCAGACCCCTCAAAAGAGAAAACAAAAGATCAGTGGGTTAGCAAAAGTTGATATATATCAGCCTAGAAACCAAATAGTAGTTTGAATTCAGGATCCTCAGTGCCATCAAATAATAATGGAATTCACAAATAGGAAGGGCAAGCAAAAGGTAACCATAACATTAGTAGAACTACCATGCAGCACATTAGTTTAGCTCTGTAGTTTTATATAATTAAATCAAGTTTTTATACCACCACGTGCATATGCATGTTTCATTATTGTCTCGAACAATTTGTGTTTTTTTTTTAATTTCAAGGATCTTTTGGGGTCCTTCGACTCTGAGGCATTGCAAACCATTAGACAACTCTTAAACCCATTCTTTTTGTTCACATCTTTCATTCTATATTCCTACAACTCGAAGTTGACGATGGCCGGCGCCCAGCTCCAAATTTTCGGCGATGTCAGTGCGAGGAGATGAGAGTTCGCCGGCGATCCAAGTTACCATTGTTTTCCATTTCTTGTTCTTCTTAGAAAATAGTAGGCCAATGCTGGAGTGAGTGGTAATAGTTTGGTTATTTTCATTGCATCGTCATTTGAACCAAAGTTGCTACCAAAGAGTAAAGATAGAACATCGGTAGTTCCTATTCTCAATTCTCTCAAACATAGTTTTCTAAATTCTTTTCAGCGGATAAAAGCTTTAGTATTCTATGTATACATAAAAAAGAATTCAAACTTTGATATCTTAAGAAAAGAAAAAACGTTAGCAAGGCTGCCGTACCAAAACTCAACTCCAAATATTTTACTTGAAATTGTTCAGGCGCCCTTCGCACGAGGTCCATAGAACGATATTAAATTTGCCATCAATTCTGTGGATCATTTTTTACTACTTGCAATACAATAAAAATAATGTCGAAGAGGCTTGTCTTTGCAACAAACACCGAAAGAGCAAATCATACTTTCATAAAGTGGTTTGCCTTTCCTCCTGATATCAAATAAGACACATCAGCATAAGATCCAATGTTACACATGATGGCATGAATATATTTGAATTTTGTAATACAATAAAAAGTTACCAACCCCTCATATGGGTTGTCTCATCTTGTAGAATAAATAGTTTTCTTAGCGTTCCGGAGACCCAGAAACAAATTATAGTAGGAATTCTACGAGCTGTACATTACTGTAGATTCTTCTACTATTAGCTATAATTAAACAAATATTAATGATTTTGCGGTTGCATGAATAAGTAGATGCTAATTCCGGGCACTGTACATCAGATTCTACATCAGCAATCTGTGTTCTTACTTCTTTTAGGCTTTTTCTTACATCAATATAAACAATAACTTGAAATCTTGCACGGCTGCCAGATAACTCGTCGATCTCTGTAAACGGGAGGAAAGAGTAAGCATTAGCGGATACATATAACATATATCTAAGCTACAGCATTCAAGTTAGTGAATACACAATAAGAACTATGCATGTTACATATTTATTCCACGGAAGTAATAAAAGAGTAGTTCTCACAAGCATATACTACTTGAAACAAGTCTATTTTCTTTTATTATGAAAAGAGAGGGTTGATGAGTCTGGTAAGAACGATAAATTGAGATAAAATGACCCCATGAAGTCCAAGTGGTGATTTAAACTATTTACCTGAAATCAAGATCTTAAATCAGTCTTAGGACTGGTTAGTAGGTCTTTTGGTTTCCTAACTGTATAGACAATTAAACATACAGCAGTAGGATCCTTATAAAGACTTAGCTGATATCCTCGCCCCTCTTCAGAAAAAAAAAGAACCCTAGCTGTTCAAAAGAGCAAGTTTACAGTTCTTGATTTTAAAGTTGTGATCGAAATAGCAATAAAGAATGCTAGCTTAAAAGTTAATTGCCAATAGCAAAAGATGACTTTCGACAGTGTACAATTACTACTTGAACAGCCGCTTAACTGTCAAACTTAAAGACAATCATGCCATAAGAGGAAAAATGAATAATGAAGAACACATCCAAAACAAGTGAATGCATCTATAGTTCTACATTGATACATTACCGTATGAGTGGATTGTACCTATTCTCTCCACACCAGGATGCTCATCATCATAGCAACTACGTTTTTTTTGCACAGAATGATAGATAATATGAAACAACAGTTCACAAGCCCTCTGTCTTCCATACCGTAGAAGAACCCTTCTTCTGGAACTGATATCTTTGTGACCTGTTCATTACTTTCGCCATTAAAGCCATTGCAGCAATGCTAGGAAACTGTTTCTCTTCAGAAATTTTAAGTTCAGAATATTCAGGACCACATTCCTCTGGGCTAGGTTGCTGTGTACCCTTGTGAGACCACCTTCCAATCCAAGCTTGAAGTTCTCTTTCAGAAACATCAGTTAATTTCTCAGCATCACAATGCAAGTTTTTGTCGACTGTCCTCTGTTCTGTAGCATTCTCCAATGAGCTGGTCATGTTACAATTCATTGTTTTGCTCAATGCTATATCACATGATGGACCATTTCCAATTCTGGACCTCTTCATACTAAGAAGAGGACTCGATGGGCTGTGTCCTAGTCGTTTAAGCCATCTGCTGCAAGGTTTAACCTGGAATAAGCATTCTCTTACACTACCAGAATTTGATTCATTTGCTACTTGAGAATTAGACAAATTCCAATCTGCATCCATGCTCTCTGCTTTTGGTCCAGTGGCTTCTTTGTGTCTTATGCAGTGTGTTTCACATGAATTAGGATAATGTAGATCCGTATTAAGGATTTCATTTTCCAAATCTCTTCTTGTGAATCTATCCTGAAAATTGAGGTTTATGGTCAATATTTTCTCTACGCTGCCAAGATTGAGCTCATTAGTTATTTCATAACACTATAACAGGAACTATTACTGCATTATTTTCATTATCATTCATGAACTATTTTCACATCAGCTAGAAGTACAGTATTGCTACAAAAAAGTATCCAACAGTTCCATTATCCTCAAACACTCTTGTATTGTCTCAAAATGGGAAAAAAAAATTAATGTAACAGAAGAAAAGTTGGGTTGGTACCTTCTTTTTGATGGTATAATCTATCCCTGCAAGAGAATAGGAAGGACAATTAGGAAGGATTTGTATTATTTACAATTGTTATATATTATATATCGAAAATCATTACATAGCACCTTGATGTACCACACCAATATACTGCACACTAAGATAATGTAGTTAGATATTAGATTTATGATCCTACACTATCTTTACATAATCATTTAAATAATAACATATTTTATTCATAACTTTTTTATGATAATTTGGATGGCATGTAATCAATTTCCCTATATGTTTTACTGTTTATTATTTTTATGTTCAAATTTTGACTTGGCAAATGACTGAATTTTTACCTATTTATCTTTTAAACATTTTTTACTTATAGGTAACATATTTTGATCCTTGATATGATTTACGACCTTCTGATCTTATGACCCAAATAATCTTGTGTAAGATTTATCATTCTAGATACGAAAAAAAAAATTCTCAATCATACACACCAATGTGGCGCAATAGGACACTACATCATCATTTACCTTTTTATCCACATTTTGTAGCATTTATCCAAATTGTACTAACTCGAGAGAGTGTTATAGCAGCAATTGAAACATAGAATTTGAAACATGTTAATGAGTTAACAAAATAAAAACATTAAGAATATACCTTTTGGAGAAATACTGTTCTGGCAAACATTCATTGACATCATAGAAGTCTTAAATGATGATCTATTATTGGTTTCACCCATATGTGTATCGTTCCAATTGTCATAGTCACCATACCCATAGCTGCTCGAGTAACATTGGAAATCCCCATTTTGTTTAGAATGACAATCTGATGTGGTTGGTACTGTTAACATCTCATATAAGGCAGTAGTAGTTTTGGCTCTGCCAGAATCTATTAACCTTGCATGCAATTGCTCTCAATGGGGCAACTCTTTGCTCATCACTTCTGTGGACAGCCAATACTGGAAAGAGTTAGAAATGTCTTGTGAGTTTCCACTTTTATTTTCCACAGAATTCAAACTGTTAGTCATTCTAAATGCATCAACATTATTGATGGAGCAATTGGTTATCTTGTTTACTGGCTGAGTTCCTTGGCAATAGTCATTGACTGAATTACAAAAACTATGACCATGAGGAAGCATTCTGCTCATTGAATAATTCAATATGCATTTATCATCATCTCCAACTAGAGGTGAAAGAGTATAACCACCTACACAGGAGCCTCCCAGTGTTCTCATCGATCTACTGTTTTTCTGAGACCATGATGTCTTCGAATTACTGGCGATAATATTGTCTTCCATTCTTGAAGTAATAAAGCTTGATGAACCCCAAACATTGCGTAGCTCATGTTTGAAGTTACGAGGACCGTCTTCTGCAGTATTTCTGGTGTGTACATCAACAGTGCTTGATGATATATCTTTTTCTTCAGGAAATTCGGAAAGGATATTATTTGGAACTTGAGATTTAATTTTTTCATTCACTGGCAAAGAAGTTGAGTCCGCAACATTAGTTTCACAAATGTGTAAATTTTTGGAATTGACAAACTTATTTCCATCAAGGGCCGAACTAGTCATTTTCTGGCCTTCAAAATGGTTATCCTCTGCTACAAATTCTAATGCATGAGAAGAAGCAAAAGCCATCATCCCATGTGATTGCTGTGACTCGGATAGTTTACTAGAATTTTGACTATAAACTATCATGTTTTTTGGATTCAAGGCACCTGCAGAGTTATGGTTGATGCTGAATGTCGGAAAAAGATGTTCCTGTAAGAAAGCATCTTTCTGCACCAAAGAATTGTCAGTAAATCCATTTTCACTCTCTAGAGACTCAGTTAATTTTTTTTTACGTGAATAGATTGTCAAATCTACATCATTAAGGCCAGATCTTATAACATTCTTGTACTCAGAGGTACTTTGATGGCTTAAAACCTGGGGCAGCATTTTGGCCATTCTGGATTTAGTATTTCCAGCATTATGAACATATCTTCCTCTGATATTGTTATCCTTATTGATTGCATCAAGATGAATACACTCCTTACATCTAGGAGGAATTGAATCATTGCTCCCTTGTGTGTAATGTGGCATCCATTGATATTGTGACACTCTACCACTTGCATTACTAAAACTTGTTTCTAAATAGTCATGGCTTTCATAACTTTCTACTGTATATTCTGGCATGATGATTTGAAAGCGCTGATACTTAGTTTCCGTTCTTTCACCAGTAAGTGTGCTACATAAAATTGTAACCCTGTAGTTTAGAGAAAGAACAAATTTCCACAAGTTATTTATCCTAAAATAATGTACTACAAGAGAAATAATAATCAGAAGCTGCAGAGAGCATTAACTTTCAAAATGAAAAAAAATGGCTTTAAACTTTTTAAGTTGGTATAGTAATCTGAATGTGAAGATATCAATATTACTTGAGAGTCACATTCTTCCAAGTAAACGAATTTGCTTAAATGCATAGTTATCTATTGCCTTTGGAAGTTCAGAGCTCGTCTTCTTTGGCTCTTGAGAAGAATAAAGCAACTGTAATCGTGTTATTGATCCAGATACAAATATATGAAAAACTTAGGAAAAGGACAATAGCTGCTACTATTCAGAATAAGAAACAATAACTTAGCTCAGTTTATTGTAGGAAAGTTAAATCTGGTTATTTTACAGGCCTACCCCGCATGGAAACGATTGAGTTGTGCATAAAGTTGATCATGGTAAGCGTATTAAGTTTCATATCAGATACTTTCTGAGCGGCACAGTTATCAAGCACCCATTTACATAAAGAAAACCTTAATCTTCTTACATGATTCCCATCCAAAGATTAGAGAAAGAATGACACTTCTGATAACTCAATGCTGAATATTTAACTTCTGCTGAAAAGGGAAACGAAAAAACACACATATACAGAACAAAAAAGAGAACCGGCAGAAGAGAAGTAAATTGCTTATTTTATGAGAAGTAAATCACGCCGCATGCAAAACTAAAACTATGCATAATGCAGTGAAAATGGAGGCCTGAATCGCAATCGATAAACAAATTATAGCCGAAATATATGTTCATACTTCATTTGCTTTACATTCATTTTCTTGCAAGGTACGGACCATTCGAGCTGGGAAAAAACATACCTTTGCCCGAGACACTGGAGGAAACCTTTCGATCAAGTCCCTTCGATCTGCTTGATTCCTATGAAGACGGGACAAGCGGGCTTTACTTCCACCACTGCACTACCTACAAAAAAGCAAGTGGCTCACAATTTGGGGAATCCAAAACAAACTAGTAACGGGTCAACTGGACGAACAACGAATCAGATCCTCGAGCGAAAAAAAATATCAGCACGGAACCGGATCCAAAATTAAAAAAAAAAACACTGAAAAAGAGATAACCCCAAATGACAAGAATTTAAACAGATCGATCAAGCGTCCAGAGCATAAAAACGGCATCTCATCTTACATTATCCACAAGAAGGAAATATCGAAATAAAGGGGGGAGGAGGAGGAGGAGGAGGAGTTCGTCTTCGCTATTCGGCGTGCTTCAACGATTCTCGTGCTCTGTTTACAAATCCGACGAGGAGGAGGAGGATGAGCTACAAAAGGTAAAGAGTAGAGAGAAGTGCAAAGGTGGATGGGGCTTCGCCGGGGACTCGGGCCTGCCACGTCACGGCGGACGGCTGACGAAGAGGGAGAAAAGCTCACTATTTTATTAACGAAATGTCGTCTCTCTCACTCTCTCTCCTCTGTGCACTCTGTCTCTCTCTCTCTCTCTTATGGGGATTGGGCGAATGGCCCCGTAGTTTTTGGTGGCTTGGAAGGAAAGAGGAGGTGGCACAAAAATATCTCGGCATGGGAACTCTGGCGGTGCTTTTTAGACTCTGCGCTTTTCCTGGGGACCACCACCACCACCGCCCCCTCGCTTTTGCCAGCTCTCTCGTCTCGTCCGTCTCCTGCGTGAATGAGAGGAAGACGCATCTCTCACATATCCGGAAATTACTAGTTTTTTTTTGTTTTATTTTGAGATAAAATATGCGATTCATCCGTTGATCCATACCAATTATTTTTTTTTTGTCAAAATGTAAAATCACGAGCAATTTTGAAATCTTTCTTACAGACTATTAAATATAATTTGAAAAAAGAATTGAGCACTGTACATTCCAGTCGAGTTATTTTAAAATTGCAAACCACATAATGCAGCTGAAAAATATATATATTATTACTTTTATTTGATATTAACCATAGGAATACATAGGATCAACATTCGATCATTAAAATGGCTCGTGGATTATCTTAAATTTAATCTTGAAATTGATTCGACTTGCCTCTTCGATAAATTTGAGTGACCAGAGTCGATAAAATTTTGATTTTATTAAGATCGAAATAAATCTCCCTCAAGGTATGGCATTGATTCATATGCATTTAATGAGCATGTAGTGCGTTTTGGCGTTATGTTATATAAATGCATTATCTTCTTCTTTTTTTTTCCACATACATAATAAGGCGTGATTTGGATCTCGAATAGGATTGGAAGGAATGCGTCAATATTTTTCAGTGATTAAAGTTTATTTTAAAAGATAAAAAAAATTATGTCCGGTGTTATTTCATGATCGCATTTGGATGGCTAAAGAATAAACGCAAAATAACATCTAAACCCCTCACATTTGTTTTAAAAAATTGAGCTTTTCTCTTTTTCTCATGTAAAAAGTTAAATGGCGTCCATACCCTCCACACGACAATAGAATATAACATATTCTATCGTTTTCTAAAAACACGACAATTCAAAAAATAGCAAGTCGATAAGGTCTTGTCAAAGATTTTTCTATTCTTTGTGTTGTTTGATAATTTTTCATCGAATAACGATTTAGTTGCTCCTATAACCTAACCTGACTCCAAACGACGCCTAGGCCCCCATTCGATTGAGGGTTAAAATAGGGTAGGATTAAAGTATATATTCCATTGAATTAGTCAGTTTTTGAAGTTTGTATCTAATTAAGTGTATTTTATCTTTTATAAAGAATATGATAATTTACAAATTTTTATTATTTACAAGGTTAACTTTTTTAAAGATAACAAGATTGCCCTTTGAACTTTTTGTAAAATAAAATACGTATTTGATTACAATTTGAAGAATATCCATATTCTTCTAGTTAAACTCTAACCAACCGCTACCTAAGAGGCATTTGGATGAAAATTATCTCTCTGAATAAATATTTATTTGATCGAATATCATCAAAAGATTAGAGGAATAAGAGTAAGTCGGTCAAACATCAATTTTGTCGAGATACCACTCTTTTAATCCACAAAATCTTAGTATTTTTATTTCACACAAACCAATGAATAAGTTTATTCTCATGATTTTCACCTTTTAACTATTTTTTAAATTTTTTATGTCCAACAGGTTCCACTTGAATAAGAAAACTGAAAACACGAAGTCTTAGCCACTTTTGCGATTGCTCTACGTTTTGATTACAGAAAAGGATCCAACGCCATTCGGATCGCAACAGTTTCTTTTTCTTTTTCTTTTTTTCTTTTTAATTTTGAATTTAAGTTTCATTGATGAAAATTATGTGCTCAGTCTCTAGTCTTTGGTGTTTTTTGTGCAATAAGAAAAGTGTTACGCCTAATTATTTCAATCATGAGTACAGAAATAATAAAAGCCTAATCTCTCTTATATTTAAATTCTTTGACTTGATCATAGGAATATTTAGTTCTTAAGAGTGAGCATAATTCGCAATGTTATCAAAACCACATCAGACCAGCCAATTCAATCGATTCAATTGTGAACTGGCCGAAAATTTGATTCGATTTAACATTAAAATCAGTTTTAGCATTAAACCGGTTGAATTGGTCGGTTCAATCGGTTCAATCCAATTCAATGCAAATTTTGAAAAATAAAATTAAAAAAATGATATAAATAGGAAAGTTAAAAAAAGGAAAAAGAAAAGGGATATAACAAAAGTAAAAAAGGAGGGAATATGACATGTCTAAAATTAAATAGGAATTAAAATAAAAAGGTAGGTATTTAAAATTGAATAGTATTAAAATGAAAAATTATCAAAGGGCAAATGAAATAAAAAGAAAAGTGTTAAAGAAAAAGATAAATAAGAATAATTTAAGATAAAATTTATTAATATAGCATCTATCATTGATAAATAATAGATATTAAATTAATAATAATCTATTTATATTTATATGTTAATCATTATTACAATATTTAATAAATAAAAAATATGTTATATTAATTTTTAATATTATTAGTAGGTTATTAGTACAATATTCATATACTATATCATATAACTTATATTATATGTAATGCCCCCAAATCGACCAACGGCACGTGGCGATGATCTATTCGAAGGCGCTACGAAAATAATATAACATTGACTAAAACTTGACCAAATCCCAAATGAAAACAATGGCATGCCAATTATAAAAGCAAAGAAGGAAAGATAGAAATATCATAAGAGTGAAAGTCCCAAAATATTACAAAGTTCATGATATCCATAATGTCTGAATTACATCAAGCTCAAAATGCGTAAAGATAAAGATAACTAGGCCCTCTTTTGGTTCATGTACTTTAGCATCGCTGGTTGCGGCATACAATCTCGACACCCTCAATGACCTGGCCCTATGAAAATCAACACAGGGGAGGAGGTCCTCCCGTAAGCTATACAGCCTAGTGGGGAACCATAAGTGCACATTGCATAATAATAAATAGTAATTGACAGAATTAGTAATCACATGCAATAAGGTCAGATTTGAGCATAAAATCATTCACTTGAGATATCGATGAATAAAAGAGATAGAAATCATGAGTCAATCTTATAATCATAAAAGATTTCAGAGATCATGCTGCATCAATAATCATGCTTGGATCATCATGTTCATGTTACTTGTTCATGCTCTTTGTGCTCTTACTTTCACTTAACATTATGTGCATTTGAATGTTTTCATCTTGGGGGATTTACGCCAGAGCGACCAAATACAACTTCGTGCAGCCAATGGGGATCAAGCCATGGCCAAGGGAGCGACCCAATCATGATAAGCACTCGACTTAAGCTCTGACCACCACTCTCATAAACATGTTCATGTCTTTCTTACTTAATCACTTTATCACTTGGTCCTACTTGTATATCATGATAGGACTGAAACATAGGACAGATCAAAACAAGATCAATGATTCAATCACATAACATGCCAAACAGTAAGGAGTAGCCCAACACAAGCATAGAATGAATATAGATCAAATCAACAATCAATCAGCAATCAATATGCAATCTGACAGATATCGATCGACCGATCTTCATTGGATGGTCGACCGTTTCAAGGACACCGGTCGACCGATATCTCTGGATCGGTCGACTGGTTGGTCTTCACAAAACATAGTGAATAAGTGCTACCTACTGGTCGACCGATATCTCTGGATCAGTTGACCGATAACACTTAGACTCAACAAGAGCTTCGATCGGCCGATCGGTTGAACGATACGAGGCTCAGGAAGATTGATCGGTTGATTGATAACCTCATCACCGGTCGACCGATATACATGATCGGTCGACGGGTCCGCATGAAAAACAAAAACGGACAAAATTGATATACTTGCAATTTTTAATCCAAAAATAAAATCAAGGCATACAATCAAACATCTAAACATGAAGGACTAATACAGAACATATCTACCATCATAAGAATCATAGAACATGCATCAAACACATGAAAAGCATTCAATCATTTGTTCCATACTTCTCTTCCATCACGAACACTATTCATTCTAAGAACCCTAATTCCAAATAAATTTTTAATCATGTTATACAGAGGATTTTGGTATCACCCACCTTATTTCGTGATTGCTCCTAGCTTGAGCCTTTCCAATCACCAAGAACATTTTTCCTTATTGTTCTCCACCTAGAAAGCCATCCAATTGAAGAGAAGAAGTGAGTAATGGATCTAAGGATTAAAAGGGTGCAAAAATGTAGGTAACCTTGATACAACACCTTGTTGGAATCCTTTCTTCTTTGCTGGATAGATGGTCTTAGAGAGGAAGAGAGAGGAGTGAGGAAGAGAAATGATGGCTAAAGGTGAGCCTTAGGGCAATTAGCCTTTTTATAGGGTAGTTGTAGGGCTATTAGGCTAATGGGCTCTCTAATTGGGCTAAACTAATTGGTCTTTTACAACTTAGTTTTCATTTTCTATTTCTTTTATTTTCTATTTTTTTAAATGGGCTGGGTATTACATTATTACCCCCTTAAAAAAAATTCATCTTCGAATTTTGCACTAAGTAGAGGTCTTACTGAATAGATGCGGAAACTCCTGGCGCATCTCTGACTCGAGTTCCCATGTGGCCTCATCGCTGTGATGATAACGCCAGGCTACTTTGACCATGGGCACATCTTTATCCTTCTGGCGTTGTACCTTTCGCTCCACTATATGAATCGGATACTCCGCGAAGGTTAAATCCGTGCTAGATTTGGCTCTTCGATCCGTAATACATTAGTAGAATCTGATCACCAGCCTGAAAGATCTGTTCACGTCTGCCCTTATCTGCATAACTCTTATGCCTGCCCTGAGCTGTCTTTATCCTCTGCTTGATCAGCTCCACTTTCTCAGCATACTCCACTGCCTCCTTCACCTCTTCCTTGCTCATGATATTCTCTTCACTTACTTCACCCCAATGAGCGGGTGAACGACAAGGTCGACCATATAAAGTCTCGAAGGGCGTCATGCCGATACTGGAATGGTAGCTGTTATTATACGCAAACTCAATCAGATGGATATGCTCGTCCCAGCTACCCTGCCAATCCAGTGCACAAGCTCGCAACATGTCCTCTAATATCTGTATAGTCCTCTCAGACTGTCCATCGCTTTGAGGGTGGAATGCCGTGCTGAAATTCAGCCTAGTGCCAAATGCCTCCTGCATGCTCCTCCAGAATTTGACAGTGAATCTAGGATCTCGATCTAAAACAATGGATGCTGGAATGCCATGTAGTTTAATCACCTCCCTAACATACAAGTCCAACAGACTCTCTACCGATTGCTTCCACCGGATAGGGATGAAGTGCGCTGCCTTAGTGAATCTATCCACCACCACCTATATAGCATCATGACCCTTCTTAGTCCTGGGTAAGTTGGATACAAAATCCATAGTGATATTATCTCACTTCTACTGTGGGACATCTAGAGACTTCAACTTTTCGTAGGGCCTCTGGTGCTCAATCTTCATTTGCTGGCACACTAGACACATGGACACGTATTCAGCTATCTCCCTCTTCATGTCAGGTCACAAGTAACTGCGTTGCACATCTTTGTACATCTTCGTGCTTCCAGGATGGATAGCAAACTCGAACTTATGGCACTCGTCCATTACTTCTCGTCTGATGGTGGCATCTGTGAGAACCCATAATCTGTCCCTATACCGTATCCCTCCATCCGCAGATACTTGGAAGTCCTTCAGTTCCTGCTGACATCTCTTCATCACCTTTTGAGACTCTGGATCCACCTTCTGGGCGTCTATGATCCTGTCAATCATGCTAGGCCTCATCTTATGCATCATCCAAATCGCTCCATTACTGTCAAGTCTGGGACATCTAACTCCTGTAACATCTCGTACTCTCGTACCCTGATGTAAGCCAGGGGGCGTTCCCATTTCTTGCTCAGTGCATTCGCCACTGAATTTGCTTTACCTGAATGATAATTAATAGCAAATTCATAATCCTTCAAAAGCTCCAACCAACGGCGCTACCTCATATTAAGATCTTTCTGATCAAAGATGCATTTGAGATTCTTGTGATCTGTGAAGATATCAAAAGTCTCTCCATAAAGATAGTACTTCCAGATCTTCAAAGCAAAAACTATAGCAGCTAGCTATAGATCATGAGTGGGGTAGTTCACCTCGTGCTTCTTCAACTGGCGCGAAGCATAAGCCACCACTTTACTATGCTGCATGAGTACACACCCTAGGCCTGTCCTGCACGCATCGTTGTAAACTACATATCCTCCGCTGCCCGTCGGGATGGTGATGACAGGTGCTGACGTCAGGCGGTCCTTCGGTGTCTGAAAGCTTTGCTCACACTTGTTAGACCAGATAAACCTTTCAGCCTTCTTTGTAAGGTTTGTATGTGGTGCTGCAATTTTGGAGAAGTCTCTGATGAACCTCCTGTTGTAACCCGTCAATCCTAGGAAGCTGCGGATCTCAGATGCATTCTTCAGTCTTGCATAATTGGTCACTGCCTCCACCTTTGCAGGATCCACTTAGATGAGGATCCACTGAGATGTCCTTCTTGAATACTATGTGTCCAAGAAACATGATCTCCTTCAACCAAAACTCACACTTCGAGAGTTTGCCGTACAACTTGTGTTGGCGCAGAGTCTCCAACACTATTTTGAGATGCTCCCGATGTTGCTCTAGGCTGGACGAGTAAATCAGGATGTCATGCACAAACACTATGACAAATTGGTCCAAGTAGGGCCTGAAGATCCTGTTCATCATATCCATAAATGCTGCAGGAGCGTTCGTCAGTCCAAACGGCATTACTAAAAACTCATAGTGACCATACCTAGACCGAAAGGCTATCTTCGGTATGTCCTTCTCCGCAACTCTCAACTGATGATAGCCGCTTCGTAGATCGATCTTGGAGAACACTGATGCCTTGGACAACTGGTCGAACAGGTCATCGATGCGGGGCAAAGGGTACTTGTTCTTCACCGTCACCTTGTTAAGCATCCTGTAGTCAATGCAAAGCCGCATTGAACCATCTTTCTTCTTCATAAATAGTACAGGTGCTCCCCACGGAGAGACACTCGACCAAATGAAGCCATTGTCTAGCAATTCCTGGATCTGCTTCTTCAACTCTTGCATCTCGGCCGGTGCCATGCGATACGGTGCCTTGGAGATGGGCGCGGTGCCAGGTAGAAGCTCGATCTTGAAGTCCACCTCACGCCTCGGTGGCAATTCTGAAGTATCTTTAAGGAAAACATCTGAAAACTCATGCACTACATCTATCTGTTGCAATACGGTGGCTGGTGCATCGGTCTTCACCACACTTGCCACACTTCACCACACATTTCTTCTGGATCATCTTTTGAGCCTTCATAGCCGAAACAATCACATTCTTTATCTCCGATGGAGTACTCCTGATGACTGCCTTTGACTTGCCCTGTGCACCTATTATGATATTCTTTTGTTTGCAGTGTAGAGCTGCATCATGGTAAGAAAGTCAATCCATCTCTAGGATGACGTCGTAGTCTATCATCGGAATGACAATAAGATCTGTAGAAAAATTTCTCTTCTCCACGATGACAGGTACATTCGAGATGTATCTGGCCGCGTGAAGGTCTCCCTTAGGGGTGCTCACCCTCATGGCATGAGGCATCTACTGCAAAGGTAAGCTAAGAGCTCGAGCACACGACTCCGAAATAAACGAGTGCGTGGCCCCTGAATCAAACAAAATAATGGCAGACACACCAGTAATAGGAAGAGCATCGTTATCATTCTGCTCAGCATTTGCCTCCATGTGATGCACCCTGCCCTGGGCTACGGGGTTTGCGTCTCCTGCGCCCCTGTGATCATGACCTCCTCTGGCAGGCTGAGGGCAATTTCGTGCAAAATGTCCGAACTATTCACATAAGATACATGCGTCAGTACTCATGCGGTATTCGCCGTCATGATATCGCTCGTAATATGGGCAGCGAGTCCTCTGTGACACTACTGGTGCTGGTGGCTGAGGCTGGCGTGGAGGAGGTGGCAGCTGTCTCAGAGGCTATTACATGAGACGAGAGTTAATTTCCACGCTTACATACTCTTAGTTAATATTTTGAAATCTTTATATTTGATGCTGTGCTGGTGCTGGGCGATGAGGATGTGGAGCATAGCGATGGGCCTCTCTCTGATGATAAGGACTATAGCGACGATCGCGATGATTATCCCTCCTAAATGGTTGGTGATCTTCGATCCGAAATCGCTGTGGCTCCGCTGGCTTGGCTGGTGCTCTGGCCTTGCGCTCAACCTAGTCCTTCTCCATGTGGATGGCCAGTCTCACTGCCTTTTTCAAGGTATCACTGTCCTCAGTCAAGACTTCAGTCTTCAGATCCGGTTGTAGACCATTGATGAACTTGTTTGCCCTTATGCGTCCTTCAAATGGCATAGGACAATATTGCTCCAGCGTGACAAACTGTACGTGGTACTCCCTCACTGTCATGGTCCCCTGGACGAGCTCTAGAAAGTCCTCATGCTTGCTTTCCCGATCGTGAGCAGGAGTGTATCGCTCTACAAAAGCCAACTTAAACTCCTCCCATGAGATATCTTATTCCTCTAATCCCCTGAATCTGGTGGCTCTAGTAGTCTTTCACCAACCCATGGCAGAATCGGTGATCAGATGAGCAATGTACAGCACCTTCCGTTCTTCAGCACACCTCATCAGCTTAAAGCATCGGTCCAGTGCCTCTATCCACTGTTCAGCTTTGAAGAAATCTGACTTGCCCTCAAACTAAGACGATTTAAGCCTCAGAAATGCCTCTAAAGTATCCTCAGCAACTTCCTGGCGGGGTACCCGTGTGCGACGTCAGATAGCGGGCTGGTCACCTCCGGTCTGACTGCCCTCCTGTGGGTCAGTCTCATCAAAGAGTTCGTCTTGCGACGGTGCTTTTGGACTGCGGCCCCGTCCTCGGCCGCGGCTGGGAGTGTGATCTCGTTCACGGCCTCGTCCCCGACCCTGCTGGGCTACAACCTGGAACTCAATAATTGGGTCCTCTGGGCCTTTTGGCACCTCAGAAGCATTATAGGCCGATGCGGCCCCACGCTCTTGAATCCTCTCTGAGCGTCTAGACATCTTTATCCTTTAGTCATGAAAAGAAATAATACATTAGAACCAATACCATATCATGAACATGAATTTGACTCACAGTCCTTTTTGATGGAGAGTGTGGCGACAGCTCAGCGATAGCACATGAACCCCTCTTATACCATACCGTATAATAGGATGTCAAAAGAGTCCGAACAGTGGCTCTGATACCATAAATGTAACGCCCTCAAATCGACCAACGTCACGTGACGATGATCTATTCGAAGGCGCTACGAAAATAATATAACATTGACTAAAACTTGATCGAACCCCAAATGAAAACAATGCCATGCCAATTATAAAAGCAAAGAAGGAAAGATAGAAATATCATAAGAGTGAAAGTCCCAAAATATTATAAAGTCCATGATATCCATAATATCTGAATTACATCAAGCTCAAAACGCGGAAATAAAGATAATGATAACTAGACCCTCTCTTTGTTCATGTGCTTTAGCATCGCTGGTCGCGGCACACAATCTCGACACCTTCACTGACCTGGCCCTGTGAAAATCAACACAGAGGAGGAGGTCCTCTCGTAAGCTATACAGCCTAGTGGGGAACCATAAGTGCACATTGCATAATAATAAATAGTAATTGACAGAATTAATAATCACATGCAATAAGGTCAGATTTGAGCATAAAATCATTCACTTAAGATATCGATGTATAAAAGAGATAGAGATCATAGGTCAATCTTATAATCATAAAAGATTTCAGATATCATACTGCATCAATAATCATGCTTGGATCATCATGTTCATGTTACTTGTTCATGCTCTTTGTGCTCTTACTTTCACTTAACATTAGGTGCCTTTGGATGTTTTCATCTTGGGGGATTTACGTCAGAGCGACTAAATACAGTTTCGTGCAGCCAATGAGGGATCAAGCCATGGCCAAGGGAGCAACCCAATCATGATAAGCACTCGACTTAAGCTCTGACCATCAATCTCATAAACATGTTCATGTCTTTCTTACTTAATCACTTTATCACTTGGTCATACTTGCATATCATGATAGGATTGGATCATAAGACAGATCAAAACAAGATCAAGGATTCAATCACATAACATGCCAAATAGTAAGGAGTAGCACAACACAAGCATAGAATGAATATAGATCAAATCAACAATCAATCAGCAGTCAATATGCAGTCTGACAGATATCGGTCGATCGGTCCTCACTGGATGGTCGACCGTTTCAAGGACACCGGTCGACCGATATCTCTGGATCGGTCGACCGGTTGGTCTTCACAAAACATAGTGAACAAGTGCTACCTACCGGTCGACCGATATCTCTGGATCGGTCGACCGATAACACTTAGACTCAACAGGAGCTTCGATCGGCCGAACGATATGAGGCTTAAGAGGATTGATCGGTCGATCGGTCTACAAGGATCGATCGACCGATAACCTCATCACCGGTCGACCGATATACATGATTGGTCGACCGGTCCGCATGAAAAATAGAAACGGACAGAATTGATATACTTGCAATTTTTAATCCAAAAATGAAATCAAGGCATAGAATCAGACATCTAAGCATGAAAGATTAATACAGAACATATCTACCATCATAAGAATCATAGAACATGCATCAAACACATGAAAAGCATTCAATCATTCATTCCATACTTCTCTTCCATTAAGAACACTAATTCCAAATCAATTTCTAATCATGTTACACAGAGGATTTCGGTATCACCCACCTTATTTCGTGGTTGCTCCTAACTTGAGCTTTTCCAATCACCAAGAACACTTCCTCTTATTGTTCTCCACCTAGGAAGCCATCCAATTGGAGAGAAGAAATGAATAATGGATCTAAGGATTAAAAGGGTGCAGAAATGTAGGTAACCTTGATACAACATCTTGTTGGAATCCTTTTTTCTTTGATGGATAGATGGCCTTAGGGAGGAAGAGAGATGAGTGAGGAAGAGAAATGATGGCTAAAGGAGAGCCTTAGGGCAATTAGCCCTTTTTATAGGGTAGTTGTAGGGCTATTAGGCTAATGGGCTCCCTAATTGGGCGAAACTAATAGGAGTTTTACAACAGTTTCTATTTTCTATTTCTTTTATTTTCTATTTTTTTTAAATGGGCTGGATATTACATTATATCTTTATAATTATTATAAATAATATTAAATTTAATAAAATCTGATTTAATTCGGTCGAATTCGGTTAGATCGGTCCAATCGCGACCCAATAAGAAGCTCGATTTGATCGTTCGTTCGGTTATAAAAATATTGATAATTCGCATGCTTGTTTCTTATTAGTATTATTATTCGTTGCAATTGCAGACGTTTCGTGGAGTTGTGTGATCCACTCGACCGTGCATAAAAAAAGACGAAGACAACGTTAAAATTCCAAGAACGAACGAGCCCAAGTTGTTTTCCGCGTACAATTCGTCGTTCGGTTCCTCAAGAACAATATACCTTATTCATCCACTAGGAAGCACACAGCGTTATCATTTATCAATAAGCCTTTTGAATAAGTGCCTTTCTTCTTTTTAATACTTAGTTTCTCGTATTATTATTTATGTGAAAATGCTGATAACAAATTACAGTTATTTTAAGGATGAAAAAAAATAGCTAAATAGTATGTGAACAGTTAAGTCTATTAAAAAAAACAATAGTATTCTACTTAAGAAAGAGCCAGCTTATATATTAAGGCAGTGTTGGATTTGGGAACATTTCACGGAACATTGCGAAATATTCCCAAACACCTCATGTGACGGGAACAAAAAATGGTCGGGTGTGTTTGGTTTGGGAACATTTCGTAGAACATTGCGAAATGTTCCCAAACACACTTACGTGACGGAACATAAAATGTTCCCATCACGTGAGTTTGACGAGAACATTTTGATAAATGTTCTCGTCAAATGTTCTTGCTGAACATTTCTTTTTTTTAATTGTCCCGCCGCAATTTTTTTTTCAACTGTCCCGCCGCAATTTTTTTCATCTATTTTTTTAATTGTTTTACAATGTATGTATATATAATTTATAATATATTAATACATTATTAGGGATATTATAAAATAATTTATTAAATGTTATTAATTAAAAACTATAAAATAATTACTTCTAATAATTAATAAATATTTTATTAATTAAACTATTCAATTATTTTTTTAAAAAATATATTATATTTGAATATTAAAATATACATAAATAGTAATATTAATAATATTTAAAATATTTAATCAAAATAAATAAAATAATATTAATAATATAATGATTTATGTAAATTATAATATTAATAATATATTCTTATTTACTATAATTTTATACCTCATAAAATAATAAATTATATTCTTAGTTCTTACTTTTTATCCAAACACCCACTATAACTTATCCATCACATCAACTTTTTAAATTCCCATCATTACACTTTTTTATCCAAACACCAACCCAAATTTTTCTATCACATCAATTAGTTCTTGAGAACAAAAGTTCTCTCAATGTTCCCGTGCCAAACGCAGCCATCACGTGAGTTTGACGAGAACATTTTTTACTTTGAAAGTTCTTGCCGAAGGCAAGAACATTTCACTTTTTTTTTGGGCAGCAGACATTTTTTACTTTGACCTTTTTTTTCATCCATTATTTAATTATTATATAATATAAGTATATATAATTTAATTATTTATTAATATAATTAGTCATCTTATTAAATAAATGTTTAAATGTAATTAATTAAAAGTTTACGTTATAATAATTCTAAAATATTTTAATAAAAATAATATTATATTTGGATATTTAGATTTACTATAATATTTAAAATTATAATATTAATAATATTTAATCAAATAAATAATAATATAATAATTATCCAAACACCTACTAAAACTTATCCAAATAAATAATAATATAATAATTAGTTCTAATAATTAATAAATATTTTATTAATTAAACTATTCAATTATTTTTTAAAAAATATATTATATTTGGATCTTAAAATGTACCTAAATTATAATATTAATAATATTTAAAAAATTTAATTAAAATAAATAAAAATAATATTAACAATATAACGATTTATGTAAATTATAATATTAATAATATATTCTTATTTACTATAATTTTATACCTCATAAAATAATAAATTATATTCTTAGTTCTTACTTTTTATCCAAACACCCATTAAAACTTATCCATCATATCAACTTTTTAAATCCCCATCATTACATTTTTTCATCCAAACACCAATCCAAACTTTTCTATCACATCAATTAATTCTCGACAACTAATATTCTACTAATGTTCCCGTACCAAATGCATGGTTGTTTGGTATGTAACAAGTAACCCTTAGAACAAGCCTTTTATTCTCATTGTTCTTACCAATCCACGCATTTTTTAACTTCATGGAGTCCATCTCATTAACTACAAGAATAAGCAAAAAAATAGAGTTAAATGAGTTCCTGCCAAGCTCAGAACTGCATCGCCCCCACCGCGCTGCCATTCGGTGAACATCTTAATGAACAAATTTATTTCTTTTGACATGTTGCCAAACAGCCAGTACCTCTTCAAAAAAAAAAAAAAAAAGTTCTAGGGGCCAATAAAATATTGTAGAAACTTGTCTATTCAAAATTATCGTGACACATGATTGAGCCTAGCTAAGTGCTTGATGATACTAGTAATTTCGAGTTTTATTTTATTTTCTCAACTTCGGATGCTAATACTCACTTCAAATTAATCGACACCTCTCTCCTAGACTCAGGCCGCCGATAAAAAAAATTGTGATGAGACGTTTTGAGTAATTGTAAATCTTTTTTTTTTTTGGTTCATGTTACCAATAATTAACGGATTGCATGGCATCTGTTATCGAAAAGCAAAGATAGGGCAACCCATCTAGAACTATCTTATGTTATAGCTTTATATTTTAACAATCGGGTAAATCATTTTCTTAATGTTATTTCAATTAAGATTAAATTTTTGTGTGAATCAGCTATATAGTTCTGATCATTGGAATGTAAATGAATTACTGTTATTCATGAATGATAAAGAATTAAATGGTTAGTTCCAATAATAAATTATAATAATCAATTTTAATAGCTAGAATTATGCTTTACGTTGTTAATAAACATCCAATTTACAAGCCTTTTTTTAATAATCTTCATTGTCCTAATTTGATTTTCTTATTTAATCGGTCATCCAAACTCATCACTAAATGAAATAGTCTTTGTCGAGATCTCACTACTAGAAAAACACTCAAAATCGTCGGTAATCAGCCCGAAAATCGTCGGTAACTGCGATTTTTCAGTCGGAATCGATTCGTCGGAAAAACGCTCGTCACAAATCGATTTGCGACGGTCGAAAAAAATTCACCGAAAAAATTGACGGTCAGAACTATCGGAAAAAAAGTTTTCGGCGGTTGCATTCCGACGGTTGCAACCGCCGGAAAAGACCGGCGGTTCGAACCGTCTGAAAGTTTTCGACGGTTGCAATCGCCGAAAAACGCCGACGGTTTGAACCGTCAAAGTTTCCGACGATTGCAACCGCCGAAAATGGCCAGCGATTCGAACCGTCGAAAGTTTTCGACGGTCACAACTGTCGAAACTTTCGACGGCCGTCGCAATCGTCGATCTTTCAGCGGTCGCAACCGTCGCAAAGAATTTTTTAAATATAAAAAAAATAGGCAGCCGGATCGGGCCGCGGCCAGCTCCGACCGCGGCCAAATCCGACCGCCCTCGGCAGGATGGGCCGGATCCGGACCTGCTGCTGGCGGTCGGATCCGGTTGTTGGGGGCTGGATCCGGCCGCCAGCGGCCTCTGGCCGGAGAGAGAAAGAGAGAGACGTCGACGTCCGGTGCAGTGTGGGAGAGGGTTGCCGGCGTCCGGTGCGGTGCGGGGGGGTCGCCGGCGTCCGGTGCAGTGCGGGAGATCTTCCGGTGCGGGCCGGGAGAGCGAGAGGGAGAGAGAGAGAGGGAGAGAGAGAGAGAGGAGAGGAGGGAGAGTGAGAGAGAGGAGGGAGAGAGGAATTATATATAAGGGGAAAGAGAAAGCGGGAAAAGAAAAAAAAACGGGATAATAAAATTTTAATTACCGATGGTTTCGGCCGTCGAAAACGTAAATATTAATTATTTTTAAAGTTACCGACGGTTGTGACCGTCGAAAATATATTTAGTTATATATAATATTTATTTTTTATTTTACCGACAGTTACGACCGTCGGAAATTGCGGCGGATTTTGCGACGGAAATATCGACGTTCCTAACCGTCGAAAAATAAAATAATAATATAACAAATTATATAATTTATTATTTTTATTTCCGACGGTCGTAACCGTCGAAAAATCCGTCACAAATTACGACGGATGGGTATCCGTCAGAAATATCGATGTTCCTAACCGTTAAAAAATAAAATAATAATATAACAAATTATATAATTTATTATTTTAATTTTCGACGGTCGTAACCGTCGGAAAATTCGTCGTAAATTATGACGGATGGGTATCCGTCAGAAATATCGACGTTCCTAACCGTCGAAAAATAAAATAATAATATAACAAATTATATAATTTATTATTTTAATTTTCGACGGTCGTAACCGTCAGAAAATCCGTCGCAAATTGCGACGGATGGGTATCTGTCGGAAATATCGACGTTCCTAACCGTCGAAAAATAAAATAATAATATAATAAATTATATAATTTATTATTTTCATTTCCGACGGTCGTAATCGTCGGAAAATCCGTCGCAAAATGAACCGTCGTAAAATCCGTCGCAAATTGCGATGGATTTCAAACCGTCAGAAATTGCTCGTCGGAAAATGACAATTTTCTTGTAGTGTCTTCTGTTAATCAATTAAAATGTGTCAATATTTGTCTCCTCAGGCATACAACAAGGGAATCTAGATATAATATAAAGGCATCCATGCAGACTAAGATGACTGAGTTCACAAATCATTCTATGAACTTTAAATTTTTTATTAATATAAGTTCTAACCGTAATTTTTCTCCAATTACACTATTGAAAAATATTAATTTTAATGGCAAAATCATATGAACTTTAGTTCACAAAAAAAATGTATAAAAATATGCATACAAAATCACATGATCATAAAATATATTTACCTAGTGATATAACAATCAAATGATATTTATTATGAGATTATATAATTTGAGCTAATTGAGATAAAAGATAATTATAAATATATTGTTATATTTTATTATGCAATATGGACACAGGAAGTCCCTCACAACTTAATAAGAATAAATACATAATTTGAGAGAGAAATGTTTTGTTATGTAATGTGTGTCATATTATGATAATAACTAAATTGTATTTATTTATAAATTACAATTAAAAAGGTTACGTGTAATGTTCAAATCGAGATTGTCAAGATCGAAATCTTACGTAAGATTGAAAGGGGGTCATACGATAAAAAATCATAAGATCAAATCAAAGATCGTAAGATTTTAGTAATTAATACAATAATATCTTTAAAAGATAATAAATTATTTGATAAATTTGTCACACTCAAATTTTAAATTACACCTCATTAAGTCATCTTTTTATCAATTCTTAAGCCAAATTATTTACATAATCAAAATATATAATATTTATTAAACTTCATCTAAATCAATTATTATTATGATCACACCATCATATATGATCTCATATGATTAGTGATCAAAATTAAAATAATATTAAGATTTTACACATAAAATAAAATTGATTAGGAGTGGTAAGATTGTAAAATCGTAATATTTTAATATCTAAATAAAGATATTGACAATCTTGATTCAAACAATGGGGTTCGAACATGTAACTTTCATAAAGGTCTTCAATGCATTCAACCACCACGTTGGACATGTACATATGTTTTGTATTACTACTCATCGATAATCATGTGGCTCTGTCACTGCATCTATGGTGGCATTTTGATAATTAACTTTGGAGCTCCATCTTTTTATTATTGCATTTATCTTTGTTATGAAGCTATTAAACTATTAAATTTTTATTCTATTTAATTGTTTCATACATATGAAGGTGTATTAAATTTCACAATGACATCTATAGTCTTTTCTTACCTACGAAGGTATTATAAATCTATAATTACAAATAATATGAAGTCATACATTATGATTAATTTTTTAGCTCTATGGTTCCATCCTATATTTTTTCCTGATTTTAAAATTATTAATTTTGTATTCAATTTAACTATCTATTTATTTTTTTAATGCCATTATAAAGACATTAAATTTCACAATGTCATCATGAATGACTTTCTATCTAACTTTTTCTTACGTGTGTATATATATATATGTATATATATGACATTTTAAATGTATATATATTAATACATTTTAAATTATTTAATATTTTATTTTATGATGAGCTCATGATTGTATATAATTAACTAAGTATAATTGAAAATAGGACATAATTAACTAAGTACAATTTAGCTAAAAATAAAAAATTTGTATCTTAAATTTCTCAGTATACTAAACTGCAAGTGCATAGATCAAAGTAGTAGACTCAAATATCATATCCATGGTGATTTAAAACTAAATATTTACCAACTAATCTAGGCTAATTGCTAATTAATGGATTTTACTTGCTTCACTAGCTGAGCAATTTATTTGTCTTTCTATGTCCTCATTGTGAAAATTGAGACTACCGATAACTTGTGTTAAATTGAACTTTATTTTATATTCCATAATTTGAAATGTTAATCTTCCTTTATTGTTGCGTCGTGTGCCCTTTTGGGCATCACACGCGCGTAAGTGCTTCACGCACAGTAGTGCGCGATGCACGCGTGCTTCTCGTGCAAGCAACGCGCGATTTGATTATGCGCTTCTTGAACGAGAAACATGCAATTTCATCGCACAATGCACGCAATCGCCAATCGCATGATGCGCGCGATTGCACGCAGATCCTGTGTGATGACGTGCTCAGAGTGCGCACGTTCGTACGATCTCGCGTGAACGCGCATGACGCGCATTCTAAACGCGCATCCCGTTGCCCCCCTCGAAGTCTTCCTCTCCTATAAAAGAGGACCAATACCAAAGGACCAAGGTATGCTAAACATGCTTTTGTAGAGGTTCATCTAGAGGTACTTGTGTTGTGGCAAGTTATTCAGTTTCCCCGAGGTTCGGTCCCCGATCCCGAGATATAAGTGCGTTCGTCAAGTGTTCGTGAAAAAGTTTCGACAATCCGCTTTTACTGCAAGAGATATTCTACAACCTCTATGATTTATATATGTTATAAATCCTTGTAGGAAAATGCCTTATTGGGCAAATGGGTCACGCGTGATTGCGCGATCCACGCGAGAATCGCGTGTTGAGGGGACCGTCATCATGACGCGCGTGATGCATTTTGCCTAACCCCTCGCCCAAGTCTCTCTCCCCTATAAAAGGGGACCCATACTAGAGGTCCCTAACACGCTTTCGTAGAGGTTCGTTTAGACGTACTTGTGCTATGATAAAGAATTTCGTTCTTCCGAGGTTCGGTCCCCGATTCCAAGGTGGAAGTGCGTTCGTCAAGAGTTCATAGAAAAGTCCCTTCGATCCGCTTCTGCTGCAAGAGCTATTCTGCAACTTCTATGTTGTATATTTGTTATAAATTCAACATTGGTATCGGGGCTTTTTGGTTTTTCTCGAACTTGTGATGTATTCCGTCAAAAAAATAATATTTATTATTATTTTTGAAATATGCACATCTCGATTGTATGACCACAACCGATGGACGAAGTGACCTTTGTCATCACAAATATATTATAGATGAACCTAGATCATAATATTTCTTCTAACTACCCCTAAACTAGCACGATTTTTTAGATCTAACTTCAAATTATGAAATTTATTTTTTAGATCCCTAAACTATTACGATTTTTCCAATTTGATCATTCCATCCAATTCCGTCGACTTCACAGTTATCTTTTTTTTTGCATTTGTAAAAAGTCCATTGTACCCCTTCCTTAAGTGTTAATCTATTTTTGCATAAAATAATATATAACAATAAATATAAAAATAATTAAAAAAGAGAAAGAATGAACGTGTGTCATCGGAAGGGGGGTGTCGCCCCCCCCCCCTCTGCGTCCATCGTCAATGCAGAAGGGGGGCGACGCCCCCCGCCCGCCTTCGCATTGACGACGATGCAGAGGGGGACAGCGATCCCCCCTTGGCTCTTTCCCTGCGCACGCCGGCGCAAGGAAAGAGAGGGGGGTCATTGCCCCCTCTACGTCGACAACGAACGTAGATGGGGGGACGGCGACACCCTTCTCCGATGACACGCGACGTTCATTTTTTCTCTTTTTTTAATTATTTTTATATATTATTTTATGCAAAAATAAATTAACACTTAAGGCAGGGGTATAATGGACTTTTCACAAATGCAAAAAATAAAAAATAACTGTGAAGTCGACGGATGGAAAAATTATGATAGTTTAGGGACCCAAAAAATAAAGTTCGTAGTTTGAGGTTAGATCTGAAAAATCGTGATAGTTTAGGAGTGGTTAGAGGAAAAAACCCATATATTTTTTTGATTTATTTTAATATTTTTGACAAATTTTCAATTTTTTTTGCATGTAGTGCAATAAAAAAAAGAAAAAGAAAACTGTCCAGCAGGTAAAGGCCTACTGGGAGGTTCAGTTTGAGTGCAAAGATGTTGCATTCATGAGCATTGGCAGATGAGCCACTTGATAGGCCCAACAAATTTTTTTTGTTTTTTTCTATTTTTTGTGTGAATATTGAAATAATTAGAAAATAAAAAATTTATATTTTAAATTTTTGAAAAATTAATAAAAATCTGTATTTTTTTAAAAAATTCTGAAATATTGCATGCAATTTAATGATACTAAAAGAAAACCATTTGTTAATTTAATGCATTAGTTAATGATTAGATTTGCATGTCAATTACTAATATTGTCTAATAAATGTGTTATCATGCATGATATAAATATTCTCATTTATGTATGTCATAATGATTTTTATTGCCGTGATCCAAATTCAATTATGAAAGACATTTTGAAATTTGAATTTGAATTCAAATTGGTATGTGCAAAATTTATTGCAAATAATTGTCTTTTCTAAAATTTTGATTATGTATTAAAATTATGAAATTGAATTTAAAATTGGTATGTCCAATTTTGTTAAGCATGATAACTTGCCTAAATTTTCAATTTGATTTAAAATTAAATATATTAAAATTAATTCCTTTTGGGAGAATTAATTAACATGGCAATATTATTATTTGCTATGTGCTTAAATCAATGTTTCATGCAAGACTATAATAAAAAATAATTAATTTGTCTAATTATACAAACTATAAGTAATTAAAGAATATATGAAACATTAGTAGTTCTTTTGTAGAACTAAGATACATTGAGATTTAAATATTGTCACAATAATTAATGTCTTTCAGTTAAGTGGTGCGTGACCCAAAATGCATATTTAAAAAGGTTTCGAGGAACTGGCCTAGTGCATGGTCGACGTAGTGTCCAAAAATAGTGTTGATGTGTGAGTAGCACAAATTTTCATGATGTGATGTCGAGACGAAGGATAGTGCGCGATTATTTAATTGGCTCTCCTCGGAGAAGAGCCCCCGTTACACTAGTCCCGGTCATATTAGATATAATTTGGTGCACCACACGAAATAAATTTTGGTGATTTTGAATTAAAAGTTGATTCAAAATGTATAGAGTAGAAAATTTTGAATTATGTATTGATTTAAAATTCTAACACTTAGATTAATTTTGTCACATTATTAAAATAATGAATGATAATATTTATGGAGATAATGGGAGATGAGAGGGAGTATAACAACCTCTCGATGTCACTATTTCATGAGTATTTTTATTTCATTATTTATGTTATTTACGGATAAAATTATAACATGCATAATACTGATATCTCCAATTTTTGTGACTAAACTAGACCATGGGTTCCAAAACAATAATTATTGACCTAGACAAGAATGAAAAGCTCAATGATGATAATTATGATATTTGACACTACAAAATCCAATATCTCTTAGAAGAACAAGAGGTCTTAGAGATCATTAACCATGTTGTTAATGAATTTGCACCTTGAAATAATGCCCAACACTAGAGGGATATTGTGGCATATTAGGCCTGGACAAAAAAGAATCACATTGCTCGCATTACGTTGCTGAGCACGATGAACAATTCTCGCTTGTGCTAATTTGAAGTCTATAAGACATCATTCAAAATGTGGGCGGCACTTCACAATGAGTATGCTATGACCACCGAGCGCCGGATACTCACGGTCAACTTTAACTCTTATCGGACGCGACCAAAACATCCGATGAGGAAGCATATCCAGGAGATGTCTAACATGATCTGTGAACTCAATAATGTGGGACAAGTACTCGATGATGAGCAATAGGTGCAGGTTCTGATCCACTCTCTTCCTAAAAGTTGGGAACATATGCGTTGTTACTTGATGCACAACGAAAGTGTCAAAACTTTAGACCAAGCTGCGTGGCACATTGAAATAGAGGTTGAGGCACTTCAAGCCATGAATCAATTCATTGAAGCATTAATTGCTAAAAATGGTAGACAAATAGTCGATTCCCAATCCAAGAGAAAAATGTCGCATAAGTTGCAACCAAATAAAAGGAGCGAAGATGCTGGATAAAAGAAAGTTCAAGACCATTAGCGCAAACGTGGAAAACGTGACGACAAAGACGTGGCTACAATTGTAGCAAACATGGTCACTTCGCTCATGATTGCACTGAGCTTAAGAATGTTTGTCCTAACTATGATTATTTTCCTTATGTCTCTAGTTGTGCCTTAATTACTGAAACTCGTCCTTTGTGGATTGTTAATTCAAGAGTCACCGACCATGTAGCAAGAGATCGCGGGGTCTTCGTAAAATTTCGTCGAATAAGTGCTGGGAGCAAATGGATTTACGTTGGCAACAACGAATGAGTTGAAGTTAAAGGCGTGCAAATTAGAACATCGCAACGGTCAAATTCTTTATCTTCACGACGTTCTATACGCTCCAATTGTTCGACGAAATTTACTTTCTGTGTCAACATAAGACAAGCTTAGTTATGTAGTAAGTTTTCAAAAAAAAAATGACAATATATCTTGACAATGTTCTTTTATTCAATGGTTTTCTCAATAATGATTTCTATATTTTAAATATAGTATCTGTTGTTGATATTTATTCTTTTATGTCATTTGTTGATGTGAATGGAAGTGTCAATATTTGGCATGTCAGATTTGGACACATTGGTCAAGATCGAATGAATAGACTTATTAGAGAAGGCCTCTTAGAGAATCTCGCAAAAGTAGATCTTTCAACTCTGAGGAATGTTTAGCTGGTAAGAAAATAAGAACACCATTTGAGAAGAAAAAATGCGTCGAGTACCCATTACAATTGATCCATCGAACATATGTGGTCCGATGAATGTTCACGCAAGACACGATTTTTCTTACTTCATCACATTTATATATGATTATTCAGTTACGGTGTCGTATACTTGATTTCTCATAAATCCGAAGCTTGGAATTATTTTGTACATTTCATGAACATGGCAGAAAATCATGTGAATCACAAAATTAAAGCCTTGCGAACTGACCGTGGATGCAAATATTAAGATTAAAGCCTTGTGAACTGACCGTGGATGTGAATATCTTTATGACTTATTCAAAAAGTTATGTGATGAAAATGTTATAGTTAGGCAATTAATAGTACCAAGAATTTCGCAAAAAAATAGTGTTGCCGAAAGACAAAATCGTACCTTATTTGATATGGGTCGATCCATGGTGGCGCAAGCTAAACTTTCGATTTCGTATTGGGGAGATGCTCTATTGACTGCAACCTACATCTTAAATCGTGTAGCATTGAAATATGTTCCTACCACTCCTTATAACTCCGGACAGGTCAAAAGTCTAATCTTAGCTGTTTGTGCCCTTGGAATTGTGCAGCCTATGTTCTAAACAACTGTCATAAGTATGGGAAGTTGGTCCAAGAGGTTAAAAATGTATTTTTATAAGATATTGTGACATCTCTAAGAGTTATGTATTCATAGGTGAAATGAAAGATGATATGGTAACGAAAATCAAAAGTATAGATGTGACATTCATAGAGAATAAATTTCCTAAGCAAGACGAGATAGATAAAGGACTTCTTCTAAATGAAGAGGAAGATCCTGAGTTGACGGCACAAGCGGATCAACCCGCTGAGGAATTTGTCTTCTCTACTCTGTAGCTTGATTCGAGTGGGAGAGATCCACAACTGCCAACTGACCAATATGAAAGTTTCCTTCGACGGACTATTAGAAAATATGTTTCGTGCCGACGATTTGAAATCGAATGGTTGCATGAACATAATCCACATGAAGCCCACATAGTAAGTCTGAAAGATGAACTTAAGCTCAAATCTATTAAAAATGTTCTTTTGTCCCCTGCTAAGGAAGAATAAATTAAGACAATGAAGAAAGAGTTAGGGTCCATGCAGAAAAATTAAGTATGGGACTTGGTTAATCTCTCGTTAGGCCATGAGGCAATTGTGAATAAATGGGTTTTCAAAATTAAACTAGGCATGGATGAATCAATTGAAATATATAAAGTCTGCCTAGTGGCAAAAGGTTTCACCCAAACAACGGGTGTTGATTATGAATTTTTTTTTGCACTTGTTGTAAGGTTTGTTTCAATTCGCCTAATATTAGCTATAGTCGGACATATGGACTTAGATTACATTAAATGGATGTAAAAATCATATTTCTCAATGAAAAACTAGATGAGAAAATTTATATGGAGTAACCTCAAGGCTTTGTTATAAAAGAAGAAGAGCGTAAAGTTTGCAAACTGCGTCGGTCCATTTGTGAATTCAAACAATCATCTAGACAGTATTATCTTAAATTCTATCAATTAATAATTTCATACGATTTTAGCATGATTGATGGCGATCACTGTGTGTATATTCATAAGTCCGAAGAAATTTTGCTATCCTAACATTATATGTGAATGACATTCTAATAGTTGGAAATAATATGAATTTTGTCATTACTATTAAGAAATAGTTGTCCTCCATATTTGAGATGAAGGATATGGTGACGCAGCCTACATACTGAGTGTGAAAATCTAATGTGACCATTCCAAACGACTCCTTGCTTTATCGTAGGAATCATATATAAAGAAAGTTTTGGATTGATTTCATATGTGTATGGCTGCAAACCCATTGACACTCTTATTATGAAAGGTGAGGTTTTAAGCTTGGAAATGTGCCTTAAAACTCTAGAGGAACGAAATGAAATGTCCAATGTTCACTATGCAAGTAGATCAGCAGTCTAATGTACACAATAATGTGTATTCGGTCGGACATATATTTTACTGTGGGTCTAGTTAGTCAATATCATATTAATCCAGGACGCTAACACTGGAAGGAGGTGAAGAGAATCATGAGATATCTTAAGGGTACTGCAAACCTTGCACTATGCTTTCATGAAGGAAGTCTACGACTTACTGGATTCACCGATGCTGATTGGATTGGTGACATTGATGAAAAAATATCCACCTTCGAATACATTTTCTTGCTCAGCAATGGTGCTGTTACTTGGAGTAGTAAGAAACAAGACTGTGTAACACTATCAACTATGAAGGCAAAATTCATAACTTGTTCAGTACAAGAGGCCTTATGTCTTAAAAGATTCATTCAAAACTTGAGGATTTCTGATAATGCAATGAAGAAGATGATCTTTCACTGTGACAATCAAGCAACTATTACTTATGTGAATGACGAGAAATATCATTTGAAAGGAAAGCATATCAACATCAAGTGCAAATTTGTACGAAATCAAGAAGTCAAAGAGGATATCACAATTGAGTACATACAAACGCACAAAAATGATTATTGATCCGTTCACCAAACTATTGCCAAGAGAGGCATTCTTGAGATATATAAATGCCTTATGACTACGTAGATTACAAATGTAATGATGTACTCAAATTTTTAATGAATAAAATATTATCTTTTCTTTGAAAAAATCATTATTGTAAACTCTTAATATATATGTGAAAAATATGTTGATCAGGCTTAGATTTGTTCACTTACACGAACAAATGTTTCTGACGCTTATGAAGATAGTGAGCGAAACTATGTGAATCATAATGTGATTCTTAAAATGTGTTAAAACATGAGTTTTAGTAACTCAATGTTGCCTGATTATGTGAGAGAGAGGTTAGATATGAGATTCAAATTTGACGCTATTGGATATCGAACAATTTAAAAACTCGAGTCATGTTATAAAAGGTAGCGACTGGACTTAAGTCTATGCAATGTATAATTTAAATAGAGTTAGACATACGCTCTTTTAGTGGGAATCTCCATCGCAGTACTTCTGTTTAGTACCAAGTATGCAAAGTCGACCTAGAGATATGATGGATTGATTAGTTCAATGGTCATTATGGTATGAGTCTCAAACATATTATTCATCTGCACGTGCCCTTAGATTCTTGACTATGTCTTAAGAAAAGAAATTAGTGCTTGCTACTTTAGCGGGGGACTCAAAGGTAAAAAGTAAAGTAGCATGTCGAGCCACGTTTAGGAAAGTAGCTAGTTCACTACTAAAAGAAGGGTGAGAGAAAAATTATTATGAGTCGCATTAAACTTTTACGTACAATTGGTCAACTATTTTTTTATGTTAAAAAATATAGTGTATTAGGAAGATAGTTACCGCGGAGCAAGTTGTCTTGACTATGCTGCAACACATATCTAGGACATAACGAGTTACATGATTTGAACATTTGTTGACTCATGTGTGAACTATCATGAATCCCTAATGGGCAAGACATACGATCTAGAGATAATTGAGAAATTGAACATCAACAGGTGTCTTTCCAATTCCTATAAAAAAGTGTGTTGATTTTTTTTTAAATTTGCATAAGAGTTATTTTGAAATAAATTTTCAAAGCAAAGATTTGTCTTTCACTCTTAAGCATTTTATAATATGTAGCATCTGATTAACCAATAACTAATATTTAAAATAATATTTCTATTATACAAAATTCTTATAATAAACGTAATTATGATGCCCTATTGGGCATATGGGCCGCGCGTGGACGCCGCTACATGGGCGAAGGCATGGACCACGCGGACCGCCCGATCACGCGTGGATCGTGCATGTCGTGCGATCCACGCGAGAATCATGCATTGAGGGGACACATCATCATGCGCGATGGACGCACGTTATGCGTTCTACGTAACCTCTCGCTCAAGTCTCTCACCCCTATAAAATAGATTCATACCAGAGGACCCAAACATACTTTCGTGGAGATTCGTCTAGAGGTACTTATGCTATGGAAAAGAGTTCCGTTCCCCCGAGGTTCGGTCCTCGATCTCGAGGTTCGGTCCTCGATCTCGAGGTGCAAATGCGTTCGGCAAGAGTTCGTGAAAAAATGAGGATCTTTTCTGAATTGTTTACACAAATGAAACATTAATATATAACTTTTTTAGAACTTTCAGAAATTTGTCAAACAGTTGATCTTTATTGCCCTTGATAAATTTTTGTATGAATGATAGAGATTGAGGACTGCCATCTTCTTATGTGCGTCGAGGCTTCTTCAATTCCTTATATGGTATCTCTTTTTCTTTTCAACCACATCTTCTTCCACTAGCTCATCCTCTTCAGTGGATATTGGAGTAGCTTTATCTGAATTATTTTCAACAAATCTCATTGGTTCAATGATTTTATCACTTCAGAGCTTTACATCTTGTACTTGCTCTTTAGTGTTGATTTTAAGTTGTCCTGGAAATATTCTTGGAGTACTAACTGAAGCACCAACTTATTGAGATATCTAATTTTCAAACATCTAATTGTGTGCACTTAACTTATCAATTTGAGAAGTAAATTTTAGCATCAATTCATATTACCTTTCTCTGGCTTCGTCATTCTTATCTTGTTTTTTCAAGAGAGTTTCCAACCGCTCTTCCACCTTAAATTTCTGAGGAACTTGTCATAAGGTGGCCTCGATACTTGAGCATTAAGTTTATTATAATACTATTGAGCACGTTTTGATTCCTTTGCAAAGTCTATTGTGAGCAGAATGAATTCGAAAATGATTAATATTATATGAAAGATAATGATTATTTTCATATTACAAGTGTAGCATTTATTTTCATATTGCATCATATTATTGTTCACATTGTTGCATAATTAAATTACAATTCTCTATCGATTGACCACGATTGCTACAGACACCATATCTACTCGCAATGTTAGATATCACATTGATCCTAGACATAATGTTGAGCTGCTCTAATACTTCTTGTGCAACTTTTTCAACCTTAGCAAAAATTGCCTCCATAAATTAAGTTGATTATTAGATCAGACCTCCTTGTTTTATCATGAATAGAAATATGATGATTTTTGTTCAAATTCTTTATAAGATGATACACTTCATCAATGTTCTTACTTCTTAGAAATAAACATTTCACCAACATTTATGTCTAAAGTTATTTTGGAAGGATAGTTTAGTCCTTTACGAAAATAGTTCACTAATTATTATTTGTCAAATTCACGATGTGGACACACTTTTAGTAGAGCTTGAAGCCTTTGTGTGGCTTCACATATGTTCTCTTAATTTATTTGATAAAATTTAACAATTTGATCATTGTATAATGAATTTTACTATGAGGACATAATTTATCTAAATGCTTGTACATTTGAATTTCAAATTACAATTTCTTTAGGAGTAAATGACTCTGTACCAAATTTTAGTTCTATCTCTCATAGACAATGGAAATAACATTATATAAACAACATCAAGGGTATTATAAAATTGAGCAGTGTTACAATCTCTAATTTTTTTCATAAGAAAATTAGAATCTTCTAAACCAAGTCCACTAACTTAATTAGTCCCACTACAAGAAAATTATCATTTTCTGACGGGCAATTTTTGACGGATAGAAATCCGTCGCAATTTGCGACAGAAGTGTTTGCGACGGAAGTGTTTGCGACGGATTTTCCGATGGTTGCGACTGTCAGAAATGAAAATAATAAATTATGTAATTTGTTAAATTATTATTTTATTTTTTGACGATTAGGAACGTCGATATTTCCGATGGATATCCATCCGTCGCAATTTCCGACGGATTTTCCGATGGTTACGATCATAAAAAATGAAAAAATAAATTATGTAATTTATTATATTATTATTTAATTTTTTGACGATTAGGAACGTCGATATTTTTGACGGATATTCATCCATCATAATTTTCGACGGTTACGACCGTAAAAAATAAAAAATTAAATTATGTAATTTATTATATTATTATTTAATTTTTCGACAATTAGGAACGTCGATATTTCCAACGGATATCCATCCGTCGCAAAATCCGCCGCAATTTTTGACGATCGTAACCGTCGGTAAATACATAATAATATCATATGAGGAGTATTTTATTAATATAATTAGCGACGGTCCAAACCGTCGCAATTACCGATGGTTTCAACCGTCTGTAATAATTACCGACTGTTCAAACCGTCGATAAAATAAAAAATAAATATTATATATAATTAAATATTTTTTTGACGATCACAACCGTCGATAATTTTAAAAATAATTAATATTTATTTTCCGACGGTCAGAGCCGTCGGTAATTAAAATTTCGTTATCCCGCTTTTTTTTTATTTTCCCGCTTTCTCTCATCTTCCCACTTATATATATATATATATATAATACCCCAATTTTCTTTCCTCCTCTCCTCTCCTCTCCTCTCTCTCCCTCCTCTCCTCTCTCTCCCTCTCCCTCTCTCGGCCGGCGAGCCTCTGGCCGGATGTCAAGTGTCGACGGCCGACGACCCTCTCCCGCTGGCGTCTCTCTCTCTTTTTCTTTCTCTCCGCGGCCAGATCCAGCTGTGGGCGGCCGGATTCGGCCGTGGGCTGTTGGATTCGGCCGCCTGGCGACTGGATCAGGCCGCCAGCGGCCGGATCTTGCCGCGGGCGTTCAGATCCGACCCCCAGCGGCCGGATCCTGCCAGGGGTGGCCGGATTTGGCCGCGGCCCGATTTGGCCATTGGCGGCCGAATTTAGCCACGGCCGGATCTGGCTGCGTCCCAATTCGGCCGCTAATTTTTTTTATTTTTAAAAATTCTTTACGACGGTTGCGACCCCGAAAGATCGACGATTGTGATGACCGTCGAAAGTTTCGACAGTTACGACCGTCGAAAACTTAAAATCTGGCGGTTTCAACCGTCGAAAACTTTTGACGGTTGGAACCGCCGGGACTTTTCCTATGGTTAGAACCATCGGCCGGGATTTTTCGGACGGTTAGAATCGTCGGCCGGGATTTTTCGGACGGTTAGAACCGTCGATATTTTCGACAATTTTTTTCAACCATCGCAAATCGATTTGCGACGATCGTTTTTCCAACGGATCGATTCCGTCTGAAAAACCGTCGGTAATTATATTATCGACGATTTTTTATTTGACCGTCGGTGATCAGCGTTTTTCTTGTAGTGTCCAACTAACTCATTAATCTTAAGATTAATTCTCCCACAACATTTGTCTATTCTTTTCTCCACTAACTTATGTGGATAGGACCTATGAATAAAGAAAATTTCCTTGCGTTGTGTAATCTTGTACAAAAAAATTTCTACGTTTTTTTATTAAAAATATCATATTCTCATCTTAGTGAATTGAGAAATGTTCAAATGATTGGCCCATTAGGAGTAGGATATGTCGAAAATGGGAGTTCATTGATTTTTTTAAAAAAAAATGAGAGCTTATTACTTTAGATATGTTTTTTTCATATAGGAGAAGGTAAATAACAAATTTAGTTTTTATTTTTAAGTTATTTTTTCTTATTTTAAAGATCTATTTATCGCTTAATTATGTGTTTATTGTTTCACAAATATATGATACTTGCTTCAATAAAAAGAATAATTTGTTAGTGGAACACTCTATTTTTTAAAATACAAAATTTCAAAATTATTCTAAGATATCGTCCATTTCTTAGTGATTAAAATATCATTTTATTGTGAATAACTTCTATAAGAAAACTTGATCACAACAATATCTACTTCATAAAAAATATATCTAGAAAAATATCTATCCAATATGGCACAACTAGAATATTTTCTCTCTTCTCCACATTAAAATTTTAAAAGATAAAAAACAATCTCAGTATTTTTCTATCTTCTCCGCTAAAACCTAATTTTGTCTTTGTATAATCATCAACCTTTTAAAATTTTCAACACGGTCAGGCCTAAGGGTACGGGTTGAAATTTTCCAATCCGAGTTGATCCGACCCGACTCGATTGACCCGATATTTTATTTTATTTTTAATTTTTTATTTAAACTTAAGTTTAGATTTGATTTAAAAATTTTAAAAAATTGAAATAAAATATTATAACTGCAGAAATAATATTAAATTGTTTAAAACTTTATTTTATGCTTTAAAATAAATATTAAATAATATTTTTTTAAATTAAATAAATATAAAAATAGTAAAAAAATAAAAAAAAAAAGAAAATTAGGTGGTCGGGTAACCCGACCCGAATCGAACCGGGTCAGATTGAGTCGGATTTGCCCCTCCAAAGCCCCTTGACCCGATTCGACCCGACCAAATTTGGTCGGATCGGGTCGGGTCGGATTTGTTGATGAGTCAGGTCCAACTTGACCCGTGAACACTCCTAGTAAGGTCGCATAATTTTTTATGTGTATTAAATGTATAATATTATAATAATTAATAATTATTAGATTATGGGAATAAAAAATTAGAAAAATGATATCGATTACATTTTTGCCCTAAATTTGGGCTAATAGAAATAGTAAAAATATCATAATATATGATATTATGATTTTTAGATATATAATAACAATATTTGTATATAAAATATAATTATAATTTATTATTAAAATTTTTATATATATAAATAATAACTCTGTGTGACATTTGGCCAAGTGAGGCCCGTGCTCGTCGGTTCCATGTGGAGTCAACCATAAAGCTCTTCAATCTTAAATATATTCTATCTTCCTACCAGGTTAGTGTGATTTGACTCAGGCCCGACAAAATTCAATCCAATGCAAAGCTGGATGACCCGCATAGAAGTCCTCTCCTATGTCTACCTCTTTATAGAGTTGCTATATCTTATTTATTTATTTATTAAAAATAGGTAGCAATCTTATAAAAAAGATTGTTATCTCTTGCATACATCAAACAAGGTGAAGACCGACAGCCATACATGCATTCACGTCAATGTCATGTCAACATCTAATTAGCAGTCATCTATAAACAAGTAAAAATGAGATGATCGTGATATTAAAATAAGTGGTTGTATTAGGAATATCACTAAATTAGATGACCGTTGTTAAAAAGTTTTTATGAGGTTAGAAGTCATTCAAACAAAATACTATCACCAATAAGTCAGCATAGGTTCTAATTTTATGAACCTAATCAATCCAACGAGCAGAGATTATTTTTCAACTTTGAATTTCTTTCACTAAATTAAAATTAAGTTAAACTTAAATTATATGAAAATAAATTATTTATATGCTATTGTATTAGATATTGAAAGAAACTTTAATCCACAATTTTGAAAGAATTTAATTAATATTAAATATATAAAAAAGAATCTGATTGGATTGGATTTGACAAACTCCTTTATCTCACCTAATCGGATTTAATTTTTTTTATGTTGGGTTTACGTTCAAGTTTGATTTGACTCGTTAACAGCAAAGATTATGTTTGGCACAACTAAATTTTAAATAAAAAATAGAATTTTAAACTCTATGACCCCTTTGATTACTATTGTCTTACCCCTGGAACAAAATTTTGTAATCCAAAAGATGATCCAACCTGCTTAATTAATTGGAGCAAGAAGTTCCAGCCTGTCGGAACTCATTGATCTCACATTTTTTCACATTGCAGCCATAAATGTTATGGAACCCACCTAGCTTAACCAGAAGTTGTTTGGCAAAAAAGTTGGGAATAAGACCAGGATCCACCTAGCTTAATTAGAATCTGGCAAAAACAGTTGGGAATAAGACCTTATTCCTGATTTTATTCCCAAATCAAATGAGGCCTATGTTATTTTTAGATACACAATTTTATAATAAAATATAAACATTTTGTTCTCTATGTTCATCAATCTATAAAATTTTACAGTTTGGGGACTAAACATTTATTTCAATATATATGTAGAGCATTTAATGTAGAACGGACGTGGAGCATTAATTTTATTTATTAAATTAATAAAATAATTATATATTAATTTAAAATATATATTAAATAATTAAAATCAAGATCCAATTATCATGATCAAGTAATGTTAACAAATATGAATAATTCAACGATTGTAATTTAATTAGCCTTAGATGATAAATTGCTATTATCGAATTACCCAAATAAATATATATTAATTTCATCTAAAAAGTATATAATTAATTTAATAATGAACTAAAATTATTAAATTAATTAAATAATAAAAAATAAATGCTCTATATGAAGGTGTAGAAAGGGATGCTCTACCTGCTCGTTAACATCTTTTTTTTTATATAGCACTATGCATTCACTAAATGAAATAGGCTGATACTTGTAGGGGCGGACACGGGGGATTGGCCCCCCTCCCAGATTATAAATAGTTTATTAGAAAAAAAATAATTTATTTATATTAAGATCTAACATTAGTTACCTTATTATACTTAGCCCCCACATTAGAATTTGTTTCAAATCAATCAATTGTTATTAGGCCATCACGGCCATTTCATTTACGCCCACTTGCATCCAACACAATTTACGTCTCGTATCTAACTTAGTCCAGCAAACTACTGAGTTATCGTTAAAAATAAATGACAAATAGGATATCTTATTATTAAGCACTTAATTCGTTCTTCTTTTAGGGTTAAAATAATAATTTTGTGGCATGCAGTTGTAAGGAAGAGAAAAAAAATGCTGACAATAAAAATTTAAGATATTATGAATATGCTGGTCTTTTTTTTCTTTTACATTAGCTTTTGTCATTTTGCAATCTTCTTTGTTAATTAGCTTGTAACAATCGTCTGTTTCATATAAAAGAAGTTTCTAGACACTCATATTGATCTTCATTCTCAAAAATCTTTCTTGCAAAGATATTTTCTTTTCATATATTTTGAGCGACTAATTTTCATGGCTTGGATCATTCATAATCAATGAACATTTCCTTATGTCGGAGTATATACCCATTGAGAATTCATCATTTTTTAATCTTTATTATTTTTTGTTAGGGTAAAATGGGTGTCTGAATCGGCCTTTGCTTCATATCGTGCGAAGTACAATCTTGCACTTTAGGCAGTGTTGTCAAACTCGGATTGGTTTCCGGGACTTAAAACGACTATAGGTCAGTTGAAATCTCGCACTATAAGAAAAATGTAAATTACAGACGATTTTATAATTTATCAAAAATCATCAAAAATTATGATTTTCGATGGATTTTTCGACGAAAGCGATCCAACGAAAAAATGGCCGTCGCAAATCATTTTGTTACGATCGGAAAAACTCATCGAAAATTCCTGCGATTGTGATCGTCGCAAATGTCCAGCGGCCGTAGCCGTCAAAACTTTCGATGGTGACGGTCAGATCGAACTGCGAGACGGTCACGGCCAGATGCGGCCGCCCGCGGCCGATCTGGCCCCCGCGCCCAAATTCAAGCTAGAGAGAGGGTCGCCGTCCGGGTGGGAGAGCATCGTCAGCAGCATCATTCGGGAGGGAGAGGGTTGCTGGCAAAATAGGAGAGGGAGAGAGAGAGGGGGGGGGGGGGGGAATAATATATATATATATATATATATATATATATATATATATATATATATGTATGTATGTATATATGGGTTAAAAGATGAAAAAGCGGGAAAACAAAAAAAATAGCAGGAGAGTGATTTTTTAATTACCGACGACTATGATCATTAGAAATTTAGCAAATATTAATAATATATATTATTATGATATATATGAATATGATACTTAATTATTTTTAAAGTTACCGACGATCGAAATCGTCGAAAATTATTTAATTATAATATACAATACCACTTGCATATATATAATATTTATTTTTTATTTTACCGACGGTCCATACCGTCAGAAATTTTGACGATCTGGACTGTCGCTAATTATATTAATAAAAGACTTTTTATATTATATTATTTTTCACTTACCGACGATTAGAATTATCGAAAATGCGATGATTTGAATTGTCGCTAATTATATTAATAAAATACTCCTTATATTATATTATTTTTTATTTACCGACGATCATAACCATCAAAAATTGAGACAGTTTGAACTATCGCTAATGATATTAATAAAATACTTCTTATATTATATTATTTTTTTCATTTACTGACGGTCACGACCGTCGAAAATTGCGACAGGTAGATATCTGTCAAAACTTTCGATGTTCTTGATCGTCAAAAAATAAAATAATAAATTATATAATTTATTATTTTCATTTCGACGGTTGTAACCGTTGGAAGTTCCGATGGATACCTTTCCGTCGCAAAATCCGACACAAATTGTAACGAAATTCTTTTCACCGGAAATAGCCCGTCGAAAAATCTGCATTTTCTTGTAGTATCGGGAAGACTTTGACCTATTTTGACTCGATAAACGAGTCAAAATCTAAGTTCAACTAGTCTGACCCGACAGGTTTGACGGACCCATTTAGATCAAATTTTAAAATGAAATATTAAAAAATATGAAAATATTTAGACATATCATATATATATATATATATATATGATTGAAATTTATATTTCAATGTCCTCTTCGTCACATATATTAACTACCTCATAAGGTTTTTTATTTAGCAAATATTTGATTGATGACTTAATTTATGTTAATTTATTATATCATTTAATATGAATTAATTTATTTTATTTTACTTTATATTATATTATATTTTTTTAATAAGATATTATATATTAACGATATTATAATAATATCTTTCACTTATTTTTTATTAATCTATATTATTCGATCCAATCATTTGATTCGACTCGGTCCAACATGTCCCATTCGATCAATCCGAGTCCATGGTGGGACGGGGTCTTAGACTCTAGGTGAAATGTGATGACTCACACGATCACGCCATACCGAACCATCCAATTGTGATTTGATGACTATAATCAATGTCATGAGAAATTGGTTGACACGAAATCCAGTGCCAAACTCCCTTCTTCTTCTTCGAGATCATGCCTAAGCCATTGATGCCCTTCGCTCTGACGTCGGCCACCACTGCCTCCAGATCGTCGCACCTGCACTCACTAGAGACACATTTGGACGCCCAAGTTCTCGCCGGCATCCTTCGCTCCGGCGCACAAATTGTGACGTCCTTGTGCTCATTTTGGTGCCACAATGGGTGAAATCAGAAATTCAATCGTTTAAATTTAAATTTAAATCTTCAACGGAAACTAACGTTCCAAAAATCAACTAACACTAAAAATTTTCAAAAATTTCGGCATGACATATGCGTAAATTCGTTCATGCGTCAAATACAACATTTATCCATAATTATCCACATCACAAGCAATTTATAAAATTTAATATGTACATCACTAGTAGTTTATAATTATCAAATAATATGGGACTCAAGCCCAACATTTCCAAATTACAACATCATATGAATTTCGTCATAAAACTATTACACAAACAAAACATATCGAATGCCTGTCAAAATCCATTAAGAGACTCAAGCCCTTATCCAATTTCGTAATAGGGACTCGCCCATATTCAGTTCCATCATAGGGACTCGCCCATATAGTCTCATTTATAAACCACGGAGCCTCCGCTCCTATCGACCAATTTAAATCCATAAGAAATCATGGGTCACAACCCAAAATCAGACGGCGTCAAGATAAATAAAATCATAATAGTCAGTTTAAAATAATGATAAGTATCAAAAGAACAACATTGCCAGATACGCTCTTCGCGGAATCTCACTCGGTATTCCTTTTGAATCAATACCCATTTCCAAACAACCATGCAATATATGTATTTCTTTCCTGTAAACATTAAAAGAGAAAGGGTGAATATGGATTAAGCTCAGTGAGTTAAAACGACTATCTCAAGTATGAAAACCATTGCGAAAATCAACATTTTATTTTCAGAAAAAATTTAAAATCCACTCTTCTTCAAAAGGAACTCATTCACATAACGATCATACAAAATGAATGTCATGTATGCACATGCATGGTGAAATCATACATATATAATATATAAGTTGGGGAATCATCATCAAATATGGATATCTGATCTCCTCAATTGAGTAATCAATCACACCTCTCGTATCCCATAGACACAGGGTGATTATTTTAGTTTCGTCCCTCGTATCCCATTGACACAGGCCGCTCATCGTATCCCATTGACACAGAGCTTATTATCTTTTCTTTTTCATTCAATCCTTTGTATCCTATTGACACAGGATGGTTGTTCTAATTCCACCCTTCGTGTCACTGTATTGACATAGGATGTTGAACCTACTCCTCGTGTCACTATATCGACACAGAGCAAACCAAACCTCAATCGGTCTACCCGGAGTTGGCCAATCCTCCGAGGTAAAAATACTCCGCCTTATGCGGGTTTTTACATGAGATGCATATGATGCATGAATGCATATTCGAGGTGAAGATTTGGAGCTTGAAGTTATCATGCTAAAATATTTCATTTCAAAACTGAATATTTTATTCAGGAAATAATAGAAACTTTTATCAAAATCGATAGACTTCCAAAATTCATAATTAAACATCACAATTCATATGATGACACACATATGAAGCACACAAATAAGTATGATTATGCATGAAGAAAACGATCTCGAAAATCCGCCCCACATCGGATGGGACAATGTTATCACTCCGAAGAGTTAAGTAATTTATATCATTTGAGGTAAGTTCCCTCACATTGGATTCCTCAAATTTCAACTACCTTCCGTCTGAATCCACTCAAAGAAGAGAAATGCCTATTACATTCATTTAAACCTTATTTAGAAATATAAACTTACAATTTAAGACATTTACCACTTCTATGTATCATTTATCTTTTAGTTCATTAATCACTTCGTAACAATCTTTTCTAACGACATCTTGGTACCTAGATTTATAATTTATAATTTTCTTACCTAAGTTCATAATTAATTAACTACAACTATCATATAAATTAATTTTCATAAATCGATTATCACCATAGATTTTTAGCATGCTTACCGATAGGGAAAAGAAATCGTCAACTAATAGCACCCTACTCAAAGCTCATCGGACAATCAGTCCAATTAAGCATATAATAATTTGAATTAGACCCTATAACCAATTCTTATCAAGTATAAAATTAAATCTTATAAATAGTTTCGGCCATCAATCATCCTTACCATAATAATGAAATCACCCGCTCTCTAAATCGGAATCACGCCCGCCGGACATCGAACGTCACCTTCTCATTAATAGTATAATAAAATTAATTAAAAATCAGTTTTATATTTGAAATAAAATCTACTGTGCATTTTCATTCGCTTACCAACACACATTGAGGACGAGTCATCGGAAATATCGTCCGACGATCGAAACTCGAAATCGATGAACCTACAAGTAATTTCTGATTATTTTTTTCATACGAACAGCAAACCAATACGTCTCTCCCTCGTGGGTACACTACTAGAACGTCGTGGTGAACTAGGCCGAAATCCCTCGTCGAACTCGTTGGAAAAGACGTCAGAAAGATTGCCGGAAAACCCCATTCTCGGCCATCTACAAAATTGGAAGCACAAACACATTTATAACCCCTTAAACTGAACCTCATCGACCTGAGAATGATGCATCACTCACCGAGAGAAGAATCAGCGTGAATCGGAGCCGAAATCGGTCGCCGGAGAAGTTTCCCCCTTTCTCGCGTTCGGTCCTCGCTGCATCGCCTACACTGGACCAATGATCTCCTACCATATGTCAAAATGTTTGTCTCATTGCGCTCTTTCCAACGGTACCTCACACGCAAAAAACGGAGGTCGAATGACGGAGATTCGGCGGCCGGAAGTGGGCGGCCGCTGCTACCTCCGACGTGCACTGTAGCACTCGGGAGACGGGGGAGTGGGAGGAGAAGAAAGAATCTTTCTCTCTCCTCCTTTTTATCCACGGTGGCTGTCTCTTTTTTTCTGTTTTTTTATCTTTGCATAAAGACCAAAACGCCCCCTCCTTTTAAAAAACATTTACACCTTTTTTTTTAAATGACAAGACGTTACACAAATCTTCTTCCTTCTTTTTCTTCAAGATTGTGCCTAGGCCGTCGTTGGTGTCCTTCGCTCCGCTATGGCCTCCGGATCATCCCTAATCCTGGGAACACGAGTAGTCGCGGCAAGGCGGTCACTGCATCTACACTCATAAGAAGGAGACTGATTTGGACGCCCAAACGCTCCCCAGAGGGAGGGAGGGAGGGAGGGAGAGAGAGAGAGAAATTGTGCTAGAGAGATAGAAAGAGAAAGAGAGATCGACAACGGTGATGGAAACTTGTAAATGTCCGGCTTGATCCAAACAAAGTATTGCTCCATGTCATTAGAGGGATAAAGAGACAGGGAGGGAGAAAATAGAAAGGGAGATCGAGATATATAGTGGGTGGAAAACATAAAATCTCTTGAGATGTTATGTTAGTCAGATTGTATTCAGACGCGTGCCTTCTTCTGAGTCGTTGGATTGCATCTGGATGATTGAAATGTTACTTTGATAAGAAGTGGGATGCTTCCCACACCATTTTACTCTTCTTGTTGTACTTAATAAAAACTCTAAAATTGTTACCAAGTGATCTGCCAAAATCATTTGCTCGAATAATTTTTGTAATATCATTTTTATGACAATGATTTCTATATCTTGGCTTGAGTATGTTTCCAACAAAATGTCATGTTCTTATCGAGACCTCGTTCTTCTATCTTTTGGTCCAGGTAAATGTTCAAAACACTACAAATATGTATAGGATTTAATGGGCATCCACCCTATTACATTAGGGCGGGCGCCCCTGCCTATGCCATTCGATGGAAGATCGATGGAGGCCTCTGTAGATATGTGGTTCAACAACTAGTTTAACATGCAGTTCAGCTGCAATGGATGGTTCACTCGCCTTCCACACTCCCAACTCTTGCACTAGGAGGGATGACAGTCGTCATCGAACCTCGCCTGTCACCGCCGACCTCGAGCTCCCTCTCCATCATCATCGTGGCCTTACTCACGTCTATGTCCATCAGATGGGAATGCAAAATGCGAGAACCTCATTGATGGTGAGGATGCACAATGGTGACGACGCGAGGGGGATCGACCGTGAATGAGGTCGGAGAGGTCATGTGAAAGATGAGATCGACGGTGAGTGATCTAGGTCGATGGCGGTGACACGGGGGGGGGGGGGGGGGGGGAGGGGGATCAACAATGAATGAGGTCAGGGAGTGACGAGATTGTGTGAAAGATGAGATTGATGGTGAGTGAGTGAGGTCGATGGCGGCACGGCGAGGATGCATGACGGTGACGACGCAAGGGGAATCAATGGTGAATGAGGTCAAAGAGCAATGAGATCATGTGAAAGTTGAGATCGATGATGAGTGAGCGAGGTCGATAGCGGTGTGGTGATGATGGTCGAGGAGGCTGGCGATGACTTCAACGGTGAATGAACTCAGGGAGCGGCGAGGTTGTGTGAAAGATGATATCAACCATGAGTGAGCAGGTCGATGGCGGCGTGGCGACGATGGGCGAGGAGGGAAGCGACTGGGGGGCTATGGTGCAGGGACGATGGGAGAGGTTGCCGCCGGGGTGGGAGGTGGGGGCTCGCAGCACAAGGACGATGAACGGGAAATAGCGTTTAAATCTATTTTGATAGCCTGCGTAGAAATAGCGATTCAGCAGGGGCTCAACATTTGGTTCACCCCTCTCGTCCCCACCCCTAGCGGCGACCTCACCCATCGTCCCCATGCCATGAGCCCCCCACCACCCGTCGCCGCCCTCGTCATCCATCGTTGTCGCGCCGCCATCCCGTTGATCTCATCTTTCACACGACCTCGCCGCTCCCTGACCTCATTCACCGTTGATCCCCCTCGCCGCCCTCCTCGACCATCATCATCATGCTGCCATCGGCCTCGCTCACTCACCTCATCGTCGATCTCATCTTTCACATGGCCTTGCAGCTCCCTGACCTCATCACTGTTGATCACCATCGCGTCATCACCATCATGTGTCCTCGCCGCGCCGCCATCGACCTTGCTCACTCACCATCGATCTCATCTTTCACACAATCTCGTCGCTCCCTGACCTCATTCATCGTTGATCACCCCGTCTCCGCCCTCCTCGACCATCATCACCGCGCTGCTATCGACCTCGTTAACTCAACGTCAATCTCATCTTTCACACGACCTCGCCACTCCCTAACCTCATTCACCATCGATCCCCTTTGCGTTGTCACCGTCGTGCATCCTCGCCGTCAATGAGGCTCTCGCACGACCTCGCCATCCCTTGCCTCAGTCAATCTCCCTAGCCCCAATCTCCATGGAGAAATAAGCTAAATAATGTTAAAAATAAGCTAAATAAGCTATCATATTAAACTAATAAGGTAAGTATATAAATCTCGATTTTACTCTTATATCATATTAAACTAAATAAGCTATTAATAATGTTAGAAATTTAAACTAGAGAAATAACATTATCTTTCTATTCATATACACAAGATCAAATGAAGGCCACGCATCCAATGTCTCATTTGAGAATGACACAAGACAACTTCACATATATCATGACTCATTACCAATATTATTAATATCAGACTGGATCAGATTGATTGGTTGGGTTCAATTCAAATGGAATTGACTTCGAAATGATAAAATCAGTCGAATCGAAAATAGATATGGGAGAATTTATGGGGAAAGAGAGGTTAATAGGAATATAAAAAGACATTGTTAAGATAGTAAAGCAGATAATTTATGGTAAAATAATTTAATATTTCATCAAGAAAAGTGAAAAAGTGAAAAGGAGTTTGAACGAAGAATGATAGAAATTTAAAAGAAAACAAATAGTAAATGAAAAATAGATCTTAAAGAATTAACCGGAAAGATCAATTAATAGAAATATAAAAGGTGTTTTAAATAAATAAATAAAATCAACATTAATATTTAGATAGTCAATTTTTATGATTTTGTATGCATTATGTTATTACTAGTAAGTAATCACTACATTTTTATAAATTATATAATATGAATTTATGGTATAATTTTAAAATATTATAAATAGGGTTGCTGAATATATAACTCCTGTTATACGTTGTAATCTACAAGAAAAAAAAATTACCATCAAATTTAGATGAACGATCTATATTTACCAACTATTCTTATTTTGGGCTCTTCATTTTTTTTTTCTCTCATGAATATCATCGAGCGGCCCCCAAAACCCTCTGTCAAGAGAGTTGAGAGACCTGCTGGGGGAGAGCATACCTTCCTCTCCCTTTATCCCGTTTCTTAATCCTTGTCACATTCTTCTTCTTTTTGCAAGGAAACAACTTGTCTGTCTAATTCCCAAATTTCTCCTTTTGTCTCTCGTTTCATCTACATTTTCTCTTTTTGTAAAAATTAATAAACATAATAATACGAAGAAAGTTCATGAAGTACCTCGTGTAGAAGTAAATCGTCGACGCGATTTTTCCGCGAAGTACGCATGATCGAAAATCAAATCACGTAAAAATGAAATATAATACCACAACTCAAATACAAGGGAAAGAAGAGAGAGCACAATGCTAATTGAATGGAGTAACCACGCGATTTCTCTCATTTGCACTCACACTTAATCTCCACTCAAGTGCACCAAGGGACCTCTATTTCTAAAAGTGCTTGGCCACAAAAGGCCAAGCAAAGAGTGCTGCCGAGAAGTCAATAGGAGGTGTGGGGGGCATGGCCTTCATGCATGCCATTGTGGCATGGCAGCCATGCCTTGGCATGGCCATCGCACCATGCTACAGCATGGTTGCCATGCAAAGAGGCCCATGCATGGGCGAATCCAACACTCTCCTATCTCTGTGGTTTCATCTTTATTCACATAAAATTCTGGTTCCCCCTCAATGATCTCTCTCGTTTCATCTTTTTGAATAAGAAATTTCCTCTCTCATTGTCTAGCTTACTTTACTTTTTTTTTAAAAAAATCACTTACATAACTCAAATAAGTAAAAAGAGCACAAGATAATCTGTGAAGCCAACAAGAAATGTATTAAAAAATAATGAAATTGAAGGCATCCCCTGGATCGTGGATTCTGTCAGATTCGATATTCCCGAGCAACCTCCTGTGCACTAGACATTCCAGGAGCCCTCGATGGTTCGCCGGAGGCAGGCGGTGGCAGAGGCTCGCATCCAAAACATTCTTCAGCGAGACTGGCACTGGGAAGCATGTCCTTCATGCTGCCTTTGTCGATCTTGAGCCAACCATGATCGATAAGGTTATGATCGAAACCTACCGCCATCTCTTCCATCCAAAGCAACTCATCAATAGCAAGGAAGACAACAACTTCGCCCGTAGCCACTATACCATTGGGAAATAAATTGTTGATATCTGTCATGATCGTAGGGAGCTCGCGGACAACTGCACTAGTTCCTTCATCTTCAATGCTATGGGCGGAGGTTGGCCTTGCTCTCTCCTGCTTGAGCGTGGACTACAGGAAGAAGTCCGAAGTACGGGAACAAGATCATGTGTGTTGATGGGATGTTAAACGAATGGCTAACATGAGGTTGTAAGTTACAGCATGATGGAGGTGCAGCATACTTCTTCCCCTCTTTCTTTTAATCCCTCTGTTCATCTCTTTCTCTCCTCACGATCTTCATCTCTTCGACGACCACCATCGCTCCCATTCTTATCGGATTTGGTGCCTCTCCTCTGCCTCATCTTCTCCGTCACAGACTTCGGCGCCACCAGAGATGGCTGCCGAAGCGACACGGCCACCATCCAGGCATGCGCGGTGGCTGGCGATGGATGTGTTGTCTGTAGTGTTTTTGGGGCTCCAATTGAGTGGAGAAGTTTGCTCAACATGGAGCTATATTTATAGTGCGATACCTCCACGAACTCCACCCCTCGTCGTGCCATTTTCGTCGTCGCCTGAAGCGGTCGTGATAGGAGCGATTCTCCCGCTCCTGATGATCACGAAGGGCATTCTGTTACATCTCCCACTTGACCGATGTGGTCATGCAATTTCAACACTTTTATTATCCACATAGTGTTATTGCGACTTCCACTACAAGAAAATCGCGATTTTCCGACGGATAATTTTCGACGGTTCTAAATCTGTCGCTATTTGCGACGGATTTTTCGACGGTTCCATTTCCGACGAATTTTTCGACGGTTATGACCGTCGGAAATAATTTATATTATTATTTAATTTTTCGATGATTAGGAACGTCGATATTTTCGACGGATAACCATCCGTCGTAATTTTCGATGACTTTTCCGACGGTTATGACCGTCGGAAATAAAAAAAATTAAATTATGTATTTTTAATATTATTATTAAATTTTTTCGACGGATTTTCCGACGGTCACAACCGTCGGAAATAAAAAAATTAATTATATAATTTATTATATTATTATTTAATTTTTCGACGTTAGGAACGTCGATATTTTCGACGGATATCCATCCGTCGCAAAATCCGCCGCAATTTTCGAAGGTCGTAACCGTCGGTAAATCCGTCGCAATTACCGACGGATATCCAAACCGTCGCAATTACCGACGGTTTTGACCGTCGGAAATAAAAAAATTAATTATATAATTGGTTATATTATTATTTAATTTTTCGACGGTTAGGAACGTCGATATTTTCGACGGATATCCATCCGTCGCAATTTTCAAAGGTCGTAACCGTCGGTAAATCTGTCGCAATTACCGACGGATATCCAAACCGTCGCAATTACCGACGGTTTTGACCGTCGGAAATAAAAAAAATTAATTATATAATTGATTATATTATTATTTAATTTTTTGACGGTTAGGAACGTCGATATTTTTGACGGATATCCATCCGTCGCAAAATCCGCCGCAATTTCCGAAGGTCGTAACCGTCGGTAAATCCGTCGCAATTACCGACGGATATCCAAACCGTCGCAATTACCGACGGCTTTGACCGTCGGTAAATATTACCGTCGGTTCAAACCGTCGATAAAATAAAAAAATAAATATTATATATAACTAAATAAAATAAAATTTTTTATTATTTATGTTTTCGACGGCCGAAACCGTCGGTAATTAAAATTTCGTTATCCCGCGCTTTTTTTTCCCTTTTTCCCGCTTTCTTTCCAAATTTTTTCCTTTATATATTTTCCCTCCTCCCTCTTCTCTCTCCCTCCTCCCTCCACTCCTCTCTCTCTCCCCCTCCTCTCCTATCTCCCTCTCCCGGCCGCGAGCACGGACGCCGGACGCCGGTTACGCCGCGAGATCGGCCTCTCCCGCGCGCCAGACGTCGGCGACCCTCCCACGTCGGACGCCGGCGACCCTCTCCCGCACCGGCGTATCTCTCTCTCTCCCGCACTGCTGTTGGCCGGATCCGGCGGATCCGGCCTCCAGCGGCCGGATCCGATCGCCAGGCGGCCGGATCCGGCCGCTAATTTTTTTTATATTTAAAAAATTATTTGCGACGGTTGCGACCGTCAAAAGATCGACAGTTGCGGCAACCGTCTAAATTTTCGACAGTTGGGACCGTCGAAAAGTTGCGACGGCTCGGACCGCCGGCCTTTTCCGGCGGTTGCAACCGTCGGAAATTTCGACGGCTTGGACCGCCGGCCTTTTCCGGCGGTTGCGACGGTCGGAAATATCGACGGCTCGGACCGCCGGCCTTTTCCGGCGGTTGTAACCGTCGGAAATATCGACGGTTCGAACCGCCGGGGACTTTTCCGGCGGTTGCAACCATCGGAAAATTTCGACGGGTCGAACCGCCGGGGACTGTTCCGACGGCCAGAACCGTCGATATTTTCGATGAATTTTTTTCAACCGTCGCAAATCCGTTTGCGACGAGCGTTTTTCGGACGGATCGATTCCGACTGAAAAACCGTCGGTAATTGCATTACCGACGGTTTTCGGGCTGATTACCGACGGTTCGGACGGTCGGTAATCCGCGTTTTTCTTGTAGTGTTCAATACTCCCACTATTCATGAGGTATTAATAGGAGATGAAATTTTACCTTTTTGACTCATGGATTCCTGAGTCCCATTAAACTAACATGTTTAATAAGTGTTTCTACTGGAATTCCCTTTGTAAGAGAATCAGCTAGCATGTCATTTATCGGCATGTAGGCTACTGTTACTTCTTTCTTTTTCACTATGTCATGTACATAATGATATTCGATCTCTATGTGTTTTCCTTTAGAACTGTTTGCTCCATTGTCTATCAAACTTATTGCAACTTGATTATCACAGTACATCTGTAATGATCCATTAACCAAATTGAGTCTCAATTCTAAAAGAAAACGTATGATCCATACAGCATGGGTTGTTGCCATACTACAAGCAATATATTCAGCTTCTTGTGTATGTCTAGCCACACATCCTTGTTTCTTGCTACCCAAAGAAATAGCTGCATCACCCAATAAAAATAAGTGACCTGATGTGGATTTTCGATCATCAATATCCACTCCAAAATCTGCATCTGAGTAGCCTATAACCTCAAATGTATCAGTTTGGTATGTCAATTTTAATTGTACAGTACCTTTTAGATATCTAAGAATTTTTTTAATGGCTTCCCAATGTGCTTTTTCAGGATTACTTTGATATCTACTAACTAGACTTACTGGATAAGCCAAGTAAGGTCTTGTGCATAACATCACATACATTAAACTACCAACTGCTTGTGCATAGGGAACATCTAGAGGTTCTTGCCTAGGGGAGAGCAAACTTGGGTTCAGGTTCGGGTTCGGGTTCGGCTTGACCTGGTCCCAACCCAGTTTTTACCAGTCCCGGTCGGTCCGGGAAAATCGGGAATGAAACCGAGAATGCAACCGGGTCAAAAAAATATTTAAAAATATAAAGAAATATAGAAAACTTGTGAGAATTAGCAAATTTAAATCATAATATAATCAACTAAACATCAACTTATTAAAATAATATGCCAATGTATAACATAATAATACAATAGAATTTTTTTAACACTTCAAAAATGGACAAGTAATGATTAAATTATCAATTAATTAGAACTATATAAATATTATTAATAGGTTTTTATTATTATAACCGAGTCGGGTTCCGAGTCGGGTTTTTATATGTTGGACCCGGTCCCGACCCGGAACCCACCGGGTTTTTTGATTTTTGGATTCGGACCCGGTCCGACTTATAACCGGGCCGAGAATATTTCCCGAAAATTCGGGTCGGTGCGGTCTGGGTCGACCGGCCCGGTCCATGCTCACCCCTATTCTTGCCCTATGTTGGGACATTGACTTTTACTAAGTCTTTTCCCAATCACAATTGGAGCTGGTGATGGAGTGCTATTCTGCATTTCAAATCTCTTGAGTATCTTATTTAGATACTTTTCTTGACTTAAACTCAATGTCCTTGAGTTTCTATCTCGAATAATTTGAATTCCAAGAACATAGGATGCTTCGCCCATGTCCTTCATTTCAAATTCTTTGCTCAATTTTTCTTTTATTTCATTGAGCATTGTGACATCATTTCCTGCGAGCAAAATGTCATCTACATATAATGACATTATTATGAATTTGCTCCCACTCTTCTTAATGTACACACAATGATCCAATTTATTTATAATAAAATCAAATTGGATGACCGTCTCATGGAACTTTTTATACCATTAACGTGAAGATTGTTTTAAACCATATAATGATTTTTTTTTAGCTTATACACTTTATTCTCCTGACCTTTTACCTAAAAACCATCAAGTTGTCGCATATATATGTCTTCACTCAATTCTCCATTGAGGAAAGCAGTTTTTACATCCATTTTAAATCCATATATGCAACTAATGCTAAGATGACCCTTATGGATGCAAACTTAGCTACTGGAGAATAAGTTTCCTAAAAATCAATTGTGTCTTGATGAGTATAACCCTTGGCAACTAATCTTGCTTTGTGCTTTTCAATACTATCATCAACTCGGTATTTTTTCTTGAATACCCATTTGCACCCTATGGATTGCCTACCTTCTGGCAAGTCACATAACGCCCATACGCCGTTTCGATCGATTGAGTCCAGTTCATCTCTCATGGTGGCCAACCATGATTCCGACTCAGAAGAAGTAATTGCTTCATCATATGAAATAGGATCTGTACAATTCTCTGTATCAACATTGACGGCGTAACACAAAGCTTCGCATTCGTACAGATAATAATCATCCAAGTATGTGGACGTCGTCCGAGACCTCTTGTTGCCGATTATACTCGTGGATTGTATGGGTTCCTCCACTTCTGCCAAAGGTTCATTATCATGTATAGGTTCTTCTCCCACTATTGGACATATATCCAACGTGTCTTCTTCAGAGTCGACATTATCACCAAGGATAATTAGAGGTTCTCTGTCCTCTTCTTCATGCATATCTTCCTTTTCATTTTCAAGAAAAGTTGCATCACGACTCTCGATTAGTCCTCTTTCATCATGAAAGAATCTATACACTTTGGACTTATCACTATAACCAATAAACCTGCATGTCACCGTCCTAAAGTCCAGCTTGTCCCTAAGCTGACTTGGAACTAGTACATGTGATTTATATCCCCATTTTCGGAGATGACCCAACTCGGGCTTCCTGCCATTCCAAAGTTCATATGGCGTTGATTCTACGGACTTAGTGGGAATTCTATTTTGTATGTAAATTACAGTCATCACTGCTTCACCCCAAAAACTTTTAGGGAGACCTGAGTGTGACAACATACATCTAACTACATTAATCAAGGTTCCATTTTTTCTTTATGCTACACCATTTTGTTGTGGTGTATGAGGCATCGTAGTTTGCCTTCTTATGCCGCACTGAATACAGTAATTTTCAAATTTCCGGGAGGTGTATTCCCCTCCTCTATCTGTCCTTAAACATTTAATTAGTTTCCCCAATTTATTTTCCACTTTCATTTTATATCTCTTAAACATTTCAAAAGCTTCATCTTTTCTTTCCAAGAGATATACATGGGAGAATTTGGAATAGTCATCAATGAATGTTATAAAATATTCTTTATTCCTGTGTATTGCGACACTCAATGGACCACAAATATCCGAATGAACCAACTCTAACAATTCTTTTGACCTTGTTCCTACCGAAAAAGGTTTTCAAGTCATTTTTTCGGTCAAACAATGTTCACAGGGCAATGTTCTTGCTCTTGATATGTTAGGTACAAGGTCCATTCTAATTATTTGTTCCATTTTTGTTTTTCCTGGGTGTCCTAATCTCTCATGCCATAGATCAAAATCGGATAAAAGACACAAGAAATATTCAGAAGTCATATTCATTGATTCATTATTAACTACTGGAAGACAAAATAAGTCATGGTCAGGTTCAAACTTTTCCATGACTAAGACCTTGTTGTTCTTTCCTATAGTTACACGACCTTTATAAAATCTAACTTTAAGATCTTTCTTGAGGAGAGTAGGAACAGAGACAAGGTTTCGACGAATTTCAGATATGTATAACACATCATGGAGGATCATAATACTATCACCCAGATCTAACTTGTATGTACAAATACCTTCAACGTCCAGATAGGTATTGTTCCCCATGAATATCCTCTGTTCACCTTTCTTTAATTCCTTGAAGTTAGTCAGGCCAATCTTGGTCTTTGCAATATGGCGAGTCCCACCAGAGTCGATCCACCATTCTTCAGCGTTTGTCGTCGTAGCATTGCAATCGACGACTCCAGCAAATTCAATCTTGTTGGGGCTTTTATTCTGCGGAGTCTTATTCTGACTCGGCTTCTTTCCTGTGGGACAATTGGACTTAAAGTGCCCAAATTTTCCACAATTGTAGCAGGCTCCTCTTGGTACTTTTGAACGTTATCCTTTGAATTGCTTCTTGTTAGTACCAAGGTTCTTCCGATGGTGAACGACATGAGCTGCTTGTTCTCCAGCTTCTTCAACTTCATATGTTTCAATTTTCTTTTTGTCTTTAACCATATTTTGTTCCATGGCTAGTTGAGCTGGTAGATCGGAAACTGACTTAACTGTTCCGTTAAGTCGAAGTGTTGTGGCAGCCATGTCAAAAGTGGGTGGCAGACTATTTAAAATAGTTGCCACTTGCATTGTTTCAGGTAGAACTATTTCTGCAGCAGCTAGATCTTTGGTCATAACGACCATTATGTTCACATGATTTATTACATTATCATTTTCCTTCGTTTTATAATTATTGTAATTATAAAGAAGGAGTTGCACATTAGTATTTGTTTTGTCATCATATTTATCTTTGATGACATTCCATAGACCATGTGCAGTTTCTTGGGTTTCAAAGACCCTAATCAGATCATCCTTCATATGAATCATTATGAAGGATCTAGCTTTATTATCATTGCGCTCTCACAGCTCCATTGATTTCTCATGCGCCTTCTTTTCTTCATCAGTGGCCTCCGTAGAAAACTTAGGGGTAGGAGTATCAATTGTTTTATGCAAGTTCTCATGCATTAGTCCATAGCGAAATTTTTGACTCCACATGTCATAATTCATGCCATTCATTTCACATCTTGTAATTTCAGATGCAATCATTTTTTAAGACATTTTGCTAAAAATTTGATCTAAATGTAAAAGAAATAGAATGAGAATTGCTAATATATTGAAGGATAAGAAACAATAACAATTTGTGTAAAAAAGTCCCTTTTAAAACACGTAAAGTCAAACTCGAATTTAAAAGAAATTCAAAAGTTATATATATATATATATATATATATATATATATATATATATATATAAGAAGCAAGAATACGTTTACGAAAAAATATTTATCTAAAATTAATATTCTAATTTAAATAGAATAATTTATTATATATGAAGTATTTAAATTTCAATAACCAAAAAAAAATTTGAAATTCAAACAATATATATTCATCCCTTTCAATAAGTAATTAAAAATTTTAATAAATAAAATATCAAATTTCGAATAAAAATGATAGATCACAAAGATTGAAAATTTGAATTAAATAATTCCCAAAAGTTTTTAAAGGTGAGACCGAGATTTAATAAAAACTTTAATATTTAAAAGGCGTTTCAAAAATAGATGACTAAATGAAATGAATAGAACAAAAAAATTAGTTGATGATGAACTTCATAATGTACACATAATTATCTACTAATTTTACGGTAGTAATTAACAATTATATATAAACAACTAAAGTTTATGGATCTATAGCTATGGAGTACTAACGAAGGTTAAAACAAAATTAAAAAAATGCATCAATCAAACTAATATCTAGTTCTTAAAGAAAATAATTCACAAGTAAATTCAAACAAAAAAAAAATTGTTTAGGCAACACTGCAATTAAATTAATATTCAATATTCAATATTAATTGATACAAAAATACACTAAATTTAAAATTTTGTAAAGAGAAATTCAATATTCAATTCATACAAAATCAATGTTAATGATGGTTCATTGATTAATTAAAAATAATTAATGTGGAAATCAGTATAATGTCTGCAAATAATAAATGAATTCAATCTTAAAAAAAAAAGGAGATCACGTGGGCAGTAAAAAATAATAAATCAGATTTGATCTTTTTTTTTAAGATCACGTGGGCAGTAAAAATAATAGATCAAATTAGATTATAAAAAAATCAATGGCTAGGATTAATCGCTACAGTAACGCACTGTTCATCTTCAACTATCGTCGGAGGCTCGTCGGAGGTAAAATTGGAGGTCGGAGAATGTTCACAGCAGACGTGGAAGCCGTGTAGCAGCGTCAATTTCGGATCTTGCGCAGTTGGGAACGATGTGCGCCAAAAAATGTTTTGGGAGGGTTGCCGGATTCACAGTGCTTGTGTCAGTTCGTTCGTCGTCATTCGGAGGCGCTGAGGTTCACTGCAGGATTCCATCGAATAGAGAACCGAAAGTAGTTCATCGGAAGAGAGAAAGAAGCAGATCGCCGGAAGAAGAAAAGGTCGAATCGTCGAAGCTCGCAACCTGGCTCTGATACCAATGTAGTGTTTTTGGGGCTCCAATCGAGTGAAGAATTTTGCTCAACATGGAGCTATATTTATAGCACGATATCTCCACGAACTCCACCCCTCATCGCGCCATTTTCGTCGCCGCCTGAAGTGGTCGTGATAGGAGCGATTCTCCCGATCCTAATGACCACGAAGGGCATTCTGTTACATCGTCTTCCCCTCCGGTGGCAACTACCTCACGGCTGGCGGCGGACACGTTGTCTTCCCCTCTAGCGAGTTGCAGGGGACAGAGAAGATGCAGCCGAATGCGTAGTCTTCACCAAATGAGGATTGCGGCAGCGGCGAGCGTGTCGTCTTCACCAAATGAGGATTGCAGCGAGCAACGAGTTGTAGGCGACGACTTTGAGGAGATCAAATAGATTGTAATGTAGTGTAATGTGTTGATTGCATCAATTTTATGGATCAATATCAAATGTAATATAAATTCATCAATTGTATCAATAACAATGTGTCAATTGTTCAATTTGGATCAGCTTCAATTTTTCATTGTCATGAAATGGTTCCGGAACAATGCGCGCCGATTGTGTAATGTAATGGTTGAAGTAGCGATAACATTTCACATATGAACATATCGTATTTTGGACATCGCGACAGCATCACCATGGCGTCGCATATGTTAGCGCCACTTTAGCGGCGTAATAGTGTCGCAGTGCTAGCGGCCCATTGGCATCCAATTAGCGCCACAAATGATGGTGCCACATTAACATTTGAATAGCATCCACATTTAGCGCCACATTAGCGCCTCCCACTGTTGCTTCGCCACATGACTTAGAGTCGTAATAACGTGAAACTAGATAGCGTCGTCGTGTTATTTGGCGTCATGGCGACGCTAATGACTACCAATTTTTCGGCATCCCTTATTTGTGTGTCGATGCTAATGCCGCATTAATATTTTTAACCATGATTTAGCAATGCGTTAATAAATGATGTCACTATTTCACAAATTTCTTATAGTATTATAAATAATATTATTTTATTAAAATTAGATCGACCTTCCGTTTGCAACAAACATTGCTTATTACCCTTTTCTCTTCAGGCGTGACCTCCTCATTGTGCTCCTGCCTAACAGTCACAGCGCTTGGACGTAATTATCAGAACCTTATATCACATGAATAACTAGTGTTAAATTGATCTTGACAAGTTTCAATGATCAGAGATATATTTTAAGTTAGGTCCCCCCATTATTTTAATTTTTTGTATTAATGGACCATTTTTTATAGGCTTACATGTGTACCTTTTTCCCCTAGTAATTAGTGTTAGATTTGTTATTTATTGAATGGGATCGAAGCTTACACGTAAGCCACATATAATATGATTATAATATGATTGACCAAAGATCTGCTCCTGCTCCAAAGCGGCTGCCGCGCACGAGGAAGTGTAGCTTTCTTCAACTGCAACTTCCCCCATCTTGTAGCGTAGCAGGACTGGAGGATACCGCTGCACTTTGCCATGCGGCTCCACATTCGTGTGCAGTCAATATCTGTGTAGATATACATATAGAGAAAAATGTACTTGTAAACCCATAAAAAGATATATCCCAAATATATATCCTCCACCCACATTATCATGCGGCTCCACATTCATGTGCAAATGATATATGTATATATGACCAAAAGAGCAAAATCAGGAAGATAATTATGTATTTATATGTAATTACTTTTTTTATTTATTAAGCGTTTTAAATTCGAGCGATTTAAAAGTATAAAGCATATAATATCTTAAAGCTAGAAGCTTGACCCACAGAGATGAGGGGGATGAGTGATTGTAAAGTTGCAAGTTTTAAGGTATAAGGGTGAACATCACCTTTTTTTATCTTTCAATTAAGAAGCATTTTAAATTTGTGTGCACCGAATACTCGAAGCAAATAATATTTTAACAAATTGGAGGCGTTAGAAAGATAGCGCAAATACCTCATTTATTTGAGAGCAAGATTAGAAAGATAATAAAATTCTACCAATTTGACGTTGGAGCACGAGAAAAATGATAAAACTGAACAAATTGATAATTTCATAAAATAAAACCTGGTTTGTTTATGTTAAGTTTGGTTGTATTAAAAGACAACAACACATACGAAAGATTGGTTTTTTTTATAAAATTACATAACGAATTAAAATGAATAAATATAATGACTTATTTTTCTCTGGCTCCTGAATCTCTATTATGTATCGCCTTGGGTGCTCGGAAAGGGCGAGTAATTCTTGTGACGCATTTTCCTCGTTACTGAAGGTGAGGTAGATCACGCTTCCATCTACCAAATTGATCTGGATCGCGTAGTCGTATCGACGTTGGAGGCCTATTTATTTAGAGGTTCATGTTCCTTGACCAATCATAAGACCGTAAACACACAACACACACACACACACAGAGAATGAAAGGACCAGTGTTGGTGTCCGGAGCATCGGGGTACGTCGGATCATGGTTGGTTCTGAAGCTACTGCAGGCAGGATACATCGTGAGGGGCATCGTCAGGGATCCCTGTTAGTGCTTCTTCTCACCTTTCTTCTTTGGTAACGTCATGAAAACTAGTATTCTACTGTGCAGTCACCAAAAACGTTAAAAAAATATTAAAATGGAAAAAAATAAACGGAGAGAGAGAGAGAGAGAGAATTATAGGAGTAGGAGTCAGAGAATGGACGATAAAGTTGGATTAAACTAAGATAATAATGCATAGCTCATGAACTCACAAGCTATTAACTCAAGCATCATCCATCTTTGAACTGTAGAACAAATATTTAACTTATCTTTCATCAAGAAGTTAGATCTCTTCCAAGAAAAATGGACACTTATACACCTACTTTTATTGTCAGAGAAGTATTCCCTGTTTTCCTTTAAAACAGTGTCACCTAAGCAGCTGATGCTCCACGTTGTCATTTTGTAATGTCGTCTGCAACTACGATCAATTTATAATTCTTTACGTTCGCAAAATATGCAACTGGGATCAATCTATGTATTCTTTTAAAAACTTGAGCTTAAAATAAGGTTAGGCTATAATGTATCTTGTTTCCATTCTATTATAATCCATGACATGCTTAAAAAGTTCTCTTGCTGAAATTTGACTGAACTTCTCCGCAGCAAATGAGAAAAAGATCAAACCATTGCTTGATCTTCCAGGATCAGCACAGCAGCTCACAATCTGGAAAGCAGACCTCGATGTAGTAGGGAGCTTCGACGAGGCCATGAAAGGATGCGAGGGCGTGTTCCATGTCGCCAGCCCAATGGATTTCGATTCCACAGATCCTGAGGTAATTCATACTCCTCCAAGTATGTTATCAGCTGTTTGATCGCTCAATTACCTGTTTGGTACACAAAATGATCAGCTGGCTAGTGGCTACTTAGCTACGTTTGGAATCAAACTACTTTCACGTGTGCCCCTTTTTTTTTTAGAAGCACAAATGTTCTATGTGCATGAGAGAGAATAAAAGAGAAAACTAACAAGTGACAATTCATTCTACGTTGCAAATACGTCATGAATCCATCACTAATTTGTTTGTAGAACGAAGTGATCAAGCCCACAATCAACGGAACATTAAACATCCTGAGGTCTTGCAAGAAGGCCGGCACAGTGAAGCGCATCATCCTCACTTCCTCCGCTGCAACGGTGGACGTGGAAGAGCACCAGCTCGCCGCCTATGATGAAAACTCATGGAGCGACGTCGACTTCTGCCGCCGGGTCAAGATGACTGGATGGGTATGCATCTGTGAACTATAATCTTGTGGCTCGGCTATCTCACAATTTAATTTACATTTAGCAGCTAATTAGTCAACCAATGTTAATGCATTGCACACCATTCATTTTTCTTACTGGTTTTGTCTTCTCACAAGAACAAAAGAGCATGAATGATCGAATTGTGCAGATGTATTTTGTATCCAAAACTCTTGCCGAGAAAGCAGCCTGGTCATATGCCAAGGAACACGCTCTAGATCTCATCAGCATCATTCCACCCGTCATAGTTGGGCCCTTCATCACCACAAGCATGCCGCCCAGTATGAATACTGCGTTAGCCATGATCATAGGTAAACACTACCTGAATCCTTGTAACCAAATGGGAAGAAAATGATCATATGAATTGGCATCGTTCATGTACAGGAAATGAGGATCACTATTCGATCTTAAAGCATTCTCACTTAATCCACCTGGATGACCTGTGCGAGGCTCACATTTTCTTGTATGAGCACCCAGATGCGAAAGGCAGATACATATGTTGTTCTCAGGAGGCCACAATATACGAACTCGCGGACATGATGCAGAAGCGTTATCCCCAGTACAACATCCCTCAGAAGTGTGTGCTCATCCCCTTGTTTCTTCTACTTATTTCAGCTGCACACCACAAAATTTTAACTACTAAGTTAATGAGAGAAACCAAAAACTGCTTCTTGCAGATTTGAAGGCATTGATGAGGGAATCCAAAGAGTGCACTTCTCCTCGAAGAAGCTTTTGGATCTCGGTTTCAGGTTTCAGTACACAATGGAGGACATGTTTGATGCTGCCATCCAGTCATGCAGGGAGAAGAAACTGATACCACTCCGAACAGCGGAGGCTGATGAAGCTGATCCTTTTAGGAGGGAGAAAGTGAACGGGTTCAATGAACAGAACGTGGCGGCACTGAGTTAAGTAGGAGGCCTGCATGATCCAGTTGTGTTTCAAACATACTTAACAACTTGTTGGTAACTAAATGGAGCTTAGTTTCTACTTTTGGCAGTGTCATGTTTGCCTCATGAGATGTTATATGGTACTTTAAGCTTTGTGAAAGCTCTCTGCAGGGAGACTTATTTTAAAGTGGATGCATAGTTCAAACAGCGAATCTGAGTCAATTAAATATTCTGAGACTTTATATTTAAAGAGATGGATTCACAGTTCTTTTTATTAAGCCCTCTAAAATGTGTCACGCTCCAATATTATAACTGACTTCTTAACTCCGTGTACTTAACTCTTTCACTCGGTAAACCATTCAAGCTGAATGAAACCTGAAAATTGGCTGACAAGAATCCCACAGTGAAGAGTTGAAGAAAATGATATGACAAAAAGTGTATTTCATGGTCTCGGAGGCAATGATACTTATATTTGATGTGTTAATCAATTTTTCTAAAAATTTAAATCGTTAGGAAAAGCAACATCATTAATTTTATACTCTTAACACTCCCTCTCACATGTGGGCTACTGACAACTTTGGTCTAACTCAGCCCATCACGTGAATAACAAAGAAAGAAAAATATTTTTTTTAATAAGAGCTTAACGAGGTTTGAACTCTTGACAAATTTGATGTGCTAATCAATTTTCCTAAAAGTTTGAGCAATTAGGAAGAGCATCATTGTTGCTTTTATATTCTTAACATTGTTTATTTTCTAATCAATTTTCCTCCTTTTCCCTTTATTGTCCACGTGATGAGCTGAACTAGACCAAAGTTATCAACAGCAGCACACACGTAAAGAGGAGTGTTGAGAATATAAAATTTAATGATGTTGCTCTTCCTAAAGGTTTAAGTTTTTAGAAATTTTGATTAGCACATCAATTTCAATATGCGATCAGAGCTAGATGACAAGAGTTCAAACCTCATTAAGCTTTTATTAAAAAAATATTTTGTAATACCCTGATTAACCAAAGGACAAAAAAGCCCCCCAAAACAATTAAATATGGAGGGCAGATTTGTCTTCTGGTTCAAAAAGCAAAAAGGAGACAGATATGCCTTAAAGGTCAAGATCTTTGCTTGGCGATTTTGTCGCCGGTGCTTGGGCCATTTGGCTGCACCGCAACCAGATCATCTTTTGTGGAGAGAGTTGCCAGCTTGAGCGTGTTGTATACCACATCTCCTATCTTATAAGGGAGTGGGGTTTTGGTTAGGTTGGAGTCCTCTTTTTATCTTCTTCTTGCTCGTTACATTTGTACATCTTTTCACAATATATATATAGATGGATGACAACCACAAATCTAGTGGTCATCCTTTTTCTTCTCAAACAAAAAAACTTTCATATTTATGAACCATAAGAGCATGTAATATGTAAGCTTAGAATGATCCCTAGGATGTTTGATTTTGCGAACGGAGACTTGAAATGGGCAATTTCGTGATTTTCGAACATAGACCGAGCGATCGAATGAATGGATCAAGTCGATCATTCTATAGTAAACAATGGTCGGCAAAGCCACTGATCATGGCTGGTCGACCGGTGAAACGTTGAACTTCGACCGGCAAAACCACTGATCATGGCCGGTCGACTGGTCAAGGGTTGAACGACGACCGACAAAACCACTGATAACGATTGGCTGAATGGAGTCAGAAGTGGAAGGTTGAGCTTTGATTGGCAAGGCCACTAATCACAATTGGTCGATTATGCAGTCCACCGGTGATGTGGCTAGCTGGAGTTTTATAAGTTGATGCAAGTTATCATTCGACCAATTAATGGACCGGTTCAACCGTCGACCAGTCGGACCGAAATGCATTATTTTGAAGATTAAATCAACGATTCTCCTATCAATTATTCATTACTTGATATTATGCTATATGTCATGCCTTGTTTCATGCATTTATGGATGTGATTGCCATGCTATTGATTTATTCACCTAGAATCTGACTTTGTATGTTAAGTCATAGGATTAAAATGAATCATTGTCTTGAATTGGACTTATTGTGGTTTAAACGTGGCCCTCGGTGAATCAGATTATTATAGGATTGTATTATCATCGGATCCGAACACGGGTAATTGGATTGACACGCCTTCAGGGTGTCAATTGGGTGCGAGTGCGACCTGGGTAGGCCAGCCATCATGGCAACGAGGACAACCAAGTACCACAATTTCACTAATATTGATTGCTAATGTTTGTTAACCCTAAAATCGCTAAAAAGATCACTTAAATCATGAGATGACTAAAAATCATTATTGTTATTGTTCATGGGCATTAAATGTTAATGCAATCATTTATCGGCTAGCCATTGATTAATATCGTATTGGGCATTTATTGTGAATAGTTCAATCGGATTTATCGTTCTCACATGGAATCGAATTGATCATGGATAGTTTATCAACAAGTTTTATGGTGTTGTCTTTATTGTATTTTATTATTTCATCACAAGTTATCGCTTTATCCATGGCCCTTACATACAACTAATGGGAGGTGAGCCTCCCATGCATCCGAGTTCGTGCAGGTATGGACGAGTAGGATGATGTCGGTGACGAGCTTATGACGGTGATTAGTACATAGTGTCAGCCTTATGTTAGGCCTTAGTACGTCATAGTATTTACTATTAGTCGGCCTATGGTCTTGTTATGGAGTATGTTGAATTTTTTCATATTTGTAGACTTCAAGTCTTATTATGTATTTGGACCATCTGACATAGTATACTTTGATGTTATATGGGCTTTCGTCATATGATCATTTATGTTCTATCGTTTTTGCTATGTTTTAGTAGATTAATTTTGAATGCCATCGTTTTCCATTGCTCACGATTGTTATACTTTACTATATGGTGTCAATCATTGCATTGTCTATTGTGTAATGTACTCCGGGACCCACTTGCAACACGTGTCACGAGGCGGATTCCGAGGACGTTACATATTTTCATCTCTTTGTTGTTCACGTAGTGAGCTAAGCTAGACCAAAGTTGTCAGCAACCTACACGTGAGGAAGAGTGTAGAATATAAAATCAATTATGTTCTTCTTAACGGCTTAAGTTTTTAAAAAAATTGATTAGCACAACAAATTTAATAAATGCTCTTTACTTTCCAACGCAGAAAAAGAAGATGAAGGATTTCTCACAAACCAACAACAACAACAACAACAAGAAAGCCTTATCCCACTAGGTGGGGTCGGCTACATGGATCATACGACGCCATTCCGCTATATTCGTTGATCCATGTTCATAAGATTCGACAGGATTTTACGCTGGCTGTCGGGGCCTAACACAACTCTCCTCCTTTATCCGGGCTTGGGACCGGCTATAAAATATAGGCGGAGTTATTTCTCACAAACCAACAGAGTCAATTGCATATGCAAGTTTTAAAAAAAAAACTAGCATGACAAGGTAATATTGTTTTGTAATTTTAGAAGAACATGAAGAGTTCCAGTAAAATTAGCTTTCAAATTATTGTTTCAATGATTTTGTAATCGAAAGTTGATGTCATTATGGTTGTTTAAACAAAGGAAATAAAAACTTCAAGAATTGTTGTTAGATTCGATCCTCTTAATATTGACCCTCCCATTTCACGTTTCACGCATTTGGCTTAACTGAATTTTCTAGATAGCCCAATTTTTATTGTTTTTACTATTAGGGTGCATTTGGTTTAAGATATATAATATTATTTGGAATGTAAAGATGACAAGGGATGTAATTTAAGGAATCACATTGCAAGCCAAGTTGAATTCTAATGTTTGTTTCAGTTTAATAAAGTCATATAGGCACAAACGAGTTCTCTTTCGCTCTATCCCTCTCCCTCTCTATATCTGCGATGAAACCAGGCAAGTCCTCCCTCCCTCCCCTCTCTCTCTCTGCAATGCAACCAGATGAGCGCCCCCCCCCCCCACCTCTCTCTCTCTCTCTCTCTCTCTCTCTCTCTCTCTCTCTCTCTCTCTCTCTCTCTCTCTCTCTGAGAGTTGCCAGGTGAGTCCTCCCAACCCCACCCCCCACCCCTCTCTCTCTCTCATGTATGCTCTTTGCTTCTTAGTCCGACATAAGCAACATTACAAAGCTGCATTTGGTTCATTGACGACGCCATAGGCGACATCTCCTGCCATTGGAATGTCAGACACCATCTATAGGGATAATGGAATTCCAACATTTAATAGGAATGTCATTCCAACTTGAATTTAACATTCCTAATTCCATTACTAAATGACATCTAACCAAAAGTTAGAATCCATTATTCCCATCAAGATGCCTAGGAATCCAAAAAAGATAGAATGAACCAAACACACCCTTAAAATTATTCAAGAAAAGTTTAATGTTAATTATTCATTTCTTTATTTATTAAGATTAATAGATTTGAGTAATTCGATGCAAGATGCCCTGGGACTCAATCCAAACTTATCGGATTAATTCGGACCCTACTCGCACCATAATAGTGGAGACTCTTCTAATAGCATATGTTTGACATGCTCTAAAATCAGAGCGTATCAAATATTTTTTTTACATTTACAATAAAATTGCTATCCAAAAAATGTTAGTTTCTCCAATTTTAAGGAAAAAGATCAATTGATTTTTTGTTTATTCAACAAAAAAATGCTTTAAAAAGTTAGATATTACATACCTGTATGGATGAGATGTCAGGAAGAGGGAGAGTGATCCGGAGAGACAATAAATATGTCTTCTCTTTTCAAAATAAGAAAAATTGGAAATTTTAATGGGATGAAGATATTTAAGTTTTTCTTCATTAAAACTCAAGAGAATAAAAAACATAATTAATAAAAGGAATCCCTGGACAAAAAAAATCTATTATCCCGTATGGACAATATCATCATCACTTGAGGTTTATGTCACTCCATCATGTAAATTGTGATCACTTTTTTAAAAAAAAACATAATAATAATGTGTTTTGAAGTAACAATAACATCACCCTTGTGCAAATAGGAACCAATTGCTTACAACAAATTAAATTATCAGTACAACCTTTAAGTACATAAAGCATTAAGGTTAATTCCTCCAACCCAACTCCAAGTCACCTTTTTTATACAATAAAGAAATTAATGTTAAAGAATGCATATATTACAATTTAATATTGTGAAAAAGAAGACATGATCCTAATATCTCAGACAAAAAAGGAATAACTTAGTAATAAAATTCGTCTCCGTCCATTTCTACATATAAAAGAAGTGGAAAGAATGTCATATATTCGGGTTGAAATGTACCTTCAAATTCAAATACTTTTTCTCGACCAACATTCCCTTTCTCAGCACATATTCTGCATCCATCACCAAATAAAGAAGTGAAGAAAAAAAAACAAAGTTTTGTGATAAAATAGGAATAAAATATGGACAGGAAGATGCAGAGATGCCTGATAAAGTTTGAGAGGATACCTTTTTCTCCTGTTAGTGAATCTGAAGAGTGAAACACTATGATAACATATTATTTTCTCACTGTACAAAAGGCATTTTTCCATTGTAAAATGGGCCGAAATCTAGAGTGCACCTCAAAAAGTTCAAACTTTTGTTGTTTGAGCTCTCCTCATCACGATCTTTAGCAGCTCCTTGGCCAATATTTGTTGGGAGCCAAACAGAACTGATCTTATAATATTGTCAATTCTCACCAGTGACATTGAATCCAGATGTAATGGACGAAATAGCCTGGCTGTCCAACCAACTGAAGCTTTTTCTTCGCCGCAAACCAGTTTCATCCATCTTCTTCCGGACCATCACAAAACCATCTCTTCTTCCAGCCTCAGCATAAATATTGGATAGCAGCTGTTGGAGGCCACATTCCTTTTGCCCGAGCTCATGCAGATATTGCATGGAAAACTCTGCATCATCAAGATTTCCATGGATTCTGCAAGCGCCGAGTAAAGCACCAAAGACATTCGCAGTAGGCTTCATGGGCAACATCGCTATAACATTTTTTGCCTCATGGATGAGCCCAGCCCGTGCTAGCAGATCTACTAAGCACCCATAGCTTTCTTCTGTCGGCATAATTCCAAACTTCCGAGTCATTAGTTCAAAGTACTTGAGGCCTTCCTCCATGAGACCAGAATGACTGCATGCAGAGATGAGCGCCACAAAAGTGGTGCCATCCACTTCCATATTGCCATTTCTAACCATGCTCTCGAAAATCTCAATTGCACCATGACCATGGCCTTGCATCCCCAATCCACTGATCATTGTTGTCCAGGATACCATGCTTTTCTCTGGCATCATATCGAAAAACTCCTTTGCAGCAGTGATCTTGCCACACTTGCAGTACATGTCCAAGAGTACATTTCCTACAAGAACATCTTTGTCCCATCCATATTTGATGGCATAACAATGTAGCTCTTTGCCCAAAACTACAAGCATTAACTTGCTGCAAACAGGAAGGACAGTAGCCATGGTAACAGGATTCGGCTCTGCCCCACCGCGACACATCAATCTTAGCATGTCTAATGCTTCACTGAAGAGATTATTTGCCGCATATCCCGAAATCATAGCATTCCACATAGCAGCTGGTGGAGTACAATCAAAACAACATCCATCTACACTAAAGACTCGTTCAGCGTTAAACACTAGTCCACACTTGGAGTACATATTTATCAAGGCCGTGGAGACAAAGATGTCGGTATTTCCTGATATCTTCACTCCAATGCCATGCAATTGCTTCCCATATAGCAAGAGGCGTGCATTCGAACATGCAGAAATCATCATGCTCAGCGTAACATTCGTCGGGACAATACCACTGCGAACCATTTCCTTGAACGTATCCACTGCAGTCAACATGTCGCCAGCCTGAACATAGCTAGAAATGAGAGACGACCAAGCCACCACACCCTTTGTCGCGGAGCATTTCAATGCAAGGTTAGCAAGCCCCATGCGTCCGCATCTGCCATACATGTCTACCAAAGCCGCCACTACGAACGCATTAACTTCCGCATACCTGCTGACCTTAAAGGTGTGCCCATGAACTTGCTGCCCAAAACTAAGATACTTGGATCGGCCGCAGGCAGATAGAACACTGGAGATGACATTAGAGCTCAGCAGACTAGTCGAAGCCTCTCTTCTCATTTTGGCAAACATGTACATGGACTCTCGTGGACGACCGTTCTGCTGGTAACCGGCGACCATGGCAGACCAGGTGACTTCGTTTGGGCACGGCATTCGATCAAACATCTGCTGAGCCGCATTGTAGTTGCCTTCCCGGAAGAAGGTGGATATGGCGACGTTCCAAGCAACGATCCTCGGTTCAAGCATTTCGTCGAGCAGCTGAGGCGTGCGGTCTTAAGGAGACGTTGCGCTAGTAGAGGAGCTCGACGTGACGTGCGCTGTGGCTACTGAAGACCGTGAACGTGACTTGGTCGATGTCTTGCATGCTGTTCGCACCCCATTGGAGGAGAGTTGGAAGGTGGCCATGCATTCTTTCGTCGAGCTTTAAGGAAAATTCAACTGCAGCGCACTTCATGGGAGCCAAAAAAATAGAAGTAAGAAACTCCGACGGCAATTTTTTTATCATTGATATAAACTTCCGTATAACTTTAATATCGGAATAAATAAAACAGTATTCGGCTATACCTGAAGGCAAGTGCAGCTGACAACAGATGAGACGGAACGAACGAGAACGAGGTGTGCTTCGGGCGCCACAGAGGATTGAGGCCGAGGAGCAAAGCCGGCAAGGGGTGTTTACGGAGCCAATTCTTAAGTCGACCTGGGTCGAAGTTATTATTCATTTGGGCAGAGCAACGGTTAGGTCCGTCATTCGATTATTTTTTTCTTTTATTTTAAATTTTTTTTCCTTACTTTTCTATATTATTAATATTAAAATTTATTTAATATTTATTTTAAAGCATAAAATAAGTTTTCTCAACATCGAAATATTATTTCCATATTTGAAACGATTTATTTTTATTTCAAACATTTTAAATTAAGTATAGAGTTAAAACTATGATAAAAAAATATCATGTCATCGGGTCGAATCATATCGACTCAGGTTAAAAAAATCTCAACCCGTACGGCGCTGTTTGGTTGCAGAATAGTTAATCTAGGAGGAGAGTTACATAGCTCGTGAAGTTGAATGGATTACGATGGATTTTTTTAATTCAGCAAAAATGAAGAATACAAAAACGATGGAATACGAAGAAAATATTGACCCGACAAGATTAAACATCCATCGTAAACCGTACGACGCTTGTCTCCTCTTAATCCTAATCAAGCTCGTGTTTGATGATATTCCAACGATTAAGACCTTATTCCATTTATTAATCCGAAACCAAACAGCTCCCACCATCAACTCGTCGTTGGGCTCCTAAGGTGGGCTGTCCAAGCAAAAAAAGCCTACGACGGATGGCGTGGGCCTAGGAGAAGGCAGACCCGTGATGGCACATATGTGGATTCCCGCTAGTAACATGTAATCTTATGGAGATAAAAAAACTTAGCCAAGTTATCTATAATCTGATTTATAATTCATATGGATAATAGATTATTTATATAAAAGATAAATAATAAAAGGTGTGAAGTGAGATAATGAAAGTCTTATTTGTATAAAGATTATTTTTACTTTTTATTATATATTAAACTGTTTATTATATTTAATGACTAATAAGTATTTATCATATTATTCTTTATTACTTATTTTATTTTTCTTCTATTTCTTGTTTGGACTTTTTTCCTTATTTATTGTTTATAGTTAATTTATTCATATATTTCAAAAGGTTAAAAATGAAAGATATTGTAAATAAAAAAATAGTTATCAGAACGGATTTGAGAGATGAGAGGCTAATGGAAGAGAGAAGGAAAAAGGGTATGAGAGAGAGAGAGAGAGTTAATTTGATTTATAATTATTAATTCATTGCTATTCCATTGATTGTTCTGGTTTGGTAGAATGAGAAATATAATGTTAGAAAAGTTTAGTTATTCCATCATATTTCTCTTACTTAATATAAAATAATTACTCAAATAAGATTCACACCCTATATTCCATTCCACCCTTTTAAAACTCTCAATCCAAACAAGTCCAAGATCAATATGATATGCAATATTAATATAAGTATTTGATTACAAATTAAAAAAATGTATATATAAGACAGTTCAAAAAATTTGATTTAGTTTTACATATTGTTCAACTCTAATATCTTTTAGTAATTCAACATTACGTCATAAATTTAATTTTATATTATTTTTCATCAAAATCAAATTTCACGATTGTGTGTATACCAAGAATTATGTCATGTTTTAATATAATATTATACTTTTTTAAAGATCCAATGTTATATGTTAATATTTTTAGAATATCATACTATACTTCATATAATATAAAATATATACTAGATTTAAAAATATGTGAATAAAATATTAATGGTCAATGTTTAATTAACTCATATATAAACATAATATTTATGAATAAATATATTATTTTAATTATTATATATTAAAAACTATTTTTTTATTTGTGAGGTAGGGTTTTTAGTCCCTTATCATCTTCTCAAAAAGCAATCCCGATAACCTTGAGCACCTCCCATGTGGTCGAATCCATACCTTGCATGACGACATAAGACAATAGACTTATCAATAATAACTTAAAATAAATAACCTCGAGTGTCTCCCATGTGTACTTAAAAATAAATACATAACTTCCATTTTCTTTTAAATTTTCTCAAAAAATATAATATAATAAAAATTTGTTATATAAGTTAATAATTCACAATAATGAAATTAGATCATTTCTTGGATTATATGTAAATGAAATTATTTTTTAAAAGGATCAATCTATAATTATATTTAAAATTATACATCTTCCAAATTTAATGTTGTAAAATAGTTACAAATTTAAATTTTAAACTTATATATAATTGGAATAAAAAATAAGTTATATATTTTTTACATGATTCATTTTTACAATAACTTTTTCAGCTTAGACATATCTATTATCATATTTAACTAATAAAATATGGATTTAATGGGACTCCAACCTATTCAATTAGGTAGGAGGCCCCTACCTAGATTCTTAGGGACCTAGTTGTTCGATCTGATCGGACGGCTGACATATTGAGCATGGTTCAATGCACAAAAAACTTGGATAGCTAAAAGATTGTTGAAACGGCGACCTCGGGTGCTCTACGATTGCCCTAGGATGCGGCGGTGGCGATGGCGACGATGAAGACGAGTGTGGTTCACGCCAATGGTAAGGAAGCCGAGAGAAAACGATAATAGTGGCGAGCTTCATCGAGGGCGGCGACGGTAGGCAAAGTTGAGGTCGAGGGCCACGAGTGGGGGAGACAGGACGGAGACAACGACGATTGTGATAATGGTGTTGGGGCGATCCGTTCTTCGTTCATCTACTTCAAGGTCACTACCTCCTTCGGTCCGAGTCGTCAAATGACATCGTAGTAACCCTCCGTCGATAGTGGCATTGCAGCGGCCCTTGATCGACATTGTAGTGGTATTGCACCCCTTGATCGACATCGCAACATTCTTTTTCACTGCTTCTAATAAGAATGAAGAGTGAATCAATCAAAAGAATAGAGGATGAACTGAGCGGCAAGCCTTGAACTGACGATCCTTATCAATGAACTGAGAAATTTTCTTTTTATTCCATCTGAACCATGCACAAAAATATGAGCCATCATATCAGATGGTCTAAAAGTTAGGTAGGATGATCCTACCCAATCAGACAGGTACGAGCAACATTATATCTATAAAATATAATATTAATATTTCTTAAATGAATGTTTGGAATGCACGAGACTGTGATAATTTGATGTCACTTCAATTTCACGAAAAAAAATTACAAATAACAAGATGAACTAATATATATTATAATAAAAGTCTTGATGTAATAACATTTATAAGCATTAAGAAAAAATAGATTAAATTCAAAGGCAAATATAATTTGATTAGAAGTAAGATTCTTTTGATTAAATAAATAATATAGATATTTTTAAAAAAATTAATCATTTCTAATCATACAATAAGATTTCTATATCTAAAAGGAAATAATATGCCTAACTTATTATCATTTCTATAATTTTCCATAAAATAAAGGTTATCTTATAATTAAATTGTTTGTTATATAGGATAATAGTATTCATAAGCCCAAAATGAAAGAATATTAAATCCACATGTAAATATAATTTGATTAGATGTAGCATTCTTTGTAACACACCTAAATTTGATAAAAAAAAGAATTAAACATTTTATATATGGTTGATGTTGGAATTATCGGATGCCCAAAACTAAAATGGACACCCGTTACCACGATGAGTTGACAGCTCAACCGATACACAATCGAACGACCAAAACTCTTTTAGACGTTCGGAAGAGCAATAGACAGAACACTAGCAATACTCTAGGTGGTCTCATCCAGAAGACATAGAGGGTGGTACTGTAGGTGCTGGAGGCACAGGGAATAGGGGGCACGAATCAGAAATGACTGAGAACCATCCTTTGAATATTCACGCAAAAATTATTTGAAAAAGGCATGTTATTTGGATCTGGACCATAGGGTAGTTTCCTGAAGATCTTGCATATTTTAGGGGTTGTATTAAGGCTAGAATCCATGCTAGTTCGGGTAAAAATATTCAAGCATGAAGTTGTTGCTAGTGGATTCGAATTATGTATGAATTTAAGATGAGTAGTTCGATACCTTTTCACATGATTGTTATGCTATGATGTGATTATGATATATATCCAAGCTAATAGGATATTTACTCGATTCAAAGTGCAATGTGTAATAGGAAATGATTTTAAAAATCCTCATTTGATATCCGATTTTAAATGATAAATAAAAATGTTCAAATATTGTTTATGACGGAAGAGTAATTGAAGTTATGTATGATTTGTTGTGCATGAAAGATAAACCATAGATATGCTATAATTTAATCCTTGAATCATGTTAGTTGTTGGAAATATGTTTAGGATGTGTAGATCTATGTTTGATTGAAAAATTGATTGAAAATTCAAGAATTTTTACAACAATATACAGCTCTCCTGATCTGAAATGGGTGACCGAATACCTTTTGAGCATTTGATTCATATCATACTATTGAATTGGGCGTCCAAAACTGAATGGGACGAACGATGAAAGACCAAAACTCGTTCAGACGATCGAAGTGGAAAATGTTAATACTTCAAAAATGGCTACGATAAGTTGATAACCAATCGGTCGACAAATCTGAACTATTCTCGCAAGGAAAGGGCTTGACAGTTGATGGAGAAATATCTTTGCTCAACCAAAGATAATGGAGTTAGTTTTAGCGGGCGACTGGTCAAGTTTCAATCGTTTGAGAACCTCTTTAATGCTATAATGAACGACCAAACATCTTTCCGTAGACCGATTCACATACATAAGAATAAAAAGTTGAATTCAAAATGGACTACCGAAATCCTTTAAGTGGCAGATGACTACAGATCAAACAAACGTCTGATTCTCTTTCGGACGACCACTCGACCTTTCAAACGTTCAATCTATGGACAGAGAAAATATGACTCTAACTTAAACCTCATAATTTGACAAGTCTCTCTCCACTTGATTAGGCCGACTCAAGACAATTGGAGGCCTAAAGCAAAAAATATTATAAGAAAATTTATATTTGGTAAAATATAATATTATATTAAAAAATATTTTTTAATACAAAATAATTACTTAATGTTTTATCATTTTTAATTGATAGACTAGCTAAATTATTTCTTGAATTGCCAATGGCCTGAGATAATATTATATTAATATAAAGTAGCAATTATTGAGATGGTTAACATTATCCAGCATTTGGACAAATACCAAATCCTTTTCACCAATTCATTGTATCCATAAGGGTATTTTTTTATTTGTACGAATTCTCTCATAATTATAAAAAAAAATCTAAAATATCAACATTGAAATTATTATAATATTGCAAAAATTTTCAAGGTCAATAAAATATTTTTAAAAAAATCCATTGTCTGATTATGAATAAGATTAGTTAATGACTTCATGTTTTTGTTGTCTCTGAAAATAAATAAATAAATTTATTGGAAGAATTGATAAAATGGAGAAAGAAAGAAAATATTTTATTGTTGTATCTTAATTATGATTACATATGTAATGCATGAGAAATGAAACTAATATTTATTTTAAAATGAGCATACTCATGATTATTTGTTTATTAGTAAACTAATAATATTAAATATAATAAATAAAATATGAGGTAACAAATTTAATGGGGGAATCAAGCCATTGCTTTTGTGGCTTGGGCCTTGAACCGGTTTACACCTAATTGATATTGAATGATATGAACTTATAAATGATCTAGAGCCACTTTTGCTTTTTACAGTCTTGTCCAAGTGATCGAAAGATCGGTTCATGACTAATAAAATAAAAGATAAACCATAAATCATATCTAAATGGGAATTGTGATAATCATGTTGGACGCACTCCAATGAATATTCTCCATCTACATTTGTTTTTACCTTGTGCGATGTCAATTTACCCAACGGAGCACTTGCCGTGGCACTGTTTCTCCATTGACCCACTATGGTTTAGGTAGCTACATATTTGTGTGTTCGTAATGGTATTTCGTAAAAGTGAAAAGTTCTTTCACTCCATAAATAAGATGAAAGATCATGAATGATTAAAGAGAAATGAAAGGATTTCATCCTTATGAATAGGAACATGAATGGTGAATAAAAACTATGATCATGAAAATGAAAGAAAACGAAATGACATGAATTATGATGATCACTTCTGATTTATTATCGCATCTCTTTCATGTTTGCTTCATGCATATTATGATGAATTATTTTATGACTTATATAAATTCACCCTTAGCTTTATACTAATGATCAAGCTTGCTTTCATGTGTGATCCCATAGATATTTGATGTGATTTTGATTGGTTGATGTGTGTGCGGCTAGTACTACTTGAGTGGGGTGTGCACATGATTATCGTAGAGTAGATGGTGCTTATTTTCCTTTGATTGATCAAGTTATATTTGAGACTATGTACGACACGTGTGTTATGGTATGGGCTTTTATATGCCATTTATGATGTACTTTTTATTTTATTTCATTTAGCTTAGTCATTATTTTGTAAATAATTATTGTAATATTTTATTTTTAAATTTTTCGCTTACGTATCATGTTTCTTAATCATCTGGATTAATGAAAGAGTCAAAGAAGTAATGAAGAAAGTAGGCACAAAAAGATATTTCGCGGTGTTGAATTTCAGGACGTTACGTTCTTTCTTTGATTAAACAAATAAAGTTTTATTCATTTTTTAGTTTCATTAGATAATAATATTTTTATACCTATAAATAAATTATATAACTTATTATTCTTTTCCAACTTTTCTGATAAATGAAAAAAATGTGCTATATTAAAGTTTGTTATAAAAAGTAATAATATTCAAATGCCTAAAAATAAAAAAAATTAAATTTAAATGATATATGCAATTTGATCAGACATAGAGTTCGTTGAACAAACAAATAAATTTTATATACCTAAAACATTTTTTATTATCCTCTTATTCTAAATAAAAATAGCAATGATAATACTAATAATATTATTTATATAGTTGCTTGATTTCATTATTTATTCAAGTACTAGTTTTACTTGTATTAAATCATGAACTAAATAAAAAAATATTTTTTTTTCTAAAATAGATATGAATTATATATATCATTAAATACTAAAACTTGATTTAATTTAAGCAGAACTTGAAATTCGTGTTGATCAAACAAAAAATAATTTTTAAAAAAGAAAGTAAAAAATGCTCATAATATTTTATACTTTTAAATAGAGCTAGTATTTATCATCTTTTGAAAGTTATTTTTAAAGATAATATTTTATACCTTTATCTATATCTGCGATTTCTTAACCGTAAGAAGAAAAGGAATGTGAAACGTTTCGATCCTTCTTTTATCAACTCATAAGATTTTCTCTCTCCACAAATCTGCCACCTATTTTATATTTTCTCTATTAACATTATGAATCTCCTACTCATTTTTTATACGTTGGCATGGGAGATTTTGAAGTATGGACCAACAAACTATTTAATTTTATTTAACAAATAATATGTGTGAGTTTATAGAAATTGTTGGCACTAAAAAGAGAGAAATTATTTCATTTTATTTGGCAAATATCAAGTGTAGGTTTGCAGAAACTATACATGTTACAAGGAGAAACATCATGTAATTTTATTCGACAAATGATGTGTGGGCAAAAAATTATAGCGGCTAAAAATGTTGAAGTACTATTTATTAACTTAATTTATATTGATGTTAACCATCAACTTCACTAGTATCGGGAGAAAAAATGCAACCGGTAGATGAAAAGATGGGTAAACACCTTTTGCATTTCTTTAAATTTGATATAAAATATTGTAGGAGTAAAATAGTTAAAAGAGAAGTGGCATTAAGAAGTTGGGAGTGACACCCATTACTATCGTACCATAGGAATTGCGTATAAAGGAAGTGGATTTTTATACAGAAGACCAGTCTATAACATCTAGGCAAAGGTGCTGTTTCCGGAAGTAACTGTTGCGCTTTTGGAGTTAATTCAGCTCATTAAAAAAGTAAATTTATTTAAATTAATTAAATCTAATTAACTTAGGATGGTTTTTTCTCTCTCTCTTGAATTGGTGCGGCAGCTATATGATTTTTGTTCTTTTTTTGAAATCGTCGAGAGTGTTTGGAAAAGAAAAGAAAAAGTTTTTTTTTTCTTTTTTTGGGTTTAGAGTTGATTGAAAAAGAAAAAAAAAATTTCTTTGATCAACGGATAAAGAAAAGAGAGAGAAGATGATTAAAAAAGAAGACAGAAGATTTCTTCTTAAAAAGCAAAGAATCAAGAACAGAGCAAGATTAAGAAAATCTCTGAGGTTTTGCTGATACTACAATCACAGAGAATTGTAGTAATCATGTGATATTATTTTTACTGTTATTTTAATATTTTTCAGAGAAAAATTATTTATCCCAGTGAATTATTATTATTCGGGTTTGGGCAAAATCCGGAAGTCGTTGTAGATTAAGAAGATCTCTGAGGTTTTGCTGATACTATAATCACAGAGAATTGTAGTAATCATGTGATATTATTTCTATTGTTATTTCAGTATTTTTCAGAGAAAAATTATTTATCCCAGTGAATTATTATTATTCGGGTTTGGGCAAAACCTGGAAGTCGTTGTACTCTATTCTTGAATTAGTGATATTGCTCTGTGATTACCCTATGATATTTTCTCTTCTCATTGGAGAGTTTTTCCACATAAATTTAATATCTCTTTTGCCTATTATTATCTTTTTGTGCATCGTGATTGGCTTATATTATTTAATTCACACATAAGAAGAGGAATTAAATTCCCAATAAGTGGTATCAGAGCGAGGTTAATTGGAATTTCTTTTGTGTGAATTAAATGGAGGACAACTAATTCAATGGGATGATCAAACTGACATCGAATAATTATTCAGTTTGGAAAGTCGGGATGGAGGACTTTCTTTACTGCAAGGACTTGTTTGATCCCGTTGAATTAGGAGATAAAAAGTCGACAGGGAAAACTGATGAAAAATGAAAAAAAGATGCATAAAAAAGCTGTTGGGATGATTAGACAATTTATTAATGTCAGTGTTTTTTATCATGTTGCTCAAGAGACAGATGCGCAAGTCTTGTGGAAGAAGCTACAAGATTTATATGAAAAGAATATTGTTCAGAATAAAGCTTTCATGATCAGAAAATTGGTGAATTTGAAGTTTAAAGATGAAAATTCTATTGTTGAACACTTGAGTTAATTTCATAAAATAGTAAATCAGTTGGGATAAATGAAAATAGTTCTTGATGATGTGATACAAGGATTAATGCTCCTGAGTTCTTTGTTAGATTCATGAGAAACTTTGGTGATAGCACTTAGTAATTCTGCTCTTAATGGTGTGGTATCACTCGCTATGGTCAAAGATTATTTGTTCAATAAAGAAACAAGGAGGAAGAGCATAGAAATAGATACTACATAGGTTCTTATCACGGAGAATAGAGGTAGAGATAGAAGCAGAGGACCAAAAGATCGTGGCAACAATAGGTCACAGTTAAGAGAAAAATTTACATGTTATCACTGTGGCAAAAAAGGACATATCAAGAGAAATTGTAGAGACTGGAAGAAGTAACAAAATGAAAAGAATCAGAAAGATACAGATGATCAGAGTACTGCTGCAGTGCCATCAGATGAGGATCTATATTACCTTTCAAAAAAAATGAAGAATGCAATGTCACAGACTCTTCAGTTGAGTGGATCATCGATTCAAAGGCTTCGCATCATGTAACTCCATTAAAAAATGCTTCAGTGTGTACAGGACTAGTGATTTTGGCACAATGAAGATGAGCAATAAGACAGAGTCTAAAATTGCAGGAATTGAAAATGTATGTATTCGAACAGATGTTAGTTATGAGTTAATTCTGAAGGATGTCAGACACATACCAAATTTACGTCTCAATTTGATTTCTCCTCGACTTTTGGATCAGGAAGGCTACTATAATCACATGGGTGATAAAAAGTGGAAATTGATCAAAGGATCCATGGTTGTTGCTAAAGGAAAGCTATCAAGGATCTTCTACAAAACTCAAGTGAATTTGATTGGACAATCAATAAATGCAATAGAGGAAGAACTTCACCAAATTTATGGTACAAAAGATTAGGACACATAAGTGAGAAAGGAATGCATGTTCTGACGAAGAATTCTCACATCACTGTTACCAAAAGTAAATTTTTGAATAATGACTGTTTATTTGATAAATATGGCAGGGTGTCATTTGTGCTCAATTCTAATAAGAAGGAAAATAAGTTAGATTTGGTGTATTCTGATGTGTGTGATCCCATTGAGATAAATTCTTTAGGTAGTAATAGATATTTTGTTACTTTTATTGATGATGCTTCACGAAAATTATGAATTTATTTTATGAAGACAAAAGATCAAGTATTTCAGATTTTTTAGAAATTTCTTGTTATGATGAAAAAGGAGACAGGCAATCATTTGAAGTATCTTCGCACAGACAATGGTGGTGAATATACGTCTCAGAAATTCAAAGAATATTGTGCAAAGCATGACATTAGACATGAAAAGTCAGTACCTAAGACTCCACAGCACAATGGTGTTACTGAAAGAATTAATGAACATAACCATTCTGGATAGAGTTAGGTGTATGCTGAGGACGACTAATCTACCGAAGATCTTTTGGAGTGAAGTTACGAATACTGTGTGTTACCTGATTAATAGATCTCCATCAGTTCCTTTGAATTCAGATATTCCTGAGAAAGTGTGGACTGGTAAGAATGTGTCTTACTCTCACTTGAAGATTTTTTGTTGTAGAATTTCTGCACAGGTGGAAAAGGAACATGGACAGAAATTGAATGAGAAGACTCAAGAGTGCATATTTCTGGTTATGGAGATACAGATTCTGAATATAAGTTGTGAGATCCAGAGAAGAAGAAAATCATCAGAAGCAAAGATGTGATTTTTTATGAATTAGAAACTTTGGTAGACTTCAGGAAATCAAAGAAACAGAGCAATGATTATGTACAAGATGAATTTGAAAATAATGAGCCAGATGTGAATACAGATGCAGATGTAGAGGATTTTGTGTAGGAGGAGCAAGATGCTACTCCATCTCGCAAATCTACAAGAGAGCATCATGCTTCCATTAGATATCCAAGTTCTGAGTACTCAGTGATTATTGAAGAGGGGGAGCCAAAGACAAATCCAAGAAGAAAGTCGGAACGAGGTGTCGGATTGGTCGACACAAAGATCAAGCGATGATTCTTGATGAAGGATCTCCTTCTCATGAGCTGAAGAGAAAGATTCTTGGGCCTTTGGAGTTAATCCAGCCCATTAAGAAAGTAAACTTTTTTAAGCTAATTAAACCTAATTAACTTGGGATAGTTTTTTTTCTCTCTCTTGAATTGGTGCGACCGTCACATGATTTTTGTTCTTCTTTTTTGTGAAGTCACCGAGAGTCTTTGGAAAAGAAAAGAAAAAGTTTGAGTTTAGAGTTGATTGAAAAAGAAAAAAGGATTTTTCTTTGATCAACGGATAAAGAAAAGAGAGAGAAGATGACCGAAAAAGAAGACAGAAGATTTCTTCTTGAAAAGCAAAGAATCAAGAACAGAGCAAGATTGTGAGGATCTCTGAGATTTTGCTGATACTATAATCATAGAAAATTGTAGTAATCAGGTGATATTATTCCTATTATTATTTCAGTATTTTTTAGAGAATAATTATTTATCGCAGTGAATTATTATTATTCGGGTTTGAACAAAACCCGAAAGTCATTGTACTCTATCCTTAAATTAGTGATATTATTCTATGATTGCCCTGTGATTTTTTCCTTTCTTATTGGAGAATTTTTTCACATAAATTTAGTGTCTCTTTTACCTATTATTATTTTATTGTACATCATGATTGGCTTATATTATTTAATTGACACATAAGATGATGAATTAAATTCCCAACAGTAACAACTAGCAAAACATGCATTGGAAGTTTGGAACTCTTCCGTAATCAATTTAACAATCCGAAGCTCCTTGTTTGTAAATGTTCAGCTGCAAGAACACCACCTGGTAGCCAAAGAAGTAAGAAGGTTAGATAGGCACGCACGAGCAACAATGTGCCCTTAATAATGCCACCTAACAAATCTTTTTCTTTTTTTCGACACCTAACATATCTCAATGCTCTCTCTCTCTCAACAACTCATCAACACACGAAACGGGACTAGTACCATGCGGGAGAGACAGTGGTGCCACTTACCTATTTAATGTGGGACAGTGGGAGGAACCAGCAGCCGGCGATTTAACTTAAGCACGTACGCAGAGTTGATGGAGATGAAGGGGACAGTGGTCGTCACCGGGGCGTCGGGATACGTCGGGACATGGCTCGTCATGAAGCTCCTCGGGGCGGGCTACGACGTGAGGGCCACCGTCAGAGACCCCTGTTAGTATATATACACTTCTTCTTCTTCTTCTTCTTCTTCTTCTTCTTCTTCTTCTTCTTCTTCTTCTTCTTCTTCTTCTTCTTCTTCTTCGGCCGCCGCCGCCGCCATTGCCGTCTTTTGCACGGTGTAAAGTTCATCTTCTTGAGTTAGAACTCTGCGTGCAAATTGCAATGTGACTCCATTGGTTGTTGACACTTGACAGCGAATGAGAAAAAGGTCAAACCCCTGTTGGATCTCCCGGGTGCTGCCGAGCATCTGACCATCTGGAAAGCGGACCTTGACGCGGAAGGGAGCTTCGACGAGGTGATCAGAGGATGCGAAGGAGTGTTCCATGTGGCCACTCCAATGAACTTCGAGTCCAAAGATCCCGAGGTACTGATAACATTTAGCTTCATATATAGGTAGTCGGATTTTCGAGTTCTTGGATTTGACATCAGAAAAAGATAATTTCTCAGGAGCACAAAGAGTTCTTAATGAAATGATGGTTGCAAAGTCGAATGAATAAATAGGAACTTTGGCCATCATAAATTACTCAGATTTAAGCCATCGCTATGTAATTTGAATTATTTATAATGAAATGTATTTAAAAAAAACTCGTTGATGATGCACCCTTATTAAAATAATAGTTTTAACTCTAGGTTCTGTCAATATATAAGAGTGTAATAAGATGATCAATAGGTTATCCAAATTTAAATTGGAACAAAATCTTATTTTTTATATAAAAAAAAAAGTGGGTACAGGTGATGCAGTGCACTTTGCTAACGATGTCTAACAATAAATTAATATTACATTGTGTATTTGTGTGTGCAACAATAAACTTAACATGTTAGACAGGGTCCCAAAATCACGTGTCTCAAATCCATTCCCATAAATTCCGCCAAATAATAATTAATTAATAATCTTATCGAAAAAAGTAATAACTAATAACAACTTTCATTATTATAAAGTATAAAAATAGCAGGCATTTACTAATGTAAAGAGGGTTACTTACTAATACCTTGAGAGCATCTTCTCTTCCGTCAATCAATGTGAAGATTATGAATGATTAAATCAATTAAATCGTGAATCAGTGATGCCTTCAGAGTAGAAGGTAATATCTAGCATGAAGATTTTTTAATATGTATTATTATATATATTAGTCCTAAATCCCGTGCGATGCACGGATGAATATTACAAAAATAGTATAGAATTAAGATATTACAATTTATAATAATTAATAAAATTAATTTATTTGCATTTAAATGTGATAAATAAGTTAGTCTATTTTAAAATTTTTAAAATTCAATTTCAATCTATCAAGACCTCATTTCTTAAATTAATTTTTCTTAAATAATTAACTATTTTCCAAAAATAGAATTTTTTAATGATTTGTAAATTTGTATTTATTTTATAAGGAAATTTTAATTTTTATTGGACTCAAATAGAATTCTTTGTTTAAATTATTTCTAAATTTCGAAAATAAGGAATATCTTCTAAAAATATAATAGTTGTACATTACCTTATAGAAAGAAAAGATTATTTATTTTAATCATACTCAAATTGATAAAAAAGATAAAATTAATCTTAATTTGACTTAGTTTGAATTATTTATTTTAAACCATTTTTATATTTCGAGAATAACATGTTCTCTTTTAAAACAATATTATTTTTATCTATACATTATTCTTAGAAAAGAAAATATTATTTATTTCAAACATAACTAAAGAATCCGCTTATAATAAAAATACTCATAAATTTAATCTTCTTTTATTTCAAATTTTTGAAAATAAAAAATACTTACAAAATATCACTTAGAAAGTAAATAATTTATTTTGATATACTCAAATGGATAAAAATAAAAGATTAATATTAATTTGACTCAAATTAAATTTTTATTTTATATTATTTTTTTAATTCCGAAACTAACAAATTATTTTTTATTTACATTATATCTTTTGGAAAGAAAATAATATTTATTTTAATCATACTCATATTGATAAATTTTTAAATTATACATTTTAAATTATTTTTAAATTCCAGAAAATGACTCAAAATGAATTATACATTTTCAATTATTTTTTAATTCCAGAAAATGACAATTTTTTTTAAAATAGGAAATATTTTTACTTGTAATCATACTCAAATTGATAGAAATGAAATATTAAACTTAATTTGACTCAAATTTAATATTTATTTATAAATTTTTAGTTCTGGAAGTAACAAATTATTTTTTTCTTTTTACCTTATATAACATACTATTATAAGATTATTTATCTTTAATTTTAATCATACTCAAATTGATAAAAGAAGAAAAATTAATCTTATTTGACTCAAATTGAATTATTTTTAAATTTAGAAAATAAAAAATTACTTACAAATATCTTTTAGAAATAAAATAATTTATTTTAATATACTCAAATCGATAAAAAGAAAAGATTAATCTTAACTTGACTCAAATTAAATTTTTATTTTATATTTTTTATTCCATAAAAAACAAATTATTTTTTACTTACATAATATCTTTTAGAAAGAAAATAATATTTATTTTAATCATACTCAAATTGATAAAAAAAAGTTTAATCTTATATGACTCAAATTAATAAAAAAAAGTTTTATATATTGTTACCTTATGTAGCATACTTTTTAATTTCTATGATTAGTTTTATCTCTTAGATTTAAACTGAATTTTTATTTTATTTTTTAATTCTGAAAATAAGATTTAAACTTCTTAATTATGTTAATTATTATTATTTGACATGTGCCATCATGATAATCTATCATTTATAAAGAAAACAATTTATTTTAACATACTCAAGTGGATAAAAAAAAGATTAATATTAATTTGACTCAAATTATTTTTTATTTTATATTATTTTTTAAGTCCGAAAATAACAAATTATATTTTACTTACATAATATCTTTTAATAAGAAAGTAATATTTATTTTAATCACGCTCGGATTGATAAAAAGAAAAGTTCAATCTTAATATGACTCAAATTGAATTATATATTTTAAATTATTTTTTTTAATTTCTGAAATAACAAATTATATTTTAAAAGAAATAATAAGTAATTTTAAATTATTTGTTTTAAATCATTTTTTATTTCAGAAAATGACAAATTATTTTTTAAATAGGAATTATTTTTACTTGTAATCATACTCAAATTGATATTAATGAAATATTAAACTTAATTTGACTCAAATTAAATTATTTATTTATAATTTTTTAGTTCTGAAAATAACAAATTAGTTCTTTCACTTTTTTTACCTTATATAACATACTATTATAATATTATTTATCTTTACTTTTAATCATACTAAAATTGATAAAAGAAAAAATAATAATCTTAATTTGAGTTAATTTAAAATTTTATTTTATATTGCTTTTAAATTTATAAAATAAAAGAATTCTTACAAAATATCCTTAAGAAAGAAAATAATTTATTTTAATATACTCAAATGGATAAAAAGAAAAGATTAATCTTAACTTGACTCAAATTAAAATTTTATTTTATATTATTTTTTAATTCCGAAAATAAAAAATTATTTTTACTTACATAATATCTTTTAGAAAGAAAATAATATTTATTTTAATCATACTCAAATTGATAAAAAAAAGTTTAATCTTATACAACTCAAATTGATAAAAAAAAGAATTCTTACAAAATATCTTTAAGAAAGAAAATAATTTATTTTAATATACTCAAATGGATAAAATGAAAAGATTAATCTTAACTTTACTCAAATTAAAATTTTATTTTATATTATTTTAATTCCGAAAATAAAAATTATTTTTTACTTACATAATATCTTTTAGAAAGAAAATAATATTTATTTTAATCATACTCAAATTGATAAAAAAAAATGTTTAATCTTATATGACTCAAATTGATAAAAAAAAGTTTTATGTATTGTTACCTTATATAATAAACTTTCTATGATTTGTTTTATCTTTTAGATTTAAACTGAATTTTTATTTTATATTATTTTTTAATTCTCAAAATAGGATTTATGACATGTGTCGTCGTTATATTCTGTCACTTGTCTACTTTTAAATTTAGAAAATAAAAGAATTCTTACAAAATATCTTTAAGAAAGAAAATAATTTATTTTAATATACTCAAATGGATAAAAAGAAAAGATTAATCTTAACTTGACTCAAATTAAAATTTTATTTTATATTATTTTTTAATTCCGAAAATAAAAAATTATTTTTTACTTACATAATATCTTTTAGAAAGAAAATAATATTTATTTTAATCATACTCAAATTGATTAAAAAAAAAGTTTAATCTTATATGACTCAAATTGATAAAAAAAAAGAATTCTTACAAAATATCTTTAAGAAAGAAAATAATTTATTTTAATATACTCAAATGGATAAAAAGAAAAGATTAATCTTAATTGACTCAAATTAAAATTTTATTTTATATTATTTTTTTAATTTCGAAAATAAAAATTTATTTTTTTACTTACATAATATCTTTTAGAAAGAAAATAATATTTATTTTAATCATACTCAAATTGATAAAAAAAAAAGTTTAATCTTATATGACTCAATTTGATAAAAAAAAGTTTTATGTATTGTTACCTTTTATAACAAAACTTTCTATGATTTGTTTTATCTTTTAGATTTAAATTGAATTTTTATTTTAATTATTTTTTAATTCTGAAAATAAGATTTATGATATGTGTCGTCGTTATATTCCGTCACTTATCGCGTTCTCGGCTCTCGTGCTTTTACCTCTGCCTTTATATGACTCAAATTGATAAAAAAAAGAATTCTTACAAAATATCTTTAAGAAAGAAAATAATTTATTTTAATATATACTCAAATTGATAAAAAGAAAAGATTAATCTTAACTTGACTCAAATTAAATTTTTATTTTATATTATTTTTTAATTCCAAAAGTAAAAAATATTTTTTACTTACAAAATATAAAGAAAATAATATTTATTTTAATCATACTCAAATTGATAAAAAAAAGTTTAATCTTATATGACTCAAATTGATAAAAAAAAGTTTTATGTATTGTTACCTTATATAACAAATTTTCTATGATTTGTTTTATCTTTTAAATTTAAACTAAAATTTTATTTTATATTATTTTTTAATTCCGAAAATAGGATTTATGACATGTGTCATCGTTATATTCCGTCACTTGTCGTGCTCTCGACTCTCATGCTTTTACTTCTGCTTATATATAGATATATATATATATATATATTATATTATATATTATATACAGTGGCGGAGCCACGCCAGTGGGTGCACCTCTGGATAAATTATATAGTATTAGCATTTTTTATAAATATGTCTCCTTGCCTTGGTGGTCTAACGTGTTGATGACCATAGTAGAGGTCGCAGGTTCAATTTTTTTCTCTTGCTAAGTTTTATAAGAAATACAATTTACTATTAGAAATATTATCTCTCTTAAGTTATATATTTCTTCTTATTATACTTTTTATAGAGTATTATAGTGTTGCATAGTTAAATAAAATAATATATTTCTTAATTATTCTTTTATCTCAATTTGCTTAAATTATATAATTTCATATATATAAAGTATCATTAATATGTCATTAGGATAATATATTTCATGATCTTATTAATTGAATATGCTAACACATCATTTTTCTTACTTTTTATTTGATAATAAAATTATTTTTTTTATTATCATCGTAAATATGTGGGACACCATTATACCAATTATCATGAAAAATATATTTCTTTTTTAAATTATACATTTGTCCTTATTATATTTTTTTATATAACATTATTATATTGCATAGAAAACTAGAATAATATTTTTAGTAATTATATTTAGTCCCAATTAACTAAAATTGTATAATTACATGATAAAATATAATTTATTTGTACTATTTATATCTAATATTTTTTTGATCATGTGATTTTATACATAATTTTTTCATATTCAAATACAAAGTTGATATGATTTTAATAATTAAAATTAATACTTTTATTCATTATAATTGAAAAAAATTATGAAAATTTTATCATTTATGTCAATAATAATTTAAAAAATTTTAGAATTATTTGTGAACCCACTATAAATTAAGTCAGGCTCAGCCACTGATTATATATACAATATTGACTGTTGGTTACCCGGAAGATTTTTTTCTAATGCGTGATCGATATCGATGTGTACTTACATAGAATGAAGTGATCAAGCCAACGATTGAAGGGATGTTGAGCATCTTGAGGTCTTGCAAGGACGCCGGCACCGTGAAACGCGTCGTGTTCACTTCCTCCGCCGGTACCGTCAATGTCGAAGAGCACACACGCCCGGTGTATGACGAAGACTCGTGGAGCGACGTGGACTTCTGTCGCCGCGTCAAGATGACTGGATGGGTATATAAATATATCTCTACTCATCACGCATACTAATTACTTCATGCCATTATCATCATAACCTTAATAACACAACCTATTCAACAAGTTCAAGAAGTAAGAACTCAACTAGAAGATTTATAATTTTTCCACAGATGTATTTTGTGTCCAAAACTCTTGCCGAGAAAGCAGCTTGGGACTTTGCAGCGTCGAATGGCATCGACTTCATCAGCATCATTCCAACACTTGTCGTCGGCCCTTTCCTCTCCACAGGCATGCCCCCCAGCATGCTCACTGCCTTGTCATTGATCACAGGTAACATCTGAATTGAGAAACAAGGTAACGAATCAGTTCTGTTATGCTTTCATTATCAAAACAACGACTTATGAGTAAAGCTCCTCTTTCTGTAGTCAGTCATCATTGATGATAGGATTGCCAAGAACGAACGTGTCTGACTGTCTGTAATCAGTAATGATGTGATATATACATACATGCATCCAGTATATTAATCAAAGACTACTCACTACTGACAGGAAACAAAGCGCATTATTCCATCATAAAGCAGGCTCAACTCGTCCACTTGGATGATCTGTGCGATGCTCATATTTTCCTGTATGAGCGCCCGGCTGCGAGTGGTAGATACATATGTTCTTCTCATGATGCCACTATATACGAGCTCGCAAGGATGATGGCTAAACGATATCCCCAGTACAAAATCCCCCAGAAGTAAGTAATTAATCAAACCCTTCTGCACCCGGCCGTCTGCTCGAAGTTGTTCCTGCAACTGCATATATACCTTCAAAGTATGTGGTGATGAAAACGGAACTTAATTTTAATTAGTTTCCTCTCTTCTCCTCTCTTTTTTTTTTTTGTGGTAGATTCGAAGGCATTGACGAGAACATTGAAAGGGTGTCTTTCTCCTCAAAGAAGCTTTTGGACCTCGGTTTCAAGTTCCAGTACACCATGGAGGACATGTTCGATGCTGCCATCCAGTCATGCCTGGAGAAGAACCTCTTACCACACGAAACAGTAGAGAGGCAGCCGAAGGTGCAGGCTGGGGAACAATAGTTGCTTTGGGGAGGGAGAAGGCCTGTGGGTTCAATGAGATAGGGTGTGTTGTGACTGTTGTTGATCAAGAAAACATCAGATGTGTTTCTATGAACTTATTAATAAACCTTTTTGCTTTATTTTTTCGGTAGCCTACCGTCGGTACCGACTGTCCAACCCATTTTGCTTTATTCGCTTGCGCTAATTTTGCCAACATGGTTACTTACGTCAAGAAAACGTCATGGTATCAAAATCTAGGCCTTGATTTCTGCGCGCAGCTTTTATTCTGTGGAGTTATAATAAAGTAAAACTATTTTAACGAGTGATCCATTAAAGTGGTACGTGGTTTGAATTTTCATTAGTAGCAATAGGATCAGGTGAGTACAGGTTGGGAGGAGTGTCCTACCTTAATACCTGAAAGGATAAAATGGGGTCCCCGTTTAAAATGGGGGACTGTCCTCCCATTTTATTACGTCCGTCCGATCCCGATCGGACGAGCACGGATGGAGAAGGCGATTTTTCGCCTGAACTGAACGTGAATCGGTGAAAATGTGGCGTGAACCGGTGTCGCGCGTGAACCGGTTTTCGATCGAGGGATAAAACCATGGTCGCAGTAAAAATTTTCGCCCTCCTTTTTCACCATTCTCTCTCCCTCCTTCGGACCACTCTCGCTCGGAATCGCGCGCCGACGACTTTGACGACGACGTCCGCGCGACACCAGTTCGCTCTCCCTCTTTCTCACTTCTCTCGCTCGAAGACGCGCGTTGGCGACTTCGATGACGACGTCCGCGCAACCACGACTGGCCGAGTAGATCTGCGCGACTTCAACCGCCGGCCGACCAGATCCGCGCCACCACGACCGCCGCCGACCAAATTCGCGCCACCACGACCGTCGCCGACCAGATCCGCGCCACCACGACCGTCGCCGACCACATCCGTGCCACCACGACCGCCGATCTGACCAGATTCGTGCCACCACGACCAAATCCATACGAGATCCGCGCAACTTCGACCAGATCCGTCGATCTTCCACCGCCGGCCGACCAGATCCGCCGAACTTCGACTGCCGACCGGATCTACGACCTAAGGTACTTTCCCCCATTATGTCCTCTGTACCCTTGCCGATTTTTATCTCGGGCCGACCTTTGTCTTCGCCGACAAATCTGGTCCGCCGCACGCACGATCCCGTCCGCCCGCCGCCCGCCGCCCGCCGCCCTGCCCGCTCGCACGGCAACGCCCGCACGCCGCCGCCGCTGCCCTTCGTCGCAAGCACGCACACCCCCTGACCGCCGCCACCACCCTTCGTCGCACGCACGCACGTCCCCGCTGGCCGCCGCCGCCCTTCGTCGCAAGCACGCATGCCCCCGCTGTCCGTCGCCGCCGCCCTTCGTCGCAAGCACGCACGCCCCCGCCGCCGTGCTTTGTCGCACGCACGCATGCCCCCGCTGACCGCTGTCGCTGCCTAACAGCTATCGCACGCACGCATGCCCCCGCTGACCGCTGCCGCTGCCCTTCGTCGCACGCCCCACACGCCTTGTCACACTCGCACGACAACGCCCACACGCACGCCGACCCCGGTCGCACCATGCCCCTTCCGCAGTCGCACGACCCCGATCACACTCCGCCCCCGCACGCCTTGCCGTTCTCGCACCCCCCTGCCACGCCCTCACGGTATCTTTCGAAGTCGCATCTAGATCAAACTATGTTTATCGTAAATTATACTCAATTATGTTGTTTAACTGAACTTCAATTGTACTTAATTATGTTGTTTAACTAAACTTCAATTGTACTTATTTGTTTCATGTTACTTCATCGTGTTCATGTATGCATGCATGCCTTATTGTTTCACAGGTCAGGCATGTCATCTTCTACCTCTTTCATATCACGTCAATTAGATATTCCTTTTTGTGCGTGTGGTGATAAGACAATATTACAAACTTCATGGACCAATAATAATATCGGGAGACGATTTTGGGGGTGCTCTCATTATCGAGTAAACATTTTCATTGCCAATAAATAATGTATTTTGCACTTCATTTCTGTTTCATCGTTTGATGTTCATTTTGTGTATAATGTTCTTACAGGGTAAGCCCCCACACGAAGATTATAATTTTTTTTCAATGGTTCGATCCAACTATGGATGATCGGCATAAGAACATTTTAAGAAGCTTGTTAAAGGACGATGAAAAAGTTCAAAAATGAAGATCGGATAAATATAGGATCATTTTAATAGGATTGCTCAATAAAATTATCGCCTATGAAGATGTTGCAAGGAGAGATAAAATCATGTATTTACTTCTTGGAATGATAATATCATTTGTATTAGTTAAAATGAGCTTTCTTTAGTTGCAGGGTTTGTAATCATTAGTTTCCTTCTTCTCTTTATGTAGTGATAGCAGTTTGTAATGAACTTGTATGTAATCATGCTTAGTTAACAATTTGCAATATGTTTGTGAGATGTTAACAATTTGCGATATGTTAAAAATTTGTTATATGTTTGTAATATGTTTGCGAGATGTTGTATGTTTGCGATATGTTAAAAATTTGTTATATGTTTGCGAGATGTTATATGCTTGCGCCAACGATACATTTGCAAGATGTTATATGCTTGCGACGATGATATGTTTGCGAGATGTTTCAACATACAACAGTTTGCGATATGTTTTCAACATATAACATTTAGCGATATGATTTCAATATATTATAAACAACATAACGAAATTAATAGGTTGCAACATAATGAAATGTGTTACAACATAAATAGGTTGCAACATAACGAAATGTGTTCCAACATAAATAGGTTCCAACATAATTAGGTTCCAACATAAATAGGTTCCAACATAAGTAGATTACAACATAAGTAGGTTCCAACATAAGTATGTTCCAACATATTACATCAAACATATGACATCCAACATATTATATAAGTCTTCAGTCATGACCTTCATTCTCAACACCATGTCAAATATAAAGACGATTATTAGACTTCCTAAGAGAGAAGTAAATGAAGATGAATTAAACTTCTGTTAAATGAAAAGTAAATGAACCTGCAATAATGGACACTTTCGTTTGTCATGTCCTTGCTTTCTGCATTTCCCGCAGCTCCTCTTTCTGAAATCATTTTGTGTCATGAAAATTTCGACGTCAGATTTCATCCTTGCAATATTCTTAGGCATGCCCTTAGACTTTACACAAAGTGGGTCGCGGATCATAAATTGTAAGTCATGCAAGTTTATGGAGCTTGTTTCACTAAGTGGTAAGTCAATAGTGCTAAATTGAGTTATTTGAAAGTGGCTTGTGCTTGCTCCACTTGCATCTATAGATTCACTCGGCACATGAATTACACTCATTTTCAAAATGAGATCATCTATAGTTGGCGCCCCGCATTGTAAATACGTAGGTGAAATGAGACCCATCGTTTGTACTTTCCATATATTACTTTGCCAAGATAATTTTTTAATGTTTGTGATATGCTATCACCGGAAGTGGATTGACAAGCATAAATGGCATGTGCTTTTGTGTATCTAGCTTTTATGGTCCAGCGATGAAGCACATAATCTTCAGGCAAGAAACTCACACTTTTCTTTTGCAGAATACAGAGAACATGACATCATAAAATTCCTTCTTGTTCAAATTTTTTGCATTTTCAGCTTTACTAAATTCCATCACATTTTTTCCCTCATCAATGCCCCTCACATGAAAAATAGAGTAGTAAGATCTATCTGTGTCCTTATAAATCTTATGCATTGTGAAACTGAAACACTGTGCACATTCTGTCTGAAACTTACAAAATGAAGCATGTGTGTAAATCTTACCTGCATGTTCCTCCAAAGGACTATTAACAATGTATGCAAGTTGTGAGTTCATTGTTTGAAAGTCTTCTCGTTCTTCACGTCTATGATGAGTTTGGACAGCTTTTTCATATTGCTCTACAAAATGCGAAAGCGAAGTGTGCGCATTGACATAACCATAAAAAAAACCATTAATACTTTCTGCCCTCTGAGTGGTTCACATACCTACAGTAAAGACGTCTTTATAATATAAAGAAACCCACTATTCACATTTGTTGTACATCACTTCTAACCAATGCCCATTTCGAATATGAAACTTTTCTTTCAAAGAGAGCCATCCCTCTTCAAACTCATCTATATTTGACGATCCATATAGCCACTTATTGTACTCATCCTTAAATGTTGGCTGTGCATACAAATCCTATAGATGAGTCATCGCATTTCTAGCGATATGCCATGTACAAAAGATGTGTTTCGTGTGTGGGAAAACCTTACGTATGACATTCCCCATCGCGATGTCCTGATATGTAATGATACATTGTGGATGTTTTTCAAACATGCATTCAAACCATTGTTCAAACAATCACGTGAAAGTCTCCTTTGTCTCATCTGCAAGTAAAGCACATCCAAATAAGCAAAATCTCCAATGGTGATTAATTCTTGTGAATGATGCAAATGACATTCTTAAATTATTGGTTCGATATGTTGTATCAAATACAATCACGTCACCAAAAGTCAAATAACTATCTTTTGACCTACCATCAGCCCAAAAAAATTCAGAACTGTGCCATCTGCATCAACCTCTCAACTATGAAAAAACCCGAATCAGAATATACCTTTTTTTGAAAATTATAGATAATTTGTAAGCATTCAACAGAGAAAGTGCTTTTTCTTATGGTTCTCAAATGATCAATACAATTCTGAATTGTTATAAGAGGTTCTCCAGACATATTAAGGGCTCTGACAATCTTAGATGGACCCATATCGAAGGCATGCAGATGACCAATAGCTTCTCTAGAAGTTGCGCTGATTTGATTATGTGATCTTAAGAACTTTGCCTTCGAAGGAGTTGTCAAGCAATGACTATGCTCTTCTTGAAATTTTTTTACCTCCCATTTTTCATCTTACCTTAGAACAACATATAGATTAGCATGACAGTCGTCCCTAACTTCTCTTCTCTGTGTAAAAGGTTGTGTCTGTCCTTGTCTAATTCTCTTGTGCCCTTCTTTAAAACAAACATACTTCACATTGATTACCTTCCCTGTAATCTTGTGCTTATGTGAAGTTTGTTTTCTCACAGAAAAACCCACTAATTTAGCATACATGTTATAGTAGTTGTAGGTTTCTTCGTCTATGTCAAATAACATTTCAATATAGGGTTTCGGTAACTCATATGCTTTGACAAAATTAGCATCATCTTCTTCAGGTTTCTCATGTTCAATATCGTCTTCATTCATCCATTCTTCTGTCAATTCTGCCATGTTATTAGCACTATTCTCACCGTCCATGTGCAATCTTACCTAAAAAACGCAAACAAATTCTCATTAGAAAATCACAAACATGTGAAATTGATGGCCACATGCAACTATGTTTTTATAAAATTTACAAAATTTACAAACACTTGAACAAAGTTGGACATGTAAAATGGTGAAATGAAACTATATTTTGTAATCAATATCCTCTGTTTTGCTCACTGTTGCATGAAACAATTAACTCGTATTATTGCAAACAAGAATTATTAAGCAAACATATTTACACATGAAACAATTTAAAAATAATTAACTCACATCATTTAATTAATCTTGAGATATTTAACTACTTACAAGATGATTAACTACTTGCATGATGAAGTTGTTTAACTAAGTACAACATGATCAGTGATCAACTACTTACAATTGAAGGTGATTATTACATAATTACAAGGTAACTACTTACAAAGGAGATTATTACATAATTACAAGTAACTATTACATAATTACAAGGTGATTAACTAAAAAGTGTTTAACTAATTACAAGGCAACCCGACTACAAGGCATCGGCGTCGTGCGATAGCGGTTAGGCGGCGGTCAGCCGGGGCATGCATGCGTGCGACGAAGGGCGGCGGCGGCGGCGTGCGGGCGTTGTCGTGCGAGCGGGCAGGGCGGCTGGCGGCCGGCGGGCGGGATCGTGCGTGCGGCGGACCAGATCTGTCGGCGAAGATAAAGGTCGGCCCGAGATAAAAATCGGCAAAGGTACAGAGGACATAATGGGGGAAAGTACCTTAGGTCTTAGATCCGGCCGACGGTCGAAGTTCGGAGGATCTGGTCGGCCAGCGGTGGAAGATCAACGGATCTGGTCGAAGTCGCGCGGATCTCGTATGGATCTGGTCGTGGTAGCACGGATCTGGTCGGACCGGCGGTCGTGGTGGCGCGGATCTGGTCGGCAGCGGTCGTGGAGGCGCGCATCTGGTCGGCGGCGGTCGTGGTGGTGCGTATCTGGTCGGCGGCGGTCGTGGTGGTGCGGATCTGGTCGGCGGCGGTTGTGGTGGTGCGGATCTGGTCGGCAGTGGTCGTGGTGGCGCGGATCTGGTCGACGGCGGTCATGGAGGCGCGGATCTAGTCGGCGGCGGTCGTGGTGGCACGAATCTGGTCGGCGGCGGTCATGGTGGCGCGGATCTAGTCGGCGGCGGTCATGGAGGTGCAGATCTGGTCGGTGGCGCGGATCTAGTCGGCGACGGTCGTGGAGGCGCGGATCTGGTCGGCAGCGGTCGTGGTGGCGCGGATCTGGTCGGCGGCGATCGTGGAGGCGAGGATCTGGTCGGCGGCGGTCGTGGTGGCGCGGATTTGGTCGGCCGGCGATCGAAGTCGCGCAGATCTACTCGCGGCCGATCGTGGTCGCGCGAAAGTCATCGTCGAAGTCGCCGGCGTGTGTCTTCGAGCGAGAGAGGTGAGAAAGAGGGAGAGCGAACCGGTGTCGCGCGGACGTCGTCGTCGAAGTCGCCGGCGTGCGATTCCGAGCGAGAGAGGTCCGAAGGAGGGAGAGAGAACGACGAAAAAGGAGGGTGAAAATTTTTACTGCGTCCATGGTTTTATCCCTCGGCAAAAAACCGGGTCACGCCCCATTTTCATCGGTTCACGTTCGGTTCAGGCAAAAAACCGCCTTCTCCATCTGCGCCCGTCCGATCGGGATCGGACGGGCATAGTAAAATGGGGGGACAGTCCCCCCATTTTAAAAGGGTGGACCCTCATTTTATCCTAACTGAAAATAGTAATAACATTTATTTAAGGATGATACTAAGTAAATTTAGTCATAGAATTTTGAAAAAAAAATTAGCATGCGTAAAATAAATAATGGAAAATATAAATAAATGGATAAAAAATAAATATAAATAAATGGATCTGGGTCCTGATTAACACAAGCTTCCTATTAAATTTATAATATGAGTGTCAAAAAGTACTAATCCATTATAACATCACAAAGTTTCATAAGAAATTATTTAGGATTGTTCACAAATTTATTCAAGTAAAAAGGGCTATAAAGATGAGTCCTCAACTCTCACTCACAAAAGGCTTACTTTCATTCATAATACCATAAGAATCATCACAATTAGGAAACAAGAGGTGAACATTATGAGCTCAGCCAGTGGATGGCACATGAATATATAAAGAAACAAGAAAGATTGATATTCCACAAGCATATGATTAAAATTTGAGAAAATCATGTATAATATGAGGTGTTAAAATTCTAACTCTCTTTTACTACAAGAGAAGTAACCTGAAGAGAGAGATGCATCACCTAAATTGCATTGCCAATACGATATTCAAGTAAGTTGTTGTGTGGACTAATAGGTTGACACATATTACGTCTTAGCATAGATTTCTACTATATTGTATTCCAATCAATGGACATGTGTGTCTACATACACACAACATAATAATGGACAACATGTCCTAATAATAAAATCTGGGGTATGTGGACTAATTGATTGTTGCAACTACTCGAAGTTTATCAATCAATCTCCAATGCAATGAAAGTCTTGCTACAAAGCGATTTTTGTATGACATAATCTCTATGATGCATGAATGCACATGCATTGACACACGAGCATTAAAGTTTAAATTTTATAATTTTGAAAAAGCTTTGCAATTCATAAAATGCACAATAATTTGAAAAAAAATCTTCATAAGCCCTTGAATCATATCATATGTCAATGTTCATATCAAAAGTTTCCCTACGAGGCATTCAAGTGAATGAATCATGAATCCTTACAAAAGAAAACACATCTTACATTGGCATAAGACGATGGTAGCTATTAAAGCTTGCTTAATGTTATCACATAATCCACTCACCTTGGGTACATTCCATTACACTCAATCGTCCAATATATCATATAAGTCAATCACACATATTTAAATGCCTAGAATGTATAAAGATATAATGTGATAATAACTCTTAGTAGTCTATGATTATCTTACTTTATTTAAATATTTTATAATTTATTATTATTATACTCTTGTTTTCTTATATTATTAATTAAATAAATCATCTTGTTAAATGTGTGAAAATGATTATTTAAATCGGTGTGTGCATTCTAATATTAGTGTGAGACCACATTAATTGTGCGCATTGTGTGACCAATCCTTCTGGGTCGTTAGATCCTGCATCAATGGTGATCCCTCATGTCTTCCTCATCCTCTGTTGCAGAGTGACATGCGTGTCTTCCCCCTTCGTCGGCCTTCGCACCTTCACCACCAACCTCCGCCACCGCCTCCCTTCTGCGCTCTCCCATGTGCCACCCACTTCCAACCAGCGACCCCTCTCCTCCGTCCGCCACCTCCTCCCTCGCCATCAAAAGCTCCCTCCTTTCTCTCCTCGAGCCACCACTTTCGAAACCCTAAAGTCATCTTCCAATCGTCGCCTCCCCCACCTGAATTGGCGAATGAATCGCCTACCCTCATCTCCGACGGCCTCGCCATCAATTCCGTCATCCTAAGGCCTGACGAGGTGTCCAACAGGCTTGGCAACTCCTTGCCATCTTCCACTCCACCATCACCGACCTCGTGTCCACTCCCTGTCAGGGTTTGGGCTTTCTTGGTCCTCAGTGTCTACGTCGCCACTTGGGGATTGCTAGTGCTCGCATTACCAAGGTAGAGGAGGAAGACGTGAACATCGTGCGCGAAGCAGAGGAGGAAGACGTGATCACACATGATATGGCATGCATGAGGCAGAGGATGAAGATGGACATGAGGATAATCGTTGATGTGCGATCGGACGACCCAGATGGATTAGTCACACAGTGCACACAATTAGTGTGCTCTCTCTCTCTCTCTTTCTCTCTCTCTCTCTCCCTCTCTCTCTCTCACACACACACACTCACTCACTCACTATATATATACCAATAAATTATGTCATAATTATCTACCAATAAATTACTTATCGTCACTGTATTTTGCGATGCTAATTGTCATCGCTATTCGACAATTCTCTTGTAGTTAAAGGATGAAGTTGACATTGTTGTGAACTGAAAAAGCTCTTTCAGCGCTGCTCAAGAACGATCTCAAGCAATGCAATTTTGTTTTTCTTTAATCTAGGGGTCAAGGGTCCAGTCGGGTCAGGTTAAAGCCCTTAGGGGAAAATTTTGACCCAACCCAAAACTAGATTGTGTCGGTCTCGACCATCTTTTTTTATTTTTCTTACTTTCTATGTTATTTGAATATAAAAAAGTTAATAATTATTATAAAATATAAAATATATTTTCTAAATATTTGAGTATTATTTCTTTATTTTGTATTTTTTAAAACTTAAATCAAATTTAGGACTAAAATTAAATACAAAAGTAAAAAAAATTATGTCCTTATAAGAAAAAGAATTAACTTTCATTAATTAGTGTGCCCTTTGGATAAAAATATATGAATATATATTTTCTTGAAGCAATGTTTTAAGTCTATAAATATTTTTTTCCTTTAAGCATTTTCAATGAACATAGATAAATGGGTATCATACGTACAATATGAGAAAATACATTTAAATTATTAAAAATTAATAAAATAAAAATTTGAGTTCACTTAGGAGTGAAAGTAGTTCGGGTTGTGTTGATTTTTTGGTTCAAAAAAATCATTCGTTATTTTTCGAACCGATTTTTTAAATCACAAAAACTACTCTAAAACCATTTAAGAAAAATATAAACCACCATCTAGCAGATCGATTTTTTCGAGTGATTTTTTCGGATCCCTAATTTAATAAATAATATTTTCAAAAAATATATAATAAATTAAAATTAATATTGACTTATTTAATTTTATAACTAAATATAGAATATAGTGTTAGAACAATTAAATTAGAGTTTCATAACATGATAAGAATATATTAAGATATATAAAAAAATTATGCCAAAAATAAAGTAATTAATTACATCTAAATTAATTATATAAATAAAAATTAATAAATAAAAGCGAGCTCCACGGGTCCCTACGATTTTTTTGAGTGGGCTCCAATTTAAAAGGGTCAGTTTTGCTCTTTTTAAAAATCGCTCTAAATCATATTCGATCCTCTAATTTTTCAATTTTTTTAGGTCAGTTTCTTCGTGTCGGGTAAATTTTTTAGTTCAGTCAATTTTTTCTTACACCCCTACGGTTCAGCTCAATAATTAATGTGCTCTTTGGATAAAAATATATTAATATATATTTTCTTGAAGCATTGCTTTAAGTCTATAACATTTTTTTCAAGCATTTTCAATGAACATAGATAAATGAGTATCATATGTAGAAAAAAATACATTTAAATTATTAAAAATTAATAAAATAAAAATTGAGTTCTCGATCTTAGGGGTGAAAGTGATTCGGGTCGTGTCAGTTTTTCAGTTCAAAAAAATCATCCGTTATTTTTTGGGTCAATTTTTTAAATCACAAAAACTACCCTAAAATCATTTATGAAAAATATAAACCATCATCTAGCAAATCGGTTTTTTCGAGTGATTTTCTCGGACCCCTATTTTAATAAATAATATATTTAAAAAATATATAATAAATTAAAATTAATATTACATTATTTAATTTTATAATTAAATATAGAATATAGTGTTAGAATTATTAAATTAGAGTTTCATAACGTGATAAGAATATATTAAGCTATATAAAAAATTATTACACTAATAATAAAATAATTGATTATATCTAAATTAATTATGTAAATAAAAATTAATAAATAAAAGCGGGCTCCAAGAGTCCCTACGGGTCTTTCGAGTAGGACTCTACTTGAAGCGGATCGATTTTGCTCTATTTAAAAATCATCCTAAATCATATTCGATTCCCTAGTTTTCAATTTTTTTGGGTCAATTTTTTCGGGTCGAAAAGATTTTTCGGTTCGATCAAATTTTTCTTACACTCAATAATTTTATTATATCTTTAAATATTATTTTTAATAAATTTAATTGTAAATTTTGTGTGAGGATAACTATTTTCTTAAAAAAAAGTAACGATCGATTATATCTCTGAGCTTTGATATTTAAAAGTATTTCTTTCCATCTAACTATCACATGATTTTTTTCGATACGGTCCAAAAACCTAATAGACGAAAATTAAAAACTGAAATTAAAGAAGTACACATGTCAGACGTCTTTCGTCTCTAAGTCATGGTACGCTACGTCTTGTTCTCCAACTACTACATGATTTGATCATTTTAACTGTCGGTCTGTCCTTACCGGTATATGCATTTGAACATCAGCAGATGCCATTTGAACATCTTCTCTTCAGTCAACAGCCAGCACGTTCTCGAAAGTTGAACCTTTGCACTAGCTCTATCAACTGCTGCACGTTCTGCTCTTAATCTAACTTCTTCGCTTAAGTAGCAACGATGGCATAAAATTTTCGCATTAATTGCGGTCTTTGCTTGTTATTGTCATTCTTCTTTTATTTTATTTTATTTTTTTCTTTTTTTTCTTTTCCTATCATTTGAGGTGAAGCGGTAGCGGTTCCTGCCGTTCCTTTTACTTAAGTAGATATTTTGAATTTAAATTTATATAAGTATAAAAAAATAAACTTTTGAATCATCATGTGATTTATTTTTAGGTTTTTTCGTTGACCCGCTCGAACTATGAATTTTTTCTACATCTTTCGAAAATTTCGTTGACCCCCTTTAACTATATTTCACTTAATTTCATCCGTCAATCTCTGTCAACTTTTTTGTTAAATTTTATTTTTAAATTTATAAAATAACCAAAATACCCTTCTCATTGTAAGTAAAATATAAAATAATATATTATTAAAATAAAAAATGTGCTTGGCGCCTCCCTCTCCGGCCACAAGATCGGCCCCCTCCGGTCAGCGACGAGATTGCAGAGGAGGGCTTCCTATGATCTCGTCCCCCCACTATAAGAATATTGCGATTTTGCGACATATATATTCGTCGCAAAATCTTCAAAACAGTCGCAAATATGTCTTTATGACGGATTTTTCGATCAGGGTTAGTTGAAAATTTTATCGTCGCAAAAAATTATCGACGGTCCTTAAACATCCATTCGAAAGTTTTGACAGACGCCTCCGACGGAAAAATCGCCTTTAAATTTTTTTACGGATAAAATCCGTCAGAAGTTCTGAAGGAAAGGTTGTCCTTCGAAATTTTGCCATCGAAAGCTCCTAATCTGGCTGTCACGCTGGAGGCAGGAGTGTTCACCCCTTCCCAAGTTTCGATCGACTTCGCGGACAACCTGTCTAAAATTTTGACGGACGATCTCTTGTCAAAGGTTTCGACAGGCGGTTCCTATCGCACGCACCGGCGGAGTGCGATGGACACGTCCGTCAAAAAGTTTTTAAAAATATAAAAAAGGGGCCGCTTGCTACCGGATCGACGCTAGCGGATGATCCGGAGCAGACGACCGGAATCGAGATAGAGAGAGGGGGGAATGGGGAGGAGGCCAAGGACGCGGGTGGGCGGCCGGATCCGATGCCAGCGAGCCCGATCTGTCGCCTGTGCCGAATTCGACCACCCGCGATTGGATCCGACCACCCGCGCGTCGGACCAGGCCAAGGATGTGGGTGGCAGGATCCGGCATGCGGGGACTGCTACGATAGGATCCGACGAAAGACGCGGGCAGTCGGATTCGACGCACGGGGACTGCCTACGATCGGATCCGGTCGCAGGCCCATATTCGGCTCCCAAGTGGCCTGCGACCGGATCTGGCCGCCTAAGACTGATGAGCGCGGCCGGAGCCGACAAAGAGGAATACAAAGAGGGGGAGGACGGCCGGGATCGTTGAAGTCGGAAGTCCCCGTTGTCGCCGGGATCATTGAAGTCGGAAGTCCCCGTTGTCGCCGCCATCGTGGGAGAGAGGAGGAGAACGAGTATGAGAGAGCGAGATGAGGAGAGAAGGGGGAGAATGTGTAGGAACAAGAGGGAAGGGAGGAAAATATAGGGAGAGAGGGGGCGCGGGAACGAGAAGGTGGAGGGAAAAATTGGGCAAGAAAATATTAGAATTAGCGACGGGTATATCTTTCAGAATTACCGAAGGATTTGTCATCCGTCGGTAATTTCGAAGGTACTATCCTTCGGTAATTACTAACGTCAAAATTATCAGGAACTATCTTTCAGTAAAAAAAATAATATTTTAATAATGATTATAAATAATACATATAATATAATATAATACTATATATTACTAATGATAGTAATCATATATATTTATACATATAATTAATATCAATACATGTAATCATATGTTCAATAATAATATTATATATATTGATAATAAATGATACTATTTTAATTACCGACGGTTATTTCCTTCGCAATTACTGATGGATGTTAATCCTTCGATAATTTTGAAGGCATTATCCTTCGGTAATTATCAACGGGTAACGTCCTTCGAAATTATTGACGGATGATAAATCCTTCTATAATTTCGAAGGCATTATCCTTTGGTAAATAAAATAATAATATTTTAATAATGTCTATAATATAATACTATATATTACTAATGATAGTAATCATATATATTAATACATATAATTAATATCAATACATATACTATTATATATATATCATATATATTAATACATATAATTAATATCAATACATATACTATTATATATATATATATATATATATATCAATACATGTAATCATATGTTTAATAATAATATTATATATATTGATAATAAATGATACTATTTTAATTACCGATGGATATTTTCTTCGCAATTACCGACGAATGTTAATCCTTCGGTAATTATCAATGGGTAATGTCCTTCGAAATTATTGACGGATGCTAAATTCTTCGATAATTTTGAAGGCACTATCCTTTGGTAAATAAAATAATAATATTTTAATAATGTCTATAATATAATACATATAATGTAATATAATACTATATATTACTAATGATTATAATCATATATATTAATACATATAATTAATATCAATACATATACTATTATTAATGTTTAATAATAATATTATATGTAAAAAATTGATAATAAATGATATTATTTTAATTATCGATGGGTAATGCCCTTCGGAATTATCGACGGATGCTAAATCCTTTAGTAATTTCGAAGGCACTATCCTTCGGTTAATGAAATAATAATTTGATAATAAAATATTGAATATATACTTATATTATATTACATATATATTGTTATAAATATAATTACCGATGGGTATTTTCTTTGGAATTACTGACGAATTTAAATTCCTCTAGAATTTTGAAGGCTATACTTATCGAAGAAAATTTTCCGTCCGTAGTAAGGAAGGACGTTTTAGCCTTCAGTAATTCGAAAGGATTTTCTTATCCATCGTAACTGCCATCAGTAAATGAGAATGATTCACTTTATTTGGAAAAGATCCGTCGCAAATTAACCATTTTCTTGTAGTGCCCCCCCCCCACCCGGGACCTATGACTCGTCCAAGCTAACCTCCAAGGCTGTCGCTGGCGGAGAGAACCCCGCGTCCAGCGAGTACTTCGACGAAGACCCGTCCGTGTTGGAGCTTTCAGGCGTCGGCTTCGTGCGCAACTACGAGAGCTCCACCATCTCGCTCGTCGATGGTGGCAGCTGTTGTTGCTGCATAGGAAGAGACATCAGAATCAAGGATCCCTCGTAGTCAGACGCCGAGAGGACGTCAGAGGCCGGCTGATCTACTTAACACTCGTCGCTAAATCCGTCCTCGCTCCCCTACAACACGAAGCTCTCTGCCAAGCTGACCTCCGAGGCTGGGGCGACGAGAACCCCGTGTCCAGGGAGTAGTCCGACGAAGACCCGTCCATGCTGGAGCTTTCAGGCGTTAGCTTCGTGCGCAGCTGCGAGAGCTCCATTGTCTCGCTCGTCAATGGTGGCTTGTTGCTGCGCAGGAGCAGACGCCAGAGCCAAGGATCCCGCGTAGTTGGCCGTCGAGAGGTCGCAGAATGACGAGATCGCAGAGAGAAAAAACCCTACAAAATAGAACCCATTAAAGGGGAGAAAAAAATGGAATCCGCCTTCTCGTCCTTGTCTTTTAAAACCACCTAGAGAAGGCGCAGGAGGATCTCTGCGCAAGAGGATCCTCGCAGTCAGAAATCTCGACGAGATGGGGGAGGGACATTTTTCTTATCTGAAGCTGAGGAAATGAATCCAGATCCTGCACCATGACATGATGAAGTCTGCAAAACAATTCACTTCTCTGAGTATAAGCTAATGTAGTAAATTGATATTAAATAAATCATATCTAATAGTATACCTGAGTTCTAGTTACAGCCTCCTTTCTTTTTCTAGAAACACTCTCAACTTTGTCCTTTCCTTTTCCATTACTAGGTGCATCCTATCAATGTCAAGTAAGTTATATTAACCAAACTCATAATACTAAATGACAAGTAAGCATATGTCTTACCCTTGTTCCTGCATCAGTGCTTCTCTTAGGCTTTTTACAAGTTTTGATGTTGTGGCTTATCTCTTTGCAATTTCCACAACTGAGATTCTTAAGAGATCTTATGACTTTTCCTGTAGTCCCGGGAGGTTCATCTGGGGCCCTATTTCTTAGCTTCTTGGGTTGTCCTGGTCTCACCTTTATAATAGGTGGTTGCATTATTTTCTGTTCAACATGCTCCCAATATGTTTCATATGGGATAGGATTTATATTATCTGAATATGTCATTTTGTACTTTTCAACTAAATAACATGAATGTACAAAATCTTCACACAATCTCTTATCAGAAATAATTGATGCACAAGCATATTCACATGGAATTTCTGTTATATCCCATACCTTACAAGTGCAAGTCTTTCTCCCTATATGCACAATAAAATTTCTTCTACCACTGATTACTTCAAATTTTCCTTCACCTGAGATTAGTACATCATGGCACAATCCTGCAATCTTAATCTTTTAAAGCCTCTTCAATATGTTTGGACATAATTGAGTACATAATGACTTGGCATATTCTTTTTTCTCATTACGTCTTACCATTAGTTGTCGTCTTATGGTTTCCAATAATGTGAGAATAGGTTTCTCACGTGCATCTTTGACCCATTGATTAAATGATTCAGATATATTGTTGGATATCAAATCACATTTTGATCTTTCAGAGAAATGTGATGTACACCAATTTTCAGCTGGCTCTTTCATGAGGTAATCATAAGCTTCATAATCCAAACTTCTTATTGTGTTCATTGCATCTTTCCACTCCTGTTTAATGTATACACTAGTTGCTCGCCACAACCACAGTTCTATCTCCTTACCCTTGAATTTGACCTTAAAGTTAGAACATAAGTGCCTCATACAAACTCTGTGTTCTGCTGTATGCATTAATTTAGCAAAACTTTGTAGCAAGCCCTATTAAAAAACTATTTAGAACATTAGTACACCTTCTGTATTCAAATATTAAAAGCATTTGTGCAAAGAATTTGTTATAAGATTATTAATGTACCTTTTGTCTATCAGATATGAAAACCCACCCATTTCCTCAAGAGTTCCAATTGCATCAATAAGATTCTGAAGAAACCATGATCAAGATTCCTTACACTCAGCTTCCACTACTGCTATAGCTATAGGGTACATTTAATCATTTCCAATTCTTGAAACAACACTTATTAAGTGTCCACCAAATGTTACTTTTAAATGATAAGCATCTAAGCCAATAGCTCAAGAGTTCCAATTGCATCAATAAGATTCTGAAGAAACCATGACCAAGATTCCTTACACTCAGCTTCCACTACTGCTATAGCTATAGGGTACATTTAATCATTTCCAATTCTTGAAACAACACTTATTAAGTGTCCACCAAATGTTACTTTTAAATGATAAGCATCTAAGCCAATAACTGATCGACATCCATTTACAAAACCCTTAATTTGAACTACAAAGCTAATAAATACTCATTGAAAATATGGATCATGTTGTGAAGTAATTAAGTATACTCCCACCCTTGTTATGCTTTTTGAATTGTGCTTCAGAATTTGTGCACAGTAGTCTCTTACTCTTTGAAAATGTTCCTTATCATCTCCCTTAATCAATTGTACTGCCTTAGCCTTTGCTCGATACATTTGCCGATTTGACATAAGTAATTTTTTCTCTCTTCCTATTGTTTTCCTCATAGCATTTACTTTTCATGAAGGATTATCTACCAGCCTATTAAGAAAATGTTTAGCAACCCATGTAGAATTAGCAAATCTGACATTGTATTTCCTTGGATGCAGTGTGTGTTTCTCAAGGCTCTTGATCTGAAATGTTGAGGTTCCATGCAAGTTAGATGCATGAATCCTCCAAGGGTATCCAGGTTTAGCATAAATAACTGTAACGCTTGACTTTTCATTTTTTGTAAGCACGTCTTATAACTCAATTTTCTACTATTTGACTTCAATGCCTCTCTAAATATTGTTACATTGATAAATATCATTCTCAATTTTAATATAGGATTTTGCATGTCAGTTGCTTCATTGAAAATGGGGAATGATATACCATTTAACTCCAATTGTTCTCTATAAAATTCCATAAAATTCACTATCCTCATCATAACCAACGTTAGCTGCCTCCATGTTTTCCTGATGCATCGCTTGGAGCATAGTTCTCGGCCATAACAGGTTCAGAGTCTGAGCTATCAGGTACTAACATCTACATGTGGATTCTAAACATCTTCCCTAACATCTATATCAAGATTTGTGTTTTCATTTGATTCAACTACAATAGGTTTTTTACTTGTTGAAGCGTTCTCAAAACATGTAGAGGATGTGTCACTTTGTAGTGGGACAACCCCAACATCAGTCTCAACATAAATTGGAATTTTCATGACACCACTGTTGACATAAGTTGTAAAGATATTCAGTACATCATTGTCAGTTTGAATAAGATGCAAAGATGACACATTTGATGTAGTGTAATAAATTGAAAGACTAGAAGATAACTCAAGGGTTTTTAACATGTCAAGAATCTCAAAATAAGACATTGTATCTGGATCTACACCTTCATATACTGCAACTTTTCCACCATGGCATAAACTTCTCACGTCATGAATGAAATGCCCATTATAACAGAACTCCAATGTATAATATTCTATGCTTTTGTTTCTGCAGCTGCATTAAAACAGGAGATGGCACACTTAACATAATTACATTTTTTAATTACATTTTTTAACTAACAAGTAGGATGTTGTAGTAGAGGACCATATCACAAAACCACGTGCTCTAATCCATTTAACAATTACCATGTAGGGCGCTATATTTCGGATGAAGTAGATGACCATAGCACAAATCGACATGCCCTAATTTATTTAATACATAGCATAAAGTAGGGGATCATAACACAAAACGACATGCAAATCATGTTGTAGGGGACCACAATATTTTTCGGCAAATTTGTTAACGCATTTACGAAAGATCCAAATAAACTTATGAGAAAGGCGCCTGTCGCCATCGCACGCATTGTGAAAGCTTTGTCGCCGCTCGAAGGAGAACGCCGGAAAGAGATCGTCGTAAAAGATCATCGGTCGTAGAAAATCATCGAAAAAGATCGTCGGAGAATGCTGGAAGGACGTCTAGGAATTAATCATGGTCGAGGAAGAACACAAAAAGAGACTTTTAGGAGACAGTGATCTAGGTCAACACACGAAAGGGAACACATTTTATCAGCAATGTAATACGAGGGCATATTGGTCATTTCATAAATAAAAAAAGAAAATTAATGAAAAAGCTGACAGAGTTAGACAAATGAACTTAAGTGAAAAAGATAGTATAGTTCGAGGGAAATGGCGAAATATTCAAAAGATGTGGGTAGATGTGAAAAAAATTCATATTTCGAGGGGGGGAGGGGCATCACATAAAAAAATCCAAAAATATATGATTGAGCGCAGGAAAAAGTTAGGTAGGCATGCAGACGAGCAGAACCTATGGCCCGCCCCATATGCGCACCTAACCAAGGCACACATGAAGTCAAGAGTAGGACATTACCAGGAGAGATTCCTATTTACGTACTTACCTATTTAATGTGGGAGGAACCTGCAGCAGCCGGCAAATTAAGCACGCAGACCTCTCTTTCACCCAAAAAAAATACATTTAATCATGCAGACGTTGATGGAGATAAAGGGAACTGTGGTCGTCACCGGGGCGTCGGGATACGTCGGGACATGGCTCGTTATGAAGCTCCTCCGGGCGGGCTACGACGTGAGGGCCACCGTCAGAGACCCCTGTCAGTATATATACACTTCTTCTTCTTCTTCTTCTTCTTCTTCTTCTTCTTCTTCTTCTTCTTCTTCTTCTTCTTCTTCTTCTTCTTCTTCTTCTTCTTCTTCTTCTTCTTCTTCTTCTTCTTCTTCTTCTTCTTCTTCTTCTTCTTCTTTCTCCTGTTGCTGCTTCTGCTGCCGCCTTGTACGGTGTAAAGTTCATCATGCAGTTGTGGCAGCTTGCGACTAGAAAGTCTACATCATGTAGTTGTGTCAGCTTGAGTTAGAATAGAAAGTCTGCATGCAATCTTCTTCTTCTTCTTCTTGAAAGTTCTTCATGTAGAAAGTCTGCATGCAGCTTTGACTGTGATTCCATTAATTCATTGTTAATAGCGAATGAGAAAAAGATCAAACCGCTGTTGGATCTCCCGGGGGCTGCCGAGCATCTGACCATCTGGAAAGCGGACCTTGGCGTGGAAGGGAGCTTCGACGAGGTGATGAGAGGATGCGAAGGGGTGTTCCATGTGGCCACTCCAATGGACTTCGAGTCCAAAGATCCTGAGGTACTAAGGCTTTAATATATAGCTAGTCGGATTTTCGAATATTTGGACTTAACATCAGAAAAAAAGAAGAAGATAATTCTAGTGTAATAAGATGACCAAGAAGTTGTCCAGTTTTAAACTGGAACAAAACCTTAGATATTTTTGCTTACTTATATATTTAAACATGAGGGTATCATGTGTGATGATAAAGTTAACCAACGATAACCAGATTTAATTGTGTTTTAGAATCTTTGCACTCCAAGTTTTAGGGCCGACTGAGGCCACTCAAACAATGACTTGAGTCCTCACCTGTACAAAATATTTCTTAATCATGCATTAATTGACATCAATAATATTAAACTAACATTAAGATTTGATCGTTTAAGATCTTTATTAATTTTAATCATCAATAATTATGTATATTATTTTTCATTTCCAATATCATTCAACTTAATCATAATTAACTTATCTCCTACTCTCTCTCTCTCTCTCTCTCTCTCTATATATATATATATATATATATATATATATATATTATTTATAAAAAATAACAATTTATCTAAAAAAACTGATTTTATAAGATGTAAATTTACACTTTCATTAAATTATATATATAGATCTACACCTTCATTAAATCATATATATATATATATATATAAAAGTTGTGTGCCGAACGCGTTGTGCGTGCACTAATGTCTTGAAAATATACATATTATAATATAGGATAAAAAGAATGTACAGCTCGGTGTCTGGCTGTAAATATTGCAGCCATAAATAGTAGCCGTCAGATCACATAAAAAAACAAAACAATTGCATAAAAAGAGGAAGAGGACCGACAATAAAATCCCTTTGTACTAGATTACATCTTTCAAAATTTCTCACGTGATATTTCTGTCACATTTTGTCATCTTTATTTGAAATGCCCGTTGGAGGACAAAGAACTCGTCATTCTAAAAAAAAGATAACAAAAATCATTCGTGCCTCTTATATTGAATAGGAAATCTAACACCTCAAAATGCTATACATCAAAATGCACGAGCTTCACATGCCTGAACGACTAAATCCATTTTGCTATGCAAATTTGGGCGGTTGTTGTAATAAGTTCCATATTTTTTTGTTAATTTTTTTCATTGCCTTTCATCCTCTATTTACGTACATTCGGACAATAAATCTTTTTAAGGTTAAGAGTAGAGTGAGGGGAGAAATGATGTTCCTAAAAATGTCTCAAATTTATTATTACAAGAACCCTACCTCCTTTGTCGTACTACCATCCTTTTCTTCTGATGAGATCTCACAATAGTTTTTTGTAGCCCGCATTCGATCCACTATATATCCTTTGTTAACTTCATCGTTATCACCTCACAAAGCTCTAGATGAATAAAATCACATAATGATTTTCTTTTTAAATGAACAAAGTAATTCGTTCACCAAACCCCAAATCTTAGATGAGGAAGACCTCAGAAAGACATTGGGAGAGAAATCATCACCATAGTTTTAATTACAATAAAAAAAAAGATTGAATTATTTTTTAATAAAAACTTAACGAGGTTCGAACTCTTAACCTCTCATTCTAAAATTAGATGAAATTATTTCACCTAATTTCGCAAACATCCTCGTTGGATTTTCTGATCCCCATGTGACATCAAGTTGTACTTATTAGAATGGAACAGTCACGTGACGGTAGAACCAAATTCTACTTTTTTTTTCTTTTTTCTGGTGTGACCTTTTTTTATTTTACAAATTCTTTTTTTAAGAAGCTGTTTGATAACAAGAACCTGGTGTTCCATCAAGTTTCCGTAGTTCCGGTTATGTTTGGATGAAGTGGAATTTGATGATGAGAATAAGGTAGTTGATGTGATAGGAAAAAGTAGATATGATGGATTAATTTTTTGTTGAGTTTTGAAATAATAAATGATATTATAAATATAAAATATAATCTTGTAAATATAAATAAAATTAAAAATTATGTTTTAAAAATTTCGTTAAAAAATATTTTATTTAAATAAAAAACTCAATTTTAATAATTATATATAGTAAAATATTAAATTTTTTAATGAAAAAATAAGTAAGAAATATTATTATATTAATATATTATAAAAAATAATTTCTATTTAATAAATAAATTATTTTATAAGATATATGTATGAGAGAGAAAATAAAAGAAAGAAAAAAAAATAAAGAAAATTGAAAAAAAAAGCGGCGGCGTCAAATTCAAATAAAAAAAAGGCTACAGTGCCTAATTCTACCGAAATGGTGGAACCAGGGCAAAGAAAATGACCCCATTTTCTGGAATTAGGAAATGGCTCCGGTTCCGCCAAATGTCACATCATTTGGCGAAACCGATTAGAACCAGGAGGAACCAGACGTCTGGTTTTAGTTGTCAAACAGTCCCTTACTATTTTTTACCATTCTAATATAAAATAATTTATAATTTATTATATATAATTTATTATAAAATATTAATATAATATTGTTATTTCATAAATAAATAAAATTTCATTAAATAAAATTTATTGAAAATTATTTTGTATTTAAATAATATTTTTTAAACACTTTTTTAATAAAAAAAAGTTGTATTTTATTTTTTAATAAAATTATTTTTTATATTTATAATGTCTATTTTTTATTTAAATACTCACTAAAATTAATCCATCACATCTATTTTTTATCATATAACTAATCTAATAATTTAATTATTTACGTCTAAAGAATAACGTGTTTTCAAAGGCCCTTAATAGTTCTCATTATAAGAGAGAGATAGAATCGATTGAATTTTATTATAGAATAAGTTAATTAATTTATTGTATAAGAGAGAAAGAGTACTATTTTATGTGTGTGTGAGAGAGAGAAGAGACCTTTGCTTTGTTTGCTAGGACAAATTTTCTTTATCGTATCCAGGATATATAGTTTTCTAATGGGCGCGCGCTCGATTTGAATGTGTACGTAGAATGAAATAATCAAACCGACGATTGAAGGGATGTTGAGCATCTTGAGGTCTTGCAAGGACGCCGGCACTGTGAAGCGCGTCGTGTTCACTTCCTCTGCCGGCACCGTCTGCATCCAAGAGCACAGACGCCCGGTGTACGATGAAGACTCGTGGAGCGACGTGGACTTCTGCCGCCGCGTCAAGATGACTGGCTGGGTATTATTAAATACATATATCTACTCGTCACGCATACTAATTACTTCATCTCATTATCACATTTAGCAAGTTCAAGAAGTAAGAACTCAAACCAGAAGATTTTGTAATTTTTCCACAGATGTATTTTGTGTCTAAAACTCTTGCCGAGAAAGCAGCTTGGGACTTTGCGGCGTCCAGTGGCATCGACTTCATCAGCATCATTCCAACTCTTGTCGTCGGCCCTTTTCTCTCCACAAGCATGCCCCCAAGCATGCTCACTGCCTTGTCATTGATCACAGGTGACTTGCTCTCCTCTGATACATATTATATATATATATATGCAGTATCGGTCATCAGAGAGAGAGAGAGAGAGAGAGAGAGAGAGAGAGAGAGAGAGAGAGAGAGAGAGAGCAGAGAGATTAACGTCTGAATTGAAATTGAGAGGCATATAGTATAGATCAGTTCTGTTATGCTCTCATTACGAAAACAACAACTCAGAGTTATGCACTTATGCTCCTCTTTCTGTAATAAGTCATCATTGTTGATAGGATTGTGAAGAACGGATGCTTCTGTAAACAGTAATCATCCTTGGTATATATGCACGCATCCGTGTACTAATCAAAGACTACTGACAGGAAACGAAGCACATTATTCCATCATAAAGCAGGTTCAACTCGTCCACTTGGATGATCTGTGCGATGTTCACATTTTCCTGTATGAGCGCCCGGAGGCGAGTGGTAGATACGTATGTTCTTCTCATGACACCACCATTTACGAGCTCGCAAGGATGATGGCTAAACGATATCCCCAGTACAAAATCCCCCAGAAGTACGTAATCAATTAAACTCTGCGGCCGTCTGCTCGAGTTGTGCATGTAACTACATCAAAATACGTAGTTATGGAAACAGAACTTTTACCTCTCTTCTCTTTTTTTTTTTTTCAGATTTGACGGCATCGACGAGAACATTGGGAAGGTGTGTTTCTCCTCAAAGAAGCTTTTGGACCTGGGCTTCAAGTTTCGGTACACCGTGGAGGACATGTTTGATGCTGGCATCCAGTCATGCCTGGAGAAGAACCTGTTACCACGTTAAAGAGTCGAGAGGCAGTCGAAGGTGCAGGCTTGGGAATAGTAGTTGCTTTGGGAATGAGATGGATGTGTTGGGACTTTGTTCAGTTGTTGATCAAGAAAATTTCAGATGTGATTCTAAAGAAACTTATGAATAAACCTTTTACTTTATTCGCTCGAGTTAATTTTACTTTTACTAGCTTGTCATTAATTACATCAACAAAATTAATGGCATCAAAATCTAAGCCTTGATTTCTGAGCAACAATGCTTTCATTATGTCGGATTACAATGAAGTAAAACTGTTTTAACGAGTGGCCCATTAAAGTGGTATGTGGTTTCAATTTTTCACAAGTGGTAATCAGCTACTAACGGCCGTATCCGCCAAACGACGTAGGTTTTTTTTTCCAATTTCGTTTATTTTTTTTCTTTCGTTATTTTCTATCTCACACATTTTCTTATAAAATAATGTATGTATTAAATATAAGATATTTATTATAAAATATTAATATAATTTACTTGTTATTTCAAGTAAATAATAATATTTTATTAAAGCAAATTTTTAATAAAAATTTAATTTATACTTGTATTTTTATTAATTAAGATATTTATATTTATTTTAATATTTGCATTTATAAAAATTACTTTTTATTTAAACCTATAATTAATTTATAATTCTTCATTTCTACTCTATTCAAGCATATTCCGAATTAATATGTCACTCAATGTTTTCATAATCGGATCGACGAACGGACCAAACTCATCATCGGGTTGCGATTGAATCGGTCCGACCAAGTTCAACCGAATTTTATTAAAATAATATTATTTATAATAATTATAAAGGTATAATATAAGTTGTATGATATAGTATATGAATATTGTACTAATAACTTATTAAAATATTAAAAATTAATATAACATAATTTTTATTTATTAAAAGTTTTTTTGAAAAGAATTTATTAAAGGTTTTATAATGATAAATAATAATAATTAACATATAAATATAAATATATTATCGTTAATTTAATGATGATAAATGTTATATTAATAAATTTTATCTTAAATTATTCTTATTTCTTTTTTTTTAACACTTTTCTTATTATTTCTTTTATTTACATCCTTTGATAATTTTCATTTTAATATTATTTAATTTTAAATACCTATCTTTTTTATTTTAGTTCCTATTATTTAACCCACTAATTCAATCAATTTTCTCGAAACCAGTTCAAACACCTAACCAAACCAGATCATGAATCAATCGGTCCGATCCAATTTCGACAACATTGATGTCAATTTAATTATTCACGTGAAACTCAACTTAACCATAATTCCAATTGCCAAATGCAGCATAGAGAGTAGGTTGGGAAAAGTGTTACGCCAATCAAGATATAAGAAGAGGATTCCCTCTTTCCTTGATCTCAATACGTGTTCCGTCTCAGATACATGGTATCGAGAGAGGTATTTAACGGCAATGCACCGTGTGGCAAAGAGTCCGAAATGAGGCAAAGCAATGCGTTGAATCATTGCTGTATTTTGCTAGTCAAGGAGACCCTCACATTGGATTTCCTAAATAAATAAAGATAGATGACAACCAGGTGATACAACTCGTCCTGCTCATGACATGGAGACTATGGTCCCCTTACCTTACCCTGGCTAGAAATGCCTGTCAGACTAAGCCTATAATTGAGAGGATTTTACATTTACACTAATACAAAAGAATGCACGACGGTATTAATTGCAATTGAATTTGCTTGCCATAATATGAGTCTATTCACTCGTCGCATTAAGTTCTGGCGGGAGGATCGCAAAAATATTCATTCCGATCATCATCTTTCTTCTGAGTTGAACCGGTTCCAAGCTTCCTGCATCACAAAGATGACGTTGATAAATCACAAAGATATCACATTTCCAAGGTAACTAAGACATGTTCCTTTAGAAGGGAAAGAAGATTAGCAGGAGTCTACACAAGGAGTCAATCATAAGATTTGGTTTCCAAATGCGGCAGGAACAAACTAATCAAACTGAAAACCCAGATAGTCAGACCCACCTCCCAGACACGGATAGATTTAACAAGTTGATAGTGTTGCATATGCCATAAAAGCAAAATACATATTCCACCAACACAAACAAAATGAGGCTATGAAGAAAGAACGCGATGTTTGTCTACATAAAACATGACTCGTACATCACATGGAGGAGCTTCGAGTTTCTGTCACAGTTTGGATAAAATTAACTAGATACAGTAGATCCCAGATAAAATTGCAGAGTGAAAAATCTTGAATTACATAACAGAGTATCACTAGTTACAAACCAATGTTGTATGCTAGCTAGTTAATATATCTTACATCTTCTAAAATTTAACAATTCAGATTAAAGATGAACATTAAATGCCCTTGTAAGTGAGAAGCAAAAGTTGGCTAGTAGTCAATGAACTCCATGAAAATTTACCAGAATGAAAAGTAGAAATAATTTGATGATACGCAAAAAAGTTAAATACTTGAAATCATTAGTCTTTGACTAAACATGCCGAAGTGGTGCTCAAATATATTTCTTTGATGCCTTTAACATTAGAAATAAAAAAACAAGAAATATACCTTTACAGTATTAAAAACTTAAACAAGCCTAAAATTTGGAGTCTATTTAAACCATATTGTACCAGACAAATTGCAAACAAAAACTACCTTAAGGAGATCAAAAACCTTCTCGCAAATGTACTTTTGCTGAATGCTAGCACCCCTTTGCTGCAATTTATCTGGATGGACAAAAAGAGTAGACTTCCTGTAAGCCTTCTTTACAGCAGCTGCCGTGACAACTTCTTGCAGAGGGATTGGCTGCCATCCACTGTCAGTTCCAAGGATCTGCATAAATTACAGAGAAAAACGAGCCATGGACTCAATTTAATAGCTTTCTGTAATGCACAAAACACTATCAGTGAATCTACTCTTATCAGCTATGGGCTACTTCAACAGAATTGAAATAGACAATGAGAAGTATACTTTGCAGCTACCCATAACTTAAAGATTTTATTTGGATGTTTTTTTAGGTACTTTTCTGCTATTATCATTCTATCTTTGATACTTTTAATGAAAAACATAGAAAAAGAAAGCAGAAGACAGATGAGTGTCATGAGAAGATGAAATACAATCTTTTTGAAAGCTAATAGCTTCAATCTAAGTTTATGTACATGATATAATACTCATTTTCACAAACTTCAAAACCGAAAGAATGGCCATAAAGAAATTTTGAGCCAAGTGAAAGAGTTTAATGTTGGAGCTGAGGGAACTAGCAAATAAAACTCCCATGCCAAATTAGATAAGCATTCATTTAACTCACTAAAAAAATACAGAAATAAGTGGTCTAGTAAAATAATGTGTACAAAATATAATGTCGAAATAAAGGCTAAGGAAAGAATTTTTCATACATATTGTAGTGTTGAAAGTAAGGCACGAAGATTTCCTTCTTTTCCAGTTGACCATCGCTTAACTTCAGCATCCAGATGCTCTGCTAACCTCTGCAACACAACATTATATAGGTATTAGTGTATTACCGTATTAAGTAAAAGCCTCAACATCCCAAAATTCCATAACCGCAAATAGAAACACTACATCTCTCTCAGCTTGTTCTCTTTGGGCAAGGATGTCCCGCCTGTTCTTTTCTGCAAGAGCTTTAGCCTGGAAATTTTATAAAAATATAGAAATTAGAAGACATCACAGTATGCAAATTCGGTCTGGAAATATTGATTCTGAAAAACACTTAGAAATGTAAAAACTCAGAAAAGTTTACATACAGCACGTTCAGCTGTCCTTTGATGCCTCTCAAGCCTAGCCTTACATCGTAGAGCAGATTCACCATCGTCTGATTAAAGTTCTCCATTAAAATGAATGCTCCAAAAGATAAGGAATAAACAGAATACAGAGAATATATATTCTTAGAATGTAATGAAATAGCATAGACTGGAAATATTCATAATGAATTTCAATATGAAAAGATGATTTATTCAGAACTGGTTACTAGTACCTGAATATCCTTGGGAGTTGATTGTGGAGCCAGTCCTTTGAAATTGTGTGATGTGCGAACCATTCTACATGTCCAACAATATACAATGATTTTGTTACAAATGGAAGAATCTCAGAAGAAAGAAGCATTAAAGTCAATAATGCATCGAAGAAAATATGGAAAGCAACACATGATTCCCATACCCTGTCCTTAGAAGCGTTGTTAGATCTCTCTGCACGATCCTTAGCATCCGCAGCAGCCATTTCAGCACGTGCTCTTTCAACAGCACGTTCCCGAGCTTCTACAGTAGCTCTCTCGACTGCAGCACGCTCTGCTCTTAATCTAGCTTCTTTCGTGGCTTTTTCCAGCTCCGCCTTCTCGCGTGCCTCTTTAAGTGCCCTTTGCCGAGCCTCAGCAGTAACTCTCTCCACAGCAATTCTTTCAGCCCTTTCCCTAGCATCAGCAAGTGCTCTCTCGTGAGCTTCACGAGTTGCTCTTTCAACTGCAATTCGATCTTTCTCTCTTTCTCTTTCCCTCTCTTTCTCTTCTTCCAATTTTTTTGCCTGTTCATCAGCTTGTTCCGTTTTTGTTTGTAATTGTGCACTATCCTCCACCTTATTCATCCGTGTGCACTTCTCAGATGATATATTTCGTTTCTCTAAAACATCTTGAGTTAAACCTGCAATGTTGGACCTCCTCCCCAACAAATTAGTTTGATGTACATTTACATCAGCATTTGGAGGATTAGGGAAGAAACCTTGCAGCATATTTGAGTTTGGACTCTTATCGAAATCATTAGGCTTCAAATGAATTTCCCCACTATCCTTATCTTCTGCAACCTCTTGGGGTGCATTCAGGTTTGGACTCTTATCGAAGAAATTAGGTTCCAAATGAATTTCTCTGGTGTCCTTGTCTTCTGTAACCTCATTATTATCTTGATATACATTGGGTTCCTTGGAATTTCCCAGTGTAGATGGTGCTTGAGCGGACTTCTGCAATTTGACACTTTGCTGGCATTCAATTTGAGCTCCATTTGCATTATTTTCTTTCCATGTAGGTTTTGTTGTTTTCATTAACTTCTCTTGTTCTTCATGCATCGCTGCTTCTTGTGCAGCTTTTAGTTTCTTATAAACTTCTTCAAGATAATCTTGTTCTTGATCCATTTCAGATCTACAATCATTTTCTGCCAGCGTGCTAGACTCTTGTTTCACATCCCTACTATCTTTCTGCTCAAGGGTCGTAGCAGTTTCTTCCTTGCAGTTTTCGTTTTCCATTTGATTAGATTTTACTTGATCTTCTCTTTCTGCCTTTTCAGTTTCCCTGAATGAATAAACTGGTTCCCTATCCTCCACTCCTTCAGATTTGACAGAATCATCAAATACTTTAATTTCTTTTTCATCCAATGCAGGAGTTCTTGGTGTGGCATCCAATGTTTCTTCAACCTCGTGAAGTATAGAACTCACTTCATCAACAACGTGTTCCCTTCTAGAAGTTTCTGACTTTGATTCATCATCTTCACTATCATGAATACCCTTACATTCAGAAGAACATTCTCCACTGCCAAGAAACTCTTTAGCAACTTTTGATTTCCCTTCTACATATATACTGTCATGATTCAATTGAGACATAGATTCTTCCACCTTCTCTCCAATTTTTGAAAAAGCAGGGTCGCTTTCCCCACAACGTGGAATATCTACAGCTTCTTCATGAACACCCTGAACCTCTTCAAACTTCTTATCTTGTTCTCCATGAGAAGCACAAATTTCTTCTAGGTTGATAACATTTTCATGCAGCAAGGCATCTGGAACCACAGTTGAAGTCGTTCTGCCTCTTTTCTCCACATAATCGATATCATCAGTTCTCAAACTTGCCACATTCTCTGCCTTTCGACTACCTTCGCTATCATTGAACGTTTGAATATTATTTTCGAATCCTTGAACTGCTGGAGGCTCTATGCTCTCTATTTGGTTTTCTTCACTCGTCATTGCTGTTTCTTTTATTTTATTCCTTGAAGCTTCTTGCTCATAAACCTCTGGAACCTTACTGCATTTCTTTTCATTGTTAGTCAGCTCATAGTATTCTTTGTTTACTTTCCATTTTTCAGAATCCTCTTCTACTCCACTGCAAAGTTTTGTTGATTTTAAATTATTTTGGAACATCATTTGTTCATCTTCTACAGCTAAGGCCATGCGTCCTGTCACTTTAGAATCTGGACTTGTCTTAACAGTATTCTGGACTTTAATTTCCTCCATAAAATTCACCTCGTTTTGTTTGAGCTCATTTACCATAGTTTTCTTCATCAATATTGGATTTAAGTTTTCTCTTCCAGCAGAAGCTTGATCAGACACCATGTCCTTGGGTTTGATATTTGCACCATGACTCATCTTCTTGCGGCTGTGAAAATTATCACGTTTCCTTTCCATCAGTTCTTTTGCGCTTCTTAATCTGGCTTCAGCCAATTCCATTGCTTCCTTCATAGCAGCTGTGGCAGCAGAACTGGCATCCATTTCCACATCGAAGGAATAAGGTGAACTTTCTTTCACTGCCCCTTGGCCCATAGGCCTTTCAGAATCGAACCCACTGGCCAACTTTTCCTGATTTGAAATTGCCTTCCATGAGCTTCCTTCGCGATCAATTTTTGGGTTTGTGTTCATTTTAACTATGGGATGTGCTTGTTTATTGAACATTTTGGGAGGTGGCCTTGATGGTGGTGGCACTCGTGATGGTTGTGTTTGGAGGTTGATGTCAGATACGCTGACATACATGATCTCGGATGATGATATATTACCACTGGATACTGAATGACTACTAGAAGGGCGTGAATGATGCTTCATACTCGCATGATCATTTTCCGGGAGAGGATACTGACTATCAATTGGTTCCCATTCTGTTGTAACTTCATCTCTTGAACCCCTCGAACCATCCCCATAAAATGTGTGAGATTTGTCTTGCAGCTTATCATCATTTATTTCCTCACGAGGCACACTGTGAGAAATGTCACTTTTTTCGGTCTCCAAGGGATTGCTCTCCTTGCAACTGAATCTGGGGGCAGCATGAAGTTCACTTATCTGTGTAATCCCATGTACTGCATATTCTTTCAATCCTGATCCTAGTTTGTTAGAAGACAGATTGAATTGCTTTGAGTCACCATCAGAACAGTTGGAGTTCGACGAAAGCTGATCATCTTCCAGACAAGGTACAGGATCCCCACTTCTATGTTTTAGCGGAACAAAGCCTTCTGATGCCTGCTGCCTCAAGCTTGATTCCATTGGAGCCCTTTCAAACAACAAAAAAAAAAGGTCAGGAATGCTTAATGGTAAAGCATACGCGAGAAAACAAGTCTCAAAGGGAAGATGCTGAGATAGACATTTACATTTATAAGACAATTTCTACAACAGCCAAATGTGCTAGTGTGCTGTATTACAGTTTAGTATATTCTAAGAAGTTTTTTTTTCAAGTATCAGTCCACCTATAAATTAATAGGATGTTTATAAAGTTTATGTATAAGTGATTATTAAAGATTTTTTACTGGGATTATTAAAGAGTTATCAAACAAAAGAAAACCATGACAGCACTCATTAGTCACAGAACAGTGATTTAATGGATGACAGGTAATTATGAGATTGCCAATACTTCTAATACAGCAGTGGAGTTGTTGGTTTCCTTCCTCTTTCGAATGCATAGAGACTCTTAAATAGGTGGTGTCCTTTCAATGACATCAATTATCATTTCTGTAAACACTCCAATATGGGATGATACGCATCAGAATTATAAGAAAAACTGTCCAAGTGATCCCCCTTTCTTCATTGGTACTGAAAGCAAGATAGATAAAACTAAACAAAGTTCTTTTTTTAATAAAGACAGCCTGATTTTTGTTATTAAAAACCACCTTCCTTGCAAATACCTAAAAGTTGGCTCCTAATCGTTTGTTAATTATCAGGGCTGCTATAAACCAGGTAACAAGTATCCCCAACGAACTAACTATTCGATTCTTCATGATACAACCAAGGATGCCTCCAGTCACATTTCATAAGGTGTGACATGAGAGATAAAAGAAAAAAGAAGAAAATTTTATATCTTGCACCCATTGATCGCAATTTAAATGGGTGCCCTGTGCTTGTTTATGCTGCGTACAAAGAAGTAGACACTAAAACAAAAGAGGAGCCTTTTCACCAAATATCACAAATATATTAACTCCAGAAAGCCCCAGTTAACGTCAACTACAAGAATCGAGACAACGCACCTCCCATTGGACGAACCAGGCCCCTCCTCCCTCCTCGGCTCCGCTAGCAGCTCCTCGTACGTCGAGGCGAACTCCCCGAAATCAAAGCCCCCGAACACCTCGGAGTAGTCGAAGCCCCGGACCTTGCCCCCAGGAGGCGGCTCACCAAACCCGTCCCCAGCCGGCGGGAGGTCGAGGAAGGGGATGGAGCAGGAGGTGGCCAGACCCCCGAAGATCTCGGCGTAGTCGTCCATCCGGGAGCCGCCGGCGAAGGTCGCGGCGCCGGCGAAACGAGGGGGACCGCCGAAGACGTCGTCGTAGGCGGACTTCGCCACGGCGGCGGAGGGCTTCTTGGACACCGCGGCCCCGCCGCCTTCCCTCCGGCCGTGCGAGGCCTCCATGGGCGATTTTAGGGTTTTCTCAACGGCTGTGCTCCTTTGTTCTCTCTTCTTCCACTGGTTCTTCGCTCTTTTGTGAGTAAAAAAAAAATTTGTTTTGGGGCGGAATAAAAGAAAACAATGTGGAGACGAAGTGGACGGAAGAGGAAAAGGTGGTGGTGGAGGTGGTGGCGGCAGCGATGGTGGTGATGTCTTAAGTAAGCAGTCAGCACGGCGCCAGGGCTTTTGCTGTCTTTGTTTGCGCTCTCTCTCTCTCTCTCCTCTCTCTCTCTCTATTTTCTCTCGTTTCTGTTTTGAACGAGACGATCGGGTGCATTTGGAGTGAGAACGGGCCCCAGGAATGAGCAGTAGGTGGTCGCTTTTTTCTCTCTCATTAAAGTGAGAGAAATTAAAATTAAGTTGAAGAAAAAAAATTTGGCGAAAGGAGACTACTCATGCCATTCGCTGCCATAGCTTTTGATTGGCTACTGAGTTAGCTTCATCTGATTTAAAGGGTGAACTGAGCCCTGCAATCAAAGGGCAAAAAGAATTGTTAAATTCGAAATACATTAAAATATTCAACCAATGTGAATTTATCTCGCGGACTAAACTTTAATTTTGGGGGAAAAATAAGATAATTATTTTAACACTAAGAAAAAATATTCCATTGTTTTCTAAAATTGTGTGTGAAAATTTAATCGTTTTAATTATTTCTTTTCTCAGAAAGCAAGAAAACATTGGGACAGGACAGTACAAGATTTCATCCGCTCCATAACTTGTTACAGTAACTACACTGAAGCCCACTGAACAGAGGGGTCCCATGGTTTTGTTTCTATAAGGCATAAATAAATAAATAAATATTAAAGGCCTTTAGAAATTGGAGCTTTAAAGGGATACATTATTATAAAACATTGATAGCATGGGGGCCATGGGTGGCAATGGCAATGTTTATGTGATTGGATCACAGCTGTTCTGCATGCATTGAATACGGTGAAGTGCCTTCCTCATAATCGTCAAAATACTGACTTTTATCCTTGGAAGTCTTATTAAATTAATTAAATTTTATAGTAAATTATTTTAAACTTTTAGATCGGGTGTATAATTATTAATGTCGCACAAATTAAATCGTGACTATACTTCTTAGACGTCAAGGAGTGATCATAAAAAAATAATGACTTTTATTAGAAATATATTATTCCACTCGTATCCTCAAATTAGATTAGCCAGATTACAAATAATTTAATTTTTGGAGCAAATATATGGAATTTGAATTTTGTGTACATTAAAAAAATATTATCGAAAGTGGAGATAATATTTAGCAATTAAAAATATAGTTTAACTGACAAGAAAAATAGTACTTCAATTTCCAAAAAAAGAATATTTGAAGGAATTACTTATTTCATTCACGTTATCAACAGGCCAAACCCAAAAAACAAAAAAGTAATAAAATAAAACAAATCAAAATGATGTAGCCGGAGTGTTATATGGGCAAATTGAGACGGTCTCAAGGTCCGGATTTGGTGGGTGTCTTCCTTTGAGGCAAAGGTCGCCTTGCCGAGTGATCGGTGCCAACCTTTCTGTTCCAAGGTAATTGGCACGAGCATTTGCTCCTAACATGGAGTTAGCAATGGATGGTACGTCTCACCGAACCATGCACCAGCACTACGTGCATGCACCTTAATTTCATACGTAAAACCTAAGAAAAGTAGTCATGTTAAGTCCCTTTAAAGCTTTGTTTTCATGAATTGGATCGAAGCATCGACAAATCTGACATTTATTTATTTGTTTTCCCCCCTACATGATGGCAATGTTTTGTCACGTTTCCGAATCTTGGTCCTGTTTTTTTATGAGTGGTTACATGCAATGACATATGTAGATATATAAAGAAAAATTAGTGGGCATGTGATTGGCGTCCTTAAAGTAGTTTGGTGACATTATAAGGTCGCGGGAATTAAGGACGAATATATTATTCTACCTTATAATGACATTATAACTTACAGACAATATAATAGAGCTACAAATTTTTTGGCTTCACTCGGAAGAACTATCACTTCCGATATCTTTTGGGAGGATATACCACATCACAACCTCCTTCAAATTTTGTATCAGGACTCATATGAGATATTTTATAATAGATAAGCACTTGTTTCAAAAATAAAGGTCGCGGGACATATTTGGAAACGTATGAAGTGTCAACTTTGTCCCACGTCATGCCATTGATGGTATCCACTTTTCAACACATTTTTTTACTATCTCGTATTAATAAAACAACATCGATAATCTAATCCATGTTACGTATGAGCCGATCGTGCAATGCATGCTGAATATCCAATCATCCAATCCACATTAGGTATGAGTCGATCGTTCAATTCATGTTGGATATCCAATCATCTAATGTTGAGTATTAAAAAGAAGTGTCAATCATTTTTTAATATTTAAAAAGCGGAGTCGATTGTTCAATTCATAATCAACCAATTGTATTAGCAGGTTGGATTAGCATATATAATATGTGTCGCAACGTATATGCATCATATATGCATATTAGGGTGCCTTGCGCCCACAATTTCAAGACCATCCAATCTGAGATCGATGGACTGAATTTGTGTGTGTCGATTCAGGGTGGAGGATGGAAACGGTTCGGCAACAAGGAGCAAGGTGAATCGACAGCGAGGCGGTCGAACTACATGACAACCATGATCATCGAGCGTGCTGGAGATGATCTGCGAATGGCCAATCGATTTACAATGAGGTGGTCGATCGTTTGCAATGATCAGCTAGCGAGTGGCCCATCTGCGATGAGCGAGTGGCCTATCGATTTGCGAGTGGCCGAGGGTGACGATGATCGATCTGCAAGGGCAGAGGGCGACGGTCATCGACCTGCAAGGACAGGATGATCGATCTGTGCGTGGGTGAGTCTTCCTCCATTCCTCCGACGTGGGATGGATTCTTTGATATTGCGAAGGAAATATCCGTCGCAAATTCCACTTTTTCTTGTACTCGACAACGCGGGATGACAATGAACTCTACATTACAATGATGGGTGATGGAGCTCCGACGAAGAATCTAGGTGAGGAGGAAAGAGATCCTCTCAAGCGTAGGTCGTAGGGGAGAAAGAGAACCCTCTCTCGCGGCGAGATTCCTCGCGGTCTTCTTCCCCATGACGTTGGTGTGACAGAGAAAAAGGGGGGCGTCGGCTCCCCTCCGCGACCTCACCGACAAGCTAGCAGAGGGGGGCCGTCGCCCCTCTTTTTCTTGCAGATCCGTCACGCCGCCGCTCTCCTTTGCCCGCCTCCTCGACGCCTAAAGCCGACGTCAAAAGAGGCAACTCACTGAACCACCAACTCCCTCTCCCACCCCCCTAGCATTGAACCACTCCTCGAACTAGCACTGAACTGCTCGAACCGACACTAAATCGCTTCTATCCCTCATCCGAACTAGTGTACACACATAGGATCGTCCATCCTAGAGCATACGACCCTAGAAGGGTGGGCATAGGGTGCTATCACAAAGGTGTTAGCACCCTAATATTTCTCATATATATATATATATATATATATGTGTGTGTGTGTGTGTGTGTGTGTGCGCGCGCGCGTATGAAAAAATGAGTATACTACATAGAATGATAGGTCGATCGACCTGTTATATAAATGTGATTTTGATGAATGGTAACATGTACAATAGGTCAATCGACTTACTATAGTCTATGCAGTATATTCAAACCCTTATATATATATATATATATATATATATATATATATATAGATCATTTTCTAATTTTGAGTCAATATCTTAATGGCCCTCAACTTCAATTTGTAAATGGAATGTCTTCCTATTTTGATTTTCTTGTACGATTCATCCACTTAAATGGATAATGGATTTCTTGATTTCCTCACTTACGTGATCGCCACATACATCATTTCTCTATTCATTTATGTCATTTAACAAAATAATAAATTAATATAAATATATAATAATTAATATTAAAAATTAAAAACTTGCATCTATTGCCACTTGCATCGACAAGCTTCCTCTCTTTGGCGTGTGCCTGTCGACACACGCGAGAGAGCTGGCGAGGGAGAAAGGGGGATGCAACCCCCCTGCTCGTTGGAGTTGGTGAGCTCAAACAGATGGGGGAGTCGACGAATTGCCAGCAAGAGGGGGGGTCGACACTCCCTCGCGCGCGAGAAAGAAAGGGGGGGGGGGGGGGGGCAGCATGTGCCGACATTTCTGACTAGCGTGTGATATTATCCGCCACATAATTTTTTCAAAATACGTCACACCTAGCAAATGATATATTTCCATATATATATATATATATTGCATCTCTCTCATGACTTATGCATATGGAACTAATCTAAGGTATGCCTCATGCACCCTTCCCCTTTCAAGGGACTCAACGTCATCGTTAAGTTATCGCACTCTACCATGTAGAGAGGCTCATACGGAGTGACTATAATATCATATGTAACATTCCTGACAAGCGTATGATATTGTCCGCTTTGGATCTTGGCCCATACAATTTTCTTAAAACACATCAAACCTAATGAAAGTCATGTTCTCATATATATATTCAACATCTCTCCCGTGACTTATGCACATGGGACTAATCCAAAATATGTCTTATGCACCAAAAGCGCGACGCCCCTTCTCTCTCTCGCACTCGTCGACGCAGGAGAAAGAAAAAGGGGGACCCTCTCTCACGCGTGCGGGAGAGGAACATGGGGCATAGGCCAGAGGGGGGATGACGTCCCCCTTTCCTCCCCTGCGATCGGCGAGGGGGGAACGAGGGCGCCAACCTCATTTTTCTCCTTCGTCGCGGCCGGTGCCCCCCTTTCTCCCTCGCAATCGACGTACGAGAAAAGAAAGGGGGCCATCAGCCCCCCTCTCGAACTTGTCCCCCCCCTCTTCTCTCTCTCTCTCTCACGTCGGTGAGTTCCTGGGGGAGAGAGAGGGGCGTCACCCCAACGCACGCCAAAGAGGGGAACTATATTTTTTTATTTTTAATATTATTCTATTAATATTTATATTATTTTATTAAATAACGTGAATAAAAGAGAAACGGTGTATATGACGGTCACGTAAGTGAGAAAATCAAAAAATCCACTATAGTCGTCAAGTGGATGAAACGTGTAAGCAAATCAGAATAGAAAGATATTCTAATTATAAATTAAAATTTGAAGATCGTTAAAATATTGATTTAAAGTTAAGAGACGATTTGTATAATTCACCTTACGACGTGGACCAGCACATTGTGCTGCCAACTTTTTGTCGCTAGATCTGTGCTTTCAAGAGAATGACATATTAATTAACCACCAAAAAGAATATTCAAGGCCTAATTTATGCTGATTAAACGGTTCAGACACAACAAAAAAGGAGAAAAAAATATGACAATTGAACTCGTGAACTTGATCGTCATTATCAGATCAATTTTCATGATTAAAGCAATATATCAATGAAATATTAATTCATAAGACTAGTTGCTAAATGTTTATTTCGTTTACCAGGTTTCCAAATATTATTTATGATAGTAGAATGTAAGAGAAAAAATATTTCATCATGTGTATGGTTCAAAGTCAATGTGATGAAAATATTAGGATAGCTGAAATTCGGGAATTTGATCGTCATTTAATCATGATTGCTGGTATAACTCAATTACAATTAATGAGTATACATGTTAAAATGCTCAATTATTCCATAAGAGTATAGTTTTTAAAGATTTCAAATGGTGTAGATTGATTAAGATTATAAGTAAAAACTCGTGAGAGGGGTTTGATTAATAACAGTAAAAACTCTGTTTGTTGATGTTCCCATTATATAGTGTAAAGTTAGTAATATGGTTACAATTATAAAGCATTAACCATATGTTAATATCTTTGGATATCCATAAACCTACAGGGAAGATTACAAGTGCGCCGAGATTAGTTTCCCTCTTTGGACCCAAATTTCTTTGATATGCATGCGCCTTTTATCAATAGATGGAACAAATTGACCAATGGAACAACGAACGGCCTTCTCGCCGGAGAAAGAAAGCCACCTCTGACCATCTGATCATAAAGATTGAAAATGGGGAGAATGCATGGTTGGATCCAGGAAAACAGGAAAAAAGAGAAGAAGAAGAAGAAGAAGAAGAAGAAGAAGAAGAAGAAGAAGAAGAAGAAGAAGAAGAAGAAGAAGAAGAAGAAGAAGAAGAAGAAGAAGAAGAAGAAGAAGAAGAAGAAGAAGAAGAAGAAGAAGAAGAAGCTAAAAGATGGGTCCCTTGTGTTGGGTCATCATCACATGCACCAAAGCTAGCAGTTCATGTCATGCCCCTCCTCAAGTGGAATCATCAGACTCAGATTAATAGTTCCAGTACTTGCCAGGGATAGCTGCTGCACAACGCAATAATCATCACCACCTTTGGGGCTCTCTTCTGTTGGATCCTCTTCGAACTCGTACAACTCTTCTCTGGTGCAGTATATATCTGCCACCATCATCACCACCACCTCATCGTCCTACTTTAATGGTAACCATGAAAGCACTCTCACAGTGTCTCAGCGAGATATCTCCCTCACTTTCGTGATAGTTCGGCGTGAGCTGATTGCAGCAGGAGCAGACCTCAAAAGCACACTCAGACGCCCCAGCATTGGATCCGCGAAGTTTGCTCTGTTTCTCATGTGACTGCACTGCGCGTGGGTTCCCCAAGACCCAAAGCTCAGTAGAGTTAATGGTGGGATAAAAAAATCATTGACTTTTAATTTTTTTAAAAAATATTTCCTTTTAACAATCCCTCAAGAAGAACTTCTTTCCACATCTAAATTTAAATTATAGACTTATAAATTGCAACCCCTAAACTCATCCTTTCATTAAGTTTAGTTCAAATTTCTCTAATAATTCTGAAATATCATTTTTACATTTACTTTCATACTACAATGAAAACATTTTTAAAATAAAAATATTATTTTTTTTATTTTTTATTTTTATATTTAAAAATAAGAGGCAAAACTTATATTTCATAACTATTAAAAAAACTAAACAAATTTTGAATTATAATTTAATAGAATAGTTTAGGTGCCAAATTTGAGTAAGTTCATTGGTTAAACTTTGTAACTATGTGAACAAGTTATAATTTCTGGGATATTAAAAAAATCTTAAAAAAGAATTTCTTAATAAAAAACTTTAAAATTTATCTGCCTCCACCTAAATTGGGTAATCTATCCATAGATCCAAGACCGTCAGATCTGTGTGCGAATATGTGAGTGAGGATGGGAGTTTAGAAGGCGACGACACGATGATGAGGCTTAGAAAGTGCAGCACGGGGCAGTGGATGGAGGAGAGGGTTCGCCGGAAGTGGATGACGCGGGAGGCGGGTGAAGTCTAAGGGGGAAGATGCGAAGGGAAAAGAGGAGGAAGACGCCATGCGCGATGGACGGCTTTCTTCAAGACGCACGAGGTTCTCTGCCGGCGACGAATGGAGGAGAGGGGGTGGCGGATTGAGGAGAGGAGTCACCGGCACATGAGGGAGGGAGGAACATGAGGTGGTGGCTGGGGAGGAAGGCGGCCTTCTTCAGCAGACGCAAGAGATCGCTCAAACCGTCATTGACGCACAATCGCTCAAATCAAACTGCCATGCTCGAATCGGACGCGATCTCATCGCATCCATTAGATGCGAGATCATGCGAATCGAACGGCTCCTCACGCGTGGGCGCACTGCATGCCCAATTTATGTGGGCGGACATTAATGAGATTCCTCTGAAAAAAAAAATCATATATAATTAAAGTAACTAATGGAACGTCAAAGGAAAAATAAGGTAAATTGGAGAGTTATTCAAAAGAATGATTAAAATTACTAATATCACTAATAGTAACAATTTACATATTTTGGCTGGATTGGGAAGCATTCATTTTGAATTTTCTAACTCCTATCTGATCCTTAAATTATGAGTTCATCGAAGTTGCTAACTTGAGGTGCCTGCCCGTGGTGCTAAGTGCACGCACTGGAAATGTTTATAATGTGTATTTAGCTTACAAATTTCGCACATAACCAAGTGAGGTCGGCTTAGTTAGTTAATAGAGTGAGTCTCAAGTATTCGTTGGGTGTTAGTAGTCTCAAGTTCAAATCTTGAAATCATCTTTTGACAGAGAATTAATCTTCGGTGCTCTGTCTTTCTGACTCTAAATTAATTAAATGCTAATAATATTGGACACCAAAAACCTTCCGTAAATTCAGGCTGACACCCGAAAAAAATAATTTGCACATGACCTATGTAGTTCAACTCGAGTTTGTACGTGAAGCGTCAAGGTGGTTTCTTAAAACTTATTTTTACTTTTAGCGTGCGGCTGCGCTTGTGAATGTAATGAAAAGAAAAATATTAACTGATTAATAATTCGTTGAGTGCGAGCTTTGATAAGTTAATTTAATGCCGTATCATAAGAATTGTATTCATAATATATTTGCATTAAAGTCAAATTGCATACCTGCTATCTGGGAGTTCGGATTCATATATGCTCAAATTAAGTGTTTTCTTTCTAAGTTCTAATCAAGGATGATTAGCACAATCAGATAACGAAATTCTATCATGAAATTACTGAATGTTAATAATCATATAATTGATTTTTATAATCATCATTTCGATCTGAATTTATTTATATCGCTCCCATCCGAACATCGAATTGGTCGGATACTAATAACTTTGGACACAAATAAATTTCAACTGAAAAACTTTGCGAGGCTTGGGAAAAAATGGTAAAAGAATTGAAAGAGAGATTATGCTCAAATTAGGAATTTAAAAAAAAATGAAGGAGAAAAGATCAAATAAGTGGTGGGGGTGGGAGGAGAGAGAGAGAATAAAAGATAAATAGTTTAACCTCAATTTGAAATATTTTTTTTAAGTCATTTGAAAAGAAAAAGAGAGATTAATATGTTTCTTTCCCTTGATTAAATTTTAACTTCATTTTCATTACTCTCTTATCCGCACCCCACCCCAAACCACACAAAGAAAAGGATAATGAATCATGAGGGGGAGAGTGTTGGGTACATTTGGTCCTGCTGTCCACTGAATGTCTTTATAAATTGACTACGACTAATGGCCGCTCCGAGGTAAAGAAATATTAGCATACGTATTAGTAGGGAAAATATCATGGTGCTTTTTATCTTTTCATGTTATTGCCTACAAAAACCTGAAAGTATAAATCTCTTAGATCAACATCTGTAACTTTTAGCCTGTACATGTATTGATAAACAAATAAGAAATAACAATCAATTGAATTGATTTTATAATACAAGAGGATCACCAACTTTAGTGGTTATGTTAATGGTATCCTATCTTCTAAATTAAATTGTTTTAATTTATATATATACAATTTCTTAAAAAATTTCAAAGATGATAACTATGTTATTATTTTCCTGTATTGTAACAAATTTTAAGATAATAAAAAAAACTTCGAAATCGTAATTTGGAATATGTTTTTAGAAGAAAATGAATGGTCCAAATTCACTCCATATAACATACCATAGATTTCTTTTCATCAACATGTTCCAACTGATACTGTCCCATTCCCTTTCTCTTTTTTTTTTTTTTTCTTTTTTGTTGTTCACATTTTTAAAGAACGTATGAAGGTGTAGAAAAAAATTATTGGATCGATATTTAAAATTGAATGATCATTTACATTATTTAATGACGTCACAATGACATCAAAGAAGTAAAATTGTTTTAATTTACTATATTGAAATTTACCATTAAATTAAATTCAACGATTGACTTATGCATGCAATTTTTTTTAATGAATTTACAGATGCATTTTTTTTATGTTGTCCTCTTTGATGTTTTGGGAAGCAATTGGTATCTTTTGGCACGTACGGGCTAACTTGTTTAGTGTTAAGCGTCGGACAAATCAATAGTGATCTATTTCGTTAAGCTCAAAGATTTGTGGTATTATGATCACATATATATGGATCGATCGATCATGCCAATTAGTACTTTCATAAATTTGCCAATAAGTGCTATGATAATGAGTGCGATGATCCGGTGAGAGATTACTTGTCAAAGGAAGATTTCAATTTGGATTTTTAGATGTGTGACACTTCTTGTTGTGTGTACCATTCTAATTATTAATTTAGGACCTCGACATGATCGTTGGATGTTGGCGCTATCCCGGATATAATGGTTCTATCTAGGCCCATAGACAAAGTTATTATTATGCATTAATGACATGATAATAATTCTTTAACAACAAAAAAAATGTAGAAGAATGGTTATGTTTGCATGTAGGCCAATCCTATTTATGGTGATAACTTATTAATCACATGTTCGGTTTGGAGAGGAGAAAACAAATTTTGATTGTAAAAATAGAACTCGAAATTATTAACTTTGGTATATATAATTTAAGAAGGAAAATTGAGATATCTCTAGGGAAGCAACACAAAAATAATCATGTTAAACAAAATTAATCAAAGTTTATTCGAATATAGTAAATAAATAAAGAGATAATCAAACAAATATACCATTACTTTGTATCGTCCATTTGGCATGTTAAAGTAAGAGCTGTTTGGCTAAGTAATTTTCATTTTTTTTTGTTTGGTAATTGAAAAAGTTTTAATAAGCACTTATTGTAAAGTAAAAAAAAATAAGTTGAAAATTTAGCTTATTTCGCGTGATAAAAAATAATCAGTTTAAACAATAAATGTATTAATTTATTTTTTAATATACATAATTTTTCTTTACATATTTTTTATACTACCAAGAATTTTTTTATCATTTGAGTAAAATAATCTTTTATATTTTTTATTATATATTTTTAAAATTATTTCAATCATAAAACTACTTATAGCACTTAAACTCATCAACTATTTGAAAAAAATCAGACAAAAAAAATTATTGAATGGGTTCATGAGTCAAATTATTGTACACTATATTCAAAATTATGAAACTAAAAGAGTGATAAAAAAATATAATGTAGAACGGTCGGGCTTGTGTTATTACTTATTAGGGAAACTTCTTTCATGGGACGTTAAATTTTGTGTTTATTTCATATTTTATTTATTTATCGGGATCAAGTTATATTCCCAACGGAATGCCTTTTGGATTATGACATCTTGTCAGTTTTGCCCCCAACTGTATGATTTTTTTTTATCTCACAGGTACTAAGATTAGTTTATTATATAGCAAAATATATAACTTTAATCTTTTCTAAAAAAAAATGAAAGATGCTGCCACGTAATTGTCACGTGATACCATTAAAGTGATTCAAGTCCTGATGACTTTAAATTTGGCATTACGTCAAAACTTCAAATTATGATTTTAGGGTCGTTTTATTTTATATAAAAGAATCATAGCATATAATTTACTAAGATATAAATATGAAAATGGTGTTATTTTTTCCCCCAAACAATAAGAAAAAAAAGAAGCTCTCTTGGCAAGAGAAGGAGAAGTCAAAATTGGAGACAACAAAGTAGCTTTTTGATATTTCAAGAGCTTAATAAAAAAGAGGATCCATATATATAGTAGAGAAATTGATGACCCTATTGACTTCGGAATAAAATGTTAGTTGTAAAAAAATTGGAATAGTATTAGAAATATTCGTAATTAAACTTTTCACGCTTTGTTTTTCTGATTAATCAGCGCTATAGAATCTGATTCCACGGGAAGGTTGCAAATGCCTAGCCTTTTGTAAGTAGACAGTCATGGTTTCGAATTCAAAATTTTGCCTTTGATGTTGCCCAAAAAAATGGACTTTCAAAGTTAAATGAAAAATATTGTACCAAAGAGATGTAGAGCTCCACTGATAAAAAATTAATTAAAATTAAATTAAGATGAGATTAATTTTTAAATATTTTATTTTAATAATTGATTCGAGAAAAAAGCGCCACATATTTTTTATTTTTCTTATCTGGAATATGTCCATGACTGGGCTCGCAGTGGCTACGGCCCATATAAAAGTTCAGAGCATTGTATCAATGGGCCAATTTTCCTGAAAGCAGGCCCAAATTAATTTGGGTATGCTGTCGTCCACAGGATCAAAATTCCCGGTCTCCCATTCCCAAGTTTCAACGGACGCGCGTGGAGAACAAGACCAAGAATTCAAAATTCCAAATTCCATCTCCTCCCGTCGTCCTCCCTCTCTGGTAACATGTCGGAGCCCTAATGCAATTTTGAGCTCCCTTGCGGGAGACGGCCGCCGCCGACAGGTCCACCGCTATCTTGTTCGGTCGATTTCTAGGGCGCTTTTTTCGGATTTCTTAAATTTTGAGGTAACACTTGAACTTCTTTTCTATTGGAATTGGCTCCAAATTTCTTACCTTAGCGTCTCAAGAACTAAATGTTCGATAATGTTGAGGAAAACCTAAATAATTTGGTGTTGGGAGTGATTTTTTTTTTGGCATTTTGGTTGGATATTGTAAAGAAGATAAGTGAGATTTGAACAGTTCTTCGAAGTGATGGAGGCGGAGGGCGATTCCGAGCAAGTCCCTCTGGCGAGGTGGAGGAGTGAGTTCTCGAGGGCCTTCCAGCATTACTTGGATAAATCAACCCCGCACACCCTTGGGAGATGGATTGGGACCCTTGCGGTTGCCGCCATCTACATCTTGCGAGTTTACGTCGTTCAGGGGTTCTACGTCATCTCCTACGGGCTTGGGATCTATGTGCTGAATCTTCTGATTGGGTTTCTGTCGCCCATGGTAGATCCTGAACTCGAGGTGCTGGAAGGGTTGCAACTTCCGACTAAAGGTTCCGACGAGTTCAAACCCTTCATTCGCAGGCTTCCTGAGTTCAAGTTCTGGTAAAAATATATTTTGTTATTTGTATATGTTTTATAGCCGGTCCCAAGCCCGGATAAAGGAGGAGGGTTGTGTTAGGCCCCGACAGCCAGCGTAAAACCTTGTCGAATCTCATGAACATGAATCAACGAAGGCGTCGTATGATCCATGTAGCCGACCCCACCTAGTGGGATAAGGATTTGTTGTTGTTGTTGTTGTTGTGTTGTATTCTTATGTTAAATATACCTCCCTTTTGTCTTTCATAAAAGCGTAATGTCCAGTCTGCCTATTTATTATGATAACATGCTGCTCTTTGATGGGAAAGACCCTAATTTGGTTAAGCATCTTTCCACTGACATGGATACATCATTGAATTAGATTCTTCCATCTCTTATTATGGTGCCTACGCTCTTAGGTACAAAGTTCTAATCAAAATTAATGCATGCCTCTCAAACTGAATTTGTAATGTTGTGCTGAGTTTGTCATTGGAATAGATAATAAAGTGAAGATGGATGCGAAACAGCTGAGAGATATAGGAGAAGAGGAGAAAATACATGGCAAAGAAAACAATTTCATTTGTCAAATTCATTAGTAATGCTCCTCAATTCCCTAAAAAATGCTCCTAAAAAAGAATTCTTTGATACTCTATTTTTTGTGTACACTCAGAGTGGTTTCCTTTACTCAAAGGAATTCTTTGTTTTTCCTGGTTAAGATAAGGGTCGTAGTCCGGGAATACATGAACCAAGTTAAAAATGGATCAACATCGAGGGGCTCAAGCAGCCTAGCAGGGCGCAGCAGCGCCAAGGAAGTCTACGAACAGAACTTTGCTGAACTCGTCCAATTGGTGTGGGAGCCATGAAATTGTTGTGGTACTATGATGCCCTCTTTTAGCTAACCAGTCTGCGGCTTGGTTGGCTTTGTGGTAGAGGTGGACGGCAATGATGTCCCACTTCGGTTGCGATGGTATTAGCAACGCGGGGAGCCACAAGGATGCTGCTTGTTGTGAGGTTTTTTTGAGAGTTTTTTATTGTGAGGTTGGGGCATCGAAAAAATCACATTCCAGAGTGATGTGTCTTTAGCCAAGTTCCCATGCGTGATCGAGTATGGTGGCGATACCCTGGGGTTCAGCTTCAAGTGGAGAAGTTGCTGAAACCTGTTGTGTGAACCCTGAGAACCAGTTGCCCTCGCTGTCCCAGACCAATCACCCGACCCAGCACTTGCAAGTGGTCGATGCACATCCTGGGTTGGTAGAGCACCGTTGACATTCAGTTTTACCTGTACTGTGTGTAGTTTACACCAGCTTAGCTTTTGGATGTTGAGTGTGGAATGCCTTGGTTGTTCAAGCCTTGATACTTGATAGTGAGAGAAGGTAGTTCGCTGATATGACCTGGATCTTGTTCACCGTGGAGGACGGAACCATGTGATCATGGTTAAAACTTAAAAGTTGCTCCATTCCTTAGGAGCCAGATATTCCAGCAAGTCACTCCGGAGGTTGTTGCCTAGGGTACACTTTGCAGGCCCCAGTTCTCCACTTCAAGTTTGAGTGCAGCCAGTTTGCAAGGGTGCTACCAAAGAAGCTGTGGCCGAGGGTCTTGGGAATAAGCCTCCTCCATAGGAGAGCAACTGATGGACAATCACAAAGGGCGTGAAGCACTGTTTCTTGGGGCCCTTGGCATCTGACGCATCATCCATTCGAAGCTAGGTGACGTCGGAAGCGCACATCATTTGTGGGGATCCTGGCGTGGGTAACTAGCTGGAGGCCCGGCAATCACCACATGGGTATCCAGATATGGTTCTTGTTGGAAATTTGCTCTCTGGTTAGGTGTAGATACCCTGAATGTGCATTGTAGATACCTGTGAGGCTGTGACACTGCGAGTCCAGAAGATCCTTTCCTGGTTGTGTGTATTTGCGGTTTCTGTAGTGTTAAGCAATTGTATTATGATGTCACAGAGGCGGAGGCCAGCCACTAGATTCATGTTGCGTCCTGTGCAATTAAGGAAGTCCATCACCGTTGTGTGGGGCAAAGTGGTATGCTCTACCGCCGTTACCTTGAGGGTTAGCAGGTGCCATCCGGCATCCATGAGTCATGCCAGAAGTGGATGTTCTTGCCTTGTCTGAGCTTCCAATTGCACTCTCCGGCGACCTTCCAAATCAAATGGTCACTAGGCTTGTGATGTAGGTTTGCTCCGGGGAATAGTCTGGGAGCTTATTCACTTCTCAAGACCTTGATGAGTCCAAGGTTGTAATTCTTGACCAATTTTTGCTAATAGTGAGCTATTGAGAAGGGTCAGGTTCTTGAGGCCCATCCCTCCACTTTCTTTCTGGCTCGTGAGGCCGTGTGCCCCCAAATGGATTCCCTGCTGAGATAGATGTTCAATGGTGTGGCTCACTGACTTGGGGAGCTTCATGGTTTGGATTGTGCATATGGGGATAGCCTGAATGACTGCATGAGAGTAGTATGACTTGCCAAGTTGAGGGCGTTTGCAGTCCAACTGTTGATTATGGCTTGTACCTTGGACATTATCTTTTCGAAGTGCCCCTCAAACGAATTCTTTGATGCACTATTTGTTATCCTCACATAATGTGTCTTTGGTTACAATTTGAAATCAGTTTCAGTTATTCCAGGGGGGCTTAAACATTCATCATCCATGGCCCTGGGTCACTATGGATCTGAATCATTTGTTGCTGTTCCAAAAAAAATATAACATCTATTTATTTCATCTTTATGATAAGTTCAAACTTCTTTTTAAGAACTTCAGACATATGAATAAGGTCAGCCAAATAGAGTTCAAAGCAGTTTTATCGTCAGATAGTACTATGGCATAGTATTTCTTTTAATTGTAATGGTACTATTGTAATGTTGATTTCTCTGTATTTGATGTTCCTGTCTTTTGGCCCATACTTTTATGCTATTGGATTGTGCTATTTTTCTTGACAATGAAACGGCAAATTACTCACATGATCAAGTACAAGTATGTCCCATTTAGCACTGGGAAACAGGTGAGAACCATTCCTTAGTTATTTGAGATTACTTTGCATTTTCTTATCATCCCACTAAAACTTATTATCAGACTATGGACTAAGAGATAAACAGCATATTGATTCCAACCTTAAATACTTTGATGTCCCATATTTTGTCTGCCTCATCTGGATAAATTTAGCTCATTCATTTTAATCATTCCAATTTCCAATCAAACTTCACAATGCCAATTTCAAGTGGGGATCTTGGTATTCTCAAAATAAGATAATCACTCATTGTTTCAATATTTGATGCCTATGTTCATTTTTTAACAGTTCTTTTATCACAAAATCTTATTAGCTATGATCCTCGATTGAACTCCGCTTATGTTTTATAGCCGGTCCCAAGTCCGGATAAAGGAGGAGGGTTGTGTTAGGCCTCGATAGCCAGCGTAAAACTCTGTCGAATCTCATGAACATGGATCAACGAATATATTGTTACTAATAGAGCGGAATGACGTTATATGATTCATGTAGCCGATCCCACCTAGTGGGATAAGGCTTTGTTGTTATTGTTGTTGTATGATCCTCGATTGATTTACTTAGTTCGGTTTTCCTCGTTTTCCCCAAAATGGAAAATTCTACATTATCAGTTACCATTGCGTCTATGATGGGTTGAATGACATCTTTATCTTAATATGAAATTCTCCTAATCCTAACTTTCACTGTTACTGCAGAGATACACTGGAAAGAAGAATAATGCCAGTACTTCATCCAAAGATTGATCATTTTTGGTATCTTGGCTGAAAGATTAGGAGAAAAGAAATACATAGTAGTAGCTTACGATGATTTTGTTTGGACGTTAATGAATCTTGTTTGCTTTGATGTTGCTTAGCTATCGGACGTTTGGCCTCGAATATGGAATTAATATTTTAGCGTCTTCTGTAAATAATTTGCTTTTTGCCCTTATATGTGCATGAACACATTATAGCAACCATGTTATTGACACAGTTGCTTTCACTGGATGACTGAGGAAAGTTAAAAATTCACAGTGACTTTTTAGTGGCAAGGGGCAAATATCAAGAGGCAGGGTATCACAAGTTCACAGTGACCTTTTCTTGTGTATGCACGTTATTTGCTTACGTTGAAAAATTATACGCTTTAATTAAACTGATGCATGGAATAATAATAGTGAAAGGCCTTAATAAAAAATCATATCCTTTTTTCATATGCAATTATGTTTTGCACGAATATAATCCGCAGTTAGATTAAACGTCAATAATATACTTTTATCGCTATTAGTTTGATCATAGATGTAGGTATATAGATGTGCATAAATCTTTTCGTTATCCATTATACCAGTCTTTCACCACTAATACTAAACAAACGAGGTTTTGTCTCCTATATTTGGGTTTACAATTTTATTATCATGGAATGTATGTAACTTAAACCATTCTTTTCGTGTATTATTACTAGCGTAGACCGAGCACTCATTTATACTCGCATTTGGTAGTTGCCAAATTCACTACATTTATCAAAATCCAAAAGTCACTATATTGAGGCCAACGAGGGTCGTTTGGGCCTGGAGGAGGCCCAAGCCCATGCCAATCTACAAGAGTGAAATAATAACGGAGTGACGAGAATGATGTCCGCTGCCGCTGCATTCGCTCGTCCAACCTAAGAGGCGAAACTGTGAGTTGGTTTTGTTCGTTACGGCGTGGGCTGGGAATTTCGAAGGCGTTAGAAAGAGGAGATGAGAGCTCTGTTGTCGACGTTGAAGAAAGGCCTGGCGGCGGCGGCGCCAAGAAGGCCTCCGTTGGCGTCGAGGATTCTTCTCCGCTCTGCCTCCTACGCCTCCTCCCGTCACCATGACGACCTCCCCATTAAGAGGAAGAAATCTTACATCCTTGGTCCTGACCTCCCTGACATCTGGATTCCTTCAGCCGCCAACCCTCTTGCCGCCGCCGCCGCTTCTCCGCCGTTGGAACCCAAAGGTGAGATTGTATTTGGTTGTGGGCTCATAAACGGAATCAGTTGATTATCATTTTGATGCGATAAATTGGGCTCTGCTCGTGTCCAAGGAGGCATTTTGGCACTATTGTGGTTTCGTATCTAATTCTTCTCGAAGGAGATGGAATTTTGGAATTGTGTTCTGGAGCAGCGTAAAATTAGGATGATGACGTGAATGAATCTTGTGCAGGTCAGGGATTGGATTAAGGATAGAAAATGTTGATGATTTGATTTGTAGGGTAAATAAGAGTCGGATACCACGTTTAAAATTCTCCTCTATCTTTCAATGGCAATAGAAGGCTCGTATGCTCTGACATATTTATGGTTGGATCGTTTTTCTCTTCTGATGTTCCTAGTAAATCAGATAAGATTGTCAGTGATGTTTGTACTTCGTATGAACTGGGATGACTTTTATTTGCACGTTAGAAATATTTTTGGAATACAGAAACATGCTAATTAGTTAGACAAACATGAGTGTGTCAAGCAAAGAAGCAGGTTGATTCAGTTCAGAAATTTTGAAGTATGTGCACCACCTCACTTCATCTGTTCATTGTCCTCTGTTGATTAAGGCTGTAATAAATTTATATTACACAAGCCTTCATATAAATTTCCGAATTGTCATTGTGATATGTTGGAAAATTGTGCTTCATTAACATGATATTGTTCATTTTGGTTTATCAGTAGAAGATGAGTTGGCCACAGTTATTGATGGGAAGGCTATAGCAGAGGAGATAAGGTTAGGCATCGCTGAAGAAGTATGCAAAATGAGAGAGGGTATCAAGCAAGTTCCTGGTTTAGCAGTCATATTGGTGGGTCAGAGAAGAGATTCACAAAGTTATGTCCGTTTCAAAATTAAGGCTTGCCAGGAGGTTGGCATAAAATCTCTAACAAAAGAGTTGCCTGAAGACTGCACAGAAGATGAAGTCATTGATGCAATATCCAACTTCAATGATGATCCAACTATTCATGGTATCCTAGTGCAGCTTCCTTTACCACAAGTAAATTCTGGAACTATGATTAGCTTTCCAACTAAATTCAAATCCTTTTCTGATTTAGGCATGCCATAACATAGTCTAACTTTGAAACTTCTTCTATTATCATGAGTCAACTCAATTCAGCATTTTAGTTGAGTTTGATATTTGCATTTTGAAGTACTTGCCTCTCAAGTTTCAAGTCAATAGATTCTTCGTCGAAGTCACTCTTTAATTGTGATACAGCACATGAATGAAGAGGAAGTTTTGAAGGCCATAGATCTAGAAAAAGATGTTGATGGTTTTCATCCAGTGAACATGGGTAATCTTGCTTTAAGAGATAGAGAACCATTATTCATTCCCTGTGCTGCAAAAGCTTGCATAGAGTTACTACTCAGGTCAAATGCTGAGCTCAAGGGGAAGCATGTCGCTGTTATTGGCAGAAGCAATATTGTAGGACTCCCTACTTCCTTGCTTTTACAGGTAAGAGTCGGAAGAATCAGTTGATTGTTTTTTCCATTTTCGTTGTGGGACTAATCCTTGGAACTTTAACAGAGACACCATGCCACAGTCAGCGTAATTCATGCCTTCACTGATAATCCAGAAGAGATTACTCGTAAAGCTGATATTGTTATATCAGCTGCAGGAGTGGCAAATCTTGTGCGTGGAAGTTGGTTGAAGAGAGGGGCAATTGTTATTGATGTTGGGACAAATCCAGTTGAGGTAAGTTATGAATCTGCCCAGTCAATTCATGAAACACACAGGCTCGTATACTTTGTAAGTTCTCTCAAAATATATTTTGTAAGCTTGAATAGAGAAGCATATTGAAACACTATTTCACTTCTTTGCTCTCACTCGCTCTTTAGTGTGAAATAAAAAATCAAATTTCTACGAGAACATCATTTTAAACTACCATGACATGGTTTGTCTTGACTGAAATATTGGTAATAAGAATTGCATATAAATTCAACCATGAAATGACATGGAAAGACATTTATATTTAAAAAAATAATGAAACATTTCATTTGTTCATTTGATGATAACATTCCAAAAATGTGATTGGCAATCAGGATCCCAAAACTGAGAATGGATACTACTTCGTAGGCGATGTGTGCTATGAAGAGGCGTTGAAGGTCGCCTCAGCCATAACTCCGGTACCTGGTGGTGTGGGTCCTGTTACCGTTGCTATGCTCCTTTCAAATACGGTCGATGCTGCTAAATGGTTGCATGGTTTGAGCTGATGAAGTTTTCTTGGATATGGGCTTGCAGTGGTTCCTTCTCATATTCATGCTCTCCAATTTCTTTTCTACTTCAGAAATATTCAATCAACATCAGGGAGGTCTAGAGTCAGTTATTTAGTATTTTATGCTTATACTCGGAATTGACATTTTTTGCCTTGTGCCACTGAATCAGTGTAGTTGCTGGCCAACAATTTGAAAACAGTCAGGATGTGTGGCAAGTGGCGACAAATGTGAGGCTTTTGCGCACTTGGCAGATGTTTCAAGCATTCGTAATCCACTTTTTTTAGGTTTTAGTGTCCTTGCTTCATGAAATTTAAAATCTGTACCCGAAAAGACGGAACAATCCTGTTGATAAGCAGTAATAAAAATCTGTACATTTCCAGCAAGGATTACTGATTGTGTTTTGTACTTGGGGATAAGGAATATGTGAATACATTATTATGTAACATCACAGATATCAAGATCTGTGGCTGACGATTGACTGGTGTTTTAGCCTTGAAATTAATTGGTGTTAGAGGAATCCGACACCCCAAAACTGGTTTAAGATCTTAAGACTAGTTTATTTCTCTCTCAGACCGGTTTATTTCCTTTCAAAGTGATCGGTTGGAAGGCTTCAATTCAAAATGTTCCAATTGTCATGCACACATCTTAGGATATGTGGTGTTCCTTCTAGCTCTTTGCTCCACCTTCCTTCTCTTTCTACTTGTATCACAATATTCTTTAACATAAAAAATTTCCGGTTTATGCTGTCATTCTTATCTCTTGACGCATTTTTGTTTCCTGGATCATCGAGTAGCAGAGTGCCTAATGAATAGCTCATATTTATCAGCACTTTCTACTTTTACCCTCTTTTTCATTTTCGCTAATTGTTACTTTCTCGTCAATGCCCATCGATCATGACTTTCAATCATGTTCTCGTTGTCACTCTTATGGATTTGTGGGATTGCTATGAGGTTTTTACCCATTCTTTTTTGTGGTAAATAAAAGCAGCAAAATTGTTAGGAGGAAATTTTAGAATCGAATTAATTAACGTTTTAAAATTGGCTCATTTTTGTAGGATCGAATATACGCACAAAGCGACTATTTATTAACACTGTAGGAAGTTTAATTATTCTCATTAGATTTAGACTTAACGATTAGAAATTCATAATGAGAACTATATATAAAGAATTTAATTACACTGAATTCATGTACGAATATTTTTAATTATGAAACATAATAAAAAAAAATTGAAGATATGATTATAATTACGGTTCACAGTTAATTCATATAAAAGATTGAAAACTTTTTTTAAGGTTGAGGCTGGAGGTCTGCTGTTAAAGCCTTAAGGAGGCCCAATGAATTGGATCGTTTAAGTTTGTGATTTGGCATCGGACAGGCATGCATATGCATCCGGGAAGCAGACAACTCTGCCTTATCCATTACAAGGCGAGGGCAAAGAACACACACACCGTGCTGAAAAATATCCACGTTTGCATTTCGCAGTATACGTATCATTTCGCACAAGCTCTGGATCTGTGTATGTTCTTGTTGCTTGGGTACCATAACTTCTTTAGTGAATCCTTCCGGGAACGATGACTACTCTGCTGCAACTTCCCCCTGCCCCTGCCGCCATTTGTGTCCCCGTGAAGCCAGAAGCGTGGATTTCTTTGCTCGATAGAACCTCAGACATTGATGGTCTGAGGCAAATCCATGGGAACATGATCAAAACTGGCCTTGTTCTAGAAACGATCCCTGCCAGCCGACTGCTCGCCGCGCTGTGCTCGAGCTCCGGCGCCGGCAGCCTGCGCCATGCTCTCCTGGTCTTCGAACGAATCCAAGAACCAAACTCCTTCATGTGGAACACTATGATCAGAGCCTTGTCCTGCTGCAGCAACCCCGAGCAAGCCATACTGCTCTATTGCCAGATGCTCCATTTTGACCATGATGCTGCCTCGTTTAATGCATATACATTTCCTTTCTTGCTCAAGGCCTGCGCCAGTTTGCCGTCAGCTTTGGAAGAAACGCGACAGCTCCACTGCCAAATCGTTAAAAATGGCTTCGTTTCAGACGTTTACGCCGCCAATTCCCTTCTTCATGCTTATGTCAAGTTGGACCGCGTCGACTCTGCTCGCTTGCTCTTCGACACGGCCTCATGCCGAGACGCCGTGAGCTGGAACTCTATGATCAGCGGATATGCCAAGAGCGGGAGGCTCGACATGGCGCGCCGACTCTTCGATCTGATGGAGGCCAAGAACGTAATCTCGTGGACCTCGATGATCACAGGGTACGTCGAGAGCTGCCGCTTCAAGGAAGCCCTGGAGCTCTTCCGGGAAATGCAAGCATTGCAGCACGAGGCGGACGCGGTGGCGCTCACCAGTGCGCTCATGGCGTGCGCCCAGCTCGGCGCCCTGGATCAAGGCCGATGGATCCACGCGTACATCAAAACGAAGCAAATCCACGTCGACTCGATTCTCGGGTGCGTTCTCGTGGATATGTACGCGAAGTGCGGTGAGATCGACGAGGCTCGGGCTGTTTTCAGGAAGTTACGGCGGAAGAACGTGTCCGTGTGGACTGCAATGATCACCGGCTTTGCTGCGCACGGACTGGGAAGAGAAGCTCTCGATACGTTCGCAGACATGGAGGCTGCCGGAGTTAAGCCCAACCTTATCACATTCACCAGTGTTCTGACAGCATGCAGCTATGCAGGAATGGTAGAGGAGGGAAGAACGTTGTTTGAAAGGATTGCACAAGATTACAAGATGAGCCCCTCCATTGAGCACTACGGCTGCATGGTTGACCTCCTTGGAAGGGCGGGAATGATTGGGGAGGCAGAGGATTTGATCAAAACGATGCCTTTCGAGCCAAATGTTGCTGTCTGGGGAGCGCTGCTCAATGCCTGCCAAATTCACAGAAACTTCGAGGTAGGAAAGCGTGCAGGGAAGATCTTGGTCGAGCTAGAACCCGATCACAGTGGTCGATACGTACAATTAGCCAGCATTCTGGCAACAGAAGGCAGCTGGCAAGAAGCCGTGGCGGTGAGGAAACGGATGACAGAACGAGGAGTTCTGAAGCTTCCTGGGTGTAGTTCAATCTGCCTGAACGGCCGCGTGCATGAGTTTGCTGTTGGAGACAGACTGCACCCGCAGTGCAAGGAGATTTATCTCCAATGGGAACTGATTCTGGCTAGGTTGAAGAAAGAAGGATACGTGCCAGTGACTCGTAACCTGATGCTTGATCTGGAGGAAGAAGAGAAAGAAACTGTAATCCAATGGCATAGTGAGAAGCTTGCAATGGCATTTGCCTTCATAAACACTGAGCCAGGAACAACTATTCAGATAGTTAAGAATCTGAGAATATGTTCAGATTGTCATGCTGTGACCAAGCTTATTAGCAAGATTTACGGTCGAAAAATCGTCATGAGAGACAGGACCAGGTTCCATGTTTTCGTCAACGGTAATTGTTCTTGCAGGGATTACTGGTGACAACATCAAAATAAGGATGCACGTGAACTCAGTCAATTACCATAAATGTGAATCTGCTGCAAAGGGAAAAGACGAAATATGGTTTCTTGATGGTTTTTAGGTTACAGCTAACTCTGAAGATTAATAGAATCTTTTGTAATTGTGTCACTTCCATAACAGGCAAGATCAAGTCTTTGTCAAACTTATTGCAAAGCTTGTCAAAATTATAAAAGAAAGCCAAGTGTATATGGTCATTACAAAGTTTCAGATTCCGCATTAAAAACTAGGTCACAATTTGTTGACAAAGCAAGTATTTACATCAGTTACATGCAATGGAAGTTTCTTCTTTGCATAATGCAGAAACAAACAATTTTCTAAACATCAGTTATACAGAATAATTAAACATATAATCTATGTTTATTTAATGGCTATCTCCTGCTCGGCCATCCACGATTGCTCAGGCTGTAATTCAACTTTTTCAATCTGGCATGGAAATATAGAAAACTTAATCAATGGCAATTCTAAAATATAGCTCACGAGAACTTAGGCCTTAATACCTTTGCATTCTCAACGCAGACAAAATCTCTGTAGCAGGATTCCATCTGCAAATGTGGATTCCAAAGAACTGCATCTGACCAGCTGCATAAAAGATAAATTTATAAAATCCAATAAGTTTAGGTCATATGAAAAACTATAAACTGGCGGAGGCTAGATGAACTGCATACTTCGTGTTATTGATAGAGATCACATCACCCAATCCATTGTCAAGCTGTAACTCTTTGGGTGCATTGAGATAGACACAATCAACAAACCCAGGAAAAGTAACTACTTCCCTGACTTACAAAGAAATTCTCAATGATTAAGACATAAGAATAGCACAATGCATACCCAGAAAATCAGACAATTAAAGCAACTATACATACTTCAACACCCGGATAAGTATACAGTTAAAATATTACTAAAAGATGTGATCAAATGCGTATATATATGGCACGATTATGACATCTGAAATGTCAAAACTGATTTATTTCATGATGTAATTAATATATACTTTTGAATTATTTAAGGATATTACTTTGGAAAATAGGAATCAAATTAGATGGCATGGAAGTACATAAAGACCTGTCTTCTTCACCCTCCAAAGGGTTAGTAGGGTCGGGATCCTTGTCGAGAGTTTTGCAGCCCTTTAGGCCTTTTACTGATGTTCCAGTTATAGAAGCCTGCACAATTGAGTCTGTCAAGAACTAGTTGAAAATTGTAGGCTGAACACCCATGCTAACAGTCAAGTTATGAAACACGCAAGAAAAAATACTATATGGCTTGATGATATATTGTCCTCACACGGAAGTAAGTATGCAATGCCGTGGTAAATGAGAATGGCTTCTTGTCAGTGTTTGTGACAGTCAGCAGAGTTACCAAACTGTTAGCCAGAAGTCTGACCTACAATACATTTAGAAAGCATCATCAATAACAAGGAACCAATGAAAAAAGGAAACATAAAGCGGTTGATGAAATGGTACCAACTATAATAGAGCAACAGTATTTCCGCTAAGAAAGATGTTTACTAATTCTTATAGGTTCTCATTGATCATAGATGAGGAGACAAAAGTTTATATGTTTATATGTTTTCTTCAACACAACAAATCATCTATTGCCAGCATTGTTATGTTCAAAGTCTTGGAGGGTTTATGGCTGGCTGCAAATGTACAACTTTAAATAGAATATATTTATCAGCAAACTAGGGTGAAATACAACTTTAAATAGAGTGCGATCATGCAACAAGATAGGATGAGAGGCACAACAGCTTAAAGGAACAGAATGAAGCAATCAACCTTGTAGAGAGCTTGAAAGCTGAAATCCCACATTGAACGACTGTAAGGGTCGTCCTTAAGCTCCAATGTTATGATAGGATCTCCTTTGATATTTTCAGATTCAACAATAGACCAATTCATATTCCTCGCAAAGCCATGCTGTCAAATTAGAGGACATAACGCCAATCAAAAGAAAAGGAAGTTGATATCCAGATAAAATAATGACAGAAAAAGTATCACGAGCTGTCTGTTAACCTCTCCAGATGAGAGGTCTAATATCAAGCTCCTGCAGTGACAAACAGATCAATGTTTTGTTGGGTAATCATGCACATTTTCCCATCTTTAATGGGTTTGGTATTTCTGAGAGGGATTAAACTTATGAGTCACACAATGAAATTATGGGAAAAAGTGATTGAGCATAGATTGAGAATGGAGACTAGTATTTCTGAGAGACAATTTGGGTTCATGCCAGGAAGATCCACTACAGAGGCGATTTATTTACTAAGGGGGATGATGGAGAAGTATCGAAGTAGGAGAAGAGACTTACATATGGCTTTCATTGACTTAGAGAAGGCGTATGATCGGGTACCAAGGGATGTACTTTGGAAAGCCTTGCAAAAGAAGAGGGTGAGTGTTGCCTACATTAAGGTAATACAAGATATGTACGATGGGGCATTGACTAGGGTTAGGACACTCGGAGGTGAGACAAATGAATTTCCTATAGGAATTGACCTACATCAAGGATCAGCTTTAAGCCCGTATCTATTTAACTTAGTTATCGATGCTATAACCGAGAGTATCACAGAGGAGGTACCTAAGTGCATGCTATTTGCGGATGATATAGTACTTTTAGCGGATTCAAGAGAAGAGATTAATACAAAATTGGAAATATGGAGAAATACGTTGGAGTCAAAGGGTTTTCGTTTAAGTAGGAATAAAACAGAATATATGCATAGCAATTTCACAAATAAACAACTTAGAGACGATTTGAAAGTTAGGCTAGGGGAGGATATAATTCCTCAAGTGACAAAGTTTAAATATTTAGGATCAATTATAAGACAAGATGGTGAGATTGATGACGATGTTAATCATAAAATTCAAGCTGATTGGTGTAAGTGGAGGAAAGCCACTGGAGTTCTTTGTGATAGAAAAATACCCAATAAAGTTAAAGGAAAATTCTATCGTACTGCTATAAGGCCAGCAGTGTTATATGGTAGTGAGTGTTGGGCTATGAAGGGACAACATGAACGTAAAGTGGGGGTAGCCGAAATGAGGATGTTGAGATGGATGTGTGGTCATACAAGATTAGATAAGATTAGGAATGACCATATACGTGAACGAGTCGGAGTGGCTCCTATTAGTGAGAAAATGGTAGAGAATCGTTTGAGATGGTTTGGTCATGTTCAGAGAAGACCATTAGATGCGCCAGTAAGAAGAGTAGATCAAATAATCTGGAGTCCGATTAAAAAAGGGAGAGGGAGGCCAAGGCGGATACTTGGCGAACTAATAGAGCAAGATCTATTGGTGAATAATATACCGAAAGGTTTGGTTACTAATAGAGCGGAATGGCGTCGTATGATCCATGTAGCCGACCCCACCTAGTGGGATAAGGCTTTGTTGTTGTTGTTGTAATGGGTTTGGTAGAACCTGATGACTAGTTACATGAACTTTCAGTTTCTTTCTTTTTTGAAGTTTGTACCCTTTCTGGGTTAAAATAACAAATGTGAAATATGTTCAAAAGATGATGGGTGCTTTGATGACAATGATGATGATGAACTTTTAACTATAACCGGGTGAATAGATTGTAAGAAAAAATTTGTACAAATTTTTTTTTCAAAGACTTTGATACTAAAGGCGCAACCAGAATAATCATAAACTATCAAGGACACCAAGTAACAAAAAAAGTGATGGAGAACACAAATATACCTGCTGTATGGAGCCAGGTCCAAATTGTGGGAAACAATGAGGGATTCCTCCGCTGGTTTGGGTGCAAAATAAACAGTCAGACTATGATAAAGGTCAAGACCAAATACATCAACAGGAAAAGCTTTCGAGACTTGCAGAAATCTCAATTAGTGAACCAGGAAACATGCATCTTTTTTTGTTTTGGAAGGAGGAAACATGCATCTGTCACAATTACATGAGTACCATGAAGAAATTTATCCTATATCATCAGCCAGTCAATTGTTACTCTGATGAAAACTTTATGATAATAAATTCTGATGTAAACAGAATGGAACTAATTAAAATTGAAAGAATAAAAACCGGCTTACATACAAGTTTAAGCTTTTAGATGAATAAGAGACCTGATGGGTTTCTTGCCATTGAAGACGGCATCGGGTCGAACGAAGAGTATATCCTTGCCTCTTTGGACCTTCCAAGAAGTAATGCACCCACCAAACAGATAGATCTCAGCCTCACTGCAAGTGCGAGCATCGACAAACTATTACTAAACCAGAAAATGCATCCTACCTGTTAATTTCCGTCAAAATTGCAACTTTTATCCGAATCCTCAGTACATTTGGACTTGGAGGATAGTCCAACGCTACACACACTTCTAGTCAAACATTTAATGAACAAACATAACAAGAGGCCGTTTAAAAGAAGAGGCAGAGAAGTGAGCCGATGGGCAGCTGACCTGCCATTAGCAGAGCTCAAGGAGACCTTCGGAAGCCCACCATTTCCTTCTGAAACGTGCACTCCTTGAGCTAAAGCCTTCTGATCTAAGCTCGCCATGGCGATTCTGATTGGTCTGCAAAACCGAAAGGCATCGAAGAAAGAATGCGCTCGTGATCGGTCCGAACAAAACTGTAGGGTTTGCGGTACGAATTCGATTACCTGCGAGCGATTCGGCGATTCCGATTCGATGTAGTCGGGTAGCGAACGGGAGAGGAGACGGCGATGCCGATGAAGCTGGTCGACATCCTTTTGGAGCTTCCCGGACGCCCAGGAGCCAATTTATCTCTTTCACGGCCTATACGTGTTAACTTGACACGCCGGCGCTTCTTTTGGTTATCTTGTTCCACCAGTAAGGACTAGGATGCGCTTTGTCGCATTTGAGAAGTTGAGATCGTTTATTCTGGAATATCCAATCAATAGAAACTTTATAAATAAATAAATATAAAATAGCGAAAATTGATTTATTGTGATCAATAACAAAAATTGGAAGTGCATTTAAGATAACGCTAATTAATCTCTTATTTAAATAAAGATGTTTCAATATTCTCGTTTCCGCTATAATTGATGGAAGATATTGGTCTCAGCCAATCTCATAAAATCCGGATTTGGAAAAAAACTTTCAAATTGGATCGGATTAACTCGAATGATCAAATTGATTAATAGTAAAATAAGATAAAAATATATTCAAATAAAATACTTAAGAATTATTTAATAAATGAATAAAAAAGACGGTTGTTCATATATATATATATATAATTTTAATCATGAATATATAATTTAATATATAAACTCGTAATTTATGAACTTAGTTATTAATATTTATTTAAGACAAAGTACTAAAATCTAAATAAAATAAAAATATTGTAGAAAAAATATTATTAGTATTTTTCAGCGACATAAACTTTTTTTAATGTACACATCTATGCACCTTTTTAGGGTCTTCATCGGAGTTTAACTCGACCTAACCTGATCAATTAATTGGATTGATTAGTTCATGTTACTTATTTTTTTCTTTATTTGATAATATTTAATATTAGTTATATTTTTAAAATGCATGAATATAAATTATTTTCAACATCTAAAGTAGTTTTCATAGATATGAGATATTTTACTTGAAGATGCACATTAAATTGAATGAAATCAGTTCAATTTTAAATTAGGAAATTAATAATTTTCTCATGTGATTGAATCGGACCCAATTGATAAGGTTTGAAAAATTGAACTTATTTCCAACGATTCGCACCCATCCTGATCAAAGATCCAAAACGAATCAATTGAGATTGAATCAGTTGAGATGATCGGATACATCGGGTATGTATCTCTATGGCGAGGGTAGGAGCATCCTACATGTCGTCCGATCATCCATAAGAACACACTGAATGTGTGCCCAAATCGTCCAATGTGATCGAATTGGCAGCGACGTCCGGTAGAGACAACGGCGAGCAGCAACGACAGGGGTGAGCGGTGACAGCGGCATCGGCATCGACAAGCAATGGCAACGATAGCAAGCAATGGTAGCGGCATCAAGCAGTAGCTGTGACGATGTCGTTTGAGGAAGAGGACCGCGATATCGAACAAAGGTTCGCGACGAGCAAGGTCCGACTGTAGTGAGCATCCTACATGTCGATCGGGGCGCGACGACGATTGCAATCGGCAGAGAGGGGCCCGACGGCGATTGCAATCAGCGGAGGGGGCGCGACAACAGCTGCAATCGATGAAGGAAGTGGGCAAATGAAAAAGACAAAGATTTGAATCGGAGATATGAACCATCGGTTTTTCATTAATCCATTTGAATCACGCGCAAAAATTATAGCCGTCAAATAAAATCTAATTACTCTAGGACTAGGTAGGATGCTCCTACCCGCTTGAGCGCCATTTAATTATATGATATTGGATTTACACTTTATAAAAATGTACTAAAGAAAGAATGTGGGAGCTTTTTGTTGTGATAAATTGAAGAAAAAGGCGATGGCACAAAGATGGTTTTTTTTTATAATGGTAATAATGGTTAGAGTTTTTTCCACCAAGATTCATCATTGTTTAATATTATTAACATCTAACTAATTCGAATGAATCCTGATCACTTTCAAAATCGAAGTGTTGATCATTGTACTAGTCCGTGAAATCGGAGAATTGTATATATTGGTCGTTTCTACAATTTCTTGATGTATTGATTCCATCAGTGCTTCTAGGGTTTATCATTTGCATAAAGAGATTGCAATCTAGACTTAAGGTTCATATAATATAACTGAATATCATACTAAACTTAAGATCTGTTGGGAAGAGCTTTATGCAATAATTCCTTCATTAGGAATTGCGAATCCAACTGACATCTTGTATTTCCAACAACTCAAGGTTTTTCAATTCTTGATGGTTTTAAACGAATCTTATTCAGCTATTAGATCTCAAATTATACTCATGAGGCAATTTCCTTCAGAAAATCAAGTTTATGCCATGCTTTTGGAAGAAGAGCAGCAGTGTAAAAACAACCTATACTCTGGGAATGTCAATCAAAATTTTGCCAACTCAATTAGGATTAATAATGCTCAAGAAGCTAATGTTGTTTTTCAAAATTCTGGGTTCAGAAACAAGAAGAACAAAAACTTAGTGTGATCATTGTCATAAACAAGGTCACATTAAGGCTCAGTGTTATAGAATAATAGGTTTTCCACCGGGCTTTAAATTCAGCAGAAATAGAAGACAGACAAATGTAAATATTGTTATAGCTGACAATGTTAATTCTGTCACTACACTTCCTTCAAATTCTGTCAGTTCCTTATAGAGAGATGGTTTGAATGCTAGTACTTTAGGAGAGAATAAGGCTTCCAGTATTTCGGTTGAACAATATCAACATATCATGAACATACTGAATAAATGAAACAATTCAAGTGATGTTTTTGCTAACATGGCAGGTAACACTTTGTTTATTTTCACTCAGTCCAAATAAGACTAGATTATTGATACAGGTGCCTCAGATCACATGATTTCAGACATTAATTGTTTGAAGGATGTTCATAAATTACAACATGTAAAGCAAGTCAAACTCCCTAATGGGAATGTCTCTATGAGTACACATGTTGGAACCTTTAGTGTTACTTTAGAATGCATCATGAAAAATGTTCTGTAATTGTCGGATTTCAGATATAATCTCTTATCAATTTCAAAATTCACTAACGAATTTTCACGTTCGGTGACTTTCTATCCTGATTTCTGCCTTTTTCAGGATTTCTTCACAAGGATGATACTTGGAGTTGGTAGATGGCTGTCTGGACTGTACATCATCGTGAGCTCCGCTACACAATTTAACACTTCCACTGCTCCTAAAAATCTGTTATCTTCTAACTTAGTTTGCGAGAAGTCTTCTGTTATTGCAGCTACCACAACAGTAGATGGAACACTTTGGCATTGCCGACTTGTTCATGTGTCACTTCCAAAGCGTCGCAGCCTCAAAGATTCTCTTAGTAACTTTACAGATATTAGAATTCCATGTAATGTTTGTCATGCTTCTCGACAAACTCGACTACCTTTTTTTGATAGTAAGACATCCACTAAAAATTTCTTTGAGTTGATACATGTAGATGTATGGGGGACATATCAACACCCCACATACAATGATTTTCGTTATTTTCTAACTATAGTGGATGATTTTACCCGCATGACATGAGTGTTTCTTTTACAATTCAAGAGTGAAGCAAGTATGCATCTTAAAAATTTTGTGCACATGATAAATACACAGTTTCATAAGAAAATTAAAATTGTGCAAACTGACAATGGGTCAGAATTTGTTAATGTGGCTTGTCAGTCTTTCTTTTTTGATATTGACATTATACATCAGACAACTTGTACCTATACTCCGCAGCAGAATGGTGTCATCAAGAGAAAACACCGTCACATCCTTGAGATCGCTAGATCACTTCGTTTTCATAGTTCACTACCTATTAGACTCTGGGGTGAATGTGTGCTTACAGCTATTCACATTATTATCAGACTGCCATTATCTGTTCTTAATAATAAATGTCCCTAGTTGTTTGGTATTCTTGCTGATTTACAACATTTCAGAGTCATGAGTTGTTTATGCTATACCAGTCGCGTACCTATTGCAGACAAGTTTCAATCTCGAGCTTCTCCTGCTGTCTTCCTTGGTTATTCATCAGTCACAAAAGGCTACAAAGTAATGGAATTATCCACTTCTAGAATCATTATCAGTCGAGATGTTCAGTTTTATGAACACATTTTTCCTTTTTCTGAATCTGACAAATCATATTTTCCTGAATCTGTCTCCACTCAGTCTACTGATTTACCTTTGGTCTGGGATGACTCTTTTATTCATACTTCTGCAGATAATGTGGCTTCTCCTCTTCCTGTCGATTCAATCTCTTCATACAATCCTATTTCTCCTGCTGGTAATTCAGAGCATATGCCAGTTTCTGTATTTCCGAATTCTTCTCAGCAACAATCATGTGCACAGCCTTCTCTTGCTTCTATAGGCTTAGGCGATCAATTAAGCCACCTCAATGGCTCCATGACTACATTGTTAATTCTTCCTCAGTTGTTTCAACTAATTATCCTATCTGAGACTATATTTCATATTCGCATATGCTATCAGATTACCATGCTTTTATGGTTTCTCTAAATGCAATTTTAGCTCCCACTTCCTATCATGAGGCTATTATGGACCCTTACTGGATCACTGCCATGCAAGAGGAGATGGATGCACTTCAAGCTAATAACACATGGGAGGTTGTTGAACTGCCACTTGATAAACGAGCGATTAGATGCAAATGGGTGTACAAAATCAAATTGACTTCCTCTGGAAAAGTTGAGCGCTATAAAGCGTGACTCCTTGCTAAAGGGTTCACTCAATTGGAAGGCATTGATTATAAAAACACTTTTTCTCCGATTGCCAAGATGACAACTATTCGTTGCTTATTAGCAATTGCTTCTCAACAGTCATGGCCTCTCTTTCACTTGGATGTCAATAACGCTTTTCTTAATGGCGAACTTTTTTTGAGGAAGTGTATATGCAATTGCCTCTTGGTTTTTCTCGATAGGGGGAGTATGGTTCTCGTCGCATGGTCTGTCATTTACAAAAGTCTCTTTATGGACTGAAACAAGCGTCTCGTTAATGGAATCTAAAGCTCACTGAAGTTCTTAGGCTGCATACAGAGTCATCTCGACTACTCAATGTTTACGAAGAGATCAGGTTTTGATATTGCAATTTTTCTAGTATATGTTGATGATATAATCATTACTGGTAATTCAGAACAACTTATTCAAGAGGCAAAGCTAGTCTTGAGTTCTAACTTTAAAATTAAAGGCTTGGGCGATCTCAAGTTCTTCTTGGGTTTGGAAGTTATTTCCAGTCCTGCAGGAATCACTTTGAATCAACACAAGTATGCACTCGATCTTATTCGAGAAGTAGGAGTATCAGGTGTTAAGACTGCTTCTCTGGATCAAGGAATCAAACTCACTTCAACTGAGTTTGACAAATATTTTGGACGAGACAATTTAGTTCCTCTTTTGCCCAGTCCAATTCAGTATCGGCGGCTACTTGGAAAATTAATATATTTGACAATTACCTGACGTGATATCTCATTTGCTGTACAACACCTTAGCCAATTCATGTAGGATCCTAAACAATCGCATATGGATGCAGCCACTCGAGTAGTTCGCTATCTGAAATGAGATCCCAGCGCCGGCTTATTTTTTTTCCTGCAGCTAATAATAATTCTTTGCAAGGTTTTTCAGATGCAGACTAGGCAGCTTGTAATTTAACTAGAAGGTTTGTTACAAGATACTATGTTCAGTTTGGCGGTGCTATGGTTTCCTGGAAATTGAAGAAGCAAGAAATTGTTTCTCGCTCCTCCACTGAAGTAGAATATCGAAGTTTGGCAAGTGTAGTTGCAGAAATTGTATGGTTGGATAGATTGTTTGAAGAGTTGGGAGTTTGCACTGTCAAGCCGATTCTAGTAGCTTGTGATAGGTAGGCGGCTCTTCACATTGCAGATAATCCAGTGTTCCATGAGTGTACTAAACACATTGATGTTGATTGCCATTTTGTTCGACAGTATAAACTCTCAACTTTTTACATGTCTCTATAGTTGAACAGATTGCAGACATTTTTATGAAGGGACTTAATGTGAAGCAGCATCAATATTTACTATCCAAACTTGGCATGCTGAGTTCTTATCCTGCTAAGTTTGAGGGGGAGTGTTGATGATTGTACTAGTCCGTAAAATCGAAGAATTGTATATATCGACCGTTTCTACAATTTCTTGATGTAACAATGTAAAGTTTGAACTTTATTTTTTTAACACTTATGTAAAACTCTACAATATAAATAGAAGTTGTATCTCATTATGTCATTTTTTGGCCCAAAAGTTTCTTTCTTCCAAGAAATTCACACGAACATGTGACTACTAAACCCAATGAGGATAGGGCACAATCGTGTCAACCCTTCTTAGTTGTTTGTAGTCTTTTTTTTTACAACTGCTTTTAGTGATACTCATACAATATGGACCTTTTCCTCACGGTGATAGACAAAGTTGTATTGTCATTAATGCTTTTACTCACGACAAACGAATGGCAATCTATATATATATATATATATATATATATATATATATATATATATATATATATAAAGCTGATGCATTGGGAGGCTTGAGATTGTAGGATTTGATTTTATTTTTTTTACGAGTGTTCTTAATTTTTTATTTCACCTCCCATTTTAGTTGTGTAACCTCCAATTATTTCATCCATGTAACTCCCATATCTTTAATTCACTCATTCACCATTAACTCATGAATGTTAAGGTATCACTAATAATTTAATATATTATAATTGGAATATGAAAAGATTTGTTAACATTATTATTGGAATATGAAAAGAGCAGTTACTTTTGGTACCATTTTTTTTTCTCTTGAGGTCCACCACATTTGGTGTCAATCCATTCCTTCTGTCCTTCCCAGCCCTGTCGCACCGTCTCTGTCCTTCTCAGGCCTGCCTGCCTGCCGACGCCTTTTCTTACCATCCGGCGACCCTGCCCTTCCATCACCTAGGCGGCAGTCCCAACTCTGGCGCATGTCTCATGGCCCTACGGATTACCCCGTCGAATTTTGAGACCGCCATCTCCATGTCATTGACGTCGTCCTCGCCTTCGGAGTTCTTCGTCCCTCCTAACCCAAAGGTGCTGCACCATGTTCCCTCCGTGCCGCCCGCCGGCTGCGGCAGCCCACTCCAGCGAGACTGACGAGTAGTAACTGCCAAGGGAGAAGCTTCTTGGCGGTGGGGAGCTGGTTGTGTACGACGTCGACGTGAGGTTGCCGGGTGAGAAGCAGCCCTGAAGCTCAAAGTGATGCCAATCACCAAGTACACATCAGACCCAAGGTTGGTTTTGGGCTGGCATATCATCATCAACAGGATGTACATATGTTATGGGCTTAATCTAGGAGCCATTCAAGTGCTCAACATCAATATGGCGATGAGATCTCTTCTCAAGCGCCACAACTAGTCCAAGATATTGGAAATTTTTTTTATGCTTTGTTTGTGATATCATGTAATTTGGTGGTGCTATATGTGATATTTTACTTAATATTCATTAGATTTAGGGAACTTGGTGGATGCTAAATTGTATCATGTCAAGCTAGGGAGATCATGGGGTCCTATCTGAGACATACTTGCCCATGTTTGATGTATTTGTGGCTCTTGGTTCCCTTCATGTCTCATACAATTTGATGTCAGTACATATCTTAACATATTAAGTTTAACTATTTTCTTCGAATCAATATTTTAGGAGAAGATTTTGATCTCATTCATATTCTCTTGGAATCTAAGTGCTTGCTTATGTGAATTGGTGTTTTAATTGAACCGAACCTGACTTTGGCGGACGATTTGTGATTCTAACTTATTTATTGTTTATTTGTCCATGTCAATTGATAATCGAACTAAATGATAGATATGGCAGTAAAAGGTTGTACCTTGGTTGTCTTTGTTTGGAGTTTTTTTTTCCAAAAAAATTAACTACTTATATGTCTTCATGCTAGTACATAAATGGCATATGTTGTTTGTTGAATTGATGAAGCTCCAGTTTGACTGGAGGATCCTCTTACTTTGTTTGGATTCATTAATAGTTAGTTTAAAAATTTCTCCATGTGAAATAATGCTTTACCATTCCTTGAACGAATGCCCTGTTTGATTTTGTGCAGGAATTGTTTGTTACTTACACCTATTTTCTATAAGAATTTGTGTGCATAGCATTTTCTTTCTTTCTTTTTTAATTGTATTTTGAGCTCGTAATATTTTTGTAACACCGAAGAGTAAGTGACAAGGGTTTCTTTGCTGAAGATGTTCATCTTTTAGCCAGGTTGCGAAACTAATAATTTGATGTTTATTAATTAATCCGCTATGCTTCTTTTTACATGTTTCTTGTGACTATTTCAATGCAAGCATGAATGGTTGTTTGGAAGATTGACAAATATTGGATGAGAAAAATAAGTCACAAATAATAGGGAAAATAATAATCACAGTTGAATTTGTAGAATGTCATCCACGAATATGTTGGCAATCACACAAACAAGCTAAGTTCAAGGATATTGCACTATTAACTTTTGTTTTTTTTTTCTGTCCTTTAACTTACTGCATAAATTTGAGTAATTAGTTAATTGTAGCCCACCATCTCATTATAGCGTATGATAACGTACTACTTTAATTTAGTAACCCACCATATCATAATAATTCATTAAGTATATAATTAATTGACCACCACCAGTATCTCAATTGCAATTCCAAGGAAAACAAATCCATTTTTCTATTTCTCAATCTATCTATCTAACTATATATATTTCTAAGACTTTGAGATCATCCACAAAGCTCCATGGTTATTTATCTATTTTGTAAAAAACTGAGAAATTTTATTTTTATAATTATTTTCTTTTGTTCATTGGATAGTAATAGTAATAATTATAAATGAAGAGAAATTAATCATCTAATTATGTTGTAACTGAATAGTGATATTCCTGATCCACACTCTAATTGTAACCGCATGATAATTAACTTCTCTTTATTTTCTCTTTACAGTTTCTCAAGTACACCTAGGCTCTCTATATAAGTGTCCCTAATTAAGCACGGCTCTAAATCAAATGTATATTTAGATTTCATCTTTCTCTTTCTTTATTTTTTTCCTAATTTAGTTAGTTCTCTTACACAACTTTTTGTTTAATTATCTTTGATCTTACCTCCTTATCTCCACTTATTAGGTATGATTAACTTCTTTCATATTTCTAGGGGTGTTCACCGGATCGACTCGGTGAACCAGATCCGATGAGAGTTCAGGTCGGGTATGGGTTGGGAAATCCCAACTCGAGTCGACCCGCCCCGACTTGATGACCCGACTTTTATTATTATTTTTTTAATTTTTTACTTATTTTTATCCTATAATTGATTTAAAATGGAAAAAATATTAAAATAATGCTCAAATATTAAAAAACATATTTTGTATTTTATAATAATAATTAATTAATTTTTTATATTAAAATAAATTTAAAAAGTAAGATAAAAATTTAAAAAAAAAGAAAAAAAGGATGGTCGGGTGACCCGACCCGATCCAACCTGGTCGAGTTGGGTTAGATTTGTTCACGAATCGGGTCCGTGAACACCCCTACATCTTTCTCTTTCTTTATTTGTTTCCTAATTTATTTAGTTCTCTTATACAACTTTTTTGTTTAATTATCTTTGATCTTACCTCATTATCTCCATTTACTTGGTATAATTAATTTTCTTTTTATTCTTTGGTTACTTATTCCTCTTTATTTTCCCCCTAATTGTGAGTAGTGAATGTATTCTTCACTTATTTTTACATTTATAATTTATATACAAAATTATTTTTTTTATAATTGATATAATTCTCTATTTCGATATCATAATAGAAAATTGGTGCACTATTATTTCTTACATTTATTTAATATTGAAATTGAATATCACTCCCAATATTTTCAAAACTTTAATGCTTAAAAGGCGTGCATGGGTATACATTTATCTATTTTTTCATTTTTACATTTTATAGTCAATATCCTCCCTTAAATAATCATGCATAACATTATTATATTCATTGCACTTTAATACCTTAAATTTGTTCAACTTTTAATTTTAATGCCTTTCATAACTTTTATTTATTCGTTACAAGATTTGGGATATTAAATTAAGATTTAATTTTGACATTTTTGCATAAAAAAATCTTTCTGAGTTGGTGGTTATATTTTCTTATAAACATGAGAAAAAAAATAACATATGATTTATATTTTAGTGTTATAATTATTTGTCATTTCATTTTTTTAAAATTATGTCTTATTTATGTCAACCACTAAAAGAGTTAATTAATAATAATAAATTTTTATCTTCTGCTCTAAGAACAATATTCATATTCCCTTTTTTATATACTACAAATTTAATAAAGACTTTAATTTTTAATCGCGCAATGGGCGAGAATATTCACTGGTTATAATAAAAACAAAGTAAGAAAGTTACGAATATAAATAATGTAACGGTAATTTAATATTTAATTGTTCCATTTTTCTGCGAGTGCAAAATAAAAAAAGGAAAGTGACATTAAACGATCGAATTAAATGCTCAAATAATTAAGGATAAAATTTATATTAGTAAACTATTTTGATCACAAAGATCACAAAAATCTCTATCGACCATAACGACCTCAATTATCAATTTATAATTTCATAATACTAATTTTTCATATCATCACTTGGACGATGCACAACCAATATTAATAATTCAATTATCTATCAATTTATGCCAATTGAACAATAGACCATTAATCCATAATTAATTATTATTAATTAGCATATTGCAATTATAACTGATTAACATTAATCAACATAACAATCATAATCAATTGATCAATACATATCAATGCATGATCAAGAACAATCAATGCTATTAAATAATACAATTAATCACAATTGTTTAAAAATATACTTTAAACCCTTAAAATCTGGCCCGCGTTAGGATAAACTCGAGCCGACTCATTTATTTTATTTTCTCCAATTTTTATATAAGACCCCGTGCCATATTGGTTCGGTTCCAATCCATTATTAATGAGCCTTCGAAACTCGAGTTGGATAAGTCGGAACCCGATTCGATTATATGATATAATCTCGCATCACACTCGGATAAGAGAACCTGAGCCATGCCTATGGGAACCCGGACCAAGTTCATGGAACTCGGTCCGATTTTCTACTATGATTCGGTCCGAATTCTACTGAACTCGGGCCGGGCACAACATAACTCGAGCCAAGTTTTATCATCATCAAGAAATTATATTTCGAACAACTTTCGATCATCCTATCTATGTCATACGATATCTAATAGATGCAATCAATATATAATATAATCTTCATAAAATGGAGAAGAGTTCGGAGTCCATGTCACGAAAAACCGACGTCATGGAGATTTCCTTATGTACCTCAAGTTGATTGAAAAATTAACTCTACTTTTTATCGTTAGTTAACTGCACGATCGTCAAACTTTTGATGGTAATTACTTTCGATCCTTTCCTTATATATATATATATATATATATATATATATATCCTAATTAACAAATTTAATAAATGAACGTTTTATAAAAAGAACATCATAAACGAAAGAAAAATATATTTCTTCTTTCTTCTATACTTCTCTCTTCTCGTCACCATACACGCATGTTTTTTTTCCTCTCTTTGGATTCTTGGATTCCATTCTCTCTCTCTCTATTTCTTTCTATCTCTAATCATTTTTACAGATCTCTTTTTCCCCTTTTTTTTCCAAGAAATCAAGTAAAATAATTTCTTTATATCTTCTCTCACCATCTTGCTATCTCACGTTGTGTCGGCAGAAAACCTTGTGCATGATTTTTTTCTCTCTTTTTTTTTTTCATGTCACGTCTCTCTCTCTATGTTTGTCATGACTGAAATAATTTTTTTTTCGGTGTTTGACGCGAGACAAAACGTCAAAGCAATCCATTAATTCTAGTTAGATGAACGTGTGGACTAAGAGTTACATGAACGTGTGGTAAAATCAAGACGTCACGGAAGGACGAAACAGGATCCACATACCTATAAGAATGTCGCCCGTCTTCCTTGTTCTCGTCTAGAAGCCATGCCTTGAAGAGAAAATAATTCTGGCCGAGGACCGGCCCTAACTTTTCTATTATAGAATTTTTAAAATTCTTAATTACACTCTAACTATAATATCTAATTTCATTTAAATTTAATTCTCTAATTATTCTCTTTAACTAATTCTCATGTATTCTTATTTTAATAAATTCTGAAATTAATTAAATAATCATGTAATACCTCCAATTTAATTCCTCCCCATTTTTTTTTATTTTCGAAATTATTTAATTTCATAATATTTTATAATTTAATTTTCGGATTAAAATAATAATAATGACTGAAATATTTTTAAGCCATGAAATTTTCAATTCTGTTTTATTGAAAAGTCATATATTCATTAAACATTTTTTTAAACTTTAAATCAAATTGAAATTTTTAATTTCAATCTAATTATGATTCATACTCTCAATAAGATTTAATTTTCTTGAATTCATCAAGCACTCTAATTAAATTATAAAATTACTATATTACCTTTGATAAAATCGTGGGATGTTACACTTCAAATCATCCGATGCACCTTAATGATAATAGTCCTATTCAAATTAAAGATCAGTCGTTCAAATTTTTTTATCGTCCACTTGGTATCTCTACGGTCCCTCATTTTTTTTATTTGTAACTGAAATATCTCTAAATTTTAATTTTATTGTATGTTTCTTCCACTTGACCGCTGATAATATGTTTTCGATTTTTCGCTTACGTGGCTCGAATCAAAATACAACTTTTGAGATAAGTAAAAGCATGAAAAATTGTGAGACAAATTAATTTATCACATGCGCGAATTTTCTTTTATCTATGTTATTTTAAAAATAATAAAATATATAACAAAATAATATTTAAAATAAAAAAAGTGACGGTCTCGTGGCTGCCGCCATCGTCTATCGTCGGAGCTGGCGAGATTGAACAGAGGGATAGTTATATCATATAAATAATACTCTAAACCAATATATTTTCGTTTTATGTGGGGTAGTTATATCACTCTATCTGTTTTCTTAATTGAAACATCAATAACAAAATTACATAAAAAAATATTATTCATAATTAGAAAGGGTCGTCATCACCTGTTTGACCCATAAAAAAGAACAAATCATCTTGTCCAGAGGTACTAAACCATAGAATAGAAGAGTTATATCCACCGAAGGATAGAACAAGGACGGAAGCGATTCCACACAAAACACGAACTCGTGCTGCAATTTGACCATCAGAATATCGAAAGGTCACCAGAGAAGAGAAGGCTTCTAGCAAGGTGGCATATACGCTGGAGGAGGCAATATGGATTCTTCTGGCCCGTCTCCATTCTCCACGATAAAGGCCGCCTCGAGCCCCCAACTCGAATGCATCTCCATATGGCAGTGCATGAACCAAACGCCTGAAACATTTCACTTGTTTCTTAGATCATATACTAAATTAAAACTGCAGAGAGACAGACGGAGCAATCCATCACTTTGAAGTTTTAACTCACCTGGATTATTAGCTCTGAATCTGATGGCGGCCCAACCTCCGGTAGGCACTGCGACAGTGCTCCGTTCCAGCGGATCGACCAAGTTGTACTTTTTGGGGTCGTTGACAGGATCGAAGTTCCCCGTCCCTCGTCCGACCACGAAGAAGTTGTGGCCATGCAAGTGAAAGGGATGGGAGTCGGCCGCGAGGAGACTCGTGTCTTGCAGCACCAACTCAACCGACGAGTTGAAATCGAGCCTGCCGAGTTTGGTGGCCGTGGCTGACGCGAGGTTCGCCGTGGCCGGGGCGCCGGTGTAGTTGAACTTCTCGAGCGGCTCGTCCGGTAGGTCGGGGGTGAAGACGCCCTTGGTGCCGTCGTAATGCGCTTTGAGCAGAGCGGTTTCAGGCAGCACGAAAGTGAAGTTGTTAAAGGACGCCGCATAGCGAACCCCGCCCACGCATTCCGGGCACGGGTTCAGGCCCATGCTCATGGTGAACAAGATGTGGCGGTCGACGTGGAGCGGCACGTTGGCCGGATACTCCTGAGAGTTCAAGCTCCTGAGCTTGTCATGGAACGCCTCGACGAAGGACGTCTCCTTTAGCCCCGGCATCGGAGGCATTAACGGCGGCACGTAATCTTGGACGCCCTTCTTTCTTCGTTTGAAGTAATCCTTGACGCCCACGTACTGCAAAACGGCCGTGGCGGTTGTATAGTCCGTCGGAACAAGGGAGTCCTTGAACGGCTTGACCGTGATGAAGTACCTGCCGGCCGCCTGGTTCGCGTGGAGGAGGACGTTTGATGTCTGCCCCGGCGCTACGACCAGTACACTAGTGACGAAGGGCTTGCAGTAGACTGCGTCGACCTCGACAACCGTCAGGTTATGGCCGCCCACTGCAAAGAAGAGCTCGTTGACCATGGCCGCGTTGACGACCCTTATGAGGTACGTCTTGTTCTGTTCAACCTCCAATTCATGGACATCTACAAGTACAGATCACAACAACAGGTTCCGTCAAAATATACACATTAATGATTGATTAAATTGCGGCACAGGATCTCATGGTCTTAATTACTTTTCTCTTCGCAGGGGAAAAGCAGCCCTGACTTCCCGTTGATGGTATGAGCGTCGGAGAGGTTCTGTGGGGCGCCATGCACGCGGGCTTCCTCCTCGACGGCCTCAACGTCTCCGTGCCACCATTCTCCTGCACCAAAGGTCTCATGGCTGACTCAGAGTCACAGAAATTTAACATATACATACAGTTGAGTTGAGGCCACCTCGGCTCGATGTACTGACCTAGAACTATCTCCTTTTCCTCATCCGGCTTCGGGAACGGGTATGGGACTCCTTCCTTGGGCAGGATCACGATGGCGCCATGGACGGTGGCTCTCAACCACCGTATGTGTGCATGCCACCAGAGCGTTCCTCTCTGCCCTGTGGTGTTGAAGTCATAGGTGTAGCTCTTACCACTCTGAATCGGGCACTGTGTGATATAAGCCGGGCCATCCATCCATCCATTTCGGAATTGCCTCAGTCCGTGCCTAACACAATGGTACAAACAAAGATCCTCCATGAAATGACGGTCTTCTTAATCAGAATGAAGGAAACAGAGTAAACCAAAGAATCAGATCAAGGTGCATGATCCTTCCTTACCAATGTATGGACACATTATAAGGGACGTGGTTGATGACTTTAACGATGACCCTGTCGCCGTCCCTTGCGTAGATAGTTGGCCCTGGTAGCTTCCCATTGACAGTAACAGTCGGTTTGGAATGACACAACCGAGTAATGTTCTGAAAGACGACCTGAAACAGAGAATAAAAGCTACACAGCGTAAGAGGAAGGAAGTGGAGCGCACAGAAGGAATCAGAACTAAAAAAAAAAACTTGGATTACTTACATCGAATTGGTACCTCCTCAGAGCAGCTTCTCCTGGTACCACAACCGACGCGAGAATGGCAGAGAGAAGAAGGAAGTATAGAGAGCATATGGACAAAGCCATATTTTTATTCTTTGTTCCTTCTTGTCTCAGAATCACAAATGAGGAGATGATTGGTCATGACACGTGATGTGTTGGTGATGAGCCAGCCATTTGTAATATCTAACAGGGGGTTGGTAAAAGGCTTTCTTAGGAAATAATGGAGGGATTTTATTAATACGATGCTTTTGATAAATGAAGTTTACCAATAAAATCCATTGGTAGCACATTTTCATTCGTGTGAGAGCAGTGGAAATGTAAAATAATCTCCTCTTTCTTAATCATTTTTTTATCTAATAATGTGTACCGAGGGGAACTAATAAGGAGTTTTGATTGCCATCTAGATAGCTATGAATCTTATCTGCCATTTTCAAGTTTTTCCTTCTTTTTACGTTTAAGACTGCGTTGCCTAATATAACTAAGTTCTCTATTGGGTATGTGCATCAATTAAATTGTAGAAAATTGCTTTAAATATAAAGTTCAACGACAGCTGTTAATTTTTTAATTGAAAATAAAAACGGAAACAATTTCTGAAACTTTGTAATAAAAACAAAGATGGAAAACGGTGAATTTAAACCGGATGCCTCATATGGAGCTAAATTCCCCAGTCTTTTATATTTTGGTGACACAAACAATAATATCATTTTGAGTAAATTAAGGAAAGTGTTCACACTTTTGAGGGAGTGGCGCTTGTGCCTCATATACAAAAAAAAAAAAAAATTTAAACATCTATTTTATATGTTTTCAAGATGTATTTTGATATGTAATCAAATATAAAAGAAATGATCTGTCAAAAAGTAGTTTCCAACTATTGATATCAGTAACTATTCCTTGTCATAGTATTCCAAGTTAATACTCATTAATTTACGTAAATTGATTGGCAGTAAAATTAGTTCCTGGAATTTTGATAGCTGTTCTAGACAATCATACGTATTAATTGTTATAATTAAATAAACTCGGACAATTGTTTTAAGTTTTTAATTACACTTATAATCAGAATCACAAACCAATTTTGGTAAAGAAGTTGAAGACTTGGTTACAAGATCAAGGTTCAATCGCAGAGGGATATACGTAGAGAGACTATTTTTTTTTTTGTTTGAGTGCTCATCAGGAGCTTATTGATGTCAAGATAATCAAATTCAAATTTCACATATTTAAAGTTCGGATATATATCTGAAGCTTTCTTGTTTTGTCTTTTTTTATTCATCTTATCTATGTATGAGTTTCTATTATCTCCTAAACCATAATTAATTGACTTCAACTACATAAACCAAAAAACTAGTCACCTATATATCTCCACCAAGTATCAAAGATGTCCATGCCATCCATAGTTATTTTTTCAAACTTTTTTTTTTCTTTTATTTATCCCACTTACATTTGAACAGCATCATGCATGAGTGAAATCCAAGTATGGTACAAGTGGCCTGTACATGCCCCTAATTGAATGTACATACAGATTGATTAACAATACCTAGCTGCATGAGAAAGTCATATGAAACAAGTTTTTTTCTTCTAATCCACTTGAATCTCTTTTTTTTTCTTTGTTTGTTTGGAATGTGCATTTGAGCTCTTAATTGGCAATCAAAGATGAAACTTTTTCAAGTGAACTGGAAACGGCCTAAGCCACTGCCGCCCGTCGATCCACGCTTTCGTGATCAGAGGTGCTGCTTCCTGTAACGTCAGCTGGCGAGACCATGCAACCCTCCCTCTGGTATTTGAACCAGGACCATAGCACCTGTATTGCCCGTAGTACGCTGTCCTGCAATGCCAAAATTTTTGCATCCATGTTCATGTAATTTCTTCTACGTTCAGAAAACAAAGATCTTGATCTCATTCAGCTCAGGAAGAGACTGCCGTCACCTTTCGTTGTCCAAGTTGCTCCAGTTGTTCCAGCCTTCCGCGCCGATGGCGTTGGTCATGTAGGTGAAGGCGAACACCACGCGCGAGTACGGCCCCCACGGCCGCCCGAGGATCGCGGTCCCGGGCCCGGTCCCAGTGATCTTGCACTGCGTGAAGCTGTACCCCGTGTTCTCCGTGGCGTTGGATCTTCGCTGCGCCGTGAGCGCCCCGCCCTGCTGCGACGTGGAGTGCAAGTGGCATTTCTGATGGGAACAAAAACCACAACGCGAGCAGCTCCACCTCAGGATCACATGGCAAAATGTGCCAACAAAGATCAAGCTGGGAAACGGAGACACGGATTACCTCAAACAGAGACTGGCCGTTGCCGCAGATGAAGTCGGTGGCTCCTTCGATGTAGCAGCTCCGGTAGTAGTGCCTCCCTGCGTCGTCGAGAAGCGTGTCCTGGTAAGAGAGGAACCTGCAGGCGTAGAAGGCCGCCCTGTCCCCGGCCACCCTTAGTGCAACGGCTGGGCCTCTGGAGCCGTACGTGTTCTGCAATTAATTACACAGGGGTTACTAATTATGGGATAAGATCCATGGTCTGATCTATCTTTCATGATGATAGATTCAGAGGTACTGCATAGTGTCAAAGTTGTAACCTTGATGCAACTTGCACTCGAAGGTTTAGAACGCCATGCATACCTGAATTGTAAGGTATCTTCCAACGAAATCAGAAGCCAAGCCTGGTAAGAGAGTCTGTGTTGTCCCAAGCTTCATCACTGGATATAATTGTTGACATCGCATTGGTGCCGCTCAATATTATGAATGGTTTGTCAGCTGGCACCACAATCTTCTCCCTGTAAAAAGTGTGATCACCATTTTTTTAGAGTATCAAGTATTATCTTGCTTGTTAATTATGTGCATATTTTTTTTATTAGGAGATCATGTGCCTAGTTAGTAGCCTTTTTTTTTTGGGGCTCCACCAGATGGAGACTTTCAACCAATTCTTTTTTTTAAAAAAAAATTGTGATGGGTTCCACAACATTAACGAGGAAAAAGACATTAGAGGTTGAGAGATTTCCGTGGGGTCCACTTCAATAACAATAAAAAATATTTAAAATTAGTTCAAAATAATACTAATTATTCATGGAAGAAATTATATTACTTAATTAGATAAATTAGCTTAAGATACTTATGATTAAATGAAGTTAACATATTCAAATTCTAAAATATAAAAGTAAAATAAAGTAATTTTAAAAATGAACGAGCAATGTGAACAAAGTATTATATTAAATATATTAATAATTATTCATGCATAAAATTCTGTTGCTTATAGTACTAATATATTGAAATAAATATTAAGCATATACCAAAATAAATTTATATTCACATGACATACAGATGTTACGTCGTTATTAAAATATTATTTAACATTGTAATTTTCATCAACAAAGCTTTACTATTATATTAACAACATGTATTACTATTAGTGATTTTATTTATTTTATTACAAATAATATAAATTATATTATATTTTTATAACATTTGATACTCCATATGTAACAAAATAAGGCACCATGTTTTCATTTCCTTCCAAACACCCAGCTTAAACCTTCCAATTATCATCGTAATATTCAATATAAACTACTAAATTATTTAATATTGATTAGTTCTCATGAACTTATGAAAACTTAAGTTCCATACATCTCAATACTACCTATAAGATGAACCAACACTTGATTGGCAATACGCTAGAATAAGCAAAATTAATGGATCATGATAATGTTCATTTGGGAAAGTGTTGTACGTAGTTGACATTATTTATGAGGAGCAACATTAAAATGTTCTTTTACTATTGTTTTTGAGAAATAAGTATAATCATTTAGGAATAAGACACTCCTACGATTTTATCTAAACAATCTTAAATTTAACTTGTAGATCTCACATAAAATTATTACAAAAATAAGAAAAAGATGAAGATAACTTGTTCAATTTCCCCCCTAAGAACACGTTGTTGCAGGCTAAAAAAATGGAAACAAATGCTGAATTATAAAAAAAATTGTTACTGGAAAAAAATCTTACACCCAAACGGAGCATAGCATACGTTAGAAAGTCAAGTTATTCGGGAATAAGATAGTCCTATCTAGGCCCCATTTGATTTGCTAATATGACATGATTTAAGACCTTATTCCTAAACGGCCTTAAATTTAACTTATGGATCTCGCATACAACTATTACAAAATTAAGAAAAAAAGATTTGTTCAATATCTCCGAAACCCATAGTTCAAGGTTAAGTGGAAACAAATGCTGAATCATTTAAATTTCGATTTGAAAAAATAATGACATCTAAAAAGGATCATAAAAATTAAGAATACACGTTAATTGATCTTTCGAATTAGAATGGAGAAAAAACCGTGAAGTTTGTTGGTTATCTTTTCAATTCATACATTAAGTTACATGCATGCTATTAAAAATTATAGAGTGAAACTAAAAACTTGAAATAGAATAACCTTGGGATCTTTTGTCAAGACGAATTTTGATGTAAACAAAAAGAAGAAGAAGAAATTAAACCCACTTCAATGTTAACAAACAAAAGAAGTGGAGCAAATGCAACTTTAACCTACAGATTTGTACATTGATCAATGAGGAAATTGGATGTATGCATCAAAATAAAGCAGACTACGGTCTATGGATAACTTATATCATGTTATATTATTGAATAAGAGGATTATGCTGTTGCAGAGAGGATAACCTGTAGATGCCTGGCTTAATCCAAATGAAGTACTGCTCGTTGCTGTTGGAGGGCACAGCATCGATGGCGTCCTGAATCCTCGTAAAATTTCCCTTCCCGGACTGATCGATTCTTATGAGGACGGCGGAGGTGAAGTCCGGCGAGCTGATGGAATCAGCGGAAGCTGCCATGGCGCCGGAGACCGAAACGAAGGCGAAGGCAAGCAGGAGGAAAAATGCACCGGCGCTGCAGGGCGGAGACTTGATGATTCGTGGGTCCTCCATGTTTTTTTAACGTGCACACTTCGCATCGAAAGCGATGAAGGGGGGTTATATCATATGATAACTTTGAAGGGTGGTCAGAACTCAGAAGTCGCCTGATCCGCTTCCTTAACGGTGGAGCTCTAAATCGTCTGCCGCTGTTACGTGACTCTGCTGCAACTTCTCGCCTACTGCGAACTCGGAAAACTTTCCATGTTTTTTTTTTAAATTATATTCTATTGAGATTTTAGATAATTCAAAAACCTCATCAAGCAAAATTATTAGCCGTCTAGTTTCCATATTCATCTTGCTCAATATTATATATTACTTCGGCGTCGTTATTATTCATTTTATTTATTTAGTTGACGTTAATTTTGTGTCACGTAAACAGCTGTTTTTAATCGAAGTAGAATGGGGGGGAGAAACAAACATACTTAACTTTAGCTGAGAAGATCGAGGTGCTGTTACGCAAAAATCTCTTTTGGCTTCTCCTAATTGGTAGTTTCAGTGACATGAAAGGCTTTGTTGCACAATGGTTGTGCATGGGTGTTTGAAGTGGATGAAACATTTGAGACACAGGCGATCACGTCGCGTAGTAGAGTTCTTGCGTATTGTTTGATCCAACATGCCGCACCGCAATATGGAAAGAAATAATTAAGATGTATATATTAACAATTCGTTTTTTTTCCCTTCAATTGTAAGGAACAAGTCGGTATAATGAACTGATATAATTTTTTTAATTTTCTTGTATGAATATGTTGTTGTAACATCAATGCTACCAAAGACATGTTTTTTGGCATATATATTATATGTACACACATATATAGAAATTGAAAAGAGAAAGAAATATATAAGAATATGCATGCTCCTTACTCAAAATATAAGAATGCCTATGATGACACAAGTAATACGAGATTAGGCACTAATTATTAACAATATTAGCGAAATAAATCATTTTCCATGTCAAGGGAGACGGATTGCATCACTGACAAACCCTGAGGTTGTAAGCAAATGACCCAGGCATGCAGGAAATAAAGTGGAAACCACTGCATGCAAACATGGAACAAATATGCTAACCCCGTATCCTAAGCTAAGATTAAGAATGAATTAGAACAATCTAAATTACATAGGTTTTTTACGTTAGCTGATTAATGTTGAAGGAAACTAAAAAAAAAATCACTCGGACAATTCGACGTTCTCTATCAAGGAGTTCATTTTGATCTTTGGGAGATTTTTTTTCTATTGGGCAAATGCCAAATATTGTTCGTCAAATTTCACATGGATCTCTGACTTCGGTTACACATCAATTTTGTTCAATCAGTTATAATTAAATAATCATGAACGACCAATTGTAATTAATGTCCACTAAGTAATTCAATGACCTTTATTTAACGTGTGCATGCATGATTCATATATATATATATATATATATATATATATATATATATATATATATATTACGGCATCCGTTTCAAGAACCAACTGGCAACAGGCGAGCACATATATATACTTGGCAGCTGTGGTAATGTTATATAGACCAACCTAATCCCTAATCCTCTCTGTATATCACTAAATAAATTATGATTCGACCTATAGCTGTACTTAGGGCATATAATATTAAGTATAACAAGAAATACAAATCATAATAAAGATTTCTTTATGCTAATTCTCATGCACCTTTATTTTCTAGTTGACATTCGTAGTATTATTATTATTATTTGCTGCTAATTTGGTCGTGAGAGCATAAATTTTGGAGTACTTCTTAATATTTTCCATTAAGGAGAAAGATATGACCTTTTATCTTAGGGGTGTAAGCAAAAAATAAAAAAAATAGAAAACCTAAAAAATTGATCTGATTCGACCTAAAATTTTTAGGTTTTTTAATTTAAAAAAAGGAAATTTTTAGATTTTAAAAAATCACCCGAGAAGTCCGATGGAGATCAATATAATTAAAATTATATAAAAATATATTACTATTATACTTTAAATACTTATAGTTTATATAAAATTACTTAGTAAATATGATTTTTTTTCTCATTAAATGCATAGAAAATCTATATAAGTCATAAATAATAGTATTACAACATATAATATGTAATTAATATTAATTTATAAAATACAACACCACTTCATTTATCAATATCTTTTATTAAATACAAAATTTATAAAAAATATAGGAACCCGAAAAAATCATTCAAAAAAAAATATTTTGGTTTTTTTTTAATTTGAAAAATCACCTGAAAAATATAAGGTAATCTTTTTAAAGGAAAAAATCCACCAACCGTACTAGTTTCACCGCTACTTTAGCTAAATAAATAAATATATATAAATATATATATAGCTCATACATTGGGAGGCTTGATCTCGAAAGATTTGACTTTATCTTTTTTTTTTTTCAAGTGTTGTGAATTCTTGCACATTTTAATTTAAACCTTCATGGGATAACCTCCAATTATTTAATCCATCCCCCCTCTCTATCATGTAACTTCCTTCTTGTTATTTAAGTAATGTTTAACTCTTAACAACTTTGTATTAATGTGAGTACCAAAAATGCTTGCACCGCTTCCTGTAACTCCCACGTCCATCCATCTATTTAATCCACTCACTCAATTATACGAACTGATCTCATTATAAGAGTAATTTAAAGTTTATTATGAAATATATAATGGTTCATAATAAGAATATTTTAACGTGCTCATTATTTTTTCCTATTTTATAATTTATTGCGAGAACCACTCATGTTCCCTGCCCCTCCTCCTCCATCTCTCTCTCCCTCTCTTCTTTTTCCTCCCACGACACTCTTCTTCGACCATTGTAGCATGGCCTTGGTCGACGTCTCATCAGCCTTCACGGCGTGGCAACTCTCCCTTCCAGCCTCTCTTCCAAGGCATTGAACCTTCAGTGCAGTGTTTCCGCGTCCGTCGCTGCCCACCTCCGGACGTAGCTCTAGGCATCGCTTAGGGTCCTCTGCTCCGTCACGTTCAAATGAACCTCCGAAACCTCCTACAATATGTGTTGTTTTTGCTGACATTTTTGTTTCTGTTGTCAGTTTTGTAGCCAAGTTTAAGCTCCGAATGAGCCAGCGACGATGGCCTTGATCGATGCAACGAAGTAGCGGAGTGCTTTGGGGGAGTTGTACACTACATAAGCGGTAAGTCCTCTTATTTTTCTAATCCACTTGCACTCAGTGCACTCTTAGTGCAGAGAAGTTATTTTTCTAACATAACTTCCAAGTTCCAACCTTCCAAGTCTTAAAGAAGGTCATATGTGATGGGAAAATGAGAGAGTAGAAGATCGCAAAAAAATAACAGAAAAATTAGAGGAGACACACAAGATTTACCCAAGTTCACCATTGAGATTAGTGCTACGTCCTGCAAAGAAGTTCTATTATATCTTTTTGGTTACAACCTCCACAGATTATATCTGAAAAATAAGCTATAAATATGTCGTCGACACATAGAGGGTGGCGACCCCCCCCCCCCCCCCCCCTCCCCCTCATGTGGAGTGTTTTTTTCTTTTCTTTTGTTAATTTTTATAGCTATTATTATATATTATTTTATGTAAAAATAAAATTTAATTCAGAGCAAGGGTGTAATGGTCTTTTCACAAATATAAAAAATAAAAAATAACGAAAAGTCGACGAAATTGGAGAGAATGATCAAATTGAAAAAATCGCGATAGTTTAAGTTTCAAAAAATGAAGTTCGTAATTTGATTTTAGATATGGAAAATCGTGATAGTTTAGATATTCAAAAAATGAAGTTCGTAGTTTGATATTAGATGTGGAAAATCGTGATAGTTTAGGGATGGTTAAAAGAAATAACCCTAAATCTAAATGAATATAATTTTTTGATATCCAATTGGATGGTTCATGGTTGATACAATATAATAATGCGACCTGCTATTTGTAGATTAGCCTCTACTAATAATTTAGGTACATAAAGTTAAAATGCCAGATTGCGTGCAGTTTGCACCGTAAATGGTCAAATTGTTGGCGTTTCAAATGTCAAAGCAGAATTAAAGTAGGATGGAAGATGAATGTTCATCGTTCAACAACGTTGGCTGACAAAGAAGTTTAATTAATTCATCACCTTCTTAAGCTTAGATGGATGGGATCTGCATGTTATTTCCGGCCTAACTACATGATGATGAAACAACTACAGAAGATGAACATAATGATGCACACTTCACCGTATATAAACAAAGAAAAGCACAATGATACACAGAACGAACATCACAGTTGCCACCAAACCTATGCCATTGCAGACATGGATGCAAAAACATTGGAAAACATATGAATCACACTACAGAATTTGAGCTCCTTCAATGCCAGAAACAAGAAACCAAAGTATCGCTCATGGCTTCGATGACGCTTTGCTTGTACCTTCTTTATTTTGTTCTCTCATGGCGTCAGTCGTGCATGTTGGACCATCCTGGTCTTTGCTCTTCTTTTTGTCCTCGCAGCTGTAACGACACCCATGACGCCGCGGCTTCCGAGGGTTTTCTGGGTCGCTCTCACTAGATTCCATGAACAGAGCTCGCAGGCAGCGTCTTCTGACTCTGGGATCTTGGTTGGGCGTTTGATTCTGTATTCTGTTGGAGCCTGCTCTTTCGGCTTTTGGTGTCGCTGCTTCTGCCTTCGTGTCCAAGATCATGGCAGGTTTAGATGAAATGCCCAAATGAACTCCTGGATCTCTCACGTTACAGGTGCTTCCATGAAGCGTTGAGTTGTTGATGGTTTCCACGTTGCTGTTAATAACGTTTGGACGCCCGTCTTCTCCTCTGTATTTTACAGGCTCGTGGCCAACAGTCATGATTGCGCCCTTGCTCTTGCCTGCTAAAGTAAGTATGCTCACTGGTTGCTCATGGCGCCCAACACTTATCTGCTGCGCGAGACGAGACAGCCCCTCGGTGATCTCCTTCCCAAACGTAGCTCGGTCACCATCCAAAAACGAAGCCTGCGGCATTGAGGAAACAACAATTTTGCGCTCCTTTCCTGTGGAACAATTGGCGTTTTGCTCATTGCCATTCCCTTTACTTCTTCCGGGCGATCTGGTCTGCTGCGTCTCGGGTGCTGAGGTGAGTTGCTTGTTCTGTATTTGTTCCTCTCCTTCAGTTACTTGCCTTGCGTCAGGAATGCCTTCTTGGTTTGGCGTTGGCGTTGGCCTGAAATGCGCCAAGCCGTTGAACTCGGCTCCCTCTGTTTCTCTGTAGGATAGGGGGAGTCTCGAGGAAGAAGCAACACTGGTTTCTGCAGGCAATTTCTGATTAGAATCGGAAGATCTATTGGTATTTATTTCATGCACAGACTCATTTGATGTGGGCTTCACTTCTTTTGGTGATAAAGGACGTGCAGACTGTTTCGGCTCGTCAACGAGTAATTTTGCCTCGCCTACGAGGGAAGCTTCTATGGTTGGTGATGTAGGTTGAGGAGCAGGTGTGCTAACCTGCAATCTAACCTGAGACTGCATCCGAGGAGGCGTTGAGGAGCCATGCGACTTGGTTCTACCGGACAATTTCGTCGAGGTTGGTGCTTGCGGATTCACCTGAGATCCTAAAGAAGACTGCACAGTGGTGGGCTTCTTAGATGCCGACGAGGATGAATTCACTTTCTCCTGGGAACGCCATGGCTGCTGCTTCGCACTCTGATCACCAGGTCGAGACTGCGAGGAGGCATCTGGCGGCGGCGGCCGAGTACTTCTCCGAGCATCGTTTTGCCGGGGTGACGACGCTGCGGCAGCTGACGATGACGACCGTGCTCGAGGAGCTTGAGGCGGAGCGGGGAGCTCCGCCCGAGTTCGGCCGCCATCCCGCGGTGTTCTTGGCGCCATGTTGAATCGGTGAGGAAGCCAGAAGCAAGACGGCTGGGGACTTCGTTGTCTCACTGACATGTTCGCTTCTGTCGGACGCGAAATTGGAGGAGGAAAAGAAGGAAAAAAAATGGTGGGAAAAAAGAATAACTCGGAGACGGGGCTTAAATGTTGTGCACGTTCACAGATCCCTTGCAGAGATTTCAGAGTTATTCCTTGTACATGCAGATGCCCACAAGATTAGCATCTCCCCATGCGGGAACTTGAAAGCTTCTTTTATTACACTTTTCTTTTACTTGAGCATTAGGATTCATGTTAAGGTGCTTCTCTCATGAATCGATCCCACCAAAGAAGAAAACTCGAGCCCACAAAAAAAAAGGAGATTTCCAACTTCCAAGTAGTGCTTTGCCTGATTCTTTTCTTCTTTTCGTCCATGTTTCATGAACAAATTCTCTTAAGGGTGGTAAGATTGAGCAAGTTGAGATAATTATTTTTAATTCTTTCAAAAGTATTAATTTGGAAGGTTTGATTTTAATAAATGTTGTATCCAACAAGATGTAAAATTTTTAAAGACACCCATCCTACGTAAATCTAGCCCATTCATTGTAAATCCTCCATCCAAACACACCATAGAATTAACGAGATAAACCATCATTGCAACCTCATCCAATCTCTGTTGGATCTGGAAGCAGAAGAAACAACTATTCCGAATAAAATAAATCAAGAAATCAAAGAAAAAAACGCATAACTGGGGACCCAGCTTGATGGAACAACAAAGGAAACAGTAAGAAAGTGGCGGCCTGGAAACCCAAATACAAGATGAAAGAACCGATACAATTCTTAGACTTATTTATTAGGCCCATAAAATTTTGCAGGCCAGCCCAAATTTATTAACCATCTTACTCTCTCTCTCCCTCTCTCTCTCTCTCTCTCTCTCTATATATATATATATATATATATATATATATATATGATGCCTCACGCCCACCGTCCGATCTAATCGGACGGTGGGCGCTGCTCTCTTTTTTCGTGGACGCAGAACGGTGGCGTCGGCGGCACACCAACGGAAGGATGTCGCCATTGCCGGATCGGAAAGAAAGGGGGAGAGATCCCACGCCGTTGCCGTCACATCGCCATTGCCGACCGTCGTAAAGGAGCAGCAGCAGTCGCCTCGTAGAGTCATACAGTGCGCGCCCAAAGAAGCAGCAGCTGTCGTCGCTGATCTCTCTCTTGTGCGCGATCGAGTTGTAGCGCCCTCGCCTCATCGTCGTCGACGTCGCCATCGCCGGATCGGGAGAAAGAGGGAGGGATAGGATCGCCTCATGCCTCACCGTCCGCACCTCACCGCTTGGATCCCCTGCAATTGCCCACCCTCACTTCATCGTCATCGTCGTTAGATCGGGGAGAAAGAGAAAGAGATCACGCCTCACCGTCGCCCTCGCCTCGTCGTCATCAATGTCGCCATCGCCGGATCGGGAAAAAGAGTGAGGGATCGGGGATCGAATCGCCTCACCGTTTGGATCCCCTGCAATCGCCCGCCCTCACTTCGTCACCATTGCCGTCGTCGGATCGGGGAGAAAAAGGGAGAGATCGCGCCTCGCCGCCGCCGCCGTCGCTCATCGCCGCTCGCGCCTCGCCCAACGTCGTCTCGTCTGTGGGCATAGGCGTATCGGGGTCATACGCATTATAAGGCGTATGACCCCCATTAAATTCATATATATATATATATATATGAGAGAGAAATATTAAGGTGCATACTCACTTAGATGCATACAAGTGCAAACACTTCATCACAGTAGTTGGCTTTATGGTCAAAGTGCTTGAACCCGATGCCGATTGCCTTGAACCCTTGGGTTCATTGCCGATTCAATCCGACGAAATTCTCCCAACTCCGTCGAGCACTCACCTCTGAAGCATCTCGGCGTCCGATGAGAATAGTCACTCCAATGAGGTCAGCTTCACACGGTCCTTGCTGTCCTCCGGCGAGGCCCATGACCGATCCCACTCTGGCGAGACGAGCTCTACATGATGCGAGGCAAAGCCAACCCGCCGGGGAATGCATTTTCCCCCAAGCAAAGGATGACATCTTCCTCCTCATTCGTCTCCTCGCTGTCGTCGACGTCGCGGTCCTCCGTCTCCGCTCTCTGCCCTCTGTGACCTCACCGCCTCCCGTTCCTCTCTCCCGCTCAATGGTGCCAACGAGCACTGGGGGGAGGGGGTTCGATCCCCCCTTTTGCTACCACGTCAGCGAGCGCAAAAGAGGGGCGCCGGCCCCCCTCTACGACCTTGTCGCCGACGAGCGCGAGAGGGAGGCATTGGCGACCTCACCGACGAGGTCGCAGAGGGGCCGACACCCCTCCTTTTTGCTGCCACGTTGGCGAGGTTGGTGCAGTCGGTGCATAAGTAGGTTGGCGGTAGGAGGAGAGGTCGGTGCAGAGTCAGGAGGAGAAGTCGGTGTAGAGGACAGGTCGACGGCTTGGGGTTTATTTTTCATGAACTGGATTTTTTTTGTTAAACCAAAAATATGATAGATGATTAAATCTCAGCCATTATAATTAAATAAGTTTTAATCTAATGGTTGTGATGAATTGCTTGTATGCACCTAAGTGTGTATGCACCTTAATATCCCTCATATATATATATATATATATATATATATATATATATATATATATATGTATATATATTGTTTGTGTTAGTTTACACTCCTTACGCATAATGTGTTAGAAAATGGGAGTTTACTAAAAGAATATACGGATGTGTAAATTGTAAACTTATGATTAGATTAATATTTGATGATAGATTATGATTTAAGTTATTTGATGATGTCATCACAACATAAAAAAAATAAAGTTGTTTTAACTTCTTATGTTAAGATTCATTATCAAACTTTAATCAAATGAGTTTATACATGCATTTTTCTCTTTATGAAATTGAAACATTGGAATTTTCAAAAACCTCTCTCAAGTTATATCACTTTCTAACTTTTAAATCTAAAGTATAAAATGGAACATAACTAGTTATAGTCCAAAATTTCATTATTTTTTACTTATGTGATTTATATCATGATATTTTTTATCCTTTACTAAAAACTAAAAACTATCAAAATAAAGGTGTAGCACAGTGCCGTGGCATACAACTTGGAGATTAAATGTTATGAGTTTGAATTTCATTACTAAGATTTAAGCGCTGTTTTATTTTTTCTGCATTAGATCCATGAATATTTCTTTGTAATAAAAATTATTAAAAAAACTAAAATTTGAACGTGATAATTGAAAAAGCACATGCCATTAGAGGTTTTCCACTTGCCTTCTCCTTCATCATCGCGTGTAATGATCCCCTCCTCAAGGAAGACACAAGGTCTAGTACAAGAAAAAAAGGATAAATTTAAATGTAGAAGTTAAATTTGAGATCAAGTCAAGAGTTACAACACTGCACCATGTTTTTTCTTTGATTATTAATGTTAGGTACAAAATTATCATATACTAATAAAAAAAATCAATGAATAGAAAATCAAACAATATGATTAACTTGTAAAAACATTATAAATTTGATGTTATTTTGTCCGATTTTATACTCTAGGATCATAAGTGAAAGATTCTCAAGAAAACAATCCATTTTTTGACACATGCACAAGAATGATTCATGACCGTTAGTTTTCTTTTTCTTTCTCTGTGTTTTCTTTGTCTTACTTGATGCCCCTTTTGGATTATTCCATAGTCATAGTCCCTAAGTTCTTGTACAATTTGCACATTCAAATTTGCTAAACATGATCGATTTTGGATACTTCATCAAATCTAAATATATTATTATAAAAATATCTTATCTTAATTGAATTTATTTTTTTATTTATTCATCCTGTATTTTTTTTTCAATTTTATCGTATTCATGTTGCAAATTAAATTTCATAATAAAATATTAAATTACACTGAACATAATGCATACATAAAAGGGTCATTTAATTATGAAACATATATATAAATGATATATATATACATGTATGTATATATATATATATATTCATAAACATTCATAAAATAAGTAAACTTCACGAAGTCAAGGGGCCTTAGTATTACACTTCAAAAATTTGTAGAGGAGGTGGTGGTGCAACTCCCTCCCAGAGATCATGATATGATAAGTAATTTTCATATGTAATTTTTCGTATTCTCAAATTTATAGTTCTCTTATTTATAATCTATATGGGCCTAAAATTTCAAGTATTTAACATATATATAATATTTACTGTGACACCTCACAATTAAAAAACATTATGTTAACATCCAGTTTGGACGATTGATTGCAATCGCCGGTGATGGAATTGATTTGTCCTCCTTTTTTTCGCTCCAAAGTCTTAGGGATTGGTGACCTTCACGATCTTTAGGGGTTTATGGGTAAGATCAAATTGATTTAATTTAATTCCATCTACAGAATCTAATAAGAATAATATGTTCTTCAGGCCCCATGGAGTACAAATCTTCTCATTTTTTAGTGATTACGATGGGGCCCACAATAACAAAAAAAAAATAGTGTTTGATTAAACAATTGATAAGAATGCTTTGTTCTTTGTGTGGTTCCTACACCAAACGATCCCTTAGAAATTTGACCACACAAAATCCAAGTTATCTCCTTTTTATTCTCTTTGTCCTTTTAATTTTTCTTTATTTCTTTTCAGCCTACCACTTTTTCATTTTCACTCTTGGTGGCAATTAACTAGTGCTTTGGTGTGGATTGCATGAGAGAATAAGGAGGAAATCTTGAAGGTGTTGTGAATGTGAGAATGTGAGAAACATGAGAGGAAGATGAAGTAGCAACCAGAGACAATCAAAACATCGAGGGAATAAAAAAGTAATTGAAAGGTGTGCCTATAACGAGATATAAGTTATGAAGTATGTTTCTTGAGTGTTATGACATATTTTAAGGATTCTAAAGGATTTATAATATATGCTACTTGAATAATTATCTATTTTTGCTTCTTATGAAAGATTAATTTTTTATGCCTTAAAGTAATTCCTTTTGATGATTTATATGCCAGAATTCATGCATATGAGTATCTATCCATGTTTTATGACATATTCTAGTGGATTAAGAGCATTATTAGGACATAATTTTGATGTCATATTTTTCATTTTAATGTAAATTATTAGATTCAAGAAAATTTAAGTAGGTCTTTGATCACTAAGATGCTACACATGTGATCGTTCATATGATAACCTAAGATATACCTAGATGATCTTTTGTGGTTATGCTTTTACTGTTGTAAGTTGTACTTAAGAAGTGGCTTTGAAATGATTTTATGAAAAGATGATGAAATATTAAGTAGGAAATGTACTTATGTTCAGTGACATACAAAAGTGATAATGAATGACTTCTGATCATTTATATATTAATTAAATGTTTTTATAGGTTATATGAATGTTTATATTTAAAAATGAATTGAAAATATGATAACTCCTACAATGACTTGCATTCATGCCAAAAAGGTTGGACAATTGGAGTGAAATTTTAGATGTTCATTCTTGTCAGCAGAAGATAGTCGTTGTGCACATTTAAATGCTCGAAAATCACTATCAGGATGATTGAAAAGACGAAATGACATATCTTTATAAGATTTAATACTCGACTTATCGAATTGGACGCCCGGAATGATCAACAACCTAAAGAACTTGATAGATTGGATGATCAACCAATTTTTTTGGACATCCAAAAGATCTAAGATTAAGATTTGGTATTTTTCTATCCAAGATTGGATGTCCAAATCATGCACTGGACATGGAATCACCATATGACTTCATTATGATGAAACATTCGTCGGACTTTTTGGAAATTCAAAATATTATCGATCTTAAAATGATCATATGACTTTAAATGTCTCGGACGACCTCCAACATTTCGAATGTATATGATAGCAATTTTCAAATGTTCAAAAGTTCAAAAAAAAAGGTGAAATTTTGATTTTCATAATCTTGCCAATTCCGTTTGATCCCAAATTCTCTTTTAATGATGTATGATACTGATTAAGAGCCACCCTTACTCCTCTAGGATTTTATTGGGTCCATTATGATTAAAAGATAAAAAATGGAAAAAATGGTTATAATTGTCTATGCATATGTAAAATATAACTAAAAATGATGATGATTAAATGGATGCACATTAGTAGATCTGAAATCAAAACCACAATCTATGCAGTCCGAGAAAGATAAAATATTATAAATCATTATTTCTATTGTGTGGAGTCACCCCACCTTGAATAATGAAAATACTCCACTAAAGAGTGGTGCATCCTTCCCTTATAATATGTAACATATCATGGCATTGTCTTCTACTGATCGTTAATGACATAAGTTGTATTATTTTTCATAGTATGCTTTGAAGTGAAGAGCTCTTTCAATTAAGTGAAAGATGAATGAAATAATGAAGAAAATGTTATATGATGACGATGATGATGTTTCAAAATGAAACATGAATGTTCAAAATGATAAAATATTTTTGTTTAAAAAGTAAAAGATGAAATATCATTATTTATGAATGGTTGAATATGTGATCTTTTGTCATGGTCAAAGATTAATCCTTTTATCGCTATCTATCTTATGTTATTGCTGAGCAAAATTGAACTTAAAAGTCTTATGACTACGTGACATGAATTATATCTCCATTTTTATTACATACTATTTTTTATGAATATGAAATGTAAATGTTTTTTTATTTGTGCATATACTTAAAATATCAACCTTATGACTTACTTATGATGCTATTACATATTCTTGTACTAATGGAAAAATTTTCTCTCCTGTGTTTCCCCGCAAGTACTTGATTTGCTATGTGATCGATTGATATGTGTGTGTGATGACATTGCTTGTGTGGCTCGTGCACATGAACAATTCGATGTTCATATCATTTTATTATATTCTTATGTGAGAGATGTTGTATTGTGACACAGACTTTCCATGCCTATCATGTGATATGTGATGTATCCAAGATGATGATGATGATGATGATGTCATGTGATGTACTTATTTAGAGATGAACTTTTAAGTCGTGTTCGACCATGCTCGAACTGGTCAAAATTTGGTTTGATGATGTCTCAATCATGTAATGTCAAGTAGTGGTGGAAGGGACTTCGATCAACCCGACAGGGCCTATTTTTATGTTGTATCTATTAGATATATAATATTATAATAATTAATCATTACTAAATTAGGAAAATAAAAATGGGACACATTTTTTTACCCTAAGATTAGACTAAAAATAATAAAAATTTTATAATATATGATATTATTATTAGATATATAATATAGTTATAATATGTGATTAAATATTTAAATATATAATAAAAATTATAAACTAAAAAAAATTGTGTTCATCAGGAGCTCTGCTTAGCATCTTGGGAGCATCTTGGGTAGCCCAAAATAATTTGACCAGGACTAGATTGACCAACACAGAATTCCATCTTTATCATATTATAATTATAATATCTCAAATCTAATTCGTATATCATTATATGTTTTAATATTATAACTTATGATTGATGAACAATATGATATATGTGTTCGTTGTAATGTCACTTATCAAATTTTTAAAATTTTGTTCAATTTAAATAAAGTATTAAAATATAATTAAAGACATGCTATACTAAAGCATATACTCATGTCATTAAGTATGCATATAGTTATTAACATGTAGATTAAATCTCAAGAGCCAATCAATGTTGCCAAGTGGCACTTAGGAAAAGTATGTGTAAAAATATTCAATATAGAAAACATATGAATAAATTATTTGAGTTGTATTATCATAATATATACTTAATAATGAATAATTACTGTCCATTAATAAGTTAATTTGGATGTCAAAATTCTGTTGGATAAAGAGTTGCTCACATGCAAGCTGTCAACAAGCCACCTCATGCTTAATTGATTTTTTCAACTACCTTTCTTATGTGATAAAACTCCAAAAAAATTTCTCCTGTCTCTGTTTTCTGTTTAGAAACGGCACTTAAATTATCAGATCTTGATGCTTTCTGTGGAGGGCGGAGGAAATCCTATAACACCGATCACTCAAGGTGGAAATTCTAACCCTAAACTAATGGTCGTTTTCATGATCATCATTTATTCATCAAGTCTTCTTAAACAATTATAAAATTTACGTTGATTGATCCTCTCGGAGTTTACTTTCGTTGAGATTTGGAATCAAGTTAATATGATTTCTGTAGAGAAAAGTATGCTTTTATCTTTAAGGTACTATCATTCTTTCCACCGAAATTGTTATCTGAATTTATAAATTATGTATTAAATCCAATACGTCATGAAATTATTTGATAATTTAGTATATAAATTGATATTAGGTTTCATTGAAAATTGGAATGAGTCTAAAATGATATGTGTAGAGAAAGTTATAAATGTTTTATCAATACAAATAGATATAAATTATGCTAGTATTGGTTAAATTTATTTTTCTCAATACAAATAGATATAAATTCAAGTAATTTTATGAGTTGCACTTTAGGATGTCTACTATTTGGAAAAATTTAAAAGTATTAGAATAAGAAATTATTATTATTTTATATAAATCATAAAAATAAGGTCACTTAGTCTTTCAGAACATAAAAATAAGAGAAAAGTTAGGTTGAATGTTGATTTTTCTGTGATCAAACCACAATGAAATAAGATTTGAAATTTTTATAGATTAATATATCAACAACCAGGAAGTAAGGAAAGTTGGAATAATCAATTTGATTATCAATTCAAACATATATGAATTTTCTTTTATTATGTATACAATCTGTCTTAATAGTAGGCAATTATGATAAATAGCTACTTAAGTTATTAGAGTAAGCACTTAAGAGTCATGTACCTCTTCAATTAATTATGTTTCATGTGTGATAGATTTGTGTTCAGATCATAGAAGTGATGTGTTTTTATTATTATTGCATAGGTGTAGAAGAGTAAAGTAGTGAAAATAAAAAGGAAAAACCTTTTGATAGCTCTTATAGGTAAGTTGATTTCTCCTACTTTTTGTATTCACTTTTTTTGAATTTGGTGTGACATTGATTATGATATTATTGAATATATTTTGGATATGTTATGAATTGATTTCAAGAAATGCAATTATAAAAAGTATATCTAAATGATTGTATGATTGCACATTTGAAAAGCATATGTAATATGATATGAATGGATTACGAGAAGTGCAATCTTGTTTCGTTTGAAATAATATTTGATATGATTCATCTTTTGATGTTGAGATATGAAATTGTTATATGATGAATCATGTATGTGCATCTGCATATATGATGGTTGGAGATAAGTGCTACATCGTTGATCGTGATGGGAGCCACCTCTAAAGTCCAATTCATCATTCTATTTCCCAATAATGAGATGAGATAGGCTGGAGCTAAGTGTCACATCATGAGTAGTCGCGGTGGGAGTCACCTCTAGAATCTGTAGGGGCCACATCTAAAGTGCCCCTATCGCTATGTGATTTGTTTCTCGAAAGAGATGAACTAGAATGAAGTTAAGTATTACATCGTTGATCACGATAAGAGTCATCTCTAAAGTTCACTTACTGACCACTGATCAATTGGTGATCCGTGTATACAATATGAGAGTGTTGCATTGCATACACATGTTTGATATGGTTAAATGACAATAATTGTGAATTGAGTGGAATGATTTCGATTGAAATGTTATATATGTATTTATTAAATGTATGAAAATATTGATTTTGATATTATGATCAATGCTTGTATTTTTATGTTTCCCCGAATTTATTAGATGGTAACACATAGCTTATGAGTTATCGACTTACTGAGCTATTTTTACTCATAATATTATTTTTAATATTTTTCGGATTCATATAGATCGTTGAGGATCGTGCGAGGTGATAGTCGTAAAAGGACTCTATAACATCTTTGATGATATGATGAGAGGATTTATATCTTTCGTATCTTTCTATTAAGATGTCGAAAGAGCTAGTCGTATTTATTACTTATGTCAAAATAAATTATATTGAAAATAAAATTATTTTGTCAAATGTACGACTAAAATGATCACATATTGTGTAATTTATTTAATGATATATTTTTACTCTTATGTTATAAAAGAAGATTAAATTACATCACGTTTTCGTATTTTTTTTTATAATTTTATTTGATCGTCCGTAATGAGTCGTGAACTCTGGTTTAATTAGTGGTTTAAATTGGGGTCGTTACAATAATAGAGTTTATGTATTGAGGGACTTGATTGAAAAATGTAATTTAATATCTTGTTATTTATGAGTATTAGGTTGATCCAGCACCACTTGACCATTTTAATAATAGAAGAATCAATATTTACAAAAAAATATAAAAGGATAAGTTTAGTGAGTTACAATTATTTTTAAAACATAATTTAGGAAAAAAATAGTGCTCGAAGAAGAGAGACGAGACGAGGCATCACCCATTTCTCTCCCTTTCACTTTTATGTTTTTACCAAGATTATTTCTAATAAATATTGTCACTTATTAAATTATCAACAATATATATTACTATATTCAGTATATATATAAGTAATCTATCTAACGATTCATATTAGTTATTTATAAGAGAATAAATATTTATGAGTTAATATATAGTTTTTACTAATATATACATAATCAAAATAATTATATATGTATAATTTATTTTGAATTTCATAAACTTAAGTCACAAACACATATTTTCACCCATAAAATTAAAAATTATAAAATAATTAATATATTTTTAAAACGTGACAATAATAAAATAATAATAATTAACTAATATTTATTTGATTAATTTTATAATTTATTTAATTAATTTTATAATTTATTTAATTAGTTTTTTGTTTACTTAAATAAAATTTTAAAAAACAAATGGGAAAATAAAATTAAAAAATTGCAATTAAAGTGACAATTTGAATTGTCATCTGGCAATTTGTATTATTATTTTATAGGCAATGCTTGACAATTTAAATTATGCATTATTTGTTATAAGTGAACATTATCCATGATAATGTTGTGAGTTCAAATAATTTGATGCTACCCAATAATATACAAACATTGTTCGTAAAGAAACACCCTCTAATAATTATTTTATAGTTATATATAACTAAATATTTAGATTTTATCTTATTTGGACGTGAAATGACATCCACTGGCTATTACAAATTATAAGTTGACAAGTGCTACAAAATAAAGATGAGAATTGAAATATCATTGTTGAAAATTACTTGGACGATATGAAATTATAAATATACAAAAATATTTCGATGAACACTGCTGACACATAGATTGAAAGTAAATAAAAATAATAACTATAACGGAAAGACAACCAATACGACTGAAAAAGAATAGAAAGTTTTGGTAAAAAAATATAAGGTTACCGGGACAAATCGATTTAGAATAAAAATTGGAAAACCATGAACTTCCCATGGCATCTGTGATAAGATAATCTGATCTCCATTTTAAGGCTGTCGTGTGGATGGACAAATCTTTTGATCCCGCAGAGATTTTTTACAAAGTGGAATATTTAGATCTTTGAAGAGATTTGTTCAGTATCCCTCTGAATTGAGCTAAGATTCCACGAGCATTTGGGAAATGGAGCATTTCTGATGTCATTTCATTTGCTTTAAGGGAACGTTAAAGATGTCTAGATAAACAATTAAGCCAACGAATATGACACAAGGTGAAAAGTTGCAGTATCCAGTCTTTTGGCCCTCCCACTCTTCCTTGTTTGTGTCATCGTCTTCTTTCAGCTTGAAAAGGACTGAATCTTAGAATCGGCTGATCGAAATATATATTCCGATAAGATCAACGCAACGGCAGCAATGGAGTCAGACAACTTGCCTGAAAGGAACTTGCAAGTAATTTGATCAGGAGTATCCTACAAATCTACAATGATAGAGCAAAGGAAGAATCCAGTCATCGCTTTATGGACGTGGAGTTTGATAAGGATTCTTGTTATCTACAAGAATCTTTACATGTAAAACTGCTTTTGTCCAATACAGATTCCTAGAGCAGCTATTAAGCAAATTGATACAAGAAAGTATCTGCACTCCTGATGGATGTTAAATCTCCACCTCTCGCAGAAAGAGAACTTTACGTTTGGACCAGACTACTGGCGACGATTCCACTGATGCAAATCCGCGTGATCGAGCCAAGTAAGATTGTAGGACAATGGCAGGCCTTGACCAGTCCATTCCAAAGTCATAGGAGTAGAAGTACGACTCTCAGTTCATCCCTGAAAGATTCATACTTTTCAGCACTCGTACTCTACGTACATTTCTGGCATCTCGAATTCATTAGTAAAGTTTGGTATAAAATCCAGTGGCAGTGGAAAAGAACAATGAGCTTAACACTAACAATCCGGGAGAAAGCAATCCGCCTAGCAAAAGACATAATTTATTGTAGGGTTCAAATTGTGGGGAGTTCTGAGGTCCAAGTGAACATGCTTGTATCCAAATCTAGATGCATATAATTGATTATTGACCTTGAAGGAGAAACCAAAGGCTTTTCATGTCAGTGTTAATATCTTCGATCGGAATCTTTGAACAGTCACTCTCCTGCTTCTTTAACCCTCCAACTCCGGAGAAGCTATTTCTTTTAATCTCTGTGTTGAAACAGTGAAGGTCATCAACTGTGCAGCGGCGAATAGAACAGTATAATCCAATCCACAAGGGTCGCTGGTTCTCCAACTTGAAAATGATGAGATCAGGAATCTCTGAAAGTGGCCAGTGATCAGAGTTAAGATGAATTTACAAAGTATCGAGTCCTGCAGGAAAATATTATAGAATTTATATTCGTTGAAAGCATATAAAGAAAAGATAAATAAAAGTACATGAAAAGTTATATATGAGGATTGAACACGATGCTTCACATATAAAATTGCATGCTACTTTTTTTTCTCTCGTGTTCTCATTAATATCGGACTTCAGTAGCCCATAACGTAAGTTCAATCTATATGCAATATATATATGATGATTTATCAGTAGCTTCAGAACTTTAACAAATGGTCACGTTGACATTTGTAATTAATTCAATCCATACTCCGTCAGATGCACACAGAAATAGAATTAAAAGAATAGAAAGAAAAAGGAAAGTATTAGGATTCTTGGTCTGCTTATAGAATACGGACTTCAAAAGCACTAGACTTGAGCAGTATATCAGGTACTCCTCTACTATGAAATAGATAAAGAAAAAGGAGAAGAATCTGCTAACAAGAACAATATCCTTGAAGCATGTTATAATCTTGTAAAGAAAACACAAGAATACGTCACAAAGTTTCACATAATGCTCCTCAACGAGAGAAGGCCAATGGTTTTGAAGCAGCAGAAACTTTTTCTAAGTGGTAAACTTGGTGTAGCTCCTTGAATAACATATGCAATATTCATAATCTGGTACTAACTCCCGTTTACGAAGAAATTCGTTCTATTTTAAATGAAATGAATACTAAGATCGGCGAGCTTGTAATTGTTTTTAGGATAGAATAAAACACTCATTCACTAGCACAATGGTTCAGGTTATAAATATTTGTTTAAGGTCTCAAATTTATTTCTCGTGTACATAGTTAAGTGTGCGACTTGAAACAAAGTTCTTTTAGTCAGGGCAGTGCTATCGGATGCAAAGGTGGAAGCACAAAAAAAGACACCCATATTCCATACCCACTTTAGCCTCTTCTCAAGTTTGTGGCATGCATGATTAAGCATCTACTACTTTCATATATGATATCATTCTAGGTTGATTCTTTCTATTTCTCATATATATATATATATATATATATATATATATATATATATATATGTATATATACTAATATGTATTTATTCTCTCTTTTCACAACCAAATATATTGCTATGTTGATCAGCATAATAACTCCGCCTATATTTTATAGCCGGTCCCAAGCCCGGATAAAGGAGGAGGGTTGTGTTAAGCCCCGACAGCCAGCGTAAAACTCTGTCGAATCTCATGAACATGGATCAACGAATATATTGTGTTAATGCTAGGTCGTTACCCGTAAGTAACGCACTGTACAGCTCAGGTACAGTGATAAGAGAGCAAGAGCCGTTGCATCCTCGCCTGAATGCAGTGTTAAATGAGCAAGGGCTACCGCACTCTAATGGATGGAGGCGGTTAAATAAGCTAGTTTATGAGACTAAGGTCAGATTATGTTCTTGGAACATTGGGACGTTGAATGAGAAGCGTCTCGAGGTAGTACAAGTAATGGACCAGCGTAAGATTAGTATCTTATGCTTGCAAAAAACTAGATTGGTAGAAGAGGGAAGTAAAGAATTTAGGTTAAATGATTTCAAATTTTGGTACACAGGTAAGGGAAAAGGAAGGAATGGTGTTGGTATTATCGCGGATTCAGAATGGAGAAAGAATATTGTGAAAGTTAAAAGGATTGAGGATCGAATCATATACGTGAAAGTAATTATTGATAAGGAGATTATGAACATTATTAGTGCATATGCACCTCAAGTAAGAGCAGAATCACATCTCAAGGAAAAGTTTTGGGCAGATATGGAGGGTTTGATTGAAAGTTTATCAACGATCGAGAAAATTTATATTGGGGGAGACCTTAATGGACATGTTGGTAAAGAGGCAGGACCACATGCAAGAGTCCATGGTGGTTTTGATTTTGGGGAGTTGAACGAGGAAGGATAAATTATTATTGACTTTTCTTTAGCTTACGACCTTAAGATTATCAACACTTATTTTAGGAAGAGAGAGGAACATTTAATCACATACAAAAGTGGAACTCATATGTCTCAAATCGATTTTTTTTCTTGACAAGAAACACTGATAAAAGACGTTGTACTAATTGCAAAGTAATTCCTGGGCATGGGGTGACTAACATAGATTGTTAGTTCTTGATATGCAAATGAAATATAAAATCAAAATTTCGAACAGTTTTTTATCGAAAGATCAAGTGATGACAGTTAAAGGGGAAGAAGCGAAAGACTTTTAAAAGTAAGTTATTAAAGGAAAGTGTGTGGGAGTTAGAAGGAGATGCTAGTATCATGTGGGAGAATGTGACAAAAAAGGTTGAAATGGTTGCTAAAGCCATTTTATGAGAATCAAAATGTTTTGGACCACGAGATAATGAGACTTAGTGATGAAATGAGGAAATTCAAGAAAAGGTGCGTAATAAGAAAAATTATTCCAAGACAATACACTTGGACAATAGTTCTGACAATTGGAAAAAGTGTCGTTTGACGAAAAGAGAGACTAAGAAGGCAGTTAGTGATGCTCGTGCTAAAGCATATGAGGGGTTTTATAAGGAGTTAGGGACAAAGGCTGGTGAACAAAGGATTTACAAGATTGCAAGGAATAAAAAGAAGGAGTCGAGAGATTTGGATCAAGTAAGATGATAAAAAATAAAGTTGACAAGGTTTTAGTTATTGAGAGAGATATTAAGAACAGATGGGAAGAGTATTTCTATAAGTTATTTAATGATGAATGTGAAGGTTCCCGTTGTGATTTGGAGGACTTGACAGTTAGCGAATGTGAGCTTAATAAGTCATTTTATCGTATAATTAGAGTCTCGAATGTTAGCGAAGCTCTTAAGAAAATGAAGAATGGTAAAGCCGTTGGACCGAATGGTATACCGATTGAAGTTTGGAAATGTTTAGAAAAAAAAGGTGTGTTGTGATTATGTAAATTATTTAATGAGATTTTACGGTCGAAAAAGATGCATGATGATTGGAGATTAAGTACATTAGTACCTATTTACAAAAATAAAGGGGATATTCAGAATTGTGCAAATTATAGAGGGATTAAACTTATGAGTCACACAATAAAATTATGAGAAAAAGTGATTGAGTATAGATTGAGAATGGAGACTAGTATTTCTGAGAGATAATTTGGGTTCATGCCAAGAAGATCCACTACAGAGACGATTTATTTACTAAGGGGGATGATGGAGAAATATCGAAGTAGGAGAAGAGACTTACATATGGCTTTCATTGACTTAGAGAAGGCGTATGATCGGGTACCAAGGGATGTACTTTGGAAAGCCTTGCAAAAGAAGAGGGTGAGTGTTGCCTACATTAAGGTAATACAAGATATGTACGATTGGGCATTGATTAGGGTTAGGACACCCGGAGGTGAGACAAATGAATTTCCTATAGGAATTGACTTACATCAAGGATCAGCTTTAAATATGTATTTATTTAACTTAGTTATCGATGCTATAACCGAGAGTATCACAGAGGAGGTACCTAAGTGCATGCTATTTGCGGATGATATAGTACTTTTAGCGGATTCAAGAGAAGAGATTAATACAAAATTGAAAATATGGAGAAATACGTTGAAGTCAAAGGATTTTCGTTTAAGTAGGAATAAAACAGAATATATGCATAGCAATTTCACAAATAAATAACTTAGAGACGATTTGGAAGTTAGGCTAGGGGAGGATATAATTCCTCAAGTGACAAAATTTAAATATTTAGGATCAATTGTAAGACAAGATGATGAGATTAATGACGATGTTAATCATAAAATTCAAGCTGGTTGGTGTAAGTGAATAAAAGTCACTGGAGTTTTTTGTGATAGAAAAGTATTCAATAAAGTTAAAGGAAAATTCTATCGTACTGTTATAAGACCGATAGTGTTATATGGTAGTGAATGTTGGGCTATGAAGGGACAACATGAACGTAAAGTGAGGGTAGCCGAAATGAGGATGTTGAGATGGATGTGTGGTCATACAAGATTAGATAAGATTAGAAATGATCATATACGTGAACAAGTCGGAGTGGCTCCTATTAGTGAGAAAATGGTAGAGAATCGTTTGAGATGATTTGGTCATGTTCAGAGAAGATTATTAGATGCGCTAGTAAGAAGAGTAGATCAAATAATCTGGAGTCCGATTAAAAGAGGGAGAGGGAGGCCAAGGCGGACACTTAGTGAACTAATAGAACAAGATCTATTGATGAATAATATACCGAAAGATTTGATTACTAATAAAACGAAATGACGTTGTATGATCTATGTAGCCGATCCCACCTAGTAAGATAAGACTTTGTTGTTGTTGTTAATCATCATAATGTCTTTTGCACAAGTATTCAAATAAACTTTTGTCAGAATAAGTGAAACTGTCCTTCCTTGGTCGTTCAAGGATGCTCTTTTCCAGAAGCACAATAATAAATTTATATAGGTCTCACATGGTAGATAAACTTGTTAGCATAGATCAGACGGGTCATCACACAGATGTCGAATAGTAACCTGATCAGTCCCACATCCCTCTCGGCCACTTCATAATTGGCAATGTCACAGTTTAAGTGTCATCACTTGGCCTCATCGCAAGAACAAACAAAGTCTTCATACATCACCAACTATAGACCAAGTGTGTCTTGAAGAAAGATTCTATACCTAAAGCTGTTTTCATGGATAGAGAAGTAGATCAACATGACAACATGCAAAACATGGGCATAAGAAAAAGGCAATCATGCCACGGACTATCTTGCGAATTTAGGTCCAACTACTTTGTCTTCTGGCATGGAGTTCCTTCTCAAGGACTTCCCTTTTTTTTTTGTACCAGCATATTTCCGTATCTTACATAAATAATCTTTTCACTTAAAAAAAAAGAACAATTATCGTTCTCAGGCTCACGGCCACAAGCTCAATTATCGTTTTCAGAGAACCAATGTGTACCTCTACTGTATCAAACCACACACATAACAACCTACAAGTTGGGTATCACAGTAGTATAACATGGGCTGCAATCATATGATTCCATCCCCTACTTTCATGGAAGAAGAAAACAAGTAAGGTTGGTCTGATTCAGGACACAAAAGGCTTACTCAAAGAGGAAAGTGGTACAGCTTAGTGCCTACTAATTCCCAGTGCCAGGGGGGCGTTGTCCTCACGTTTCCGGCATTTTATATACTGGTCACAGTTGATTGTATAATGGCTTGCTCAGGATCACTTACTAATCGAATATTGCAGCAGTGGTCCTTTTAAAAAAAAAACTGGACCTTATCCGTAGGTTTGTATCTTCTGTTGTCCTATTTCGTGCTGTTTCATTTGGCTTTATGCCTTAATTGGGGTGTACTCACAGAGCCCAGTTTGATTTGTAACCCTTATTTTTAGCTGATCCTATATGGCTACTGATCAGTTCATGCTTAAGAACATAGCTGAGAAACTTGAGCTATCAGTAATTAGATGAGCAAATGAGAAGAAGCAAAAAAGTCTAAATTGGGAGAAAAGCTCGAAAGATTACCCCGTCCTTTCAGACAAAGCACATTGTGATTCTCTCGGTCCCCCCCGGACATAATCTTTAGATTCGTAATTTGAGAGTCCGTGTGCCTCTCTAAGATCTCATCTCAGTGTTCCTGATTCCATGGTCTCCTTTTCTAGCCATTATTCGCCAACTGGTGCTCCACTCTTCCATCACCACAAGCTGCACCACGGCCTCCGGATTATAAAGACTCCCTGGAAACTGCCTCTCGTTACCAGCTCAAGCTGAGTGTCCTTGTGATCAGAACTTACTGTGCAAACAAACACCAAATCACCTCTTTCCTGATATCACACAAGAGATGGCATCCAGTTCCATTAGCTCGTCCTGGACTGCGCAGCAGAACAAGTTGTTTGAGAAGGCTCTAGCTGTGTACGACAAGGACACCCCCGACCGCTGGCACAAAGTTGCCCGCGCCGTCGGCGGCAAGTCGGCCGAGGAAGTGAAGCGCCACTACGAACTGCTGGTGGAGGACATAAGGCGCATCGAGACGGGCCACCTGCCATATGCAAATTACCGGTCAACTGGATCCAGGGGTATGAATCTCTACCCTACTCGCTCATTTCTTGTTGCATGCACTTTCGGTCTTTTCCTTTGTCTGTTCATGTGTTGCACCCGATTCGGAGGTGTTCCTCTGCCAAGCTTGCAGAGAATTACATCAATTTTGCATTCAAATTTACCACCGATCAATATATTTGTAAATTGAGTTCCTTACTTCAAAACTTTCGCTCAGATAAGCTGTCAATGCATCATTTATATTAAATTTCTGACTTACAGTTAAAAATTAAAGATGCATCTTTTTGGGTCACTTTCACTCTTGCCCTTTTGTGATCCATGGCAGTTTTCCAGTTTTAGGAAAGCTCGTGTTGTTCTCTTTTAGAATGCCTATTTTTGCTGCTCTCATATTTGTCATATAACCAACTTAAAACTCTAATTATTTTCTTGGGCAGGTTGAACTACTTCGGAGCTCATAGTGGGTACAAAAGCAGAAAGCGTAAGCTCTGCTTAGATGATACAGCTGGACAGTGCCCCCTCTGCAGAAACTAATTTAAATAATAGTCTACAGATTGACTTCAAAGACCAAAAGATCAGAGAGTACTGATCTTATATATGTCTTATAGTTAATTTCTCTGTGTTGTGTTGTATATATGTTTATGCCAACTGTGTCTGAAGACTAGCTTAGCTGCTAGTCACCTATTTGACGATGTTTAGTGAAAATTTAAGTATATATCTGCATGACAAACTATATCTGGTTTTGAGTACAGAAACTTACTGAACTTGACAACAAGACTCAAAATGAAAAAAAAAATGGCGTTAAGTATATAAAGCTTCCAATTTTAATGCATTAAAATGACATGACTACATAAAGAATTATCTTTACCGTGAACAAAGTAAATATGAACACTAATGTATCAAAATGAACTTTGCCTTGATGATCACTGTCATACATAATTAAATTGCTTAGCTGATGGCTAGATGTTGTAGCCTTGGGGCTTTGTGTCTGGCCGAAGGACAAGTAATGGACAAATAACTAGATGGTAAATCCTTCCACCTTTTGATTTCTGAAAATGGCAATTTTTATATCACACTGGTCTATGGGCAAAGTGTTGGGACTGTGGGGGCAAGAAAAACAGGGGTGTTTCTGTTAGTCTTTCACAAAAGGATAAGAATTACAGTGATGGACAAGAATTTTACCTTTTAAACAGATATAGTTTTAATTAATAACTACTCGATCATCATCGTCTGATAGTAAGATGGATCATGAATCATATGATTTGCCGAAATAAGTACAGGAAAGCATGTACTTATGTCCAACAGTTCAAGGTATCAGGATCTGACATCATGTTATTGCCGTCATATGCATTAGTGCTAATGCATCGTATTCTACTTTCTTTCTGCCCCTTTTCCCCTCCAACGTCAGAGGAGATGGAATTTTTGACCATGCCAGTGGGGAAAAAAAAGAAGGCATCAAGTTGCAGAAAAGGAAGGGGGGGAGAGAAGGTCCAAGAGAGGAAGGTTTATACTCCTCCCAACTTGTTGATATTTTCTATAGCAAAAAGATTCCAGACAATGCTTTGCGGCATAGGCTTATATATATACAAGGACATATTCCTTGCAGAGAACCTGAGCATAGTTGGTAATTAATATATGATGGACTGCAGTAACTGGAGATGTATCAAATCTGTCAGATCAGATGCAAAGCTTTCTTGTAAGAGACTTGGACATGTTAGTCACCACAAGGTGTCACTACAGAAAGATTTATAAGCTACTCAAATCGAATAAATGAGTAGATTTCTAATATCAAATTTTAACAAAGGAATTAGATCTGGATTGCATGGCTTGAGTCGTAAGCGAACACGTACGAGACTGGTCAAAAAAACCTTTTGCACTGAACGCGATGGCAAAGCTGCAGCCTTTTTAAGCATCCTGACAACTTTCTGTGCCATTTTTTAAATTATTTGTTAAATTTCTATTATCCAAAATCAGACTAATATTACAATCTGCGTTCAAGGAAGATTTTAACGAACATAATCTGCAAGTTCACGTGCTCAGTAGGAACTCTCGACAGATTTAATGAGCAACACAGTCTTATCATAATGCATGTTGTATATTAACTACTTACTGGAAACTGGAGCATTACAGAGGCGTTAAGCTGAAGCAAATTGAGAGAATTGGAACGCGAAAAGTCACAAATTGCAATGAAGAGATTTTAAAGTCTGTTGCGGATATGGAAACTGATTGTCTATCATTCAATGACAAAAATACTTCTTAGATGCGTATTGATTATTATACTACATTTCAGCAAAGAAAGAAGTAAGAATTGTTAACTCAAATTAAGGAGCATTTAGCAGAATGAGTCCAAAGTCATTATTAGAGGCAACTCTTTCTGCTCCACCACTCCAACAATGCATCACGGTGGGGTACCAAAAACTAGAGCCAGTAGCTCTGATTCCATGTTGATCTAGTTAACAGTAGTCCCGCTGTGTACAAACTACAAAGTGAGAAAAAACAAAACATAAAATTACATCTCTCTCGCGTGTAAAATATCCTCCTTTTTTTTCTCTAGATACCACGTCCCTACCACTGCCACTGGCGAAGGGGAGTGGGACCTGATCAATTAATGCTATTCCTGTTTTCAGTATGATGCTCTAGTAGTCTCAGATAAGAAGGGTGCCATTGAGAAGATTACAGATATAATCATCAGACAGTACTTATATAAACGTAAATACAGCTATACATATATTTTTTTGCCAACAAAATATGTAGTCATATAAGTAAGCAAAAATAGTATACTTTATCATTTGCAGTATACGGCTACCAGTCAAAATGCAAGAAAAGAAGAAAATACATGGGAGAACAAGCCAACAAGCATACAATGCATGAAGAATGTATAGATGTATTCCAAGGAGATCTGTGTGTGTGTGTGTGAGATAGAGATAGATCTGCCGACATATCATAGCTCATGGGATCAATCTCGAGCTACTTAAGCTTCCTGTGCACGTGCAACGAATTAGATAACATAATTAGCTTATAAATTTGTGTTAGTAGATAATTATAGTGAAGTTACCAGTAAATATAACGTTGATAACTAAAGAAATTTATTATTGTCTGGAGATAAATTTGAACACATAGCATGTATAATTCAACTCATATTATATCCCGACTACTACAAAGTTTCCACTCTTACCAGTTACCAGTGTCAATTATAGCCAACGACAAGGAAGAACAAAAAAGAAAAAAAACGCATGCAAGGGAGGAAGAGATGAACCATAATAATAACGAGGCAATGGTGATTAGCATACGCCGCCGTCATGCAAGTTAACTGGACATGTCCTCTTGTGGCCGTCCAAAGCGGAGCCATTTGGTGATTCCTCTCTCTCTCTCTCTCTCTCTCTCTCTCTCTCTCTCTCTCTCTCTCTCTCTCTCTCTCTCTCTCTCTCTCTCTCTCTCTCTCTCTCTCTCTCTCTCTCTCTCCTTTAATTCTTTTTCCCAAATACTATTCGCCAACTAGCAGCCACCACCACCAACACAGCAGCACCCCCTCTCCCTTCACAAACTAAACCCGACCGCCTTCCCCTTCTCCTCCTTATAAGAAGCCCCCCATTTGCCCATTGCCCTCTCCACACCAAAAGTCTGCAGTCTTCACAGCTCCAGTTCCCCCTAAAACTATTTGCTCTTCTTCATCTTCCTGCTCCAGCACCTGTTCAGTCCATCGTTGCAGCGAGCGCGACGTCCATGGCGTCCAGCAGTTCGAAGAACCCGCCTCGTCGCGCCGCCCAGGACTCGTGGACCAAAGAGGAGAACAAGCTGTTCGAGCTCGCCCTCGCCTACTACGATGAGGGCGTCCCCGACCGCTGGCAGAAGGTGGCCCGGGCCGTCGGGAGCAAGACGGCCGAGCAGGTGCAGCGTCATCACGAACTGCTCGTCAAGGACCTCGTCCTCATCGACTCCGCCAAGGAGCCGATCGCCAACTATCCCAGCTCCTCTAATGGTAGGCGCTCGCAATGCCATGGCTAACGAGGAGGAGAGGTGCATGGCTCCTCTAGTGTTTTTCCAGTGTTTTCTTTTCTTTCTCAATTATCACAACATCTGGTTTAGTTGGACCGCTTCTCCGCTCCACCTTTATTTGGCTTTCCATAGATTAGGACTCGGATAGAGAAGTTGCTTTCAGGAACAATTAATACACATATTTTAAGCAGTGATGGATGCTGCCTGGGGGCGGAAGATATACCCTCTTGTACCATCGTCCACTAAGGTCACATGATATCTAATCCAACCATATTAGTTGCACTTATATAAATATAACTATATGCATGGCTCTGACAATACATATATATATAACTATAAATATATATGTGTGTGTATGTATGTATATAAGTAGGCTTTCCAGTTTCTAGATCTGATGAGTGACCTAGAGCTTTCTGGGTCACAATCTGTGATGGTACTTTATTCTCCATATAATCTTCTTTACATGTTTCTTGGTTGTTTTCTATCATTAAACTATATATTTGTCACATCTAGTATATAAAATTGCTGTAAATCACCTGACTCTCAGTTGTTTAACATTTGGCATATCCATGGCAGGTTCAGGTTGACAATACGACCTTCAAGTGCAAGCTGCTGCAGCATCAAATGTGATAATATGGATTTATAGGAGTCTATGTCTGGTTGTAATTTAACTTAGGAGATCAGATATCACTGATCATCTTGTTGTCTATGTAACTGCCCATGCCCAACTCCGTCATCGATCCTTCTACTGGAGGGATGATACATATATATATATATCATTAATATATATACATGGAGCATGTTTATCTAATTCTCTCCGATATGGAATGCACTTCATGAACTTGATCGACTAATAATCATGAATCATAACATGACTTCTTCACCAACTTGAGAGAGATACATAAGCAAATGAGAGTATTCACATCACATCCTCATGAACTGTTTCAGATAACCAACAGGATTCTTCACACTTTTGATCAGAACACAACTGCTTCAACTCAGGTTTCGTGGAATCAGCTCAGAGTTGGGCAATGGAACAACATATCTGGATCCAAGTTTCCAGCCTGAGTTTTCATGCAGAATTAATTGCCGAGTGCAAGGTGTTCAGACATTATTAACTAGACAATGTAATAATAAGAAAGCATCTAAGATGGAAACAAGCAGAAGGTACGGCGAGAGTACCTGAATTCATGCAAATGTTATGTTCCATGACAGTGTGGATGATGACGACCTACTCTTTTCTTCTTCTCGCTTTGTATTTGTGGGGATTCAAATCCAAAGTTCCATTCCACGCCAAGGACCAAAAAGGTACACACAACGCCCGCGGCTTGTACTGCGACGGGACTTCCGCGGAATAAGTTGTTCGGATGCCGTGGAGTGGAAAGCGTGGGCGTGCAGTGTCCTTCCACTTTCATCTTTATTCCTCAGAATCGCCAGTAACCACCATGTTGGGGGTTACTGCTTTATTATTATTGTCATCCTGGGAATCAAACAAATCTCTGCGGTGCGTTTCTTTCCGTTGAAACCTTTCATGACCCCTGCTACTCGTGAACAAAAATGGACCTATCAAGGGATAGGGACTGCAACACCACCTTTGAACAATACATGGAGTTTTTTTTTTTTACCAAACACCTTTTTTTTCGGACGAATACCAAACACCTTTGAATTCCATTTTTTTTCTCGCAAGTTCAATTGTAATTTTATGAATTTTAAACTCAGAATTTGATTCGATTTGACAATAAGATTCTTTTGTTGAATTTTATCTAAAATAATGTTAAATTTTTTTAAAAAAATTATTAAATGTTAATTCTACCCTTAATCTCTTATTGCGATAAGAATAATATCTTACAAATAAAAGATTACCAATACAGGGAATTTTTTATTTTTTTTTGCAAAATCAAATTGCCATAATCCAAGATATTATGTTTGTGATGTTATCTTTAAATTCTTTTTACATTAATGTATTAAGAAGTAGGGATAAAATTGACTTTTTAAAATTATTCAAAATAAATAAATTTGTAGAATTTTAGATGAAACTTAATGTCCAAGGACTAAAATTTTAATGTTTACAATTTATTATTAAATGCACAAAAAAGAAAAAATAAACCACATATATACGTACGCAGGGACGGGGGGCCCTCCCCCCCAAATTTTTTTAACTTCCCTGTATTTTATATGTGATTTTTATAGCGTGTGTGTGTATTCTATATATGTGTGTGTTCTATATAGTTGGCCCCCTCCAAAATTTGAGGTTGGCTTTGTCATTGTATATAAGCAAGGTAAAGAAAAGAAGGAATCCCATCGAGTAACTAGTTCCGACTTATGATAATAAGTTCATAATTAAGCATGGTCTTTCATATCCAAGTTTGACTCAAACATAGCCTATTTTGTTTTTAAAGTGAATCGGTATCAAATCAAAATGCCCAATATGCATAAACACTAGCTGTCCCCCCAAAGGGAGGTGCTCGATGTTTACCTTGTTGTGCTGGTCACTAACTCCTCTTTGGCATCCCTCTCCTCCTGGTTAAGGTAATGACTTAGCGAGCTCCCATAGTGTGACTGGTCATGTGTACTAAGACTTGGGAACAAATTCTTAGTCGTATGGCTGATGTACAATTACTAGAGATTCCAACTTCATAGAGGTGAGTTACAGTTTGAATTCCAAATTGAGGATGGATTTCCAGAGTTGATTCAACCTCACTAGAGCACGATCCTTTGTCTCCACCATACCAGTACATTTGTTCCCCACCCAATGATGGCAACTAAATAAGAGTGTTGCGTTTATTGTGGGCATGATCGTTACGATCCCGATTCACATTTACTATCTTAGAGAAAACGATCATATTTTTACTCGAATATTAAACGTAAAATCTATAGTCAGATTTTAATTATGATCCTACAATATCAGTATAAATTTATGTATTCAAATAAAAAAATTAAAGTTAAACATAAAGGACATTAAGAAAAATTGATTTTAGTATTTTATTTTATATCATTACATGTTATTCTCACTTTAGTGAACTTTAATATTTTTTAATAATTCATGTTATGTTATGGTTTATCAAAATTAAATTTCATTATTGCACATATACTAAGAATTATATAATATTTTAATAAAATATTATACTTCATTAAGAACAAATATTACATATTATTATTTTACTATAACTTAAGAATATATCATATTGTATTTCATATGGTATGAAATTAAAAATATATATTAGATTTGAAAATACGAATAAAAAACTAATGGCCAATGCTTAATTAACTTATATATAAACATAAAATTTATGAATAAATATCTTTAATTATTTTATATTAAAATATTTTTTTATCCATGGAGTAGGATCTTATACTATCCTAACAACCTTGATTGTGGGACTTGACACCATATGGCATGAGCTCACAAATACCATAGACTTATGTGCACATTCTTTGCACCTCACTTTTCAAAAGGATTCATGGCATGTTAAGCCCTAGTAAGATTCTTTGCTTTCCATCAAATTAAGCCACATGCTCCATTGCTTGCGTGGATCTTTGTTAACTATTTTAAATTTCATTCTTGAGAACATTATCGCCATATGAGATATGTAGGCCCCATTTGGATATACAACAATTCTGAGAATAAGACTTTATTCTCTTCTTTTTTGCCAAACAAGTGTTTTTTCTATTCACATGAGTTTCACCGTAATAAATGTAGAATGAACAAAAAAGTGAGGTTATGAAGTTCTCTTCTTTGGTTGCAACGCGATGCTCTGACGGGATTAAGAAGATGGAAGCAACTGATGGAACATGAAACCTTGCCCCAGGAGTAAACTAAAGTAATCCAGACAAGATCATAATGTCTTAGATACAGCATTGAACCGGTTGATATGCACAAGGGTTAGTATGCATGGTTTGCAACTAAAACTAGTACACTATTTGTGGGGCCCTAACCCAACATACAAATAAATAAATAAATAAATAAATAAAATATTTCAACCATATATACTTATAAATAAATTTTAAACTTTGATCATTTGTATAGGAAAGTTGTAAAAAAATAGTAATAAAAAAATTCAATCAATCTAATTAAAACATTTTTTCTTTCTTTTTTCCTTCCTTCCTCACCAGAGGGCTAAAACCCTCTCCCTTCTTCTTTCCTTTCCTTCTTCTCTCCCCCATTTCCTTTTTTCTTCCCCCTATTTCTCCCAGCCGTCTCTCTCTCCATACTGCTTTTCACCCCACCACCCACGTCTCCTATTCCTCCATATCCTTTTCTCCCACAAATGAGTCTCCTGTAAACTATAGTTGCTGCTCTTTTCCTTGATGCTGGAATGTTATCATCTGAAGTCCAATAAATCATTGCCAAGGTATTTGGATTCTCATCTCGTAGGTATGAAACCCTCCTTAAAATCTCCAGCTCATCAATTTGGGAGATCAATAGATGTCTGTTCTGAAGTTTTCTCCTTTCTTAGCGTTGGGGTTTCATTTTTCACCTCCGAAATCAAGTCGTCGGCCATTGTGGAAGCTTCGATTTGAACATTTCTTGTTTCGTAAGTTCTTTGAACCTTCCCAGATCAAGTTGTTGTTCCAGACCTTGGACTGATTTTTTTCTTCTTTTTCTCTTCATTCATATGGAAGACATTGTTGTTCTATTTCTTTTCACGCCCAGCCCTCACAGCCATCGGAGCACGTCAGGAACCTGAATCCAGAACCATTCTAATTTCTGGTGAGAGTAACTAGGATCAATTTGCATTACTTGATGTGATTAGGCCTTGATTTATATTTTCTTTTTCACATATTAATGCTGCCCTTCTTTGCACCAAATGTAAAACACATTATTGGGGGAAACAAATGTACCGATTGTGTGAATTTACTTAAGAAGGGTATGCATCTAATTTGCTGATTGAAATTTGAACTTAAAATTTGTGATGATTGTTAATTATGTTATAATGTGGATGTTAGGTTTGTAAAGGAATGGAGAGAGAAAGAATTTTTAGATTCATTTATATCAAAAGTTGTTCCAAGATAATAGTAGATTAAATTTCAAATTTGTGCATATGACTAACCTGAAAATAACATTTTGTAGCAACTTGATTAGAATTCAACATTTTTAATTAGCCCATTATACCAATCATTAATTGATAATGAAAATTGTTAAGTCCTGTGATTAGGAATTGAATTACTTAATTTATGAATAAATGTAATCATATGTGAAAATTGATTTATAGGTACATATATTGACTAGGTTGTTCACCTTGTCAATTTTATTTGGACGTGGAGATCGTGTGTTGTCAGTCGTATCCGAGGTAAGTGGATTACATGATAATATTAAGTAAAGTTTTAATAGCTTTCATAGTTTTACGCCGATGTAAGACGAGTCTTCTATTTGGTTTTTGATTCATTTAAAGGAATTCTTTGTATCATATGTAATGTGCCATTGGAGAATCAGAATTGGAATTATTCAAAATTTGATTTGTTTTCTTGAACTTATGGTGCTTTCTCGTATTCTATACTTTATGTGAATTTTCGGAATGTGTAGAAATTGAACCATGGATTTGCTTATTTGCTAGAGCAAGTTTCATACATCATATTAATTATATCATACAAAAATCACTTTGTAGCGAGATTTTTATTTCATCGGAGCTTGATCAACTCCGAGTAGGTGCGGCAACCATTAAGACCATTCTATGACGACAAATATTAAATCCATAGTATGAGTTACACTTTCCTACACAAGGACGATATCATAGTGGTAAATTATTAAGCCCGTGGATGGTGGCAACTCCTAGTTCGCACAATAACTTATTTAGGAATCGTATTAGTCATACGCCCTAGGTGAGGAATATTCCTCTCTTTACACTACTTCCTTTGTAGTTAAAGAGAGTAATTGTTTTGCCATATCATCTCATACATTTTTCTTTTATTTTGGTTTTTATGTGGGATATCGATTTTCTTGATTTTTCTTATATTCATGTGCCATTCACTCAGTAAGTTCATAGTGCTTACCTCTTATTTTCTATTCCTTGCATGTGATGACTGCTAAGTACATGTTAGGAAATTTGTGGTTGGGAATAGGTTGCGTGAGGAAGGAATCAGTCCTTATTATCTACCTATGGCTAAAAAGAAACTTTAAATGTATCCTAGTTTCTAGTCTTGGAAACTTTAGGCAAATGAATGTTGGATCTTGTGATCATAGTGTCCTTTGGTTGGAGACTTACATCTTTTCGTTCTACATGAGGTTGAGCTGAAATGCTCCTATATTTTTATTGCCATGTTATGAATTTTGTCCCTTCTATCGGCAGTGGCACAACACTCTAACAAATTGTGGAACACTTGTAAGCTATCGAACATCGGAGAGGACAAACAACGCGGTTGAATTTGCCCCCTCATTCGATGCACCAATCAATGGACTAGCACTGGTGATGAAGACGCAGATGCCAGTAATGCAAAAGACTCTCACAAACTTGAACAGACCTTACTTGGCGACCCCGATGAGAACAAAAAAATAAATAGAGAAAGAAATGACTCGAGATGAGAAGAGTTTTGATGTTGATTAGCAACAACAATGAAAAACCAATCGTTGACAATGACGATGGCGAGAAACACGGAAGTTAATCTTTGATTGAGAAGATTGAAGGCAAATCCAACGAGTCGAAGAATGTTAGTGGAAGAAATCATGATTGCTACCGAATGAAAAAGAGACAAAGCTCTACAACTAGCAATAATGCCTGAAGGAAATCCGTTTGGCGGTAACGACCGAACGTTGACAAATCACGGAGGTTAAGCTTCACAAACGGACGATCACCAAAGACGGACGCTGACCACAACCAACTGATGACCTCAGGAACAAATGAAGCATTCAATTATCGGAGCAAACAATATTCTGATCGTTGACAACAACATCGGCCAAGATCTAGATGTTGACAATGACACCGGTATAAATTTGGAGTCCGATCAACAAGAGACATAGATCCAAAGGAAAATGACAATAATTATCGGAAGCATAGAAACAAAACAAAGAATGTTGAGAAGCTGAAAGAAGGAAAGCCAAGGAAACAACCTCTGATCGATGGAGTGGAAAGTTGGAGAAGATGAGCAAATTGTATAGGAAGAGAGGTCAATGACCTTGTGCGCAGCTAGTTGATGATGAAAATTGAAATGATGAAACTCCGATCGAGCCGCAAAGCACGATGTCAACAAATAGCAAATGAAGTCTATTATAGTCTCAATCATCAGTCACGATCTTAATGTCTCCTAGGCTCATTGGCGTCATGTATGCTCGATATCATTGTCAACGAGGAACTTCTAAGTCATAGATGATAGCACTAATGATGAAACAGGCGATGAGGAGCTCAACTGTATTGTTAGGAACCTAGCTCTAAAATCATGATCAAGCTCCGAAGGTGAGGTTCCAGAGTAAATCGATGAAGAGGATGACGAAAAGCATAGAGCACTACAAGAAAAACGCTGATTACAGACGATCAAATCAGCCCAAAAATCGTCGGTAACTATATTATCGACGGTTTTTCGGACGGAATTCATCCGTCGGAAAAATGCTCGTCGCAAATCGATTTGCGACGGTTGTAAAACATTCGTCGGTAATAACGACGGTCCAGCTGGCGAGCTCGGCCGTCGAAGGTTGAGTATCGATGGTTCTAACCATCGATACTATCGACGGTTTAAACCATCGATACGTATCGACGGTTTGAACCGTCGATATAGAACCGTCGAAACACTCATATCGACGGTTTCACCCGTCGACTCCACAGCTGATTTTCGATGGCTCAAACCATCGAAAAGCTTGCACGGACGGTCAGAACCATCGATAAGTATCAAAAAAATTGTTGTCGATAATTAATTTTCAGCTATTTTCGACGGTTCTGACCGTCGGAAATAAAAAAATATTAAAAAAATGCTGAAATTTAATGTCCGAGCATATAATACAATAGAAGCATATCATCATTCTAAACACATATCACCATTCCAAACACCATTCCAAACATAAGCAACATAAGCAATAACATAATTGTCCAACCATCACATATAACACATAAAATTGTCCAAACCAAATATCCAAACATTCCAAACACCATTACAAAGCAAAGATGAGTCTCGTCTTTCCCGTCGGATCTAAAGAGCTTTTCACAAGACAATTTGAACATCACTGAACCTGCAAAGAGAATTGAGAAAGTTAGTACCCATATACCTGCACAGAAAACATGATTAATGATTCGAAATCTGGAACAATAATAAAAAGACAAAGAAACATGATTAAGGATTCTCTAATACATCATATGCAGTTAACGTAATTAATTTTTTTGACTACATGCTAAAATGATTCTCGAATATCATAAATATAAATGATAATGACATTCCTACAAGTTTAAGTTGAAAGAGGCTAGTTCCTTGAGTTGATTTTAGCATTGTATTAAAGAATGCCCAAAGGCCAATAGTTTTGAAACTAAGAAGACAAAGAAATAAAATCGACTTGCCATAGATTCTTCTTGTGGCAATGTAGAGCCAAGAAATGGCGGCCCACACATGATAAAAAGATAGCTTAATTCTTAGAAGCTCAAGCATATTTTTTAATAAAAGGAAACTACCCCATCAATTGACATTTGAGAATAGCAAAAAGGGACAACACATATCTGCATATATGAGCATGACAACAGTATGAACTCCTTGCTAATATGAGAAATTCCTCAAAATACAAAATGTTCCACGAACCTAATTACTGGTAGTGAAGATTTTGTGCACATCATGCTGATCCAATATCACACAATAGCAAACAACTATATGTTTATCTGTTTCTAGCAACACGCAGTAACAATGTAACAATCGTATTGGTTTTCCTCTACATCATGAAAACTGTCAATAATAGTTATATGAATCAATTAGCAACAAGAAAAGGATAAAAAATGCATGCTCGCGTTAATCCATGAGTTCATAAATCTGAGGTCTTAAATCTCAGTTATCACCGACTCATAAACCCTATTTACTCTCTTCTTACCCTGCAAGTGACTTATTGGAGCGCAACCCTAGTTGAATCATATTCTACTAGTTCATGAACGAGAAATCAAGTTAAATGTCTCAGAATTCAAAGGGCTCTTACTTACTCCAATTACTTTTTCCTTAGAACAGTAAATTTAAGGGAAGGTTCTTTAGTGGTGTAACACCCAAAAAGATAGGAGCAATATATGTATACGTGCACATTCAAATTCATTTCTCATCATCTTATTTCTCTAGGTCATATTGATGTCAAAGTGCATGCTGATCTAATGAGGAGTAAAATTTCATCCAAACTATTAATGCATCTTCTACATCACATATATTAGAGTACAGATTAAATCAAATTCCACAAAAATTATACCAAATGAATCTACCTCGGCGTCCTCGTCGTTGAATTCACCACGCATGATGGCATGCACCATTTTCTTCATTTCAGACTTGGTACGACGTTCACGTTCTTCGAACTCCTTTCTGAGCTCTTGTCTGACCTCTTCCCTAATCGAATGTCTCATCTCATCCATCATTTGTTGCACCTTGACCAGAGGAAGCTGAACCTGAAGTAGATTTACGACCATATCCAATATCTGTTGTACTCACAGAAGATCCGAGATCGTAAATGCGACCCTTCTTCACGCCGACGTGGTCCGTCCAAAGTTGTCTTGGGGTCAGCGGTGTGCTCCCCTCCTGCGTGGATTGCATAATGTGATCGACTTCGATTTTAGGAATGTGGTCCGTCCAAAGTCACGACAACAATCTATTTTAGTTGAACCAAGACCAAGTTTACTGACCAATCTCTTTGTCCTATAAAAATTTTAAGGAATGCGAGCCACAGTTGGTGTGACCTCTTTTAAAATATCTAGAAATGCATCAAAATATGCTTGTGAAATATTGTGGTCGGCTTTCAGGTTTATATGGATCGTATGTTTAGTCCCAAGCATATTTGAGATGACTTGTGTAGGAGGTCTGCAATTTAGATTATAAGGAATGCCAATTTGGAAAAAAACATCGAGAAAATGATGATAACGTCTCCTCTAAAAGCTTATTTTTTTTATTTGTTGCTTTGCACAAATGTGAACCTTTTGATTGAGCCGATCGAAATGTGATGTATGCGAGTTGGATTCTTAAAAAAAAAGACAACCACTCATTAAACAAAAACGAAACGGAAGAAAAAGAAAAAGTCGCAATGAATTTTACAAAAATAAAAATTTGATGGATCCGTACGCGGAGGGCGGCCGGATCTGGCCGTCGTGCGGAGGGCGGCCGGATTTGGCCGCCGCGCGCGGAGGGCGGTCGGATCTGGCCGCCGCGCGCGGAGGGTGGCCGGATCTAGCCGTCGTGCGCGGAGGGCTGCTGGATCTGGCAGCCGGAGAGAGCAAGGAGGGCGGGGATCGGAGCTTACTGGCGCCGGTGATTGCAGTCGGCGGCAACCTAGCGGCGGAAGCTTCGGGCGACGGCGAGGGAAGGCGATGCAAGTGCAGGAGGTGGCCACCGGACGAAATGCGGAGGGCGGCCGGATCTGGCGAAGAGAGACGCACGCGGGATTGAAACGGACAAGTGACAGTGGGGTCGGGTATTTATATAGCCAGTTTTCGATGGTCGTAACCATCGCAACATAGGTAAATATAATATAATATTAATTCGAATTAAGATGGTCAAACCCGCTGGACGAACCGTCGAAACTTTCGACGGTTCTCTAAACCGTCAAAACTTTCGACGGTTTTAGCCGTCGATATATATAATAATATATCTCACCTGAACATAATTGTATAAATTATAAATTTTCATTTTCGACGGTCAAGACCGTAAAAAACAATTGAAGTAAAATATTTTAATTAATTAAAATCTCATAACATTCCGACGGATCTGACCGTCGAAATATCGACGGTTCCGTCAAACGTCGCAAATTTCGACTGTGAAAACCGTCGAAAATTAAAATAATAATACCGGACTAAGACCGCTAGAAGTTTCGACGGATAGGTGAACCGTCGAAACTTTCGACGGTTCGAAAGACTAAAATTTTCGATGGAAATTTTCGACGAATTCTGAACCGTCGAAAATTTAGACGGCTAGAATCATCGAAAAATACCCGACGAAAATTTTGACAGTTTATATGATCCGCCGAAAAAATCGTCGGTATTTCAGACGGATGTCGGGCCGTCGAAAATAAACCGTCGGAAATCTGGCTTTTTCTTGTAGTGGAGGAAGTTGTGAGAAGAACTTGCAAAGGAAAGAAAGGATTTTATTCAAAATGTAAAATGATTACAACTACTCAGATACCATTATATATCTTAACACCTATTTATACTAAAGTAAAAGTGTTATGAAAGCAATAACCAATACAACTCGAAAATCACAGCTACAAGGAAACCAAAGAAGATGACACTACACAACACACTATGTTATATGACTAATTTTGCAACTACTATCTGTCGGAGATGAACAAGATGAACTTCATAGTTGGGGAATTGATGAGGTTGTACATTCCAACAAAGTGATATAGGGATCTATGTTTACAATTTTTTTATTGTATTTTTTTGGTTAAAGAGAACCTTTGTGTGGGAAACAGGAGAATATGTCACGCTAGCAAAAAGACGGCTTAGAGTTGCTGATAGCAGACTTTGGGTTTACAAGGTCTTCAACAATAATTAATTTTCGCCCTCCTTTCTTTTGCATTTTGTCAGAATTAATTTGCTGAAAATCTTTGTATCAAAGGTAAATCCTAAATATGTGCTTACAATTGATTAATATTTCTATTGGATTTGTTTATGTACTTTTATAATCATGTCGTGCTCACGTCGTGGTTAACATGGTATAAGACTATAAGTATAAGTATACATATATAAGTTTTGCCCCTCCCAAAATAATATTTTTGGATAACAGTGTTCCTAACACTTTTTTTTGTTACGTCAAATCAGATATCCTTTTAATGAAAATATTATCACCATAATGCAATTTCTTTTAGAAGCATACGATTTTGAGAAGTCAACATAAATTAATCAAATATCTTAATATTTTTCAATAAAATTAAAATTTAAGGTAATAGTTAACGTCTAGTTGGCTAATCATCTTCTTACACCAAAATTTCTCCTTTAAATCTTTCCAAGACGACAGATGTAAAAGCTATCAATAAGAATTATCGGATGTGTATATGCCAAAAAGCCATAAACAATGAAATTATAGAGCTATCACACCATAATTTTGGAAATTAACTCATCTAATGGAAATCAAATAAAATGCTCAAATCAGCCCCCACCCACTCAAATAGTTCTTTTTTTTCCACATTTATCTTGAATTTATATTTACATAAATTATAAAATTAACTAAATAATTGATAAAACTAATGTGATAAACTATTTGAAAGATTCAATTATAAATCGTTGGATGAAAATATGATGATGTAAAAAATAAAGAATGAGGTAGGAAACTAATTAGTAATTAGTAAATCTTTGTTACTACATTATAAACAACTAATATAAATTGTCAAATATATTTTTTATATGCAAAAGAAATAGACATTGCTAGCAATTTAAAAATAGTAATATTTTTTAGAGAGAAAATTTTCAATGACAATTGAAGGGTCAAATCTCAAATGTTCGCTTCCATTCTTTTTCGGAAAAAAGATCGAAAAGAGGGAAACAAAGAAATTCAAAAAGAAAAAAAAAGCTGCAACCCGGTCAATGGTCATACGTTGTGCTCATGAGAGGAATTGGGACTCGCTACATCCATGCACTGCTCCGCCGGTCATGGCCGAAGAAACGGCCAAGCCCAATCTCCACTTTTGCCCACAACGTGTCCGTCCACCACAAGTTCCCATGGCGACGTCGGAGAAGAGAGCGCCACATCGCTCATTGCTCCTCTCGCTAACTTCCACGACTCCCTCAACCACCTCGCCACTATATGAACCGTCTCGTGCGCACCATTTCCCCTTCCCTCCTGTGCTCGCCATCATAACCGCAGAAGCTTTAACAGGGATCTTAGACGCAACAATGGCGACGAAGTTAGGAGGTCTTCAGACGGGAACACTTTCCATGGCGACCTTGCTCTTGCTGGCGGCGCTTGTGTTGCAGGCGTGGAGCCCGTGGGCGGCTCTTGCGGACAGTTCAACGATGGAAAACATGAAGAACAGAGCGAACTTGGCCGCTGAGGAGGCGAAGGTTAAAGCTTCGGAGGCCATGCAGGACGCCAAGGAGACGACAGGGAGCTGGGCCGATTGGGCGCGCGACAAGATCACAGAGTCGGACTCTCTTCGCAATCTTAATTAACTTATCGCTGTTCCTTGTATCATCAATGACGCTGGGAGTTCATTTATTACAGGGGGCTTGGGCTGAGGCACGAGAATGCAAAGGTGGCGGCGGAGAGGATGATGGAGACAGCGAAAGATATGGCCGCTATGTCTAAAGACAAGATCTACAGTGCTGCTTCAGGTAAAGCATGCTGCACGATGTTTTGCCTGCATATATTCTTAGTATCTGAGCATGCAGACGCGTTCATGCTCCTCCTTTCTTCCTGGCTTCCGAAGGTGCCGCTGAGAAAGCTGGAGAGGCAAAGGATGCAATGATGGATAAGACTGCAGAGGCGAAGGATACTTTGAGCAGCAAGGCAGGGGACGCTCGAGACATGGTGGCAGACGGAGCAAGCCGCGCTGCTGACCGCGCCGGGAGCGCGTACGACGGAGCCAAAGAGAGGATGTCGGATGCCTACGAGACAGCCAAGGACGCTATGACGGAGGGCGCAAGAGCGAACTACGAAGCTGCCAAGGAGAAGGCGTCGCAGGCTGCGGGCGAAATGGGGGCCACAATGCGAGAGATGTCCGCGGAACTATGAGTGCAAATTCTTCTCATAGATCTTCCAGAATCTAGAAATTTGTTTAAGGCAGCCGCTTCGTTCTCGTGTTAATTTGTCACTTTTTTTTTCTTTTTTCTTCTTTTCTTATAGCCGTAAAGCTGTCTGGCGTCCTTTTTGTGCTGGTGAAAGAGATTAATCAGAATGTTTGGTTTTACTTTATTTGATAAAATTACAAATGAAAATACACAGTATCTTGTCACAAACAACTTTCTTCAGTTTGAAGATCGCATTGGATGCATCAAACCATCAATCACTCAAAAAGAAAAATAAATGACACCAAGGACAGTTGACACAGTGGATAACTAACTGCGCCACAAGTTATTAGATGAGTGCTAATAGTCTCGTATTTTCCATGAGTGCTAATAGTCTCGTATTTGAATTTTGAAGTCGTCGCATTTACTTTTACCGCTCCCATCCGGTACCATCCCGTACCGGATTAAGCTGGTAATTTTGGACACTAATAGATTTAGACCAAAAAAAATGAGATGCTTTATTAACAATAATATCATGCCTCAGTTCTTATTTCATGCTACCATGCACTACAACAGCAAGGGCGTTTCCAAGACATGCAAATTACATAGAGAATCAACGGCGGACAGTTGGATCTTGCCGTGGGGCCTGATCGGCTGCGGGCAGCTGCAAATTTTTTTATATTTTAAAAATTCTTTGTGACGATTGTGATTGCGATTCTTTCGATGATTGCGATTATTGAAACGTTTCGATGATTGCGGTCACCGAAGTTTCGCGACGATTTCAACCATCAAAACTTTCGATGAATTTTTTGGAATCGTTTTGCGATGTCCTCTTTTTCGACGGATAAGATCCGTCGATAAACCCGTCAAAAATTGCCATTTCTTTCGATTTTTCGACGGACGAAACGGTCGAAAAACACTAATTTTCTTGTAGTGACATGTCTGCATCCAACGATTCAACTAAGTTTTCTAAAACATCACATAGAGAAAATAACTAAGTTGTCCATGCAATAAAAACCATGTAGGGGAGGACATTCATAGAAGAAAAACTTCTATGAAATAGATGTGGCAAGTGATTTAATCACAGCCATTAGTATCGACATAAATTTCCAAACGAGAAGCTATCTAGTGCTCTACACGGTTCCTTGTCCTCATTAACAATAATATATGTAAAATTATTTTCTTAAACCTCGTCTAAATTATTAAATTTTTTGCTCCTCTTCTAATCTCATATTTTTCACTTTAATCCTTCTATCTAATTCTATTAATTTTTTATTATTTTTACTTTTTGTCATTCACAAAAAGATCAAAATATCCTTCCCACATAATAATTAAAATATATGTGCTATTTTTTACTGTTTAAAAAAGAATAAAATAATATTATGTACTATCTTTTAATTGACATATATAGCACATATATTTTAATTGTTGCGTGAGGAAAAAACTTTACACTGTATTTGAATTGAGATGAAAAGAGGGTAAAAAAAAAAGAAGGGAAGGTAAAAAAAAAATTTTCTTCTTTGAATAAAATTTTAATGGAGGGGAATGGAGAAAAATCTACATTTTTTCTCCTCCATTCTTTTCCCATTTTGTTTTAATCTCAAATTAAAGTGTTACAATTCTCTTTCCTTTATCTTTTCTCTAATTCTATTTCCTTCCCCTTAATGATCCTTTATTCAAACAAAGTGTTAGCCTTATGACGGATAGAAAAAATAAAAATGATAAAAAAACAGAAAAAATAAATTGAAAATGCAATAAAATTTAAGAACTATCATAAAATAAATTCATCCATATATGTGATATTTAAAGAAGGTTTAAAAAAAACCCTTATGTATAATATAGGAATTGATAGTAATGGGGTAACACAACTCTGCAAATTGGATAACACAGAAATATAAAATAATTTAAAATCTGCACTTTTTTATTGAACAGCTTCGAAGATAATAATTTCACACACAGACAAAAGTAACGGAGTTAAATTCCAGCTAGCGATGTATGACTGAATAGAAATGAAACGATGACAATTCAACTTGCCGTTTCGGTACTTCCATTTTTGGGGACTAGGAAAGCGTCATCAACCAATTCCTTCCCAAGAGACAGATCAGACAAGAAATAACGCAGATGCATGCTTCACATATTTATTGCATTCAATGATTCTGCCAACCAATTTATTTGCTATTGTTTGCTAAAGTTCATCATTTCATGTAGAACTGGAATAGTGTCAAGCACAGCTATGTGGTTATTAGTTGAAGCTAAAATTAGAGATGGAAAACTAGCCACAAGTTCAAACCACAACTTCAAGGCCTTCCAGATGATTACTAGTTCTGCGGCAGCAAGCAATAAAAATGTAAGAAAGAAAAACAATACTTAAGTGACAATACTTACTAGTTCTTCCTATCTAGTGTTTAAATTGTCGAGGCATTCATACCATTTTCTGTTCTCCAGCAACACTACAAGCTGTGTTTTTCCTCACTAACTGCGGAAGTTTTTCATATATATTGAGCTCCAGAAACCAGAAAAGATGAAGCTAAAAATGGCAGAATCTGTTTCACGTTCACCAATTAATGCAATTTTTATTATACACAGTGATGCCACCTATTATGGAAGTACAAGCACAAGGACTGTACCATCATAAATGACACCACACCAAACATGAAAGAACCACTCAGACACCGCAGAAGCAAAACAATGCCACAGGCTTTGCAGTTCTGCCCTTGCATTCTTATCCCCAATGCCATCAACTCACAACAATCTAGGGAAAAGTTGATGCTGCTAAGCAAAAGCGAAGCTGACTTCCAAACTAACATACTTGATGCAGAATAAAGACGCACACAAAGAACAATTAGCATGATGTTAGGCATAACATAACTCCATGGCCGATAAACAAAAAAAGGCAAAAAAGAAATAGAACATGATAAACACTTTGGGTGAACAGCTTCTGTTTAATAATCTGCTTGTACCTAGTACGGTAGTACATATGATGATTAGATGCTATTATTAGGTGATAATTACGACTTTAACTGGGAGTGATTAGTAACGCAGCACACATTGTCACATTGAATCCCGTGGATACAACAACAAAAAAAAACAATAGAGAGAGATAGAATATAAAGTGCAAGCTTTTGGCTCTTACCTCTCCTTAAATGTTGTCTGTGATTCCCGACATCTCGCGCGGCGTGTTATTTCTAAGCCGTGCTGCCGGAAATGATGAAAACCGAACTTACAAATACTAATAAATGGAAGAAAGATGGCTCCTTTCCCACGGAAGATTGAATGCCTTCAACTCATCTCTAAAAGCCCTTAAATTTGCCCACAGTATGCTCAACTACTTCCAGGACTTGATCTTGAGGACAAATTTCCAGCATTAACATATTTGATATAACATTAAGCTCAGGTTCACTTCCTTTTTTTTATATGGAACGCAGACGTCGAACTAGAACTTTTTCTGCATAATCCGAATGGCTACAAGTGGAGAGATCAGATGGCAAAATGCTAACAATAAGATCGATATCCGTGTTACTGAAACAACTGCTGCAGTTGTACGAGTGGAATGCAAGATCAAACCAGTTAAATAATGTGGAAGACGAGTGATTGCTTCTTCATTGCTGAGCTTGCTCTTCGGCTTGGCCTGGATGCTGTTGCTGTAGCTTAATCTTACCAAAAGTAGCATAAAATGAGGGTCCTTGATTAATTATTTGGCGACTGCTGTTGTTCCTCCTCCGGTGGTTGCGGTTGCTGCTTTCTAACCGTGTGCTTGTTGTTGTGCATCCACACCTTGAGAACTTGCCTCCTGACGCCGGCCTCGGCGCAGAATTGCTCGACGGCCGCCTCGTCCTGCTTCTGGATCCTCCACCCGACGCGCTCCGCGAACGACAGCATCTTCTCTTTCTGCTCAAGCGTGAACTTGGTGCGGAACCGCTTCCGCCGGGCAGCAGTGGTCGGCGTGGGCGCCCCCGAATGGATCCGCTCCTCGCTCGAGGACTCGGTGGTCGTGCCGCCGCTGCCGCTGGTGTTGCCGCCGAAGGCTATGACGCCCGTGGAACACCCGACGCCCCGGGACGGGCTGGAGGGGAAACCGCTCAGCTGGAACTGTTTCGGCGTGTGGGGGTTGTGTGGATGGTGGACAGCCTGCGGATGAGGCGGCGGGAGGAGGAGGGGGACACGAGCGGAGCCGGCGGCGCGGTAGTAGGAGTTCGCGGCGGCATTGCTCTCGCCGTCGGCCTCCTTGCGGTGGAAGCTGCGGTGGCAACCGCAGGCGGCGCACTTAAGGGCTTCAGGGGTGGATGGCTCGCCGTTCGGCATGAACTCGCCGCAGCCGTCCATGACGTGGCCGCCGATTGAGGCCGCGTGGTTCCGGAGGCATTCTCGATACCGATAGGAGGCATCAACTATGGTTGCAGTGGTGGCGACAGTCGAAATCTTGGGAGCAGCAGTAGTAATGGCTGGCTTGGAGTTAGAGGTGGCACCACCTGCTGCCAGCCCACCTGGTGATAAACTTGGGATCGGAGCTGGATCTGTGGCTTTGCCATGAGACTGGGAAGAATGGTCTACAGACGCAGGCGCGGGACGAAGTATGTTGATTGAGGTTGTAGTTGCTGATGCTAAAGGAGTGTTGTTGCCAAATATGCTGCCATTTCTGATTCCTGCAGCTCCACCAAAAGCTCCTCCTCCCCCTCCTCCTATGGCTCCACCACCGCTTCCTCCTCCTCCTCTTGGTGATACAAGAGAGGAGGAGGAAGGGAGGGTCGGCTTAGAGAAAGCTGACCCTCTGAGAGAAGGTGATGGAGGCGAGTTGTAGCCTAAAGAGGAAGGTATCCCTATATCATCATCCTGGTTCCTATATTCCATTAATTCAACTGCAACTCTTTCTATCAGCTAACTCTACTACTGCTGCTACTGTTTGGTGAACACCGAGGCCTTCTCCATCACAAAGCAAGCGCCAGATCCCGTCATATGGAAAGCTCAAGGTGCAATATTTGAGGTGCAGTGAGTCTCAGATTATGGGGTCAGTGAGATTTAGCACATGGATGGATAGGCAAAAGAAAGAGGAGAAGAAAAAAATAAGTAAAACTACATAATTATGAAGCAAGGGTCCATGTACCAGCTCTTACTGCACACAGGAAAAGGGCAAGCAGCACAGAAGAGGTGAGAGGGACTTGACGAGCGAGCGCAGCTCTAAAAAGCAGCGGCAACTGGAGGCGCATGGGATGCTTTGGTTGGAATTATGGCCTCAAAGACCAAAAGCCAGAAAAGACGTCATATGGGAATGAGCAGAGATTATTACAAGGGATAAGTGGTAACGAGTGGGTTTGGATTTGGTTTCCCACCAGCTAACCAGGCACTTACATGGCCATCATCCATCCATCGCCTTGAAGGTGATCAGGGAGAGGAAGAGAGGAGGACGAGAGAGAGGGAGAGAGAGAGTTGCCCTCTTCGTGTTCCTGTTGTCGTTTGTTGTTCTCAATCTCCTCCTTCTCGTCATCAAATCAAGTTTTGTTGCTGTTGGCAGCAGCGGTCACAGTGGTCGTAGACTCTTTCCTCCAACACCCTTACGAGAAAGTGATGGTGTGTGTGATGAAGGGGTGGGATGCAGCCGTGAGCAACCGACAGGGTCACGCCTCACCCCTCCCACGCCCTGCAACACGGCCCCCCTCCCACCCCCTTGCCAATAATTATTGCCTCTCTCTCTCTCATCTGCTCTTCTGAAATGATATTTATTAGCATTATGTTTGTTCCTATGTATTTGTATACGTGTATAGTGAGGTCTCTACGTCTCTAACATCCTCATAGTCATAACCTTAGCTGTATGGGTCGGAACTCAACTCGTCTCTGTAGTCTGTTCCCCCACTTTCTCTCTCTCTCTCATTTCTTTTCTCCTTTATGCAACTCTAATAAAGTCGCATCTCTCTATTATTACTTGTGATTGGTTGGAACTTTGAACGGCAGGAGACGGTGAGAGAGAAATAGAGAGAAGACGGTGGAACTTTGAAAGACGATTGGGACCTCACCATTCCGAGCGCCATAGAGCCAGCCTTATTGGCGTGTCAGATCCTTGCACTTAAAAAGGGCCTGGACTGGAGGTGTCACCTGTCCAGAACCAAGTGTTTAATGACGTCGCCTATATGTGTTTTGTGTGTTCATCGTAACGTATGCGTGCCTACATCTGATAAATCTCAAAACAAAATTTGTAAAAGAGGGGCATTGCTAAGAATTTTAAGAGGAGATAGCTGATGGTGAATGCAGCAGAATTTTCATACTGGAAACATGTTATCTGTATACTAGTCAAAGGAAAAACTCATATTGCCTGCATGGTTTACAGACATAACAAAATTAGTGTCAACTTCCTTTCACACTTTGCTCTCTTTCGGCCTACACATGGGAGCAGTCGTGCACTTGCTGTCTTCAAAGTTGAGCAAAAAGTGACCGAGGTGGTGACTTGGGTGGGTGGATGTGTTGGCTGTCCTCTGTGAAAACAAGCTACTGTTGCTAATTGATATGTTGAAATGGAGTATGTGATGTCCTGCTGGTCTGCTTTCTGTACTCGCATTAAGTGCACTGTTTACGAGTCAGCAGGCATATGATATCAATGTTTTACCACTCAAAACAATTAGGCTTGTTCAAATAGTTTTCTAGGGCGAAACGTTGAGATGACAGAGCTAACAGTTGAAGAACATGTCATCCTGTTATAATACACCAAAACAAAATAATATTTACCACTCATCAGAGCTAGTTTGATCATCCTTTGCACCAATTATATTGGCAATGACAAGTATTTTTCAAATTAGATGAAGCCCCACCACTCCATTCCAATTTTTTTAATGCATGAAGAGAGATGTTCATCCAATTGATTTAAGTTGCCTTGATTTTGGACCTCTTACATTCTACTGCTGATTAATTAGAGAAGTATTTGTCCTCACCTTGAGGCAAGCATACAATTTTTTTATGTTCATGTCAGTAGCTCTAACACCTTCCTCCAAAGATTATTGGTCCTCATCTTTCTAATGGACCGCACAGCAGGACAAAAATAATTCATAATCATATGTCATCATCTTATATTGCTTTTAAAATTATGCATAAGATTTCTAATGCAATTGTTGACCTCACAGAAAAAAAAAAGTTGGAAAATTACATCAAAGCTGCCATGACAAAAGAAAACTTCAAGTTGACAACTGCCCTCATCTTGTGGGACTTGGTGCAGAAGAAATATTTAGCACTGACCAGCTTCCCCCCAACCCCCATTTTTGGCTCTTTGCCATTTTTATAACACCATGGTTTTTATCAGGCTGTTGCGTTGGATACATAACATTGATTGATTGCAACATCGATTGCATCTTTTGTTGCTAAGCTAACAACTTGTTTGCTCATTAGGGTTTAGCATGCATGTGCCTGTGATACTGTGATAGTTACATGAACAGTGGCATGAATTGAAAACGGCTTAATTACTCAATCCCAACCATTATGAGCCAAAACAGTTCCACTGGTGGTTTATTAATTATGTCCATCTTAAGGAGAATTAGTTCATCATTAATTAAGGGCTGGAGATTAATTTGATATTTATCTGGTCATAGCCTTTGATTTTTTTTTTTTGAAAGAAAAGTAAGCAAATTAATTATTTGATAACATCCATATGATTAACTAAACCGAGAAGAAGAAGCCAAATGTGAGTTAATTAAACATGTAATACGTTACCGGTTGGGATCCAAAGTGAAACATTCTGTTCCAAGCTCAAATTAGATGCGGAAAGAATACTTAAATTATCGGGTTATTTTTATAAATCTTTTTAAATTATCATAATTTTTTACATCAAACTTAAATTATGAATTTATTTTTTTATCCCTAAATTATTACAACTTTTCACTTTAATTCTTTCGTTCAATTATGTTACATTTACTTTTTTTCATTTATGAAAAGATTAAATTATCTTTCAATCACATAACACATCAAATATAAATATAAAAAAAAAATGTTCGACTATCGGCAGTCAAATATTAATACCTTCACTTTTTCGTCGATAGTCGAATATTTTTCATTTTTTATTTTTATATTTATTATTCGATGACTTATGTGATGATGACTAATTTAGTCTTTTCATATACAAGAAAAAAATAAATATAACTGAAAATGTAAGCGGACAGAAAGATTAAAATAAAAAAAAGTGACAGTACAAGGATATTAAAAAATAAGTTCGTAATTTAAAATCAGATATGAAAAATCATGATAATTTAAGAAAGATTTATAAAAATAATCTTAAGTTATAAGTATGTTTAACTGAATTATTAGATGACATTATAAAAATAATAATTAAGCATGATGAGTCAATTATAAAGTACTATAAGTGTAATAACAAAATTAATATGAAAGAAGATGAAGAAAATCAACTTTCTAAAAAAAAAAACTTGATCACTAATAAAAAGAAATATCCACGGTTGACTTAAAGTTTCATTATAATTAATATCTACGGATCATTAATTTTTTTCACAATTTTCAATATAAAAAGTACAACAATTCATAAAAAGACTAAATTACCTTTCATTTATAAAAAAACTAAATTATCTTTCATCACATAATACATCAAATAATAAATATAAAAAGAAAAAAATATTCGACTATCGACAGTCGAATATTAATACCTTTCATCACATAATACATCAAATAATAAATATAAAAAGAAAAAAATATTCGACTATCGGCAATCGAATATTAATACCTTCACTTTCTCGTCCGTAGTTGAATATTTTCTTTTTTTTATTTTTATATTTATTATTTGATGTATTATGTGACGATGAATAATTTAACCTTTTTATATATGAGAAAAAAATAAATATAATAGAAAATATAAGCGGACAGAAAGATTAAAATAAAAAATTATGATAATTTAAGAATATTTAAAAATAAGTTCGTAATTCAAAATTAGATGTGAAAATTTATGATAATTTAAGAAAGATTTATGAAAATAATCTTAAGTTATAAATATGTTTAACTGAATTATTAGCTGACATTATAAAAATAATAATTAAGCACGATGAGTCAATTATGAGGTACTATAAGTGTAATAACAAAATTAATATGAAAGAAGATGAAGAAAATCAACTTTCTAAAAAAAAAACTTGATCACTAATAAAAAGAAATATCCACGGTTGACTTAAAGTTTCACTATAATTAATATCTACAGATCATTAATTTTTTTTCACAATTTTAAACGTAAAAAGTACAACAATTAAAATCACATCAACCATAAAACTACTCTGACCAAAATACTTCGAAACTCAGGGAATATTTAAGTTTATTAAATCTCCATCCACATGTTATTTGTTTCATTTTAATTTGTAGGCGACCTAATTATTTTGGAGGCTCTTTTCGTTGAGACGCGTGAGGTATGGGACAGTGCTCGAAGTCTATTTATCAGCATCAATTTGCCAAGTGTGATGCATGCGAAGGCGCATATTGTTTTCTCTCTTAATTGCTTGGTTACTTGGTCCATCTAAATTAATAGAATACTTATAATTTGAAAAATTTTAATGTAAATGTCAAACGTTTTTGGTATGAAACGGTGTCAAATAAATTTTCGCACATTTTTTATTAGCGTGCCATATTATTCACTTTTAACTTGAATCCATATGATTTAATCAAAACACATCACATTTGAACAATATCGTGTTCTTATATATACTCAACATTTCTCTTGCGAGATGCATGAGACATACATTGAATTATTCACACATGCATAAGTCATGGAAGACATGCTAAGTATATACGAGAAGATGATTTTATTGAAGTATAACAAGTTTTGACAAAATCATGTGTGCCGAGGTTCAAAACGGATAATATCGCACGCTGATAAGAAATATTTCATATGATAACAGAATCGCTCCGCATGAGCTTGTGTATGATGGGGTGTGATGTATGAGATATGTCTTGAATTAATCTTTATGCTTTGTTTAAGTGTGACACATTTTTGACAAAATCATACAAGTCGAGGTTCAAAACGAACAACATCACACACTAGTCAGAAATGTTACATATAATATATATATGTATTTTTATTTTTTTGATATCTTTATTCATTTAATAACAAAAAATAATTTTATAAGATAAAAAAACTATAAATAAACTATTATATCTATTAAAAAGAATAATAATACACTTAAGTTCATAAATTTTAAAAATGATGAATATAATTATTGTTGTTGACTTAAAATCACATTTTTTTTATTATTAATAATTCTCAGGAATAAAGATATTAAAAAAAAGTACGTGTGAAATGGTTTGACACACGTTTCGAAAAATGCTTGTCACCTATGGTAAACTCAATTTTAAAACACGAGCTCAATCGAAGCTACATCCAAAGGACCGAAAATTATGGATTATTGGATTTACATCCAAATTGGATTGATCGATTGTAGAAAAAATGAATTATTAATTTTCATTGTCATTTAAAAAAAATTGCATCTGATTGCAAATAGCTTCTGCAATTGAGATTATTTTGAAAGGCACCGAGTAAGTTGGTCGTCAAACATGTTTTAAAGCATTAATATTCCATACCCTCTTTGAAATAGTACTTCTATCTTTGAAATATCTAAGCGTTCTTAATCTCTTGTTTTTTTTTTCTTTTCACCAAGATTAGGGGAAAATACATATGTCACACATCATTTAAATATAATTCTAATTGTTGTATCTAGGCTATTACTATATTTTTATTTATATACACATCTGTATCATTAGTATATATGGAGAATCAAAATTTTTAACGGCTAAGATATTAAATATCTTGTCACTAATTTTTTTTTATACAACGACCAGAATATTACCGAGCTTGAATTCGTGAGTTATAAATATATACATATATCACAGTAAAAAGTAAAAGCATCTATAAGTTTTTACTTTATATTTATATTCTTAACACGCCGTTATTATAAAAATTTGACCAACTCAATCCATCACCTAAACCCTTAAAAGAATATGTTTTTTAGCAAAAGCTTCGTCAGCCTACGGATCCTACTATACATAGGTTGCTAAAAAAATAGGTATATTAAAAAAATTATTAACTAACGTGTGTCTCCCTCACGGCCTCATATATTAGTAAACTTAATACTAAAATTAGTAAGCCGTGGTGATTTAGAGTTTAATTCTTCAACACTGTTATTGTTCTCATAGATGAAAATTTGGAGATAACATGACACTACAATTGACATTTTGAAGTGACATCTCAATTAGATGCATTTGTGATTTTATTTTTAATTTAGATGCACTTTTATTTTTTTACCCACTCGAGCTGGATATTCAGAACAATTCGAAATTGGGTAAAGAGCAAAACGTTTGTTTTTAAGAATTGAATTTGAGGTGAAATTAGTAAGCGATTTATTTTTATTTAAACAAGATTTCGAATTCAAAATTTTATAAATATAAAATATCTTTTATGGAACCTTCACCTGCACTGTTGGATATGTGACTCGGAACGAATCTAATCGAATTAGTTAAATTCAATGATGAGTTGTCCTACAACTTGTAGACAGTGTATTTTTTAGCACCGCACGGAGCACAATTTTTCAAACACCAACAAAAAAAAATCAAATTTAAAATTATTAACTTTTAATGATTTATTGAGGCGCGATCATACTAATCAATTATTCTAACCAAGTTTGGTTATTGATCTCTTTGTGAATACCACAATCATACTAATCAATTATTCTAACCAAGTTCGGTTTTTGATCTCTTTGTGAATACGGATATTGATGAACCCTCACAGTGATTCGAAATCAAACAAAAGTTACAAAATTATAGTTTATCAAATCTAGTAGGCGGCTAGTTCGAATATATGCATTATATAGGGAGGTCCCAGGGCATCACGAAGTTTTCAAAACGAAAAAAATTGATAAATAAAAGCATCACCCAATAAGCTTACAACTTAGAAAGCCGCATCAAATAATTCGTTTAAATAATCTAAATAGAATAATCATAACGAAACATTTTTAAAATATAACATATACAATATGATAAAACTAAAATTTCAAGCTCCTAAGTCCTATAGTAATACATAATTATTTAATTGACAAAAGAATAGACTTTGACTAATCACATAAAGTAATACATCTGAAAGGAATACAATTATGAAATAACAATAAAAAAAATAAAAATGTGAAAATCGTAAAGAACAAATATAATAGAATATTAACTACCTCTCAATCGTCCATGTGACCAAATATTATGATGGGTTTGTATCTTTAGCATTTAATTACAAGAGAGATGAATTCTCTGTGATAGTTGATATTTAATTTATGATAATAATGCAAAATGTAGCAATAAATCATTGAGCAATGATATGATAAATAAAAAATATCATAATTAATAAGTGTAACAATGTGAACAATCATCATCACAATGATCAATAAAACACAAGATTAACTAACCATCATCAAATAATATCATTTTAAGGAGAATCGATAAAATCACTTAGGATATTACCCATTATCATTAATAAAACATAATCACTATGCATATTTTTCATTATGTTACATGTATAAATGTTACACTATATTTTTCATTATCTTTTAACTCCTTGAAAAGCACTAAGGAAGTTTCTTTCAATTTTCCATTAACATGGATGAAGAATATTCTAAATGTTATATAGTGGAGTGTCTTCCCATTCCTCAAGAATCAATAAAATGTCTTTGGACTTTGTTATGACCAATGAGATATCTTTCAATTACATGATTGGCCATTTCAATTCATAATAGAAATCCCTTATACCTTTTTTTTCCTTTTAGACCTATCATGTATATATGTTTTTTTTTTCAATTAGATGAATTTTCGAGAAAATACAATAAAAATAATTAGAATTTTTTTTATAACAAATGATGATATATGATTAGAGATAAAAAAAAGATGGGCAATGCTATACATATGTCACGGGGCGTTTTCCCGCGACACGAAGCGTGAAGCCTCGCGGCACCAGTGCCGCTCAACTTATAGCCCTCGACCGCTCAGCGCCGAAAACCAATGGAACACATGCAGCCGTCCCTGCACTGCGTAATATTGTGGAGTACCAAGTTATCCGCCTTTAGAGCATTTATTTTGTAATGGTCATCCTTATGAATGGCCAAGTAGATGAAGTTTCCATAGGGTATGTCTTTTGTATCTTCAATATGTAATAAGACTCCTATCTACGGTACACTGGGAGGAATTCACTAGTACCATCCGAGGCTCAATTGTATGTTATGTTTCATCATATTTAATACAAGTAAGCTTTCCTTTAATTCTAGTGTCATGACCTTGAGCATGGGGTGTCAACCCACATCGGTGTCCCTTCGTGGCGTCACGTGGTCCCTTCGTCGTCCCTTCGAACTTTAAGCGCTCAAACTCCTGCATTGGTATTGCAATGTGCCAATGCCACGGTCCTATGACGAGTAGTCCAACACTCTAGTCATGTCCGTGATTGAGTGCCTATAAGAGCGACTCTCGGCATAGTCGTCTCGAACATAAAACTTCCGCTGCAAACTCAAAATAAGCTTGGCTATGTGCCTTTCCGCCTAGTCGCCGCACATGGTCTAGTGTCCGAGAATGACCCAGTGACAAGTGGTATCAGAGCAGTTCTTCCTGCTCGGATTACCCAGCGACGATGACTCGCTTGTGTCATCGAAATGTGTCCTAGCGTAGGAAACGTGCTTCCGCTCAAAAACTCCATCATGCCTAGGCGCACTAGTACCATGGTATTCGATCATGGACGCCGACGAGGAATGTGTGGCAAGCTTTCTCACTGCACGCCCAATCATGCCCCGCAACATCTTCCTCGTACACCCGTGTCATGTCAAGGAACGTCCGTCATGCTTCATGATGGCGGACTGATCGCCCCGCCTAATCGGGACGGTCATGCGTCGCTCACTCGAGTAGAACAACCACCCCAGGTATACAGTCGGGAATTCTGAAGTGTCGCGTTGCGTCAAAAGTGACTATATGCTTCGCATGATGGTCTTGCGCTGCTCATACCATGAGGTTACTTACACAAACATTGTGTAACTCGGGGGACCCGTGTCACATTCAGAGACTGTTGGTCATGCATTATCGTGACGACCTGACGCTGCTCAGTATTTCGTGACGTCGCATCGCATGCTCAGGCATGCAACGTGAAGTGCACAACCGCTTCACGAGAGAAGTTGACTCAAGCTTAAACATCAAGGTTCATAGTCCCTTTCGACGAAGGAATATCATCCTATCGGCTAAGGAGCATCAATCGCAAGCATCTTGTCGTGCCGCAGTTTCGCCTGCCACGCCGCGATGTCTTTCAAGGATGGAGCAAAGCATTGATTACTTGCAAACACTCGCGGACGAGCTGTCAATCTTGCCTGCCTCATCAAGTGTCACCCCGCAAGCGGCGTGATGTCATCCATCAAGGGTTGAGACGAACCTGCTACATGCAACGCAAATTGACGCCTCAATTCAATGATCGATTTGGTAAATGGTCTGAGCGTCGAGCATCGACGAACCTTGGCATGCTACTGCCAAGCGTTCCGTCGCCACCCGAAGGAAGGAGTGCTTTTTCCTCTCGGATAGCGCCTCGAGTAATCGAAGCGGCCTCCAAGGATCGCAATCCAAATGTTTCGAAGGACACACTAGCGATGTCGTTCCTTCGAATAGAGATGGATGTGATATTGGGAGCTCATGCCATGAGTTCACCAACAGCAATCCGCTTACCCAAGCGGAACGTCTTCACGAACACTCGTGGTTCGTTGAAGACCCGAAACGGCTATTCTTTCACAAGGGTCAGCCGCTAGGTGGACAAGTACGTCAAAGGCGCATGATCCCTGTCGACAAACGCAATGGCATTACTTTATCCAAGTTGCGGACGGACGAGCATCCCAGGTGCATCCTCCTCGTGAACGAGCACAATGAACTCGCCCCGTCCATACCCAAAGGTGTTGCTAAGCTTCAAAGAAGGTCCCAGGATCGGAAGAAGGCATATCCCGAGAACCCTGCAAGATGTGGCAAACTCAGGATGGCATTGCCATCGCGACGATGTGGAATGTGGCAAACATGGATCCCATTGGGACATGGGATAGGAGAAGGCAGCTTATCAATTATGCAAGCCCTGACAAGTTGGGACTGAAGGTCAAGATCGCTTTGTTTAGCATCGGCCAGATGAGGATGTTGAAGGAGAACGTGAAAGATATCACCGAGCTTCACCTATAGTGTTCTCAGGAGGATGAAGGACCAGCGTTGGTGTTCTTCAAGCAGAGGGGTTGAAGCTTTGGACTAGGACGGAGTTGGAACGACATGATCGTCCAACCTCCGCTCGCTAGTTGCCGCTGCCAAGACGTTCATGCCAAAATAATTGCCATACCACCAAAGCCTTTGGGCAAGAGCAATGGTAGGGGAGAGAAATGCAAGTCGCACAGAGGAAGCTATCATGCCAAAGACAAAGACAACCCATCAAAACAGGAGGATCGAGTTGAACCACAAGAATGTGGGGAGACTCTCGTCGCTCACTATAGCGACTTGAAGTTGACAAGGTAAAGAGTGTCATATCTGAGAACCTTGCTCCGCTTCAAAACGTCGAGACATCAGATGACCGTCAAGGGTAAGGTGGTCCCGCATTCAACACTCGACGGATGAAAGATTCTACGTTGCAGCCATCTGCGACTTGGAGACAGTGAGTTAAACCGCAAGGGAACGTGGGGAGACTCATCGCCCAGTATGGCAACTCAGAATGGACAAGGCATGGATTGTTACATCAGAGAACTTTGTCCCGCCTCAAGACCGTCGAAACATCAAGTGATCACCAAGGAGGAGGTGGTCATACGCTCTTCACTCGACGGAGGTATGGAAGACTCTACGTTGCAACCAGTTGCAACATAGAGACGTCGAGTCAAAGCCCACAAAGAGACTTGAAACGTCCCGAAGCATCCATGGGAAGACTCTTGTCGCTCATCATAGCGATCCGAAGCAGACAAGCTGCAAGCGTCAACATCGAAGAGCTTGTGCTGTTTCAAGCCGTCGAAATTCAAGAACGATCATCGAGGGTGAGATGGTCCCGTACTTCGCATTCGACGGAAGGGAGACCTTATGTTGCGGCCACCCACAACATAAAGGCATCGAGTCAAGTCATGCAGGTCGAATGGAGAGACTCTTCATTATGTTCTGCACGACCCTGGAGCAACTCTTTTCCGAGTTATTCCTGAAGACATACAAGAGTTGTTCCACCCCAAAGAAGTCAAACCACACAAGTTGACGCTGAGTCGAAGAGAAGTGAAGCCAACAGAAACTTGATGGACGGATAGTTGCTTGATGAAGTCAGACCGCACATGGCGGACTCTACTGGCGCTGCACAAGTGATGACCCCGGATTGGACGAAGGATCAGCGAGCGAAGCAGGCCTGAGGGAGGAGTCCTCAGCGAGACCCCAAGGAACGGGCATTCCTGGCGTTGAGTGATGCTGGTGAAGTCGAAATCAACGCAAAGAAAGCAGAATTGAACGAAACAAGCGAAGTCAAGATTAAAGACGAAAGTCTCGAGGAAGTCCGGACAACAGCGTCGGGGGCGTGGCCGACTTTGGTGGGAGAGAATATTACGGGGCATTTTCCCGTGACACGAAGCGTGAAGCCTCGCGGCACCAGTGCCGTTCAACTTATAGCCCTCGGTCGCTCAGCGCCGAAAATCAATGAAACACATGCAGCCGTCCCGCACTGCGTAATATTGTGGAGTACCAAGTTATCCGCCCTTAGAGCATTTATCTTGTAATGGTCGTCCTTATGAATGGCCAAGTAGGTGACGTACGTCTTTTGCATCTTCAATATGTAATAAGACTTTTATACCTACGGTACACTGTGAGGGGTTCACTAGTGCCTTCCGATGTCCAATTATATGTTATCTTTCATCATATTTAATACAAGTAAGTTTTCCTTTAATTCTAGTGTCATGACCTTGAGCGTGGGGTGGCAATCAACATCGGTGTCCCTTCGTGGCGTCACGTGGTCCCTTCGTCGCTCTTTCGAACTTTAAGCGTCCAAACGCCTGCATTGATACCGCAACATGCCAATGCCACGGTCCCATGACGAGTAGTCCAACACTCTAGTCATGTCTGTGATTGAATGTCTATAAGAGCGACTCTCGACATAGTCGTCTCGAACATAAAACTTCCGCTGCAAAGTCAAAACAGACTTAGCTAATTGCCTTTTCGCCTAGTCACCGCACGTGATCTAATGTCCGAGAATGATCCCGTGACACACACATTGCTCTACAATATTTGGACTAGACCACTCGTAGTCATCTTTGCGGGAAGTTTAGTTTTGACCTAGGAGTACTCTCCTTTCGTGTTTTTTTATCCAGTATAAGGATTTTGACTAAGTTGAGATATGACACGAGTCAAATTTATACAAGCTGAGATCACACAGTTACAATTGAACCTAGTCACAATTGCCGTCATGCAAGTTGTGTCCTCTCATTCAATGTAAGAACTCGAGTTCTTATTAATTTTTTAGAATTAATTTATTAAATAGATAAGTTCTTCTTTAGTGTTTGAATAAAAAAAGTACTGATAAGAATAAAAAAGGTGATTTGATAGATAAGTTCTAATAGATGTTTGGGTAGAAAGTAAAAACTAGAAAGATAGTTTAATTTTTATGATAGGGAAAGTATTATATTTAAATTATTAAAAGTAACTAAAAGTCTAAAGTTAATTACAATGTTGAATAATACTTAAATTATGACTTGACATTTGTAGATTAGTATATTAATGGAAATTTATTTTCGTATATAAATAATATTTATTTTATTAAGTATTTTCATATAGAATTAATATTTTCTTCATTAGATTAATTATCAACTTATTGATTTTCTTAACATAATACTTTATTTACACTCCTAGATCATTTTTATAATTGTTTCAATTTAGTTTTATATTTTAAAAATAATATATTTATGTCATTTAATCATAAGTAATTAATCACATAAATTAAAAGACACAAAAGTAATAAATATATTTATGTTTCAGCATATAATCACGTAACTCTCTCACATCCTTTATTTTCTCTCACTATTAATATGCCTCATCACAAAGTTGAAAAGAACAAAAAATTGTTTCATCTCCAATAAGAACCATTGAGTTCTTGTGTAAGGCAAGAACTAAATTTGTTGAACTTTTTAGAATTTTGAGTGATGATCGGAATTTAAATTTTGATGGGTTCCATACAAAAAATGAACAGCGTTTGATAAAACTCGACCGAGTAGTCGTCTAGTTCTTATCACCAAACACATCCCAAAGGTTGCTAAAGAGTAATAGTGAACATTTAGTTCCAAAAGATACATGAGGTATGTTAACTTGAACAAACATATATATATATATATATATATATATATATATATATATATATATATATATATATATATAAACACACACACACACATATATATATATATTATCATGATAATTGTGGTAATAGCACATGCATTCAACTAAACCTAAATGGATGTCTATGTAACATCAATTAGGATCAAATGAAATGAAATCAAAGATATAATTGCTATATTAACTATGTGTTCTGAAATCATATCAAGATTAAATCGGATTAGTCTAAATACAATGATTCACATTAGGCAAGCAAAAATGTGTCGATTATTCCATATCCTTGAACATCAACCACATTAAAATCTTAGCTATTAATTATAGGGTCATGACTTCCCCTTTGTTCATTTTTGCGTTCCACTCTTCTTCATCTACAATTGTACTTTTTTAATTACAAAGGGAGGTCCATGGACCTAATATAAGGAAAATAAAAACTAAAAGTAAACGTGCACATATGTTTCAATGGTAAAATTTGAAGTTTTGAGCTCTTGATTTTTTCGTCTCCAAGTGAATGTGTGTGTCATTTTGTTACACCCTTGTTCCATCCATTGGCATGTTTTGTTCCTCTGTCATCATTTCATCTCCTGCGGAGTGCCAATCATGAGAGGTAAAAGTACAAGAGAGAATGAATTGTGGATAGAGAAAAAGGTAAGTTGCAATATGAGTACTCACACAAGTCGTAGAGAAGGAAAATAAGGTTGGCGATTTCTAAGAATGATTTGTCGCGATGGTACTCGTGAGGAGGTGATCATTTCTCATTTAATCACAGCTATTTTTTTTAAATGTACGAGTCTCACAACTCTAACTACATTAGTCCGACACATACAAGATTGTCTTTGTTACTAGATTTAGTGAGAAAAGAGTAAATTTCAGCAACCATCGTCTACCTTAAGAGGTATTTTCAATGTCGTTATCTAATTTCACTTTGTAACACCACATCAAACTTCAAGAACATCGACAACCATCGCGGCCGGTTATCACCCATTAACTGGTGGATTTGATGATGTAGTACTTACGTGGATACTTACATGGCACCATGTCAATATTCTTTTTCTCCACGTCGAATTAAAAAAATAAAAACTTTCACGTCAATATTTTCATTTCTCCTCCACTCAAACTTAATTTTGTATTTGTATGGTCAGTCAACTTTTCAAAATTTTAAGAGACATCATTCAACTTTTTAAAATTCAGTCACGATTATCATTAAAAAAATTAAATAATAATAAAAAGAAAGAATGAGATAATAATTAATAAATAATATAAAAATATAATTATAGAGGCAATAGCTCTTTTATGGACATAGGTTTCTTATTTATCTTTTCAAAAATCTTAGTCACGATTATCTAGGAGTGTTCATCGGGGATCGACTTAGTGAACCTAATGACCCGACCCGACCCAACCTAGGTCAGGTCGGGTCGGACCTGACCACAACCCAAAGGGTGGTCGGGTCGGGTATGGGTTGGGAAATCCCAACCCGAGTGGACCCGAAGACCCGACCATTTATTTATTTTTAATTTTTTAAGATTTTTAATTAATTTTAAGCTCATATTTAATTTAAAATTTTTAAAAGTATTAAATTAAAATGTTTTAAGTATGAAAAATAATATTTAAGTATTTAAAAAACCTATTTTATACTTTAAAATAAATATTAAATAGTATTTTTATATTAAATAATATAAAATAATAAGAAAAAAAGAAAAAATGATGGTCAGGTAACCTGACCATTCGACCCGACTCAGGTTGAGTTGGATCATATTTACTTTTTAAAAGAGGCTCAACCTGATCTGATCAAATTTGGGTGGGTCGAGTCAATTTGAACACCCATACGGTTATCATTAAAATAAATAAATAAATTTTTAAAAAAAGGCTAAATAAAAAATAAAAATGTTTAATGAACATTTAACTTTTATAACTATTTAATTCTTTTAAGAAAAAAATACTATCACATCACTATTTTCTCTATCTCCATTAAAAATTTAAAATGATAAGTAAATAAATATTAAGAAACAGCAACCCTATAAAAGGTTGTCATCTATTTACATTAGAGAGGGTGAAGAATGATAGCCCTAGAGGTGGATTTTTGTGGGAGCCATTCGACTTCCCATGACGTTTGCATGGGATTTTTTTTTCGGTAGCCTATCGCCGGTATTTGGAAGGTGGTGTCGACTGTCCAACTTGCGCAGCGCTACTGAGCGCACTGTCCGCGGATTGGAAGGCCGGCCTACCATCGAGCCCAACTAATCCGATATGGTCGTCCCGGGTGCATGCCTGACAGTGGCAGGTGAAGCTTCCAACAAGAATTTTCTGCATTCACAGAGACTCGAACTCGAGACATCTACTTAAGCGAGGAGGAGCCGCTACTACTCCACCCCAACTCTTGTTGGTCGAGCCTGAACCAAAATGTTTCGGGTTTCCTAAGGGGTGATGGGCATGGCTCAATGAGCATAGACTTGGCTCGATCAAATGTCACGCGAAGTTTTTTATTTTTTATATACTTAAATCTTTAATTGTACATTATGATATATAAAAATATGTGTAACAATCATAATATCATATATTATAATATTTTATATTAGTCTAAATTTTAGGGGAAACATGATTATTTTTTTAATTAGTCCAAATTATAGGACAAAAATTGTAATTAATATTTTATTTTCACCTAATTTAATAATTATTTATTATTATAATATTTAATACAAAAATTTGGACAGAAATGTGCTTTGAATTTTTTATTATTTTATTATATTATTTTAAGTTTTTAATGATGATCATGATTCAAATTTGAAAAAGTTGAATAATCATGTCTAAAAATTTTAAAAAGTTGAATGACCATATAAATATAAAATTAATTTTCCTTCCACAAAAGTTAAAGAATATTTAATTTTGAAAAGTTAAATAATGTCTCCAAAACATTTATTTTTCATCTAGAAAACACGTAACATTTTTTATGTAAATATGATGTAAAAGAAAAAATGTGACAACACGTAGACATTCACATTAGTGCCGATCCACTGATTAATGGCCGACAAACGGTCATAATGATCACGATTGAAATGTTTCTTAAGTTTTATAGAAAATGAAGGTGATTGAGCTTGTTGTGAATAGTCCTAAATTGGATGACTGATAATGAAATTTAGTTCAAAAAAATATCGATTAAGTATATAATATGTTAAGTAGATAAGTCATTTCTAGTAAAAAAATTATGCTACAAACAAAGAATGGGACAAATATTTTTAAAAATATATTACATCCAAAATTTGAATGCATAAGGGACTCAGGTTATGTACTTTCCTTTGTTTTTGCATGATTTTATTGAATATTGCTAGCTAGTCTCGTAGGGTCAACACAACAAAGAAGGATATCTGAAATGTTAAATTGTCCATAGCGTCTTTGGTAGCTTATGGTATGGTCCTAATTAGAGTATTATTTTTTTCTTATATACTCTTTCTATATATGTTAGAAAAAAGGTCAAATCACATGACAAATAAGAAAAATGATAAGGGATAATATGAATAAATTGAAGAATCATTAGAACTTGGAACTTGTTCATTGCATCAAAATCAGAACATAATTTAAGTTATGTTTATTCGTTATCTTTTAAACATTGAAATTTATTGTCTTTGAAAAAAATAGAACAATGGAAAAAAAACACAAATTCAGTTTTGCGAAAATACTTTTCATCTTATAACAAAACTAATTTATCTTTTTTATATAATTACTAGATCTGAGACAATTGATTCCTAAATATGAACTTTTCATATTATAATAATTCTTCGCTTTTGCATAATGGAAGTATCTTTGCAAGTAACAAAGTAACATGAATACATTTCCTCAATATATTTTTCGGAAACAAGTCCTATCTTTTTTGGTCTTGTATGACTTCAATTTAGAACATCATAATCAATAATGATAAAATAGTATAAAGCTTGTCAAATTATGGTAATGGTTGGGAAACATATAAAATACCGTCCCCGATGTAGAAATATCCATCAAACTATTCTTAATTAAACAGCAATTACACATAAAAAATTACCTACCTTTTTATTTCTTTCTCATTGATTTTACTAATTAGGTTTAGCAGTAAAAAATCTCAGTTAAATTATCTATCCTTGATGAGATTCCATACTATGTTAGATATGTTTATTTGATGCCCACTTTCTTACATTTGAAAACTAAAAAGCAAAATCAACCAATGCAATGTACATTAATTTTGAGAAAAATTAGTATACTGCATATTTTTATCTTGCAGCATACTGCATAGAATAATATATATATTACAGTAAACTACATAGAATGATAGGTTGATAAAATACGATTTCGATGAATAATAATAATAGGTCAATTAACTTACTATAGTCCATGCAATATATTCAGTGTCCTATTATGTTTAAGGAAAAAAATGCCGTACTTATATGCTGCAGTATGCTACATAAAATGATAGGTCGATCGATCTATCATATGAATATAATTTTAATGAATAATTACATATACAATAGATTAATCGATTTACTAGAGTCCACATAGTATATTAAGTGCTATTATACCTCTTACTAAATTTAAATATATACGTGGACAATAAAGTTAATTTTCTAGAGTAGTTTTTATGTGTTTTTCTTACTGTGCAAATTAACTAGTAAAGCAAAATAGCATAATGTTGTTTCGCCATGATTTTGATTGAGAAAATATCAAGTGTGTGCATATATATATATATATATATATATATATATATATATGTAGATTACTATGTAGAAAAATAGCATGTAGATTAATCTACCACATGGTAACATAAATTATTGAGAGAACAAGAAAAACAATACGTAATTGCCACTTGCAAATCAAATTGTAGTCGGAAAATGATGCAAAAGGGCGAAAGTGATGGAGTCGAATTAGTAACACAAGTTGCTAAACGCCGTGGAAATTTTCTGTTACCGGGTGACCAATTAAGAAAGAGGAAAATTTTTAGTTTTGCATTTGTTTTTTTTTTTCAGATGACCAGGAAAATTTTGTGGATGAGAAATAACTGTTTTGGAGACATTATTTAAGCGAAAATAGGTTGATTATCGTAATTGACTGATGCAATTGTGACTTAATAATATTAAAACTTGAAAAAAATAATAATAATAAAACTTTATTATACACATTTTTTGAATCCTAACTGTTGCTTCAGAATTAATGCAATTTCTTGTGTACGTAGTAAAATGTTGTTGGTTATACTCAAGAATTATAATATTGACACTATAAAAAAGACACCTTAAGCAAGCATACACTATATAGTGAGTGGGGTGGATGGGGGGATGGAGAGAGAGAGAGAGAGTATCTTTACTATGAAGTTATCCCTAACCTAAACCAAATAAGAAAGAGGACAAACAATCTGTTACCGGGTGACCAAATTAGGGCACCATACATACATACATATAATAATAACAATAATTAAAAAAATAAACCCTCTACCTTTTTCTCTTAATTTTACATGCGTCATTGCAGAATAAGACACATTGTTAAGTGCCAATTGGCACGGGGAATATGCAACGATTCCGTTTACGAGTCCCCCGAGCAGAAATTATCTTTGAGATCCCAATTAATTATGCAACTAATCCCAATTAATTAACTACAAACCGCCCTCGTTATATGTTTTTTTTCTGTAAATTAAATCCATTTCTTCGAGGAAAGCACGCGTTCTAATCAAGGGCAAATTTTGGTTGGGCTTCCCCTTCCGTACGGCACCACACCATCGGCCGCGACCCGGCCATTGAGATGGAAATCCGACCTCGTAACGCGCGTCTTTGGCTCTGTCCCTCCTCAAAATTCGTGCACATGAGCCGTCACCACCTCTCCTACCTTTCTCTCTCCTCCCTCTCTCCCTCCCTCCCTCTCTCTGATGTGGTGTTGTGTGTGCTTGCATTTGTACCTCGCTCTCTGTTGTTTTCATTCTTCCGAGACCCCCCTCAGTGGCCAGTGCATGGTGTCCGCCTGCCTATTAGGTCTTATAGTTATATATTTTACCCTACATAAATGGTGGTCGCAAAGTGCATGTATGTAGTGTAACCCATTTGATCTTTCGACCAGGTTGATTAAACATTTAAACCAACAAGACTTAATTAGCTTGGTTGATCAATTAGTTGAGTTGGAACTGTTAGTTGATTAGGGCGTTGCAGGCGCCACTGAGTGGTGGAGTGCGGTGGGAGTAGAGCAGGCGTTGGAGTACAAGTTACAGCAAAGTACCTGGGAGAGAGAGATGGAAGTGGTGGCGGTGGTGGAAGACTGGAAGTCCGGAAGGTACGTCGTCCAGACGCATAGCTGGAAGCCATGTGCAGGATGGAATCTGATTGGATTCAGTTCGAGAAGGTGGAAATTTAATTTGCAGAGCTGAGCTTTCAAGTCAAGAGGAGGGGGGAGAGAGAGATGTTTTGTGTGTATGTGTTTTGGATGAACAGTACTGTCTGTAGCTGATGGGAGTAGAGCTCAATAGTGGGTACAGCACTGTTCATGGCGTGCAAGTTGATGCCTTGATGGCAAAGTTGAAACGAAAGAACACGACTTTGTTTGACATAAAAAAGTAAGAAAGACACTTCAGTTTCCTTGATTTATTCATCTGTCTATTTTGTTTTTTTTTTGTTGTCCTTTTCATGTTCAAAAAATGACGCCGATTATTTCCGAGAGTTACCAGTTAGAATTTTAATTCATCATCGAATTCGATTATTTTAATACCATTTCGAAGAGTATATCTAATTATGAAGTAAGACTTTTAATAAAATTTTTTTGTATTCATAAAAATTTAAATTCGAGACCTTTATTTAAATAATGAGAAGTTACTATCTACTTCATCCCAACTCATCGTGATTTACAATTCGAGTTCGTAAGTTGAGCAGACTTGCTGAAGGTTGATGCACTAAAAATAACAGTCACGAGGTTTCCACGTTCATTTTGCACAAGGTAAAGAGCCATAAAGCAACGAACAAAAGTTGGATAAAGTCTTCTACGTTCGAATACAATTTTGATTTAGAGTCGTAAAATTTTTGTTAAGAGTCTCGATCATTCGTCATCTTAAAAGCGATCCATCTTGATAGCTCTATCTTTCAATATCTGACCAATATGTTCAATAACCCCTTACAAATTTCATAATTGGCGTCATTTTTTTAAAATTAGGAGTTGACTACTAAAAAAATTAGGGGTGAAAGTCGTTCGAGTGGGATAATTTTTACGTCGAAAAAATCGACCTCTAAATTTCGGATGATTTTTTAGAGTGTAAAAGATCACCTTAAATTTTTTTCAAAAAAAAATCGACTTATGGGGTCTCAATTTTTTTTAGTCGGGGACCTACTTAAAATAATATTTTTTTTAAAAAATTAATAGACATTAAATACATCACAAACTATGTTTTAAAAATGATATTTAACTCTAAATTCATAAAGAAACTAAACTAACGTATTATCACATTATAATTTAAAATATTATAATCAATTTTATACAAATTTTATTAAAATAGATTAATAATTTGATGATATTCAAGTTTAACTATAACATAATAAGTCAACAATATAGTTAATCTAATAAACATGGTTAAAAAATGTAAAATTTTAAAATATTATTTGAAAGTTGAGATAATATTTTAATTATAATATTTTATACAATATATATTTGGTTCAGGTCGGCCCTCCGATTTTTTTGATTAGGAGTCATAATTTAAACGGATGGCTTTAATTATTCGAAAAAATTAACCTAATTTTTCATCGGAGTTCTAGTTTGTGATTTTTTCGGGTCGACTTTTTCGATTTGATTAGGTTTTTTAGGTGAGTAGGTTTTTTCTTACACCCCTAAAAAAGATTATAAAACATTTCTTTATGAAAATACCATCCTCTTAATTCAACGTTTTAAAAATTCTTCTAACACTCGCATATTCAAAAGTTGACAAAATTATTACTCATCCATGTGATATTATTAGAGGATGTGGCATTGTTCTATCTTTTAAAATGTAATGTACCTTTTTTCTATAGTTGGTTGTTTATTTGAAAGCGAAAGTAATAATTTATAACCTGGTAATGTTAAATGATACTGAAGTAACTAAACGAAAAAAAATAATGTTATATATATAAACATCATTCTCTATAACTAAATAATAAGATAAAAGTTATCACAGCAAATAAGTTCGATACATACATGCAACAATTTTTTAACCAACATGGAATCAGAGTTCTATTCTGTGGTAAATAGAATATAGCCAGTAAGATTACTTAATAAGAGAAATAAGGGTGTGGACCGATGTGACTTTGACCCAATAACTCTTATGTCACACTATTTTGCAGTTATGTAATTGTCAATCGGATTTTTCTAACGATGTATTTATGTATTTTGTTAGTATCGGGACAATAATTTTCAAGATCTTCATCTCTTATAGAGGCAATCACGATCGATTGGATGCTCAAAAGAAAAATAGGACGACAAGGTACATCGTGACTTTGGAGTTTAGGCTAAGCAAAGAAGAAAAAAGAGACTTTAGTTTAAGTATGTAAAGGTTAAAAGAATTAGAAGAAAACTTGATTGCTTTGTTGAATGACCTTTTCTTTCACAAGAGGAATGATAAGCTTCTAAGAAAGCTTAGAAAATTTGTGTGAGTAAAAGCTCCAACATAAATCTTCACCAAACAATCTGTAAGTAAAAAACAGGTTTACTTTACACAAAGATCTGTTGGAGAAAGACACGTCAAATGAGAAACTTCGACATGATTTCCCTCTTAGTAAATACGACTTATTTATCACTAATCTTTTTTAATTACTTTTATTTCCGGTAATATGTGAAAGAAAATTTATTTTACTTGCTTTGAATGATGAAAACAAGCTGAAGGATATTGGACCTAAAAAATAAAGTAAAAAAAATATGAAGCTCACTAATCTAATAAGCCTAAAATTCAAAATATAAAACACTCATTATTTCTTAAACCTCTCACTTACCTATCTTTTTCCTCGCAATCTTCTCCCTCCTCCCCAAAAACCCTCCAGCCGGCGGCTACAATGGAGCTTCCCACTCCATCCTCTCTCATACTACAGTGACTCGTTACTGTAACTACAATAGCTACCCCTCACTCATCCGCTCTCCTCTCTCTCCCTCCTACTCTCACGTCCATCAGCAACGAGAGAAGAGGTTCTCTCTCTACTCGTCAAGGAGAAAAAGAAAAAAAAAAGATAAAAAATTAGGATTAGAATTTTAACCTAAACTCTTAAAGTATATTTTAGGAGATTCAATTCTAATTTTTTTTCTCAATATATTGTTTGAAAGATTGGATTGGGATCTAGGAACAAATTCTTATATGATGAGATTTGTGACATTAAAGTAGAACGCATAACGCTCATGAAATGTTTGTGAAAATGTTACATGAAAATTATAATATAAGAAGTTATGCTTAACTTGAAAGAATGATATCTATAATCTTATTAAACTTGCATGATATATAAATACGCAAATGTAAATGTTAATAAATGTAGGTTTGAGGGGATCCAAAATTCTTATCATCTTTTTTAATGTGCATGAATGAATGGATTAAGGATTTGAAAATCAACTTGGATCTTCTTAGATGATAAGATAATGACTCTTGCATATGAGGCTACTTCTCTTATTTAATTACTGTTTTATTGCAATTCATGATTTGAATCTAGTGTTACTTATCATCCATGCTTAGTTCATAAGTAGGTTACTCATTATCATATATGAACATGTTTATTAGTTTTAATGATTTATACGCAAGTTATATATAGATATGATTCATGTTTGTGGTGATTCATTTGATAAATTGTTAGGACTTTATGAGTAGTGTAAAGTCTCTAGTTTATGTTGGACGAATGTGCACCTCAAAGGTGTTTATATCTGTGTGTAAAAAGGAAAAAATAAGCAAAAACAGGGAAATGTTGTCCAGAACTCAAGCACGGCCGTGACGAATTGTGGCATGGCTGTGACGCCCATAGGCTTTCATGCCTTGCGTGAAAACATCCGAAGGAATGAAATGAGCCTTTTGTCACGGTCATGACTTTGAGGTTGCACGGCCGTGACACCCCAGAAAGCCATGCCTTAGAAGATTTTCCAGAACGGACGAAAAAATGACCGTTCTATCACGGACGTGCAAGTTCCACCCGTGAACAATCAATGATATTAGCACGGCCGTGCCATCATTAGGAACGTCCATGACCAAGTGAGGTCGAGTGAATCAGCTAATTATCCAACCATGCCGAACAGTGGCACGCCTGTGTCCATGTGTGGGTACGGCCATGACTAATCCATGACCTTTGTATATGTTTGAAATGTTCACATCTAACATGATTTAAAGTATGTATGATCTTAAATAAGATTAAAATATATAACATGTATTGAATGATTGGATGTATTGATGAATATAAGTAAAAGATGGATTGGTATAAAGGTGTAATCGTGAGGGGGGAATAAGTCTTCAATTGCTAGCTTATGTGATGTATTTTCAGGGAAGTAAAATATGACCCATCATGGTTTGTACTTTCAATAGGACAAAAAGATCCCGGTTTAACTAGCCAAGTCCTGCGAATCAACATGATCTTCTTAATTACCAATATAAAAAGTTATCTAAATAAAGATAGAAGATGAAAAGATGAAAAGTAAAGTCTTACACTTATGTATGTATTTCAAGGAGACTGAACCCTAAGAAGTAAAGTCTTATATGTGTATGTGCTTTTCAAAGAACAATGTCTCTCATCATAAAGTGTCGTATTTCTTAGAATAAAGTCCTCACTATTATAGTATCGTATTCCTTGAAATAAAGTTCTCACTATTATGATGAGTGTGTTCCTAAATATGACTTATAACATGGAATAAAAGTAAAAATGACATTGATGATAATGATGATGAAAACACAAAAAAGAATGCTAATGTATGTTTCCTTATCATATGATGTTATGTAAGAAAATGTTAAAGTAAAGCAAGATAAATAAAAATATGCCTTAACTTAATGATAAGTTATGATATGCTTGACATGCTTATGATATTACATGTATACCTTATTTTGCCATGATGATATGCCATATGTCATATAGCGTGCATAACTAGCTCATAACATGCATATGATCCATGTTCTATAATGATGAAATGCATATGCCATGACATGTAGAGATTATGTTTTAGGATCATAGCATGTATGAGCCTCAACATATTCTAACGGGAGAAATCTCTTGCACCTCGTAGATCCGTGCAAATATGGACGAGGCTTAAGTTCGGCGACAAGAGCCTTATGATGGAGACATTGCACATGAGTTGATCGGACTACAGCCCGAGTTACCTTTAGACTTTTATATTATGATGATGGACTCATAGCGAGTCAAGTATGTATGACTTATGAACTTTCGAATCGTGTACTTTTTTTCGAACTTGGTTATGTATTATGAGTCATTTATTGGATCTTGATGTGAGAACCTATGTGGCCCATAGGCTAATATTGTTATCTTGGAATTTATTAGTTATGAAGTTTTCTGCTATATTTTAGATTATTGGACTTTATTATTATTATATTTTTCGTTGTAATATTTTTATATAATTAAGTCATGTAAGTAACGTCGCTTAAGATTCGACAACTAAATCGAAGCCGAATTTCAGGGGCATTACAAACTAAAACATCCCTTTGAACAAAAAACATCATGATTTGTATCCTATTTCTTGTGAGCTCCCTCCCTCGAGGCCTCGAAGGTAAATATGCATGCCAACAAAACGAGGGCGACAGCAACATCATCAACCCTCATTGCTTCCTGGCTGAAGATTTTGGCAAGGATCTCTGGACGATAGATTCCTGATAAGCTTCCCATGGGATGGCACTTGCCCAATTCACCACCTCCACCACCTCTGCTCTTCTCCATATCATCATTCTCCAAATGGGATCGGTCAGGTTGGTTTTAGGATTTTGCACGGAGGGAATGCCCTTCATAGAAGAAACTGAGCACTTGGGGACTTTTGGGAGTACCAAGTGCCATGGGTGATGCGTTAATGGCCACTTCAAGCTTCACCACCCTCCACTTCCTTTCCCTTACCAGGGAGGGATCATATGTCATCCCATGACCTTCTTGTTCCAAAAGCCAAACGACGGTATCGAACGAATGGGTTTGATAAAGGAGGCTCAAACTTTTGTATCTTTGAGAAGGCGAAAGAAAGTTGAAATCTAGCTTGACAAAACAGTGACAAATATGGGGACCATGCTAGCAAGCGGATGGTGAAATCTGAAAGCTCCTTATGATACAGATGAAGAAGGTAACAAATTCATGAATAAATGTGAGTTAAGCCTGATTGGATTGGGACTCCAGATTGCATAACAAGGTCTCGCTCACCTCCTCCTAGGAGTACAGACGGTCAAGTGAGGGAACGTATCTGCAAAATTGTTACTGTCCGCCTCATCGTCCAGGACATCCAATCTAACTTTTGTAGCTAACTACAGTGGGAATGTATGCGACCAACACACACAAACGCGAGGTGAGGAAAAGATTGGGTTAAGGCCCAAGTGAAAAAATATCGTGTAATTGAATTGGAGGAGGACAACATGATGACTCCGCCATGATCCTATATCAACTAAAAAAAAAACAAAAGCCTAGAAGAAACATCAATTTCCAGTTCTTTCTTTGTTCATATTATCACACGAGCTAGTGATTTGTTTATTAATCTTTACCATAGGACTTAATTTTCGGAAGCAAAATTAAACTAAAAATAAAGAGACAAAAAATTCACAATGAAAATCAAAATCGATGACTTAGGGTTTTAGAATTACAGGCAAGCTGTCGCACTGTGCCCATGGCAGAGATAGCATCATAACAGAAAATTATGACGAATTATAAATGGTGTCTGTCCCATCAATCAAATAACATTGAATCAGCTGTCATACGAAAAAAAACCATCTCTATGCTAAAAATCTTAGGCTCAGATGATCCAATGTGGATCCTGCAACATTGCGATGAGAGGATAGATGCAAAAAATGAAGGCAGAAACCATGATGTCCAAGAATCACAGAAAATTAAGAGCCCAAGTGCTTAGTTCAAACTTCAAAGTCATAATGATAAACGGGATTCAAACGTAAAATTGAATACCAAAAAGCAAGTAGTTTAAAGAGGAAAGAATATATCAATATGCTCAATAGTAAGAATAATCATCATGAAAGAATGACTGAAAGATGTTGTAAAGCTTACTATCAAGCTGCAGGTGAAATCTGGATGGAGAGTACTTGTCAAGAAATATAAGGGTAAAAAAAGGATAGTACTTAGTTGACCAAAAGGAGACCCATGAAGAACGTAAGAAAAGCCTGCATGCAACTAAACATCATTAGCATCACCTCTTACTGGAACAGCTAGTTGGGATCAAACATATGTATCCTCATTCCTATTCTGCTAAGTACTATATCCAAATCTTGATTAGCACTACTCCCTAGGAATCTTGTGATTTCTTTGACCAAATACAAGAACAAAACGTTCTGTCCACTACATGTGCATACAACAAATATGTTATGCAAAACTAATGTTGTGTTAATCCTATCAAGCTAAGAACACCCAATTAAGACATATATGGCTGCACATAAAGATGGTCATATATATTTTCAATAAGGCAATGTATCTGGAACCAAAAAACAACAAGCTTACAGTTCTACATAAACAAATCCTCTTAAGGCAGACTCCAGATAGATCATTTAGAACTTGGTGCAGCGCTTCTTGTGTTTGGTTGGTGGAGTTGCATTTCAAGATTCTGAAACACCTAATAATGAGGTACCAAAAAGGTAAGACTAACGAGGGACAACCTCCTCAAAGGCTAAAATTCTGAGGAAAGACAGACCCAGATCAGAAGTTAGAAGGATTATAATTTCACTTGCCGATGTCCGTTTTTCTAGAAGATTCTCAAACTATGGCTTCATCACCAAAAGATCATGCTAGCAGTCATCCAAGGAACAAGGAGAAGGTAAATAACTAACGAGGGAACACAACACGTAGAAAGGCATGAAGTTCACAGAAGTCTCCGGACCACAATCAACGTAATTCAAACAAGAATCAGTTAGATGACCAATCATATCTTCTGTTGCCCTGCCTCTTCATCTCATCATCAAAATCTCAATGACAATGAGTCCTCTAACTTTTCTCAATCGGTAGAATAACTCGTTTGTTTTCCAAGAAAACAGGAAATGGAAAATGTCTTTTATCAAAAAGTTCATTAAGCCTTTAAATTTCAAATGATGTTTGGATTAAAATGAAAATTGAAAAGGCAATATTATATTTTAAATGGATAAAAATATTGAATTGGATTAAAAAAAAGGGGTTAAAATGCATTTGACTACCCCAAAAAATAATTTGAAATGCTGAACTAAGGAAGCAGTCCTCCTACAGCCCATGATAGTTAGATATCATTGCGGTTTGCCCTAAGAGAGATGAGCAGTAGATCTGGAGACCTACAGGCCAATGGACTGCAAACAGGGTGATGACTATGGCCCGGGTGTTGAGTGTGGATGGGACTGTAATGATGGCAAGGTTAAAGAGCAGGCTGCCCGGCCCAGCATGCGGCCTGCACAGTTTTTTGCCAGGCCGGTGAGGCCCGGGCCCGGGTCAAATCGTGTCGGACTGCCCAGCAAATATAATTTTTTTTATTATACAGTTAAATATTTAATCATATATTATAAGTTTTATAATTATATTATACATATATTAAATCATATATCATAAATTTTATAACTATATCATATATTATAATATTTAGTATTATTATTATTTATTAGTCTAAATCTTAGGGTAAAAATGATGTGGCCCATTTTTTTATTTTTTATTTCTATTTTAATAAATGCATAAAGCAAAAAACACCGGCCGGTTTGAGCCAAAACCTGGTCGGGTCTGCCAAAGTGCCTGCCGGCACAACCCGGCATGGCACGACTTTGGACGTGCCAGCCCGAGGCTTGGTCAAATCTGGTTTGACCGGCCCGGGCACGGCCCAAAAGAAGCAAAACCATCTCTAAGCAAAGTGCTTGTGTTGAAGGCGCGATGGAAGACCAAGGAACTCATGTGAAGGAGATGAGGAGAAGAAAATTAGGGCAGAAAGTGGGAGATCTAGACCATTCAATAACTTAGTTATGATAGATCGATTTACTAACTAAATCAACCCTAAATAAGAACCAAAATCTAATTAAGTTATTCGCTCATGAAAAAATAACCAAAGCATATAACTTTCATTCACAGATGATAGATCCTTGGTTTTCAAACAACTATACAGGGTCTTTCATAGAGTTTCAAACACCATGCTTCAAACAAGAAAACCAAAAAAATTGAAAACAAATTAATCAAAAGGCCTTAAGTATTGGAATCACCCTAGAAGCCAATAACTAAAGGGCAGAAGACCCATGAGGCTAGTTGTCCTACATCACAAACATACAAACTTTAACACTGGACGATGAAATATATGTGCTGCTATCCATTTAAAAAATGGACAAAAAATGTCAGCTACTTTTGATTGAGGTCACATTTAGAGAACGTACCATAATATCCTTGTGGTTTAGAATACTAGAGGCATTATCATCAACTAGGCACAGATGCCAGAAGACCAATGACTATCTAGAGCCTAGAGGCATTATAATCAACTAGGCACAGAATGTCAGAAGGCCAATGACTATCACTTAATCCCTTAATCCACGCTATAATGCATAAAAGGTCAAATAAAGGGATGTAAAATAGCCACTTCGATTTCCCTCAAAAACAAAAAAAGAGCCTCTTCAATCACCAAAAAGAAAAAATGGAAACCACTTTAGTAGCCCCATATAACAGCAGGTTAAAAGCTCCAAGGAGCTTCCACAATTAACACTACAGAGAATATCTATTACTTAGAAAAGCATTGTATCTGACTAGAAAAATATTGTGTGAAGCAGCCACTTCTTACTAAGGGACCTTGCGATTGAATTATTATCTCAAGCTACTATGCACATATTCAACAGAAGATAGTGGCATCCCAAAACCAGACATCAACGATTTTTTATTTAACCATTGCTCCAATGTTGAGGTAAAGTAGAGCACTTATTCCACTCGTTAATGCTCAAAAGATCTCACACTACTTCAAAAGAAAACAGAATCAATGAAAATTCATTTTCCCAAATCTACCATGTGGCTGTCTTCAGGATCTCATGTAAATAAAAATACAAAGGTCAAATCAGTTTCCTTACTGTCTATCATGTAAACTCTATTTGCCTTTAAAATGGTACTCCCACTTCCTGGTTGCTTGAGAATTTGGATATAAACACATGTGTCCCTTTATTGCACCTGTTAAACAAGTGGAATAGAGAACTACCCTAAAGTCCAAGAATTCATTGTTGAAGATTGATATCTTTGAAAGGCGTAATGATGTTTCCTCAAGGCAGAAAAATGTCTATGAAAAACCAAATCCATCCTGAAAACAAAAAAAAAAATCTTAAAATCTCAAGATGCTAAAGATATAGAAAAATCTACTGGTTTTCAGATTTTCCAGAGGCTTTGGTGTGATTTTGCATTTCTCTTAAAGTTTATACTGTAGCTCCAAAAAAATAAATGCCACAAGTAGATAGCTTACATGCTTTTCTACATAATTCAATTCTACATTCAAACTAAACACGTGGCGGCTCCAAACCAGGAATAATTAGCAAAGACAAAGACTAGGTAGCACCTTTCATGATTTCTTTGAATTTCTTAAAATAAGTGAAACCAATGCCCCTGTTTTTACAAAGCATATATGAGGAATTACATCACTGTTTGAGTAAACTGTATGAAGTACATCTCTCGAAGTTGACAATTGATATGAGTGCATTTCTTGATGTTGAGGGCAGTAATCAACTAAAATTTCAAGCATAAGTTCAAAACTAATTGTTATGATCACCGAGTATATATTTCATATTGCTGTAAAAGAAATTCATTTACAACACAATCGTTCTATTTGTCCATCTAATCCAATACCATGGATGAAACAATAAATGATTAGACAACATGGTTGTTATCATAAAATTTGAAATGCAAGCAAGACTTCGCAGTACAATAGAACTCATAGATTGGAAGAATAATAAAATTATGAGATGGATGAGAACATAGTGCAAAAAAAAACAGTCCATAAAAACAGCAAACAAAAAAGTATGAAACATGAAAAAGAAGAAGAAAAAACCAAAAGTGAATAAGGCAAGGCAAGCATACGAACCCACAAGGGCTAGAGATATTGAACTAAATTTGAGAAGATAATAAAATATGCGAGTAATCATGGAATAGATAACCAATGGCCAAAATGAGGAGCCGTCTAAATTAAGAAAATTGCTTTCACTTGCAACCAACACACCCACAATTTGAAGCTTTTCTTAAAGATATAATTTTTTTAGCATACAAATTTAGAAGTTAGAAACAACATACACATGGATGGATAAATTCATGATGGTGTGCCCTTTCAAAATAATAAGGAGATTTATTGTACTGTTATTTGTATATATTCCAGGATCTTGAACTTGAAATGTTCAACAACAACAACAACAAAACCTTATCCCACTAGGTGGGTCGGCTACATGGATCATACGACGCCATTCGAACTTGAGATGTTCATATCATTTAATTAGAAGACCCAAAGATAGTCTTTTAGAAGTTTTTGCTGCTTATGACTAGTACAATACAGTCGCAGGCATACAACAAATCACATTACGCTAACAGCTAACTGTAAAGAACAGAGAATCCCAGTCAATTGAATAAAAAACTAATACAAGAAGACGAATAGACAAACCAATAAGACAAAGAGAAGATGGTAACTCCCAGCAAGTATCAGGAAGCATAACTGAGTTCATCCAAGATCGGGAATCATCTGAATTGGGTCGATCATTTGTGTCTGCTGCTGTTGCTGCACTGATCCTACTATTCCGGCGCCTCCTGCTGCTACTGTATCAAGTAGAAGTCCCACACCTGCGGACGGCGTGGTGCCAAGGGTCGGCAAGTTGGGGTTACTCCTGGACTCTACTAGGCGCCACATGTACCAGGCTCCAACTGACCGGTAAGGCCTCCAATGCTCGCATAGCTGCTCCATCTGGGAGGGCCGGGGCACCTCCTCGAGACCATAAAGCATTTGTACCCCCTTTCGGACGCCGAGGTCGCCGACAGGGAGGACGTCGGGCCGATGGAGCGAGAAGATCATAAACATGTGGACGGACCAGGCGCCGATGCCCTTGACCATTGTAAGCATGGAGAAGAGAGACTTGTCGTCCATGGCGACGATGGAGGCGTCCGAAAGAATGCGTGCGTGGTACTTGCGAGCGAGGTCATGGAGGTAGGACGCCTTGCGGGCAGAGACGCCGATTTGGCGGAGCTGCTGTGGGGTGAGAGCGAGAACGGCCTCGGGTACGACACCAGCCTCACCGCCGCAGAGGCCGAGGAAGCGGGCATAGATGGAAGCGGCGGCCTTGTAAGCGAGCTGCTGGTAGAGAATGCTTCGGGCGAGGGAGTGGAAAGGGGGCTGGAGGCACTGGAAGGCCGGGGGTTCGTGGGTGTCAATGACCCGAGCGAGGCTTGGATCGACCGCGCGGAGGTGACGGAGGGCGGCGGCGATCTCACCTTCGGCAGAGAGGGGTCTAGGGAGCACCCGCACGCCAACGCGTGGCGTCGCGGAGACGACGAGTGCGGAGTTATTCTTCGACGGGTCGTCCGTCGTCGCCGCCGATGGCGTTGCGGACGGTGTTGAGACCTTTCGGATCTTGCGAGGTCGGAGAGGGATTTTGGAGGCGGCGGCGGAGGAGGAGGAGGAGGAAGCTGGGGGATCGGCCGACGAAGAAGAGGGATCGCCGGGAGAGGGAGCGGTGGTGGCGGCTTCGCCGGCGGGGACGGCGGCGGAGTTGGAGGGGGAAGAGGAGTGATGGGTTTGGGATATGAGGGTTTGTTCACCCATGGGGGATTGGAGGTGATGGTGGTGGTGGAAGTGGTCGGGTGCTGGGAGGAGGTGGCGGGGGTCGCTTTGGGTCATTTGCGGGGTTGCGATGGACGGAGAAAAATTAACCACGATAATAAAAGGGTTAATAAATGAGAGAAGTGAAGGAAATAACTGGGAGAAGAGACTCGGTGATGTCACGGGGAGATTTGTGGACTTAATTTCGTGTTTTTTCTCAAATAATTAAAAGTAGCTAATCAGAACTTTTTATTCAGATGATAAATATATTAAACCGAAAAATAAAATTATTATTAACGTCATGAAACCCAAGAATTATATTAAAAGAGAGTTAGGTAAATTACACCGAATGTCCTTCAACTTTAAAGTTTGCTCAGCAATATTTTTCAACTTCACTTTGTAATACAAATGCCCTTCATCTTTTAACGCGTTTCATCCGATGCCCTCTTTACCTGAGATAGCCAATTTTTCGATTTTTCGTCAACGTGGCATCCACGTGACTATTTCCTCCCTCCTCCACGCAAATAGTCGTTCGACGTGGCATGCTCTGACGTGACACATAAAATTACACCAATGTCCTCCAACTTTAAGGTTTGCTCAGCAATATCCTCCAACTTCACTTTGTAACACAAATGCCCTTCATCTTTTAATACATTTCACCCGATGCCCTCTTTACTTAGGACAATCGATTTTCTGATTTTTTGTCGATTTTCCTTCGTCGTTCGCTCTTCTTCGTCATTCACCTCCTTCATCGTTCACTTTTCGCGATCGTCGACGTCGTGTTTGTCCAAATTAGTGTAATTTTATGTGCATTTGGTGAGCAAACTTTAAAGTTGAAGGACATTTAATATAATTTTATGTGCTACGTCGAAGCATGCCACGTCGAACAACTATTTGTGTGGAGGAGAGAGGAGATGACCACGTGAACGTCACGTCGATGAAAAATCGAAAAATCGACTGTCCTAAATAAAGATGACATCTGGTGAAATGTACTATAACTTTAAAGTTTACTCACCAAATGCACATAAAATTACACCAATTTGAGCAAAGACAGTGAACGCGAAAAGTGAACGATGAAGGAGGTGAACGGCGAAGGAGAGCGAACGGTGAAGGAGTGCGAACGACGAAGGAGGTTTCATGCGAATCACAACAAAAAAGAAAAATAAAAAAATAATTTAACAGTGAGTGGGTCAACTTACGGTAAGTATGATGGTTTAATATGTGGTGTCACGTCGGAGCATGCTACGTCAGACGACAATTTGCATGGAGGAGATATGAGATGACCACATGGACGCTACATCGATAAAAAATCAAAAAATCGACTGTCCCAGGTAAAGAGGGCATCAGGTGAAATGTATTAAAAGATGAAGGGCATTTGTGTTATAAAGTGAAGTTGGAGGATATCGCTGAGCAAACCTTAAAGTTGGAGGGCATTGGTATAATTTTATGTGACACGTCAGAGCATGCCACGTCGGACGACTATTTGCGTGGAGGAGAGAGAAAATGGCCACGTGGACGCCACGTCGACGAAAAACTAGAAAACCGACTATCCTAGATAAAGAGGGCATCGGGTGAAACGCGTTAAAAGATGAAGGGCATTTGCGTTACAAAGTGAAGTTGGAGGGTGTCGCTGAGCAAACTTTAAAGTTGAAGAGCATTTGGTGTAAGTTACTCTGATTAGGCACTTATAATTTATTTAACACACAAAATAAGTTAGATACTAATATTTTATTTAATGAAGCTGTTGAAAAAAAAGATTAATTTCAGTGACAAGATAAATTAATAACTAATTCTTCTTCCCGAACTCATCACAATTAGTCACAATGAATTATAAATAATTTTAAGTTACCCTTCTTCTACTAATCTATATTATAAATCTAGATAATAACAATGAAAGTTGTTTACTTGATTCTTAGTTAGGGGATATGTATTTTGATTAAAAAATTTACGTTAATTAAATTCTTAATTTTGCTAAAATTTATAAAAAAATAATATTATTGCACTTGATATTTCCTATTTTTCTTACAAATAATTCCTCATATTGACTCTTCATCTTTAACTAGATCCAGTTTCCTGTTTTTAAATTTTGGTTATCAATAATGACATGTGATTATAATTTAAAATAATTTGAGAGTATTTGAGCAATTTTTTCAACTACTTTAATTATGATTCATAATAGTAGTACTTATCTAATATGATATTACTTATAGCCTAAAAACAGTAATTTCTTTTAATGATTATTCAAACAATAGGATGATTAAAATGATAATAACACACTAAATAACACATAACATTAAATGCAATACAAATGTAAACACAGTGAATCATAAACAAAAATATAAGGTTATTGTTACGAAAAGAGGGAGAGATGGATCGCACGAACACAGAAGAACACGGAGATTTACGAGATTCGCCCCAAATCGGGTTACGTTCTCGAGAAGTGGCGGCTCTCTTTGTTATGGAATAATGATGATTACAAGGATTGAACTCTGTCTATACCGCTATGAAGTTTATATAGGCAACCCTTTGACAGATGATAGAAATTACATACGGACTTGGACTCTAAATAAATCCCTTGAAAATAGGATACTTATCTCGTGATAAGAAAATAAATCAAATTCGAATCACACACAGAATACCCTTAAAAAAATTTCACTCAGAGGGCTCCGCCCTCTTGCAACCCCCGCACGAGGGGATCCCCCTTGATCCCTACAGGCTCGCTGACCGGGCAACGAGAGTCCCGTAGGAAAATTCTGCTGAAGCGTCTGACTATGTAGGGGGACCAACTGAGTTCAGATTCAAGGCATTATTAATAGTTATTTTTTTATGCACACTAAAGTATATACATATATATGTAATATATATATATATATATATATATATATGTGTGTGTGTGTGTGTATGTGTATGTATGTATATATGAAAAAAATATTTGTGATACTCATTATTAGGTTGTAAACATCTCAGCTATTCATCAAAACATCCATACATTGTCATCTAACATTGCAAGCTTGTAAGAACTACATTGAGAGACGAGAAATCTCGAAGGATTTAAGCCTCACCAAGCCATGCGACCAACAAGTAACCTTGTGTGGCCTTAGTGTTTGTCTAGCTAGTGACCTTAGTGACCGAATTCAATGATCAACTATAAACAACACTTGAAGTGCATAGGACTTCACACATCATGTAGATTAAGGTGAGGAATAAGTTGTGTTACTTTTTTATATTCAATTACAATTATCTTTGTGTGGATTGCAAAAGTTTGCATTGTGTGATGATGCCATGGTGGTCCTTATTTCTCATTCCTGAATTGCTATATGATAAAATGGCTTAAGTATATTATTTTAGTGTCACTTTGTTTCATAGGAATCTAGTTTCTTTATGTTGTATTGTTAAGTCTTGGTTTTGTTTTGATAAGAATATGTGATTTTTGGATGTATCATATCCCATTCTAAGTTCCTTCAACTGGGCAACGATTCAATGACACTTCATAATGATCTTATAAGGGATGTAATTATTATTTTTTTAACTCCATAAGTAATTATTTTTTAAAGTTTCTGCCTTCTCTATAATATATATTCTTAGATAAAGGTACGAGGAAGTAATTCCTCGAATTATGTTCCCATCATATTCTCCAAAATTTGATATTGGAAATTTGTTTAGTTATTATTATGGCTTCTTGTTCGACCATTGTTTTGAATACTAAATAGTCACAAGATGAGATGAAGTATATTCATTCGCAAAATGACATCAATTTCATACATTTGCAAGATGGGGTCTTAGATGAACTTGGAGATGCACACGTGTATGTATAAATTCCTCCCTTTACCTATTTAAATTGATGTAATCATACTACATCAATGATTGCATGTATTGAAATCAGTATCCATGATCTAATCCTAATGATGATGTTCTCGAAGGGATGTTGTTCACCATTAAGAATTCTAAGCACGACAGTTGACCTTGAATGTCAAATTAGTAGTTTTTTTTAGTGTGTAGGCACTATTCTTATAAGTCTAAAAAATCTAAGAAATTATATCAAATATTCTTGTATGTTCCAAACAAGGTCATAATTCAAACAATACGATGATTAAAATGATAATAACACACTAAATAAAACATAACATTAAATGCAATACAAATGTAAACACAATGATTCATAAACAAAAATATAAGGTTATTGTTATGAAAAGAGGGAGAGATGGATCGCACGAACACAAAAGAACATGAAGATTTATGAGGTTCGCCCTAAATCGGGTTACGTCCTCGGGAAGCGGCGGCTCTCTTTATTTTGGAATAATGATGATTATAAGGATGAGTCTCTGTCTAGACCCCTAGGGAGTTTATATAGACACTCCCTTTGACATATGATAGAAATTACATACGGACTGTAACTCTAAATAAATCCCCTGAAAATAGGACACCTATCTCGTGATAAGGAAATAAATCAAATCCGAATCACATACAGAATACCCCTAAAAAATTTTCGCTCAGGGGGTTCCGCCCTCTTGCAACCTCCGCAGAGGGTCTCCCCTTGACCCCCCACAGGCTCGCTGACTGGGTAGCAAGACCCCCGTAGGAAAATTCTGCTGAAGCATCTGACTATGTAGGGGGACCAACTGAGTTCAGATTCAAGACATTATTAACAGTTATTTTCTTTGATGCACACTAAAGTATGTAATATATATATATATATATATATATATAATATGTGTGTGTATGTATGTATGTATATATGAGAAAAATATTTGTGATGCTCATGATTGGATTGTAAATATCTCAGCTATTCATCAAAACATCCATACATTGTCATCTAACATTGCAAGCTTGTAAGAACTACATTGAGAGACCAGAAATCTCGAATGATCGGCTATAAACAACACTTGAGGTGCATAGGACTTCACACATCATGTAGATTAAGGTGAGGAATAACTTGTGTTACTTTTTTATGTTCAATTACAATTATCTTTGTGTGGATTGCAAAAGTTTGCATTGTGTGATGATGCCATTGAGGTCCTTATTTCTCATTCATGAATTGCTATATGATAAAATGGCTTAAGTATATTATTTTAGTGTCACTTTGTTTCATAAGAATCTAGTTTCTTTATGTTGCACTGTTAAGTCTTGGTTTTGTTTGGATAAGAATATGTGATTGTTGGATGTATCATATCCCATTCTAAGTTCCTTCAACTGGGCAACGATTTAATGACACTTCATAATGATCTTATAAGGGATGTAATTATTTTTTTAACTCCATAAGTAATTATTTTTTAAAGTTTCTGCCTTCTCTATAATATGTATTCTTAGATAAAGGTACGAGGAAGTAATTCCTCGAATTATGTTCTAAGAAATTATATCAAATATTCTTGTATGTTCCAAACAAGGTCATAAACCTCTAAACAAAAGGTTATCCGTTAAAGTAGAGTGTAGACGTGATATTATAAAAGGTTGTAATGTTTATTTGCTTGTTGAAATTTCACATAATAGCAAGTGGGAGATAAAAAAAATCTCGAGGAACACTCGCATGGTCTGTTATCTCCATCAAAAGCATTGATGTTGCGAGCCCATTACAAATTGTTAACTACCTATATAGTTGCTATTAACAATTTTGGAGAACGTGGAATGGGCCCATCAATGATAACTCGTATTGTAGGCTACAATGGTGACACATTAGTTACATCAGAAATTTATATTGACCATTTGAGAAGTATGCACAAAAATAATGTTGGCATGCAATATAAGAATGTGATAGATTACTTTCAAAATATTTTATCAAAACTTATTTTATAGATGGGAGACAAATGAAAATAATATTCAAATAATATTTTCTTGAGCAGATAGTAGATCAAGAGAAAATTATATGCATTTTGAAGATGTCGTGAAGTTTGACACAACGTATATGACAAACAAATTGCAAATGTCATTTTCACCATTCATAAGAGTAAATAATTACATACAATCAATATTATTTGAGTGAACTTTACTTGTTGGAGGTACAAATGAATCTTTTATTTAGTTGTACTTAAAACATGACTGATATATATATATATATATATATATATATATATATATATATATATATTTATTTATTTATGACAAATATCCCGTTTGTATTATTAGATATCAATATATTATAATAAAAAAATGTTATCCGTAAAATATTTTCAAGACATGGCATATATATTGCATATGTCATATAGAATATCATAAAAAATTGATGAAAAAAAAAGACTTTGAAGGTAATTATGCAAGTTGTTTTAAGGATGTACTTGGTGTTAAAGAATTCGAAGAAAGATGGGACTTCTTAAATAAATACAACATTTTTGGATGTACGTTGGATTAAAAAATTGTATGATAAATGTTATTGTTGGGTGAAGTTGTATTTGAAAGATGTTTAGTGTGCATGTGCTCAGTCTATGCAAAAAAAATGAAATTATAAATTCTTGCCTTGATGATTTTGTTAATTCACATATCTCTTTATCAGAATTCATTTACCAATACGATTGAACACTTTAGTCTCATTGTGATGTCGAGGAGCGAGAAAATTTTAAATCTTTGATCACATTTGTTGCTTTAACTTCAACAAGTCCCTTACAAGTTCATGCGGGAAAAGTACTCAAAAGTGTTTAGTAATTTTTAAAAAGGTTATAAGAAGATATTAAGCTATTGACAATATTAGAATATCACAAAAAAATCATTATGCTGTATATTTACAAGGAAAGAATGATCACAAAAGAAATATTATTGAGCATAATATCTACCCGACTATTAGATGGTCATACATAACATAATTCCTTTTCAACATCTATATATTATCGAATTACTTAAAACATCAACATTTACTTGTATTATATAGAAGCAATCACATGACCAGGAAAACACATTGTCTTTGTCATTTGACATCATACAAAGTCAAAATCATCAAACCAAAAAACCCAATAAAACAAAATATTAAAACGAAAAAAAAGACCTTGGAGCAAAAGAGCCAAATTTAAATTTCTATGATGGTGAAGCCCTAAGTTGCTCGCCTCCAACCTCACCCCCATCATGACCTTTAGATCCCGTCTCACCTCCCATCGTGACCTTTAGTTCATGTCTCACATTCGACCTTGACTTATAGATCTTATTTTGCCTCCCATTGTGACCTCTAGGTTACTAGATCGAGATACCACTCACCTTGAACCCTAATTTGTGATGGGAAAAAAATAAAGAGAACTTTAGAACATGATGGGTCTTGCTAGCCATCTCGCCTCCATCCCTCTGAAGAGAAGAAAGAAAATGAAAGTAGATGGAGAAATAGAGAGAAAGTAATATGACAAAAAATAGAGGGCCTACGTTATAACTAACAGTTACAATCAACTGTTGTAAATTAGAGCTTCAAACTAGCATTGAACATTCATAGCCCTATATTTATATACTATAATTTTTATAATACTCTAAACAACTTGTTGATCTTCCTTGAATTATTGTACCTTGTCCTTAAAATTATGAAAAAATAAGAAAAGAGGAAAAATGAGATTTATGATAAAAGTGAAGGGCTTATGAGAGTTAGGATTTTATTACGATGTACTGTCTTTTTTCTCATAATAAATTTCTACTAGTTGTGACCTTCTTTATTTATGGATGTTTTTTTTCTTCTTCACATTGATTAAAAGGATTTTACCACATTAAATCTCTGTGATCATTTTTTTTATTTTATTTACTTTGTTGTCTTGATTATTCATTGATCATTTGTTTTAATTCAACACAATCTATAACAGTGAATGTATTACACATGTAAAATATAGTGAATAATAAATGAATAAGATAAGGTTATTTTCTTTGATGCATTAATTTTTTTTCTACATCTAACTTTAAATTAAAAAAAAATTAACTCCCAAACTTATGCTAAATGAATAAATTTCAGTCATGATCATCCAATCACTACAAGAAAATTAGCGATTAGCGACGCTCAATAGCGTCTCCAAATATGGTGACGCTAAATCGACGTCACTAGCGCCGTCATGGCATCCCTGTTGAGTCATAAATAAGAGACGCTATTGGTCTCTCAATAGCGTCTCATTAGCGTGTTCTTAGTGTTTCAAGAGATAGGTGATAATGAAGGCGCTTAGAGACGTCAGGTAAACGCTATTATTGCGCGCCATGAAATGAAAGTGTGCGAGAGAACCTAACGTTGTTCTCGCGTCGACAGCGTTCGACGCTATGGAAACGCTAGCTAGCGTCGCATATGAAATGACGCTATGTAGATGCCAATATGATTACTTGAAAATAGATAACTATATATAGACTATCTATATTTATATCGCTATATGTTTTATATTTAAACCCTAAACCCTATATATTATCTATACTATATGTTAATCAATAAATAAAATAAATATTATATATGTATCTTCAACATATATATGTATTCCTACATAATTACCTATATTATATATATGTACTACATGATTACATATATATGTATTTCTAAATCATAGGAGTGTTCCTAAATATATAATTTGTTACCTATATTATATATGCTATTTATTCATACAATATATATCATATCTTAATTATACATATATTATTTTTATATTCTTAATCAAGAAATTATGATGGTTAAATTAAGAGACCTGATTTGCTACAAATTATTCCATTTTAGCGTCTCCGTGGGGTTCAATAGCGTCTACCTAGCGCCACACTAGAGCCGCCGACAACGTCGATGCCAGGGAGACATTATTGGCGTCTCTAAAGCATCGCCTTTTTGAGACGCTAATAGGCATTAGACGCGAGTTCGATGCTATTGGGTCGCTAAACCGCTTTAGCGACTCAATAGCGTCTGTAATGCGCCGCAGTAGCCGACTTTTTATTGCACTTGCTTAATCGGGCATGTATAGACATATAAATACGCGTATATTCTTATACTTATATATAATAAGTATACATATACATATTATTATCACTTTTTTTTAAAAGGAAAGTTAAGCATTAATCAACATGCAAAAATGCATCTTGGTACAAGATACCAAGGAGCTCACAAGGAAGAGTCTCCTTACAAAAAATCATGTCGCCTTGCGCCCGACCAAAGTTTGCAAAGAAGTCAGTAGACATATATACATATGTATGTATATTATTATCACTTAATCTCACACATATAAACATATACATACATATATACACTTGAAATACGTATACATATACACGTTATATATATATCTCGCACATGTATAGACATTTACATACATGTATATATTTATAATACATATAGATAAACACATTGTTATGACTTAATATCTCACACGTAGACATATACATACGCATATATTACATATATATATATATATATACAATTTTGTTATAGACACATATACATATAGATTTATAATTTTATATCCATACATGAATAATTATATATGCATTCCATAATTTTTAGATGGGAAGGTAATAAAACAACTAGAACGGGGCACAATGCGATGAGACGCTATATTGATAAATAAAATTACATACATGATAGAAAATTAGAAATAGAAAAATAATTAGCGTCATGTTGGCGTCTCAATTTGGAGCTGCTAGGTCATTGTCGACGCTACTACGATGCTATGGTGTCGCTACAATATCTTAGCGACGCATTAGCCTCTCTATAACGCCGCATTAGCTGACTGTTTATTACCCTCACTTAATTGAGCACAAATTGACTCATAACTCGTGCACATATATATATATTATTATCACTTATTCTCGCACATATAATGTTAAATTAAGAAGAAAATTTGATATAACATCTTGACAGCCACGTAATAGCTTCTCAGTGTTGGCGCTTATGGAGCGTCTACCTAGCGTCGCTGCGTAGTAAGACGCTAAATAATTGACTTAAATCCCTAACACATCTTCTTCGTTTTCACTGTTTACCGCTTCGTTTTCATCGCGTCGACGCTCTCCGCTCCGACGCCTGCTGCTCTGACGCCCTCCGCTTCCTCTGCCCGTCGTTCGACGCCGGACACCCGATGCCGATGATCGACTCCTCCGCCGCCTCTGCCTCCGTCGCCTTTGCCTCCGCCTCCGTCCTGCGCTGACCTCCGCCGCCTCCTCTATCGTCATTCGCCTTCGCCTCCTTCGCCGCCCTCCGTCTCCTCTACCTTCAGCCTACTCCGCCTCCTCTGCCTCCGCCTCCTCCACTGTGCCCCTCCGTCGCCCGCCACTGTAGCCTCCACTTCCTCCACCGTGCCCTCCTTCACCGCGCTGACCTCCACCACCTCCTTCGCCACCCTTCGCCTCCTCCTCCTTCGCCACCCTTCGCCTCCTCTGCCTTGGCCTCACCCTCCTCCGCCTCTTCATCCGCCCTCCGCCTCCTCTTCCGCCCTTCGCTTCCTTCGTCCGTCGATTGTGCTCCTCTGTCCGGTGTCGACTGTCGCCCGCCACCTTCCTCCATCGCTGCCTGTCGTCCGCCGCCATCCTTCTCCGGTTAAGAAGGTACGAGCCCATCACCATGTTAAGTTAATTACTACTTAATTACTTGAAATTATTATTGTTAATTTAGTTACTAATGCATGTTAAGTTAAATACTACTTAATTACTTGAAACTATTATTGTTAAGTTAGTTACTAATGCATGCAAAGTTAAATTAATACTACTTAATTACTTGAAAGTAGTGTTGTTAAGTTAGTTATTAGTAAATTACTAGTGCATGTTAACTTAATTATTAGAACCTCTTTTTGATAAATTATTAGTGCAAGTAATTTTTTTTCATAATTCTAGAACCTCTTTTTTATCATGTTCTCGTAAATTTTACTAAAGATGTACTTCCACATTCTTAATAATAAAATGAGATTATGATTCGACGATGAAATACTTGAAACATGTGATTTTGGACTTCGTAACTTCAAAATCACATATTTCAAGTACACGAATTTATTGACATATGGCTTAATGTTGTCCGTTACAGAAATGATAAAGCTAGATCGTAGTTGAATTTATCGTTGGAAGGATAAACATGGCGTTATAACTGAAGAATATAAGGATGGTGTTGATGAATTCATTAATGTGACATATTAAAATGAAGGTGTTCCTTCTTCATATGGGGAAATCTTATGTCCATGCCGGAAGTGCAAATGTTATCATTGGAAAGTAAAATATGATGTGCAGAAGGATTTATATTACAACAGTTTCTTACTGACATACACAAATTGGTTCTTTCATGGCGAAGAAAGATGGGCTAAAGAAACAACTAATGTAGATACCGTTGTGAGCGACTCGAGCATTCCGTACAGAGATATGATACGAGATGCAATGTTAAGTGAAAATATTGGTGAAACATTGATTGAAGAAGACCCGAATCATTCGACTTCTAAGTTTTATAATCTTCTCGAAGAAATAGATGAACCTTTATGGGATGGATGCGTGAAGCAAACTACACTTTCTGTAGTGGCACAATTAATGAACTTGAAATCAAAATTTAATATGAGCGAAAGTTATTTTGACCGGATGCTTGCCATTATTAAGAGTATGCTTTCAGCTTCAGAGAAATTATCGGAATATTTTTACAGGTGCAAATGATTGATGAGAGATTTAGAATTGGAATATTAGAATATTGATACATGTCGCAATCATTGCATGTTGTACTATAAGAAAAACAACTCACTTATGAGTTGTTCTATTTGTGGCGAGCTCATATTCAAGCCGAAAAAAATTCTCAAAGTTCGAAAAAATATGACAAATGCAATATTTAGATACTTTCCCATTGTTCCAAAATTACAACAACTATTTCTTTCTGAAAAAACTGCATCATTTTATGAGATGGCATAGAGAAGAGGCACGTGTGATCAAAATTCAATTACACATCCTTCGGATGCGGAGGCATGGAAATGATTTGATGCACTACATCCAGTTTTTTCTGCAGAATCACGCAATGTTAGATTAGAATTTTGCACCGATGGCTTCAACCCATTTGGCTCATCAAGTACTGCTTATTCATGTTGACCAATTTTTTTGCCACCTTATAATTTGCATCCAAGTATGTGTATGAGACGAGAGAACATATTGCTTACATGTATGATTCCGGATCCTCGATATCCCGGTAAAAGTTTAGATGTTTATTTAAGATCTTTGATTGATGAACTCAAGATGTTGTGGGAGGATGACGTGATTACTTATGACAAATCTAAAAAGTAAAATTTCATTATGAGAGTCGCATTAATGTAGACATAAGTGATTTTTTGACATATGAAATGTTGAGTAGTTGGAGCACAAAAGATAAACTTGCTTGTCTCGTGTGTGAAAAGAATATAAAGTTATTTTATTTGAAAAATTGTAGGAAAGTTTGCTAGTTTGATTGTTAGGATGTTTTTGCCATTGGAGAATTCGATACGTCATGATCGAACCCATTTAAAAAGAATACATCCGAGAATACTTTATCTCCAACTCATTTGATGGGACAAAAATTGTTAGAGCAAGTAAGCAAATTTAATGAAGTCTCATTCGGATTGAAGGCTATTAGTTACAAGTAAATTGGGCTTGGAAGTGAACATAATTGAGAGAAAAGAAGTATTTTTTGGGAGTTGCCTTATTGGTCTTCAAACTTGGTACGTCATAACTTGAACGTCATGCATGTGGAGAAGAACGTATTTGACAACATCTTCAACACTATTATGGATGTTAAAGGAAGAATAAAATATAACATACAGGCTCGCGAAGACATGAAATTAATATGAAAAAGACCAGAGTTAGATATCATTCATCTTCAAAATGGTAAATGCAAAAAGTCGTATGTCTTGAGCAATGATCAAAGAAAAGTGATATTTGAATGGGTAAAGCAATTGAAATTCTCCGATGGATATGTATCAAACATATCTCGTTGTTTTAACTTGGATAATGGGAGGCTACATGGGATGAAGAGTCATGACTGTCATATTTTTTAGTTATATATGATTACCGATAATAAGAGAAGATTATTACTTTTTTCAGTCATGATTACTAAAGGTCGAGCATCTAGGTCATCTCGCTCTTTCAGGTGCTCACTCCAGATGAGTCAATCATCACAACCACCATGTAATATATTTATTACCAGTTGCTTATTTATAGTTGATTATAATAGTTAAATTCATTTTTTAATAATATCAGTTCCTCCGTCGCCGACGGGGCACGTAGCCGGATTGTCACATAGTAGACGATCCATTGGTGAGTCTGCCCCGTGTATCACTTCAGGTATATGTCACATTGTAGGCGATGCACAGTAGGAGATAAAGTTTTTTAAATATTTTGCTTTTGTAACAGTTGCTCCACCGTCGACGGGCACATAGTCGGGACGTCTCGATCGCACGACGATGATCGTCATATCACACAAGGTTATTTTTTTGTATATTTCATAATTTTAAATAGGAGGCAAATTTTGTTTATTTTCTTATGATGACAGTTGCTACGCCACTGCCACTGTCGAGATTACCGGACGCTTCACCACATTCTAGCGTTGGCGAGTGACATCTTTCCCCATGTGATATATTTATTGTTATTGACATTATATTTCTCAATTAATTATATTAATTATTTTTTAACAATGTTAGTTGCTACGCTACCGATAGCACAAACACCTAGCTCAATTCAATCAAACGAGTGGACAACCATGGATCATGTTGCGATAGACATCAATCGATGTGAGAACATTACTGTACATATATCAATTATCACAATTTTAATTTGGTATGACACTAAAGATTTATTTTATATTAGGGCCTGTAGATGATGTCAAACCTTCTCAGTCTACCCCAGTTGTACTGGATGATGATTCCTCTTCGAGTGATGAAGAGAAATTACACAATAATGGGGTGGTCATCGTGAATAATATTGCTCGACCGTAAGTTAAATAAGTTGTACAAATTTTGTTATATTTTTTGTTATCATTGAAAATTAATTCTTCTTTGTAATTGGCAGGACCACTTTCATACCCGCTAGTACCGTGCGAGATGTCAATGCTCTCATTTTTTCCCACTTGTCGGAAGGGGCAGGATCCTGAAAAGATGACTCAATTCAAGTGTGGGATGACATCTTTCGAACTTTTACGGTACGATCTTCTATTTTGATTACATAATTTGATTTATATTATTTTAAAATTACTAAGTTTTAACGTATTTTGTAGGAGGCAAATTAGTTTCATCCGGATCTTAGTTTAGGGATGATCCAGAGAGTTTTTGAGGAGGTCACTGCGAAACGCCTCCGAAATCGATTATACAAGTTTCGCAACGTCATCACGTCCGCCGACCTCATTTTGGAGCAGGGCATACAAAGATGCTCAAAGCATATTAGGCGCTCGGTTTGGGAGTCCTTATGTAAGAAATGATAAGTATGTTTACTCTTAAATTATTTTTATTAAATTTATAGTTTTTAAAAATTTAAGTATTTGATGTTCATAAAGGACGGATGAATGATGACAAAGGAAGTCGAAAAAGGCAAGAGTTAACCGTCTTTCAAAGCCCGAGGCCCACATCCACACAGGGGTCGATGCGATTTGACGAGCATCGATGACACATGATAATTTACGTACAAATTTAATTTAGTAAACTTTTGACTTATACTTATGTTATCAAATTTGAAACTTTATTATAGAAGGAGAAAAAAGACGATCTCGTAGACTTTCGTGTGGTCTATGACGCCACGCATAAGAGTCGAAAGACAAACAATTTGATCACGCCCCTGCACGTAGGCTTCTGGAAAGTCTCATGACATGTTCATTTGGCTGTTGACATTGGTGCACTATTTTTTAAATGCACAATGTTTAAATTTTTTAGGATGAGTATAATGCGAAAATGGCTGAAAAGTACGGAGATGATCCGAGTACTCAACCACCAGATAATGTTTCTTAGTTGTTTTGTCATGTTTATAATTTATGTGTTTTTTTATATATAATTTATATATTATATGATTGTATAGTTTTTCTATTTCGTAGAGGACCTGTTGTTTGAGAGGACGTGGCCGGCACGACATGAGGGGATATTTGCATGGCCTCGACACAGCCGCTCAGATACCTAGGAGGATTGGAAGATATGCAAGTGGTCCATCTGCTCCGAGCTCATCCGTTGCACCTGATATAATGCAGCTATCACAACAACTATCGCATCAGCTATCGAAGCAGATATCGCGGTAGGTGTCGCAGCAATTGTCGTAGCAGTTGGCTTTGCTATTGCAAGCGATTCAAGGATTGATTCCGACGCAGAATCTATCCTCGTGAGGCCATGGACTGAGCACGTCTGGATCGAACATCCGAAATGATAATAATAACTCCCAAACCTAGGATAAAAATAAACCATGTATACAAACTATGCTTTTGTTACTTATAGACTTTGTTTAGTTTATTACTTTTCGTATTCTTATGTTAAATATTATGCCTATGATGCTTTTCATATTATGCTTGTGATGTTTTCATATTGCCTGTGATGAATATTAATGTATCAATATATTTATATGCATTACATAATTGTATGGTGTGAGAAGGAGAAAAAATGTGATTGGTATGGGTCAAAAAAATCTGCAACTAGCGCCTTTATAGCGTCACATTAGCATCGCCGGCATAGTCGATGTTAAGTTAAATATATTGTTCTTAGCACCATATTCGCATCTCATTGATGACGCAAATACCATCATATTTGCGTCACTGTAGCACTGAAATAGCGTCTACAAATGGTTAACGTTAGTGACTCTTGGGTGCCGGAATAGCACCACGTGCGCGTCGACTTAGCGACGCATCTCTATTGCGTCGGACACCACACATCTTAATAATGCCGAGATAGCGTCAACAAATGGTGCTAGTAGAGTCTCCATTTTTGTTGGCTCTATTGCGATGCCATTAGCCACCGATTTCCAGCGTCCCATAAATGCAACGCTAGTTAAACGTCAATGGGACGCTTTATGACACGAAGACACAATAGCGCCTCCCTAGCGTCGCGATTCTTGGGTCACTATTTCTCGATTTTCTTATAGTGTTAGGGGGTGTTCCCAGTAAAGTCATCCAACTTTACTTTGTAACATCACGGTCATCGAAATTTAGAAATATTTCACTCATGATCTTTGTGACCGGTTACAGCCAGTCAATCGGTGGACCGCTGACATGGATGCTTATGTGGCACCACGTCAGCATTTCTCTCTTCTTCATGTCAAATTATAAAAATAAAAAATATCAAGTCAACAATTTCTCTTTGCTCTATCTAAACCTAATCTTGAATGGTCATTCATCTTTTCAAAACTTTCAGACAAGGTCATTCAAACGTTTTAAATTTTCAATCGCAATCATCATTAAAAACTTAAAATAAAAATAATAATAAAAATAAATAATAAATTGAAGACAACTAGATTGACTCGGTGCATTTTTTAGTACGACCCACTCAGATCGAGCCGGCCAAATTTTTAATGTATATTAAATATATAATATTATGATAATTAATAATTTATAAAATTAAAATTAAAATAATAACATACCGATTATATTTTTTCCCTAAAATTTGAAATAATACAAAATATTATAATTAGAAAAATAAAAATATTTTTTCGTGCGAGATTCCATCAGGGTCGAGTTAAATCGTGTAGGGTTGTCTAGCGAAGTGTTGAGCATAGCTCGACATCCAGCGGGTTGCTAAGCCAAATATGACATTTTTATATAATATTATGATAGTTAATAATTTTGATTTTTGATATTATGATAATTAATAATTTGACTCAATAACTCGTTGGATGTCGGGTCATGCCTAGTACCTCGCTAGATGACCTTGTACGATTTAGCTCGGCCCCGATAAAATTTCGCGCAAAAAATATATTTATTATTTTAAATTTTAAGGCAAAAAATATAATTGATATGTTATTATTTTAATTTTTTTATTTTCTTAATTAAAAATTATTAATTATCTAATATTATATACTTAATACATATTAAAATTTTGGTCAGCTCGATCTGAGTGGGTCGTACTAAAAAATGTATCGAGTCAATCTAAGTGCCTTCAATTTTTAATTTTTAATTTAATTTTTAAATTTTTTATTATTTTTTACTTTAAGCTTTTAATGATGACCTCAATTGAAATTTGAAAAGTTGAATTATCTGTCTGAAAGTTTTGAAAAGTTGAATGACCATCTGGATACAAAATTAAGTTTGAACATAGTAGAAAAAATGTTAACGTGATATTTTTTTATTATTTATGTAATCTAACGTGGAGGAGAGAGAAATGTCGACGTTGTGCCACGTAAGCATCCACATTAGTGCCACATCAACGGTCCACCGGTTGACTGACTACAATCGGTCGCGATGACTGTGAGTGAAACATTAAAGTTCGATGACTGTGGTGTTAAAAGTAAAGTTGAATGACCTTACTGAAACACTCCTAAATTGGATGACCATGATTGAAATTTATTCTATGCTAAATTGATATTTAAAATTTTAAATTAAGTTTCATCCATTTTTGTTAATTTATTTTTAAATACTATAAAATGTAAATTTTATTCTTACTATTTTAATATGTGAACAATATTAAAAAAAGTTTTAAAAATAACAACATGAGCATAATGTTTATAATTAGTAAAATGTGTCTCTTAAAAAGTTTTTTTACCATTTTAGTTTAAAAATATGAATTCATTTTATTATAATAAGACAAAATTGATATCTTAATAAAGATGACTTAATAGAATTTTGAGTTCAACTTAATAAAAATATCTTTATTGTTAATCATTTAAAGTTAGATGCATAAAAATTCGTGTCTAGACAAACTTTTTTAATCAAATGTAACAGAATTATTTACTTTGTGTCTTATCAAATGTCAAGGTTTTAAGACATTGTATTTTGGGTGAACGCTTCAATGAAAATAGTTAAGTCGTTTGATTGGAGAATATTTTTTAAAAAATAGTAAAATTTATTTTGAAGAATATAGTATTCTAACTTTATTTTTATTCTATTTCTTGTTTGGTTGAACAAAAATAACTTTTATATTTTATAATTAAAATATTTTATTATAAATTATTTACATTTATTGTTATTATTATAAGAATTATAATATAATACTATATAGTTAAATAATGAAAAATAGAAAACAGTTAGAAAAATAAAAAAAGTAGAATATCTTTATTCTATTATTTTAGAAGAATAGAGATATTCTTCAAATGAGACTATAAAAAATTTCTCTATTCAAATGAGAATAGAGAATAAGTTTTAGAAGATCTCCCTATTCTTCAAATGGGCAAGTGAACGATTAATCAACGTTTGAGTTAAATATATTAGGATTATGAAAGAATTGTCATATCAAAAGTATAAAGCTTGATTATAAACAAATTGATCTGGCAAAGTAAGTGTGTTCATTAAGGGATAACAATTCGACTAGAAAATACTAGTTTAATTAAAATATAGTAGTTAGATATTAGCATATAGTGATTTATTTTTAAATTTAATAAAAAATATTTGATAAATATAATTGTTAAACTAAAATGATAAAAAATGAACACAATATAATTTACATTTATTCTTATACGAATTTGATATTCATAGTAATAAATTTATGATATTTTTTCTCAGATAGTAATACTTTTTAAAATATTATTTTAATATATACAATATTTATTATTTACTTTTTGTTCGTGTTGTAAATAAGATTAAAGACACTAAATATTAATTTAAAAGAGCATATGATGTTTAAAAATTAAATATATTTTATTAAAATAAATGAGGTCGGAATAAAATGATGAACCACTTTAATTAGTTTATAGAGTTTAATGTACTCTAAAATGTACTTTACAAAAAAATTATTATATATTCAAAGTAAAATTTTAATTGATCAAAATTTTATTACATCTACTTTTTTCTATCACATCAATCACCTTATTCCTCATCATCAAATTTCACTCAAACTAAACATAATTCGAATTAATTTATCAATTTAATTATGCACAAAAAACTTAGGAAGAACCGCGATTCCATTTTCAAATGACCTTACTTGTGAACTACAATTTAGACGGGATCTCATCCTCATGGATATAGTTGTTCTCATGATACAAATCAAATATATATATATATTATTTCTCTTATTTATTTAATATAATATGCAAATCAAATATCATATGTTATTTTTCTTGTATCTAGAATAATTATGATCAATATTTGCATGAAAGCATAAGGGTACATTTTAATTAAAGAAATGACTTTAAAAATTAAAGTTAAATTCAAAATTACTAGTTTCCGTTAATTATATCTTCCTTAATCCATTGGGCTGACTTGTAGGTCAATTAAAATATCATATAATATGATAGGCCTGACCTGCTGCAATGCCGTAGGATCCATGTCCAAAGTACTTTCTTTCGTTAGAGAAGTTGATATCGTAGTAGAACGGCCCACAGTGACTTCTATGCGATGTGATTTTTGTTTGAAGTGTTTTTACATCTGCTAAAATAAAACTTACGACCAACAGGAGTCGTGCTCCTCATCACTTAAACAAATGTCTACGTAACTCCTCATCACTTAAACAAATGTCTAAATTCGAGTTATACGTAAAAAAAATTTGTTAGAAATTTCACACATGCTATCCAGGGCAATACCAAATTAATCGAGCTCGATGATGAATCGAGACTCTAACTCATGATCAGTGTGCATAATTTTTAATGCCGAGTAGATTGAATGATCGACGTCACTTTTCGAACACTGTGTGGTAATGAAAAAATAAATAAAATTTATGTCAACGGGGGATTGGACTGGACGAAGGTCTCGAACTTGTACACGCACAAAATTTTATGTTAGAAATTTCACTCAATGACATCAAATTAATTAAATTTGACTATGGATTAAAATTTTAATTTATGATTAATACGCATAGTCGTTAACCCCAATTTCTAAAAAAAATAATAAGATTTACGTTATCACATTCCAATTATACTAGTAAGAGAATAATTTCACAATGTGCATTAAACTTTTATAATGCAAAAGAAAAAAAAAATAACGCATGCTGAACTATGCAAACGAAGTTATTAGAGTTGGTACGAGTCCGTTTTAGGAGAACTGATACACTTACAACCTTTAAAAGCAATTGAGACCGTAGTTGACATTATCTCCAATGTGCCTATATGTTGAGGTTTAATGGATAGAGGGTTATCCAACTTCCAAGAATATAAATTAATAATATTTCAAAAGATTACAATGACTAAAATTTAAGATCGTAGAATTTATATAGATGAATATATATATATATATATATATATATATATTTAATATTGGGGTAAAATGGAGGTGTTGCTTCACACCATGTGAAGCGGATTCACATTCGTCCAAATCAAATGACTCAAATCAAATCTAATATGGTACTGTTGAAATTTGATATGATGGTTTATATCAATCTCAATCTCCCGAGATGCACTCCCCCCTCCCCCCTCTCTCTATCCAAATCTCACACTTGTACCTTGATGCAACCCTCGCCTTCGAGATGGAAGGCGGAGGTGACGAGGATCTCAGAGATGAGAGTTGGGGAGGCGGCGAGCCCCGCCTCTCGCCACCATCCATCGTGGAAGAGGAGATCGATGTTGGCCAGAGAAGAATGAGAGTAGGAGGGGGAGATCGAGAGAGAGGAGGGAGAAAGGCACCTTGAATCGTCGCCGTCGAGCTCTCGCCTAGATCACCAACCGTCGGAGCTTGGATCGCATCGCTAGTATCACATCTAGATCAACATGGATTGCGCCTGGATCGAGAGAAGAAGAAAGGGAGGGGGAGGGAGCAGGAGGAAAATCTCACGAGATGTAATGAAAATCTCGTAAGATGTATGTAAAATTTTGTGCGCCTTCATTTCAGAATTTGGATGACTGAAATTGTTCTTCACAAAGTGTGAAGCAAAAGATGCTTCGTACCTCCATTTTACCTTTTAATATTATATGTTATAAAATATTTGTAAAAAATAGTTTCTATATTTTAGTTTCAAATATAATGAGTTCAGTCATATTTCAACTCACTCATATATGAATTATATAATCGTTCATCATTTTTAACAATTCATTACATCCTAGAGGCACACTCTCTAATCAATGCAATACACGTTAAAACATATAGAGTTCAAAGTTTACACATCAAATTATCAAAGTAGTCTACGAGTCACGTAAATGAAAATATATAAAATATTCCTAGTTGTTAAATCATGAAGGTCCAATGCTATTTTTATTAAAATTTTGAACTCAAATCTTAGTTAAATGCATAACTTTAGCATATGACGATACTACTAATAGATTCGGCCGAGTTTACTTAAGTTTATCCGAGTCTATTAGAATTTTGCACAAAGTTCAATTCTACTTCGAGTTCATAGTTAAATTTGTGAACTCATAAGAGTTTACATATCGGAACCATGATTTGAACCATTCAAGTAACAAAAAATTAATTTTAGTGATATATTAATATCACATCATGATTCAGGAACAAATTACCATGCACCTTTAGATCTGCTATTGCTGGAATATAATAGTAGTTTTAAATAGTGTTCTTTTTATGTGAAAATGACACGATATTTCGACCTAAACATATCTTACTATTCGACTGAATTGAACATTAAACTTAAAAAATGGTAAGTGATGGGTTACTAAAAACAAAAGTTCGAGGAAAACCTATATTTTTATCATGTCTTATAATAATGATTTAATAGCGAATAGCAATTTTATTAGCAAACAGTAAATTAAGTAGTGAATAGAGGTTAGCGTGAAGATGTTTAGCTAATAAATAAGTTTTTAATAAATTTAATAGTAAGTTCATCTATGTAAAATGACGTAAACAAACATAAGTTAATAAATTATTTAATTTTAAATATTATATAAAACAACTTTTATTAGTAATGTAATAGATACTATTATTAAAATAAATTAAAATATTTGACCTAAGATCACGTTATACATTTTACATCTATTTAATAATCATTCAAATAATAATAAAATAAATATTTCATCAAATAATTGAAATGCAAAAAGTAATATAAGTAATTTGAATAAGACTTCTAAGATTATTTATAGCAAAAAATATATAGTGCATGCAATTTAACGATAAAAGATAATTTTGGATAAATATAAACTCTAATAAAATTTAACTTCACCCCAGAAAAGAAAACATTCTTTAAAGTTTTGGATGGTACAATTAAAAATAAAATTGCAATGCAACTCCAGAAGTGAAATGTGAGGGATCAATACAATTAGCAAGGTAGTTTAATTAGGTGGACTCTTTGGTGCTTTCATCATGGACTTGAGCGAGGAATTCCTTCAAGCAGCGGTTATAATAGCAGGGCCTTTCCAGGTGAACAAGGTGCCCTGCCTTCTCTATGCTGCGGACTGTTGCGTTCTCTCCCAGTTGCCTGCAGACAGCAATTCTCAAAGAGTGTTCCAATGTTGATGGATTATTAATCAGAATGGCAAAGGTTTGTGCTAAAGCATTAATCTTGACTATTTGTTAACTATCCTAAATTGTATAGGGTATTAAAGCATTGGCAGTGATACTCCAAATATTAGCTTTCATTTTGAATTCAACTGGGAAGCAGATAACTTTACTCTGAGTGATTTTGCATAAAAGATGTTGAAAAAGCTATATTTAGCGAAGAACCACATAAAATAATAAGTTTGATGTAGTATCAGAGCGCCTTCTGTTTTAAAGATATGTTTGAGCATTTTTCGATAATCACTTCGTTTATCAGTCATTCAGATTGAGAGAGATTATTAGATTTCAGCGCTTAAATGTATCACTTATTTGAATCAATGATCAGGCATCTATCGTTTTACTCTGCACAAGATGCTTTGAAGGCACGTTAGATTTTAAAATAATATGTTTGTTCCTTTCTAACGCAAGTAAAAACAGAGTTTAGAGCTTACTCTCTCATACTCTTCGCCAACTCCAGTTTGAACAAGTTGTCATGCTCTCCCCACAGCAACAGTATCCTCTACAAAATCGAACCCACAATATCTATAAATGAAATGAGAGGAACTGTTTGGATGTGACAACGGCTATATGTTTATTATCCAAATTAGGATCAAGAATGTTAACTTTTATTATAGATGAAAAAAGTTAAAACTTATGCTGAAAAACAAGTTAGACAGTGCGGATGGTTTGATTCAGTTATCCATATTTTTTGGGTTGTAGAGTGGGGGTGTGTTCATGATGTTACAGACTTGTTTGCAATTTGCATACACTAGATTCAACAGCTTAAGACCAAATAAAAAAAAGGGTTCATCTCAAAGAGAGGAGTACTAGAGATCAGTGAACCAAACCTGTGGGAACTTGGGGACCTTGGCGTCTTTGTTGCTGACCACCAACTCCTGTAGCAGCTCTGACCGTTCCTTTCGATTGTTGAACATTACCTGCATGTACAATTACAAAGCAAAACGAAGAAAAAAAAAATCTTACCTCTTTCCTTTAAGTAATGATATATGAATCTACTATATATATGATTATGATAAACTCTTAACACATATCTGCACAATTGTTTTTGTCTCATGTTGTGAAATCATAGAATTTTCCAAACCGAGTTACTTTTTATTTTGCATCATTTAATTAATTGACATATATATATATATATATATATATATATATATATATATATATATATATATATATATAGTGGATCAATTTAACTGTACAGAATTCATATGGGAAGTTGAGAAAAGGTTTTGAAAGCAGTACTCCACCTCAAGGTAATCCCTGTAGAGGAACTCTGGGAACCACAGCTGCTTATACATGGAAATGGAGAGGAGGGCCTTGAGGCCCCTGACGGAATCCGGAAGCAACAGCTCGGAGGACGACGAGAAGCCCAGCTCCTCCAGCGTCGCCTCGCTGATCGAGTCCGTCATGGCGATGACGGAGCCCGAGACGACCAGCGAGTGCACCATCTCCGGCCTCATCTCCGCCATCTTGAACGCCACCATCCCGCCGTAGCTGAACCCCACGACGGCGCACCGCTCCACGCCGAAGTGCCCGAGCGCCTTGGCCACGCACTCGGCCTGGAACGCCGGGGAGCGGTCCGCGGAGCTGGTCGCGGAGCGGCCGAAGAAGAACAGGTCCGGTATGTACAGCTCGTACAGGCCACTCAGGGCCCCGAACTGGAACTGCCACGTGACGATGCCCTCCGCCGCGAAGCCATGCACGAGAACCACCGCCGGTTTCTCCTTATTCCGGAGACGGCTGTTATTTACATCGCCGACCCCGTTCCCGGCGCCGCTGACCGTCGCCTTCTCCTTGGGCACCCATATGCTCATGACCGTGCCGGGCTCGAGCTCGACGGTCTGCAGACGGAGGCCGGCGCATCTCGCCATCCAATGGAACAGCGGCTCCTGTGCTGCCACCCAATTCACCATCTTCTGCTCGCCGTCAGGAGAGTCACGTACAGAGGCAGCTGAGGAAACCAAACGACACCAGGAACACTCGACGAGGCCTGAGGGTTTTGTTGGCTACGTCTTCTGGGGTGGTGTGTGTGAGTAAACTATATATGGATGATGGATCAAACTGTGCGAATTATGTGCATGTTGCTGGTGGTTGGAGTTTGTTTCCCATCGATCTAACGAAATAATACATTGCTGACTAACAAAGTTAGCAAATGGAGCCTATGTTATTAAGTAAGATTAGTTGTTGGCTCTAAAAGATCAACTATTCGGCAATTTGTTCTAGTTGTCAATAGATCAACTAAATCGCAGAGAACCTGGTAATTGACTAATTTCTTGGTTGCACAGTTGGAAAAAAACAAAAAAAAAAACACTTGGTTAATTAGTTAGCGCGACCGAGCCTATACTTCTCTCGAAGCTAAATATATGTGAGGTACTTCTGATCAACTACTTGGCCTACCAGCACCTACCGCGGAGAGGCATCAACGGTCTTGTCGTGTTCGACTTGAAGTGTATTTGGGATGCCAGTTGTTCGTTTAGGCCCAACTAAAAAACTCATCCACACTGACTAACAAGTACCGGGGTGGAGTGTAATAGATGTTTAACTTTAAATAAGATTTTGAATAGGAGTGACTTAGAGTCTCATTTGTCATCATGTGAGACGATTTATTAAATTAGTTGTGAATCGAATTTCGTGAATAGTGGATAATGAACTTTTTAACGCGCGTAACTTTGACACCATTTTTTAAATATAAAAGCATCCGTCGTATATGCAGAAATATGACAAATTTATGTATTCAATTTGTTTATTTTTCTCAAGCATGTCGTTAAAATTAGATGTGTTAAGTTGTTAAAATTAGATGTGTTAACCAATTTTTTTAAAAATTTAAATCGTTGGAAATAACAACAATTTTATATTCTTAACATAAATATAGCACAATTTTTTTTACACGTCAATTTAAAACTTTTTTCAAATCATTTTAATAATCGTTGAAATTTCCAAACTTTCACTTAAGACCGTTAGGTTATCTGATGTTTTATATTCTTATTTATTGAATTATTTTATCTTATCGCCCTTAAACATTTTGTAAATAGGCCCATCCAAGGGGCTCGTCCCCCACGGCCGTATGATTCTTTAGCAGGATTTTTATTAGAACTGGGTCGATTTTTTCTTCTATTAAAAAAGGTAACCAAAAACTTATTTGAAACTCATAAATTTTAGATTTTTCGCATTAACTTATCCATTGGGTCAGGTTTTCAATTTTTATTACTCTACTAATTTTAGCTCAATTTAGGATATCTTCGAAAATTTTATTTGTTTAAGTTTAAGAACGATCTGTACACTTTATATAAATAAATCAATGTTTTTATGGCTTACATTTTATTCTTTATTATTGTTATTATCTCGAACTTCCTAGATGTTAAGAAGAAAATAAAAGTGTGAACGTATGAACTTTTAATTAACATGAATAATCTTAGTTTAAAAATATCTCAAATTTCTACTTCATAACGACCCATAATAATTTTATAATATTCTAAATATGACTTCTCACGGGCCATAACACTCATATTACGACTTGTGTTTTTATGATCTATAACATTCTGATCATGGATCATTACTCGAACAAGTTTTTAACACAAAACTGGATATTTAATGGGCCACTATGGGTTTGTCACGGCCTTATTGTTACAATCGTTATATGCCTATCACGATCGTTTTTAATTTATAGATTTGTTTTAATTTAGATTTGAATGTCGTTTTCTCCGGTGGATTATGACTCTTTTCTCTTGCTTTTGGATCGATTTTTATTTTTATAGAATCAAAATAAATAATGTCATAAAATGATGCATGCTATATGAAAATAAATCCAAATAAGATTAAATGCAAGGTTAATCATGTGCTATATTTTTCATGCATCACAAAGCTTACATCATCCAATTATTCGCTGTGGGTTACACAACTTCATCCCCTCATATGTAGCTTCAACCTAGATGGTTTTCTCGATGGATCTGCTTCCTGCCCTTTGCTTGCAATAGATCCTTTGAGTCTCTGACAACTTTCATGCTTGAATGGAAGAGGCACGATCAACTCCTTCTCAATTTGATTCTGGCATCCTTATTTGACGATGTGCTTTCTTTAGTTGTAGGCCTTTAAAACATCCCATGATGTCTGGCTAGACCTCCAGCATGCATATGGAGCTTCTTCCGAAACACAAATTCTACAATTGAAAATACAATTGCACATCCTTAAATAGGATGACTTACCTATTTCCCAATACCTTCGACAAGCAAAGTATTTGGCATACAAAAACATGCTCTCTTCGCCTTTAGCTTTAATGTCGTTGTCTTCAACAACCTCCACAGCGACTACAACAACATGTCACTTCGCTAATATGCGATCTTCTACCCCTTCTTTCCTAGAGTCTCAAAGCATTCTTTTCAGCCAAGAGATCCATCTAGAGTTTCAACACCAAAGTGATCTTTTGCCACCTTCAGCAAGTCTCATTAGAAGCCAAGTAGCTGCATCATCTCCTACCCAACAATCACAACAAAAGCCAAGGTCATGGATGCAACATCTCCTAACCCCGATGTGATCCCTGCCTTCTCTATGGTCTCTTCGGGCACTCTCCTTACAATTATCATTACAAGCATCCTGCCGGTGTCAATTCGCAAGCCTATGCTGCTCACTCTCAGGCGAACTCAACCAACCTCTCTTCAACACCTTCTCTTCTTAGCACATATGGTGATAAATTTTCGACCATCGGTGCCACTCACCATACCACCCCAGATCTTCAAGCCCTCCAAATAGTCGAGACTTATGAAGGCGTGGATCATGTCCAAGTTGGAAATGGTATGTTGTTGCCAATACACCACATTGGTTCCTCTATTGTTCTCTCCCCTCACAAACCTTTAATATTATCCCATGTGCTACATGTTCTTCAAATTGTCAAACCTCTATTATCTATGTGACAATTTTCATGTGATAAGGAATATTATTTTTAGTTTAAAGCTAATCATTTTTTTGGTTAAGGATCGAGTGACGAGCAAGGTGTTCCTCTTTGGCCAAACTAAAGATGGTCTTTATCATCTCTGGTCCATCCCCGTCTCCTCTCTCCATCAGTATCGTCCCTTTTGGAACATGGCATGTTTGACTCGGGCATCCACACCTCTATGCCCTCCATCAAGCTTTACAACTTCTTTTGCATCTTCCTCCTACCAATAATTCTAGCATAGTGCCTCCTCAATTGATGCATGTCGATGTCTATGGTCCAACAAACCAACCCTCCTATGATGGTCATTCTTATTTTGTTATTTTTCTAGACGATTTTAGTCGTCACTCTTGGTTATTTCCACTCATTAATAAATCCGATGTTGCCAAACTATTTCCTAATTTTCTTTCTTTTATTGAATGCCAATTTCAATAGCAAACTTTTAACTCTACATACTGATTGTTGTGGTGAATTTATGATACTATCCCTACTTCTCCAATCCTATGGCATACAACATCATCTTAGTTGTGCCTACACACACGAACATAATGGCGAAACTGAACACAAAATTCACTATATTGTTGGAACGACGTTGACATTGTTGCTCCGTGCTTCTCTCCTTAAAAGATTTTGACATTTCACTGCTGAATTTATTGTTCATCTTATTAATTGCCTCCCTACACTAGTCCTCGCCAATCATTCTCCACATTTTGCGCTTCATCACCAACAACCCAACTATCACTTCCTTCGCACTTTCGACTATTATGTTTATCCTTTCACTCGACCATATAACTATTTTGTGCCATTATGCGTCTCTTACTCGGATATCCACCTAATACTTCTGCTTCGACTTGACCACATGCACCTACCCCTTCACCCTCTCGCCAGTCGTCATCTGCTAGCTCTTCACCTACAACCTTCAACTCTTTCTCATCTCCCTATTCTTCGGTACCATCTCCACAGATTTCTCAACAACCTCACATCCTCGGACGACGTCCTCTAATTGACTATCGTCGACTTAGTGGTTTCAAGTATCACACCCAACTCTGTGACTAAGTTCTAACCCCAATTATTATAATCTTAGTTATGTTTAACAATTAAAAATAAAATAAAATCGGCAAAATCTTCCTCCCTTACTTTCTTGTGTTACTAGTCAACGTAGGGATGTCAATATTCTCCGCCCCCTGCGGGGCCCCTCAGGGATTCCCCGTTCGGGGCTCGCATTCGGGGATTTTTTTCCCCGAGGGGCGGGGATGGGGGCCAAATTGCTCCTGCCCCCCCTTTCGGGGATCAGGGTGGGGGTAGTTCACCCCGCCTCGTCGGGTCCCCGAATCCCCAAAATCTCCGACATTATTTTTAATTAATAATTTATCATAATTATATTCATTAGATTACAACTGAACCATCCATTATATATATATATATATAACATCAAACCCTAACTTCGGCCTTTCTTTCTCCTAAACAGCAGCCTCTAACTCTCAAGAGTCAAGACTCTCGCCTAGCCACCGGCCGCCGACCGCCAACAATCGCCTAGCCGCCGACCGCCAACTTCCTTTCGCCGGTCATCAATGTCGTCTCTGATGATAAATCGGATTCCGTCTTCACAAGGTATCTATTTTCGCCTCTTTCTTTATCATATGAAGTTTACGGCGGCCGGGCGGCGTCCTTCTCCCTCACCTCTCTGCCGCGGCTGCCCGCATTGAGTCTAAGCGACGTCGTCATCGAGGGTGTGTCATCGTCATCGTCGACGGCGGTGCCATCGTCATCGTCGAGGGCGTTGTCATTGTCGAGGGCATCGTCGTCGTCAAGGGCATCATCATCGTCGAGGGCATCATCGATCCGGTCGATACGGTCATCGTCGGCGGCGACGGCATAATCGTGGATCGTCAAGGGCATTGTCATCATCGAGGGTATCGCCGTTGATCCAATCATCATCGTGGGCATTGTCGATCCGGGTGGGTCGATCCGGTCATCGTCGGCGATAGCGGCGTATCCTGGATCGTCGAGGCGGTGTCATCGTTGTCGTCGTCGATCCGGTCATCAGCGGTGGCAGCGCGTTATCGTGGTCATCATTGATGCTATCATCATCGATGCTGTCGTCGTCGACGATTCACCTCTGCGCACTGTGCGCAGAGGTGATTAGCCTCTGCGCATGGTGAATCGCCTCGCCTCTGCGCACAGTGCTCAGAGATGAATCGCCTCTGCACACTATACGCAGAAGTGAGTCACCTATGCATTGTGCGCAAAGGTGATTCAATGACGTTTATTTTTTTAATTTTAATATTTTTTGTAATTTTTTTCAATTACTCACATTTTAATTAATTTAAGTTTTTATGCAGAAATAGATGGAGCGGATAATCAACCTATCACTCCAATTGAAAGCAATGCAATTCAATCCGAGAATACCTCGACAAGTTTCGAAAATGAAAATGAGAAGGAAGAAGGAAGCCCAAACAAAAAAGATTTAACTTCTCAAGCATAGAGTCATTATCATAGAGAATTAATTGATGGAAGATTTCGTGCAATATGCAAGTATTGTCAAAAGAATATTTGTGGTGATATAAAAAATGGAACTAAGCATTTGCATGATCATCTAAAAATTTGTAAGTTTCGTACAACAAGAGGACCAAAGCAAGCAACTCTAAAAAATTTATCCACTTTAGACAATAAAGGTGATACATTTGTTGTTAGTAATTATTCATTTAGTCAAGATGTTGCAAGGAAGGAACTTGCAAATATGATTGTCCTTCACGAGTATCCTCTTTTTATAGTTGATCATGTTGGGTTTAGACGATTTTGTGGTGATATGCAATCTTTATTCAAGGTGGTTTCTCATAATACTATAAAAAGTGATATTATGAAGCTATTTGGAATTGAAAAGGATAAGACATCAAATATTTTTGAAAGGAATTCAAGTCGTATTGCAATAACTACTGATATGTGGACTTCTAGTAATCAAAATAAAGGTTAAATGCCCATTACAACTCATTTTATCGATGACAATTGGACTTTGCAACACCGACTTGTGAGGTAATTAATTGATTACTCTTGATATTATGTTTAGTATATACTTTTGAAACTATAAATTTTAGCATGCATCAATTTTATTCTTATAGGTTCCTTTATGTTCCGACGCAGCATAATACCGAAGGGCGTTTGAGGGTTCTTTTGAATTGTTTATATGATTGGAATTTGGATAAAAATGTATCAACTCTAATTATTGATAATTGTTCAACCAATGATGTCATGATTCCCTTGATTTTTTATAAGATTCCTTCAACTTCTTTTATTTTGGGAGGAATAATATTTCATATGCGATGTTGTGCTCATATTATGAATCTGACTGCCAATGATGATTTATCTAAAATTAAAGATTTTTTGAAAAAGATTAGAGAATGTGTTAGTTTTTAGGTTAGTACACCCAAAAGGAAAGAAAGATTTGGTGATACATGTAGACAATTGAATATTGCTTATTCTAAAAAACTTGTGCAAGATTGCAGAATTAGATGGAATTCTACTTATTCGATGATGGCCTTTGCTTTGTCATATAAAGATGTTTTTGATCGTTTAAAGCAACGTGATTCTGAATGCAAATATTATCCTAGTGTTAAAGATTGAGTAATGGTATTTGAAGTTTGTGATAAGTTGAAAGTTTTTTATGATATAATTGAACTATTTTTTGGTTTCAACAATCCAACTTTAAATGCTTATTTTCCTAAAGTTTGTGAAATAAGAATTGCTTTGGATGAATGACTTTCTTCTCCTAGTGAAGTTATTCAAGTGATGGCTTTGAGTATGAATTCTAAATTTGACAAGTATTGGAAAAAAATTAATGGAGTCATGACAGTAGGAGCTGTTTTGAATCTAAGATATAAGATGAAGTTGTTGAACTATTTTTTTTCAAAACTATATGGAAGCGAAAGCAACAATGAATTAGAGAAGATAAAAAGGTTGTGTGAAGATTTGCTTCTTGAATATCAAGCTAATGATACTAGAAGTGCACTTGTTAATTCTTCATCTCCAGTTATAATAGAAACGGGTCATCCACCGAAAAAACAAAAATGGGAGTGTGCTTATATTAATTTTGTAGCTAAGACTTCTTCACAAAATAGTTTGAAATCACAATTGGAAAGTTATTTATAAGAGGTTGTTTTAATTGTTAAATCAAATGATGGAATGTTTGACGTATTGAGTTATTGGAAACAAATTGGATTAAAGTACCCAACTCTACAAAAAATTGCAAGGAACTTTTTAGCTATTCTCATTTCTACAGTTGCTTCAGAATTTGCATTTAGCACTGGATGTCATGTGTTGAGTACACACTGTAGTAAATTGAAAGAAGACACTGTTGAAGCTTTGATGTGTTATCAAGATTGATTGCATAATATATTAAAAGGTTATAATTTATTATTCATTTAATAAATTATGATGTGTCATTTTTTTTAAACTAACAATGTTTTTTTGCTAGGTCCTTCTAATGAAAAGTGTGCTTTTTACACAATTAACGAAAATGAAGATGTAGATGATTGAATGATGAATTTGTAGTAACTTTTTATCATTTTTTAATTTTATTCAATTTAGTTTTATAGTACTAATCATTTTTTATTAACTTGTAGGAAACTTTGCAAATTGGTGAAGGATGAAATGAAGAAAAATGATGAATCATCCTCTTATTGATCTTTTACAAATTCTGTTAAAATATTTGGTGTTGTAATTTAAACTTTATGTTATGAAACTTGTATTAGATTTAAAGTTTGTGTTGTGGTAGAATTTAAAAATTATGTTATGGTGGAATTTGTGTCAAAACATAAATTTTATATTGTAAAATTTATAATAGTGATATATTTATAATTGTGTGCATGAATACTTTATAATAATTGGTTATTTTCTATTTTTCACATTTTTAATAAAAAAATTCGGAGAATCGGAGTCCCCACGAGGATTCGGGACCCCATGAGGATCGAGGCGAGGGATAAAATTTTCCCTAGACCGGAGATTCGGGACGGGGTCGGAGGTGGAGGCCGGTCTACGGGGTCGGGGCGGGAGTAGTGCCCCCCACCCGAACAAGGTTGAGTGCCACTCCTAAGTCAACGCATACAAAAGATGCATATATATTCATCAAAGTTTAATAAGAAGCTATAAAACAAGATATCGCATATTGTCATTATTTTTTTTTGTTGCAAACCATCGCACATATAACCCCACATGATCAAGTCTTATACAACCTTATAAAAAGTTTCTCACAAACTTAATTACAACATCTAATACTATTTATTACATGCATGCTTTCAAAAAAAACAAAAGTGAAGGGAAATTAAAATGCTCCAGCGGCTCGACCTCTTCTGTATATGTTGCAAAAATAAATTCCAAGTCAACTCAACTCGAGAATTTATAAGTATCTGAATAAAAAACTTAAAATGAATATTATGAGCAACAATCATTTGCTCAGTGAGTGGAATAAAAGTATAACATAGGGGAACAATACGAGTGCATATAACATTTAAGTAACTACATTCCTTTCATATGAGAAAAAATTTAAAGCATAGCACATATAACATATCTTGTCAAATCATATGAACTTTCACATAAGTAAAAGTAACTCAAGATATTATCATTTTCATAATTAAACTCCACACATGTGTCATTGCACATGCAAATCATGAATCAATACGTATTCCTCTATGATTGTGTGTCATACAGTTAAGCAGAGCTTCATAATCATAAATTCTCAGATACGCAAAGTAAATCATGGGTTAGTACGTATCCAAGCACTCTCGGATATGCAAAGCATAACATGTGTCAATACGTATCCGAACACTCTCAGATATGCAGAGCATAACATGGATCAATACATGCACGCAGAGCAGCCTCCAAATGGCAAAGACACCCGATATGCACCCGAAAAGCTTCATGTATATCGAATGCGGTCCCAAAGACCCTTTTCATTCAGTATGGTCAATGTACATATGGAATTTTATAAAAACAAAATAACATATCACCATCATATATCAATATCAAGTAAACTTATTTTAAGTTCACAAGTATCGTTCCATAAAAAACATTTTGATGTAAAAGGATACTCCACCTCATAGAAAATCTCTGAAACATATCATAAATATTTTTCTTAACTGAAGATATGTTTTAATAACAATATTAATAATAATTTTTACATGAAATAATATCATAAATAAAAGAAGTAACATATATCATTTTGCTATGTTATAAATTTACCTACTCACCTCGTACTTTATCACTTCAAGGAGGTTTATTAGATTTCTTCCCTTTCACTTATACCTTGATGTTTTTCTACAAGTAATAATGTCTTTTTACTTCTCATTTACAACAAAGTAATATGCAATGCATGCTCATGATGCATGAATGCTTATGCGTCCTAGAATGCATGTAATCCTCTCTAATATTAATTTTTAACTTCAAGTATTTATGTTCATAGGCTATTTCACAATTGGAACTTCTCAATCTCCCTTAGTTTAACTAAGTGTTGTCTCAGGATTCTATATTGAGTGTCTATCAATTAATAATTCATAACTTCTTAACCACATGAGAAAATCTTATGATTCTGGATTAATTAGAAACTAAACATAACATTCCAGGAAATCTGATCTAGGGTTTGTGTCCTGGCAGATTGTGTGTCACTGAAAGATTTATTTATATGTTTATTCATACTTGTCCATTTAACTAGGTGATAATTTTTCTAAAAATTAGACTTCCTTAGTATTTTGTCATAAAAAGTACTCATTGTATAGCCTTATAACAAAAATAGTTAATTCCGATCATGATTTGTTCATGTCCTGAAATCTGACAGAAGAATCATTATGAAATGATAAATTCATTTCTCCCAAAATACAAGTCCAAATAAGATGATTCCACTTTTCAACGAACCCTTGGAATCTCTAATTAAGCATATCCAAATTTCAAACCATAATTCACTCTACTCTAACTATGCCCTAATTTACAAATTGAACATATATCAGACTTGGGACACGATGAACTTGCGAAGATAAGTTCATAACTTCCTCTATAAAACTCTTTTTTAAGTGATTATAGAGACCATGGAAAGCTAACTTCTAATGGATTAATCATACAAAATTTCATAATTTATGATTCGTTAATCATGAAGGAATGATCCTCTCAATCAGAAGAATAATTTTTGGATCAAAACTCACATTGAACAAGCTCTATTCCCGATTTCCCCATGTCATTTCACTTGTGTTCTTCCTCTGGTAATTGTTTGGCCGTCAAAGGATAAAGTTGAGTTGCTTATATTTTTTTTCAGAATTTTTTGACATCATATGACGGTTTGAAAAAATATCCCTTTGAGGAGCTCTCACATGTCTGCTTCAACTGCTTGAAACTTAAGTGATGGTCAATCACATTTTTTGTCATAATTAAATGTCTTAATCCTAATTAAGCTTACATAATCTTATTTAAACATATATATTATAATATTTAGAAGTTTTACAATTTATTCCTAATAACCTTATGTAATTACTTTATAAAGTTTATAGATAATTAAGTAATCATTATGCGCTAATTGAAATATTAATTACTATATACAAATATTACTAAATGGACATCCAAATTAACTTAGTATGTTAATTAAATACATGATTATGTAAAGATGATGTTTGTAGAGCACGTTTGTGACATCAAGGCTCTGACAACCACCATTTATAATTCTCCTATTACTTTTACTTTTGCAAATTCACAAGAAATTTGGCATCATGCCGTGTAAGAGGAGTTTGCAGCTCTCTTGCGCAATAACATTTGGATGCTTGACCCTCGTCGCCTGATAATGAAAGTCATTGGCTGTTGTTGGCTCTTCAAAACCAAATACAACGTTGATGGCAACATTGAATGTCACAAAACATGACTAGTCACCAAAGATTACCATCAGACTCCAGGCCTCGACTATAAGAAAACTTTTAACCTTGTGATCAAACTAACAACTATCAAGGTCTTTATGTCCATTGCCATGTCCAATCGATGGCCGAGCCGTCAACTATATTTCAACAATGCCATTTTGCATGGTGCACTCCATGACACTATCTAAATGGAACAACTCCTTGATTTTGTAGACCCTTCTCATGTGAACCATGTATGCCACATCCGAAAGTCCTTGTACGGCCTCAAGAAAGCTCCCCGTGTTTGGTTCCAAACTCTTGTTGTAGTCCTGCTTGCCTATGGATTTCACGGCGACACTTGTTTATATACAATGGCCAATCACAACTAATGTATGTCCTTGTTTGTGTTAATGATTTGATCATTATAGGTTGCTCGACATAATTGCTGCAACACTTTTATAAGGTACCTTCACCTATGATTTGTTGTTCGTGATCTTGGTACTTTAAAATATTTTTTGGGCATTGAAGTTTTGCCATTTGCACATGGCTTGTTGCTATCTCAAAAAAGTACATTATTGATATCCTCAAGCATGCCAATATGCTTGATGTCTGACCTACTCCCTCGCCTCTATCTACTACTACAAAACTTCTCCCTTACAAGACGTCACCATGTTCTAATCCCTCGCCCTACAGACAAATGGTTCGTGCTCTACAATACCTCAACCTCACTCGGTCAAATATTTCCTACATTGACAATGATGTGTGTCAGTTCATGAGTGAACCAGCTATCTCCCACTTGCAACATGTCAAGCGCATTCGAAAGTACCTGCTACTTAAGATTTGGGCCTTCTCATTTCTCTGACATCTTCTCACCATCTTCAAGAATTCTCTGACACAGATTGGGTTGGGGATCACATTGATCGCCGCTCTATTAATGGCCACCACTACTAAAAATGCCATATGACAATAGACAAAAAAATGTTAGTGTAGATAATAATATATGTTGACATGTACTTTGGATCATCTTCAATTGACAAAAAAATCCATTTACTAAAAGTTTGTACTAACATAAAATTGTATGTTGGCATAAATCTAAATCTTTGCTAATGGATAATTGTTTGTTAATATAGAATTGGCAATGCTCATGTATATGCCATCGGACACGTGTGTTATTTTTAATGGACAAATTGTTTGTTGGCTATTTGTGCTTTGAAAAAGTTCTAATCTAACAAATATTTTGTTAAAAAAATCAATTTTTAATAATAAAATATTAATGATTGCTAATTTTTATCCTTTGATATTTATCCAAACCACAACTAAATTAACCTAACTAATTTATTAGAAAAATCAAATTTTAATAAGCATATATTAATTAGTAGTTGCTGATAATTATCCTTTAATATTTTTTCAAATCATAACTAAATTATCATATTTAATATTATTTTCTTCATACTTAGTACTAAAACATTAGTTAAAGAATAACACAAAAAAAATAGATAAGACTTCATATGATCAAATTCAACATATAAATGAATTATTCCAAGTACGAAGCTTAATACTCAAAATTTAGACAATCCAAACCTCAAAATTCATATATTTCATATTATTATAAACATTTCATACATATGCTCGAACTAGCAAACTTTTTATAAAAACTCCTAGATCCGGACTCATGTGTCATCCAATTATAAATAATCTTAATTCAATAACTTGTATTTCATCTTGCATCCACAATTTATATTCATCATTTTGCTATAGCTTGGTGTTGCGCCTCTTCCATCCTGTGACTATAAGATCATACAATATTAATATAATGAAAATACCAACATATGAAATAGTAATAAAATTATATGGCATAAATGATATACAATCAAATAAAACCTCTATCTCCTGGCATTAGATAGATAATAAAAACACTATAATAATAAAAATGATCATCTGACAATTTTTGGTGTGGGAAAGAAGAGGGATCTAAGCATAGAAAAGAATAGAGATCTAATAGCTTAATGATGAGAAGATATAATAGCATGGCAAAATAATATTTATGCCAAATTCAATTTATGGGTGGTTATGGAAGGTCCAATGAAAATAAAAAGAGGAAAATAGATTGATACTATTATTATTTACTTTATACTATTATTATTACACATATAATAAATTTTCAACAACTATTTAAATAACTAACTTTAAGATATATAGAATCAATGATTTTCTAGTAAAACTAGAGTATAAAAAATCATTTTGATTTAAAATCTGACAAAATTTAGTACATTTATCAATTAATGTTTTATTACCCAAATGAACAAAATTTTAATAATATTAAGAAGATATTATATTTAATTAGTTTCTTTATTTTATTTAAAAAATTAATTTAAGGAGTTCATCAAAATATAATATTTTATTAAATAGTTAGCAATATAAAATGCTATATTCTCCATGAGTATAAATATACCAATATTAATGTTGCATTAATCTTGATGATTAATCAAGTTGTATTATTAATAATATTGATATTTAGTTAGTAAATGTTGTAATTATCATAAACATATTATTCGTCATAAATGTTCAAATAAAAATATTTCTGTTAATAATAATTAAAAGTTGTTAATACATATTTATCAATTGTAACACTTAATAAACCATGTCCAATGACATATATATCCATAAGAAAAATATACATATTTGCTAACATTTTTGTGATTTTTGGTGAAAATGAGAATATACTAACAATAGCTTTTTATTAATCCCAATTTTCTTTTTTTGCATTCGTTGGAAAATATTTCCGTTAACAAATGACAAATCTTTTGTAGTGCATGCAATTTATATGGATCCTAATCTCATCTCCTAGGCGGCTAAGAAGCAACGTGAAGTCTCTCATTCATTTACTGAGTCCGAGTACAAGGCATTGCCAATACAACTATTGAATTGATATGGCTTTTTTCTCTTCGAGGAACTGTGTATACCTTCATCTTCCGCGTCAACATTAGTGCCACATATATGAGTGCCAAGCACATCGAAGTTGACTTCCATTTCGTCCATGCATAAGTTACCGCCGAACACTCATTCATGGGTCAAGCCTTTTTCTGACTCTAGTATGAGACAAGTTGTGCCTTTGTCCTTGACCTCGTCTAGTTTGAGGGGCGTATTGGGATAACTATATAACTACCATTATTACTTGGTCGTTCTCTGTTACGTGATCCTTCACTTTACTAGCTCCATGATGACACAGTACTCTCCATGATCAACTTCTCTCGACAACACCTCTGCTGCAATATCATGTATATAAACTCATTTAAACACTTGTATAGAGGTGTGCTCAATAGTATAAACATTCTTTACTTTAACTGTTAGTCCATAAGATATTTCTGTTAATCAAATATTTATTAGGAGGTCTAATAAATATATATATATATATATATATATATATTTGTCCTAATATTTTTTTTCCTTTTTACTATATATATATATATAGAGAGAGATGTTCAAGTACAATATAGTTATACTATACTAAAAGAGTTGTCAGTTGATTAACTAGCGAAATTCATGCATGCATTATACAACATTTAAGTTATATTGCATTTAGATTTATTTTCGTAATTTTCTCATGGCATGCATCAATTTATTTCATTTATTATAATTATTTCCTTGAACTCTCCAACTACCTAGGTGTGCATGATTTTTATAGGAATATATCTGATTTTTGTGAAAATTATCAAAGAAAATTATCCAAAGAGAAAAGAACGAATAAATCAACTCTAGAAGCATAAAACGTGCTATCTTACGGGTCGTAATAAGCATATCACACCCCTTTCTGTTAATTTTCACGGCCCGCAAGTCTTCACTCACAGCCCTCACAGAAAGGGTAGCAAACGCCTTCATATTCTCCACCGACTGTAAGTTTGGTTTAATGCTGCTTCAAATTGACGACACAGATCGTTAGGAATAATTCACGGGTCCTATAGAGAGACACCCATCCTTCATGAAATCGTTACGGGCCGTTACGGGTCGTCATGGAGTCTTCACGCTATAAATAGAAACGTTATTTAATGGAAGACATATCTCATGACGGGCCGTAACACATCTCTTACGGGTCTCGCAGATTGAAGAACTAAACAGAAGAACATTTTAACGAGTCATCATCTGGAATTACGATTCACAGTAGAGCTTAACTTATTGGTCACCGGCCATAACATTTGTTTAACGGCTCATACAGAATCAGATGAGAATCGAACGCATATATATTACAAGGCATAATGGAGCCATTACGATACATACAGAAAGGTGTAAACTCTTGCCAGAAATATTACGGGTGGTAATGCGTATCTAACGACCCGTTACATGCATTAGCTATTGCGAATTACACCTGCAAAAGAACAAGTCAAAGTCATTGCAAGTCGTAACATGGAGATCACAGATCTAACTTACGTGTCATCACATGATAATCACGGCTCATACAAAAGCCGAACGCAGAGTTGTCCGAGTTACGGATCATTATCTTTGTGTTACGAGTCGTTACATGTATGAGAAAATTTAGAATCAAAGTTAAAATAGGCCGTGAATATCTCATCACGGGCCGTTAAAAGTGCTGATTTTTCCTATCATTGATTTTCCGAATGGATTTTGATCAAATCACAAAGTCATGACGGTGCCCAACCTTCTAGAAAATTTGTTTGATGATAAAAGTTCTGAATTAAAGATAAAATCACGAGATTTTTGGGTCTAAAAGGAGTTTAAACTGCAGATCTTTCTGTGGATAAAATTTGGACTCCCAACTTATGAGAACTCATCGGGAATCTTGGAACTATAAATAGAAGACATCATAAGACTTGAAAATTCGTGCTTGAGCCCTGGGAAGCTGTGCCTTATTACAGAGAAGAAGATTTGAAACCAAAAGGTCACCGAAGGAGAAGGATTGCACAGCAATGCGTCGGTTGGTGCTGCGCAATCGTCCATAGGTTTTGTAGGCTGCAAATCTTTATTTCTTCATATGCTTGGATGCTCTTTTACCTTATTTGTCATAGTTCACTAGTTCTGTAATAGAGACGTTATATTTGCTTTAGAAAGATAGATTGTCCGGACTTCGTTCTTATTCAAGTTAAATTATTAAGTCAATTTTTTAATTATATGTGTTAAGTTTAATGCTTTTTTATGAGAAATTATTATTTTTCTAGTAATTGATCATTTAATTTTAAGTTAAGGCATATATAATGCATATTGAATATTTCGTCGTATAGGTTGAATAATGTGCGATTAATTATTCTATCCAAAAGTATGGGTGGATAATAATTTAAGAATTACATTATCTTGCATCATGATTCTAAATCAGTAATCAACTCGTCATACGCGATTGTTGATCTTATTTGGAATCAGGATAGCTTGCTTTGCTCGTTTAGATAAATCAATATTTTAGGTACTCGATCCGTCTCAATATTTGATCCGAGTGTTCTGTCATGATTTGATTAGTTCAGAGGCTCATATATATCTAACTTCACTCTAATCATCCATAATTCTCAGATATCATAAGCATTAATTATCTTTTGTCTATATTTTTATATTTTTATTCTACATATACAAAACCCCTTTTTCTCTTAATAGATTTTTAGGATAGGATCAATTTAAATAGTTCATTGTGAGATCGACAATCCTGCTATTTACTTTATTATTTGATACGACTAGTGCACTTGCTAATTATTGTGTTGTTACTTTTTTTGCATCAGGGATAAACTTCATAAATTGAATGACAACAAAGTTATAGCAGACATCATTTGAAAGATGATTTTTCTTTTTTCGGTGAGATTAATTGGTTGCTAGTAGGATTTGGACATCCATGACATTGGGCAACTAAACATTTTGATGCTGATATCTGAAAAAAAAGGTTTGATCTCTGCTGATTATTTCTGTTTCGCTGCGAACTCTGCGAGGACTGAAATAAGACAAAGTTTCAGAATGCGCAGGAGAAGAAAATTGTAACATAAGTCAATAAAAATCTGAGGGCCAGTCACAAGGTCTGTGACATTGATGCTTCTGAGCCACTCTCTGAATGCAATCTGTTTAACGCAGTCGGCCTGCTCTTAAGTACATCCGTAAACTTTGCTTCTCAAAACGCACAGCGAGCACCACCACCACCACTACACTGCGCCCTCCCATGGCTGCAGCACCCAAACAGATGCCCTTTTCAGGCCATCCCTCCACTGTCAACATATATCAAATTCCCAAATAAGTTCGGGTCTAATTAATTTAATTATCATGGTCTAGATATATCTCGAGTTGGAAATTATACCACTGATAACATTATCCCTTATAATTAATTATTCAAATTGATCAAAATGATAAATGTTCAATTTTGAGTCGAATATTTTTTCAATATAGTGGTGACAACAAAAAGTAAATTTGCATTAGATTGAAATTTTGCCCACTCTTTTGTGGACATTTTTTTTCTTATTTTACAACAATTAAAAATCTTATCAATAAAGAACTATTGTCCAACAAGTAGCTGTGAACAGGAAATTAATCCGGCTTGCATTCATGCTTGCGTTTTATAGGGAACAACAAACAACAAAAGGTAAGTTATTACTTGTTTATATTGCGTTTTATAGGGAGGGAATATCCTGATTTGTTTAAAATGATAAAGAGGGTCAAGAGAAAAAAAAAAAGCAGTACTACATTTGACTCGAGTCATGATTGGCATTTGGCATACAAGTATTCTTTTTTATTTACACACACATGCTTCCGTTATTTACTTGAGTATTCCCAAAATGTGGATCACGTTTTGCAACTATTCCTGTTAGACGAGCAACGATGAAGTACGTAATAATCGTTGGACAAAACGAAGTCAAATCCCATCATAAAAACTGTTTCTGCTGAGTTCAGATGCTGACCACGTCAAGGCTTCAAAGTGGAGATAAGGAAGGGCGTCGGAGTTAAAAGGTGTTACTACTAACTACTACAGCAAAAGAGTTTAAAACTAGGGGAGGTTTTGATGCCCGTTAATGGCTTCATTAGCAGACAGCAGCTACGTTCTAATTGTACTGGAAGAGGGTGTGCCTCTCTCGGACCTGGAACTGCGCGGAAGGGACGACGTTGAGCCGCCACGATAAGCACGAAACGTCGCCGTCGCGGGCCTTCTCGTCGTACACGGCGATGGAAGAGCTGCTCCTCATTGAGCCTGCGGCGTAGCAGCTCCACGCCGACGGCGGCTGTCGATGGTATCCGTAACTGATCCCTTGCTCGACAGCCGCCGGAAACGATGAGGACGGCGGTACCGTCGATCCCGCCGCACGCCGCTCTTCTTTCTTGTAGCGAATGCCGCAAGCATTGCACAGCGACTGCAGCCGCCAAAAGCGACGAAGTTTTAAAATTGCAATAAACCAAGCACACGAATGATCCAACCTATTTGGTGATGCAATACCTTTGGGCCTCTCGGGCCATTCCGCCACAGCGGAGTTGACGTGGTGTCGCAGTTGGCGCACCTGCGAGCCACGAGGAGAGGGTCACCTTCCGAAAGCGAACCCCCCGGGACTCCACCATCGGAGGCAACTGTTGGGCTACTATTCTTGGTCTGAGATATGATGTCCCAGCAGAAGTTAGACACGCGTGATCTCCTCTGGATCTGAGAAGACGCGGCCTCATGCTCCGTTCGGCGCGTAGATGGCGTTCCAAGAGACAGTGTGCAGTCGACCGAGGAGGAAGAATAGGAGGAGGTGGTGGAGCTCGCGGCATCGAAGGCTTCGCCTAGTAGTGGCTTTCCGGACGACGGAAACAGGAAAGAGAGCGTGGCCGCGGCCCCGCCGCAGCCTCCAGCGCCGCAGAGGAACCCGCAGGAGCACGGGTACGCGCTGGTACTCCGGTGACCGCAGTTGTGCAACATGGCTGCAACGACGTCCGACGGCAAGCTGATAAGTGATGAGCTAAGAGCTGGAGAGTGATGCGGAGGAGGAAGATGAGGCGCTCTTAAAACAATGTAGAACAGCAGCGTGTAGCAGTACTACGTCTGTGGGGATGGCTTGCATCGGGATGGGCAAATGTGGATAGCCAACGACTACGAACTAAATCACTAATGGAACCTGGTGCATGTGCATGTGGGGAGTGATCGAGTGCGTTATTATATAGGAGGGGGAAGCCTTATGTTAATAGTATTACTAACTACTAAGCAGACCAAGCGCACGACCAACTTAATGCAGTTGGAACGATAAAAAATATAGAACTAATAATGACACCGTGTGGGAACTAGAGGAGTGGGAAGATCGGGGTTGTCGGGTTGTAAGCACAAAGCTAAAAAGGTAGTATCTTGAGCATTATGTTATTGTTCGGGGAACGCGAATCGTGTAAGACCGTAGCTACATAATAAGTTAACAGCTGCGTTGGGTCTTGGAGAAGACTAGTCAGCAGCGTACAACGTAAAGGCGTCGTGTTGTGTTACTTGTGTATGTGTATGGAGAGAGAGAGAGGGAGAGTGAGGTGCAGTGTTATATGATGGAGTCCCCTGAGATAGCGAGATGTGCACAATAGCGGCCTATAGTGGTTTACTGGTGTAGTGGGGTCGGAGGAGAGCGCTCGCGCGCGGGTGATCAAGTCCACGCCAAAGGCAGCAGCAGTCAGAGATCACTTCACCTGATCCCCTATCTGACCTCAACCGGTGGCTGGGCTTTGTGCAGCACTACCCCCCAATCTCTCTCTCTATATATATATTTCTTTCTCTCACCCACTCTGGAACCATAACTCTGTCTTTCTCTGGCTAATGGTAGTGATCTCCTTGGTATTGGGGATGGACGCAAGCAACTCGGCCTCATGCCATATTCCCACTGCACAGCTGCACTGCATCCTCACATCCTGTGAAAGCGAGAAAAAAAACCCGACGTACGTGTGACTGGTCTTTGGATTCAAACCGGTAACGACACAGGATGGAGAGATGATTAATGCATGGCACAAAGTTTCTAGTGGTGATGGAAAGGGGATTCTGGGCGCAGTAAACCACGCGGGGAGTGGTTCAGATCGGTAAGCCAAGAGGCAAAGGAGGGGGGGACACATGGGGAGGGCGCTGGTCACTGGACGGTCAAAAGGATACACGTGAATCCAGGAACAGTCTTCCATATAAACCCTTCATTTGCTGCGCATCGCCAATCACAGGGCAGTGCAAAACACAGATTAACTAGAAGCAGACACTAAGAAAGACAGATAGATCTCTCCTTGCAAACAATAATATATTATTTATTTTCCATGTAAACAAAAATCTCTCCAAAGTGAAGAGGAAATTAATGCCTTGGCCTTGTATAGTTTCCTCTCACACGTGACCATCAGTTGATGTCTTGTTCATCGTTCCTCTTCAAAGTTCTAAAATAATAATACATGCTCTGCAAAATCATATGGATTAACGTGGGAACTTGTAACCGATATGATTTAAAACAAAGTTAAAGAGGAAAAAATAAAGATAAAGTGCGTACATGAATCAAAATAAAGAGGAGAATATTATATAAGTAAGTAGGCTTATATATTTTCGCACCGATGCAGAGGAAATAATAGCATGGAATGGCTTCCGTCATCATTATCAAGGCTTCAAAAGGCCCCGGGCTCGGATCATTGGCCCGAGGACCGAGCGGTCAGTCATGGAAGATCCCGTCTTTTGACACCCGCCCATCGGGGTGTGTGTGTGAGAGAGAGAGAGAGAGAGAGAGATCAGCAACGAACATATTTTTTCGGTGAATCAAATCAACAAACATGATGGTAGTACCTGATCATCACATCGTGCAATCTTTATCTACAAGTCCATCATAGTCCAAGCTGCTGGTGTTTGTGCACAGGAAAAGTGACGCCTCCAACTGCGAACGTTCGCTCTTCACGAGCTGAAGAGCTGTTAATTATTTGGAGGCATCGCAATGGCGGTTCTCGAGCCTGTCAGCGATGGCTTAAGATTCAAAGCTCTGAATGCTCCCACTTGGAACAACTGCGACTACTAACCAACGACGTCCCCTCGCATGTCACAACTACGTCAAAAATGTTAAGAGGAAATACTAAAAATATAAAGATTAAATATCCTAAGAAATAAATGCGACTAATATATATATATATATTAGCCTTAATGGAGTTGGAATTTGGAAACAATATACATTTTAATGTTTTAAATTGATCATGGGATCTTCGTTTTCTTTAATTTCTAATTTAATTTTATCCATGCGCTGCAATGACACATCGCTGTCTAAAGGCAAATGAGAGTTTGATGCCTAATTAACACGCTACGGTGGAGTAATATCTCTTCGGATGTGCTAGAATTTCGGATCACAATATATAATTGATAATTCTAATTGGCTAACGTACTAACATATTTATAAAACTTTGGAGCCTCTGACTTAAATTCAATTAGTAACATTCTGAGTAATAAGAATAATATTTATCGCAAGAATCAAGGCAAGAGCTCACGTTCCAAGACCAGGGATAACAGGTTTCATTGTCCCATCGGTGAAGTATGGATTAACAGGTTGAACAGGCAAATCATAGAAGAAATCGTCTGTCAATGCGAAAAGTTTCTCTCTTGATAGGTACTGAGAGGTTAAAAGAAGATTTTCCTCACAAAAAATTCGAAAATCATGCATCCTATCACTAGCTGCCACAAAGTCTGCAGCATGATTACATGTTCTATAACATGCTAAATCCGAATAGCACCAAAATATTCAATTAACGCCAGATTGACTGTATAATATTTTGGATCCTCAAAGGGCATTTTGTTTATGATGTTCACCAGAAATTCAGAGTTCATCTCAGCAACGATATTTCTGAAGTCACGTCTTTTGCATTCCTCCAGACCCTATAGAAGTCCCCAAGCTTCAAACTCAATGATGCTTTCCGCTCCCGTCTGCAGTATTCTGCAGTCACAAAAGGTTTGTTAGAGGCCCGAATAATGTAGTCCACTCCCTCCGACACCGATGGGACGACAAATGATTCATCCATGTTGAGCTTAACCTAAGGGTCAGCCGGGGGCTCCCACCGGACTCGTTCGGAGTTTTGGAAGCTTGTTGTCTCGGGTACATGGGTGATCACATATTCCTTATGTGAGTAGATGCTCGCGGATTCTTAGTATGGTTATTTGCTTGAAACTGAAGTGGATATTATTTCTTGTTGTCCAAATACCCCAAAGACAAAAAGCAAAAAGTGAGAGAAGGAAACATTTGGATCTCCGGTCAAGTTCTTTGTCTTCCTTGATCCAATTTTCAATATGTCAGGAATTCGTATATTTGAAATCATAGTTAAGATTTTATTGAAAAATTGGCCATAATTCACGCGAGACTAGGCAAAGAAAAAATAAATGTATATTAGTTTCCGCATGTAAACCGCAAAGAGAATAGGTAGTATTAATCGAACGATCAAAACACAAGAAGAAGTCTTTAGTTGGCAAACGATTATACACTAATTTCCATAAGAAAATTGAGACCTATGCTATTTTTCATCATCTTCGAGGCAAATACTCCGAGGACTTAAATCGAGTCCGGTGGGAGCTCCAGCTAAATCATGGGTGAAATTCAATTCAGACGGATTCTTTGTAGATTCATCTCAGGCGGAAGAGTGGCCTATATCATATGCGCTCCTAGCACTTCCTTTCTTTTTGCATGTTCTTATACGCAAGCTGCTGATTCGATAGCGGAACTCGAGGCATGTGCACTATATCTTGGACTCGAGAAATGTCACAAAAGGAGATATACAAAGGTGCATACGAAAGTAAACTCGGAGATGCTAATTAAGATCGTCAAACAAAGTTGTAGATGTCCGTGGAGAATGCAAAATATTGTAATCCTAAAGTTTAGTCGAAACTTTGAATCTTTCCTTTTGACGCATTGCAATAGAAATTGTAATAGGGCAGCAGACTTTTTGGCTCATATTGAGAGAGAACACGCTCTTAATATTTTTTGTGAGGAGTACATCCCACGAGACCTCCTCAATGTTTTGTATGACGATGCTTATGGCTTGAATATCAATACATAATGTATGTTCAAGCGTGTTTCAAGCTAGCAGACAGAGACCCCTATAAAAGCAAAAAAGAAAAGTGGGTAAGAGAAGAAAAAGATCGAAGAGAAAGAGAAAAGAAAATATCATGAGTAGTCATATGTTATAAAATATGCACTTCTTCTAGAATGAAAAAAAATGATTCTTTGACATTTTGGATTAAATTTGATTCTTGATATTAAAAATCGGATTGCTCGAATAACGTATCAAAGCAATTTCTTCCTCTCGATTTGGGATTGAGATATCTCACATATATATGTTTCTTCCTACCTTTTGTTTTTACAGTGATTCAGAATAGTAGAACGGTCGATATATATATATATATATATATAATAATAACAAGAACATAGATAAAAGATTCAACCAATTAATTTAAATGTTGAAGGCCTACCCTATTAATTTAAAAAATATACGATACAATGAAATGTCATACACATTTTGTTCCCATACTGTGGGTGGGCTTCTTGACGAGCAAGACTTCATTGATCACTGAAAAGGCCCATTTAAAATCTAGACCCATTAGCGACCTTTCGCATCATTCGAGCCCAAACATAATGGTTCGCTACTCAAATGTTCGCGAACCTTCCAAATCCAATACTGTATTATAAATTCAACCCACCACGTTATGCGTTTCTTCGTATCCTCGCTAGTTCTCTGCAAACCCTAATTTTAATGTCGCCGCAAACGGGAGAAAAATATCCTCTTTTTGCTCTCATCGTGATCGAGCTGTTCTCTTTTACGTCTCATGTCTCTGTTTTCAATGATTGCATTAGTTTTCCCTTTTGTTTTGCTCGTTTAGTCGACATCAAAACAAGAACGATCAAAGATGACAAAATCTAAAGGCTTCGTTTCTCGGAAACATTCGCAGTGGCCGCCTAAGAGCTTTCGCCTTCGCCATGCTTGAGAGCTTGTGTTGATCCATCCTTCCTTGGATGTCTGAGATCGATTTCCTTTAACAAATCTGTTGCTTTTATACGAATCTGTTTTTGCGTTTTCCGTTTGATGATTGAGGTCGTCGTTGATGATAAAAGGGAAGGCTTTGTTTCTCAAAACATTCGCAGTGGCCGCCTAAGAGCTTTCGCCCTCGCCCGGCTTGAGAGCTACTGCTGTTTCATTTCCTTGGATGTCTGAGACGACTCTCTCATCAACCTTTTAAGCAATAAAAAAGCCTCTCTGTTATCTCTTGGGATCTTTTTCACTGCAATGATCTCTGCAATTGTGTTCACAAGATGCCACCATTGCCGTGCTGCAGAGCTTCCAACATTCCCCAATAAAAAAAGTTTACTTAGATTATTGGTTATTATTCTGTTTATTATTCTTGAAATATTTATCTTAATTCGAATAAACAAATTTACTTATAAATATCTATAAAACAATATTATTTTAATAAAACATCTGTGTATTTATGAAGTTGTAAGATGAAATATATTACGTAAATGTTGTAATAAATGACTATCTTTTTTTTTAAAAAAAATCATAATCAATTAATAAATTCTCAATATATAGTATATATGTTTGAGCAATAATAACAAACTGCAAATAATAATAAAAAAATTAGTAATGATGATCATGAGATAATAGCAATATTGTTATTGAATTTCTTATATTTTGCAAGGGGAGTATTGATTTTATAATTCAAATGATGGTTGCCCGTAAAGGGTAAACTAAATTAAGAAGATGAAATCATATATTAAGTACCCAAAATTTTAGGTTCAATTATTATTGATCTAGATAGGCGACTTTTTAATAGTTTGGCTGCTTTTTTCACTACTTGTTGTCGCTGTTAGAGGTTATTTAATTAACTAATAATTTAGATCATCATTATTTAAATTATCAGTAACATTACATTATAGTGTGTAATAAGTATTGGTAATATAAATAATAGTAAAAAAAGATATTGACAAAAGTATAGTAAAAGTATATATAATTTAGCTTCAGATATATCGTCTATTATAATATTATTAAGAACTATTTAATCATTTGGTTAAAATAATAACTTATAAACTTTTTTATTATCATATGTAGCTATTTATTTTAAAAATTATCTTCAACTATTAAACTATTTATCATCATTTTAATTGATTAACTATTTTATATCAACTACACCAAAAGGGCCTAAATCTCAACTCCGAAACTGCCAACCAAACTTGGCATATAAATTTGTTTCTGCAATATTTCTTTTCAAGCCGAAAAGTTTTCTGATTTTTATATTTTTATATATGAACGTTTTAAGAGTTTCTTATTTTGCAAAATAAGATTTAGTGTTCTACTAAATCTTTTGGGCTGTTCATTTCTTGCATTCTGATGAACTTTCAAGGTAGGTATCCTTTCACCATTACTTACTTCGAGATGCTTGGAAAGATATAATGTATCATTGTTATTGCCTGTTTGTTTGATGACTGGGCCAGCAACATGAAGAGACAAGAGATCTTAAAACAATACCTTCCTCCTGCCTTTGGCAAGATGTCTTTCTGTCACAACTCATGTTCAGGCGAGGATCTTATCTTCATCTTATTTATGATAGTAGTTAAAAAGATCTTTCATGATCGTCATTTTTTATGTTCATTTATGATGGTAAGTTTTATATTCTAACAACGTTATGGGTTATTGTAGACCATTCAAGTTCTTAACGTATCAATATAAGCCTATCAAAATCGATACCAATTCGAAATTGATTAGTCAAATGACATTTGACCTTTGGATCTCAAGTTTTAAAGTCCTTGAAGTGGATTAGGCTTATAGTATTAAACAACAAAATTAAGATAACATAACATTATTAACAATATTACAATTGAAATATGCACGTCAGAAAAGTGACTGGCCGGCCAAGCAACCTTTGTCACACGGCAGCCGGGGTCGGTCAGTCTTGGCCTAACATACAACACTGTCTGTTCTTGGTGTTGCTAAGATTTGTCTGTTTTTTCCTCAGAGCAAGGTGTCACAAAATTTCAAGCTCTTATAAGATTGGATCCTAAGTTCTCTTCGAAGATAACAACTATGGTTGTATTATTCCATCAGAAAAATCCACTGAAAACGTGCCACATGTAACTTGTTCAGGAATTACTGAAGATCTATAATCCAAGTTCTTCGGAATATCAAAATCTGGTACACCCGTTCCTTCTCTGTGACTAAGCAAAATGCACAGTGAAACTCTGCTCGATAATGATAGACTACCCAGAAAAAGAAATCAACTATTTTTCTCAATCTCGTAGCAGATCTCTCCATTTAATGGTTCATGAACATGGTTGACACAACTACCTATTTCCATGGGAAAACAACCATTCCAAAACAAAATGAAAGAGAATATTTTCAGCCTCACCTTTCAGCTTGAAGGGCTGCTTCAAGTTGTGACTGTGTCTCATAAAAGCTAATGGAGCGTCATGACAACGAACAGCAAGTAAAGACAAACGCCAGCGGAGACACCAATTGACAAACACGAGGGGCATTTCACTAACCAAAAGATGAGGGCTTTTGGCGACACACGAAGGAACATTAATATAGAAAATTTAATGGCTTCACAGTCGCATCTTTTCAACATTTTCCAGTAAATAAGAACAGGAACCCACTTAAAAGTTGACATGTCAGCAGGCATCTTATCCAGTCCTTTTTTTTTAAAGTAGTAGTTAGATTGAACTTTGCAGATAATACGAGACACATCATGGCCTGCGAATCTATTCAACGTGAATAGATCCAATAGATCCAAACATGTATTATGGCCCTCAGTGATTTGGTAATCTTAAATTTAAGACGCTGGAAAAAGTTGAGTATTCCTTCTACCATCAAAATACTTTGGTGTTTGATTATAGAAAAAATATGTAAAATTTTAAAAATAAAATATGCTACTTTTGTTGTTAGTTTTCTTTTCTATTTTATGTTTATATTGAAGTGAATAAAATTTCATAAAACGTTATTGCTAATGATTAACAATATATTCCTATGTCATGATAAAAAAAATGATAACACAACAATTTGTTTCGCCGTGAATAATTATAAAAAAACAATAAAATCAGTTTGAAAACTTCAAACATATTCACGTAACATGACGAATAATTCAAGTTCCATCACAATTCTGGAATAACTGAGACTACATGTGATCGTTCTGCTGCCATCACTCCCACTTCCAACCATGGTAATTAGTTCTTAAATTAAATGATCCATCAATCATATTCGGCAAAAGTGGCTACATGTTGTATGAAATAATACAGCATATTTTAGGATGAAGGAACACTTGTTAAAAAGAAGAAACACCTTTCACTTCTCACCTAAAAGGGTACAATAACACAATCGTTAATTAATCTCTCTACGGCCATACGAACTTGTGTAATCACGCCACAAATCAAACACAAAGCAGGTGCAATCTTTACATGAATGGATGAATAAATTTTAAGCAATGCTTTCACTGCGAGTGTGAAGCAATTGTTGTTGCATCAAGGATCTCGACGGGGTACCTGTCGATGCAATCTTCCCAGGGTCCGTTGGTCGAAGGCTTCACGTTCCTGAGGGCCTGCCACACTGCGCTGTTGCACTTGAACCCGCTCCCGAAGGCGATCTGCCAGACGCGGTGGCCCTTCCGCATCCTCCCCTTGGCCTCGATGTAAGCGAGCTCGTACCATATGGAGCTCGACGATGTGTTTCCGAAGCGGTGCAGGGTCATCCGTGAAGCCTCGACATGGACAGGCCGCAGTTGCAGGTTCTTCTCCAGCTCGTCGATCACGGCCCTCCCTCCGGCGTGGATGCAGAAGTGCTCGAACGCGAGCTTGAAATCGGGAATATACGGCTTCACCTTGTTGTTGAAGACCTTCTTGGCCACCAGGGTGGCGAAGAAGAGGAGCTGCTCGCTGATGGGGAGTACCAGAGGGCCGAGGGTGGTGATGTTGGCCTTGAGGGCGCCTCCAGCGATAGCCATGAGATCCTTGGACAGTGACACCCCCACCTTGCTTTCGTCGTCCTGCTCCTGGTACACGCAGCGGAAGGACTTGTCGTCGGAGCCACGGTGAGTGCGCACGGCGTGGACGAGCTTGTACTTGGCGCGTCGGCGGTCGGATGACCGATTGGAAAGAAGCACGGCGGCGCCGCCGACGCGGAACAAGCAGTTGGGGATCAGCATTGCCTTGCGGTTGCCGAAGTACCAGTTCTGGGTGATGTTTTCGGTGCTGACGACCACGGCGTAGGTGGCACGGTGGACCTGGAGGAGGTCGCGGGCGAGATCGATGGAAATGACGCCTGCGCTGCATCCCATGCCGCCCAGGTTGAAGCTCTTGATGTTGCCTCGGAGCTTGTAGCGATTGACGATCATGGCGGAGAGGGAGGGCGTGGGGTTGAAGAGGCTGCAGTTGACGACGAGGATGCCGATGTCCTTGGGCTTGACTCCGGTGTTCTGGAAGAGCGCATCAAGGGCGCCGAACATAACCATCTCGGCCTCCTCGCGGGCGGCGGCCATGGAGATTGGGGGCGGCACGGTGTGCATGGCCTCCGGGAAGTAGGTCTCCTCGCCGAGGCCGGAGCGCTCCAGGATCTTGCGCTGGAACTCGAGGGCCGATTCGTTGAAGGCGCCGCAGAGGGCCGAGTGGTTCACGAACTTGGAGAAGGTGCACTTGAGCCGGTCGGGGGCGCGGTAGCATGCGTAGTCCACCAGGTAGACGGGCCGGGGGCGTGTCATGACGTAGAGAGTGGCGACGAAGACGAGGCACGCCGACCCGGCGAGCACGCTCATGAGGTTGTACTGCAAGTGGAGCCACAGCTGCCACACGTCCTCGGGGTCGGTCCGCGCCGCCTCGAGAACGATCACGGCCATCAGCGGTATCAAGAGCAAGGTCAGAAGGTGGGTTATCAGGTAGTGATAGCCCAACTTGACGTACTTGAGGTTAACACTCTGCAAGAAGTCCGGCAAACGGGGACGACCCGGCGACGACGGGCGATGGTTGCCGTTCGCCGCCACCGCCGGCGGCGCATCAGCCGGCGACGTTGGATTTTCCGCTCCGTTGCTCATCGTGCGATTACTACACCTGGCAATGGAATATGGATCTGACGGAGTTCGTCGTTATCGCTGCCCCCAAAATAGCTCCCGAGGCTTCTTCCTTATTGGTCTGAACTACTCTCTCGCAGTCATTTATTTCCTCATACGACTTGTGGGCAGAACCGCACCTCTTTTTGAACTTTAAATAAGCACATGGACATAGGGGGACGGAGGTATCAAGGGCCCCAGCAGCCGGGATAGTTCAAAGCATAGAGTGTCGCAAGATAAGAGGCCGCTTAAACGCGGACGGGGGGAAGAACGCACCAGCGACGGGACCGCGCGCGGGGCGATGTCGGCGTTCTTTCGCGCTCGGGCCGCGGACAGATGAAACAACCATCAAGCGCTCGCCCACTCCTCGCGGGCGTGGGGCGTTGGCTCTGGGGTAGGTGGAAGGTGGGCGGGGCGATTGCGTCCTTGGAAACTTGTGGGAGAGGGGAGAAGACGAGGAGGAGGGAGCAAAGGAGACGGCGTCCGAGATTGTTAACCAAGTAATACCAACCATATGTTCGACTAAATGCGCGAGAGAAAGGGGGCAGAGAGAGAGAGAGAGAGAGAGAGAGAGAGAGAGAGAGAAGGGTCGCAACAAGGTGCGGTTGTAACGTGCACAGCCTGGACGCGGTTGGATTTCTAATAAAACACCGGCACGAAACAATACGAAGGGCTGGATAAGCTTTATTCTTATGAAGAACATGAACAGGGATGTGATTCCATTGCATGCAACCTATATGCCTCTGTGTTGCCGAGGTCCTCTTTCTTGCGAAAATGCAGATGACAGTTCTGCCCACCGTGTTGGTGACTTGGTGGATGAAAAAAAAAATTTAAAAATATGGTCGGGAGAATTCATTAAATAGAATTAGGTTATAATATCCTCAAGGATGATGGTGTTGTTAGTGAGAGAGGTAAACATGATTTGCTAACCAAACACATCTGATCCACTCGATGCAAGTTCCAAAGAAAATCATTTAATAATGGGTTACATGTCCCAATAAATAATTTATGTCGACGTAACATTGAATAGACAAGGAGATCTAAATCACATTAGCGAATACCTTTGTTGGCACATTGAAGGCATTTTACAACATGTAATTAAATTTATATTTATTTTTTAAAAATTGAGAAATAGTTTTTTGATTTATTTTCTTAATTTCTTTGAAGCAATAATTTACTTTGAACGGTGTTATTTTGTAAGAAAAATAATTGAAAACAGTAAAATAAAGATAGGAATAAAAGAAAAATCATGTAAAACGAAGTTGATTTAACCTTTGAAATATAAAAAATATTTTCATGATAACTAACATTCACGGGAAAAATTACTACCTCACAAAAGTCAAATATGTCATATTTCATATCCTCACAAAAGTCAAATATGTCATATTTCATATTTTACAAGTCGTCGTAGTCTTGCCATGATCGTTACAAGACATTTTCACGAGTCAGTCCTACCAATCATGTGAAATTCATAAAATGAAAATTTCACGACCGTTACAAAATTATTTTATGCAAATGACCTTCACAGACCAAATGACTTTCAGTTTAAAAAATTACGCCTGTGCCATTTTGGTCATGATCGAAACATTTAAAGATTCCCGGACCTTATAATGCTTTGAGAAGAAGATTTCATGGACCGTTATTTTTCACTCATAGATATCTCATAAAAAGATCAAAATTTACATTATAGCAAACCGCTATATTTCGGTCACGACTCTCATAGTGTATGCAAAATGAGAAATAAAATTTCGCGATTTTGTTATATTTTTTCATGGTCGTGAAAAATGTTAAGTTGTGAATATCAATAGAATATTACATGACTCACAGGCTGTGAAACTCTGGTCATGTCTAGTGGACTTCTATTTCAACACTCATTGAACCATTATGAAGCTTTTAGGAGGCGTGATTCACTTTTGTTTTGAGATTAAAAATTTATTTTCGAAAGAATTATCAATGTACAAGAACTTCAACATCATATATTTTAAGGATCAATTGAAAATAAATTAGAACAAAAAATGGAGTTTGATAAAATTAAATTTTAAAAAATAATTGTACTCCGAATTTACCTTATTTTCATTTTTCTCTGATTACATGAAAATTCAAACTCCTATAAATAGGTTGTCTGAAAGTCACATATCATACTAGGTTCTGCAATTTCAAGCCAATAACATAGGAGGACTTCTGAAGAATGGAGAAGAATTTTGCACAGTACACTCGAACGAAGATTGCATATTTGTCTAATTCATCGTTACTAAAGATTAATAGTTGTTCTACTTTATGCTGGAATGATGTTTTATGCTTTAACAATTATTCTATTGCATCTCTGTAATTCGAATAGTTAGTCTATGTTTATCTTTTAGTTTGAATTACAAGAGTTTTGTTGTAAGAATAAATTTTGAATTTATGTGAAATTGAATATTAAGTTGTTTAGTTTTATGAAGATACTCGTTTGGTTCTAATACAGAATAATGATAAATTGAAATGTTAATAAGTATTTCATTAGTCAAATTTTATTTTTAACAATAAGTAGTTACACATTTTAATAAAACTACTTATATTAATAATAATTAATTAGTTATGATACAACTAACTTGACTTGACTTAGTTTTTAGAACAAAATAAATAACCCTCCCTGCTTAAATTTTTTCAAACTAACTATATAAGTGGCTTATAAGCTTAAACAAATGCTTTTATTCAAATTTGAATAACTTTTGAGATGGTTATTAATTAAATAGTGTAATCAATTCTTAATTCATATTTTTATTAGAATTTATTATTAACTTTTATATTAAAATAATGCATGTCATAATCTAATACAACAGGTGGAATAATATAGTATGGTCTATGTATTTGAACAGGTTAAACAATTAAGTAATTTAGGAATTATAACACATAACATTTTAAATTCCATACAATTGAATGTAGAGTAAGTGGATTATTTTAGTTTATTATTGATTTAAGACAATTGGTTTATCCGGTAAGAGAAATAATATTTTCGATGTTACTAATTCATCTAAAAACTACACTTGATTATCATTGATTAAAATCCTTGGATTTTACAAGTTGTTCTTAATCATTGTAGATCATCATAAGAACCTACATGTCGATAATTTAGTTTAATTTAATTTTTTTATTTTTCTACAAAATTATTTTTTGAGCATCGTTTATCAAAATTCATATTGTCTCTTAATAACATCTCAAATTAGATAAATAAGTAAAATGGATTCTCATGTGATTGACCATCTTTACTAATACATTTTATTACTTATTTGACTAGTGTACTTTCTAGTATATATCATTATTAATTTTCACAAATTATGCGCAGGATCGGCAAAACAGTGAACTCAAAATCAGAGTTTTGATCAAATCACCCAAAATAGAGCTCCAATTATTTACAAAATGGGAATATAATTTTCTTTTTCGGCACATGTTTCGTGTAACTAATGTCTTTTTGCAATGTTTTTATAATCCGACCGGCGACCGGATCAGACTCATCATCGGATCACAATTGAACCGGTCCAATCAGATTGAATCGAATTTTGTTAAACTAATATTATTTATAATAATTATAAATATATAGTATAAATTATATGATATAATATATGAATATTATACTAATAACTTATTAAAAATATTAAGAATTAATACAACATAAATTTTATTAATTAAAAAAATTTATAATGATAAATAATAATGATAATTGATGTTACACTAATAAATTTTATCTTAATTTATTCTTATCTTTTTAACACTTTTACTTTTATTTCTTTTATTTATACTTTATTTCACTTTTATCACCGGCAGGTCCGGTTCGATTTTGACAAGATTGTTTTCGGCAAATGTTTCATATAACTTGTGCTGCTACTCGTTACTCGAAGGAATCAATCAAATGACAACACTGAGTTAGTTGAACTGCACAACACGAAGCACGTACGCGTCCAATGATCTCGCAATTTACAAGATGTCGACATGTTTAGCATTTGCGTGTGTATAAATTTTTTTTGAAGATTGATATTAAGCATTAAACATTAAAAACGTCCTGATACAAAATATTAAAGAACTCACAAGATAAATCCTTCTCATAAAAAATAATATCTTCTTGTAATCTATCTATGTTAATTAGGGCATCAGCAGTTCTATTATAACATCTATCACAGTTCAAAATATTACAAGATTTAAATTCCTTCGTAATATTAGCTCTATTATAACATCTATCACAGTTCAAAATATTACAAGATTTAAATTCCTTCATGATATTCCAAGTAGAGTTTATTAGATTTGCAATCTGCCAAGGACACATAATTCGCTTATTTGCTGCATTGGCAAGAATTTGAGAGTTCGTGAAACCTCTGCGTCTAGCGCAATCGTATAATTAAAATCTAGTCTGTTTGCGTATGAACTGCCATCCACTTGAGAATAAGGCTGTTGTGGTTGTAACTTGAAACCACTAACGATCGCATCACATAATTAAACAAAGGAAAAGAAAAGCAAAAAACATATATTTTTTTTAACATTTGTGTGCCCAACGAGCACAATCGTGTAGTTAAAATCTAATCCTTTTACGTATGAACTACCATCCATATGAGAACATGACTGCTATCATATCACATAATTAAACAAACAGCCAAGGAAAAGAAAAGCAAATTATTGTTCTTAGTTGAAGTTTTAAGTTCGGTTCATGCGTCTCTTGTTGTCATTTTTTTTACCAATAGTCAAGATTCAACTAACTTTTCAACATATTTAAAAAAAAAATAAGAAAAAAGCGTTCATGAAATATAATTACAATGGATACTTCGAACGCATGTATCACCTAATTATGAGTTTTTTTGAAAGAGGCAAAGGAGAATGCTTTTACCGATCACTTATATGTGCATGTTTCTTTGAAAAAAAAAGTTTTGTTGTATCCAATCTTTTAAAAATGGGATCGGCATGCCAACTGAGTCAAAGTTCGATCGGTTCGATCGAATTTTAACTGATTAAACTGATTTTTATATAATAATATTATTTATAGTTATTTAAGAGTAATCTAATATATAACTTACTACAAAAATGATTAAATCAAATCAATAATTGTTATATATTAACAGATGTTAAATTATAATAATTTTATTTTATTAGATTTATTATTAATAATATAATAATTTAAATTTAATTTTAACCTAAAATCATAATTATATTTTGTTCTCTTTTTATCTGTAATTCTCTTTTTTATTATTCTCTTCATAATATATTTTCATTTTATTTATTTCCTTCACTAACCTCTTTTCTTTTGTTTTTTATCTTAGATTCTTTCTTTTTTTTCCTCCCTCCTCTTCATAATATTCCATTTTTATATAAAATCATTTTTAATATAAGACATAAGGAAAGATTTTATATATTAAATCATTTTATATATTAGTCTCTCGCATCATCCCTTCCTTAATTAGCGTCACTCTCTCTCTCTCTCTTTATCTGTCTCCTTAAATAGTGGCTCTCTCTCTTTCTGAAACCGTTAATCCCATTCTTAATTGGTGACACTTTCTCTCTCTTTCTCCTTAATTGCAATCTTTTTTCTCTTTCCCTATCATTTAAAACCTTTTCATATATCTTCAATTAAAAATAATTGAACCCTATTTACCCACCTGATTTTTAAGTATTTTCAATTTTAATAATGACCGGACCAAATTTAAAATCAATTCACGATAGGACCGATTGAATCGGCCAGTCCGAATCGATTTTCAAAACATTGGTTGTATCTCATTTTGATGAAGACATTAAGTTGTTTGTCAGCTTTGGAGCTCTTGAAACAGAATAGAGATAGAGACCATTGGATGCATTAAATAAGCTCGTAATATTAGGAGAGAGCTTGAATCCCTGTCAAGTCAAATGTGTTCTCATCTAGAGGCCACTAGTGACCATCTGCCGAGCATGCTTGGACCAGCATTATAATGTACTTCATCTACGTACCCTTAGAAAAATAGTATTAATGTTGTGAACATTATTTTTAAAATCGGATTGGATCGATTGGTTTGACCGGTTTAATCGTGAATGAATCAGATTGAATCGGAAAATTGATTTCAATCCGGTGTTTTTTTTCAAAAGAAAGTAAAAAAATCTGAATTAATAGAAAAACAGGAAAGTATAATATTGCATTAATGGTGAGAGAATAGGAGGAAGAGAAAATAAGGAATCATATATTATAGTATTAATGGTGGAAGAATAGAAAGAGGAGAAAAATAATGGATTAGATTTTACAGAATGAATGTAAAAAGAATACTAGTAATAAAGAAATTAAATTTGAATTTAAAAATAAAAGATAAGAAGGTAATAATAAAGTTAAATTTAAATAAAAGAGAAAATTATCATGAAGTTATATAACATGATAAAATTTAAATAATTATAAATAATTTATATTAAAAATTAAAACATAATTAATATAATAAATTTTATAGAATGAACATGAAAAAGGAAATAGATAATATGAAGAAAATTTTGAAATTATGTAACAAAATGTGGGCATATAGTAATAAAGAAAGATTTAAATAGATGATAAAGTTTAAAGAAAATTACATAAATTTACTCTTAAATAAATAAAAATAAAAGTTAAGACATATGATTAATTAATATGATATTCATCAAAATCATCCGGGATAATTAAGACATCTAATAAGTTTTGTGCCTTTTATCATGTAATTATTAAATAATAAAATTAAATTATAAAATAATATATATTTTAAAATATAAAAAATAATTTATTACTATTTGATTAATTTAAAATAAATTACTAATACAGTTTTTATTTTTTTATTTATTATCTTTAATACTTTAAAATAAAGTTAAATTAATATAAATAATATTATTTTAATAAAAATCTAGTTCAATTCGATCCAAACAGGTTGAAGTGATCGAACGGTTCGATCTCTAATTTTAAAAACATTGGTTGTGAATGAATCCTTCCCTGTCCAACATGAATAATCAAAATCTATAGGAAAAAAAAACACCTTCTTGTGCCTTCACATTCTAAAAATATTTCAAAAATAAGCCACGTGCTAGCTCAACCTAGATAGAAAAAAATATTAAAGAATGAAATTGGTTCAAAATATAAATGCTTTATTTTTAAAAATAAACAAAAAAATTGAATTTCATTGTTAAAAGTCCAAATTAATTCAGCACGATGTTTGAATTAGCGGTGTTCACCGGGTCGGGTCGACTCGTGAACTCAATGACTCGACCCAACTCGAACCGATTCAGGCCGGGTCGGATCGATGGTTGGGTCGGACCCGACTTGACCCGACCATTGGTCGGGTTGGGTACGGGTTGAAAAAATCCAACCTGCCTTGATTCGACCCGACCCGATTGACCCGATTTTTTATTTTTTTATTTTTTTATTTAAACTTAAGGCTTATATTTGATTTAAAAAAATAAAAAGTTGAAATGAAATATTTTAAATGTAGAAATAATATTAAATAGTTAGAAAATATATTTTATGTTTTAAAATAATATTAAATAATATTTTTTATATTAAATAAAACATAAAATAGTAAGAAAAAAAATTTTAAAAAAGTAAATTGGGTGCCAGTCGATTGAGACAATTGGCTGAATCTCGTGAAACTATTTCATAGAAGTTTATTGATATCTTATTTTATAAAGCAAATCGACTTCGATTCTTGAATGATCCAAATCGGAAATACCTCGGATAGTGCCATAATCTGTTCTACTCGCTTTCGCTACGGCTCCGGTGGATTCCCTTAGTCTTTGTCTAAAGAAATGCGTTGAGAATATGATTTGGACTTTTACTTCTTCCGACAGCAACAAAAAGCATTCACCCCGAAGCATTTCGTCGCTTAACGGGGACGCAAAGTAAAAAAAGGGGTAGTAATTAGTGAAAAATAATACTTATACAAACCAGATGAATTGAAAAAAAGGTTGTAATATCCTTTTTATTCCACGGCCCTCGTGTTCGGCTATAGCGAAAATATCATAAACATTTCCTGTAGGTTGAGCACCCTTTTCAAGGAAATATAGAATAATGAGGAACATTTGAATAAATTCATGATTTGATCTACTATTTTATATTATTATCATTTTTTTATTTTGAAAAAAAAATTAGTTGAATGCCCCCTAGACCCGACCCGACCTGCGGGTCGAGTCGGATTTGTTCATGGGTTGGGTCCAACATCTAGTTTGAATCACAGTCGAAAAACAAGACTTACAAGTTAGTTATCCATTAATTGCTTCACCTAATTAAACTCTTATGTCAAATTCCTCATAGACACGTGAATGAACTTACAATTAGGCTACTTTAAATAGATTCTCATTTACCATTTAAATGTTAGCACCAACGAGTTAAAAAAAAAAGGTTAAAAAAAGTGAGAAATCCATTTAACTCGGCACACACACATATGCATATTTATATCTATCTATATTATATTAAAATGAGAGTATTTTTTATGAGAAGATGACATTTGACACATTTGTGAAGTGCCACATGTCCTATGATATATATTATAATTAATTATAATTTTTGTTTACATAGATCATGGCATACTAATTTGAATTTTTTTAAATAAAATCATTAGTGAGTTAGTTACGGGATATCAGCAATTATATAATTTATAGAGTAGTCGGTACAATTATATAATTTGAACTTAAATGATTATGGCAACCCGGTATATAAAAAGAATTCATTCATATATAAACTATGGTGACATCAAATTTATATTTGTGTTAACACATCTGGGGGGATTACACATTTACGGGGGGATTCATTCTTTTCATAAACTTGTTTAACATTGTTCCGACACGTGTCTAAATATTAAAGAAAGACAACTTTATGCCCTGTCGTATGGTCTCTCTTCTTTTAGGAGATTTAATAGGTAACGATGCTATCTCCCCTATTTTTTTATAGTGTTATTTTTCTTTTTCTTATGCATTATCACATAATAAGTACTCATTCTATGACCCTTCGTATCAGCAATGATGCTCTCTTTTCCCTATTTCTTTAAAGGTTATTTCTGTTTTAATTGATGCTAATGAATTTGAATTCAATTTGTTATTTTCAGTTGGAGGGTCATTTTAAATTCATATTATAAATTTTTGTCATAAAGAATGTTATGCAAAGAAATGTTCTCTCTCCTTTGCTTCTTTTTTTTTTTTCCTTTTGGAGAGGGTTAGTTTTGTTTTAACTTATGTTAACCAAGTTGGTAACTGTCTAACATTTTCTTAAAAATTTATATTATATTAAAGAGAGAGTACTTTCAAGAAGAGAATGACATTTACACATTTGTGAAGTGCCACATATCCACTACTTAATATTTATAGTCAATTAAAATACTGAATTACTTGCTCATAGGATATTATTTTATAATTATTTTTTAATAATTAATTATCAAAGTTGGTTATTATATATGAGTAACTACTTAATTATATAATATTATTACAATAGCGGATACTAAGTGTCCAAACCGTCCAATATACAAAAATAATATTCAATGATCAATAATTAATTGTCTAATAATATTTTATTACCATGACTTCTATTTTTATTATGTTGATTATATAAGGAGACATTAAAACTTTTATGAATTTCGGACTTTGACTGATAAGATGAATAATTTTTTAATGATTCACATGCTTATTATAGGATAATAATTTATAAATATTGTTTAATAATTAATTATCAGAGTTAGTTACAAGATATGAGTAACTATATAATTATATAATTTTATTATCAGAGTTGATAATAAATGTCCATAACCATCCAATATAAACATGGCATTTAATTATCAAAAAATAATTATTTAATGATATTTTATTAAGTTTATTTGTGTTTTTTTTTTCATCACATAAGAAAACACCTTTTTTCGGTGAAGTATGTAGGGACACACTAATAAATTATTTTAAAAAATAAAAGAAAATAATATTTATCAAATTCGACTTTGAACAATAAGTAGAAGTAATTTGTGATTTAAGATTGAATCATAAAAAAAGTTAAAAGGAAAAAATTAAGAAACTAAACACAAGTTACCAAAGTAGTTTCTAAAACTGATCAAATAACTTTTGTTTTTTCCATTATAAATAAGAAGAGAAATCATAAGGATTACGTGTGCATGATTCACATACTCCATCCCATGCTGTTGAAGATTGTTAGCCTGCACCACTATTTAGGTATAGATCTCATTATATTATGCTCATATCAAATTTTATCTACTTATATTAGATTCTATTGTTAAAGAATCTTACTTATATTTTATTTCTGATCCTTATTCTTTTTATTAACGCAAGTTTTTATATATTGAAAAATTTTAAAATAATTATATTATATTTATATATATGTCATGTAGTAAATTAAAAATAAATTTTAATATATGACCAACGTTTGTGACCATTTTCGATAAAATTTTTCTATCTACATAGTATTTCCTTTAGTACTTCATTAATTATAATCTAAAACATGGGATTGCCTACATAGACTCTCAAATCATAGCCAATTAATTTTCTATGTATAATTTATTTGTATTCATAAAATTGTTTTTGGAGTAAGGATACATGATTTTCTCTTTTAGAATTTTTTTATTCATAAGTAATTAGTCCAACACTTTATTGCCATTTTTTCATTTGGTTTTGACACACACTTACACTCCTATATATAATTTTTTTATGGTTAATGATATCTATACATAAAAATATTGTTGTTTCTTATTATTGGTGGAAATCTACTGTTATATCATTTTACATTGAATTATGTCTTCCCATATTCTTTCTCTAATTATGTCTAATATCAAGATTGATAGTGACATAGATTATATTTTGATAAAAATAATAATCTTAGATTTGAATTGTTAGAAATTTATTATTAGTTACAAATTTGATTGAAATCACTTCATCTAAAATGTACATAATGGTATTTTGTTGAAAAGTCTAATATATGATTATTATTGAAAGTTTTCTTCTTTTGTTTTACACTATTTAAAGGAATATTGTAATTTTAATAATTTATCGATAAACCATTTTTTTAGAAACTAATTAGATATTTAAGTTTCAAATTTCAAAGAAAAATCTATTTAATATTAAAAATGGTATCCTTTGAAATAGTGAAAGTTTTTTAATATATATATATATATATATATATATATATATATCATATAGTATATAAAAGGAGAATGCATAAGTGAATACTATCAATTAGTCGTTCAGTTAATCCTTCAAAATTTTTATTTCAGTCTTAATAATGCTAAATTCAAGATATTTAGCATGACACGTCTAAAAGGGTTTACATTAAATATTTCTTTTCATTATGATGTAAAACTCTTAACAGACGAGAAAGAGAAAGATGAGCCAATTAAGTAAAGAATTAATCATATTTAATTATTTAATTTAATTTTTCATCATAAGAGTTATATATATATTTTAATTCAACCTTTCTTTTTGTTCTAACTATTAAGTCATGTCATGGAATTATTTCTTAATCGATGATATGACAGCGTGATGGATTAACCAATAAAAGAAAATTAATCTCAATTTTATAGAGAATGCCAAGACAAAAAGAGAAGAAATACATTCTTTATTATGCAATTCCAAATAAGTTTGAAGTATAAATAGTTTCATTGTATCGAACACATGTGGCATAGTAAATTATTGTTTTATCTTTATATGAATAAAACTGGGTAACAAAACTTTTATAGATGAGTGATTCAAAGGGACTATTCTTCCTCTCATAGTTTTTTATTATTTTTAAATTTCGGATTTTACAATATGAAGAAGTTAGTATGAATTTTAAATGAAATTCATTTCACATAATATAAGGAAAATGTGAGTGTAGATTAATTCTGAAATGTAAATCTATTTATATGTCTAATTGTTGCATTAAATGTGAATGATATTATTATACAATTATTGATATATTATAACCAAATCTAATAATTAATTTTTAAAATAATTATACTATGAAATAATAAATTTTTAATTTTTTTTAATAATTGCATTTTTTTCAACAAATAGGTTCATGCAAAAGTTTTATTATAGATTTTTTATGATTACAATATAGATTGATTTTATATTATGTTATTACAAATTATAGTTACTATGTAACTGTATGCATAGAAAAAGTTATACGGTCATTATAATTGAATATATAATAAAGTTATATAATTATCATATTTCATAATCACAAGTGTTTTACTATTTTAAAAACTTTAATTAATATTTTAAGAAACTTGATAGCACATCTCATGCCAAGTGTCAAACTCTCCTTCCATATTATCTTTTTTTAATACAGTATAGACATAAATAATATTTTTTTTATTTTTATTATTATTTTCATTTTTATAAAAATATAAACATATTTCTTTTTTCATTGAAAAAAAAATTATTTATTTTATTTGAAATCAGACTTTTTTCTAATATCCGTACATCGCACGGGCATTACACTAGTTTAGCTAAAAAGATAATTGAAATGCAAACTTATGGAATGCGTGAACATTGTTCTCTAACATATTTGTATATTTAAATAAATATATACTCATTTTTATTCTAAGTTGATAAGAATAATTTTCTTTATCAATTAGGAACCTGATTATGGAAAAAATAATATAATATACATATTCATAATTGCATTACTTTTTGAATTGACCAAGGAAATAATAATATCTATACTATACTATAATAGTTTTTTTAAAAAAATCTATTTGTACATAAAATAATAATATATTTATGTAATTATCTTTGCAATTTGCTTTGTACATACTCAAACAGTCGTAAATAGATTTTTTTTCATGATTTATTATTATTTTGAATATTGTCCATTGAAATGCACTATGATGAAAATTATTAGTGTTGTTCATCAATATAATAATAATAATAATAATAATAATAATAATAATAATAATAATAATAATAATAATAATAATAATAATAATAATAATAATAATAATAATAATAATAATAATAATAGTAGTAGTAGTAGTAGTAGTAGTAGTAGTAATAATAATAATAATAATAATAATAATAATAATAATAATAATAATAATAATAATAATAGTAATAATAATAATAATGTAATAATAATTCATTAATATATATATTCATATTTTTTTCTTATATGCAAAATATTATTTCCTTTTTTCTCCAGGAAGATGTGAAGAATAATTTATTGGTCTATCCTTATTTTTTATATTCACTAACAAGGTAACAATAATAAAATAATGTCCTTAAGCTATCCTTTGATTTTGATTTTTCTTACTCTTAAGCACCCACAAAATCTTATGTGGTAACTAGTAATATAATATTTAACTAAAATTTAAATTATTTATAGTTCCAACCTTTTCATTTCGTCTGCATATGATAAATAATTTTTTGTATAGATTCTTATTTTGGGTGTCTTCTCATTTAAATTACCTGCAAATTTTCTTATAAGTTTAACCTTGATATCTAAAATAATATCTTATAATATTTTTTTCATGTATATATATATATATATATAAAGGCGTATATATATGTATGTATATAAGTGTCATCATATCCATATGAATAATGACGGTGGATATCTCCATAATATCATTATTTAATGAGAGTTGAAGTGGTATGATTACACATAATTAAATAATAGGAAGTGATTGTAGGGGCATGGCATGGGTGCATAAATGTTTGTCATATATAACCAATGTCATTTAAGAATAGATAAACAATTAAATTATCAAATTGCATCTTAACTCAATTAGCACGTAAAATCTATCTATTTACTATGAAATAGAGAACATATAATACTACGCAAGGCCAGAACAACATCATGCATGAGTTGCCATGTTTCCTCTAATTAATTTGTTATAATTAATCAATTAAAATATTAATTTACATGCTCATAGGATATTTTTTATAATTTCTTTTAATGATTAACTATTAGAGTTTGTTACATGATATAAATAGTTATATAATGATATAATTTTATTATAATATTTTAAAATAAGTATCCGTAACTGTCCAATAGACAAAATTACATTAAACAATTAGTAACTAATTAAAATATTTATTTATATGTTAATCGGGAAGTGAGAAATTTCTATCGTATATATCTTTTTTATGCAGTTAAAATGGTTTCTTTTTATTTATTTTAATTGTATAAGTAGACACTAATACGGTATTTGAAAAGGTAAAAAGAAATAACTTTTATGAAATTCAAACTTTGACCAATGTGATGAATCATATGATTTTCTCCATTTTAGGAATAAGATGTCTACATTTAATCATGATCATGATTATTCTAATTAATATATACTTATTTTATGTGCTAACTAAATCATAATTTATGCCACATTAAAAAGATACTTTACATAATAGCTAACTAAAACATAATTTATGTGCTAATTAGGAAGTTAATATGAAATCCTAAAAAATGAGAGAAAAAAGAGAAAAAAAATCAATATAACAAGGCAAATCATGAAAAAATTATGTTGATAGGGAATGTAATAAACTCAATATAACAAACTAAATAAGTTTTAAAAATGAATTAGCTGGCTTTCGTTTTGTGCACTGTACATAAGCAGAAATTATTGGAATTTTGTGTGCATGATTCATATTCAATTTGATGTTGTTGAAAAATGTTAGCACGCATTACTATTTATGTTGGTCCAAAGATCATATTCTAAGTATTTTGATGATAGCAAATAAGAAAGATAATGTACTAATTGCGTTTGAAGTGTTAGTATGAACATATTAAATATTTTTCAAAAAAAAAAATGTTGTCAAATATTTTCAGCAGCACAAACGGACGATCGAAACCCTATCGGGCACCCATTTTTACATATAATGGACGATCGAAATAGAGCTGGAATGACCGCTAATTAAAGAGAGAAAGAACTTTCTTAAATCGGACGACCAAATAAGTTTTGGTCGACCCTTATGAGTGTCAAAAGAAAGATCGAATACAAAATAGACGACCGAAACAACCACATGAACGATCACAAATTATAGAAGGCGTGGATATTTTTAATCTGGGCGACTGAATCACTTTCGGTCGACAATTACAAATGTTAAAACAAAGGTCAAGTACAAAACGGACGACCGAAGAAGCCGCATGAACGACCGCTAATTACTGAGAGCGCATATGTTTCTAAATCGGACGATCGAAACTATTTTGGTCGACCGTTCTAGGTGACAAGAAGAATGAACAGTTTAAAAACGGACGACCGAAGTTGATATCGGAACGACCGCTATTTAAAGGGGGCACAAACATTTCTAAATCATATGACCGAATCACTTTCGGTCGATCGCTATGAGGAGCAAAAGCAATGACAACGATAACAACTAAATTCTTTTACGGACTGCTATCAACGAAAAACTGTGCAGAAAAGATAAATGCAATGACTATTATTATATACAACGGATGCTCGATATTTTAACGGACGACCGCTGAGCATACGACATAAAGAAATAACTTCTAGTTATTGTGCAAAACGAACGCCCAAAACTAAAACGATCGACCATTTTAGAAGTGACAACACAACTTTTTTAAATTGATTTACAACGGTCATATTTTAAAGAGAAGCCTATAGAAAAGATTGAAAAGATTGAAGAAAGATTAAGCCAAGACAAATCACTCTAAAGTTTCTTTCAAGTTTAAAGTATTTTTTTTAGCTTAATTTTGCAAATCATCCCTTTCTTCTTCTAGTTTTCAAGTGTGAGCATTCTTTGTAAGAAGAGAAAATTAGAGAAAATTATTGTATTTTGTTTAGGGAATTTTGAGAACTCCTTGTAAGAATATGTATGTCTTATCTTTTGAGCAAAGAAGAAGATATTGTAGTATAGAAAAAATTATTTTTTTCCAACAAGAAAAGAGAAAGTTAGTGAATTTTTGACAGTCTCGAGGTCAAAAAATCGGAGCAAGGACGTAAGCCAAAAAGTTGGGCCGAACTTCTTCAACATATTGTGTCTTTCTAAATTTTGGTTCTTCTTACTTGTTTTTTACTTGCTTGTGATCGTATTTTCTAAAAATCAATTCTTACAACTTTTCGGTTATAATTTTTATACACAAATTCAACCCCCTCTATTGGTGCTTTCGATCCTACAATTTAGACTTATAAATTTTGTTATATTTTGCTTATATTAGATTCTACTAACTCATATTAGATTTTATTGTTAAATTTTTTTCTGCCATATATTATTGGTGTAAGGAACTCCTAAAAAAAATAAGATGGTTTAGCAAATTAATATCAATAAAGCACATAGCAAATATGAGAAATAAACTTTATACTGAAAAAAATGAGGACGCAGCAAGTAATAAAAAAATGTTATTCCTCTCATTCATAGGAGTCATAATAGGGGAGAATATGGAGTCAGATTTTACTATTATCATTATAGTTGTTGTTATTTTAACTAGAAATTCACGTATCTTGAACGAGTAATTTTATCAGTATTATTTTAATTAATTTTAGTATTGTTGTGCATATAGAGATTATGGCAAAGATGAAAAAAATGATTTGACGAGTTGAAAATATTAAAATATTGTTTATATGAAAATAAAACATATATCCAGTATCATGGGATATTTTATTAATTCATGATATGACACCATAATGGATTAATAATGTATCAGTTTTATAGTAAATTGTAAGACAAAATTGGAAGAAATATATGCCTTTATGTAATTCTTTGACTAAGATTTATATGTAATAATTTTTTAGTATAAATAGTTTTATTGTTGGATCCAATGAATTAATTTTTTATTTTTATATGAGTAGACAAAAATGGGTAGCAAAGCTTTTTAGATGAGTGGTTCAAAGGGAATAGTATTCTTTCTCTCATAGTTTCATTATCATTTTAATTTTGGGATTTTACAAAATATAAACAACTTGAGTGCATTTTTTAAAAATGAATTCATTTTAATTAATAGAAGAAAAATGTGAGCAGATTAATGCTAAAGTGATACAAAGTTATTTGTATTATGTAAACATTAAAAGAAAATAAATTATTTTGATTTCTTTTATATATATAACATTTGTTGATACTTTATGTTTTTAATATTAATTTTCGATTTTAGAAAAAATAGAAACCAATTTTATAATTTTTCATTGCAATATATTGATTAATTTTTAAAGAAGATTTAGTTAGCTCAAATTTGAGAAGTTAAATTTTATGTCATGCTCTGATTGGCGAGAGTCGTAACTAAGCCGTTGACCTCTTAAAAATAGGTACACGTGAGAGTAGCCGAGTAGAGGTTTTATAGATGTCCAAGATTTCAACGCTTCCTTAAAAATTTGCAATGTTTATCTGATGAAAGATACAATATTAAACTAGGAGTATTTTGGATCATATCGTGAATCCCATGACTCAACCTCTACTTGCGGGTACGGATCGAAATTTTTTGACCCGAATCAATTCAACCTAATTCAAAAGACTCGACCTTTTTTAGTTTCAATTTATATTTTGTATAAAAAATATTTTAAATATGTAAATAATATTTATATATTTAACATATTATTTATGATTTTTAAATAAATATTCTATACTATTTTATATTAAATAATGAAAAGTAAGAAATTTTTTTTAAAAATGATGGTCGAATAACTCGATCACTTGATTTGAACCGGGTCGACTTGGATCGATTCCAGCCCTCTTTGAAGGATTGACTCGATCCGATCAAAATCGAACGACGAATCCGGGATCGGGTCTCGACTCGTAAACACCCCTGGGTCAAACTTTATAAAAACTTGATTTTTATCCTTTAGCATTCTCATATTTAACTGAATTTTATTACGTCTATCTTATATTAGTATTACGTCTATCATATTTAGGGTCATGTCATCAGTATTATCTCACCCATTTTTTTTTTTATCTCCGGGCTGATTTAATCCCTGCATTTTCGTATCATTGACATCATAACTGCAATAATAAATTTCAATTGAAGAGACTTGTACAAAATCGATCGTAGAACAAGGAAAAAATATTCAATAATATGGTTGGAGAATTCATTGAATAGAAATAAGTTATAATATCCTCAAGAATTATGGTGCTTGGCGTCAGAGAGGTAGATATGATTTGTTCACCAAACACATCTGATCCACTCGATGCAAGTACCAAAGAAATTATTCAATAATGTGCTACATGCCTTTGGAAATAATTGATGTTGACGCAATATTAAATGGAGAAGGAGGTCTTAAACACACGGAAATAAAATTTGAAAAAAATTTTGTATAGAGTTTGCGAAACAGTGAACTCAAAATCAGAGTTCAGAATGATCAAATCACCCAAAATAGAGCTCCAATTATATTTGTAACACCCTAAATTTTAAATAAGGTTAATAAAATAATTTGTTAATTGAATTAGAAATATTAATTGATTAAAAGGAATTAAGGGAGAGTTTGAAAATGAATAAAAAGATAATTAGAAAAGGATTATGAAGTGTAAGAAAAATTAAATCTTATTGAGAATAGGAATTGTGATTACATTAGAATCAAGGATTTCAATTTGATTTGAAATTCAAAGAGATAATTAATGAACATAGGACTTTCAATTGGGACATAATGAAAATATTATGCTTTAAAAATATTCAAAATTTAATTGATAAATTTATTATTATATTAAATAAAATCAAAATAGGAAAGAAAAGAAATAAAAGAATAATTTGCTTGAGATAAGATCTCCTCTCATTTTCACCGTGGAATAACAAGACACGTGATCTTTTCGTAATGCTTCTGATGCTCTACCTTCACATGCCGGTATATCAAGCACTTGGAGATATATTCTGCACTTTCATGTTTCATATCATTCCATCATAATCTTTTTTGCACATCTTTATATATCTTGGTGCTATTTGAATGGATCGCAAATTTATATTTATGACATTCATTCATCACTTCTCTTTTGCTTCATCACTTGGGACTTCTATATGTGACCCCATCATTTGTTGAGAGTTTGAAGTCATTTACTTACTTCTAACATTTTCTTAACATTTTGCATGCTAAGGATCTTGAGCTTGGGCCTTAATAATTCTACCCATCAGATTCAGTTGTATCTAATGTTTGTGCAGTCTTGGGTTCCACATGTTCAACTCTTGCATAATCTCAAACTCATGCAGGCTTAAGAAGACTAGTGCGCTCTCCCACTTGTAGTTGAGTACGTTTGCAATTGAGTTCTCCTTAGTAGGGTGATAATTAATAGCAAACTCGCAGTCCTTTAAGAATTTCATTCATCTTCACTGTAGCATATTGAGGTCTCGCTGAGAGAAGACGTACTTGAGACTCTTATGAACGATGAATATCTTAAACTCTTAACTATAAAGATAATGTCTTCAGATTTTTAATGTAAATACTACAACTGCCAGTTCAAAATCATGAGTTGAGTAGTTCATCTCATGCTTCTTTGCCGCATATGCAATCACCTTTCCATGTTGCATAAGCATGCATTCCAATTCTGTACTGCAAGCCTCACTGTATACTACATATCCACTAGTACCCTTCAGAATGATAAGTATGAGTGCAATGGTCAACTTGACCTTCAGCTCTTAAAAGTTGTTTTCGTATTTCTGTATCCATACATACTTCATTGCCCTTCTTTGTTAGATTCATCAAGGATGACGCAATCTTTGAGAAGTTCTTGATGAACTTACGTTATTAACCTGCTAGTCCTATGAAGCTGTGAATTTCCATTGCATTCTTCGGCCTTGATGAGTTTGGTATCACTTCTACATTAGTTGGGTCCACAAAAATGCCCTTCTTTGAGACTATGTATCTAAGAAACATAATCTCCTCCTAATAACTCGCACTTTGACAGCTTAGCATATAACTTGTGTTGTCTCAGTGTCTTTAAAATAATCCTCAGATGCTCGTTGCATTGCTCTGGGCTCTTTGAATAAATCATCTACAAACATAAATTGATTGAAGTACGGTTTGAACACCCGATTCATAAGCTCCATGAAAGTTACAGGATAGTTCGTCAGTCCAAAAGTCTTTAGTAAGAACTCATAGTAATCGTATCTTGATTAGAAGGCTATCTTTGGTACATATTATTCAGTGAATCTAAGCTTATGACACTACAAGAAAATTGCTATTTTCCGACAGATAGAAATCCGTCGCAATTTGCGACGAATTTTTTGACGATTTCATTTTCGACGAATTTTTCGATGGTTACGACCGTCGGAAATAAAAATAATAAATTATATAATTTATTATATTATTATTTTATCTTTCGACGATTAGGAAGGTCGATATTTTCGACGAATATCGATCCGTCGCAATTTCCGACAGTCGTAACCGTCGGAAATGAAAAAAATAAATTATGTAATTTGTTATATTATTATTTAATTTTTTCGATGGATTTTTCGACAATTACGATTTTTCAAATTATTTAAATTATTTTCGACGATTATTTAAATTATTTAATTTGTTGTATTATTATTAAATTATGTAATTTTTTACATTATTATTTAATTTTTCGACGATTAGGAACGTCGATATTTTCGACTGATATCCATCCGTCGCAATTTCCGACGGTCGTAACCGTCGGTAAATATATAATAAGATCATATGAGTGATATTTTATTAATATAATTAGCGACAATCCAAATCGTAATAATTACCGACGGTTTAGACCGTCGGTAATAATTACCGACGGTCTAAACCATTGGTAAAATAAAAAAACATTATATATAACTAAATATTTTTTCGACGGTCACAATCGTCGGTAAATTTAAAAATAATTAATATTTACTTTTCCGACGATCAGAGCCGTCGGTAATTAAAATTTTGTTATCCCGCTTTTTTTTTCGTTTTTCCCGCTTTCTCCCATTTTTTCAGACACACATATAATACTTTTCCCATTTTTCCCATTTTTCCTCTCCTCTCTCTCTCCCCCTCTCCCTCTCCCGGCCGGCGAGCCTCTGGTTGGACGTGAAGCGTCGACCGTCGGCAACCCTCTCCCGTCGGCGTCTCTCTTTCTCTCTCTTTTTCTCTGGCCGCTGGCGGCCCGATCCGACCGCGGGCATTTGGATCCGGCCCCCAGCGGCCGGATCCAGCCACTGGCGGCCGGATCCAGCCGCTGGCAGCCGGATCCGGCCGTTCGGACAGTGGCCGAATCCGGCCGCCTGGTGTTCGGATTCGGCCACGGGCGTTTGAATCCGGCCCCTAGCGGCCGGATCCTGCCGCGGGCGGCCGGACTTGGCCGCGGCTGGAGTTGGCCGCGGCCCGATCCGGCCGCTAATTTTTTTTATTTTTAAAAAATTCTTTGCGACGGTTGCAACCGCCGAAAGATCGACGATTGCGATGACCTCGAAAGTTTCGATGGTTGCGACCGTCGAAAACTTTCGAAAACTTTCAATGGTTCGAACCGTCGGCCTTTCAATTATCGACGGTTTTTGGACTGATTACCGACGGTTTTGACCGTCGGTAATCAGCGTTTTTCTAGTAGTGTGATATTCACTTCATAAATCGATCTTGGAAAATATTGTGGCCTCGGATAGTTGATCGAAGAGGTTGTCAATTCGCGATAGTGGGTGCTTATTCTTGACCCTTGCCTTATTCAGCATCCTATAGTCGATACACAAATTTAGAGAATCATCCTTCTTCTTGACAAAAAGCACTGGGGCACTCCAAGACGAAACACTCAGCTTGATAAAATCCTTGTCTAAAAGTTCTTGTATTTGCTTCTTCGGTGCCATCCTGTAAAGGGCATTTGAGATTGGGGCAGTGCCTAGAAGGAGATCGATGTGAAAGTCAACCTCTCTTTACGACAACAATCCGAAGATGTCTTCCGAAAAGACATCTGACAATTCTCGAACTACATCCAATTGTTGCAGTTTGATTTGTGGACCATCTGTCTTGACCACATATGTCAGAAAATCTCTACATCCTTTCTAAATCATCTTTTGTGTTTTCACTACAGATATGATGATCTTTTCTTTTTTTTTCAGTAGTATCTCTAATAGTGGCTTTGTGCCCATCTTGAGTGTAATTATCTTTTTTTTTTTTAATACAACAACTACATCATGGTAGGATAGTCAATCCATGCCAAGAATCACATCGTAGTTCATCATAAGAATTACTATCAAATATGTAGAGAAGTTCTTGCCATCTATCATCATTGATAACTCCATAACGTACTTTGTGGTGCGACACATTTCCATAGGAGTAGTCACATCCATTGGGCCGCTTATGTCATGCAATGGTAAACTCAAAGCAGCAACACAATATTTAGATATAAAGGAGTGTGATAAACCCAAATCAAATAAGACTGCAATATGAAGATCAATTATGGATAATGTACCTATGATTAGTTCAGCGTCTGCATGAGTCGCATCTTCTTCCAGTGTAGTTATAGAGAACTTGGGTTGAGTTCCATCATGTGAAAATAATCTCGCACAATGGAAGTTTTAATCGATCTTTTCGACGATTACCGGCCTGCATCATCAGAAAGTATTTATGTACGACTAAGGGCGATCCAAAATTACTAACAACATACTTCAAACCTAATATCAAGATTCTATGATGAATATATTTTTATGCCAATGACCTTTGGGGGGGGGGGTGTCGAGCACATGTCGGTGCTGCTCGAGGGGTCAAGGCGAGCTCACCGTCGCTAGAAACTCGACCCACAATCCTTTAATAAATAAAAAATAAAAAAAATTAATGAAATTAGATAGATGAACTAAAGTGAAAATCACGTTAGAGATTAAGAACGTCTACGATGAGTTATATATTAGGGTTAGACACACAAAAAATCATTACAATTTAGGAAAGATTTAAGGAATGAAGCCTATATTTTATTTTAAATTACTTTTATTTCTTATTATTTTTTAAACATTTTCCTTTTTATGACCTTTGTTAATTTTCTTTCAATATTATTCAGATTTTAATACATACCATTTTAATTTCTATTTAATTTTTTACCGGTGATTCTTTTCCTTCTATTTAACTTTCCCTTTTAGCACTTTCTATTTCCTTTCATACATTTCCTATTTTATGATTTTGACAAATTTTAAATCTGACCTGGCTGAAACGATTCGTTGGTTGGATCGATTTTTTTCCTGGCTCATTAGCAAAAATAATTTTTTTTTGGGTGTCAATCCGGGTACACAAGAGGCTTCTGATTTTTAAGATTACTAGCCCTTGATTAATTCGGAATCAGAAAGATAGAAGAGCGAAAGTTAATTCTTTAGTCAAGGGGCGACTCAAAAATTTAAATTCGGAATTACTAACATCCAGCGATTGCTTGAGACTGAGTCTTGCTAACTAAGCGAGTCAACTTCGCTTGGTTATTAGCAAAAACAATTTTGACACTCAATCCGCATTACATTGGGAATACATGTGATAGATCAACCTGCCACCGCTCCAATTCCAACCATGGTAATTTGTTCTTAAAGGACCCATCGATCACATTCGGGAAAGTGGCTACATGTTTATGAAATAATACACATATTTTAAGATGAACGAACACTTGTTAAATAGAAGAAACATTTTTGCTTGTCACCTAAAAGGGTACAATAACACAATCGACAACTAATCTCTCTACGGCCTTATGGACTTCTATAGTCACGCCACAAATCGAACACAAATCAGGTGCAATCTTTATATAAATGGAAGAATAAATTTTAGGCAATGTTTTCACTGCGAGTACGAAGCAATTGTTGTTGCATCAAGGATCTCGACGGGATATCTATCGATGCAATCTTCCCAGGGTCCGTTGGTCGAAGGCTTCACGTTCCTGAGGGCCTGCCACACTGCGCTGTTGCACTTGAACCCGCTCCCGAAGGCGATCTGCCAAACGCGGTGGCCCTTCCGCATCCTCCCCTTGGCCTCGATGTAAGCGAGCTCGTACCATATGGAGCTCGACGATGTGTTTCCGAAGCGGTGCAGGGTCATCCGTGAAGCCTCGACATGGACGGGCCGCAGCCGCAGGTTCTTCTCCATCTCGTCGATCACGGCCCTCCCTCCGGCGTGGATGCAGAAGTGCTCGAACGCGAGCTTGAAGTCCGGAATATACGGCTTCACCTTGCAGTTGAAAACCTTCCTGGCCACCAGGGTGACGAAGAAGAGGAGCTGCTCACTGATGGGGAGTACCAGAGGGCCGAGGGTGGTGATGTTGGCCTTGAGGGCGCCTCCAGCGATAGCCATGAGATCCTTGGACAGTGACACCCCCACCTTGCTTTCGTCGTCCTGCTCCTGGTACACGCAGCGGAAGGACTTGTCGTCGGCGCCACGGTGAGTGCGCACGGCGTGGACGAGCTTGTACTTGGCGCGCCGGCGGTCGGATGACCGATTGGAAAGAAGCACGGCGGCGCCGCCGACGCGGAACAAGCAGTTGGGGATCAGCATTGCCTTGCGGTTGCCGAAGTACCAGTTCTGGGTGATGTTTTCGGTGCTGACGACGACGGCGTAGGTGGCGCGGTGGACCTGGAGGAGGTCGCGGGCGAGGTCGATGGAAATGACGCCAGCGCTGCATCCCATGCCGCCCAGGTTGAAGCTCTTGATATTGCCTCGGAGCTTGTAGCGGTTGACGATCATGGCGGAGAGGGAGGGCGTGGGGTTGAAGAGGCTGCAGTTGACGACGAGGATGCCGATGTCCTTGGGCTTGACTCCGGTGTTCTGGAAGAGCGCATCAAGGGCGCCGAACAGAACCATCTCGGCCTCCTCGCGGGCGGCGGCCATGGAGATGGGTGGCGGCACCGTGTGCATGGCCTCCGGGAAGTAGGTCTCCTCGCCGAGGCCGGAGCGCTCCAGGATCTTGCGCTGGAACTCGAGGGCCGATTCGTTGAAGGCGCCGCAGAGGGCTGAGTGGTTCACGAACTTGGAGAAGGTGCACTTGAGCCGGTCGGGGGGGCGGTAACACGCATAGTCCACCAGGTAGACGGACCGGGGGCGAGTCATGACGTAGAGAGTGGCGACGAAGACGAGGCACGCCGAGCCGGCGAGCACGCTCATGAGGTTGTACTGCAAGTGGAGCCACAGCTGCCACACGTCCTCGGGGTCGGTCCGCGCCGCCTCGAGAACGATCACGGCCATCAGCGGTATCAAGAGCAAGGTCAGAAGGTGGGTTATCAGGTAGTGATAGCCCTACTTGACATACTTGAGGTTAACACTCTGCAAGATGTCCGGGAACCGGGGACGACCCAGCGACGACGGGCGATGGTTGCCGTTCGCCGCCGGCGGCGGCTCATCGGCCGGCGACGTTGGATTTTCCGCTCGGTCGCTCATCGTGCGATTACTACACCTGGCAATGGAATATGGAGATCTGACGGAGTTCGTCGTTATCGGTGCCCCCAAAATCTCGCTTGGGTAGTTCCCGAGACTTCTTCCTTACTATTGGTCTAAAACTACTCTCAGAGTCATTTGCTCATACGACTTGTGGACGGATCCGCACCACCTTTTGAACCTTAAATAAGCACATGAGCATAGGGGACGGAGGTATCAAGGGCCCCACCATCCGGGATAGTTCAAAGGATAAAGCGGATGTTGCTGTCAGCGAGATAAAGAGGCCGCTTAAAACTTAAAAGCGGATGTGGGGTGAAGAACGCACCAGCGAGGGGAGCGCGCGCGGGGCGATGTCGGCGTCCTTTCGGACCAGGGGGGAGGGGGCGGACGGATGAAACAACCAACAGGCTCGCGCACGCGCACTCCTCGCGGGCGTGTGGCGTGTGGCGTGTGGCGTTGGCTCTGGGGTAGGCGGGCGGGGCGGTTCATACTTGATACGTCGGAAACTTGTGGGAGAGGGGAGAAGACGAGCAGGAGGGAGCGCGTACATGTCCAAACAGCTCAATTTCGAAGATGCGGACAGGTCCAGCGATTTTGGTGCTCAACGGCCACAGTCTTACAATTAAAATCCGATATTAAGACGCATCTGTTTGCTTATCAACAACCATCCGCATGAGAAGTAGACTTGTAACCGTTAACAAAGAATTATTAAACAAAGAATAATTGAAAATTTCAAGTTCGCTTCACGTGTCTTATTATTATTTTTTTTGTTCGAGAACCTGGAAGTTTACTGTTGACAATTTTTTTTACCAATAGTCAATATTCAACTAACTTTTCATCACATATTTTACAAAAGAAAAAAAATTATTCATCCAATATCGAAAGTACTACGATAGATACTTTGAATGTTTTCTTTGGCCTGATTATGAGAGGCAAAGGAAAATGTTTTTCTTTTTTTATATTTTGTGGTAACGCAGTTTTCTTTGAAAGAAAAGTGTTCTTGTGCCTCATTTGGTGTGTACATGTTTGTCAGATTTGGGGCTCTGCAACAAAATGAAGATAGCGAGCATTGGATGCTAGTAATATTAGGATGGTACTTAAATCCCTCTTAAGTCAAATGTGTTATCAACAATGCAGAAGTCACCAGTGACGTTCAACTATAATCTGCCGAGCTTCCTTGGACCAGCATTATGATTTATGATGTACTTCTTCTACGTGATACATACCCTCAGAAGATGTATAGTATTAATGTTGTGAATGAATTCTTCCTTATCAAGCATTAATAATCAAATCTATAGGGAAAGAAACATTTTGTTGTGCATTCATATTCTAAAAACCTTTAAAAAATAGTCAGGTGCTAGCTAGTGGATATGTACATAGGTCAACCTAGATCGAAAAAAAGAATGAAATTGATTCAAGCGATAAGTACTTTATTTTAAAAAAAAAACAAAATTTTTAATAGGATTGTTTATGCATGTATACATTTGTTACTTGAAGTGTCTTCTTAGAGTGCAAATTAGTTGAGGAAGATGTTTGAATCGTAATCGAAAGCAAGGCCTTTAAGTTTCATAGACTCACTAAACTCTTTGTTAGATTCCTCAAAGATACCGGAATAAATTTAAAGTTAAGTTACTTCAACCACATCCAAAAACGAACCCAGCCAAAATTTTAGGGGGCATGTATATAAAATGTTATATACATTATTTTCCCCAAATTTTCTATATAAAATTATATAGGAAACAAAAGATTTTTTTTGAGGCGAGGGGTCGGCCCATCCCCGACTACATTCTTATTTACCGTTTAAAGGTTAGCGCGAACAATTTCAAGAAAAAATGTTAACAAAATGTGAAAAATTAATTTTATTCAATACCATATATATACAGGTATGCTCCCAACTTAATCGCACGATGTGCGATGGAGGATGGATTATCTGATAGTGGTTGATCGTCAACTAAAGAACGGTTCAATCTTGGTTTAACAAATTTTTGTCTCTTTGTTTTGGTTCAACGTGTTTGTCTCTTCGTGTTGGGAGCGCCGGCGAACTCCTCTTTGTATTGGTGCATATATGTGAATCACGATCCAACAACATTTCATATATATATATATATATATATATATATATATATATATGGAATGGATCACTTTTTTTTCGCATATCCTTATTCCCTTCCCTTCCCATAGATACCTTGCTACCCTCTCTCCTTTCTGCCAGCATAACAGAAAGCTCTCCTTTCCCTTGGCAGCTGTGCATGCGATCGTCGATCCATCCTGCGGCCGCTGTTCGTACACACATGCTGACTCTTGCATTTATCGTTGTCATGCTACTCGCCACCAAGGCTTGGAAAAAGAAGACTAGTTTGGCTTTTCTGCTAGACATCTTACAACATCAATTGAATATCGATTGCTTTTCTACTGGACATGGAGCGGATTGATTACAACATGATTGCTGATAATAAATAGATTAGTGCATGTTGTTTAGATAAACTTCTCTCATTTGTTGATTCACGATTGTTCCTCAACTAAACAACAAAAATCTGGAGTGGATTAGAATGGTTGTTCACAGTATTGTGTGAAATTGACGAAGGCGAAATCAGTGAGGAAGTCCGACGAATGTGCATGAGGTGAAATGGAGCGATGAGGTGACAGTGAAATTGATGCATGACAAAAAGATCGGGAAAAGGGAGATTGCTAGTTGGAGCGTCAAATCTTGTAACCTAAACATTTAGGCTGAACCAGCATTGCATCATCTTTAGTCGTTGAACCGGTCCTTAGTTGATGTTAAACCGCACTTTAGATGATCCACCCTCCATCACAGATGTGTGGTTGCCAGCCCATTAAATCCTATGTAAAAAAAAATTATCAAAATTTTTATATGCCATTTAATATTAAGACATAGAATAAAAATATATCACAAAAAATAAATAATATATAAAACTTTTTCGAAAAAATATTTGTTGGATAGCTTTATGTATGAGAAACATTAAGTTCATATTTGCATTGTATATAGAGACATAGAACATATGAGATTCATTTTTTAAGAGGTGTATGTCTTGGCCGTAAAATTGATTAAACAAAAATATTGAAATACAATATATTAAGCAACGATACATAACACTTAAAATGCTGATTTTTCTCCAACATATATTTCACATGCAACCAGCCTTATAAGTGGGCATCTCAATGTAAATTAACTACTCACTAAGTGAAAGCAAGTGTCGACATCATTATCGTAAAGGACATGCTACCTACATTTGAACAAATGATCATTATCAGAAAGCATATATTGTGCCATGGTCATATTATCCCTATATAAGTTGGCATTAAATGTGAAGAAATCTGAACGAATTGCTCTACCTTTTCTCAAAGGGTTTAATAGGTGTTCATCCCTTTAAAATGGGGTGGATGCTTCTTAGGTGCGGTTTAGCAGCTAGTTCAATGAGTTCAGCAAATGATGAGGGCGACGGTCGAGGGCAAGCAAGCACGTGAGTGGTGAGGTCGAGGTAGCATCACCCTCACATTCGAGGCAAGCGCCTTCTATCCTGACGAGTGGACACCGGTGATGGTTCGACGTGCGACAAAAGTAGGCTTGCATGCGAAGGTGGTTGGTGGCGAGCGAGCATGCGAGGGTGACAGTCAACGATCGAGGGCGAGCGAGCACGTGAGCCGCGAGCTTGAGGGCGGCGCCATACTCGTGGCGAATGACCTTATATCCCGATGAGTGATACCGACGATGGTTCAAAGTGCGACTAGAGTAGATTTGCGAGGGTGGGGTGATGAATGAGCACGTGAGGGAGACATACAATGGTTGACAACGAGCGAGCACACAAGCGAGCGGCATTGCCCTCGCACTCCAGGCGAGTGGGAGCAATTTCAAGGGCGAACAGCAAGATCTCGAGGCGATGGTGGAGGTCTCCCGCTGGGCACAAAAATACAGAGATTTTCCTAGGCGCTTCAATCACTTGATCGTTTTCACCAAACGTTGAACCATCGCTTGCTTAATCGCCCTTGTCGTCTGTTGAGCCGCCCACTGGACCGCGCCTAAGAGGAGGATCAACATGAGGAGTCATTCATCATCCAATCTCTCTCTCTCTCTCTTCATGGCACTATAACTTTGGGGCGGATGCCAATTAAATCCTTTCTCAAAATTTCACTAGATACAATGACATCATAAATGAACTTTCTAGTAGGGGTGTTCATGGGTCGGGTCGGATTGGGTCGAGTTGATGGTCTCTTAGGCAACAAACCCGATCCGATTCGAAACAGTTCGGGTCGGGTGGTCGGGTTACCCGATCACCTTTTTTTCTTTTTTCTTCTTTATTTAAATATATTTAATATAAAATTATATTCAATATTTTATTTTAAATCATAAAAATAAAATTTAATATTTGTTTCTATATTTTAAATGATTTACTTTCATATTTTCTTAATTTTTAATCATATAAAACCTATAAATTAAATAAAAAATAGATTAATTTAAATAAAAAATATAAAAGGTCGGGTCGTCGGGTCGAGTCAGGTCAGTTCAGGTCAAAAATTTTCAACTCGTACCTTATCCTTGGTTGGGTTGAGATCGGATCGGGTCGGGTCCGCCCCGATCACCCGGGTGAACACCCCTACTTTCTAGTTGGCTGACTCGCAATTGGGACAAAACTCATGTTAAACGTGAGTCCCCTAGCTGAGATACAGGGCACACCACGACATAATTTGATGAGTACAAATTTTTAACGCTTCACAATTTGCTAAAAGCACAATAAACTAATTTTTTTAATTTGATCTAAATTTTAATAAATTAAATGATTAAAGAGGAGAAGTTGAGAAGGATTAAACATATGATGAAAGAAAATAAAAAAAGATAAATCTTATTGAGAGTATAAATTGTAATTAGATTAAAATTAGGAACTCTAATTTGAATTTGATTTCAAAGACAAATTTAATGGATAAAGGATTTCCAAATATAATAGATTTAAGAATTTTATGGCTAAAAGTATTTCAATCAATAAAAAAATATTATTTATTATTTTAATCTAAAATTAAGTGGTAAAATTTTATTATAATAATTAATTTTAAATTTAGAGAAAAAGAGAGAAAAAAGATAAGATAAAAGTATAATTTGAATGGGACGAGTTATGGATTGACAAACATAATAGACAAATAGGAAATTTGACTGAGATTGTGATTAGGATAAAAGTTTGTTTTTATAACATGTTATGAACTTTTATCAAAGGGTACCTATGAAGTTGAAAAGACAAAGATCAATGAAAGTAGCGTTTAGCGGTTCAAACGTTAATTCTTTTGTTTGATAAATGATAAAATTAAGTAGCGTATAACGTTTTATATGAAAATATTAAAAAAATTACTTCTACTAGCGTTTAGTATTTAGAGGTTAGCGTTTTATAATTTTTTTTTCACTTTTACCCTTATTCAAATACATTATTTCTTTCTAACTTATCTTATTATTTTCTCATTTTTATTTTATACTATATTTTTTTATATTCATACTTGATTAATTACAAATTATTTATATGTTAACAATGAATAAAAAATAATTTCACAATTAATACTTTTATACAATGGGTGCATTATATAAAAATTATTGTCAATATAAATTTCAAATATATTTTAACAAAAAATTAGTTGTGAATTTTTTTATTTAAGTAACATATAAATATTTAATTTATTTGTATTATAGTACAATTTATATAGTGCTTAAATTAAATAATTTATCATATGTCTAATTATATCATTTTATATTAATCAGCTAATTCTACCGCTAAGTTTATCAAATATTTATTTGTTATAATCTCTAACCAATAATAATCATTCATTATCCACTAGTTAATCCGCTATCCGCTAGCTAAATCGTTATCCGCTCATCAAACCGTTAAACAGAGCATCAGTGGAAAGATCCAACTAGAATCAAACTCTACCAATCTATAAATAAAATCCTAAAGGTGCTGACTTCTTCCCACACCAAGAACATTCAGGAGTTGATTCGCATGTAGTTCAAGGTGCCACCGCGACGTAGTAATTGTACAAAGTTCATGATTCAAGTAGAACATATATAAACACGAATCCACGATTGATCTTTTAGATAGGGGATCCCTATATTTAGTTTTCATTCTTTTTTCTCTTTCATAATTTATTCCATTCCTTTCCCATGAAATTTGGATCAAACACGCCTTTAGTTAAATGACTAAAAGATTTTAATATTATAATAAAGAAAAAATGTAAAAAGATTTATGTATATTCTAAAAGCAAAGTAATACCTTTAGTGATCAAATTAATTAACTTTTTCTCCCACAAAATAAGTTTGGAGTCCTCCAACTTTTTTTTATTTGTAAGCAAATAAATAAGTGCTTATCGATTTTTTTTTAATTCTCAAATAGGAAGAAAAAATTAACTTCACTATTTGTTGTTCAATCTGTAACTTTTGAGTCATCACGGTCAATTCAATTTGTCAATTTAATTTGTTTTCTCATGCTACATTTCTTTGTGGCTTCATATTATTCCCAACGTTTTCATAAAAAAGAAAGAAATATCGTATATTTGCATCCAAAACACATTTTAACGATATAACAGCCCACCAGGCATATTGGGCCGAACTCGTTAATGGAAACGAAATGGGTTTTACAAGAACATACATTTTAACGTCACGTCGTCTTGCATGCTAAGTGCACACATCTATATAATATACATCCACACACATATATATGTGTGTATATATATATATATATATAGATAGAGAGAGAGAGAGAGAGAGAGAGAGAGAGAGAGAGAGAGAGAGAGAGAGAGAGAGAGAGAGAGAGAGAGAGAGAGAGAGAGAGAGATGATCAAATATGTATAGCATTGCGAATTTGCAATGGACAAGTCGATCACCTGATGATGTGTCGCAAAGATTCCGATTTCCTAATTGGTAACTGGCAATTGCATCTGATGCATGCTTTCGTTCTCTTGCCATGGAGGAACTAAAAAGATTCGACGAACTTGATTGAATGGGGGCCTAACTCTTCGCTGTAATGCCTCTGCTTGACCTTAAAAAAACAATGCACGACGTCAGGTGTTGTCATTTCTCAGGCCGGCCGTATGTGTCGTCCCCTCTTTCCCCAACTTGTCATTAGGAGTCATATGAACTGTTCGTTTTGGCCTTCTCTAATTTGGCCTCAAAATATCGTCATTCTTTGTAACATGCACAGTGCATACGTTTGAATTTACTATAATATATTTGAACTACAGGTGCCAGTGGATGATATCGCTGTTTGGACAAGAAGGCAAATAATTTTGTGCCATCTTTGATCTCAATATAGCTGCAAGGTGTAGGAGCTTCGTAACAAACCATACATGCATGCATACAGCTGATTCCTTGTATCTCATGTCGTCTGCTTGTGTGGTAGTGGTTGGGACTTGGAAGGCTTATTTGTATCTACGCACAGGCTGGTTATATATATACAGTGGTATTAATTATTCTTTATCGTGAGAAAGGAATAAAAGAAATGCCATTTGCCCGCATTGTCTCATCCTTTCAATTTATTTACCGACCAGTAATTGAACAAACGCCAACTATAATCTGAATATTGTGTTAGCTATAATTAATGTTAAAATGTAGTAGTTGATTTTTAATTTCATCAAATTGGTCCTTTTCCCCTGATGCAATCACTGTTTACTCAATTAGTTTTTTCCCAGGCTAATAAGGAAAGCAGAAGAGTTTAATACAAGAAAAGAAAAATGAAAGATATATTATAAAACAAAAAAAAATACACAATTATTCCGTCTAGAGATAGGATTAATGAGGTGTTAGTAGTTTTGGATATCGGTGAATTTCGATCGAAAAAATGACGTAATTATTACTGATGATATTTGAATTTGAGATGGTGAAGATAATAATACATATTCTTTTGTCCTTTTGTGCTAATAATTTTTTAGATTTAAACTGCACGGGGCCTCCCATTTTTGTGGTGTTTATCCCTCCAAAGAAAAATAGCATTCTTTTGTCAGTTAATCGATTGCTACTCGCTATGTAAATTAAGCGACAAGGCATCGGATTGAGTCAAGTCCTGAATTTGGTTCATTATTAGTCCTTTCTATTATTAATTTGCATACTCATTTTGTAGTTGACTCATTTTGTATTTTCGTTGATTAATTACTCATTTTGTATTTTTATCGCGTGTACTAAATCCTTGTAACAATTATGATAGATATTAATCCTCCAATCGGTATGTCTAAATATAAATAATATACAGAACCACTGAGGTTGCTTGTTCGATTTCGTGCATGTGTATTATAAAATTTTCTAAAAGACTCGAGTTTGCGTGCATAATATGTTTTATAAAGAAAAATATTCAATGTAATATACATGTACAACGTTGAAGTTGTAAATTATATATAGTGCAAAATCACTCACGCTCGGTATCCTCTTAACATTTTTTTTATAAATCAATAAATTCTAACTGATTAGCATATACATGGAAGAGAAAACAAAATTAGTTATTCATTTGGATAGGAAAAAAAAATCAATCAATTACCTTTTTCTCCGTTAATAATTATGAAGAAAAAAATTACCCTTACATCAAACAAACCACCTTATATTCGTTTTTCCCCTTTGCTATTCAAAGTTTTGCTCACATCATGCATGAGCGCATTGAAACATTGTTTATACAATAATCAGAAAGAGACCGGCTAGCGACCTCCAACAATCTCATATTCTTTCACTACAACAACAAAACAAATCGATACTTCAGGCATCATACGTTGAAAAGCATGCATGCACCGTTCGCCCCTGACACGTCCTTATTCGTGTCGGACGCATCATTACGACGACCGGCCGGAGGTGGTAATTTTGCATGACATGTCTAGTCCGGCGATCGGCCGGGTTGGGGGCATCGGATCGTAGAGTACGAACCGTAATCATGATTCCCCAATTCACGTGCATGCAGTGCGCATACATTCAAAGCACCAAAGAGAAACGATAAAATAAAACAAAATGAATTCTTTTTACATGTGTGTATGCACGTAGGAGAGAAATCAGAGATGCAGTGCATGCAGGAGAAAGATGAAGCCATCAAACCCTCAGAGAGAGAGAGAGAGAGAGAGAGAGAGAGGCATTCAGAGCCACGGAATCCACAGTGGCAAATCTACCATTGTCTGCTCAAATTGGCCTCCCGTGATCGCTAACAAATGTAGGCCACTAATTCATGCCCCCGATGCCAACACAGTGGGGCACTGCATCTTTGTCTCCCAGAATTCGTGACACCCAAACCACCAAGCAACCGACGTCCCACCATGGGGTTTTCTTCTAAAACCATGGACGCCAACACCGTGAAGTAAGGAGAGGAGAGAGAAAGATGATCTAAACAGAAGCAAGGAAGAAAAGGAGATCACATGCTCAACAAGGGCCAGGGTTAGCACTCTGACCGAGGAGGAGGGAAGGAAGGGAAAAGAGGGAGAGTAGTACTGAGAAGTGAACTTGAGGAGAGATCAAGGGTGGGGTGGTGGGGCTGCAGCCTGCAGCAGCCACATTTCATGGGTTGCGCCTTTTGTCCTGTGATGCGAATTCTAGAACATCCGTGACCCGTCCCTTAATCTCCCCCCCCCCCCCCCCCCCCCCCCCCCCCATGTTAACTTTTGATTTCTTACTCACTTTGTCAGGTGGCAAAAACGGGCGTATGAGGTTACGTACATGTTCAATATCTGTAGAGGTTGTTATTTTACATCACCATTTTGCCAAAAGTCAAGGGGCAATTAGATCTCTTGATACCCACCCAGCATTCAACAATAAAAAGAATCTAATTATCTAAGGTTTAAATCTTCGACCCCGAGATTTGCCTCTTATTTTTTTTTATTCAAGTCCAAATTAATTCGATCCACAGCCAATTGAACCAATCATAAATAAGTGTATACTTATAGATAGGTGAAGACTATGACTTTGAAAAAATTTATCTTACACCCAATGCTCTAATTAATCTGTGAGGAATTTACATGCATGGTATAAAATTATCACATGTCCTTCAAGCTTTAACTTCTAACATTTTTCATGCATTTTATCTCTCTAGATTTCAAGTTGTCTGAGAACATCAGATGTATGTCCCTCCTTGGACCCACATGCTCAGAAAATAAGAGCCACGAGTTCAACTTGTGGGCTTCTTGCTATTCATGATTTCCGCATACTGTCAGAAGATATTGGTGACCCTGCCTGATTCGAATCCTTAAATAAGCCAGAATATGGAGTTTTGTGAATTAAACAAATCAATGAATACGGCAGTAGAAGTAAACTAATTGCCCATGGACAGTATGCAACAAGCCACATCTGAGGTGCTAATTATGTGGCGTAGTGCATGCATTATACGATGCTTTAAGACAAAGGCAACAGAACACCCTACTATTGTCTTAGGTCCTTAGGCTTTTAGCCTTTCTGTGCAAAAGAGAAATTAATAGTTGACCTTTGACTACTAATCGATCCATCAAAGCGTCCTAATTAATTAATTAAGATTAGTGAATTATATAACTTCTTTGATCTATATATCCTATGTCATAGATATTTTGTTTCCCGCGGAGTAAGTGAGAGTTCAGAAATCGAATTAAAAAGAAATCATGATTAAATTAAAGTGAGAGCTTTCGATATTCTTAATCACATAAAATTGATATTGTCTAGACAATGTCTCTGGATTCAATGATCAATAGTAATTAACTTAAGCTTCCTGGTATATGTTACTTCAACTTGATATTAGAAAAATAATGTGCATGCATGCATGATATTTATTTATTTATAGTTAGGTCCTGAATTTAGTAAGAAAAACAAAGGCTAAGATTAAAAGGTGACATGAGTTTCACTCTCCGAGTAAAGGAGTGATCTCTTAATTAATTGAAATCTGAAATATGAGTACATTGCATTTCCAATGCAGGAACGCGGGAGATGATAATGATACATATAATATATTGAAGTTTAAATCAGATTAACGATGGTTAGATTCATAACGAGCAGCTGATGCTCACAACTTGAACCTTGAATCTTTTATTTAAGATTTCAGAACTTCATGGGAAATTAAAATATAAGGACCTGGGTTTCTTGATTTTGAGCATGCCTCTAAATTTACAGAGTTCTCCAAAGTATTTTTTTTAATTCAAAGGACGTCTAGTAAAATAAACAGAAAACTAATATAATATCAAATCAAGGTAATAACTTTAAAAAATTTGATTCAAATCGTTCACATATACGTGTTAAAAATATAAAATTATTGATGTTATTTTTTTAACTGCTTAATTTTTTAGAAAAATTGGTTAGCACATCAAATTTAACAATACGCACTCAACTAAGTGATTGTTGATTATCACCTCTTATGCATGAAAAGCATATATATACTAATTAGCTTCAATGTCCTGTTTCTAACTTGTCATAAAATTCAAGATCCAATTCAAGTTTTACCCGCATATCCATTTCAATGACGACATGTTCAACAACGAGCCCATGATTAATTTAACTGCAACTTAGCTTGAATGACGAGAACTGACACCATTCTGTGCTGATTCACGTATAGCAAAGCCACATATATTTTATAGTATGAAGGTTCACGAGTCTTCTTTCTTAGGTCGATCACGAGCTGTATATGCTCTGCATGGGGAAGGGTCAAGAGAGAAAGTTCAGGGCAAGAAAAAAAAAACAGAATGAGAAGGAATTCCAAATTGGTAGTTGGTGGTTTGGTGTTGAAAAGAATGATCAGAAAAGAACCCTCGTTGCATGAAACTCTTTAAACAAGTTTCACATGCACTTCCACATGTCAGCAGGTGGATGGCATCATCTTGCATTGTACTTTCTATGAGTACTCTTTTGCCATAGCTAAACACGGCATTATGTTATGTGCATGTTAGGAAAGAAGAACCCCAGAAATTAATGACCAAATAATCCAGGTATACGTGCACACATATACATGCTTTAATCTTAAATTTATATGCATTAACGTATGTATCAAATTAGCTAGCTTTTCGGATAATGAATATCACAACTATATATGCATAATAACATATGACAAGTTTTTCCAAGACATCATGAAGTTTGTGGAAGGAAACAAGTTGCATGGGGAAGTCGAGGTAGAGAATTCAAGGATCATATTTTAGTCTCAAACCATGCACAATGCAAAGACAAAAAACAAAAGACAGATCGGCATCTTGTACTTCCAAAATTATATATACATAAGCTTGCATACCATGCACTAAGGTCCAAACTAGGGTTTTAGGACCTCGCATTGGCACCAGCCACATCGAGTCTTTCTATTTCGCTGTCTCCACCTCAGAAAGAATGCAGAGCTGAAGCCATAATCGATTTGTATGGCAGACGACAGAGGGTAGCGAGTTAATTCAAGGAACGTGCACGTTCCCGTGAGTCATTGGATCCATCCATCGATCTGTCTATATATCTCCTAGGGTTTATTCAAGAATATATATAACACAAGATGCAGACATTGATGCAACGTCACTAACTGTGATTAACTACGTAGATGCATCATGCATGCACGTAAATTTGTTACTATCCTTTATTTTTCATACGCTACAGTTAGATTTATCGTTTATTACCCTGCGAAATGACAGTTTAGCGACTTGTCGATATCTTGAAATTAACTTATTAATCAGTCCATAGAAATTGTCTTTAGATGGTCGTTCAAAGATACTTGTCCACCCTGAAGAATCGTTTGGTTGATCAAGGCCAAATCTTGGAACTACTTGAGGATTAGTAAAAATGCATACATTTAATCCTAATACACATGCATACATAAAGCAATTTCCATGTGAAATATGTGTCAAGCCACTTTACACATATTTTTTATTTATTTTTTCCGATATCTTTATTTATTAGTAACTTTGATGATAACAACAATACCAAATCATCAACAATAATTATATTCGTCATTTTTAAAATTTTATGAACTTATATTATTATCCTTCAATAATAGTGTAGTAAATTTTTTACAATTTATTATGCTATATAAAACTATTTTTTTATTATCAATGATTTTTTAAATTTCAATGCACATAAGATATGGCGAGCTTACCCCTTCTTATATTAAAACCATAGATTTGTACTTTACTGTAATCAATAAGACCAGAGATACTTGATGATATTAATCTTAACTACGAAATTATGATCAGGACGTAACTATATATTTAGAGCATCATAGGACTAGCTGGGCGTTATTAAGAATATAGACGGGAATTGTCACATCACACTCATTAATTAATTATTTAATTAATCTAACCACGAAATGACAAAGACTCTTCAGACAAAACAAAAGAGAAGCGAGAAGAGATCCGACGCAGACGCTCGTCCAAATCGAGTTATTATTACGGCCTCGTTGCTTTCTTCTAAAGCAATCGAGTCATGTGATGATCCAGCAGCATCTAAGAAAACTGCTCGCTCGCTCGCTTACTTGCTTGCATGCTTCTTCTTACAACGTCACAAAGCATCCTTCCGTATGTAGTACAATTCGAGGCCCCTATTCGTCTAACATCTCTATCGCACACCTCCACACAAATCACAGCTTGCATTGCATACCAACATTAAAGCACTTCTGCCCGCCACTCAAATTGTTAGTTTTAAAAATATTAATTTGCATTTGCATGCCCTCAGGGAGCCAATTAATGCCAAGGGAGGGCTCATTTCCTATCATTTTTTTGTTGCACTGGTTGTTGGAGAGAGAGAGAGAGAGAGAGAGAGAGAGAGAGAGAGAGAGAGAGAGAGAGAGAGAGAGAGAGAGAGAGAGAGAGTGTGTATAATATATATGTATATAAGGTGGTGATGGTGGTGGGCATTCTTTTATTGTGTGCACTGGAAGCACTCCCTTTTTTTGTTTCGTTGCTCCTCTCTTTTCTGGCAGTTGCTGCGGGAATGGACAAAGTACGATACTCCAACCCGTGACCGTTGCATGTGACCAGGAGGAGGAGGCGGAGGAGGCCTGGAGATGTATACGCGCGCGCTCAGTGATAGAGCACCATCTCTTGCGCGAACGAAAAACATAAAATAAAGCCCTCCGCTCACGTGTCCTCCTCTGGCTTTTACCCTCGGCAACAAAAGATTGAGCTTAGGATTCATGGCCGGGAAAGCTAGAGAGATTAAGCTTTAAAGATTACTTTTTCTATACTTTACATCTACTAATGAGTACACCACATTCTACTGATTTTAGCATTGATGCAGGAAATGTAATAAGATAGCTGCTGACAGCATGCACTTTAATTAATTGTTAGATGGGAGAATTGGCCCTTGGTTCTTCCGTCTTTAACGTCAGACATACATTATGTACAGAGATGTGCGTAAAATGCATCGATCTTAATGGTCGACTTTCATTTTTACCTTAACATACTCGCCAGTATCTTGTGTCGCCTAAGAAGATAGTGAAGATTTATTTCGCAAGTGGTGAGTAATTTTATCTACAGTTATTTGAAATACTTCATACACACACTATATATATATATACACACACAAGACGACCTGAACAAAGTATTTGATTTTTTTGGTTTGGCGATTAGCATAATTTTCTATTGCCAACGTGGGCAGCGGCCGGGACAAGATATGGTGAAGAGTAGGCGATTGCAATGGTTATTTAAACCCCCAAACTCTTCCCTCCTCCTCAGTCACAGCTCACACAGCATTTGTTCCTTGTTCTCCTCTGCCACCCTTCATACATATACACACACCTCTATACAAACACGTACATACGGACGCAAAGATGGGCGGTTTGAGGCTAAAAGGCTTCGCAGTGCTTCTTCTCCTTGTCCTGCTCGTGTTCTGCTCGACGTTTGATGTCTGCGAGGGGAGGAAAGGCAAGCATTGGAGGCCAAAGAGAGTGCCGTCATCCTCCTTGGTCAGAAAGAAAGGGAAAGGAAAGAGCAGCGGCGGAAACCACCACAATGGCGGCGGTGGCGGCGGCCGGCCGAGTACTTCTCCGTCCCCATCCCCAACTCCAAGCCCAAGCCCAAGCCCGAGCCCCAGTCCGAGTCCGGTGTATCCGAAGACCTCTCCGGCAGCAGTAGTGTTCGACGTGCTCGACTATGGAGCAGCAGGGGATGGTGCGACAGATGACACAAAGGTGGCTAATGCAACCAGAGTTGCTCTGTTTTCTGATCTGTTCTCCACTAGTTCTTCCTAGCTTAAGAGCGCATGAGAAACAGCATATACTTGGGGCTGCATATACAAGGAGAAAAGAATACTTGGAAAATTTTCATGTTGACTTGTGCGCTTACAGCTGCACAACTCGGATTTTTGTTCGCTCATCTATTCCATTTGTTTTCCGGTAGGTGGACCCGTAAAAGTGATGCTGCAATTATAACTTGACGGATAGTTCTTCAACTAGCATGGAAACTTTTGCTTTCTTCCACGGTCTTCTTGGTAGTCTGATCAATATTTTCAGACATTCCAAGACTTTGAATATTTTAATCTACCTCTCGTCTGTGTTCGTTTTATCTGCTAAAACTCATGAACTTTTCGTTCAGAGAATCCAGAAAAGAAAGAAAGAATCTGTGGAGAATTTAGAATGATACACTAAGATCACATTTCCTGTGAATTCTTGCAGGCTTTCCAGGCGGCGTGGGCTGAGGCATGTAAAGTAGGAGATGCAACTGTGCTTGTTCCGGAGCAATTCGAGTTCCTCGTCGGACCAATCTCATTTTCTGGACCTTATTGCCAGTCTAATATTATCTTTCAGGTAACTTATTGTGTAATAACATATTTGACCAGTTCCTCTTTCTCTTCGAAAGAAAGGATGCCTTGACAATGTGAGAGAATAAAAAAGTAACCGAGAATGTCTTATATTTTATTTTCGATTTGAATAAATACGTTTTAAGAAAAAATCTCTGATACAATAAGATACAACCATCTTTTTATGTCTGTTTTTGTAAAGTTACATTTATCTCTGTTTTTATATACTAATTAAACCCATGGGCCTTCCATTGTAAACAACATAAATATTCATACCTCGAAATATACTAGACTCACGATAAATTAGGTGAAATTACACCCCAAAAAGGAGAAGAGCTGGAAATTTCCTGAGTACCCTGTTCTCTGATAACAACAATGCTTTGATATTTATTGTTTTTGTTTGCTTTCATCTTGGATGCTTTGCAACACACACATTTTTGGTAAAGTTATTCAAACGGACGATCAGGTAATAATTTCAGCTATTCCAAATGTCTGGTGTCCAGCTTTGTGGTCTCTGACCTGAACAGTTAAACCACATGCCCTGAGCTGCACGACAAATCCATGTCCCGGCCAACTAATTTCTGACAGGTTAAAGCTGTGTGTTAGAGTGAAGGCATGGCATGAACGCACTTCGTCTTCATGTGCTTATGCTAAAAGCATTATGCTAGTTATTACCCATGACAGCAAAAGTAAATAGTTCACAAGTTTTATTCAATTAGGTTCCCTCTTGTGTTAAGAACAGCATAGAGAATAAACTATTTTAAAAGCTGTAACTTGACATATGTTTTTGTTTTCTCTTGCAGTTGGATGGTACAATTATTGCTCCAACAAGCTTCAAGTTCTGGGGCCTGGGAATGTTGCAGTGGATCGAATTCACAAAGCTGCGAGGAATAACAATTCAAGGCAAGGGAACAATCGAAGGACGAGGCAGCGAATGGTGGACACATTCCGAGTCTGACGTTGATCCCGTAAGTCTCACCATTCATTTATTCATTCATGAATTTTCTTTTGGGGCGTTAAAAACATTAACTTCGATTAGAGAATTCTTTACTGGATTGACTGACCAGAGGATGCATTGAAATGGTATGACAGATAGATGAAGAGTTCAGTTGGTTGCCAACGATCAAACCGACGGTAAGTTTTTGTGGTTTGATTTCTGTTTCAAAGCGATACGAGATTGTGTCAACAGGGAGGTTTAAGTTTTGCCTTCCCTTCAATCCTGTGTTGTAGGCTCTGAGATTTTACGGAAGTTACAATGTGACGGTCACTGGCATTACGATCCAAAACAGTCCGCAATGTCACCTCAAGTTCGATAACTGCGAGGCTGTTGAGGTCTTCAACCTCACGATCTCTTCGCCAGGCGACAGCCTCAACACAGATGGTATACACCTCCAAAACTCCAGAGATGTTCTGATACACCAATCCGACATGGCCTGTGGTAAATCTTTCTAAACCCCGTCAAACTTCTTATATTATGTTCTCAGCCAACGTTTAATTCACAAGATCTCCCTATCGTCGCTGCATTTTAGTGTTTCCACCTTGTCCTTAACTAAGGAATCAGCATCCTCTCATGCTGTATGTCTCGTGTCTTGCCATCAAAGAGTCAACAACCAAATTGAATTCCTCTTAAAGATATATACCTGTGCAATATATTTCTTTTGGTGATAAAAATATGTAATATTTTGTCTCCTGATGATGAAGTTTTAACTTCTGGAAAAAATAAACGTAGGCGACGACTGCGTCTCCATCCAAACAGGATGTTCCAACGTTTACATACACAGCGTGAACTGCGGACCTGGACATGGCATTAGCATCGGAGGCCTCGGCCGGGACAACACGAAGGCGTGCGTCTCCAACATTACAGTTAAAGACGTCAACATGCACAACACCATGACCGGCGTGCGAATCAAAACCTGGCAGGTAAAACTGCATGAGTAACATAATATGGCGCTCCTATTAGACCTTCCATTACGCCAATTGGCATGCCTGATCACTGTTCCCTGATGGCAGGGTGGATCGGGCTCTGTTCAGAACGTTAGGTTCTCGAACATACAAGTTTCAGAAGTCCAAATGCCGATAGTTATCGACCAGTTCTACTGTGATCGGATCTCTTGCCGGAATCAGACGTCAGCGGTGTCGCTCACAGGCGTTGCATACGAGAACATTAAGGGGACTTACACGGTGAAACCGGTGCACCTGGCATGCAGCGACAACTACCCTTGCTCAGAGATCAGCCTTACGGGAGTAGAGCTTCAACCATTGCAAGAACGTTACCACATGTACGACCCCTTCTGCTGGCAGGCCTTTGGTGAATTGTACACACCAACCGTGCCACCAATTGCATGCTTGCAAAATGGCAAGCCAGCAAGCAACAGGATTTTGTCCGACCACGATTCTTGCTGATGGGCCGGCACATTTTGTTGGTGTTTGGTAGCAAAAATGATGGTGTGTATATATATATTATATGTGCGGTCGTTGCGATTCTTCCGACTCCGTAGCACCACCAGTGCTTCAGGGTAATATATATATATATATAGAGAGAGAGAGAGAGTTTTTAATTATAACGATCATAATGCTTTATTTTCTCAACCACGAGAAGCGGCGTTCCTTCTCCACACGATAAAAGAAACGAGTAAAAGTAAGTTCACGATCTCTATGAAATTATCGACACGACCAAACATTTCAACAAACCAGAAATTAGAGTTGAGATGACAAAATCATGTGGAACACGAGACGAAGAATGCAGCCATGGGAGAGAACACCACATCAGAGTAAATGATTATATGAATGATGCCATAACAATATGAATAATGTTTATAGTTGGTACATGCGTGCATCCCAAATGCCTCCACATCAGAGTTACAAAATTAAGCTTACCCTATAATCTTTGAGCCTCGAATACATTTATCAGAATGACACCTTGAGAGAGCTCCGCAGTTATACAGTAGTCAAACTATCTCTAACATTGAGAATGTACTTGCGCAAGCAAAACTTTTGTATCCATGACCAAAACGTTCCTTGAGTTCCTGCTCCTTGTCAAAGGATCTGTTCCACTCGCACATCTGGGAGAGAGCTTCTGTTCTACATGTTACTGACTCATCGTAGGCAGGTAAGTACGGACCAGGGTGTAAATGAAACTTATAAGTTATAACCTGTAGGTGAATCATCTTCCAGCAAACCCAGATTTAGCAAACCCAGAAAATTGCTTTGCTGTTTCACGCTTGTCAATATTTTCAGGACTAGGCAACCCTGTTGTGCTTTCATACTTCTGTTCTAGAGCCTATTGCCAGTATAAAATATGTTAGTTTACAGAGAAGAAATACATAAATGAACTGAGAATGAGATTAATGATACAAACAAAGAACATGAAACTTAGAACTGTTATATATTAACACGAGTGGCATATAAATATATAAACTCTAGATATTAGGCATACAAATATGTGCATAAGAGTATTGCTTCAGCTTCAGTAATCATCTGATCATGTGCATGTAGGTTTAATCTTCGACAAAGTTCTGGATGATTGCACAGCTCTGCAACCATCTTTTATTACCCTCTCCAAAAGAAAAGAAAAAAACTTGAACATCCACTCATTAGGAGTTAGAGGGGAAAATATTGTAGAATCTACATAATTTTAAGTCACTAACCAAGCTCCCCAAACTCTATATGTTTCAGAATTTTACTCAATTTCTATGGTAGACTTCAAACGCTCAAGTTTCCAGAGAATGATTTTGATTTTGAATGGGACTACTCATTCACCAAAAAAAGGTATGAACTCAAGCTAAAGGAAGCAGTGACAAGGGCAAACACATCTCTTTGTTTCAAAAAAAAAGTAAAATAAAGAAATCAACATGCCTATACCAGCACAGGCTAATGAGCATCAGTATGGCATAGCAGAAATGTCCAGGTTATCATTTACGATAATGTTTCAAAATGCATTTTAGCAATCTTTTACTAACCTTCAGCTGCGAACGAACACTTTCAATTACATCATCAGTCATCCTATCAAAGAAAAGAACTCCCTGATAAAATATAAAAAAACAATTAACCAAATAGTTTGATAGGCATATGAAAACTGAAGCCACCAAGCTTGAATAATATTACTGGTGAAATTGATATTGACATGAGAAAAAGAATTAGAAGAAGTTATTTGCTTTAGCCACTGAACTTGAACACACAAGGGTAAACACAATAAGAATAGTAAGGTTTTTTTTTTTGTGAACACAATGTTGGATGCAGAAATTCAAAAGGTCAGTCAAACATAAAATGACATTATGACTGATATTTCATTATCACAGAAAAGCTCGCATGCATACCAATTAACAGAACATGAGAAGAACAATATATGTGATTCCTAGTTACATTTGTCTTCTTTTCTAAATAATGAGGTATCTAGACCTTAAGATCAATGTTACACAGTACGAGCAACTGCCTACCCGTCACTCCTTTGGGTTTACCCCAACATGTGGCCTCTACAAGAAAATGTTATACTTCATCTACACAACATCTGCTTTTTTCATCACGAAATTCAAAATCTTCTTCCGTTACTGAAACCACAGTTAGGGGTGTTCACCGGGTCCCGGTGAACCCGAGTACCCGAGCCGGCCCGAACCCTTTTGGGCCGGGTCGGGTTGGGGTTGGATTTTTCCAATCCGATTTGACCCGACCCGACCCGCCAACCCGATTATTTATTATTTTTTTAATTTTAAATGATTTTTTATTTAATTTAAGTATTGTATACCATCTAAAATTAAAAAAAATATAAAATAATGTATTTTAAATAGAGAATAATATGTAGATATTTAAAACAATATTTTTTATGCCTAATAATACCTTATTTTATATTTAAAATAAATTAGTAATTGCTTTTTTGTATTAAAAATTAAAAAGGAAAATTAAAAAAAAAAGAAAAAGGGTGGTCGGGTAACCGACCACCCGACCCGACCCAACCCGGCCCGGGCCGGGTCGGGTCCTGTCATAAAAAAATTTGAAACCCGACCCGACCAAACTCGGCCGGGTTGGGTCGGGTTTGGTCACGGGTCGGGTCAAACCCGACCCGTGAATGTCACGGGGTCGTTTTTCGCTCGACCGACCCGTGCGGCGCCTAGACGTGCCCAACGTCTAGACAAGCTCTTTTGGGCGCTTTGCGAAAGCTTGCTTATGCCACTTTTCGTATGCCACAACTTTTGGGACGCACGGTCCCGAGCGGACGCTTCTTTGGTGGAGGCGTTTGTGAACAAACGGGCACCTCGGCGTAACGCTCGATCGCTTGGGACGCTTTGGGACGCTCTTTTGTGGGTTGCCACCCCACGCTTGAGGCACGATGCTAGATTTAGGGAAGCTTGAAATCTTTGTTGAGTAAATAGGAATGATTACAACGCTTCGGGGGAGGACTAGCGGGTCTCCCCTACTATACCACCGTTTCGGGTGGTAGAATTGCGACGTGTGATGTGGAGGACCATCTCCGGGGGTGCACTTTTCAGGAGTGCAAATTACAAAACTGCCACCATCACACTTAGAAAATAAACTAAGTACAAAAGTGAGTTGAAAAGGAAAATACATGATAAGATAACTCGACGTGCCCCGAGAAGAAGCCCCCGGGACATTCTCCCCCACTCAAGTCAGCGACGTCCCTGGAGCTGTGGCTTGGAATTCTTCAATCTTCTGCTTGAACTGCCACAAGTCTTCGGCTGTCTCCCAACTTGTGTCGGCGTCCGGTCTTCCGCTCCATCGAACAAGATACTCCTTCTTCCGATTCCTCGTGCGGACGGCGAGTACTTCTTCAACTTGATCAGTAAATTGCTGACGGATGGCCGGCGGGGCGCGGTCTGAAACCCCACGCCCGGGATCTTCAGTGTCTTCAACGAAGGGCTTGAGCAGGCTGACATGGAAGACGGGGTGTTGTTGCATATGAGGCGGGAGCTCCAACTTGTAGGCCACCTTGCCTACCTTCTTCAGGATCTTGAAGGGGCCCTCGTAACGCCTAACGAGGCCCTTGTGCAGATTCTTCCCACTTAGCCGAAGATGTTGGACCAGCTTCACCAGGACCAAGTCTCCGACTTCAAAGTTGACGTCCCGTCGGGCGGTGTCCGCCCACTTCTTCATGCGCTTCGATGCCTTGTGCAAACATGCTCTCGCCATGTCGTTCTGCTCATGCCATTCCCTCGCCATGCGGTGAGCGGCGGGGACTTTGCCACCATAAGAAGTGGCGACGGCCTGGGGCGTCAGAGGTTGCTGCCCCGTCACTATCTCGAAGGGACTCCGATTGGTCGACTCGCTTCGTTGTAGGTTGTAGGAGAATTGCGCGATGTCGAGTAGCTTCGCCCAGTCCTTCTGATTGGCACTCACATAGTGCCGCAAGTAGATCTCCAGAATACAATTCACCCTCTCAGTTTGGCCGTCGGTTTGAGGATGAAGTGATGTCGAGAAATGCAGGTTGGAGCCCATCATCTTGAACAATTCCTTCCAGAAGTTGCCAACGAATCGCCCATCCCGATCGCTGACGATGCTTTGTGGTAGGCCCCAATACTTCACTACATGCTTCATGAATAACTCCGCAGCTTCAGTAGCAGGACAACTTGCGGAGCCGGCGGCGAAGATGGCATACTTGGAGAACCGATCGACGACCACCATGATGGTACCTGCTCCTTCAGACTTGGGCAGGCCCGTGATGAAGTCCATGGAGACATCCTTCCATGGACGCTCTGGGATAGGCAGGGGTTCCAGAAGTCCGCCGGGCGCTTGATTGAGGTTCTTGTCTTGCTGGCAAACAAGGCATGTCTTCACGAAGGCCTCAATGTCATCCTCCATCCTTGGCCAGAAGTAGTTGTCTTCGATGAGTGCCAAAGTGCGGCGGATGCCCGGATGTCCCGCCCACTTGGAGTCATGGCACTCTTGCATGATAGTGCGCCGCAAGTTGTCGAAGAGTGGAACGTATATGCGACGTTCCTTGGTGAAGATCAGTCCATCTTCCACCCAAAAGCGGCGTGTCTTGCCCTCCTTCGCCTGCTCGAACAAGTTCTTTGCCGTGGGATCTGACTCCAATCCCTTCTTGATCCTCTCGATGAGGTCGGCCTGAGAGGAGCTCATGGCCGCCAATTCCGCGCGTCGGCTGAGGGCGTCGGCAACGACATTCGTCTTGCCAGGTTTGTACTCCAGGACATAGTCGAATTCCGCCATGAAATCTTGCCATCTTGCTTGCTTCGGCGAGAGCTTCTTCTGTGTCTCGAAGTAACTTGTCGCGACGTTGTCCGTCTTGATGTGAAATCGCGACCCGAGAAGGTAGTGCCGCCATGTTCTAAGGCAGTGAATCACCGCGGTCATCTCCTTCTCCTGAACGGCATAGCGCCGCTCCGTGTCGTTGAGTTTGCGACTCTCGAACGCCACGGGATGCCCCTCCTGCATAAGAACTCCTCCAATGGCATAGTCAGAAGCATCTGTCTGTACCTCGTAGGACTTGGTGTGGTCTGGCAGGACGAGCACCGGTTCCTCCGTCATGGCCCTCTTGAGGGTGTCGAACGCTTCCTGGCATGTCGGCGTCCACTCCCACTTTACGTTCTTCCGGAGGAGATTCGTCAAAGGGGTCGTCACATGTGAATACCCCTTGACGAACCGCCTATAGTAGTTCGTCAGGCCAAGGAACGAACGCATGTCGGGAACCCGCTTGGGCGGTTCCCACTCCATGATGGCCCGAATCTTCGCGCCATCCATCTTCAACTTCCCGCTTCCGACGACGTGTCCCAAGAAGTGTACTTCCGGTTGAGCGAAGGCACACTTCTCCCGCTTGACGTAGAGCTCGTTCTGCCGCAACACCCCGAACACTTGCCGAATGTGCTCGATATGCTCCTCCAAGGTGCGGCTATAGATCATGATGTCGTCGAGGTACACAACCACGAACCTGTCAAGGAATGGCTGCAATACCTTATTCATGAGAGTGCAGAAGGTCGCCGGGGCGTTGGTGAGGCCGAATGGCATCACGAGGAATTCGTAGGAGCCATATCTTGTGACGCACGCCGTCTTCTGCACATCCTCCTCCGCGATTCGGACTTGCCAATAGCCCGAACGAAGGTCCAACTTGGTAAACCATCTTGCGCCGCCAAGTTGGTCGAACAAATCCGCCACCAAGGGGATGGGGTACTTGTTCTTCACCGTAAGCTTGTTGAGCGCCCGGTAGTCGATGCACATCCGGAGGGAACCGTCATGCTTCTTCTGGAAGAGAACCGGGGCGCCATATGGAGATTTTGAAGGCCGAACATATCCTGCATCCAATAGTTCGGTGAGTTGCTTACGGAGTTCTGCGAGTTCCGGAGGGGCGAGCCGATAGGGGACTCCATGCGGGGCTTTAGATCCTGGGACCAAGTCGATGACATGGTCCACTTCACGCTTCGGAGGCAACCGCTTTGGGAGTTCCGGGGGCATGACGTCCGCAAAATCCTCAAGGGTTTCAAGGACTTTGGGAGGTGTTGGAGTGGAGGGTCCCGGATCTTCCAAGATGGCGGTCGCCAGGAAGGTGTGCTCCTGTTTGCGCAACCCCTTCGCCACTTGCATGGCGGAGAGGGTCTTCTGTTTGAGGTCTCCGCCTGACCTCACAGGGACGTTGTAAGGTCCCTTGGGATCGAAGATAACCATCGAATTGGTGAGCGGGATGACACATGCGGCAATGTGTCGCAGAAAAGAGATGCCCGCCACCACTTCGTAGTCATCCACTGGTGCCACCGTCACGTCGAAGCTTCCCGACCACTTGCCGATGCGAACCTTCACTCCAGGAGAAATTCCTGTGGTCGAGATAGACTTCGCGTTCACCGTCTTGAACGTGGCGTTAGTCTTCTGGAGTGGCAGCTTTAGCTTCTTGGCGGCCACTTCTGACACGAACAACTCCGATGCACCCGTGTCAATGAGGGCGTTGAAGACTTGCCCGTTCAACTCGATATCCGCATAAAGTCGCGCAGCCGATGAAGGACCCTTCGAGGCGTTGATGGCGCTGAGGACGTGCATCGAGCTGAGACACGCCTCCTCCTTCTCTTTTTCCTTCTCGTCGGGGCAATACATTGCGTTGACTGTCGCCTTTTGCGGACAATCGCTCGTCCAATGAGGACCCTTGCAAATGTAGCAAGGCTTTGGCGGCTTCCCGTCCCTTTTGAATCTTCCATTGTTGGACTTCCCGTCTTGGTGTCCCTTGCCTCTGTCCTGATAGTGCGGCTTGCCTCCTTGTGACTTGGACTTCTCTCCCCCACCATTGCCCTTGCCCGAGGGCTTTGGTGGTGGAGTGCTCGCTTTGGCGTACTCCACGAGCGATTCAGCAGCGGCGACTAACGAGCGGAGGTTGGGGCAATCTCGTCGCTCCAACTCCGTCCTAGCCCATGGCTTCAAACCCTTCACGAAGACCGCCAACAACGTGTCTTCGTCCACTTGGGAATTCTGTAGGCGGAGCTCGGTGAACTCTTTCACGTACTCCTTCAACGTGCCCTTCTGGCAAATGTTGAACAACGCAATCTTGGCCTCCAGTCCCGACTTGGCAGGGCAGAAGTAGTTGATAAACTGCCTCTTGAAGTCGTCCCACCTCTCAATGGGACCCACAATGCCACGCTCCACATCGTCGCAATGGCACCGCCACCATAGACTCGCCGCATCTTGCAAGTAGAAGGATGCGGTCTTCACCATCCTTACTTCGGACGTCACGTCCAAGGCCTCCATGTACCTTCGGACGTTCCACAGGAAGTCATTGATCTCCCTTGCCGACCGCTCGCCTTTGTAGGGCCTCGGCTTTGGCACATCAATTCTCGCCTCATGCGGGGCGGGCGCCTCGGGGCGCCGCCCGTCTCCATAGCGTCGCTTGAGCTCCTCCCGGAAGGTCTGGAACTCTTGCTCCATCTCAAACCGCATGTTTGAGAGACCATTGTCCAAGGTCTCCCGCATGTCCATGATTGTCGCTTCCATGGACTCGAGACGCGTATACAACGGCGCCATCTCTTCCCGCACCGTGGCAAGATCCACGGTCTTCTCCAACTCCCGCTCGTGCGTTGCGAGTTGGTCTTGCATCTCGCCCACGTCCAATTGGAATTGGCCGAGGCGTTGCTCGAAGGCGGACATAGTGTCCTTCGAGCGGGCGCGCCCTCGATCCTGGCGGCCCCTCTCCAGTGCAACGGGTTCATTCGTCATCTCCGAGTTCGACGTCATTTCACCTTGATCGCCGAACGCCAACTTGAGCGGTCCCAGAAACGCTGCTCTGATACCAACTTGTCACGGGGTCGTTTTTCGCTCGACCGACCCGTGCGGCGCCTAGACGTGCCCAACGTCTAGGCAAGCTCTTTTGGGCGCTTTGCGGAAGCTTGCTTATGCCACTTTTCGTATGCCACAACTTTTGGGACGCACGGTCCCGAGCGGACGCTTCTTTGGTGGAGGCGTTTGTGAACAAACGGGCACCTCGGCGTAACGCTCGATCGCTTGGGACGCTTTGGGACGCTCTTTTGTGGGTTGCCACCCCACGCTTGAGGCACGATGCTAGATTTAGGGAAGCTTGAAATCTTTGTTGAGTAAATAGGAATGATTACAACGCTTCGGGGGAGGACTAGCGGGTCTCCCCTACTATACCACCGTTTCGGGTGGTAGAATTGCGACGTGTGATGTGGAGGACCATCTCCGGGGGTGCACTTTTCAGGAGTGCAAATTACAAAACTGCCACCATCACACTTAGAAAATAAACTAAGTACAAAAGTGAGTTGAAAAGGAAAATACATGATAAGATAACTCGACGTGCCCCGGGGAGAAGCCCCCGGGACATGAACACCCCTAACCACAATAACCATCAAGATTAGAAAAAGAAAGAGGGGGAGGGAAACAAGAGAAGCTAACTGACTATGAGAACCACATGCATATGGAGACATCATCTGATATGACCATCATATGAAAATTATGATTTCTTTGTCTTTTAATACATTTGACAACAGTGGTCTTGCATTATTTTTCAGAATAGGCATCACCATGCTATATCCTGAAATTCATCTTTCAAAATGCTTATGTGATATATGCTACGAGAGTAGCATAGAAGAAGTCCAATTTCATCTGCAAACTTAGTTGACCAGAAGAAAAAGTGATAATGTGCCTGTATTTCTCAACAAAGTTACAAACCTGCAAATGATCAAATTCATGCTGGAAAACTCGAGCAGAAAGCCCTGTTAGATTAACTCTGAATCTTCCACCTGTTATATCTCGAGCATCAACCTTGATAGATGCAGGTCGCTGCAGTAAAGGATAATAATAGAAAAATAAAGTTACTTTTAGAAGGTTATAGGCAATCTTACAAGAAACTTGACAAAAGAATGCTGACTGAAGGTTACTGTTCAAGAACTAAAATCTCAGGCATGAATATGCTAATTTATGAGATTGCCATGAATACAGGGATAAGACATTTATAACACATAGAAGTGACAATATATTACTAATACCTCTACATCAGCATAAATTCCAGGAAAGGACAAGCAACCCTCATTATATAAAAGCGTCCTTTTTGAGGCCTTATACACTATTGGGTTAACGAGAACAATTTCCTCCCCTTCACCTGGCTCACCAGCAGGGTTAAATACCATAAGTTGAACATTAACTCCAACTTGAGGCGCTGAGAGTCCAATACCATCAGTTCTGTTACAACGATGGATCAGGGGTTGCACTAATTCATATTAAACAATTATAACAAGCATTTATTCAAACACCATGAATAATGACAGAATGATGAAAACGTTGAACTTTAACTGAGAACTTTATGTATGTTTGTAGAAAACAAAACATACAATTGATCGATTCAATATATATGAAAAATTAGAGTACATACTTTAGTATGACAATATAGACTTTGTAAAATTGATCGATTCAAACAATAAGAAGCTAACTCACTTGTACATTATATCAAACATCTCCTTGACCAACTTCTTCAAGTTATCATCAAAAGTATTGATTCTCTTATTCTTCGCTCTGAGGATTGGGTAAGGATACTCGACGATCTTTAGCGGCGATTCAAAGCTCAAATCAGCAGCTAGACAAACAATTCCATGCGATATTAAAAACCACGCCATCAAATCGTATCATAGCAGAAGGAAACAATTCGATCCACAAATGATAAATAAAAACTTAGTGGCATATGATTTGGTCGGAACTAGCACGCGCAAGGTGCTTACCGGAGGCGAAGTCGTCTTCTTGGAAGGAGAAACCGCGTCGGGCCTGCGCGGAGACGTCCAGCGGCGGGCGTACGGAAGAAGCGGTTTGGGCGGAGAATCGGCGGAGTACGAGTGGTCTCCTGGGGCGGAGGAGGGCGGCGCGGCGAAGGACGACAGGGAGGAGGGCGGAGCAAGATAAGGCGGGCGACGCATGGAGTCGCGCTGCCATTTCCTTGCTTTGTGCTCGAGAAATTTCTCCTCTTTTTTCCTTATTTATAATTAGATTTCGATAAGAAATATTTTTTTTTTTTATTTCGGACTCGTGGTTTTTTTCTTCAACTATTTCCACTCACTTCCTCACCCACGAATCACATGAGGGAACGAGATGTGGGAACCGCTTTGTAGTGGTTTCTTGTTCGCGTAAATACGAGAACTACGCGAAGAAGTAGGCGTACAATTTGACAACTTTCCTGTTAAAAAACCCCTTATCTTTTCCCGTCCCATTCGCTTTACTAAGCAACAGAAACAGAGAGCATCCAAAAAGCCCCCACGAAGCTCCTCTCATGGCGGACATCACAGAGAGGGAGCTCAGAACTGCGGAGCGAAGAATCGCATGCATCACGAACCACATCCTGCCTCTCACGCCTCTTCCTCGCTCGCCCCCTCTTTTCACGCGATCCGTTGCGTCCGCCAACGACAGCTACCGTCGCGTTCACGGAGAGGTTTCGGTGGAGCCGGCGACGTGGAGAAGAGCATGCGATGAGCTCGGTAAGGAGTTTATTGACATTATCTACGAGAAGGCTGTCGGGGAAGGCATCGCGAAGGTAACAGAAAGAAACGGTCGTGGTAATCTGTTGTGCCTCATTTTCTCAGCTTCTTTAAGCCATTGCGTTTTTTCGAATGCCTTGTGAAATTTTAGGTAATTGAAACTGTGTCCAAGTCCTTCTTACAGAGTTCTATCTTAACTTAAAATGATTACAAAATCTATGATCTTTGGAAAGCTCGATTCAAAATGTTACTTCTTCCAATTCGCAAAGCAGCTAATTTACTCATCATAAATCCCATGAAAAAAAACGATACATGGCATTGGACACAATTGTGTATAATAATAAGAAATATGATGTTTAGCAAATAGATTATAGAACAGTATGTGCTGAAGGATTTGGAACAACAGTATTTGTTTTCGTGAGAAAATGTGAGTTCCCGAATGGTGATCATTCCATCTCACGCCGGAGACTTATATAGGCAGTTGAGCATCATCGCCGTCCGTCTTTTCGCCGGTGCCAAAAATGCCATTTTGTCCATGTCCTCCCACAACTTCTGGAGGAGCACTTCACGTTGGTCACTAACAAATCAACATCTCCCACTTGACCAATATGGTCACCAATTTCAACACTTACATTATTCTTGTAATCTTATTGCAACTTTAATACTCCCACTATCCGTGAAGTATTAGTTTGGAAATAAAAAATTCTAGACTCATGTGTTCCTAAGTCTCATTAAACCAACATGTTACGTTCTAGCTCAATCAGCCAACGTATCATTCGTAGGCATATAAGTCACAGTGACTTTTTTCTTTTTAACTATATCTTGAATATAGTGATATTCTATCTCAATGTGTTTCCCTTTGAAACAGTCAGACTCCATGGGTGACTGCTATACTGCAAGCAATGTATTCAACTTTCTGTGTGTGTCTTGCCACACATGTTTCTTGCTACTCTAAGAAACGGCTGCTCCACCCAATAAAAATAAGTGCTCCATCCAATAAAAGACCTGATGTGGACTTTCTGTCATCTATATCACCCCCAAAATCCGCATCCGAATATCCAATAGCCTCCAATGTATCAGCTTGGTATGTCAATCTCAATTGTATGGTGCTTTTCGTATATTATAGAATCCTCTGAATGGCCTCCCAATGGGTCTTACATCAAGCTAACTAAGCTTACTGCATTGTATACATCAAATTACCCACTACTTGTGCATAAGGTTCCTCTAAGGATTTTTGCCTCACATTAGGACACTATTTTTATTAAGTCTTTTTCCAATCACAAGTGGTGTAGGTGTGGGATTATAATTTTGCATCCCGAACCTTCTCAGTATCTTATTAATATATTGTTCTTGACTTAAACTCAACATTCTTGAGTTTCTATCTCGAATAATTTGAATGCCTAGTACATAGGATGCTTCTCCCATGTCTGTCATTTTAAATTGTTTGCTCAATTTATCCTTTACTTCATTGAGTATTGTGACATCATTACCAACGAGCAAGATATCATCTACATATAGTGATAATATCACGAAATTGCCCCCACTTTTCTTGATGCACACACAATGATCCAATTTGTTTGCTTTAAAATCAAATTGGACTATTGTCCCATGGAATTTCAAATACCGTTGTCTAGACGATTATTTTAATCCATATAATTACCTCTTCAATCTATATACCTTATCCTCTTGACCTTCAACATGAAAACCTTCAAGTTGACGCATGTATATAGCTTCTGTTAAGTCACCATTTAAAAAAGTTGTCTTAACATCCATTTGGAATAACTCCAAATCCATATACGCGATTATCTCTAAAATCATTCTAATTGACGCAAACTTAGCTATTGGGGAATAGGTTTCTTGAAAATCAATTTCGGCTTGCTGAGTATAACCCTTAGCAATTAATCTAGCTTTGTGCCTATCAAGAGAATCATCTGTCTAATGCTTTCTCTTGAATACCACTTGCATCCTATGGATTGCCTATCTTGAGGCAAGTCACATAATGTCCAGACTTCGTTCTGATTGATTGAGTCCAATTCACATTTTATGGCGGCCGACCTATGATGTGACATTAGTGATAATTCTTTAGTTGTTCTTTTCACTGTTCTCATGTTATTATATTAGTGATACAACAACAACAACAACAAAGCCTTATCCCACTAGGTGGGGTCGGCTACATGGATCATACGACGCCATTCCGCTCTATTAGTAACCAAACCTTTCGGTATATTATTCACCAATAGATCTTGCTCTATTAGTTCGCCAAGTGTCCGCCTTGGCCTCCCTCTCCCTCTTTTAATCGGACTCCAGATTATTTGATCTACTCTTCTTACTGGCGCATCTAATGGTCTTCTCTGAACATGACCAAACCATCTCAAACGATTCTCTACCATTTTCTCACTAATAGGAGCCACTCCGACTCGTTCACGTATATGGTCATTCCTAATCTTATCTAATCTTGTATGACCACACATCCATCTCAACATCCTCATTTCGGCTACCCCCACTTTACGTTCTCGTTCTATTATATTAGTGATAATTTAAAAAAAAAACAAATAAAAATTGAAAATGTAATCTTTGGTTTACTTTTTTGTAGTGACGAGTTCAAATGTTAAAATAGTAAAAAAAGTTATTTTATTTTTCCTTTGTATCTTAGAACAGGATAATACATCATTTTAGGCTTTCAATTTTAATAGAAAGTGGTGCTAGTTTATAAGTAAAAATAGAACATGATATGTATACAAGCATATATCTAGATATGATTAAGAAAACAAGGAAAATAGAAAAGTATCTTGATGTATCTAATGATATTTTTAAGCATAGCTTTAATTTCATCGCTCTGCAGAGTCTGATTGACACTTTTTTTTCCAATGAAATTCCTGTGTGCCCTTGTAACATCCTTAAAAAGGTCATCTTTTTCAGAGTAAAACCTAATTACAAATATAAATACATGGGAAACATAATAAATAAAAAATTAATCATAAAAATACAGAGGAAGACTTCGATAAAATATAAAGAACATCATAATCTAGATCATGGAGCTTATAGCTCCAACATCATATGGCCCGTTAAGACTAAAACATAATACATTAACATAAATAAACGAGTTCTTATATGCCTATAAGGCTCATAGGTCATATACCATTCAACTCAACATAAGAGTTCGACATCGTAATGTGACATCATTCCGACTCATTAGAAGTCATTGCTTATTTATAAGTAATAGGATCTGTACTATTCTCTATGTCAACATCAACGGAATAACACGAAGCCTCGCACTCGTACAGCAAATAATCATCCAAATGTGCGGGTTTCGTCCGTGGTCCCTTATTGCCGATTATACTCGTGGAGAGTGTGGGTTCCTCCACTTCATCCAAAGGTATAGAATTCTGCATAACATCAACTCCACTGTTGGATAAGTTGTGTTCAGAGTTGACTCCACCATCTCCTAGAGTCATCAAAGGATCATCATCCTCTTCGATGCATTGCTTTTCATTTTCTAGAAAAGTAGCATCTTGACTCTCTACGAGACCTCTATTTGGGTGAAAGAATCTATATCCTTTGGAATTTTGACTATATTCAATGAATCTGTATGCTTCCGTCCTAAAGTCCAATTTGTTCCTAGTCATTTACATCCTCATTTTCAGAGATGGCTCAAAATGGGTTCATGCCATTCCATAACTCGTATGGCATCAATTCTACAGACTTTGTGGGATTTCTATTTTGTATGTAACTCACAGTCAACGCTGCCTCTCCCCAAAATTCTTTGGGTAGACCCGAGTGAGTCAACATGCATCTTACTACATTCATTAATGTCATATTCTTTCTTTCCGCTGCTCCATTTTGTTGTGACGTATGTGGCATCGTAGTTTGCCTACGTATGCCTTCAGCAATGAAGTAACTTTCAAATTTTTGGGAGTTATACTCTCCTCTATTTGTCCTTAAACACTTGATTGGTCTTCCCAATCCTTTTTCTACTTTTGTCTTATATCTCTTGAAAGTTTCATAAGCTTCAGGTTTTCTTTCTAAGAGATAAACATAACAATACTTAGAATAATCATCAATGAATGTAATGAAATATTCCTTACCTCTGTACGTAGGAATGAACTAATCCTAACAATTCCGTCAACCTTGTCCCAGTTGAAAAGGGCGTAAGAGTCATCTTACCGGTCAAGCAATGCTCACATGCCATTGTTCTTGTAGTAGATATGTTAGGCACTAAGTTCAATTTCATTATTTGATCCATTTTAGAGTTTTCTGGGTGTCCTAGTCTTCGTGCCAGAGATCAAAATCAGACACATAACACAGGATATACTCAAAAGATTCATTCATTGATTCATTGTTATTTGTTACGGACAGACATAATAAGTCGTGTTCAGGTACAAATTTTCTCATGGCATAGATTTTTTTGTCTTTGCCAATTGTCACACGACCATTATAGAATCTAACTTCTCAATTATTTTGCAGTAAGTTTAGGACAAAGATTAAGTTCCGTCGAATTCCTGACGCGTACAAAACTTCTTAAAGTATCATGAACTTATCTCCAACGTCAAGCTTGTACTTTCCAACACCTTCAACGTCAAAGTAGGTGTTGTTTTCATATAAATTCTCCGCTCCCCCTTTTGCAGTTCCTTGAATTCTATTAGACCTTCTTTTGTCTTTGCAATGTGACTGGTTGCTCTAGAATCAATTCACCATCCTTCTATATCTGTCATTGCAGCATTGCACTCAACGACACTGAGGAATGACGTCTTGCTTGAACTTGCTCCTTTGCTCTGTTGTCCGCTACATTGTGGGTCTTTATTTTGACTATATCCAGATGTCGTAGAACAACTAGATCTAAAATGACCAAATTTTCTACAATTATAACCAGCTCCACGTTATGTCTTCTTGGCTTTGGGCTTGAATTGCCTTCTATTCGGGCTGAGATTCCTTTTGTGATGAATAGCATGAGCTTCATCCTCTTGCCCTTCTTCATTTTCTTCCGCTTCAAATATTTCTATTTCCTTCTTTCCTCGTTCAACCGCCAAGATGGAAGACAATTGTGCCACTTGCTTAATAGACTCATTCACACGAACAACAGTCACAACCATATCAAATGTAGATGGCAAACGATTTGGGACTTATGTGTTTCAAAAACTCTGATGAGATTATCCTTCATATACATTAGTATGAAGGTTTTTGCTTTTTGATCATTCAACTTTCATTGTTCCATAATCCTTGTATGAGCTAAGTTTTGTTCATCTGTGGTGTTGGAGCAGTATTATCAACATATGTTTGTAAATTATCATGAACTAGCCCATACCGAATTCTTCGGCTTCACATATCGTAGTTGGCACCATTAAAGCGTGCCAACTTGGCCAGTTCAGCAGCAACAAATTTCAACATCTTTTTATCTTTCACCGGCAAGGGATGCTGGAATCGCTGGACAGAGTGTGTCACAAGCGGAATTGAAGGCCGGCGAAGGTTCGCAGCTTGCATGGAAGGGCTCCGGTAACGTCAATTTTGGATCTCCTGCAACCGTTACTTGTGTGCACCCAAGATGTCTCAAAAGGTGGTCGCCGGATTCGCAGCAGCTCTGTCGAAGTTCGTTTGTCATCTCAAGGTGTCCGGAATGGGCACGAGGTGTTGGAGATGTCGATGAACAAAGAAGGGACAGTGGAAAGAGGAAGCAGTTGTCGGAGTTAAAAAAATTTCGCCGGAGTTCGCTTGGGCTCTGATACCTGTGAAAGAAGTGGTCTTGTGGATGTGGGCTCCCGAATGATGATCATTCCATCTCACGTAGGAGACTTATATAGGCGCTTGAGCATCACCGCCGTCCGCCCTTCCGCCAGCGCCAAAAATGCCATTTTGTCCGCGTCCTCCCACAACTGCCGCATGCGGTAAGAATCGGTCTGTGGAGGAGTGCTTCAGGCGGCTATTGATGACCACGTTTCAACAAAGAGCACACAATCGAAATATGCTTTTGTGTCCTAAAAAGGCGTAAGATATTTCCCTGAAATTATCACCACCGCTAATTCTTGCATGATGCATCTAGTTCATTGTGAATTCATTAAAATGAGAATTGTTGAGTTTTCTAATTGATCAAGATCCACTTATTACTTTTACAGATAACAATAAATCGCCCTGAAAAAAGGAATGCTTTTCGTCCTCAAACTGTTAAGGAACTTATTCGAGCTTTTAATGATGCTAGGGATGACAGCTCTATCGGGGTCATCATTTTAACAGGGAAGGTATGCAAAAACAAAAAAAATTGACCCAGAGTTATAGCTGAATTAGATGGATTTGACTCACTAAGAGAACTTGTTGACAGGGGACTACAGCTTTCTGTAGCGGTGGCGACCAGGCATTAAGGACCTCAGATGGATATGCTGATTTCGAAATCTTTGGCCGTCTTAATGTTTTGGACCTTCAGGTGCGTTATTTCCCAATTGTCTTAACAGACAATAATTTTAACAATCTTTATAGATGTGATAATTAATTTGAACATCAATCATGGTAATTTAGCTTGAGTTCATTGTGAAACAACGAATTCCTATCAGAAGCTCAAAACACAAGGTCCATTAGCTTTCTTCAAAACTTTCATGATGTTTTGTCATTAATATTAGATGAACTTAGGCCAGTGGACTCCTACACGATTTGCCATTAATCCCTACTTTCTTGGTATTTCCTTCAGTAATTATGGGTATCTGCCACTATATTATCAATTGGTTATATAACACAACACTGATGCAGTTGCCTCTGAATCAACATTCCTCTATTTTCTATCATTTACTTTCCATGTCATTAAGTAAACTTGTATTGATTTTTTTCCTAACTCGTATTGATTTTGGCTTTGCTGCTTCTAGATTATTCCTCTGAAATAGGTTGGTTTCTGACGAGCTTTTGAACTGCCTAAAACGAGAAAACTGAGAGAAATTGACCATCTGATTTGAGTTTTACCATTTAATTATCATACTTATCGGAACACATTTATCAGTTTGTCATTTTTCTGTGAAGGTACAAATTCGTCGCCTTCCTAAACCAGTAATAGCAATGGTACAAGTTCGTTGACTAACTTCATTTTTTATTGTATATTTAGTTTTCAATTCGTTGAGTCTTTTGACTGCGAACTTGTGCATGCTTTCTTAATTCAGGTAGCAGGTTACGCTGTTGGTGGTGGACACATATTGCATATGGTTTGTGATTTAACTATTGCAGCTGATAATGCAATTTTTGGTCAGACAGGTCCAAAGGTATCTTGAACATTTTTCCATATAAGGATTTGCATTCATTAAAATATTTGAATCGACTGTATATAGCAAAGCACAAGTATGATTGAACTCTCAAATAAGTTCACCTTGTGGTTGGTCTCTAGTGAGCTTGATATCATTTTGTTATTGCAATGAATGCAATTTACCTTAATTGTATATCACGTTGTTTAGGAAACAAAAATTCTTCAGGATTTTATCACATTCTCATCACATCTGTGACAGGTGGGAAGTTTTGATGCAGGTTATGGATCTTCAATCATGTCCCGCCTGGTAAGCTAATAAAAGTAAGGGAATTCCCATCACATAATCAAATGCTTTGAGAGTGACAATGATAGGTTGGTTCTTTAATAATGGATCTTCCATTTGATTCTTCCTCCGGAAAACATTTTGATGGTGTGATGAATTTTTCATCATGCCCTTCAAATATTCCTTTGATGATTTCCTTTAAAAAGTTATAGGATCCAGAAATAAGAATACATAGAAAATAACATTAAGGCCAACAGTTTTAATGGGGTATTGCATCCAAACCGAAAAACTCTGATTGCTGTTGATAATGTACTATAGATTGGACCCAAGAAAGCACGGGAGATGTGGTTTCTATCGAGATTCTATGACGCTTGTGAAGCAGAGAAAATGGGACTGGTGAACGTGGTCGTGCCAGTAAGTACAAACGTTTCTACTTCCTGCCTAACAAGAAACTGGGCTTTATTTCTTTTTTTATAGCACGGAAACAGGAAACTTCCAGTGCCAAAATTAAAAAACAAATTTGGATGATTACAACTTCTTGTTAGTCATCCTTTTTACTCTAAAAATTAACTACAAATTGCCAATGAAAAAAAGAGGTACAATTTATCTTGTTACAACAAGTTCTATACAATGAATATATTCACATGATTTCCCTTTTCTACAGCTTGAGAAATTAGAATCAGAGACACTGAAATGGTGCCGTGAGATACTAAGAAACAGCCCTACAGCAATCAGGGTTCTAAAGTCCGCTCTCAATGCAGTAGACGATGGCCATTCTGGTCTCCAGGTATCGAAATTTGGTTGGATCTGCAACCTCAGCTTTGTTTCATGAGAAAATTGAAATTGTTATAAAGATGAAATAGAGAGAAGGAAAGATGAAAAGGGATAGAAAAGAGATGTATCATAATACAGTAAGAAAGAGCTACAAGCATCTAGCACACTTATTCTTCTGAGACATTACATTTAGATATATGTCGAAACGAATATATTATATCTTGTGTGAACTTCTACCAAGGACCAGAGAGTTTCTTAAGTAGTGAAATTTACTAGGTCAACTTCTCATGCAGGAGTTAGCGGGCAATGCTACACTCATCTTCTATGGAACAGAAGAGGCAAGTGAAGGGAAGAAAGCTTACCTGGAACATCGACGTCCAGATTTCTCGAAATTTCCACGGAGACCTTGAGCTTATTTGCTCCGCGATTATTATTATTTTGGCGTAATATGCTGATAGAAATTGAAAATATGTAAATGGGCATTCAGGGTTTTATTCTGTACTATAAAAGTCTTAAATGCTTGATATATATATTTTAAATTTAAATACAATGCGTCAGTCCCTGCGAAGATACTTGTTCAAGTGTATCTTTTTTTAATAAATGTCATAACTTAATCCTTTATGGGCGTTGTTTTCAATTGTGTCCGAATTGTATAATATCTAAATTACATCATGGTTCTGTTGTGGATGCCACAAATAAGACGTCGCCCTACCACTACTTTGTGTAAATTACGCCGATATCTAAATAAAATTACACGAATTTTGTTTTTATGGCGTCCTTCTAACCGTGGATAGCAAGTTTTTTTATACTACTCACATGACCCAAGAAAAGTAATAAATAAATATAAATATATAATAAAAAAGAGGAAGCAGCCTGTGATATTCTTCGTTCTGTTGAAGAACCTCGCTGGAGGACTCTAAACTGCCTCGCTCTTGAGAAGTGACCCATATTTTCTTCTATGTTCCTAAATTTCATAAGTTGAAAATCATTTTGGCCATATTTGGATAAGCTTTCAAGCCAATTGAAATCAGTTTTGCTAGAAACTGACCCGGGATGCGATAGAGAATTCTTCTTTCCTCTCAGAAGAGGAGAAGGGAATGGGTGCTGGCCCCTATTTTCTTTCTCGTGCGGTGAGCTTACAAAAGGGGGCTACCGTCCCCTTTTTTTTTTCATGCATCGACGAGTGTGAAAAAGGGGGGCGTCAACTCCCTTTTCTCTTGTGTGCCTCCTTCAATGCCCCATCATCCGTAGGGAAAAGACAACGGCGGGGACGGTGTTCCCCGTCCGCCTTTCACTCGTAGGATAGACAAAATCAATCACCCTCGGATATCACTTTGACCAATGGATTTTCGTAGCAAGAGGTGTGGACCATGAGATCGCAGACGTCACGAAACACGATGGGTCCAACGGATCGTCGTCGGTGCTCCAGCATACCGCATAGATCACCCCGTCATCCTCCTCCTCTTCCTTCTCAACACGTTCTAGTTCTTGAGCTTCAACCTCACGGTGCAATGGTGTCATGGGCTTCTCTTCCTCTTATTTCTCGTCGGCGGAGCAGAATGAAATCTCCTTTCTCGTTGATGTGCGAGAGAAAAGGGGGGCGTCCACCCTCCTATGCAAGCTCACACTACGGTCGATGCCCCCCTTTTGTTTTAATATATGTTTATATTATTTTATTACTTTTGTGTCATGTGAGCAATGCGACCAAAAAATTTGCTATCGGTGATCAAAAGGATGACGCGTGTAAGAAAAAATAAAGTTCAAGATAGTTTAATTACAAATTGAAGTTGAATGATCATCTAGTTACCGCACCCAATGTTAAACTTTCTTTTCTTCCAAACAAATTCAAATAAATAATTAGGAAATTTCAAATTAAACCAAAGACACCTGGAGAAATTTTTTTATTATTCTAGAAACATGATCTAGGAGAACTCCTCGCCAAGATTGGAAATTTGAGTTTTGTTTGCTATTTTTTATTGATAAAAAGCAGATTTATGGGTGCAGAGGATTCTCTCCCTCAAATTCTTCCTTCTATTTCTCCCTCTTCGTTTCTTTTCCTCGTACCTCGTCTAGTTATTTCTTTTTTTATCTCCTTGACCTCATATGGCAAGTTCTCAACCATGAGTCGGAAAGAAAAAATGGGGAAGTGAAGAGAGAGGAGACCAGCAGTTGGGGAATTCTATCTTGAGTGGGAGATTAGTGGGGACAAAATAGGAAACAAGGGACACTGATGGCATGAGAAGCACTCCCTGCTCATGATCCGTTCTTTTTTTTTTTGTGATGCCACATAATAACTTAAAAATAGTCTTATCAAATAAGTTTGGAAACTCCTTATGCATTTCTTTTTCGAGTTCCCAAATAGTTTTATCTCTTTAATAATAGTTCCATGCCACCTTAACCATTAGTACCTCTATGTTCTTTATGCGCTTCATCGCATACTCCAAAATTTCGATCGACGCTTCATATGATAGGTCATCTTTCAAGTTGGGTTCCTCAATTCGAATTATATTTGCATCGTCGTGCAAATACTTTCGAAGCATGAAGACGTGGAAGACAAGACATTATGTACACATCCGTAAGATAGTGACAAAGTTAGTGTCACTTCACCTATCAAATTCAAAATTTCAAATGGGTCAACATATCTAGAGCTTAGCATTCTTTTTTTGCTGAATCACATTACTTTTGGTGACGTCTTTAGTACAATAATATCACTTTGCTCGCCAATTTTTTTTCAAAAATAAAAAAAAAACTTGGTTAACGTTGCTAGGGCTGACTCGCTATTGTGCTGCCTTGGTTCGTGAGTCGTGACCGTTGCATTTGGACGATATGCTACGACTGTTCCTCGCCTCCCTACAGACGCTTTCCTCTAGCACTGCATATGTTCAACGATGATCTACCGGATCTTGTGGTGCCTGGTGGTTTGAACTTTGGCGACCTCGGCGTAGTGCGTATGTCACGGGGTCGTTTTTCGCTCGACCGACCCGTGCGGCGCCTAGACGTGCCCAACGTCTAGGCAAGCTCTTTTGGGCGCTTTGCGGAAGCTTGCTTATGCCACTTTTTGTATGCCACAACTTTTGGGACGCACGGTCCCGAGCGGACGCTTCTTCGGTGGAGGCGTTTGTGAACAAACGGGCACCTCGGCGTAACGCTCGATCGCTTGGGACGCTTTGGGACGCTCTTTTGTGGGTTGCCACCCCACGCTTGAGGCACGATGCTAGATTTAGGGAAGCTTGAAATCTTTGTTGAGTAAATAGGAATGATTACAACGCTTCGGGGGAGGACTAGCGGGTCTCCCCTACTATACCACCGTTTCGGGTGGTAGAATTGCGACGTGTGATGTGGAGGACCATCTCCGGGGGTGCACTTTTCAGGAGTGCAAATTACAAAACTGCCACCATCACACTTAGAAAATAAACTAAGTACAAAAGTGAGTTGAAAAGGGAAAATACATGATAAGATAACTCGACGTGCCCCGGGGAGAAGCCCCCGGGACATTCTCCCCCACTCAAGTCAGCGACGTCCCTGGAGCTGTGGCTTGGAATTCTTCAATCTTCTGCTTGAACTGTCACAAGTCTTCGGCTGTCTCCCAACTTGTGTCGGCGTCCGGTCTTCCGCTCCATCGAACAAGATACTCCTTCCTCCGATTCTTCGTGCGAACGGCGAGTACTTCTTCAACTTGATCAGTAAACTGCTGACGGATGGCCGGCGGGGCGCGGTCTGAAACCCCACGCCCGGGATCTTCAGTGTCTTCAACGAAGGGCTTGAGCAGGCTGACATGGAAGACGGGATGTTGTTGCATCTGAGGCGGGAGCTCCAACTTGTAGGCCACCTTGCCTACCTTCTTCAGGATCTTGAAGGGGCCCTCGTAACGCCTAACGAGGCCCTTGTGCAGATTCTTCCCACTTAGCCGAAGATGTTGGACCAGCTTCACCAGGACCAAGTCTCCGACTTCAAAGTTGACGTCCCGTCGGGCGGTGTCCGCCCACTTCTTCATGCGCTTCGATGCCTTGTGCAAACATGCTCTCGCCATATCGTTCTGCTCATGCCATTCCCTCGCCATGCGGTGAGCGGCGGGGACTTTGCCACCATAAGAAGTGGCGACGGCCTGGGGCGTCAGAGGTTGTTGCCCCGTCACTATCTCGAAGGGACTCCGATTGGTCGACTCGCTTCGTTGTAGGTTGTAGGAGAATTGCGCGATGTCGAGTAGCTTCGCCCAGTCCTTCTGATTGGCACTCACATAGTGCCGCAAGTAGATCTCCAGAATACAATTCACCCTCTCAGTTTGGCCGTCGGTTTGAGGATGAAGTGATGTTGAGAAATGCAGGTTGGAGCCCATCATCTTGAACAATTCCTTCCAGAAGTTGCCAACGAATCGCCCATCCCGATCGCTGACGATGCTTTGTGGTAGGCCCCAATACTTCACTACATGCTTCATGAATAACTCCGCAGCTTCAGTAGCAGGACAACTTGCGGAGCCGGCGGCGAAGATGGCATACTTGGAGAACCGATCGACGACCACCATGATGGTACCTGCTCCTTCAGACTTGGGCAGGCCCGTGATGAAGTCCATGGAGACATCCTTCCATGGACGCTCTGGGATAGGCAGGGGTTCCAGAAGTCCGCCGGGCGCTTGATTGAGGTTCTTGTCTTGCTGGCAAACAAGGCATGTCTTCACGAAGGCCTCAATGTCGTCATCCATCCTTGGCCAGAAGTAGTTGCCTTCGATGAGTGCCAAAGTGCGGCGGATGCCCGGATGTCCCGCCCACTTTGAGTCATGGCACTCTTGCATGATAGTGCGCCGCAAGTTGTCGAAGAGTGGAACGTATATGCGACGTTCCTTGGTGAAGATCAGCCCATCTTCCACCCAAAAGCGGCGTGTCTTGCCCTCCTTCGCCTGCTCGAACAAGTTCTTTGCCGTGGGATCTGACTCCAATCCCTTCTTGATCCTCTCGATGAGGTCGGCCTGAGAGGAGCTCATGGCCGCTAATTCCGCGCGTCGGCTGAGGGCGTCGGCAACGACATTCGTCTTGCCAGGTTTGTACTCCAGGACATAGTCGAATTCCGCCATGAAATCTTGCCATCTTGCTTGCTTCGGCGAGAGCTTCTTCTGTGTCTCGAAGTAACTTGTCGCGACGTTGTCCGTCTTGATGTGAAATCGCGACCCGAGAAGGTAGTGCCGCCATGTTCTAAGGCAGTGAATCACCGCGGTCATCTCCTTCTCCTGAACGGCATAGCGCCGCTCCGTGTCGTTGAGTTTGCGACTCTCGAACGCCACGGGATGCCCCTCCTGCATAAGAACTCCTCCAATGGCATAGTCAGAAGCATCTGTCTGTACCTCGTAGGACTTGGTGTGGTCTGGCAGGACGAGCACCGGTTCCTCCGTCATGGCCCTCTTGAGGGTGTCGAACGCTTCCTGGCATGTCGGCGTCCACTCCCACTTTACATTCTTCCGGAGGAGATTCGTCAAAGGGGTCGTCACATGTGAATACCCCTTGACGAACCGCCTATAGTAGTTCGTCAGGCCAAGGAACGAACGCATGTCGGGAACCCGCTTGGGCGGTTCCCACTCCACGATGGTCCGAATCTTCGCGCCATCCATCTTCAACTTCCCACTTCCGACGACATGTCCCAAGAAGTGTACTTCCGGTTGAGCGAAGGCACACTTCTCCCGCTTGACGTAGAGCTCGTTCTGCCGCAACACCCCGAACACTTGCCGAATGTGCTCGATATGCTCCTCCAAGGTGCGGCTGTAGATCATGATGTCGTCGAGGTACACAACCACGAACCTGTCAAGGAATGGCTGCAATACCTTATTCATGAGAGTGCAGAAGGTCGCCAGGGCGTTGGTGAGGCCGAATGGCATCACGAGGAACTCGTAGGAGCCATATCTTGTGACGCACGCCGTCTTCTGCACATCCTCCTCCGCGATTCGGACTTGCCAATAGCCCGAACGAAGGTCCAACTTGGTAAACCATCTTGCGCCGCCAAGTTGGTCGAACAAATCCGCCACCAAGGGGATGGGGTACTTGTTCTTCACCGTAAGCTTGTTGAGCGCCCGGTAGTCGATGCACATCCGGAGGGAACCGTCATGCTTCTTCTGGAAGAGAACCGGGGCGCCATATGGAGATTTTGAAGGCCGAACATATCCTGCATCCAATAGTTCGGTGAGTTGCTTACGGAGTTCTGCGAGTTCCGGAGGGGCGAGCCGATATGGGACTCCATGCGGGGCTTTAGATCCTGGGACCAAGTCGATGACATGGTCCACTTCACGCTTCGGAGGCAACCGCTTTGGGAGTTCCGGGGGCATGACGTCCGCAAAATCCTCAAGGGTTTCAAGGACTTTGGGAGGTGTTGGAGTGGAGGGCCCCGGATCTTCCAAGATGGCGGTCGCCATGAAGGTGTGCTCCTGTTTGCACAACCCCTTCGCCACTTGCATGACGGAGAGGGTCTTCTGTTTGAGGTCTCCGCCTGACCTCACAGGGACGTTGTAAGGTCCCTTGGGATCAAAGATAACCATCGAATTGGTGAGCGGGATGACACATGCGGCAATGTGTCGTAGAAAAGAGATGCCCGCCACCACTTCGTAGTCATCCACTGGTGCCACCGTCACGTCGAAGCTTCCCGACCACTTGCCGATGCGAACCTTCACTCCAGGAGAAATTCCTGTGGTCGAGATAGACTTCGCGTTCACCGTCTTGAACGTGGCGTTAGTCTTCTGGAGTGGCAGCTTTAGCTTCTTGGCGGCCACTTCTGACACGAACAACTCCGATGCACCCGTGTCAATGAGGGCGTTGAAGACTTGCCCGTTCAACTCGATATCCGCATAAAGTCGCGCAGCCGATGAAGGACCCTTCGAGGCGTTGATGGCGCTGAGGACGTGCATCGAGCTGAGACACGCCTCCTCCTTCTCTTTTTCCTTCTCGTCGGGGCAATACATTGCGTTGACTGTCGCCTTTTGCGGACAATCGCTTGTCCAATGAGGACCCTTGCAAATGTAGCAAGGCTTTGGCGGCTTCCCGTCCCTTTTGAATCTTCCATTGTTGGACTTCCCGTCTTGGTGTCCCTTGCCTCTGTCCTGATAGTGCGGCTTGCCTCCTTGTGACTTGGACTTCTCTCCCCCACCATTGCCCTTGCACGAGGGCTTTGGTGGTGGAGTGCTCGCTTTGGCGTACTCCACGAGCGATTCAGCAGCGGCGACTAACGAGCGGAGGTTGGGGCAATCTCGTCGCTCCAACTCCGTCCTAGCCCATGGCTTCAAACCCTTCACGAAGACCGCCAACAACGTGTCTTCGTCCACTTGGGAATTCTGTAGGCGGAGCTCGGTGAACTCTTTCACGTACTCCTTCAACGTGCCCTTCTGGCAAATGTTGAACAACGCAATCTTGGCCTCCAGTCCCGACTTGGCAGGGCAGAAGTAGTTGATAAGCTGCCTCTTGAAGTCGTCCCACCTCTCAATGGGACCCACAATGCCACGCTCCACATCGTCGCAATGGCACCGCCACCATAGACTCGCCACATCTTGCAAGTAGAAGGATGCGGTCTTCACCATCCTTACTTCGGACGTCACGTCCAAGGCCTCCATGTACCTTCGGACGTTCCACAGGAAGTCATTGATCTCCCTTGCCGACCGCTCGCCTTTGTAGGGCCTCGGCTTTGGCACATCAATTCTCGCCTCATGCGGGGCGGGCGCCTCGGGGCGCCGCCCGTCTCCATAGCGTCGCTTGAGCTCCTCCCGGAAGGTCTGGAACTCTTGCTCCATCTCGAACCGCATGTTTGAGAGACCATTGTCCAAGGTCTCCCGCATGTCCATGATTGTCGCTTCCATGGACTCGAGACGCGTATACAACGGCGCCATCTCTTCCCGCACCGTGGCAAGATCCACGGTCTTCTCCAACTCCCGCTCGTGCGTTGCGAGTTGGTCTTGCATCTCGCCCACGTCCAATTGGAATTGGCCGAGGCGTTGCTCGAAGGCGGACATAGTGTCCTTCGAGCGGGCGCGCCCTCGATCCTGGCGGCCCTTCTCCAGTGCAACGGGTTCATTCGTCATCTCCGAGTTCGACGTCATTTCACCTTGATCGCCGAACGCCAACTTGAGCGGTCCCAGAAACGCTGCTCTGATACCAACTTGTCACGGGGTCGTTTTTCGCTCGACCGACCCGTGCGGCGCCTAGACGTGCCCAACGTCTAGGCAAGCTCTTTTGGGCGCTTTGCGGAAGCTTGCTTATGCCACTTTTTGTATGCCACAACTTTTGGGACGCACGGTCCCGAGCGGACGCTTCTTCGGTGGAGGCGTTTGTGAACAAACGGGCACCTCGGCGTAACGCTCGATCGCTTGGGACGCTTTGGGACGCTCTTTTGTGGGTTGCCACCCCACGCTTGAGGCACGATGCTAGATTTAGGGAAGCTTGAAATCTTTGTTGAGTAAATAGGAATGATTACAACGCTTCGGGGGAGGACTAGCGGGTCTCCCCTACTATACCACCGTTTCGGGTGGTAGAATTGCGACGTGTGATGTGGAGGACCATCTCCGGGGGTGCACTTTTCAGGAGTGCAAATTACAAAACTGCCACCATCACACTTAGAAAATAAACTAAGTACAAAAGTGAGTTGAAAAGGGAAAATACATGATAAGATAACTCGACGTGCCCCGGGGAAAAGCCCCCGGGACACGTACCCGCGTTCGTGCGACTGTTGCCTTTGATCCGACGATGCACATACAAAAACTCCATTTTGACTTTGATGGTGATCTTGCGACGACCGATCAGTTCATTGGTTCTTAGTTAATAGCGACAATGAATTTTGGTCATCTCTCTAGAGGCGCTGGCTTGTCGACCAAGGTCACGTTCTGACGGTGCGGCTATTGGTTGACCAAGGCTGCACTTTTGGAGGGCCAACAACTTTCCTTGATGATGCCCCGAGCCGATCAAGGTCGAGGTGCGGCCTTGGCCGACTAACGATTGTGCTAGAGCGCCCTCTTAGACATAGATGTCGCCCACCAGAGCATGCCCTTGACGGACTAAGGCGTGACTTGACAAGTCAGGGCACGACTTGACCGGTCGCTCCCGACTTTGCCGATCAGAGCACGACTTGATCGGTCGCCCCCGACTTTGCCGATCATAGCACGACTTGGCCTGCCAAGGGCACGTCTCAATCTGACCGATCGAAGGTCGGATCGGATCTTATGTAACAAACTGGCAAACCGCCCTAACGAAGTCACGAGTCTTCTTGCACGTGTCCTTGAACCGCCTGTTACACGGGAGCAAATGTGGCTTCAATTCCTCCACCGCCTTCCGCTTTTGAGTCGACTATTTATAAATCTCCCCGTCAACTTTTTTCCATTTATTTATTTTTTCCCACAATCTCGCGTTTTTTGTCATAACTCGAGAACAGGAAAGGCGGAGAGAAAAGCCCTCAAGATGCTGCGATTCGGGGCGAGGAAATTGTTACACTTAGGTCTCGGGCGTCCGGCGCCGGAGAGCTCTCCGGCGGTCTCGGGCATCAAAGCCGCGACGGCGACGACCGCCAGGAGCTACCACGAGAGGGTCGTGGATCACTACAACAATCCCCGGAACGTGGGTTCCTTCGACAAGAACGATCCGTCTGTGGGGACGGGACTGGTCGGCGCGCCGGCTTGCGGCGACGTAATGAAGCTCCAGATCAAGGTCGACGAGGGTTCCGGCAAGATCGTCGACGCCTGCTTTAAGACCTTCGGTTGCGGCTCCGCCATAGCCTCCTCTTCCGTTGGTCTGTTTTGCCGTCCGAATTCTAAATTTGTTCTTTAGCTTATTAGTTTTTGTTCCTATTTATTTCTTATCTAATGGATTTGATTACTTATCGTGTTGCGTAATGGAAGTTGTTGGCTCAATCTAATCGCAAAGTAGATTTTTTTGTGGTTGTTGAATTAAAACTACTGGCGGTAAATTGTACTTAAACCTGAGACACAATCTCTAAACATTGTCTCATAGTCTATTTTCTAAGGGTCTCTTTGGCAATTAAGGAAGTGGATCATATGTATTCTAGACAGCAAATCGAACTCTTTATTTTTAACTCATATGACAAAACAATTTTGATAGAAAATATGCAGTTTGACTTAGTTCACATTGCTTATTATGAACGATGATAGTTTCTCTTTTTTGGGGTCATTCTCTTACTCTCTTATTGATACATATTAGCAAATAGAAGGGTGATGAATTCAAGGGAAAAAAAATAGGAACTCAACTAAGAATTTTTTTATCCATGGATTCAGGATAGAGTTTCCCCTTTGAAGTTGAAACTCCCTCCTGTTTAATTGATCCCAGGGTTCTTCTTGTGTTGCTTTAGTGTATAGGACATCATTATATGGAAAACTGCTGAGAAAAGAACACAAATTCGATTAAAATTTTTTAGCTTAGTCATGATCTTTTCTTTTTTCATTTTTTCCCTTGGTGTGGTAGACTGGTAGGCTGTTGACTTTTTGCTGGATGTGGCTGTTATGAATTATGACATGTGCATTTGAATAGCTTCCACAACATGGCTGATGACCGCATTTCTTGCTTTTTACCATCAGATGTATTGTTCTTCTTAGTCTGACTCTTCTGCTGTTATGTGGTGCATTTCTTAAGTTTTAAACTTCAGTTATAGTTTTTGTTACTAATCACACCCAGTCAAGCAATTTAATGCTTCTTCGTCATATGAATTTGATGTAATGGCATCATTTCTGGGGGACTCTGTTGTATAGAGAATAGTGTATGCCATTTTTTTCTTTATTCCGGGATATGGTAAAGAATTTGTTGGAAACATCTTATTTTTCTGGCACTACATTATAGTTTTGGTCACACATGCATTTTCACATGGTCTATAAGACAAATGGATGACTACCAGAGGCCTATTTGCCTTCAGGAAAAAAAATGAACAAATTCATTGATAGATGATTTTGCTATAAACTAAGTTTGAGAGGTTACACGAACTCGAATAAGATCTAAACATAAACTTGAAACATGAATTCATAGAAATATAAAATGAATTTCTTTATCTAAGACCAAAAGTAAAATGATTATTGTAGTAAATTGTTGCATATTTGTTACTACCATTTCATCCTGTCATTCTATTTTGTATCGCATGGGGCCAAAGTGAATAAAAACAAAGATGTCAAAGCAATAGATGGTAATAATGATTTAAACTAAAACAAAGATGTCAATGCAATAGATGTTAATAAAGTTTAAAACTAAGAACCATTACCTTTAAAGTGTAATATGTTATTTCTTTTCCCAATTTATTAGTCTGCATTGACTTTTATACTTGTCAATGTGATTTTGTTGATGAATTGACACGTAGAATTATAGATTTTATGTCCCATAAGATTTTGCACCATTTGGTCTCGCTTTACTTACTATAAACTCTTACAAGTTTACAAGTCAAGTTTAAACATTTGGTGCGCTATTTATATTTCAATTGATTCATTTGGCAAATTAGTCTCATTCTTGATGTTCTATTACACTTTATCAGATGCATTATTGAATGGATTCACATATGAATTAAGAGAACATGAAACCTTTTGCAAGTACATTGGTCACCTGATATTTAAATCTGTTCTGTTTCAGAGGTCTTAATCTTTGTTATTTAATGCAGCTACTGAATGGGTGAAAGGGAAACAAATGGAGGAAGTGCTATCCATCAGAAATACGTAAGTAACTTTCTACTATGTTTAAGTCAAGTTTTTCTTTTGTGAAGTATTTTTCTATTTGTCACATAGTTCAAGTAGGTTAGTCAACAGAAAAGTATACTGTACTCTACTTGGTATTCGTTCCATGAACATAATGCATTCATTTTTTTTACAATAACACAATATTGTCAAACTCATAAAATGGACACTACACGGAGGGCCGGGTAAAAACGTAAATCCTCGACACGTAACACGACACGGCCGATTCTATCAGATTATTTTTTTTAATATATTAATTAGCACAAAACTGAATATAATATTATAATTTCATCAAGTTACCAAAACATCAAGCAACATATCAAAGGATTAATACCAAATTCCAAATTACCAAAACTAAAATAAGTTTTAACCAGATGCCATTTTTCTATTATCTGTGACTGTAACACTAAATCTATTATCTATACTAATTAAAATCTAACTAAACATGCACTTATATAACCCTAATTCCTAATTTAAGTTTTAAATCCTAATTCCGAAACAAAATGCTCATCATCTCGGACGATCTTCCTGCTCACGAGCAGGGAGACCTCGGCGAGGCCTCCCTGCTCATGAGCAGGGAAACCCTCGCCGGCGCCTCCCTGGGTCACACAGGGAGGCGGCGAGTCGGGCGACAGGAGCAGACCGCGCGAGAGAGAGAAAGAATGGCGACAGCGAGAGAGAGAGATTGAGGGAGGGAGGAGACGGGGAGTACCGGCGGTAGGCGACTGCAACAACCGGCAGCAGGCGTCAACAACCGGCGGCAGGCTGCGGCAAGCCACGGCAGCAAGTGGAGGTGCGGAGGTAACTAGGGCATCGTTGGTTTGTTTCTTTCTTATTGGCTTTGCGCTCACATGGTCACACCATGTGAGCCACCAACTCGGCAGCAAAAAAAAAAAAAAAAGTAGGATCGCTGGAGACGAGCGTCTCCAGCGATCCTACATTTCAGCACGCGATTTTACCGCGTGCTGGACAGAACTGATTCAGAGTAGGATCGAGCACGTTTTTCAGATGTGGGATCGTAAAATCGTACGTTTTTGCGTGTTGGGCTGCGATTTTGACAACATTGCAATAACATATTGCATTCTCTTCCTTCTATATTTATGATAATTGTATTTTTTTCTTCTTCTGTATTTTCTTTAGAGGGAATGCTCTCTCGCTTTTCTGCTTTTTATACACCTCTCTGGGTCTTGTTCTCAATGTTTTACCCAAAAATAGTTAAGATATATTTATATTGTTAGTTGAGCATTAATATTTAGATTATACAATCTTGTTTGGTGCCCAGTAAGCACTTAAGACATTTTGGATTATATATAGCTCCTCTCAAGAAGAATTTGTTGTGTTATCTGATAGTGCAAACACTTCTTTTGTTTTTGAGAAGGTGCACACTTTTGATGCTTACAATGCAGTGTGACATATTAGGTGACTTGTTGAACAAGTTTAAATAATTATTTGGTCCCCTCTAAGGTCATTTTGAAGCTATTATAACCATGTTTTTTACATTTCTGACTTGTACATCCATACTTACAGTTGTATTTTTTTCTGACGGCAAGTCGAAGGAATGTGAATTGTGGACCCTTGTTATGTAGTGGTACTGTACTTGGTGAAACTATAAACCTCTAATGGGCTAACTCTTTGTTAATTTACACTCTTGTTACTGTCGCCATTTTGTTTACAATATCACAAACATTTAGTTTTGGCAAGTGGGAGGAATGTGAACCCTGGTTACGTAGTGGTAGTGTATTTGTTGAAGTTATAAACCTCTAATGGGCTATTAACTCAAATGACCCATCTTCTTGTGCCTTTGTGAGTTTGGAGGTGATATTTTAGATTTACAATTGAAGATTTTATCAGTAGGTTTAGGCCTAAAACACGAAGTACACAAATAAAAGAGGGCGTGCATTGTTAGTTTTGAAGAAGGATGACTTGTCAAGATGGTTGTCAAGAATTACATATATCTTGTGAGGAGTAACTTACAATATGCATTATTATTAAATATATCTTGTGAGGAATTTTTTTTAAAATTTTAAATTATAACCAATCATCTTCCACTTAATTTTGTTTCTCCCGAAATCATAATGATCTCGGTGAAAATGTAAAAAAAAATGGAACAATATCGGTAGGCGATCCTACAAAAATAATTTCAAATTTAAGATCAAGATCAAAAAGTTCGGGTAGGATCTTATGATCAAGATCCTATCTTGCTATACACCTTTAAAAAATAATCTATTAGCTATAGAAATGTCTCCAGCCAAAATATTGAGAAGGCCATGAGATGGATACTTCTTCCAAAATAAATTTATTAGCTGTATACCCGGAAATAACTTGAGGTAGAAAATTGACAGTTTGATTTATTTCACAACGATTATATTCTAGATTCAAAAACACAAAATTAGCTAGAGCACGAGTCTTGCCAGGGAATCAACTCTCTATCTTCCCGGCTCCAGTTAGTCAGCCGGCACAAAAAAATACAAAATTAGCTAGAGTTGTCTGGCAGTCTTTCATGATGCTTCTCAACTTCCTGGGGCAAATTGTTTCCTTAAGTACAGTCTGAATTGTAATAGTTAGTTGAGTCATTCTGAATCCAAATGCAGCTACGTCCTAGCTGCCAACAGAGTATGATTCCACTTCACAGGGTCCAAGGTTCCGCAACAAGTGCTGGTAAAAATGCCTTAAGAGTACTGCAAAGAGTTGACGATCATTGGAGGTCTCTAATCATGCAGTCTGCACCCCAACCTCAGGCCTTGCGAGGAACACGTCCATACCTTACTAGCTGAAATGAGGTTTGGGTTCCACCTGTCCTGTTTGTGGTCTTTGTCGGGTGGGTGTCCAGTACAATAGGTGCGCACATTTGGGGTACAATTTTTTATAGATCTTTCCTATACACCCTATGACGCACACATCTATTGGCTTGCAAGCTAGACTGATGCACTTAATTTGGTTGAATGTTATCTTAAGAGTTTTTCCATTTGTAAGTAATTTATAGATTTGAATCGGATCCTGGTTGGGCAAAATGTGCTGAACAAATCTCATGATTATGCAGTCGAAGTGAAAATACAACAGGATGAGCAATCATCCTGAAAGGGGTACTTGGTCTGATGATTCAACTCCTGGGCCGTTTTGTATGTTAATGGTTGTACGTGCACTTGATATGAATTCAATTTCCGTATGGGAGGTTTATGTTTGCTGACTTAAAATTCTAAACTTCTAATGCTGCAAGCCAAAGTTAAAAAGCGAAAATATATGTCCCTTTTCACATAATCATGGAGGTTTGGGGCATGCAGCTTTTCACATATCAGTCAGAACGTATTTTTGTAAGATTGAATGCGAATTTGCTTAGGTGCAGACTAATGTTCTGGACAGCTTTTTTCTTCATTTTATTCTTGTTTCTCAAGGCTGTTTATCCTCATTTTCCAGAGAAATTGCAAAGCACCTGTCCCTCCCCCCTGTTAAGCTTCACTGCAGCATGCTTGCTGAAGATGCAATTAAGGCCGCTGTAAAAGACTACGAGGCAAAGAAGGCTAAGATGACAGAGAATTCCGGGGCTTCAACCGTGGGGGATAACGTTCGTGCTTAAGTAATGATTATTACGGTCGTCCTAGAAAAACTGTATTTGTATATATGAATAAACACGGTTTTTTGTTTCCACTAATACGTGTAATCATAGTTCCATGTTGTCTTAAGTGTTCCGGACCTCCTCTTTGAGTCGCCGTCAAACTGAAGCTTGGCAATCTGTTTTTACTTTTTAGCTAAAATAAGATGGAATTCGAAATGTGTTCTTGTTTTCGGATATTCCTAAATAGAACTTTCAAATGAGAAAATAAGCTTCAGGAAAAGATCCAGTTAAAAAAGCAGGTCCAAGGATGATGTCGAGTTTTAGTATCCGCGTTTGGGAACAGCGGGTAACTCGAACAGGAGCGGATCAAGGAAACCAGAGGGTTCTTTACTTCTTTAATTGACGAGATAATTCCAGTTTCATTCTAAACTTTTGTTGCGTGTTCAGACGATGAGAGCGAACCCCAAACAAACCAAGATTCCTCGCCTTGAAAGAGCCCTCGATATGAGCACTCGGGTCTCTAGTGCCACTCGTCTTCATCATTCCATTTCATGTGTGCCAGGTTACAAACACAACCTGCATACGGGATATTCGCATGCTCAATTGCTTTGGGAGCCACGATCTCCCCTTGCCCAATTAGGGCCGAGCGTGGTCCGGGTCGACCTCAGCTGGGAAAAATGGCCTGGGTTCGGTTCAAGACTGGGTCCTCTATTAAAAGTACCCGGTGGATTTTGGGTCGGGACCGGGTTCACTGTGTAAAATTCCGACCCTCGACCTGACCCGGATAAATAGAAAGAACAGACCAAAATTACATAGCTTGGAATTCGAGGAAAAGCGAGTTATCTGATCTCTCGCACCCGACTTGAATATTTTCTTCTTGTCGAAAAGATTCCCACTTCATTTTGGATCGACACTTACCTATCTACTATGAATGAAAAGGGGCACACGCCCTGACCCTATCTTGATTAAGATCGAAAATCCTCTCTAAAATAAGGGTATTAAAGTGTTTGTATCTTCAGAATTATAATTTTTATATTAAAATTCATGACATGTTAGGGCCTTAAAATGAAAATCCCTAATCAACTAAACCCTAAACCTATGACCCACGATGCGCCGCCACTGTAGTCTATAACCCTCTTTCTATCACGATTGCTATCTCCCCATTAGCGGCGTCGCTGCTATCTTGCTGCCGTCGTCATCACTGCCGTTGTTGTCTCTTCATCGTCATCGCCAATGTTGTCTCGTCATCATCATCTCGCCATTGCCGTCATCATCTCGCCATTGCTGCCGTCATCGTCGTTGCTCTTTCGCCATCGCCATCATCGTTGTTGTCTCGCAGCAGCGCTATTGTCTCATCATCATCGTCATGGCCATTGATATGTTGTTGTCCTGCTGCCCCGGCTAGTTGCCATCTATTAGACATGTTCTCTCTCCCTTTCCTTATCTTTCTCTTAGACCCTCGGTCTCTCCTTCAGTCCTTCTCTTCTCTCTTTGCACGAGCAAGGTTCTTTTCGAATTTTTTTCTCATGACTCTCTCTCTCCCCTCTTTCATTGTCTGCGGCAGGCAGATTGATTTCGTTGTTGTCGACTGCCCGTCGGATGCCGCTTGAGCCCCTCCTCGGCGGTCAACGAATCAACAACGACGTGATGACTCTAAGGTACGCTGCCCGACCTCCTTCCCAGCCGAAATCCAGTCTAATTCTCGATTTATCGGCTCTGACCTGGTCCCAGTATTGGCCAGGACTAGGACGGGTATTAGGCTGAAAAAATTTCAACCCGACAGAAGTCGGGCCGGATCCGAGTCCACTTGGACCCGGCCCCATTCTGGAGTTTGCTCTGCCCTATGCCCAATCTCGGTACACCAGCTGCGTAGTGTAGTTACTCTAGTATGCGTTTGAAATAGAGGTTGTATGTCCTTAAAATGTGAACCAAAGTTGGTTGGCTCAACTGGTAGCAGAGTTGAGTCTCAAGCGCCCGCTAGGTGCTAGTAGCTCTAGGTTCGAGTCTTAGAGCCATCACATTAACAAGAGAATAAATCATTACTGTTCTATCTTTTTGGCTTCGGATTAATCGAATGCTAGCAGTTTCGGACACCGAAAGCCTCCTGTAGAGCCGGGGCGACATAAAAAAAGTATTTTGAATATCATTTTTTAGCATTTCCTTAAGAAAGTGCAATGCGTGTTAACTTAGCTTACAAGAGTCATCATACCAAAAAAAAATGGAGGACTACTCTCCCAACAATAGTTTAAGTAATGTTGGCAGTTAAAGTTTGTTGAGAAGTCTACCGCTTAGTTTGCCACTCGAGGTTTATAACTAAAAGTGTCAAGATATCCGTTGTCGTCCAAAGTGTTACACTTTAGCTCTGATTGGCAATATTAGCGGTTTAATAAGCGGATAACGGTTTAACTAGTGGATTAATTAGCGGATAGCATGTAGCAAATGATGAATAGCGATTAGATGTTGTAACACATAAGTGTTTGATAAACTTAGCGGTAGAATTAGCTGATGAATATAAAATGATATAATTAGACATACGTTAAATTATTTAATTTAAGCACTATACAAATTCTATCATAATATAAACTATTAAATATTTATATCTTAATAAAATAAAATAAAATTTCACAACTAATTTTTTTGTTAAAATATATAAAAATTTATATTGACAATAAATTTTATATAGTGCACCCATGATATAAAAATATTAATGGTGAAATTATTTTTTATTCATTGTTAACATATAAATAATTTATAATTAATTAAGCATGAATATAAAAAAGAAATATAGTTAAATACTTATAAAATAAAAATGAGAAAATAATAAGATAAGTTAGAAAGAAATAATATATTTGAATAAGGGTAAAATTAGAAAAAAATATAAAACGCTAACCTCTAATCGCTAAATGTTAGTAGAAGTAGCTTTTCAATATTTTCATATGGAACGCTAAACGTTATTAATATTTATCATTTACCAAATAAAAAATTAGTGTTTGAAACGCTAAACGCTACTTGAAACACTAATTTTGGTGGTGCTAAATAGAGCCTTTGTCCAATGATAAGAAGCTTGTTGTTTAGTAATCTTGATCAAATTGTCCGAATTGATAATATGCTTCATCCCTCTTGATAAGAAAATTTGCATTCCTTTTAGGAGGGTCGATGCTTCCATTTCCAATAACGAGCCTCCGAAGCTTGAACTTGCTTTTGAACACTAAATACTCTTTAATTTTGGTCACTTTTTACCTTTTTTTCATTTTTATTTTGTAATTAAACTATCCTCCAATTATGAATGTTCTTTTTACCTGAAATCGTCTATTTTGTCGACTGTGCGATTTACGTGTCAGTCACGTGTAACATTTTTCTCTCTTCCTTCGATGAGACAAATCTAATATTTTTAAAAATTAAAGAAAAAGTGGTGGGGGCGCTCGCCCCCTCACCCCTCTTGCTTTAGCGAGCAAACGTGAGGAAGACGAGGGCGATGCCCCATTCCCACAACAGAGGGGGAGGGGGCGATGCCCCCTTCCTTTCTTCTCCGACGCACAAAGAAGGGGAGGGGCACCACCCCTTCCTCTCCTCTCCAGAGAGCTTCATTGGAAAGGTAAAAACTTTTCGTATTGCGCCTTTAATTCTATGAAATTTAATCATCTTTCCTCTTGTTCTACTTCAAATGAGAATTGTAAAAAAGTTATTATTACTGAAGAGACCACCGATAAAGCTAGAGAGTATAGATTGGATATTTTGAATCATCAATGTGACTCACTTAAAATATTTGATTATGAATGCATAAATGATATGCTTGTTAGATTCAATAATATTTTTAACGACTTAGCCTCATTGTGCGAGTGTAGAACTAATGCTCAATTTTAAAAAGGTTTCTTAGATTTTTCTCTTTAAAGTGGCATACCAAAAGAATCATAATAGAGAAGCAAGATCTAAATAAATTAAATTTTGATGATGTTATATGTTCTCTTCTAACCTATGAAATAAGCATGATTGATGAATAAGAAGAAACAAGCACAGCCAATAAGAAGGCTTTTGTTTTTAAGGCACATAATGAAGAAGAAAGAAAGTGAAGAGTCCAATGAAGAAGAAGAGGATGAAAAGAAATTTGCACTCTACGCAAAGAAGTTTGATAAATATCTCAAGTTGTTGAAATATAAAAACAAGAATGAGAAACCAAATATAAGATTGTGTAAACATGGCCAAGAAAGATACTCAAGTCTCACAAAGAATAAGGGAAGAACAAAAAAAAGATTCAAATAAAAGTGAAGTTAGTGACTCACTAAGTTCTTACTAGCGAGGGTGCATACTTATGCTTAAGAGTGATTCTTCGAAACTTAAATATGCATCTTTTGAATATTTGAAATGCGAAATTTCAAAATTGACATTTTTGCTATTGAAAAAGGCACAATATGATAAGAAGACTATTTCTCATGCATTTAGAAAAAAAAGGAAATTCTAAAAAAGATTTTGAACATGATCATTTTTACTTTTGGAAATTTAGACATTGCAATGATAAATTTTTTAAACTACATATTACTTGTTTACATGTGAATTCTATGATCATTATACATTTGAATGCAAGGTATAAAAATTAATTCAAAATGGAATGATATGGATTCCAAAAGGAATCTTAACTAAAATTGGACTCCAAGAAGTTTGGGTACCAAATTTGAAATAATTTATTGTAAGTGTGCCTCACAAAAGAGAAATGTAATTTGCATGTGAAGAGCAATGAAGGGGCAAAGATTGTGGCAAAAGAGTTTTTGACATATGAAAATGATTATTTGAACTAATTTTAATATCATGCATACTTATGTCTTGAATTTTTCTATTATTATCATAATGTATGTCTTAAACTTATATTTGAGAATGTATTAGGACTTTTATATATTGGGAGTATTTATCCATGAATGATCATCTTTTATATAAGGAAAGTTGTTAGACTTCAAACTTATAATTTTCAATTTGATATTGTTAATATATGAATGCTAGTGCTATCATTTGATGGTCAAATACATGCATTAACATTTTGATATTTGAGACACTAGACATAATGATTAAAAAAAATTGACTTTTGACATAATGTGTTATCATGCTATTCACTTTTAGAATTTCAAATTACTTTGCTTATCCAACTTTGGAAATGTATATGTTGCTTACTATGCCTAAACATGTTTATTTTTTAAAAAATGTGAAGTTTTTTACTTGATTGTGATCTTAGTAATTTCACTTAATTTAATATTTGATACTTTTGTGGGTTTCCATTCCAAAGAGTTAAAGTTTGGAAACATTATGTAAAATTTGGAAAAAAAATTATATTTCATTTGTATTTATCTTGGCATATGGACTATTGTGCTATAAGATTAATGTGCATAAATTTACATAGTCATGACTTATTATCATTTGAGTATTCTTGTATCGTAAGATACATGGTCATTAAATTTGAAATGATTTTAATGATTTTTAAACAATATCTCTCTTGAACAAATATAAATATGTGCAAGACTTTAGACTTATGTAATAATGTATTTACATTTGAGATCTTTATATTATGCCATGAAAAATATTAATTCTTTGACTTCCATGAGCAAGAATAAACATTTTTATGATTTGTATAATTATTTTATTACATTTCTTGTCACGAATCTTATTTTTTAAACTTATAATCTTCATATTATGAAAATAAAATTTTGACACTTATTTATAATATTAAATTGTTATAATTTTTCTAGAAGAAAAGGAAACTTATAAAGGACTAAAGGAAGATGAAAAGAGAAATAAAATGATCATAATAGTTGCGGAAGTTTATTAAAAAGTTTGAAATATTAATTTCTCCACTCATTTTGAGGGTAAATTACGTCAAATCTTTCCAACTTTGATCGTTTACTCAGTGCTACCCTCCAACATTACTTTGTAATATAAATGTTCTCCATCTTATAATTTCTTTCACGGAATGCCCTTTCGACAAAGAATACTCGATTTCTCCATCACTCCGTTGATGGGGCGATGCTCTCTCTCCACCACGCAGACGAGGCACTAATGCATGCGTTTTATAACATATAATTAGACTTGCATTTAGACTTATTTTGTGTAATTTGCTCATAGCATGCATATATTTTTACATTTATTTCTTTGAATTCTTTGAAGTAGACATCTACCTCTAGTTGGTGTGATTATACACGAATTATTAATAAAAATGACAGAGGAAAAAGAAGAATAACATCAAATGGAGTCCAATTAGCTGCTATAAAATACTCATCACGGGTCGTTACCGAAGTATCATGGTCCTGAAAAGTGTCGCTTACGCCCCGCAATCCGACGTTCACGACACTTACAGAACTGACTTCACAGAAAAGTATATTTCACGGGTCGTGACTATTCCTTCACGGCCGTGAGATACTAGTTAACGCCTCAACCGCTCGTCCTCACGGCCCTATTAGTAGCATTTTGTACGAAGAAATCACAATCTCGCCCGTTAAATATTTCTAATGGCTGTGAAGATCAAATCTCACTTTCACGGACCGTGCGGCTCACAGTTCACATGATAACAGCTTACGAGCTTGTGACAATTTTTTACGGACGTTATATTAGGATTCTTAGGAATTGCAAAAGTCTCATGGATCATACAGTGAATCGGATTTTGAAGTATTCTAACGGACCGTGAGAAGCTGGTAGCCGTTACACTCCTCAGAAATTATCATCACATGTCGTTACAATGTTTTCACGAACATCACAAAAGGTGAGGAATCATCAATCATCAGCTAACGGGCCGTGATCAACTCTTAACGAGCCATTACACGTCGAAGAAACCTCAAAGCAAATATTTAACGAGACGTCACATCTTCTTCACAGAATGATCCAGCGTTTCAGGTTCAAAGTTCACGGGAAGTTAATAGTTTGTTACGGGCCGTGAAAGCACATAAGTTGGGCGATCAGAGAGGAAATCACCCGAATCATGACCGTGAGATCCTTCTCACGCCCCATGAAGGCAAGAGAAAACTCCAAATCCAACTCTGATTGAGCCGTTAAATCTGCTACAGGGGGTGTGACAGACACCAAATTCAACACAGAAATATATTTTCGGAAGAATTCTCAACACACAAGGACTCCAACTCCTACCGTATGTCTTAAAGATCAATTGGAAACTAATTAGACTAGAAATTTTAGAATTTTACAAGGCAAAACTTTCAGAATCAATGAGATTCTGAATTTACCTTATTTCACATGGGAAATGTTTCTGTTTATTCCCAAACCACTTGGAAACATGACACCCCATAAAAAGAGACGTTGGCAGACAGAGATGATCATGCTAAGGCCTACAACTTTTTCCTTGAAGCCAAGAATGTGAGAAAACTCTGAAGGATTGTTGAGGAGACTTCTGCTAGATTGACTCTAGATGAGAGTTTAGCGGTAGTTCATCGGTGATTCCCGAAGAGTATTATCTATTCTACTTAATGTTGGGATGATGTTAAACATTTATTTTTCTATATTTATTTCTTCTATAGTTTAGGATCTTAGTTCTTGCTTCTATAATTCAGAGGTCTTCGTTATCTTTCTAGTTTGTAATAGTTCTATTGTTAAAGGCCAACTCATAGACCTTCTCTATTTCATTAAATAAAGTTAGTTTCTTTTGATTATTTATGTTGTTCTTAATGCTTTCCGGAGATTGATTGTCATTCTTAGTTGACTGTTATCCTTGTGAAAATTGCCATTTTAGTCTACATGATAGCACTAAAATTGATTCAAGATTAGTATGATAGAGTTTTATATAACACAACTCATAGGATCCTAGACGGGATTGTGTATTATGCAATCTATTAAATATTACCATTATATGGGTATTGATGGTTTAGAATCTACAGTTTAATGCATCTCAATATCTGTTTAATTTGGTTACGATCTTAGATAGAGTAATTGTGTTAAATTCTAGATTGAGATAGTTTGATTCATTCTAGTAGAAGATCAATAATTGGAGCAGATTCTAATCTATAAATTGAAACAAACTTAATATTTCCTAGTGCTATCAGTTTTCTTATTCTGAAGTATATCCTCCTAAGGACTTATACATCCGTAGTTTAATTTGTTGGATCAAAGTTTTAATGACATATAAAATCATATTTTGATGAAACAAACCTCGAAAGTTGAAATGCTAAAAAGTTTAAAGAAAAGTGAATAACTTTATGCACTATACTTTGATTACATAATTGACTATGAAATGATTATATTTTGGATGAATATTCGCAATGAATTTGTAGAAAATTCTGTTAGCTTTTCATGGACTCCAAGATCATCTAATTTGGATAACCGTGCAGAAAGTTATGATCAAAATAGTGCAGGTCGGTCAACCTGTCGGTCGACGCAAAGAAGGCCGATCGAGACGTACCGGTCGACCGATAACTACTGAGGCCTACTCCGGACGACGTCGAGACTGTACCGGTCGACAATCTGTTCGAAGCATCAGTCGACCGATCAGCTCAACGACTATAAATCAAAACTGCGAGACTGTACCGGTCGATAGTCCGGTCGACCGACCAGCTGCGGTAACTGGAAAAATGGCACAACGGTCACATAGACCGGTCGACCGGTCCAGAATTTCGGACGACCGACCTCTGAGTCAAATGAACAGTAACGGTCAAATTTGAAGGAGGAATTTGTGGAATAATTTTTGTACGAATTTTCTACACATTGAAGACTACAAAAGGAGTACCAAAGCCAGAGATCATTTCTTGAAGTTTTCGTTTTATAGCTTTCTCATTCTTTCTCTCTTCTTCTCTTGTGAGCTTAGAATTGTAAAAGAGAGAAACATTATTGTCCAGAAAAATTAGAGAGATCTCATGTGTAAAATTAGAGAGAGCTCATGTGTAAAAGATGTTGCCTTGCCTCTCGAAGCGGAGAAAGAGGCGGTGGTGTAAATGGCTTTCTTCCTTGCCCCATTTGGAACAAAGAAAGTGCTAGTGGAATATCCGATGGTCTTGAGGTCGAGAAGTCGGAGCGGAAACGTAGGATAAGGTGTGGCCGAACCTCGTCAACAAACCACTGTGTCCATTTGAGTTTGATTTTCTCTCTCTCTCTCTCTCTTCCCATTCATGTTGAATTTATGATCTGAATTATAAAGGATTTAAGAATCGGTTTTGTGCTTCTGCGACGGTTTTTATGAAATTGACATTTTCAATAGAACACCAATTCACCACCCCCCTCTTGGTGCCCTTTGGGATCCTACATAATTTAGTTTTAGTTTTCTTTATCTTTCTGCACTTTTATCTTCTGCACAACTTTTACCCAAAACTTTATATTATCTCATGTTAGCCTCTAAGATTTGATAGATAAGTAAATTAGTTCATCATGTGATCTACAACATATACTTTTCACTTTATTATTTGAGCAACTAGTGTACTTCCTAGTATTTAATTATTATCAATTCTTGCATCAGACAGCGCCACACAGACTCCACATCAATAAATTAATTAAAAATACAAAATAATAAAATAAGAATATAATAAAAAAATTAAAAAAAAAAAGTTTTCTCTTCTTCTCACCATCGACGAAGGGAGAAGACAAGGGGGCGGCCGCCCCCACCCCTCTCCTCACTGATGACGGAGAAGAAGGGGGAAGGGGGGCCCTCCCCGCACGTGAAGAAGGGGAGGGCCGCCTCCCCCTCTCTTCTTTGGCGAGCGAGCATTGGCGCACACAGAGAAGGAGGGTCTCACCCCCTTCTGCGACCTCCGACACTCGTCGGAGGATGCAGAGGGGGTGGGTGGGGGCGACGCCACCGCCCCCTCTTTTGCGCTGACTGCGTGCGCCGACAACGCATGCAATGCAAAAGGGGAGGGGCATCGCCCTTGCGAGCTCGTCGGAGCTCATAGGGGTGGTAACGCCCCCCCCCCTTGCGTTGCCTGCGTGCGCTATGAGCTCGTGTGGGTTGGGGGGGGTGGTCCCCCCTTTTTTCATTGCCTGCATATGCCGACGATGCGCGCAGTCACCGAGCGAGCTGTCGATGGAGAAGCTTGGGGGCAGAGGGCGGCTGTCGTTGAGGAGGTAGTCATCATGGCCCATGCGACGAAAGACGCAGGGGTGTACCAAGCGGGCAGAGCTGAACCAACCGCAGCTCAGGTGGATGTTCGCCATTCGGTACGCTCTGTTGCCGGTTGCATAGAGGTTGAGGACCTGCACGGTGAAGGTGGGAATGCCGCTAGGCATCGACATCATATGCTTTCTATTGGTACAGTACATAGGTACTTGGCTACTTCCAGTGGTACTCGGGGGTGAGCTCCGGTCGGCGAGCTCGAGGGGGGGCAACACCCACCCCCCTTTTGCGTTGCTTGCGTCAATGGCCTCTCTTCTCCGTCGCTATTGAGGAGAGGGGTGGGGCGGCCACCCCTCCTCTTCTCCCTCTTGCGTTTAGGCGACCCTGCCGGCAAGGACGTCGGAAAGAGAGGAGGGAGCGCTCCTCTTTTTATTTTAAATTTTTATTTTTTTTATTTATTTGATATTTTAATAATTTTTTTATTATGGCATGTTAGATGCTTGCTTGCGTGGCGGAGAGAAAATGTCGCCACGTTAGCGGAGCGACCGAAAAACTGAGTATTTCCGATCGAAAGGGCATTCCTTAAAATAAATTATAAGATGGAGGGCATTCATGTTACAAATTAAAGTTGGAGGGTATCGCTGAGCAAACTTCAAAGTTGGAGGGTATTTAGCATAATTTATCCATATTATTTTGTTAAATGAAAATTTATTAGAAACTCTTGTTCATATTGTCAAGTCTTATATATACTATTTGATATAATTCAGATTAAATTTAACATTATTGTTTAAATGCTTTATGAAACATTTTGGTTTCTTATATAAGTTTTTGAGACGTATTATTCATTACTTCTAATCAATTTTAATTCCATATTTTATTCATATGAATCATCCATGGACCTAAGGGGAGTTATTTTTGTTTATCGCATGTTGTTATACATGAATATTTTTTATGATATGACAAAAGAATGAAAATTATTTTTTATTTTCATTATTACATTTTACATCTTGTTATATTTAAAATACGAAAAAGTTTAAGTAGGAATGAGTTGTTTTATGTATTGAAGTTGAAATTAATAATCGAATATGTTTCATTCATATCTGGACTAATATATGAATATGAAAGTTATAGATAATTTTGTTAGCTTTCTAACAAGTTAAAAATCACCTCCTTCCAATAAATTTACGAAAAAATATGTTCAAAAATAATAAATGTCAATGTTGTTAAACTCTCGAATCAAACTTTTAAACTCTTACGTGTTCAAGAGCATACACAAGTAAAATGAATCAAATTAACATAAACTCTTAAATAACTTAGACCCTTAGTTCATATAATTATATACGATTATATACAATTATTTATTTTATACAATAAAAAGTTTGTAAAATCTTAAATATTTTATTTGATTAATATGTTTATGATTGAGAGTGAAATTAGTATCATGATTAAAAATTTCAGTGCAATTATTTTATTTATTTTTAATTTATATAAGTTTATTATCTTAATAAATATTATTGTTGATAATTATTCAGAATTTATTAGTTGTCAATGGTGGTACTTATTTTGATTACTTGCATATTTATTTCATTTAGTGAAATATATTAGTTATTAGTGAGTTATAAATCATAGCTATGTGTATGTAAGTGCATAATAATTACTTAAATAATTCAACTTATTTGGTACATAAACTCTATGAACTTATGAGTCAATTTTATGATATGAGTTTACGGGATAGAAAATGAATTTACTTATACTTTCAAATTTGACAACATTGATATAGGATGATCGAAGAGTCAAGTACTTAGTCAGTCGACCAATCATCATAAAAAACCACATTAGTTCAGTGTTACTTGAGGACTAGTCTACTGGTAGGCCATTGATCAATCGAAGAATTAACACCGGACAAAGTGAAAATATCGAGTGGTTGACCGATAGTTCAATTGACGACACTAGTGCCCATGCCAATTGAGGGATCGATCAACCAGTCAGTGAAAATGTAGACTAGTTGACCATCCAATTGTAATATTTTCCAAACAACTAGAAAGAGCGATAGACCAATGGGTAAAATGGTCGTTCGATTTCTAAGCAAAATGTACAATAAGGACTAGTTTTTTTTGTCAAAATAAGCCAATGACCATATTAACTAAAGAGACTTATAAAAAGAAGTTCAAGGAGTGCATAATCAATCAAGAATTGAGGAAAAACACCAAACATCAAAGGAAAATCGTTTCTTGAAATTCTTGAGCCATAATGTTGAATCGTCTCTTGCTTCTCTTTTTCTTTTCATGTGAGCTTGATATTGTAAAAGAGATAACATTTGTTTTGAGATTTGAGTGTGAGCTTCTTTGTAGTAGAAGTTTTATCTTATCTTTTGGATTAGAGAAAAGATTAAGAGTGTTCTTGTAATGCCCCGAGACCCACGTGACTTTCACGTGCTCAGAGTCGTCCCAAAGGCGACTCAATTTTCTATAAAATATTTTTGTGAAATAAAATCTATAAAGTGCAGAATATAAAACATAAATGCGGAAGACTTTTCAAAAATAATAATTAATAATCCATAATAATCGAAATGCTAAAACATCCATGAGTTTACAATTCTAATAAGTGCGGAAGTAATAAAATTAAATAACTAGATCTAATGCCATGTGCAACATTTGTCTGTCACTGAGCGTAGCCACCTGCAGGACCATCATCTATAGCTCCCTCACCTGCACGGATCCAGGTACAGGGAAATATCCATGAGTATAAAAATACTCAGTACGCAAGGTCTAAAAGATAATCAATATGCTCAATCGAAAATAAGATAAAATCAATAATGAGTCGATTGAGCAGTCAATACAATAATCAATTAACAATTTATCAATATGAACAATATATCAGGCTATGGTCAACAGACCAATGTAAATCAATAACAATTGTTCCAATTAATACTTATCAATTGCCTGATTAATAGATCAATATTCAATTAACAATTTCCAATTCAATAATCAATGGTCATTGACCAATAACAATTCAATTTAATAGGGCAATAATAATTGCCAACTCCATGCCAATATATCCAAATGACCATGATTTAATTCCATTCACTTCAATTCTAATTTCAATTTAATTCGATTCGATTTTCAATGTTCGGAGTTATCCATTTCAATGAGGAGCGCTCAGTCAATTAAGGGACACCATGCCACTTTCATACAGGCCTGTGGGGGATCAGTGCCACGACAAGTCCGATACGATTCAATGGGTTCGTGTATGGTGGGGGACAAGTGGCCATACACAGGACAGCCATAGCTTTTACACTATCTGCCACATTCAATTCAATTCAATTCAATTGGTCCCGGCTAAGTGGCAATCAGTGAACATGGGCCTAGTAGCTTTCGGCTTTTATCTTGTTTACCTAAAATGTCTATCTTTAAATAAATTATCAATTTGATTAGATAAATTCTGAACTCAAAACTAAGTAGGTCAACAATACAATCAAAATCAAAGTTCATCATAATATAAACAGATCAATCACCAACAATATAATTAATACATCAAATTAATTAATAACAATAATAATAATCAGTAATTAAAATTTACTCAAAAATAAATAATAACTCTCGGTGGTATACTCCCTGTTCATTACGGCCGTAACATCAATTCCCCCCCTTTTTTTTATAAATCTCTCTCTATTTTTTTCTCTCTCCATCTTCTCTGATTTTTACGGCCGTAAATTCTCTTTCCTTTTTTTTCTACATCTTTCTCTCTCCAGATTTTTACTCCCTATTCCATTACGGCCGAAAACCCTAATCTTCGGCCGTAAACACCTTTTTTTTCATCTTTCTCTCTCTCCCCTTTTCTCAGCCGTAAAACCTCGTCTCCAACTTTTTTTTTCTTTTAATTTCTTTACGGCCAATCCATTTTCCCTTCTCATTTTTTTTTCTTGCTTTTACTCCTTTCCATCTGTACGTGAACCTCGCCCTCTCGTTACACCCTCTTTTTTTTCTACGGGCATAAACGTTCTTTCTCTTTTTACCCCCCTTTACTACCGTAAACAACGTCGCAATAGCAAACAAAATTATGGCCGTAATAATTCTAATTCCAAACTAGATTGCACCGTAAAATATCACGACACAATAAAAAATAGAATCCCCCCTACGTACCTGCGCGCCTTGTTCTCTGACGTCGCCGAAGACGAAGCCGAAAATCACGCAGACGAAGCCAAAACCTTCGTACCCCCTATTCTTATTTATAGTGTTTACAGATTTTTAATTATTCTCTAACCATATTATCTAATCTCATTCGAATTAAATCCTCTAATTTATCCCTTTAACCACTCCCTGTTTATTCTAATATTTAATTAGATAAATTACGAAATTAATTGAATAATCCTATCCCTAATCAAACTCCTCTCAATTTTTATTTTTATTTTCGGAATTATTAAATATAGTAATATTAATAACAATATTTTTCAAAATAATATAATAAAATATCCATTTATTAAATCCTGAAAAATCAGGGTCGTTACAGTTCTTTTTTAAAAGAGGTTTGCCTACCTTTTGAGTGAAGAATCGACAGATGAAAAGTTTCTTACGATAAGAGGTGTGCCTTACCACTCGAAGAAGAGAAAAGATAGTGTGCTATAAAGAGTTTCTTTCTTGCCCTATTGAAATTAAGGAATGGTTAGTAAATTTTTTACGGTCTTGAGGTCGAGAAGTCAAATGGGGATGCAATCCAAGGTGTGATCGAATTTTGTCAACAAACGACCTTGTATTACTATTTGTTTTCCGTCTTCCTTACATTCCTATTATATTGTACATGTGATTTGATTACAATTGTACTGATTTAACCTTTCACGATTTATTTTGTGAAATCTTTTTTTTTCTATTGAACATCAATTCACTCTATTCTTGGTGTCTTGTGATCCAACAGAGTTAATATATTCAAACCTTGGACTAAGTTTGTGTTGGAAAAGAGACCATGACTGAAGCATGATAAGAGAGGAGTGGCCTCCCCCTTTTTTAAATTTTTATGAATTATTAAATTATTATTATATACTTATTATATTATTTTATTAGGATGTTAAAAAGGGATATTTTGGTCACACGTGGATTAGAGAGAAATCTAATGTGTGACATCCACGTAGATCATATAACCAATAAAATGCTATCTTAGAAAATGAACCACTGGTGAAATTAATTATAGTTGGAGAGTCATCTAGTTACAAAATAAAGTTTGGAATATAGTTGAAAAAGAGATTAAAGTTGGAGAGTATTTACTAAAATTTATCCAAATAAAATTTCTTAATCTTTTTTATGCTAATAAAATTTCTTAAAATTTTTTTTGCTTGTTTTACTTCTTCGTGCCATTATTATTTTCAATGTTAGTTCAAATTTAAAGTATGAAATTTTCGTCAAATCCCTCAATCATAATCATGATCCTAAGATTTGACTATAAAATCTTGACGTTCAAACTTCGACCTTCTTTATGGACATCACTTGTTGTCCATCAACATTGTACGTGCTATGAATGTTGAATGAAATAATCCGGTATTAAGCACAAAAAAATCGATTAATATGCAGCACATAACATGCAATATAACCATTTGTCCCTTTTTGAGACCTCTATCAAGATAGGGCACAATTACCTACCTCAAGCCTAATCCCGAATGCTACCTTATTCATGGACTCATGTTTATCTTTCTAATGCATACTCATAATCGAAGTGATAAATTACTTTTCAAAAGACCATTAGGTTACAAAAAGGAATTCGAGAAGAAAATATAAAAAACATCTTCCAAAATAATTCTAAGACAAAAATCACAATGCACCTGGCAGGGGCATCATGATCGGAACACTTGAGAACTGCATGATGCCCAAATCAAACCAAGGTAAATGGCATCTCAACTAAGCTTCCAGAGAAAGAGACTTGTAGGCGTCGTTTGGTTCGTGAAAATAAATGAGAGCAAGGCTTTATTCATGCTATAGCATCCAAACAACGTAAGGATAAAGTTTTCACAGTCAAAAGATCATGGGTACATTTTATTCTTTGTCGGCAGAAACAAAATCACAAAAGTGAGAGTTTTGAATTCTCACAAACAACAAGAACATTCTTGTTCTAGTACATTGTATTCCCATGGCAAGAATAACATGTTAGCTATCCAAAGGACCTTGTAAGGTCCTTTCAACATATAGGTATGGGTTGGTGAGACTTGAATTTTCAAAGAGAGTAACCTTGAACTTAAATATGAAAGTCCCGTACAAAAAGTGCACTAGTCACTCAAGTAATAAAGTGTAAGAGTAGAATGTCGAACTCACGAATAATTAACTTAACTAAATAAATTTCAGAGACTAATATGAGACAACATGGTTTGGGTGAAAGATATGCAAAAAATAAAATTATAGAAAAGTAAAGACTAAAACTAAATTAATCTACTAATGCATAGGACTTAGGATGATAAAATAAATTATAGATAAACTGAATTGACAAAATATTATAAGTTAGTTTCTAACAACGGATTAGAGTCTACTCAAATTATTGATTTTTTCTATGATTAATCAACCTATCTTAATTTAATTTAGATTAATACTACTCCGTCATGGATCATAATCTAATCAAAGCTGAGATTAAGATGCATTACATTTCTCTCTAAACTATTATCAACAATACTGTGGTAATGATTAATAGAGCGCACAACTAATATTCCGCCAAGGATCATATGAGTTGTGCTATGCAATGCTTGGATTTAAAAGTCAAGAATCAATTTCACAGAAATCATGCAATCCTACAATGATGATAGCTAACTATAGAAGGTAATTAATCTCTGAAAAAGTATTAATAACAACGTGCATATTCGAAAGAAAATTGAACTACAATCGATGATGAAATAATGTTTAATCTTTATCCATTAAAACTATTACAATTGTCTCAAATAGAAAATAAAACTAAAGAATCCAAATTACTAAAGATAAAAGTATCAAGTAAGTATGAGATCATCTCAACATAAAATAGAACAGAGAATAATCTCAGGAATGCAAATGAATTGCTGCCCGGCCATCGTCTAGAGTCAATTGTGCAGAAATCTTCTTGATGAGCTTTCTGAATTCTCTCACATTCTTGACTTCAAAACTCTGATTGCAGGCCCTAGCATGTTCTTTTCAGGTGGTAGAAAGACTATTTATATGGGTTCAGGTTTTCATGTGATTGGAGGAGAAACAAAAATATTTTCTATATGAAATAAGAAAATTTTGAATCCGAATTAATTATGAAATTTTGACCTTATCAGACTTTGAAATTTGAACCATAATATGTTTTCAAATCATTTTGGGATCATGTAGTATGAGTAGGAATTCTTGTGTAATTGAAAATCTTCCAAAATTTCGTCCAAAACTCGAATATGGGCTTCATCACGGCATGATACGATGATTTAATGACCTAAATAGGGTTCGAATCTGATTAAAAATGGGTTTCACGGCCCGTGAGAGAGTTTTCACGACCTTTACAGTATGTACAACATGGATTCATGGTCCGTGAAAGCTTGGTCACGATTGTGATTCAAGGCAACTCGAAATGCATTTTAATGGTCTGTTAATGAGTTTCACAGTCCTTTTCACGACACGTTAAAGATTCTTCACCTCCCGTGACTCTACCATTTCATTCTTATTATTTTTTATTTTTTGATTTCATTTTAACTTTGATTTGAGCACGATTTTTTTTGTTGTCTTCGTAATTCAGTTTTTTTGCTTCCTAAACAATAAAATACAACATTAGGATAGACTTTATTTTTATAAAATTAATATAAATAAGCTCATAAAATAATACATACTATTAAAAAATAATTTAAAATTAAATTAAATACATATTTAAATATATATTATATTTTACATGCATCAATCAAAAAATATTACCACACTTAGAAACATAAATTTCTTGACTTTTCAATTTTCATACATCGTACGAGGTACGAGGTACGAGGATCCAAAAATTGTTTATTGTCTCCGACAACTAATCAGTGACAATGTATCTGTCTGTGCTGTCCAATTCAAGGCACTGGATGGGGATGGACTATGTTGAAATGAAGGTACGGTGTAATTCAGAACAGGAATCCATTATCATAATCTTTTTGCTTTGGGTAATGACATCCTTTTCAAGGTACAGATGATAGTCTGTAATTTTTTCACGGGCACTCGTCATCACATGAAAATAGTACCAAAATATTGTACAATGATCCGATGTGATGGAAATTAGGAATATTTTTTTATTTAAATTTCTCTAATATTATTAATAATTTTGGTAATACTAAAATTACAATATCATAGGGTGTTATCCTACCCGACCCGAAAATACGATCCAACTTGATTAATTTTGATTGGATTTGGTGCTCGACTAAATTTTTATTTTAAATATTTTATTTTAAATCATAAAAATAATATTTTATTGTTTACTATTTATTTATATTTAAAGGATTTATTTCATATTTTTGCATTTTTTAATCATATAAAATCTATAAATTTAATATAAATAATTTTGTTTAAATAAAAAGGTCGGATCTTCAGGTTTGGAGTCGACTCGGGTTAAAAATTTTCAACCCAGCCCGCCCTAACCCTTAGTCGCATTGAGAACTTTGACCATGGATTTGACCCAATCCGACTCAAATTAGTTCGGGTTGGATTATCGACTCGGTGAATGCTCCTAAAAATATGTGAGCATATTGTGATCCAGAAGAACTAGAATTATACTTTCACTAGTCAACTAAATCGCACATTGCGTGATAACAACTAATTTAATTTAAATTTTATACAAATATATTTTTGAAAATTTTTCTATGCTATAAAGACAATTATTCAATTTATAATATTGTAAAATAAAAAAAATTCAATTTAGAAAAGAAATTTATTAAAAAAACTTATTAAATGGCTGAATATCAAAAGGAGAAAAATATCATTCTTAGTGGTCAAACTATTGACTCGTGACGTTTTAATTATTTTAATTAGCATCACTAACATTATGTTAAAATTTGTCATTCTCATATGAAAATGTTGCTTCACTTGTTTACAAAACAAAATATTAGTGATGATCTAAACCTAGTGTTCAAAAAGTTTGATTTAATATGAATTAATAACCAAAAGTTATGGGAGATATATAAAGTGCATTTTTAGTTAATGGTATAATTTTATCCATGCTTAGAATGTACTAAAATATCTTTTATAAATAAAATAAATTATTTCAAAATATGTTTTAGAATTTATTATGACAAAATTATTTGTTGAATTTACTGTATTGTTTCTTTTCAGTTATTACCTTATTACTAATTTTAACGACCAATAGTTTTGCAAAGGTACTACAATTTTTTATGTACTATGTTAAACAGGAAACTATATAAAATATCAAGTAGATATTATGCTCAAATGCTTTATTATGTGATGTGTTCTCTTACATATAAAAACCTCTAACCTCAAATCAAGAAGTCTCAAATCATTTTCCATAAAGAAAATATAAAATTATTCAATGAATAATAGATGCATTGAGCAAGTAGAATAATATAAAATAATATAAAATCAATATTATGAGATTTTAAAGTGACAAAAAAAAAGATTCGAGTTAACATGAAATAAATTTAATCCTGGAGCTAATTTTATAGATTAAAGGTCATTCAACTTTTATTATTAATGACTCATTATAGCACCACTAAATAAAATGAAGATGACATTTTTTTTTATAAGATAAAAAAAATAATTACTTATCATACCATAAGCCATTATCATTCACGAAAATAATGATAAAAATATAATAATATTAACTTTTATTAGTTGCAAAGAAAAGATGTTTCTAACAAAACTTTTTTTATATATTGAGTAGCAAAAATTTTCTCATTGTAAAGGAACAAAAAAGATGATAATTCAAAAAAAAAATTATAATATGTATGAAAGGAACAATAATAATAATAATATAATGACACGCTAAAAAAAATGGGGCGCCGCCCTCGTCGGGGAGGGGAGGGGCCCACTGCCAGTGTGGATGGGGCGTTGCCTGGGTCCGCGCGTCGACGATGTGGGTGAAAGGGAAGGGGGAGGGGTGGGGGAGGGACATCGCCCCCCTCTGCGCGTTGCCCGCCCCGCCGCCCCCTCTTTCGCCAGGCGATGTCCCCTCCCCCGCACCCCTCGTTGGCGACATCCCACCCATCTCGACAGTGGGGCGACGCTCCATTTTTATTTTTAATTATTATATGAAATATTATATTATTTTTAAATATTGTCACATCGGTAAATTACTTGTATGGAGAAGAAAGAATATTGCCATGTGGCCGCCACATCGGCAACGCGATTGAGAAATGGTCGATCATCGATGAAAAATGACAGTCTTATTACAAAGTAAAATTTAAGGATAACACTGGAAAAGTGTCCAAAGTTAAAGGGTATTTGGTAAAGGTTATCCCAACTAATATTCATGTTACCTTTTGTAATGTATACAAATGTTATAGAATATGAAAAGCTAAATATTATGAATATCTTATAACTTCAATGTTTATTAAAAAAAAGATATATTACATTTTGTAATATACAAACTTGTTATGGAATATGAAAAACAAATGTTACGATCAACTTATAAGTATACTGTTCACTAATAAATTATTTCATTTTATATATAAATCAATACTAGTTTTATTTTATTATTTACAAATTAAAAAATCTACAAAAAAAGATGAGAGGAACTCATAGGAGAGATATCATCACCATAATACACAATTGCAAGATTGGTCAAATTATGCCAAGTACGAAAAAATGGAAGTACCAGAACAAAAAATTGCAATGATAAATGAAGTACTAAAGAATGGTATGATGGTAAAATAGAAGGAATGTTTAAGAAAGAAGATTTGTGAGAAAAAATAAGTACAAGCATAATGAAATACGTGAGACAAGGTAAAAAAGAAAAAAAAATAATTTCATGATGATAATTTTGAGAATAAATCAAAAGGAACATTAACCAATTTTCTCATCCTTGTCGGCAACTATATATTTAAAAAGCTCAAGGAAAACTCTCATACCGAAAGAGTTGCTATCAAATCATAGGCCTCCTGCCCGCGGGAGTCTCCACTAATGTCTTGATTTCTATTGACGCCAATTATCATTCTTATCATTGAAACAAAGCATATTGGTTATGGAATATGATAAATAAATAATAATAATAATATCAATAGTGTTTCAATGACTATTTTTAATAAAAAAATATTTTTATAAATAGAGGAAAATAAAGAGTTCATACAAGTTAAAAATGAATTCATTACTGATTAAATGAAGTTTTAAAAACATCAATATGTTAATTAAATGAGTTAATTGGTTTGGAGTTTATGTAATTTACTATTTTAATTAATGATATGTTTATCAAAGTATGAAATAGATAAGAAACTTTTAAAAAATAAAGCGAATATATATATATATATATATATATATATATATATATATATATATATATGGGTAAATGCATATACGGAGCGCCCTCCTGTCGGCACAGTGTGAAGCAACATCCTCAACGTCCAAGTAACATCTAAGGGTTCATACAGTACTCTTGGGTGTGCTGATCTACCATCCAAATGCGATCGGATGGTTGTATATAATGCATCTCAAGAGAACTTTCGCATCATACACCTTCCTCCCCGCTACCATCATCATTTACTCAGACACTAGATCCCTCAATATGAGACACCGACGAGAGCAAGAGAGAGAAAGAGAGATCAAGAGATCGGGGGATAGAGAGAGATCGTTTGCTAATACTCTCTGACATCGTCGCCCTCTTCATTACGTTCGCCTGCACATCTCTGACAACAAAGATCGACCGATTCATCCTTGCCGCACATCTCCAACACCATCCTCGCAAAGATCGATTGATTCACCCTTTGCCTCCTCTGCGATGGTATGGGCGGCGGCGTTCACGTGAGAGAGAGAGAAAGAAGGGAGCGATATATATATATATATATATATATATATATATATATATATATATATATATATATGAATATTATGGTGCATACACACTTAGGGCCGTTTGGCGCATTACCGATTTAAGTAACCGGTAATTTGAATCACCATTTAGATAGATTATTACTATTTAAATTACCGATAATATTATATTATAGTGTTTGGTAAGTACTGGAATGGATAGTGTCAAAATTACCAAAATATCCCTAAAAATTATTTTAGATTTTAATAACATATGATTATAAATAAACAAAGAAAAAAATAGAAAAGTTAATATATAAAAAAAATGAGACAAAATTAAGAGTTATTTGTACAATATTTCAAATAATAAAAAAAGATGAAGTTAAATGATATTTATTTATTAATAAAATATTTGGAATAAAAAATTTAATTGAAGGGATATTTTCGTCAAAATATATTCACACCTGTTGGTAATTTGGAAAGACACATCTCTTGTCTGCTATCTAGATTATCAGTGAGGTGGTAATCAAGATTACTAGAGCAATTAAAATTATCAGTAATCAATCGCAGCCAAATGAGATAATATGGTGGGCCATGAAAATTTTAAACAAAATAACTCGATAATCTATTTAGATTACTTCGTACCAAACGGCTCTTTAGGTGCATACATTGGATCTTGTCCGTTCGATTTGCATTCAACGTCTTGGATGAGATGGCGCTTGAACCGTGGTGCGGTTCACTTCGTTCACATGTCATTGGTCCACAGCGAGAGCGTCGGCCCCCTTTTGCGACTTCATCGGCGAGGTCGCGGAGGGGACCGAGGCCTCCCTTTCTTGCTCGTCAGTGCGACAGCAGCAGGAGGGGGGGGGGGGCAGGGCGTTGGCACCCTTTGCGACATCGCCGACGAGGTCGCAAAGGGGGGGCCGACTTCCCCCTTTTGTTGTTGTGCCGGCACAGGTTGACGACGGGAGCCAGTGAAAGTTGGCGGGCCCGGTGGCAGCGAGGAGAGGGAAAGAAGGATGCGACTCTGTCGCCGAGGTCGGTGGTCGATGGTCGAAGGGCCAGCGATCGGGTCACTGCAGGGGAGGTTGACACATGGGAGGTCGCCACAAGAGCCATATTTTTAATCGGGGTTTTTATTAAACCAATATTATAATTAGTGATTAAATCTCAACCATTATAACTAAAACAGTTTTGATCTGATGATTGTGAGTGGGTGTATGCACCTATATGCACCTAAGTGTGTATGCACCCTAATATTTCTCATATATATATATATTTTTTAGGGAATAAGGATTGTGCGGGAAAAAAATGACACATATATATGAATCACCGTTGGATCGTGATATGACAGTTCACAAATAAGTATTTGTTTGTATACATCTTGATGACACTTATTTGTGAATCATCAGATCACGATCCAACGATGGTTCATATATATGATCACTTTTTTTCCCACATAATTCTTATCCCCTACATTTTATATTATCCGACTAGTGAAACCGTGGCGTATACACTTTGCAACATGCTCATTTTCTTGTTTCAATTATTAGTTTATTTAATTTACGAAAAATAAAGCAAAACAGCCTTGAGAACTCTTCCAAACAACCAAAATCTAACATTGGGTTCTCATATCTCCTTGCCTAATTAACGTGATAAGGCCTTACTTACCGGATTCATTGCCCGTTTTACTTCTATACCAGCAAGTACTAATATGAAAATTCCAGTCACAAGAAAATTATTGCCTAGGGGATCAGGATCGTCACATAAAAATAATTATTTCCTTCATTTTCGAATTGTATTATTAAGGATAAGTAGCTTTCTGAACACTATAACCAACACAAAAAATAACAGGTAAAATGAGCACTTTTGCTTCACACCGTGTGAAGTAAAATCTCAACAATCCAAATGCGATGAAATGGCTCAGAAGATGGCGCACAATATGAATGGTCCAGATGTGAGAATTGATATTCTCCTCCCTCTCGATCTCTCCTCCCTCCCTCTCCCTCTCTCCCACTCTCATATTCGATCTCTCCTCCCTCTCCCTCTGGCCTCCCTCCATCTAATGGGTCACCAGAGATGCCCAAGTGCTCAACACCGCAGGACTATCAGGATCGCTTTTCGAAGTATGATTGAGAGAGGTTCGAAGGATCGAGGATCGTAAGATCTTACTTTTTATAAGTAATAATATAATAATATTGATAATAATACTAAGATCTTACTTTTTATAAGTAATAATATAATAATATTGATAATAATACTAGTAGTAGTAGTAGTAGTAGTAGTAGTAGTAGTAGTAGTAGTAGTAGTAGTAGTAGTAGTAGTAGTAGTAGTAGTAGTAGTAGTAGTAGTAGTAGTAGTAGTAGTAGTAGTAGTAGTAGTAGTAGTAGTAGTAGTAGTAGTAGTAGTAGTAGTAGTAGTAGTAGTAGTAGTAGTAGTAGTAGTAGTAGTAGTAGTAGTAGTAGTAGTAGTAGTAGTAGTAGTAGTAGTAGTAGTAGTAGTAGTAGTAGTAGTAGTAGTAGTAGTAGTAGTAGTAGTAGTAGTAGTAGTAGTAGTAGTAGTAGTAGTAGTAGTAGTAGTAGTAGTAGTAGTAGTAGTAGTAGTAGTAGTAGTAGTAGTAGTAGTAGTAGTAGTAGTAGTAGTAGTAGTAGTAGTAGTAGTAGTAGTAGTAGTAGTAGTAGTAGTAGTAATAATAATAATAATAATAATAATAATAATAATAATAATAATAATAATAATAATAATAATAATAATAATAATAATAATAATAACTATTTAATATTCTACTCTTAATTATCTACATTATACTTAATTTGTAACTTTCATGGGCAAAATAACAATATAGAAGGTGCAAACTAATTATGATAATTAACAATGATAAATCAATTTTATCACCTGAATTATAAAACTTTAAATGATTTCTTTTGTTTTCTAAATATCATTTTTTCACATAAGTTTATTAATTGACACTAGATCATTCATAAAAATGAATAGAGAAATTGAGAGGGAGCGAATGGAGAGGAATTTAACCCAATTCCTTGTCAATGTTTATTCTAATTATTCTATTTTTTAGTTTTTTTGATTTTTTTTTAAAAAATAAAATTTAAATAAATAAAATCATAATTATGATATGATAGTCAGATCCTTTCTTGCCAAATTTTAGCTTTAATATTCTATTGTTTTAGTTTTCTCAATAAAATAATAATTATAAAATTAAAGAAAAGTAAAATCATATATTCTTACGATCCAGCGATCAATTCAAATTTTACATTTTTTATTTCAAGAGTGTAGGATCTTACGATTCGAAAAACAATCCTGTCAACTATGCACCCTCGGCACCCTTCACTCTGGCGCCCAGGTCACTACTGTCGGCATCCTTCGCTCCCGGGGGAGACCGAGAGAGAGGTCAAGAGAGATAGAGAGAGAGGGATGGAGGGAGAGAGGGAAAGGCAAAATTTTGCGAGATTTTACATATCATATTTGAACAATTCGGATCGCACGTCCGATTGAGATGTTGCTTCACACTGCGTGAAACAAAAGACAGCTATCACTCATCCATTTTACTCATAAACAATATCAAGAAGGGTTATTTTCTCTAATCATCCCTAAAATATTACGATTTTTCACATCTAATCCCAAACTACAAACTTTATTTTTTGAGTCCCTAAACCATCATGCTTTTTCCAATTTGATCATTCCATCCAATTCCATCGACTTCTCCGTTATTTTTTATTTTTCACATTTGTAAAAAGTCTATTATACCCCATGTCTTAAGTGTTAATTTATTTTTACATAAAATAATATATAATAATGGATATAAAAGTAATTTAAAAAAGAAAAAATAAGGCCACATGCCACCGGAGGGGGGTTCGCCGGCCCCCTCTGCCCCCCCCGACACCCTGCGCACGCCAGTGTAGGGAAAGAGAAGGGGGGGTCCCCCCCTCGTCGACGACGAACGTAGAGGGGGGCGCCGACCCCCCCCCCCCCCCTCTCTTTTCCTGCGTCGACGCATAGGGGGCCGGCATCCCCCCCTTCACTCTTTCCCTTGCGTTCGTCATCGACGCAAAGGGGGGCAGCGACCACACTCCCCCCTCCCTCTTTCCCTACGTCGAAGAGAGGGGGGGTCGCTCCCCTCTGCGTGACGCAGAGGGGGCGGCAATCCCCCGCCCCTTCTCTCTTTCCCTGTGCACACGGCACAGGGAAAGGGGGGTCGCCGGCCTCCCTCTGCGTCAACGACGGATGCAGAGGGGGCGGCGAACCCCTCTGGTGACACGTGGCTTTGTTTTTTCTTTTTTTTAATTGTTTTTATATTTATTATTATATATTATTTTATGTAAAAATAAATTAACACTTAAGACATGAGTATAATGAACTTTTTATAAATGTGAAAAATAAAAAATAACGGAGAAGTCAGATAGAATTTGATGAAAAGATCAAATTGAAAAAAATCGTGATAGTTTAAAGACTCAAAAAATAAAAGTCATAATTTAAGATTAGACGTGAAAAATCATGATAATTTAGAAATGATTAGAGGAAACAATCTACCAAGAATTCAATACAATATTATTGGAAAGCCTAGCAAATGATATTCATGAAAGGAAAAAGGACAATCGTCACGTTCTCCCAGGTTCCGTAAAGGTAGAGACATGATTTCATTCTCACGTTTGTCTCCAACTTTACGGGCATGCACTGCATACTGATCAGAGAGCCTCTCTTTATTATTACCCTTTCCTCCATGTATCGCCTCACGAGAGCGATAACATTTACTCATTCGTCGTCTAATATGCTTTTTTCATCCGATCGCAGACAACTTTCGCCAAGAACCATCTGCACTCGATTGGAGATGCTGACTTTTAATTGTTGGCGATTAGTGGACGCCAAGATCTCGAGTCCTTGTATACAAATTTAGGAAGACCAATTTAGTGAATATATTAATTACATATTTATCTGTTTATCATCAGATTAGCATTTTTTTACCGAGAACGGTGGATTCGGAGCCTATATAAAGGGGGTCACAATTCAGGAAAGCGCAAACCCTAGTTCAAAACCGAAGGGACGGCAGTCCATCTCCATTTTACACGTTACGTCACTTACAGATCACACTCTCCGTCCTCAGGTTCTACCTTCGTCACTTTACATGTCGCCGGGGGCTCCAAATGACGTGCTGCAGGTAGCAGACACTCCGGCGTCACATGGAGGCGGCAGTGACCAAGGAACTAAAAGAGCCTACGTTACTTTCCTGGCCGGAGATGGGGACTACGTGAAGGGAGTGGTGGCTTTGGTCAAGGGACTGAGGAAGGTGAACAGCGCCTACCCACTGGCGGTGGCCATACTTCCGGACGTGCCCGAGGAGCACCGGCAGATGCTGCGTGCCCAGGGATGCATCGTCCACGAGATCGTACCAGTCCACCCACCAGAGAGCCAGATCCAATATGCAAAGGCATACTATGCCACCACCTACTCCAAGCTGTCTATCTGGAACGTATGTACTCAAAATTTACTAATTCGTCAACTTCTGAGAGACTGAGATGAATCTACTTACATGAATATTACGTATTGTTTGATGCATGCAGCTTGAGTATGGCAAGATGATATACCTGGATGCAGATATCCAGGTGTACGAGAACATAGATCACCTCTTTGACCTGCCTGATGGCTACTTCTATGCCGTGAAGGACTGTTTCTGCGAGAAGTCATGGAGCCACTCTCCCCAGTACACCATCGGCTATTGCCAACAGTGCCCAGATAAGGTGGCATGGCCGGCAGAAATGGGATCACCGCCGTCCTTGTACTTCAACGGCGGGATGTTTGTGCTCGAGCCCAGTCGAGACACGTATGAGAAACTCCTCGAGACTCTTAAGATCACGCCTCCAACTCCTTTTTCAGAGCAGGTGGTCATTCTTCCTTTAGGGTTGCCTGCAAATGAAATAAGAAACTAAAATCTAAGACAGGACAGTCGAAGAGGCAATTAAATCCAATTTAACAGCTAGCTTACATAATTATATACAATTTAGGGAATTAACGATAACGAGTGCAGAATTAGCCACCAATTTGTCACGTTTTTTTTATCAAGTTCGAAATAATTGTCAAACTCTAGGAAAACAAAAATTGGAACACCATCAATTAACTGCTGAATTATCAAAAGGTCTATAACTGAATCCTGCTCTAACTTAGCTATATTGATAACGAGAATACTCAATCCTTAGCAAAGAGGGCCCTAACCTTAGCAGAACCATTTGCCAAATGCTTATGACTGAGAGTTCAAAGCCGTCCACTTTCATTAGTGCAGACATCTATGACGTTTCCGAAAGCATATGGAACGAATCAGTTGTTGCCCATTCAACATTGATGTGATTATTTGTTCTTGACAAATAAGTAATGGGAATTGATGAGGATAAATTATAGTGACGACAGTGATTGTTCATGCATATATCTGCTAGACTGTGACTATTACTACACTTTCTATAGGATTTCTTGAACATATTTTTTCAGAAGGTATACAAACCAATTCCACTTATTTACAACATGCTCATAGCCATGCTGTGGCGCCACCCGGAAAATGTTGAGCTGGAAAAGGTCAAGGTGGTTCACTACTGTTTAGCAGTAAGCTTCAATATCCTGATGATACGCTAAAGTTCCACAAAAAATAATTATTCTCCTCTTAGCATTGATGAGTACGATGAATTAACTTTGAAATCAGGGTTCCAAACCTTGGAGGTACACGGGGACGGAAGCAAACATGGATAGGGAGGACGTGAAGATGCTAGTAGCAAAATGGTGGGATATCTACAATGACGAGAGCCTTGACTTGAAAGAAGAGGCATAGACCCACGAAGATTTCACCTGCTCAAAGCCTATTCTAATTATGACAACTTTGCCAAATTCGACGATCAACGGCATTCCAGCACTCTCAGCTGATTAAGTGAGCCGACGATTAGCTATGTACTTGCATCTTAAGCCGATTATCAATTATGTACTTGCATTTTCAGCAATAAGCTATCAGTGTTTTTTTTTAGACATTATCAGCCATTTAAGTAGCAATTCATTTAATATATTAATAAATAAATATTTATTAAACTTAGCGATAAAATTAACTAATTAATATAAAATAACAAAATAGGACATACAATATATTATTCAAATTAAATCAATATACAAAATTTATTATAAATTAATAAATAAATAATTAATATCTGAATAAAATATATTTTTTTATTAACATATAAAAAAGTTATATTTACAATTTATTTTATATACTACGTACATCATAAGAAAACACTGTTATTAAATTAATTTCTCCATTGTTAATAAATAAATAAAGAATATCGTTGAATGGTGATAAAATAAAAATGAGAAAAAAAATAAGATAAGTTGAAAAAAATGATGAATTTGAATAAGGATTAAATTGAAAAAAAAATTAAAAATCACTAACCTCTAAACATTAATAAACATAATTTTTTAATATGTTCATTCAAAATGCTAAACTCTACTATCTTATATTTTTACCAAATAAAAAAAATTCAATGCTAAATGCTACTTCAAAAGCTCTTTTTGACATTGCCAAATAAAACCTATGTCTGAAGCTATCATAGTTCATCATATGTGCAGTTACTGTGATAATGCTCTGAGGCTGAGTGATGTATCTCCTAATAACAACAGTCCATTTCATTTGGTGTATACACATTATATATGAGATAGAATGTCCGAATCCTACTAACCAAATGAATAGTAATAAAGTCATTGAAAAGTCTAATGGCAAAGTTGGTTTTGGTTTTCTTGAACCCACTATATTGTAGCCTCACATAGAGCTAAAATAGAAGAACACATTGAGACTTTAAGACGGCATTAGAATATAATTAAATGAAAAAATTTAGAAGAAAATTACAACTAAATTAATTCAGCAAGAAAGCGTCTTTAATTACGAAGTGTCTTGACTGCAGTTGATGATCAAATAAATTATCAATTGGGATTTAAAGTATTTTAATAGTTTTGAATTTTAAAAATAATTAAAGAAAATCAAAACAATACTCAAAGATGCATGCATCAAAGATGAAAATGTCAATGTATTCCTCAAAGATGAAAAGGTAAGTCATCCTAACATGAAAGCAGCTGATATGCATGGACTCGTACACTACTCCTGGATTCAACACCTAAGATTCAGCCTCTGGTAAATAATATCAACTAACAAGATCCATTTCCAAGCAAATGAATATATGGAACAATACTCACATGTCAAGTAAATAGGTCAATTTTGCTTCAAGTTTGCAAATATAAACATTCACAATCAGACATACAAGTAATCGATACCCACAAATTAACATTCTCGATCAGGCCTTACCTTTGTCAGTTATCATGATTTGTGAATCATCTCAAATTAGTTTTCAAATTTTGTCATTTATTTTATGAATGCATTCTCTTAATCTAAGTGAGAAATTAGTTTTCAAAAGACCATTAATTTACATTTTTTTCTTTCGTAGGGTGAAGTATGAGGATCCAAATATCCTTTGATGTCAACGGTAAATTGAATCCGAGACAAATCGGTTGCCACGTCTTTTATCCGTGTTAAATTAATTTGGTCATTTTATAAATTAAAATAATAAAAATTAACGGGAAAAAATAAGAATGGTACTAAGTGAAAGAAAAGTTTGTGAAAAATTAGAAAGTTATGAATAGATGTGAAAAAAAATTCATATTACAAAAAGAAGATTACAGGAAAAAATTTCTTTGGAGAATGACGTATTTTTTAAGGTAGGAATGACACTCTGTCACGTTGTACTAGTTTTGTATTATTTTTGTCACGAGTATATACCCCATGCGATGATATGAAAATAGTACCAAACCATTGTTGTCATGTGTATATAATGTGATCGAAATCAATAATTCTGTAATTATAATTTCGGTAGTGATAAAACTGCGTTGCGGATTCATTTTTGTCATACAGTGCATATTTTAGTCCAGAAGAACTAGAGTTATATTTTAATTAAACTAAATCACTAATAATTTGTGGCTAGTGAAACAGTGGCGTGTACACTTGCAACATGCTCATTTTCTTGTTTCAATTATTAATTTATTTAATCCAAAAAAAAAAATCAAACAGCCTTGAGAACTCTTCCGGACAATCAAAAGATAACCTGTCGGCTCTTGTATTTTTTTGTTGCCTAATTAACGTGCTAACGCCTTAATTATTGTATTCATCGCCAGATTTCCTGCTATACCAGCAAAAACTAATCAAAAGTGCTTACGGAGCCTCTCTGATTAGTGATTATTATGCTTTCCCTCCATGCATCACCTCATGGGAGAGATAATATTTTACTACTTTGTTATGTAATATGCTTTCGGAATTCGATCACAGACAACTATATATCTGCAAACGAACATCTGAATTCGATTCGGGATGTTAACTTTTAATTGTTGGCGATTGGTGAACGCCAAGATCTCGAGCCCTTGTATACAACTACATAATGAACTGTAACTACTAATTGAGGAAATTGATCACAATAAAAGTGAAAGGTTAAGGATTCTGGCCTTCTGGGAGTCGATAAGTAAGCTAACTCTCGCTACTTTGCATGCTCCTTGATTGTAGACCAAACAAAAATGGTGCCAAAATTATTTTAACATGTATAATTGATTAGTGACACTACAAGAAATAAGGGAATTATAAATGGCCCAAATCGTCTGTAATTTTTCGAAAACCGTCACAAATCACGATTTTCAACAGATTTTTTTACGGAACCGATACGTCGAAAAAATGATCATCGCACATCGATTTTTGACTGTTAGAAAAAAATCGTCACAAGTTTAGACGGAAGTCCGACGATCGCAACCGTCGAAAGTTTCATCAGTTGGCGACCGTCGAAACTTTCGGCGGTCATCGAAACCGTCGATACTTTCGGCAATGGTGATCGTCGAAAGTTTCGGCATTAGCGACCGCCGAAACCTTCGACGGTTCGGCGGTCGCAACCGTCGCAAAGAATTTTTTTAATATAATAAAATTAGCCCGACGGCCAGTGTGTCTGGCCGCCCACGGTTGGATCCGACCGCCCGTGGCTGGATCCGGCCCCGCCGCCAATCCGGCCGCCAGGCGGCCGATCCGGCCCCTGCGGCCAGATTCAGCCGCCAGACGGCCTATCCGGTCCCCGCGGCCAGATCCGGCCGCCAGCGGCGGGATCCGTTCCCCACGGCCAAATCCGACCGCCAGATGGCCGATCCGGCCGCGGGGGCTAGATTGGCCGGATTTGGCCGCGGGAGAGGGAGGGGAGAGAGAGGGGGATAGGGTCGCCGGCGGGAGAGGGTCGTCCGGGAGAGAGAGAGGGTCGCCGACGGGAGAGGTCGTCATCCGAAGGGAGATGGTTGCTGACAAAATAGGAGAGGGAGAGAGAGAGGAGAGAGGTAAAGAAATAAAAAGTGAATAATAATAATAATAATAATAATAATAATAATAATAATAATAATAATAATAATAATAAGTAGTAGTAGTGGGAAAGCGGAAAAACGAAAAAAATTAGCGGAAGAGTGATTTTTAATTATCGACGACTATGATCGTCAGAAACTAAACAAATATTAATAATATATATTATTATGATACATATATATATGAATATGATATTTAATTATTTTTAAAGTTACCGACGATCGAGATCGACGAAAATTATTTAATTATAATAATAAAATACTACATACATATATATAATATTATTTTTTAGGTTACCGACCATCCAGACCATAAAAAATTTTGACGGTTTGGACTATCACAAATTAGATTAATAAAAAAATTTATATTATATTATTTTTTTCATTTTTCGATGGTTAGAATCGGCGAAAATTATGACGGTTTGAACCGTCGCTAATTATATTAATAAAATACTCCTTATATTATATTATTTTTCATTTACCGACGGTCCAGATCGTCGAAAATTGCAACGGTTGGATATCCGTCGAAACTTTCAACATTCCTAATCGTTGAAAAATAAAATAATAATATAATAAATTATATAATTTATTATTTTTTTATTTTTGACGATTGTGACCTTTCGAAAATTCTGACGGATCACTATCCGTCGTGAAATCCGTCGCAAATTGCGATGGATTTCTATCCGTCGATAACTGTCCATCAAAAAATTTCAATTTTCTTGTAGTGTGAGTCATATCTCAAAAATCGATTATTGAAACTAAAATTTGGTGTAACAACCCAGATTTTCGTTAAATAAATATAATATCTAAAAATCATTATCTAATATTCTGGAATTATTAAATTCCGAAATTCAAGGAAAATTGGAAAAAGATGATTAAAAAGATAAGAAGGAATTTGAGAGGGATTGAATTTAATTGAGTTGTTATGAAAGGAAAATTAATTAATCTCAGATTTAATTAAATCTGAGAAATTATGATGTGATTAATTATGAATGGATGGCCAAGATTGATTTTAAAAGAGTCCAAGGCCTAATAGAATTGATATTGCAAATCTGCACCTATAAATAGGCATTAAAGATGGCTGGAAACCCCTTTTTCTGCCAAACAGAATTCTGTCCACGAGCCCTCTTTTTCCTGTCATTTGCACGTGAACCGAGGCACCCCCGAGAACGTGCGATGGCTGGTTTCGAAGCCTGCACATAGGAGAAGAAGTTCTAGATGATTGATGGCCGCGAGTTTCAGAGCGAGGACAGAGAGCAATCGCCAATCAAAGTTCGGCGTTAGTGCAGATTTTTAGAGAAGAAAATCTAGTTAGTTTTTCAATCAACTTTAGGTACGTAGGGAATCCCTATGTCGTCAGTTTTACACGACATGGAACCATATTCCTTTCTCTTTCGTATTGTGATTCCATGGATATAGCATATGCATAGTTTGGACATCATATGACATAGTTATTGTGATCGGAAAGTCACGTCGGAACACACTTTTTCGTCGACGATAGAATCTGGCCCGAGTTCTATTGTGTCCGGCCCAAATTTGGTTGAATCCGGACCGAGTTGGAATCAGAATCGGATCGGGTTGTCCAACTCGGCCCGGGTTCTGGCTTCGGCTCGAATCGGATTGCGGCACGTTTTCGTTTGAACGTGAATCGGCTGACCCGACCCGTGTTCACCATACACCCGGCCCGAGTTTGCCTTGGCCGAGGTGAGTTTTGACGTTTTCGAACACGGCTTGGGTTTCACCCGACGCGGGCCGGGTTCTGGGGACAGAAATTGTGATTTTGGATAAATTGTTATAGATAATTGTATGACTATCATAGTTTATTATTTCTGATCGTCCCTGATCATATCACACACAAATCTGACCTCATCATATCTTTTAGATTTGATTTGAGATTTATATTATTGTTATCCTATCATATTATGTGATCTCTTATGATGTCGATCCAGTAGTTTTTCCATGATTGGGTTCTTGTCTAACCTAAATAAATTGTTAAAGATAGGTCTTTAGGTTAAACAAGATAAAAGATGAAAACTGCTAGGTCTTCATGTTCTCCGATTGTCTCTAAGCCCCCTGGGTCATTATTGTTATAGTATTGTATGGGGCAGATAGTGTACCTAGAGGTTTGAGAGTTATCCTTTAGGGAAGCTATGATTGTCCTGTGATGGCCATGGTCCCCCGTCATCACGAATATATTGTTAACGTTATTATTGGAGGGCGACTTATCGTGGCACTAATCTCCACTGGCCGACATGAAAGAGACATGGAGTTTTTCATAATTAATTGAGCGCTCCCTAACTGAAATGAAATTGAATAGAATTGAACTTAATTGAATTGAATCTTGGTCATTTGGATTTTGGCGTTGATTGGCTCTGCCTCCGCCTATTAAATAGAATAGAAATTATTAATTAATGACCACAGATATTGATAATAGAAAATTATTAAGTTGGATAGATGCCATAGTGATCAGGCATAATTGATAATTAATATTGATCGATCTCTTGATCTTTTACCTGATTCATGGCCTTATTGATATATTGTTATTATTGTACTCTTCTTATATTGTCATATCATGTGCTCTATTAATTATTGTTCATTAATGATTATTAATTTTTGAGCACTATTGATCTACTTATTATTATGGTTAGACCCTACATACTGAGTATTTTTATACTCATGAGTTTTTTCTTGCATCTGGATTCATACAGGTGAGATGATAGAAGATGGTGATGCAGGTGGTCAGACTTAGTGACAGGGATGTTGCACATGGTGTAGGGTTTAGTCCTACTAGATTATTGGTTTAGCTTTTATTTTTCCACATAATTAGGATGATGTAGTCATGGACATTTTCAGCTCCTTGATATTGCATTGTTAGAGATCTTATTTTCGCATTAATAGAGTTAATTTTTTGTAAAAATTATTTACATAAAATTATGTAGCGTCTCTAGGACGACTCTAAGCACGTGATAGTCACGTGAGTCTCGATGCATTACATTTGGTCAAGGAAACATCGTTTTATTTTTTACTCTGATTTTAGATCATTACTCAGGTGTTATTAATCATGTACACTGAAAGTTTTATAGGGGTATAAACAAATGGTGCCAAAACACACCCATTTTTTAATAACTATGTACCTGAGAATTCTGAATTTCCTTCGGAAAAGGTGGAATCTGAAAAAAAAAGTCTCTTTCTTCTTTTTTTTTTTTAATTTGAAATGAGTTTTGAAAGGGCTGATTAGTTTTTGTCCGAACCATCTTACTATGGGATTGAATTTCAAAATGGGTCCCTTTTATTTTATTTTTTTAAAATCCAAATCTTAATATCCTTGCATGTCCCATTTCCAACCAATTAGGATTGCGTTCCGGATGGCTAGAGCCGGTGAAATTCGCACAAATTTTTTTACATAGACAAGAAATTGGTCTCCAGAATCTGTTAAATCTAAAATAAACTACTTAATGCATGAATCAACGCAGTTGATATATAATCTTGTGACACTACTGCTAAGAATGTTTGAGCTTTGAGGCTATTTCAGTTCCCACCGTGAACTGAATCAGCTAAAAAGTTACTTACAGAAAGGAAAAAAAATTAATCACGTATACTTCAATTTAGGACCCTTGAATTTATAACAAATATAAATAATAAATGTTACGAAATATCTATTGCAGTAAAAATGAATTTTCGAGGTTTTCTTTACCGAATCTATAGACGTGCCATTCGTATTAGTCCCCGAAAAAAATAGTTGAGGAAAATTTGGGCGAGAAGGCAGGCGGAACGCGATCACGCGCATCATGATCGGGCGCTCCTCCAGCGTATCGCGGACGTGCAATTATCACGGGGTCGTTTTTCGCTCGACTGATCCGTGCGGCATCTAGACGTGCTCAACGTCTAGGCAAGCTCTTTTGAGCGCTTTGCGGAAACTTGCTTATGCCACTTTTTGTATGTCACAATTTTTGGGACGCTCGATCCCAAGCGGACGCTTCTTCGGTGGAGGCATTTGTGAACAAACGGGCACCTCGACGTAACGCTCGATCGCTTGGGATGCTTTGATACGCTCTTTTGTGAGTTGACACCCCACGCTTAAGACATGATGCTAGATTTAGGGAAGCTTGAAATCTTTGTTGAGTAAATAGAAATGATTACAACGCTTCGGAGGAGCACTAGCGGGTCTCCCCTACTATACCACCATTTCGGGTGATAGATATGCAACGTGTGGTGTGGAGGACCATCTCCTGAGGTGCACTTTTCTGGAGTGCAAATTACAAAACTATCACTACCACACTTGAAAAATAAACTAAGTACAAAAATAGGTTGAAAATGAAAATTACATGAAGTAAGATAACTCGACGTGACCCGGGGAAAGCCCCCGGGACATTCTCCCACACTCAAGTCAGCGACTTCCCTGAAGCTACAACTTGGAATTCTTCAATCTTCTGCTTGAACTGCCACAGGTCTTCGATTGTCTCTCAACTTGTGTCGGCGTCCGGTCTTCCGCTCCATCGAACAAGATACTTCTTCTTCCGATTCTTCGTACAGACGGAGAGTACTTCTTCAATTTGATCAGTAAATTGCTGACGGATGGCCGGCGGGGTGCGGTCTGAAACTCCATGCCCGGGATCTTCAGTGTCTTCAACGAAAGGCTTGAGCAGGCTGACATGGAAGACGGGGTGTTGCTGCATCTGGGACGGGAGCTCCAACTTGTAGGCCACCTTTCTTACCTTCTTCAGGATCTTGAAGGGGCCATCGTAACGCCTAACGAGGCTCTTGTACAGATTCTTCCCACTTAGCCGAATGTGTTGGACCAGCTTCACCAAGACCAAGTCTCCGACTTCAAAGTTGACGTCCCGTCGGGCGGTGTCCGCCCACTTCTTCATGCGCTTCGACGCCTTGTGCAAACATGCTCTCGCCATGTCGTTCTGCTCATGTCATTCCCTCACCATGAGGTGAGCGACGGGGACTTTTCCATCATAAGAAGTGGCAACGGCCTGGGGCGTAAGAGGTTGTTGCCCGTCATTATCTCAAAGGGACTCCGATTGGTCGACTCACTCCGTTGCATGTTGTAGGAGAATTACGCGATGTCGAGTAGCTTCGCCCAGTCCTTCTGATTGGCACTCACATAGTGCCGCAAGTAGATCTCCAGGATACAATTCACCCTCTCAGTTTGACCGTCGGTTTGAGGATGAAGTGATGTTGAGAAATGCAGGTTGGAGCCCATCATCTTGAACAATTCCTTCCAGAAGTTGCCAACGAATCGTCCATCCCGATCGTTGACGATACTTTGTGGTAGGCCCCAATACTTCACTACATGCTTCATGAATAACTCCGCAGCTTCAGTAGTAGGATAACTTGCGGAGCCGGCGGCGAAGATGGCATACTTGGAGAACCGATCGACGACCACCATGATGGTACCCACCCTTTCAGACTTGGGCAGAAGTCACATCTTTCCATAGGCGCTTGATTGAGATTCTTGTCTTGCTGGCAAACAAGGCAGGTCTTCACGAAAGCTTCAATGTCGTCCTCCATCCTTGGCCAGAAGTAGTTATCTTCGATGAGTGCCAAAATGCGGCGGATGCCCGGATGTCCCGCTCACTTGGAGTCATGGCACTCTTGCATGATAGTGCGCACAAGTTGTTGAAGAGTGGAACGTAGATGCGACGTTTCTTGGTGAAGATCAGCCCATCTTCCACCCAAAAGCAGCGTGTCTTGCCTTCTGTCGCTTGCTCGAACAAGTTCTTCGCCGTGGGATCTGACTCCAATCCCTTCTTGATCCTCTCGATGAGGTCGGCCTGAGAAGATCTCAGGCTGTCAATTCCGCGCGTCGACTGAGGGCGTCGGCAACGACATTCGTCTTGCCAGGCTTGTACTCCAGGACGTAGTCGAACTCCACCATAAACTCTTGCCACCTTGCTTGCTTCGGCGAGAGCTTTTTCTGTATCTCAAAGTAACTTGTCGCGACTTTGTCCATCTTGATGTGAAATCGTGATCCGAGAAGGTAGTGCCGTCATGTTCTAAGGTAGTGAATCATCGCGGTCATCTCCTTCTCTTGAACGGCGTAGCGCCGCTCCATGTCGTTGAGTTTGCAACTCTCGAACGCCATGGGATGCTCCTCCTACATAAGAACTCCTCCAATGGTATAGTCAGATGCATCTGTCTATACCTCGTAGGGCTTGGTGTGGTCTGGTAGGATGAGCACCGGTTCCTCCATCATGGTCCTCTTGAGGGTGTCGAACGCTTCCTGGCATGTCGGCGTCCACTCCCACTTCACATTCTTCCGAAGGAGATTCGTCAAAGAGGTCATCACATGTGAATACCCCTTGATGAACCGCCTATAATAGTTCGTCAGGCCAAGGAATGAACGCATGTCAGGAACCCGCTTGTGCGGCTCCCACTCCACGATGGTTCGAATCTTCGCGCCATCCATCTTCAGCTTTCCACTTCCGACGACATGTCCCAAGAAGTGCACTTCCGGTTGGGCAAATGCACACTTCTCCCGCTTGACGTAGAGCTCGTTCTGCCGCAACACCAACACTTGTCGAATGTGCTTGATATGCTCCTCCAAGGTGCGGCTGTAGATCATTATGTCGTCGAGGTAGAAAACCACGAACTTGGAGTAATAGTTGCAATACCTTATTCATGAGGGTGCAGAAGGTCGTCGGGGCATTGGTGAGGCCGAAAGGCATTACGAGGAACTCGTAGGAGCCATATCTTGTGACACACGTCATCTTCTGCACATCATCTTCTGCGATCCGGACTTGCCAATAGCCCGAACGAAGATTCAACTTGGTAAACCATCTTGCACTGCCAAGTTGGTCGAACAAGTCCGCCACCAAGGGGATGGAGTACTTGTTCTTCACCGAAACTTGTTGAGCTCCCGGTAGTCAATGCACATCCGGAGGGAACCATCATGCTTCTTCTGGAAGAGAACCGGAGCGCCATATGGAGACTTTGAGGGCCGAACATATCCTGCATCCAATAATTCAGTAAGTTGCTTACGGAGTTCTGCGAGTTCCGGAGGGGCGAACCGATAGGGGACTCCATGTGGGGCTTTCGATCCTGGGACCAAGTCGATGACATGGTCCACTTCACGCTTCGGCGGCAACCGTTTTGGAAGTTCCGGAGGCATGACGTCTGCAAAGTCCTCAAGGGTCTCAAGGACTTTGGGAGGTGTTGGAATAGAGTACCCTGGATCTTCCAAGATGGCGGTCGTAGGGAAGATGTGCTCCTGTTTGCGCAACCCCTTCGCCACTTGCATGGCGGAGAGGGTCTTCTGCTTGAGATCCCCTCCTGACCTCACAGGGACGTTGTAAGGTCTCTTGGGGTTGAAGATAACCATCGAGTTGGTGAGCGGGATGACACATGCAGCGATGTGTCGTAGAAAAGAGATGCCTGCCACCACTTCTAGTCATCCACTGGTGTCACCGTCACGTCGAAGCTTCCCGACCACTTGCCGATGCGAACCTTCACTTCAGAAGAAATTTCTGTGGTCGAGATAGACTTCGCGTTCACCGTCTTGAACGTGGCATTAGTCTTCTGTAGTGGCAGCTTCAGCTTCTTGGCGGCCACTTCTGACACGAACAACTCCGATGCTCCCGTGTCGATGAGGGCGTTGAAGACTTGCCCGTTCAATTCGATGTTCGCATAAAGTTGAGCAGTCGTTGAAAGACCCTTCGAGGCGTTGATGGCGCTGAGGACGTGCATCGAACTGAGACACGCCTCCTCTTTCTCCTTCTCGTCAGGGCAATACATTGCGTTGACTGTCGCCTTCTGCGGACAATCGCTCGTCCAATGCGGACCCTTGCAAATGTAGCAAGGCTTCGACGACTTTTCGTCCCTCTTGAATCTTTCATTGTTCGGCTTCTTATTTTGGTGTCTCTTGTCTTTGTCTTGATAATACGGCTTGCCTCCTTGTGACTTGGACTTCTCTCCCCCACCATTGTCCTTACCCGAGGGCTTTGGTGGTGGAGCGCTCGCTTTGGTGTACTCCACGAGCGATTCAGCAACGGCGACTAGCGAGCGAAGGTTGGGGTAATCTCGTCGCTCCAATTCCGTCCTAACCCATGACTTCAAACCCTTCGCGAAGACCGCCAGCAACGTGTCTTCGTCCACTTGGAAATTCTGCAGGCGGAGCTCAGTGAACTCTTTCATGTACTTCTTCAACGTGTCCTTCTGGCAAATGTTGAACAACGCAATCTTGGCCTCCAGTCCCGACTTGGCAGGGCAGAAGTAGTTGGTAAGCTGCCTCTTGAAGTCGTCCCACTTCTTAATGGGATCAACGATGCCATGCTCCACATCGTCGCAATGACACCGCCACCACAGACTCGTCGCATCTTGCAAGTAGAAGGATACGGTCTTCACCATCCTCACTTCGGACGTCACGTCCAAGACCTCCATGTACCTTCGAACGTTCCATAGAAAGTTGTTGATCTCCTTTGCCGACCGCTCGCCTTTGTAGGGCCGTGACTTCAATACCTCAATCCTTGCCTCATGCGGGGCGGGCGCCTCCAGACGTCGCCCATCTCTATACCGTCGTTTGAGTTCTTCCCGCATGGTCTTGAACTCTTGGTCCATCTCGAACCGCATATTTGAGAGACTATTATTCAAGGTCTCCCGCATGTTCATGATCGTCGCTTCCATGGACTCCAGCCGCGTATACAACGGCGTCATCTCGTCCCGCACCGTTGCGAGATCCACGGTCTTCTCCAACTCCCGCTCGTGCGTTGCGAGTTAGTCTTACATCTCGCCAACGTCCAATTGGAATTGGCCGAGGCGTTGCTCGAAGGCGGACATGGCGTCCTTCGAGCGGGCGCGCCCTCGCTCCTGACGGCCCTTCTCTAGTGCGACGGATTCATATGTCATCTCCGAGTTCGACGTCATTTCACCTTGATCGTCGAACGCCAACTTGAGCAGTCCCAGAAACGCTGCTCTTGTCACGAGGTCATTTTTCGCTCGACCGACCCGTGCGACGCCTAGACGTGCCCAACATTTTTAAGCGCTTTGCGGAAGCTTGCTTATGCCACTTTTTGTATGCCACAACTTTTGGGACGCTTGGTTTCGAGCGGACGCTTCTTCGGTGAGGCATTTATGAACAAACGGACACCTCGGCGTAATGCTCGATCGCTTGGGACGCTTTGGGACGCTCTTTTGTGGGTTGCCACCCCACGCTTGAGGCACGATGCTAGATTTCGGGAAGCTTGAAATCTTTGTTGAGTAAATAGGAATGATTATAACATTTCGAGGAAGCACTAGCGGATCTCTCCTACTATACCATCGTTTCGGATGGTAGATATGCAACGTGTGATGTGGAGGACCATTTTTGGGGTGCACTTTTTTGGAGTGCAAATTATAAAATTGTCACTACCACACTTGAAAAATAAACTAAGTATAAAAATGAGTTAAAAAAAATTACACGAATTAAGATAATTCGACGTGCCTCGAAAAAAGTCCCGAGACACAATCACCCTTACGATCCCGCGCATCATGCGATCTTGTGAGTCGCGTGTCATGCGAGAAGCGCGCGTGACGCGTTAGCGCGGGCAGACGCCCGCTTGTCCGCGCGTCAGTTGCCCAGGACGATCCCTTTAGTGAAGATATTATTTACATGTTTATCGGTTCGTCATTAAGATTAGCTCTTGTTCAAAGGACGGCACTGGATTGGAAGTCAATATGAAGGGGTCTCAAGTCCAGGAAAGCAGAAACCCAAGTGCCAAATCGAAGGAACGGCAGTCCATCTACACCTTACGTCACGTACAGATCACACTCTTTGTCCTCAGGCTCTACCTTCGTCACTTTACATGTCGCCGGGGGCTCCAACGGACGTGCTGCAGGCGGCATACACTCCAGTGCAACATGGAGGCGGCAGGGGCCAAGGAACGAAGAGAGCCTACGTTACACTCCTGGCCGGAGATGGCGACTACGTGAAGGGAGTGTGGGTTTGGCCAAGGGACTGATGAAGGTGAACAGCGCCTACCCGCTGGCGCTGGCCATGCTCCCCAACGTGCCCGAGGAGCACCGGCAGATGCTGCATGCCCAGGGATGCATCGTCCACGATATCGAGCCAATCTACCCACCGGAGAACCAGATCCAATTTGCAATGGCATACTATGTTACCACCCAATGTTGTCAAGCTCCATAGTTTAGGTAAACTCGTTTTTGACTCGTATCATACGACTTTAAATTTGTAAAGTCTATGTACTTGATAACTTTATATATTTAAGTAATTTTATGCACTTATGAACACATATATATAATGCATAAATTAAAAATAACTAATGTATTTTACTCAAATGAAATAAATATGAAAGTAACAAAAAAATAAGTACTATCACTTATAACTATCAGATACTAACTAACTTTCTATTATTTTGTTTATTGAGATAAAAAAAAATTATAGAAAATCAAAATAAGTAAAACTATTACACTATAATTTTTAATAATTTCATCCTAATAACAAATACATTAATAAATAGAATAATTAAGATTTTACAACTTTTTATTATGCAAAATAAATAATTGTACTAATCGTATAGAATCGTAAGTTCGTGTAGAATCATATAGACTAAGATGAAACCTATAACAACATTGTTACCACCTACTCCAAGCTACCTATCTGGAAGATTAAAACTTGCTTAAGTAGTTAACTTATAAGATGAAACCTATTCATATGAAAATAGAAAGATAAATTTCACTAAATATCATCCAATTTTAGTCTCTCTGAAAAGATAAAATGAAAGAAAAGAATTGATGTGATGAACCAATCAACAAAACAAAACAAAAGAATAAAGAGAAAAAAAGAAAAGAAGGAACAAAAAATAAATGAAAAAAAGGAAATTGTGAATAATGAGAAAGTGAAGAGATATATGAAAATAGATTGTGCAAAAGAAGAATTGTGAGATACTATGAAAAGAGAAGCAGAAAATATATTATAATGGAAAAATACCTATAAAAAATAATAGTGTAAGAGACATCCTCATCTGCTTGACTTAAAAATGAAGAGGAGAGTGGATGTCACTTGGATGAATGCTATTGAAGGAGGTTTTTTTATGAATGTATCAAGTCATGCATTGGGCTCCTATTTATGTGTTATAGCATATTGTCAATAGGAATTAAAGAAATTGAAGTTGAAAAGTTTGAAAAGCTAATTAAATGCCTACTAATTAAACTTTTTTGCCGTCCACTACCATCCATTAAGTTATAAATAGTGTCGACCGTAAGAAATTGATATTAAATTATTAGGGAAATGGAAGAAATTGAAGTTGAAAAGTTTGAGAAGCTGATTAAATTAAATGCCAACTAATTAAACTTTTTTGCCGTCCAATATCATCCATTAAACTATAAATAGTATCAACAGTAAGAAATTGATATTAAGTTATTAGGGAAATTATTAACCGGAAGGTAAAAACATCAAAGGTTTAATTGCTATTCAGGCTGAAAATCGATTAGGGAATTAAAGATTGTGTTATAATTAGTACTATTCAGTTATAATAAGAAAATAATTTTAAAATAAGAAATTTTCAAAAAATCAAGAAAACAGATAAATAGTTAAGGAGCTTTGAGGCTTGCAATTACATTTCTCACATATTAGTATTCATTTTTTTATTTAAAAAAAGGATTTAATATTCTTTTCTGTAAATATGATATTGTTCAGTTAGTGGTTGATAAGTATATTGGGAACAAAATTGCGCATATTTTGTCTCGAAGAGCTAAGATTATATTTTAATTAAAATAAAGTGTGAGTAACGAAACTGTGGCGTATATACTTGAAGCATACTCATTTTATTGTTACAATTATTAATTCTTTTAACTTTAGAAAAAATAAATTAAAGCAGCCTTGAGAACTCTTCCAAACAATCAAAAGTTAACATATCGATTCTTGTATTCCCTCGCCTAATTAACGTGATAAGACCTTAATTACTGGCTTCTACTACCCGCTTTCCTTCTACAGCAGCAAAAACTAATTAAAGTGGTAATCTGGTGACCCTCTATCTACTGCTAATAATAAATAAATGTTCAAGTTTTGAGAATATTTGAGCTCCCACGTTGAATTGAATCAGCTAATACTCAATTTCGAATAAAATGATAATTAATTAATCTCATATACTTGAATTTAGGACGATCCCTTTTGTGAAGATATTAATCAAATATTTTATTCCTTTGTCATAAAGATTAGCTTTTTGTACCGAGGACGGTGGATTCCGAGCCTATATAAAGGGGGATCGCAAGTCTGGAAGCACAAAAAGCAGAAACCCTAGTCAGTGCCAAACCGGAAGGACCGCAGTCACACTCTTTGTCCTCAGGCTCCACCTTCGTCACTTTACATGTCGTCGGGGTTTCCAACGGGCATGCTGCAGGCAACAAACACCCGGGCATCACATGGCGGCGGCAGGGGCCAAGTGACGAAGAGAGCCTATGTTACCTTCCTGGCTGGAGATGGGGACTTCGTGAAGGGAGCGGTGGGTTTGGCCAAGGGGCTGAGGAAGGTGAACAGCGCGTACCCGCTGGCGGTGGCCATGCTCCCGGACGTGCCCGAGGAGCACCGGCAGATGCTGCGTGCCCAGGGATGCGTCCTCCATGAGATCGAGCCCGTCTACCCGCCAGAGAACCAGATCCAGTATACATTGGCTTACTATGTCATCAACTACTCCAAGCTGCGTATCTGGAACGTATGTCCTCAAAACTAGCTTAACTAGTTAGCTTCTGAGATGAACCTATTTACATGAACATATATATGGTACTCTTTGATGCATGCAGCTTGAGTATGACAAGATGATGTACCTGGATGCAGATGTCCAGGTGTACGAGAACATAGATCACCTCTTTGACCTGCCTGAAGGTTACTTATACGGTGTGATGGGCTGTTTCTGTGAGAAAACGTGGAGCCAATATCCCCAGTACACCATCGGCTATTGCCAACAGTGCCCAGATAAGGTAGCATGGCCGGCAGAGATGGGATCACCGCCATCCCCGTACTTTAACGCTGGGATGTTCGTGTTCGAGCCCAGACGAGTCACCTATGAGAACCTCCTCGAGACTCTTAGGATCACGCCTCCAACTCCTTTCGCAGAGCAGGTGATCACTGTTCCTTCAGGGTTGCACTTGCATGCAAATGAAAAAGCAAACTAAAATCTAAGACAGGACAGATGAATATACAATTAAATGCAATTTAACTTCTAGCATATATACATAATTATATACGATTTAGTGAATTGAAGTAACAATCAGAATGAGTGCAGAAATTACCCACAATTGATTGCAAGTTTTTCTATCAGATTCAATATCATTGCCACATGAATAAAACACAATTGACATGCAAAGAGTTCAATATTCCGAGATCAGTGAATGAATGGATTCTCAAACTCTAGGAAAAGAAAAAATTGGAAGCACCATTAACTACTGAATTATTAAAATGCCTGTAACTGAATCATGCTCCTAACCTAGGTCCATTGACATAGAGAATACTCATTATTCCTCAGCAAGGTGGGCCCTAACCTTAGCAGAACCATTTGCCAAAAGCTTATGACCAAGAGTTCAAAGCTTTCCACTTTCACTAGTGCACAAACCTAGGTGGTTTCTGAAAGCATATGGAACGAATCATGTGTTGTCCATTTGAATGTGATTGTTTGTTCCTAAAAAATAAGTAGTCGGAAAACACCATTTTTCTTGTAGAATTCGTGAAGATAAATTATAGTGACAACAGTGATAAAGATGGTCAGTGGCTATTGTTCATGCAACTGTCTGCTAGATTGTGACAATGACACATTTTCTGCAGGATTTCTTGAACATGTTTTTTCAAAAGGTATACAAACCACTTCCACTTATTTACAACCTGTTCCTAGCCATACCATCCGGAAAACGTTGAGCTGGAAAAGGTCAAGGTGGTTCACTACTGTGCAGCACCAGTAAGCCTAAATATCCTCATGACAAGTGCTAAAGTTCCACAAAGAATAATTTGTTTTACTACTAAAATCGATGGATACAATGAGTTTACTTTCAAATCAGGGTACCAAAACCATGGAGGTACACGGGGAAGGAGGCAAACATGGATAGGGAGGACGTCAAGATGTTAGTAGCAAAATGGTGGGATATCTACAATGATGAGAGCCTTGACTTCAAAGCAGAGGCATAATCCCAGACTAAGATTTCACCTGCTCAAACCCTTTGCCAGATTCGAGGATCAGCTACATTCCAGCGCCCAAAGATGCTTAAGAGAGCCGACCATCAACAATGTACCAGCACTGTAAGCTAATGTTTCTTTGTCTATGTCTAAAGCCATCATAGTTCACCATATGTCCAGTTACCGTGACAAGGCTCTCAGGCTGAGTGATGCATCTCCTAATACCAAAAGTCTATATCAATTTTCGAATACACAGATGGAATGAATCTGAATCCTATTGAGTAATAAAGTCATTGAAAAGTCTGATGGCAATTTAGACTTTTGGCTTTCGTGAGCCAACTATATTGTATTTTCACAGAGAGCAATAATAGTTTTGAATCAGAAAAAAATAAATAAAGAAAATCAATACATCATGTAGGTCTCGTTGCTGATTCATAGGAAAAATTGCAGTAGTAGTTCGTTACCAATAACAAGGAAACTTCATCATTTTCTGAGTTCCCTTCGTATGCTATCTGAGAAATAGTATCTTAATTGAGAGTACCCGCTGGCTTCCTTACGAAGTAGCAAAATAGTCAATAACTCAATATATTCCTCACAGAAGAAAAGGTCCTTAATCTAGCAAACTGTCATCCTAACATGAAAAGAAAAGTTTATATGCATAACTACTATCAACTTACAATTAGATCCATTTCCAAACAAATGAATATATGCGACAATATTGTTATGTCAAGTAAATAAGTCAATTTTGCTTCAAGTTTGCAAGTAGAAAAAATTCACAATAAGGCATACAAGTAATCCATACCCACAAATATTCTCAAGCCTTACCTTTGTCATCCATTCATGAACCATTAATCATCTCAAATAGTGACTCCAGAAATCATTCATTCTTTGTCATTACATGCACTTGTTTCTATTTTCACCTGCAATCATGATATAAATCTCACGGCATAAGTATTGCTGTGAATAAGATTAGTCAATAGAATGAGGAACAATATTCTTATAAATCATTATATGAATCTCATGATATATGTATACTTTTCTTATTTATTGGAAGTACAATCACCTGTGCAACTCTATTCCAAGGTTCTTCTGTTCATAATCATAGAACACGAGAGTAATTTTAACCACATCGATCCAAGATAGTACCTTTCTCAATTGTGCGAATTCAACCCTGAATTCAGACAACCAATAGAGGATAGTTGCTCAATTGAATCTATGTTTCGTGTGAGGTATTGAAATATAATTATGCCAGGACAAATGGACAATAAAGCTTCATCTGAATATCAGATCTGGCACTGGTTGCCTAGCAAGGCCAACATTGCAAATATAAGATGCATTATCTATCCATTTCCAATGCTCCTTGGCTTAAAAAGGATAATTAACAATGTACTGGCTATGGTATTTGTCACGGGGATAGTTGAAAATTCTGCATGTCCTATAAAGGTTTTATAATGACAGGAACTGCTATGAACGAAGAAATAGATGAGAAATAACATAAGAAAGCAGACAGATTGGTCGCCACAGGAACATATGATAAACTACACATAACCCCTCCAAAATTTTTCTCGAGGTCTCCGCCAACAGACCTCACAGCCTTCAGGTACAATAGAACTGAGTGATTACTAATTAGTCTGTCTACAATGTCCAACAAGGGTGACTATTTCTTTCATAGAGAGAATAAAAATAATTTTTGTCATAGGACCTAAAAACTCACAATTTGCTAGTTACATTTTTGTCACCTTACTACAACCATCGTTTTTGGCACTAATTCTAATTCTCAGGATAGAAGAGAAGGCATCTATCTTGTGATGAAAATGTGCATCACATATATGCAGATCGATGCGCTGCATACTCAATTTTTCCCTCTCAAGATATTTCAGTTGCACATGGACTACATTTATCATAGTCTAATAATTGTTTGGAATTAGCAATCGCGAGACGGTATAAAAATTTTACAGCCGAACAACCCCCAAAACGCAAATTGCTCAGATCAACTGATAGAGAACGCTCGAGAACATAAAAAATTCGCCGCTATGCGAGAAAAATTCATGTCCGATGAAAGGTGATTCGTGCAGGAATGCTCACGAATGGAAATTGAATGATAAAAAAGAGAGGTGATAATGATTAAAAAAACTCTCACACCTCTCTCTCTCTCTCTCTCTCTCTCTCTCTCTCTCTCTCTCTCTCTCTCTCTCTCTCTCTCTCTCTCTCTCTCTCTCAAAAGGGGAACCCTGGAGGAAGTCGACGTCGCCCTAGTACGCCTACTCAGCCGCCGTAAGGTCGACAGCCGCGGAGCAGAAGGCACGACCACGGTGCTCGCGGCGGCGGGGTCGCTATCGAGACTGGTGGCGCCAGCGGCAAAGGACTAACACCATCTCTATCAGATTCAGACCCAACGGTAGGAGATGCATGGAGGGATGGCTAAGGAAGAAAGATGGTGGAATACAACGTAATCAGATGTAACAGAAGAGCTCATCGATCAAATCCAATTAGCATCCATGTTAGGCACATTGTAATTGTAAATTGTAACGTTACTTGAGCGGTTGACGGCAGCCGGGTTCGGCGGGTTACGCAGCTACTTAGATACGCAATTGCGCGTGCTGTTGGTGACCTACGGCCGTCTGGTGTTCATATGTGGCGAATTTGGGAAGTCTTCTTGGCGATGATTGCGCAGGAGCTTTTGTTTTCGCCATTCTACCAAAATTCCATTCAAAGGGTAATTGGCGCTAATCATAGTTGGGCTCTATTTGGACGTGGGAATTAAAATTCTCGGAAGTTTTCTCTAGCTTCGTATTTTATATTTGACACTTTAGTTCTTTGGACATTGTTCGAATGTATTTGTTGAGAATTACATTTTCACGACACAAATTTTTTTTTCGGAACTTCGACCATTGACTGGTAGGACCCATAGATTTTTTGCTAGCGAAACTTCGTCAAATTCTCACAAAAATTCTTATCCAATATCCAAACAGGACTTCGAAGAATAAATTTTAACTAAAGGTTAAATGTTGAATTTGTAGGATGCAAGCACCAAGAGGAGGAAGGGATGAATTGACGTATAAAAATCTGATCGAAAAAGTCATAAAAGTCGATTCTTTGAAAAATACGATCACAAACAAGTAAATGATATATAAGAAAAGCAAAAGAAAAGAAAGACGCAATATATTGACGAGATTCAGCCCAACTCCTTGGTTTACGTCTTCACTCCAACTTTTCGACCTCGAGACCGTTGGAGATTCACTAGTTTTCTCTTTTCTTGTAAGGAGAGAATAACCCTTTCTACATAATAATGCCTTCTCCTTCGTTCAAAAGGTAGGACACACCTCTTCTTACAATGAGCTCTCAAAACTATCTAAACAAGAATACAAGAATTTCCTCCAATGCTCTCTTCTTATAAAGAATGTCCTCACTAAGAAACTAGAAGAGGGAAGGGGTGATTTGCAAACTTTAGCTCAAAAAAAATGTTTTGAACTTGAAAGAAGCTCTAGAGTGATTTGCCTTGCTTGGATCATCTTCCTTCAATTTTTTGAAACTCTTTTATAAGCTTCTCTTGAAAATATGATCGTTGTAAATCAATTCAAAATGTTATGCTGTCAGCTCTGAAACAGTCGTCCGTCTTAATATCGGTTGTCCATTTTGCACAGTAACTAGCCGTTATCCCTTTTGTCGCATATTCAACGGTCGCTCATTATAGTATCGGTCGTCCGTTTAATAAAAAATTATATCCGTTATTTTTATCTTTTCTATGCAGTTTTCCTTTGATCGTAGTCCGTAGAAGAATTATAATCATTTAATTAATTTTTGCTTCCATAACGGTCGTCAGAAAGAGAATCGATCGACCGATTTAGAATTCTCGTGCTTTCTGTAATATGCGATTGTCCATGCAGCGACTTCGATCGTCTGATTTTCATATTTTTATTCTTTGTTGCCCAGAATGGTCGACCGTTATTATTTCAGTCATCCGATTTAGAAGTGTCCGCGCTCTCTGTAATCTACGGTCGTTCATGCGTCAACTTTGGTCATCCGATTTAAACATTTTTTACTTTTACTGCCCAGAACGATCGACCGTTAATATTTCGGTCGTCCGTTTTAGAAATGTCAGCAACTCTCTGTAAACTGCAGTCGTTCCAGCTATAATTTCGGTCGTCCGTTATATACTTTAATCTCTCATATAATACATATAACGGTCGACCGAAAATAAATCGGTCGCCCGATTTAGGAGTGTCGTTCCTCTCTAGAATTATCGATCGTTCCAGCTTCGCTTTGGTCGTCCATTACGTGTCAAAACGGTCGTCCATTATACTAACGGTCGACCATTTGTACAGTAGAGAAATATTTCAACTCTTTTTCTTCGAAAAATATTAAACATGTTCACACTAACACTTCAAACACAATTAGTACATTATCTTCCTTGTTTGCTATCATCAAAATACTTAGAATATGATCTTTGGACCAACCATCTCCAACTTTTTTATGATGGCAAACAATGTGACGAAGAGGTAAATAAATAACAAAGTATAAGTTCCTCCCCCTTAATTTATGTTTATCTTGTGACATCAAAAGATATTATTTACTCCCCCTCAATTAAAGCATATTTTCTCTTTATAAGATATAATGATATCAAGAGAACAAAATCATAATGATACATTGTTAAGAACATGGTTAATGACAAATAAAAGTGAACAACATAACCAATACATAACCAACATATCCATTACAATATTCATCCATACATAGATAACAACATAAGAGACAACATAATTTTCATCACATAATCAAAACATAATCACAAGTGAGGGTGCAACATCATAAGCACACATAAGGTCACATAAACATCACATAAATACATGAAAGTCATACATAGTGACATACATAATCTCCATCACAAATACATAGTCTCACAAATAACATAACACATACATAATCTCCATCACATACATCTTCTCCCCCTTTTGACATCATCAAAATGGAGAACAAAATGAAGAAAATAAATGAAGATTAAACGTCCGGAGCGTCGTCGGGCGGAGGAGGCGCAGCCTGCTCATAAGGTGAAGTGTCGAAGCCCAGAGAGCGAAAGTATGCAAAGAAATATTCCTGAGTGCGACGATGATCGAGCTCTAAGTGCTCCATGTGTGTAGTCATATCGTCCAAGCGTCTATCAATCCCGTCCAAGCATCTATCGACCCCATCCATGCGTGTGATCATCCCATCCCACTCATCACGTGAAGGCACTATGGATGCACGCTAGGCACTCGGCGGCGAAGATGTAGGACGTATATATTGCTCCCAAGAAGGTCCGGTATCCTCCATAGAAGCTCTCGTATGAATCTCAATACCTACTCCATCATCAGAGTTCGAGTCTTGTGTTTATTGTCTCTTTTTTGCAAAGACCCATTCGTTATTTAACGAGAACAAGGCCCTTCCGCTTCAACATGACTTTCCCAATGATATCAGTAGGTCTCTCAGAAAATGATAGCTCAGTCTTAGAAATAATGATATCTTTCTGACGAAAAATCCGAGTAAGAAAAGAACCATAGTGAAGAATCATATTGTGAGAGCATTTGGAGTCTATTTTCTCTTTGGTGGAGATGAAATGATAAATTATATAGGCTTCAAAGTTAACCGGAGGGAGATCATTTCGAATAAGACAATAGAGAACACGTAGATCATAGAAAGTCATATCAGTGTAATGATCGAATCGAGGGAATAAGATGTGACTGACTATATGATGAGCAACGAGAAGGGGAGGAGTCAACTTTTTTAGAAGGCCTTTCATGGGAAAACTATCTACTTCACCACAAAAAATAACTTCAAGTGCTTCAGTGATAGATATATCGAAAGGCCACCTATGAGTCGAATGTTAGAGAGTCCTCCTTTGGGAACACAAAGGTCTCACAAATCTAAGATTCAGTTATCTTAATAGTACGCCCAAAGATGTGAGATGTCACATAAAATTTAGACTCAGAAAATGACATATTAGCATAGAAAAGTCGAATCAACCTAGGATAGACAGGTTCTCTAACATCAAGAAAGGGAAGCCAACCTATGCCGTCAAACAAGTCATGAACAAAAGTCATGTTAAGAGAGGTCCAATCGACTCTCCTGCCATGCGTTACTTCTCTAGAGGAACATAAATGTTCAAAATTCGATGCAATAGATATGTTAGCAAATAAAAAAGAATCAAATTCTTCAGGAGGCGTTGGCGGAGAGTCAGACGATGGACGAGAAGAAGAACCTGATTCGTTCCTCTTGCGAGGACTAGCAACAAGCTTCTTCTTAGGAAGCATTGGACAAGATCAGATTCAAGGAGTAAATCGAGAATCGACAGACATACAGAATCTGAAAAAGGAGAAACGATCGACCACTAGGAGGAACGGTCCACCGTTTTTGTCTAAGACAGAACAGACTATCGTTTGATCAATCAATTTCAATATCAAACTTTACAATCATTCAATATCAATCGACAAAGTATAGAATCAACTATGGATGATGACTATGTGTGGATCTTGATCGAAAGAAGAGATTTGAGAGAGAGACCAATTGATATCACGATTGAATCACATCCGAAGGCACCTACAATTCGAAGCCATGGCGTTGGAAAGTTAGAACGAGAGGATCGTTCAATTTATGAGTTCAAGTTGGCCAGCTACTCAATTCGACTTACTAGTAGGGTCGTTGATCGTCGAAAACATGTCCTCAATTGATGAACAGCGATCTCTGATGATAATAAGCAAGACCGTCGAGGAAGGAGCTGGTGGATCGGAGCAGTCTGATCATAGCATGTCGCCAACGTCTTTGTCGTCCAAGGAAGAAACCTCGACAGCGATGGCCGAACTTGAGGGGTGCGACGAGAGTGATCGCTAGGAAGAAGAAGGCGACGCCTTGCACGGATGCGAGTGGAATCCGCAGGGTGCCGGTGTCGATTTGATCGGGAAGGATCGCCGGAGGAGGATCATTGGAGTGATAGTCGAGAGAGATCGCAAGGAAGAATCATCGAAATCGAAGTCACGAAAGTCGATTTCGTCATCGACCGAGCGACTGAAAATCCCCTTCACTGTCGAGAAAACTCGTCGTCGATTCCGGCCGAGGAGGGTCGTCGAAGAGGTTGAGGATGATCGTTGGAGGTGTTAGGCCGAGAGAAATTGTCGGGAAAAATAGAGTTTCCGACGGCGACGACGCAGAAAGGTCGACCAATTTTGCGATTTGCAGGAAAAGGTTGAGAAAAATTTTTTGACGGTCCTTTTATATCGCATTGAAAATGATCGATCGATATTATGTCAGGCGATCATTATCACTTAAGACGTATAGTCGATCCATTTCTTTTCTAACGGTCGTTCGAAATATGTTCGAGCGACCGTTCTGGAAGTGCGTACTCCGAAGAGAAAATCGGTCGTTCGGTAACTTAAACGATCATCCGGTCATATTTATAATGGTCGACCGATATTATAATGGTCGACCAATCTGAATGTATGTGTTGTGCAATACAATTTCATATTTAATTCGATTCACAAATGATACTTGCATAACCAAGTCACTCATGAGTTGAGTTGAGATGCAATCAAGTTCCTATCATTCCAAGTTCATGTCTAAGCATACAAAATCTCTTATCACTTAGGGGTTTTATGAAAATATTCATAAATTGAATTTCGGTGGACACATGTTCAATAGCAATGTTCTTATGTATCACATGTTCTCTAATGAAATGATAGCACAAATCAATATGCTTAGTTCTAGAATGTTGAATTGAGTTTTTAACCATTTCTATTGCACTTGTGTTATCGCACTCCATGGGTACACTTGAATAACTTATACCATAATCAAGTAATTATTGTTTTATTCATAATATTTGTGAACAACAACTACCGACTGCAATATATTCGGCCTCAGCGGTTGAGAGTGCGATGGAGTTTTGCTTTTTGCTAGCCCAAGAGATAAGAGAGTTACCAAGAAAGACGCATCACACTAGTGCTTTTCCTATCAACATTACATCCGACAAAGTCTGCATTGGTGTAGGCATGTAAATCAAAAGATGAATTCCTATCATACCAAATGCTTAAATCATAAGTATGCTTTAAATAACGTAATATTCTTTTAACGGCAACTAAGTGTGATTCCTTAGGTGCAAATTGAAATCCTGCACACAAGCATATACTAAACATTATATCCGGCCTAAATGCCGTCAAGTAAAGTAAACTACCTATCATACATCTATACCTCTTTTGATCAATGGATTGTCTTTCTCATCTTTATCTAATTTAGTTGTAGTGCTCATGGGAGTTGAACTTGGCTTGCATTCATCCATTTCAAATCTCTTTAGCAACTCCCTGTATACTTCTCTTGATTAAGAAATATTCCATCTTTGTTTTGCTTGACTTATAATCCTAAGAATAATGTGAGCTCACCTACAAGACTCATCTCAAACTCTTTTTGCATAAGAGATTCAAACTCTTTGTACAAGCATTCATTAGTAGCACCATAAATAATGTCGTCAACATAAATATGAACTATTAAAATATCATCTTTCAAATACTTCAAAAATAATGTAGTATCATTTTTTTCTTTTTGAAAATCATTTTCAATCAAAAAAGTACTTAGTGTTTCATACCAAGTTCTAGGAGCTTGTTTAACTCCATAAAGAGCTTTAGAAAGTTTAAATACGTGATTAGAAAAATTTGTATTTCTAAAATCTTGAGGTTGCTCAACATAGACTTCCTCATTTATAAAACCATTTAGAAAAGTCGATTTTACATCCATTTGAAAAAAATTGAATCCTTTAAAACAAGCAAAAGCTAAGAGCATTCTAATAGCATCAAGTCTAACAATAAGAGCAAAAGTTTCTTCAAAATCAACTCCTTCTATTTGTGAATAATCTTTTGCTACAAGTCTTGCCTTATTTCTTATTATGATGTCATTTTCATCTAGTTTGTTTCTAAAAACTCATTTAGTACCAATTATTGGATAATTTTTTGGCTTTTTTACAAGTTTCCAAACTTGATTCCTTTCAAAATTATTTAATTCTTCATGCATGACATTTATCCAATTTGAATCATTCAAAGTTTCATCAATGTTGCTATGTCAAATTGATCAAGAAATGCCGAAAAACACACAAATTTTTCAAAGAGTTTCTAGTCTTTATACCTTCATTTATGTTACCTATAACTCGATCAAGTGGATATGATGATGCATGTTTCCAATTCTTTAAAATAATTTGATTATCTTCCACTTGTGGTTCTTCTATTTGTTCCACATTTAAGATATCCATTCTTTTTTCTTCCAACTCTTCATTTTGGATTTGCATGGCTTCAAGATGTATTTCCACTTCATCTATTTCTTCATCATCATCATTCACTTGCTTGCTCATCAAAAAATCATTAGTTTCATTAAATTTAACATTAAAAGATTTTTCAACAACTAATATTTTTTTGTTATATACTCTATATGTTTTGCTTGTACTAGAGCATCCAAGAAACACACCATTATCATATTTTACATCAAATTTATTTAATTTATCTTTAATATTCAAGATATAACATTTACAATCAAACACTTAAAATATGAAATATTTGGTTTTTTTCCATATAAAACTTAAAAATATGTTTTCTTTTCAAAATATCTAAATAAGATTCTATTTAAAACATAACATGATGTGTTTACGGCTTCCGCTTAAAAATACTTAGGCAAATTACTTTTATTTAGTATTGTCCTAGACATTTCTTGAATAGTTCTATTCTTTCTTTCTACTACTTCGTTTTGTTGATGTGTTCTAGGTGTAGAGAAGTTGTGTGTAATTCCATTTTCTTCACAAAATAATTCAAAATTGTAATTTTCAAATTCACCTCTATGGGTCACTTCTAATTTTTACAATTCTTAACTCAAGTTCATTTTGTATTCTTTTTGCAAATTTAGATAACATGCTTATAGTTTTATCTTGTAAAAAAGACAGTTCAAGTAAAATGAGAAAAATCATCAATAATCACAAATATATATTTCTTTCCCCTAAACTTACTACATCAATAGGTCCAAATAAGTCAAGATGTAAAAGTTCTAATGACCTATGTGTACTAATAACATTTTTTTTAATTTGAAAGAGATTTTAATTTGTTTACCTTTAAGACATGAATCACAAACGTTATTTTTCTCAAATCTAATTTAGGGTAAACCACTAACTAGTTCATGACATGAAAACTTGTTTAACAACTTAAAGTTTACATGTTCTAATCTTCTATGCCAAAAATTTATATCATCATGCATAACACTAAGACATTTTTCACTTTTCAAATTCTCAAAATCAATCTTGTATACATTATTATATCTAAAACATATATGTACAACTTCCTTGTTTTCATATAAAATAAAGCATTTGTTCTTTTCAAAATTTACTAAATAATTTTTATCACACAATTGACTTATGCTAATTAAGTTATATTTTAAGTTTTCAACTAGCCAAACATTTTTCAAATATACATTACCATTTTTATCAACATTACCTGTACCAATTACTCTTCCTTTGCAATTATCTCCAAAGGTGACTTTTTCATTTTTCTTTTCTAATGTAATGAAGTTTGATTTGAGCATCCACTATACAAATATCATTTGCCTTCATTATCCTTTGAAGCTTCCTGCACGAAAGGCATTAAGATTCTCATCTTTTTAGTACCCAAACTTGCTTGGGTCTAATTTGGTTAGTGATGATTCTTTTAGGGACCCAAATCTTCTTCATACCACTATTTAATCCCATTTTAACTTTACATTCATAAGAGTAATGTCCTTCATAATCATAATGAAAATAAGTGATATGTGATTTTGCATGAAGATTTTGTGATGCTTTAATAAATAGAATCCTTGTATCCTTCTTAATATCAAATAAGCTAAAGTCAAGTTCATTTTTGTTAAAAGGTCTTCTTTGTGTTGATAGCATTGTAGTTAGCATTTTTTCACCATTTGCAAATTTTTCAAGTTTTCCTTTAATATTATCATTTTTCAAAATTTCAACACTACAAGTTTGTTTTTCACAAGATAATTTTAAGATATTGTTTTCCATTTTCAAAGCTTCAATCATAAATTCTAAACTAAAGTTCTTATCGTCTAGTAAATTACAATTTCCACAAACTTTAGAAACATATTTATTTTTCAAATTTTCAAATTCTATCTTCAAATCATCATGTTTCTTTTTAAGGTATCTATATTTATCTATAAGAATTCTAAACTCGTCATGAAGATTCGCTATCACTATATTCGGATGAGTTAGATAATACCTCATGACAATTTGTCATTAGACATATGTAGGCTTCTTCAGCATTACTTGAGGAGGTATTGGAGTCATTTTCTTTATTTTCACTTTCATCCCAAGTAGTTTGAAGAGCTTTCTTTTTCTTATTCAAGTTTTCTTCCTCCTTTTTTTTCTTAGTTAGATTTGTACACTCATTCTTGTAGTGTCCAACCTTTTTGCATTCAAAGTAAATTACTTAATTTTTGCTTGTTGATGATATTTTTTTGGAGAAGCCACCCTTTTTTTTGCTTGGCAAATCTAAAATGTTTGTCAAGCTTTTTGACATACAATGCTAGCTTCTTTTCATCTGCATCTTCTTCTTCTTCACTTGTTTCACTTTCATCCATCTTTGCTTTCGAAGCCAAAGTCTTCCTTTTGGAAATACTTGTTTCTTCATCTTCCTTGATTTCAATCTCATAGGTCAAGAGGGATCCTATGAGATCATCAAAATTTAGCTTGTTCAAATCCTTTTCTTCAATCACGATTCTCTATGTATGCCACGTGGAAGAAAGAGACATAAAAAATTTCTTCACCTTTTGAGAATTAGTACATGGCTCGTCCAAGGAGGCTAAGTCATTCATAATATCATTAAAACACACAATCATTTCATTTATAGACTCATTTTTATGCATCTTAAAATAGTCATATTGATGATTCAAAATACTAAGTCTAGACTCATTAACCATATCGGTACCTTTATACGTAATGATAAGTTTTCTCCAAATTTCATAAGCACTTTGACAATTAGAAACACAATTAAATTTCGTTGCATCTAAAGCACAAAAAAATGATTTTTTGCTTTCCAATCTAATTTCACAAGTAATCTTTCACCTTCAGTGTATTCCAAAGGTGACTTTCCATGCAAATCAAAATTATTTTCAATAATATCCCAAATATCAATATCAATAGAGCATACATAAACTTGCATTCTAATTTTCTAATAGACAAAATTTGAAGCATTAAAAAGTGGAGGATGATTTGTGGATTGACCTTCACCCAAAGTAAAATCATTTGATGCCATAGTTTAAAAGATGTTTAAATCTTTAAAATAAGAGCAACTTGGCTCTTATACCAATTGTAGGATCGAAAGCACCAAGAGGGGGGTGAATTGATGTATAAAAATCTAACCAAAAGAATCGTAAAAGTCGATTCTTAGAAAATGCGATCACAAGCAAGTAAAGGATAAGTAAGATGAGTAAGAGAAAAAAAAGACGCAATATGTTGACGAGGTTCGGCCCAACTCCTTGGCCTACGTTCCTGCTCCGACTTTCCGACCTCGAGACCGTCGAAGATCCACTAGCCTTCTCTTTTCTTGTAGGGAGAGAATAATCCTTTCTATACCACAATGTCTTCTTTTTCACTCAAAAGGTAAGGCACACATTTTCTTACAAGGAGCTCTAAAAACTATCTAAACAAGAATACAAGAATTCCCTCCAATACTCTCTTCTTACAAAGAATGTCCACATAGAAAGTAGAAGAGGGAATTGATGATTTGCAAACTTTAGCTCAAGAAAAATACTTTGAACTTGAAGGAAGCTCTAGAGTGATTTGCCTTGCTTGGATCACCTTCCTTCAATCTTTTGAAACTCTTTTATATGCTTCTCTTATAAATATGGCCGTTGTAAATTAATTAAAAAATGTTGTGCTGTCAGCTCTGAAATGGTCGCTCATTTTAATATCGTTCGTCTGTTTTGCACAGTAACTGCAAACAAAGCTTGGCTTCCAAGACTTGATATCCAACTTGAAGAGCATCTGCTATCATATATAGTTTTTCCAAGTTTGTAGTTTGCTTTTCCTGCCTCCTCATGAAGTTCTCCAACATAATCTTCATTCTTGACACTTCTATGGATTGATTAAGTGATTGCTGATTTTCTGAAATACCAATGATTGCAACTTGAAATTCTGACACTTGATCTTGATTGTGATGGTAATACAAATGATTTTGTGAGTCGTGGACATAAGGATTACTACTTGAGAAGTCTTCCTCAAGATTTTAGAAATTTGCACTTTCATGACCATGTGAAGCATACATGTAAGCATTAGAGGGCTGCTAAAATTGTGGTGATCCTTGATTGCAATGAACTTGTGATGGTTCTCCAACATCAAAATCATATTTTTGAAGAGTTTTGAACACGACATCTTCAACTATAGAATCCAATTCCTCTTAGCTCAAGGGAGTTTCACTTGATTGATAATAGTCATAGGATCAAGTTTGCCAACTCATATCCATCTTTTCTTCTTTTTCTCATAGAAATCAAATTCATAATTTTCTGCAATTGCTGGGTGAATAACAATTCCTAAATGTCCTAAGAGCAGCCATGTTTTGATTGGTAGCCTCCTCCTCAAAAAATTCTTCTCCTAACCTCTTCTCTTTGCAATCTCCTTCTCCTATTGAATCTTCTTTCAGTTCAGGATCAGATAGGTAGAGGTCTCCTTGAAGCTCCAAATCTTGCATAAATTGAAATTAAAAGTATCAAATTCAGAAAAGAAAGAAAACTAGACAAAAATTCAAAGTTCAAAATGATAATTTGTGAAAACTGAAAACTATGCTAATAAATGAACTAATAACTAGTCTAAAACTAATCTAAATTATTTAAGTTAATCTAATTAGTCTCAAATCTCCGGCAAGACGCCAAAAACTTGATGGTGAAATTGAGGAGTGTAGTGATAACTTGCTGAAATTTTCGTCAGATTTAAAATTTTCCAATTTTTTATTTAACTCCCTAAACTCACTTTCTACTGCAAGTGCACAGGTCAATGTAGTAGACTCAAGTGTCGTATCCACAGTGATTTGAAGGCAAAAGACTCCATAAACTAACCTAGACTAGTCCAAGACTAAGTGGTAAAAATAGGGAATTAAAGAAAAGTGAAAACAAAATTTTCAAGGTGGCAAAAATAAAACTGTTTTTGGTATTTTGATAATAGAAATGAACTGAAATCTAATTACTGAACTGAATTATAAATGCCAGACTAAGGGCTAAATGAGATTATCTATCAATGGAGAAGGTTCTCCTAGGAATTGGAGTTCGTCTAATTTAATTATGGATGGAATGGAACAAGTTATTAATTTTTAGTCAAATCTGATTCAACCTTAAACATGGCTGCTCTCACAGCTCAATTAGTCCAAAACTAATCAATATATTACCATATGATTATTAGCCAGGTTGAATTGGATAAGTATCCTCACTTTTATCAAGTTATCAATAAGCAGAATTTTGGAATTTTATTGATTTTGCCATTTCCTTTCAGATTCTAGCAAATTCAGTTTGGCATTATAATCAATTTCACATTCATACATCAACTCATCAGAAAAGTAATGGATCCAATCCTAATGCTAATATTTCTTAGTTTATCTCTAAACAACAAGAGGATTTTAAATTAGCCTCTCAGCTGCAAATAAAATGAAATTTACATTATCACTAATGAATTGGAAGCATCAAGCACAAGATTGCACATAGGAACTCAGCAAATGTCATTGCTTCTTGGTCCATCTCTGAACAACAAGAAAACCTTAAGTTCACTTCTCAGTGATTAATGAGATGAAGGGTTTAATAATAACAATGCAGATTTCACAGAATTCAAGGAATTCAGAATTGAAAATTCAGAAATCAGCAATAAGATATTTACAACAATTCATGGGTTGAAACCTTGGAAATACCATTGTCTCTTGATCCATTTCTAAACAAGAATGAAACCATAAACAACCTAGTTAGAATGCAGAATAAATTTAGAATGTCAAGAACATGTCCATATAAATTTAGAATGCAGAATAAGAAATTAGATATCAGTGCAGGAAATCAGAAATGTCGATACCCCATCCATAACTAAACTAGATTACTACGCTATCCTAGGAGAGCTAAATCATACTAAACAGATTAGAAAACTGATACAAATCATCCTGCAATTAGTTGATATGAAGACTGTCAACAGGATCAGATTTGCAGCAACTCTTCAGCTCCTTCCCCCTTGCTTCCTGTCCAGCAATCCTCCAAATGGAGACTCTCTTTGCTTCTCCAGCTTTTCCAGCTTATATCTGACTCTTGTCCACCTTTGGATGCATATTAGAATGTTCCATTCCCTTGATTCAAGCCACATGTCCAGTGGTCCTGAAATTCCAGCAGAAATCAGATGCCTTTTTGGACAGCTAGCAGTGGTCCCCCCTCCTTTTTCACCTTATGCGGCTTTATTTCAGACTTGTTGCACCTGCTAGAAGTACCAAAACAGCCAGCATCATAGTCTTCTAATAAGATTTAAATAAATAAGTATTAGGATAGCAAGTAATATCAGCTCTATTGTCAAATAAGATTTGGTGTTGTGCATGAATGAAATCCTAATTTAAAAATGTTAACTTTAAAGCCCGGAATAATAACTTTGCATATATCATGAAAATTATCCAAATATGAGTGGTTCAAAGCATTGAAGGCATCAAAGGGATTAGGGTGGCAAGTGAATGAGGTCAGAAATCAAATGTGGATAAGATTTCATAAGAATGATAACTTTGGTGCCAAAAACGATAACTTGATGCCATAAAGTGATAACTTATCATAAATTTAGTTGTGATTATCCAAATGTGATCAAATCAGAACAGCAAGGAGTTAGGACAATAATATAATGATTGCCTAATGATTTTTATGCAGAATTGATAGCCTTGCACATCGAAAGGACAGTTTTGCCCTAAAATGATAACTTGACACTAAAGAATGATAACTTGTGAAATGGAATGATAACTTTGCACAAGTTGAAATACGATCATCCAAATATGATTAATTCATGATGACATGGGATTTAGGATAAGATAATCACTAGAAATAAGCTCAAGTAGAAAATTGATAACTTTACACATTGGAATGATAACTTGCCCAAAAAATGATAACTTGGCATAGAATTATTATTTTTATGAATTTTAGCAATTCAGAATCTCTATGCACATGAAATTAGGTGTAAAATGAGAATGATCAGTAGTTATCACAATACATGCATTCCAAACATAATTGGCCATATATTGGGCAAGATTAGAGCTCGATAAGGATAAAATGAATATAAAATGGAATGAAAACTTAGTATGATCAGCTAGTGATCAAACTCCCTCAAGCTTAGCCTTTTGCTTGTCCTCAAGCAAAACATTCAGAAATTAAGGACAGACTTGAATTAACAATCTACAAATGAATTAAAAACTAGCTGATTTAAGTCCAATGAGTTTTCCACTCTGCCAACAATTCATTCTTTCCAAAAACTCAATTTCTAAGTAGGGAATCACAAAGGCTAAAGCAAATTTAAGTCATGAAAGAAGTACTAGCAGTAACAAGTTTCAATTTTAGGGATTATCAATTTTACTAAAAGGTTGAACTACAAATCTCTTCATGAACAGATTTTTGCATTGATTAAACATGTTTAAAATCTGACTTTTATTCATGAAAATGCAAGTAAACAGGTTGATGCCTGATTTTTATTCATGCTTTCTTTATGAGAGATTCCTTTTGGAAGTTTTGCTCTCCTTTTTTTTCTTTTTTTTTCTTTAAGAGAGATCCTTTTGGAAGTTTTGCTCTTTTAAATTTTTTTCTTTATTGCATTGAAGAGAGACTCCTTTTGGAAGTTTTTCTCACTTTTTTTTCTTTATATGCATGCATGCAATGCAGAAATACAACTTTTCACTTTTTCTTTTTCTCCATTTTTTTTTCTATTCTATTATGAAGTGAGCAATAGTTAAACTTAAGTAAGATTTAGATCTCTTGATTCAAAAAGTCAAGTTTTCCTATTTAACATGGCAGCAAGAGCCTTGACTCCCTTCTAGATATTATATATTACTAATTCAATCCATGAATGTCAGTTGGTGTTATCCACAAAAAGAAAATTTTTCAGCTGAAATTTAATTCAAATGCATCTGAATGAGTAAGTCAATTAAAGCAAGAAGGTTAATGACCAAATTGGTCACTTGGTATTGGAGTATACTAACTGTCATAATGAAGGATTTCACCCATTTTAGAGTTAAAATGAAGGCAGGGATTGAGTTAAGCCCAAAAAATGATAATCAGTGATAACTTGTCAAAACTAGTGATAACCGAGTGAAATCAATGATAACTTGTTCAAATAATGATAACCTGGTGATAATGAATGATATGGACATTAAAATGGATTAAAAACATGACGTAAAATTTTAGAAAAGCACTAGGTTTCCTTCCCAAGCTTATTCTCAGCACTATCCACAGTGGTGAAAATAAAGGCAAGGGAGAGGGTTGGGTGGGTATCAAATTCATAGAATTGTGCAATTGGTCCCTTCTGTATCTCAACCAAAGGCTTTGGGTTGTCCATACTTTATGAATTGTAACTAATCCTGCAAAGAAATAAAGAATATCAATGAAATCTGCACTATCAGATTTTTTAGGTGCACAATTCAATGAAATGCATTGAAATTCACTGAAATTCAGTAATGATGGATTTGGATAACTGATATGAATGATAATTCAGATGTCAATATGATAATTGCAGCATGAAGGAAAAGATGATATCAGTTATCATTGGGATTTCAGTGAGAAAATCAAAATTGAGGGTAGGGGTACTCCCTAAATGAAAATTTATGGATTGATCTGATTCCTCCCTGACTTATTCCTGCAAACAGAAAGATTAGTTATAAAATGACTTGGGTTACCTCTCAAGAAGTGCCATACTTTAATGTCTTAGGCTAGACATTGTTACAACTCTTGATATCAACGAGATTTAAATAGTATGATGTAATCACGAAGAGATTTCAATCTGTGAACAGCTTCACTAATCAAGTATGGATCTCTTAGTTTGTCAATGATTGACCTTTATTTTTCAGTTTGATTCCCTTCTCCATTGTACCAGAAATCTACCAACTTCTCATTTCAAAGCTTCTCATCTATGACATATGAATCTCCCAGATCACCATCTTGTTTAAGCAACCAATTCTTCGTTGGCCTATTAAAATGCAACATTATTGAAGATCTTTGAGCTCTTGGTTCCATTTTTCAGTAGGAAAACAATGATCTTCCTTCATTGAATGTTCCATTAATTCTACAAATTTGAATTATGCTATAGCCTCTATTTGGAAGAAATTTCTTCTGCTTTTGTATCCTCCTTGGCCATTTCAGTCTCATCATGTGGCTTTACAGTCATAACATGTTGCCCAATGGAAAATGAGATGGGTGAGACTTTGAAACTTTGGATGACTTCAAATGAATTAGTGCTTGCTTCAAGTTTAGGCCACTTCTTCTCTTTTGATGTTTCTTCATCTTTGACCCTAAGATGTTGACATTCTTCAACTGATCCATGATGGTTTGTGGAGCAAATTGCTTCAAGTAGAACTTTTGGACAGTTGGGTGCAGGAGGTGTCTCATCTTTAGGGATAGACAATAAGTAAATTGAGTTGCAGCCATCATCACAAAGGAGTGTATCTGATAGTTTTTTCAAAAAATTAAAATTAAAGTCTTTTAGAATTTGCTCTTCATTGGATGAAAACCTTATAAGTGGGTCTTCAATGTGATTCATTGCTGGTATCATTGGAGTACCCTTTTCAGTTAATTCTGCAACTTCAACTTGTTTCTTAAATTGTTCTATAAGTGTGATAGATTCTTTTTCAACTTCAGCCTTCATGACTACTTCTTTTTCTTCATTCATATCTTTCTCAATTTCCATCTTCATTTCCTGAATTTCTTCTTTTGGAAGGGCAGATTGAATTGGTGGGGCTTCTTGACTCGACTGCAAATAAAGCTTGGCTTCCAAAGCTTGATATCCAGCTTGAAGAGCATCTGCTGTCATATATAGTTTTTCCAAGTTTGCAGTTTGCTTTTCCTGCCTCCTCATGAAGTTCACCAACATAATATCCATTCTTGACACTTCTATGGATTGATTAAGTGATTGCTGATTTTCTGAAATACCAATGGTTGCAACTTGAAATTCTGACACTTGACCTTGATTGTGATGGTAATACAAATGATTTTGTGAGTCATGGACATAAGGATTACTACTTGAGAAGTCTTCCTCAAGATTCCAGAAATTTGCACTTTCATGATCATGTGAGGCATACATGTAAGCATTAGAGGGCTGCTGAAATTGTGGTTTTCCTTGATTGTAATGAACTTGTGATGGTTCTCCAACATCAAAATCATATTTTTGAAGAGTTTTGAACACGACATCTTCAACTATAGAATCAAATTCCTCCTAGCTCAAGGGTGTTTCACTTGATTGATAATAGTCATAGGATCAAGTTTGCCAACTCATATCCATCTTTTCTTCTTTTTCTCTCAGAAATCAAATTCATAATTTTCTGCAATTGCTGGGTGAATAACAATCCCTAAGTGTCCAAAGAGCAACCATATTTTGATTGGTAGCCTCCTCCTCAAAAAATTCTTCTCCTAACCTCTTCTCTTTGCAATCTCCTTCTCCTATTGAATCTTCTTTCAGTTCAGGATCAGATAGGTAGAGGTCTCCTTGAAGCTCCAAATCTTGCATAAATTGAAATTAAAAGTATCAAATTCAGAAAAGAAAGAAAACTAGACAAAAATTCAAAATTCAAAATGATAATTTGTGAAAATTGAAAACTAAGCTAATAAATGAACTAATAACTAGTTTAAAACTAATCTAAATTATTTAAGTTAATCTAATTGGCCTCAAATCCCCGGCAAGACGCCAAAAACTTGATGGTGAAATTGAGGAGTGTAGTGATAACTTGCTAAAATTTTGGTCAGATTTAAAATTTTCCAATTTTTGATTTAACTCCCTAAACTCACTTTCTACTGCAAGTGCACAGGTCAATGTAGTAGATTCAAGTGTCGTATCCACAGTGATTTGAAGGAAAAAGACTCCATAAACTAACCTAAACTAGCCCTAGACTAAGTGGTAAAAACAGGGAATTAAATAAAAGTGAAAACAAAATTTTCAAGGTGGCAAAAAGAAAACTGTTTTTGGTGTTTTGATAATAGAAATGAACTGAAATCTAATTACTGAATTGAATTATAAATGCCAGACTAAGGGCTAAATGAGATTATCTATCAATGGGGAAGGTTCTCCTAAGAATTGGAGTTCATCTAATTTAATTATGGATGAAATGGAACAAGTTATTAATTTTTAATTAAATCTGATTCAACCTTAAACATGGCTGCTCTCACAGCTCAATTAGTCCAAAACTAATCAATATATTACCATATGATTATTAGCCAGGTTGAATTGGATAAGTATCCTCACTTTTATCAAGTTATCAATAAGCAGAATTTTGGAATTTTATTGATTTTGCCATTTCCTTTCAGATTCTAGCAAATTCAGTTTGGCATTATAATCAATTTCACATTCATACATCAACTCATCAGAAAAGTAATGGATCCAATCCTAATGCTAATATTTCTTAGTTTATCTCTAAACAACAAGAGGATTTTAAATTAGCCTCTCAGCTGCAAATAAAATGAAATTTACATTATCACTAATGAATTGGAAGCATCAAGCACAAGATTGCACATAGGAACTCAGCAAATGTCATTGCTTCTTGGTCCATCTCTGAACAACAAGAAAACCTTAAGTTCACTTCTCAGTGATTAATGAGATCAAGGATTTAACAATAACAATGCAGATTTCACAAATTCAAGGAATTCAGAATTGAAAATTCAAAAATCAGCAATAAGAGATTTGCAACAATTCAAGGGTTGAAATCTTGGAAATACCATTGTCTCTTGATCCATTTCTAAACAAGAATGAAATCATAAACAACCTCTCAGTTATTAATTCAATTAGGACTCCACAATGGTAAAAACAGTTTCAACAACATTCAGGAATCAGAAATAGGAAAAATAAATTTCAGAAATCAGAAAATCAGATTCCTAATTGGGTTTAAACCTAGAAACTTGCCATTGATTCTTGATTCATTTCTGAACAAAGAATAGATCAAAGGACAACCTCTCAGTTGTAAATACAAATAGGATCTTACAATGTCAAGAACAAGTCCATATAAATTCAGAATGCAGAATAAGAAATCAGAAAATCAGATATCAGTGCAGGAAATTAGAAATGTCCATACCCCATCCATAACTAAACTCGATTACTACCTTATCCTAGGAGAGCTAAATCATACTAAACAGATTAGAAAACTGATACAAATCATCCTGCAATTAGTTGATATGAAGACTATCGACAGGATCAGATTTGCAGCAACTCTTCAGCTCCTTCAATTGAACATATATAGGGCAAAATGAGGGCTCGATAAGGATAAAATGAATATAAAATGGATTGAAAACTTAGTATGATCAGCTAGTGATCAGTCGTCCGTTATATACTTTGATCTTTCATGTAATACATATAATGGTCGACCGAAAATAAATCGGTTGCCCGATTTAAGAGTGTCATTCCTCTCTGGAATTTTTGGTCGTTCCAGCTTCGCTTTGGTTGTTCATTATTAGTCAAAACGGTCATCCATTATACTAACGATCGATCGTTTGTACTGCAGAGAAATATTTCGACTCTTTTTCTTCAAAAAAATATTAAACTTGTTCACACTAACACTTCAAGCACAGTTAGTACATCATCTTCCTTGTTTGCTATCATCAAAATACTTAGAATAAGGTTTTTGGACCAACAGAATTTATAAGTCTGACATAAATTCAAATTTTAGATATGTGATGTTGATTTGAGGAATCAAACATTGTGGTTTCACGTATTTCTAAAGGTAGTTTTAAAGAAATTGAAGTGACCATCATCTTAGTACTATTTTCAAATGTTAGAAATAAGTCATTCCATTTAGGACTCAAATTCTTGATTACGATTAAGACATAATATTGTTCCATATTCTTAAAATAATAGAAATAATATATTGTTCTTCTTTTATTCTCAAATCTCATGAAAGAACTATTTGAGGAAGTGTTCATTGTATAGGGTCAACTTAGTGAATTCGATAAACCAGATCCGGTACGATCATAATTCGTTGAATGATTGAGTTGGATACGAATTAAGAAATGTCAACTCGAGTCAATTTGATCTAATTTGAAAGTCTAATTATTTTATTTTCTTTATCTTTAAGCCTATTTTTTCTAATATCCACTCAGGACCTCAACAGCCAACATTTAAAACTATTAGCATTTGACTAGTTCGAAGTTAGGGTAAAGAGTACAAAGATATTTTTCATACTAAGTAATGATTCCAAGAATCTCATTTATTTTAAAATAAAATATGTTAAATGTAAATAATATTTAAATATTTTAAAATTTATTATATTTCACAAAAAAACTAAGAATTAAAAGAAAAGAAAAAATGATGATTGCTTTCTATCTAACCTGTATTGGATTAGATGGGTCAAATTTGCCCCAAGAATATGTTCAGCACAGACCCGAATGGTCCAAATTTGATTACAATTGATCATGTCTAACTCAACCCGTAAACACTCTTAAAAAATATAATAAATTAACAAAGTCAATATTTAATGTCTCACATAAAATACTTCGCTTCTATAAGTGTTTGAGGTCCAAACGCAAACCCAAGGTCAAGGAGGACTTGAATGTAGAATAATATTTCAATAAATATATTCAAAATATATTAATGAATATTCTCTAACTTAATTCAAAAGATGTATTATTATTATCTTATGTTGTGTTTGGATTGAAATAAATAAAAAATATAAAATCAATATTCATTATATTAATTAATACACATATTTTTAAAGATAAATAAAAACTTTATTCTTATCATTTCCTTTTTTTTCGGTAATCTGTCATCGGTATCTAAGAAGCACGATCCAATCTGCATGGCATAATCACAATTAAGTGCACGGTCCACAAATTGGAAGAGCATCATCGAGCTCAACTAATCCGGTTACGTGGCCTCGTATCACGTGCTTGGTAGTAGCAGGTGAGATCGCTAATAAGAAATTTTTACATTCACAAAAAATTGAACTCGAAATCTTGCTTAAGTTAGGAGGAATCACTTACCACTCCATCTCAACCCCTGTTAATTATTCTTAACATTTTCTAATAATAAGTAATTATTTATGTTGTACAAAATAATAATAAACATTCTTTGTAGTTAGTTAATAATATTATTATAATATGTTATTTGTGTATTGTATTGCCTAAATAAATGATGAATTACAAGTAATCATTTATTGCCATTATATTAATGACTATAACATTTATAATTCATAAATGAAAATATGATGATAAAGGAAAACTAAACATATATATATATATATATTGTATAATGCATGTTGCACTTTGTGGACCGTAGAATGTGGTTCCATAAGTTTTAGTATACTTTGGAAATGGAGGTATTAACAAAAGTTATCCTAATACTCATGATCAGATTTAACTCGACCAGTGAACAAACTCAATCTGATCCGATTAAATTTAGTTAGGTCGAATCGGGTCCAAGGCTTTATGAGCAACAAATTTGACTCAACTTGATCCTGGTTGGATGGTCGAATAATTTGATCATCATTTTCTCCCGTTTTAAATTTTTTACTTTTCAATATTATTTAGTATAAAAAATGTTATTTAGTATTTGCTCAAAAACATAAAATAAGTTTTTGAAATATTTAAATGTTATTTTCATATCTAAAAAAGGCTTAAAGTTACATAAAAAATTACCATTCACCAGGTGGATTGGGTTTGACCCGTCCACATGAAAATTTTAGGAATAGTCACCCAACTTATAGGGTGTTCACAATAAAGTCACCCAACTTTGATTTATAACATGAAGGTCATCCAACTTTCAAAACTTTTTACTCGTGATCATCGCGATCGTCTGTAGCTCGTTTCTCAATCGATTGCATATGTGGAAGTCACATGCCACGTGGGCAACCATGTCAGATCGGGAGCGGCACATTGTCACGCATGTGACCTCCCATCGGCAATTGCTCACCCGTTGCAACCCAATTGATCGCCGTCGACCGTCGGTGGTGGCGCCGTAGAAGCAAGGGCTCCGCCATCAAGGTCACCCAATTGAGCTGCGACAACATCCTGACAACCTACTCCCGACGGATGGCCACACGGGAGGTCATCGAGGGGAGAAACCCTACCAGCCATTGAACAGTCGATCGAAGAAAAGGCATCCGACTTTGTATGTTGAGTGAGGGCATAATAGTCATTTTGTCAAATAGTTAGTTCTCCAAACACACTTGGAGCTAACAAGTCCAATCAAATTAATTACATTTCTTTTATATTTAAACACCTCGAAAACTTAGGCCAAACTCCGATTCTATTTTCAAACGCAATCTAAATGATTATGAAGAATAATAAACTTAAGTTGAATGGCATTAGCCTCGCGATGCTATGGCAACGTGTCATAGAGGTCCGTGATACCTATAAACTATGTATTATAGAATTTTTGACATTTTATTTATAATTTACTCTCGTTCTTTTTTAATAATTGTTTAAATGTTTATACTAACTTTTAATTTAGTAAATCACATCTTGAATTAATTGTTTAAATGTTTATACTAACTTTTAAGTTAGTAAATCACATCTTTAATTTTTACTTAATAATATAAAAAGATTTTATTTTATATTTTAAATAAATATAACAATTAGCGTGAATTATATTTTTATTTCTTGTCATTTTATAGTTATACATTAGTTTATATAAATTTTTTTTATTAAATTTACACGTTACCCCTAATATCTAACTACTATACTCTAATTACCATTGAGTAAATTTTTATTCGTTAATGAACATACTAAATTTGTCAAATAGAACTTTAATCTCATTCCAGAAAGGCTCAACGAATCTTAACAATTTTCATTTTATTTATTTTCTTTTGTTTTCATGTTAATTATAATTTATCATGGAAGAGAGAGAAAAAGATTACCTCAGTGTTGCTATAAGAGATTAATTTTTATTCAACATGTGTCACGCCAACAATTTAATCCATTTGTACCCTGATTATAAAATTATCAAAGTCAAAAGACATTTGAATTACAAAGTGGTCGAGATCTATGTTATATTATATTATAAAATATAGGCTTTATAATATATTATATATAACTTTATTATTAATTTAATTATTGAACGGTCAAAAATATCAATAATAAAATATTAATCATAGGGTTTATATTATATTATATATAATTTTATTATTAATTTAATTATCAATAGTTCGAATCGTCGGAACTATCGACGGATTGAAATCGTTAATAGTTCTCACAGTTCAAGCCATCGAAAATACTAATGATAAAATATTAAATATAAATTTTATATTATATATAATTTTATTATTAATTTAATTATTAATGGCTCATATCGCCGGTAATTACAGAGGAATCAGGTTGTCGAGAAATTACCGTCCGTATTTCGAAAGAAGGTTTTTTCTGTAAAAAAATGTGAGAAATGTTTATCCGTAAAAAAATTATCCGTGGAAAATTCAAACTTTTTTGGTAGTGAGATTCGTGTTGGGCGGTCGTTTCGAAAATTTACGCATAAAAAAGTCATGAGATGATTCTTGTCGAACATGATTTATTTTTAAAAACCCTTTGGACTCCTAATCTATTTCTTTTTTTTAAAAAAAAAATCTAATTGTTAACTTGGGGTTCTTTAATCAATAATAGCCTTGGGCTTGGGGCATATGTGATATGGACTTTCCTTTACGGATGGTAATATCCTCCGCTTCCTGTGAGGTCCCGCAAGGAATTTTTGATCGGGGTCTCGAACTCGAGAAATTTTTTTCCGTGGAATCGGGGATGGAAAAAAATTGTCCCCGAACCCTCTTTCGGGGATCGGGGCGGGGGGAGTTGTCCCCGTCCCATGGGGCCCCGAATCCCAAAGAATAAGTGAGTGTATACAAATAGTCCAACATTTATAGTAGTAGCAAAATAAGAGTAAATAAATAAGTATAAATGAAAGAGGAGATTAATGGGTCAATATTGAATGTTTATGAAAAAATATCATCTTTGAATATTTTTCAAATTTATAATAATATTTTTTATTATAACTGTATCTGGATTAGAAAATTCAAAAGTAGCCATCAGTGAGGCACATTGTTTTTCTCGTGTGCAGTCTGAATAGAATCGTTAGATAGGTCGTTTTCAAACCAAATGCTGCTAATTAAGTCTTAACTGCCGGCGGTGTCCGTTACCACATGGGATGTTTGGAAAGAGTATTATTATGCATAAAATAAGGATTATTATTCAACTAAATTTAATATTTTACGTTTTATTTAAAAATATGAAAAAAAATATATCATGTGTGGATGAGAACGAGATAACAGTCATAAATTAGATAGAATAATTATTCAGCTTGTGAGAAAGAATAGTTGAATTTTACTTTTTAAAATTCTCGTGTGTAATCATTGTTTTAACCGGATAATTAACCCATCTCAATTCTTTTACATGTTTGGAGAATAGATCATTTTATTTACTACTTGTTCTAGTCAGGCGATCTTACGATTTTACAATTCTATCATTCTTTATTATGTGTAAAATTTTATAAGATCTTAATCTTACTTATGCGATCTTACGATTTTATCTAATCATATACGATTTCATACGATTCGTATAATTATTTAAATATTAATTAATATATATATGTGATAAAAAAATTCATGTAGATGAAGTTTTATATATTTTCTTCATTTTTAATATGTTTCGATGTAATTTTACTTAATATTTAATAAAAAATAACTTATTGAAATATAATTTAAATTTATTAATAAATAAAATCTTACGATCCTCAATTTGATCTCATGATTTTTTATTTTATGACCCCTTTTATCTTATATAAAGATTCTGACAACCTTGCAACCAAGTTGGGACTCTACTTGTCGTGATTGTGGTCTTTGAGAGTAGTGGGTAAAAAAGGATGAGTTCAGGGATAGGAATTTAGGAGACGCGGAAATGTAATATATTATGTGTAAAGAAAAAAATGTAGATATAAACATATAATTATATAAAATGTTTTAACTTTATTAGATTATAAATAAAATCTAAAATTAATATATTGAAAAATAACTTATACTTATAAATATTATTTTATTTTTATTATATATATTTATATTATTCATGGTGCATAATTTTTTAAGTTAAATGTTTATCTTGAATGTTGATAATGTCTTAAATCTGAACCTAGTTGTAATCTTATGTGAGTCCCTATAATTAAGTGCTTTAGCAAATATTTCTATGGGGGTCTCGTCGTATGTAACCATCATTATTTCATAACAAAAAAGTCGTCACCATCCGAAGACGTAGCCCGATTTCGGATAAACCTCATAAATTTCTATGTTCTTTTGTGTGTTCGTGTGATCTCTCTCTTCCTATTTACGTAACATAGTACTTCAATTTGTGTGTAATTTATAAATTGAAACCGTGCCCTGCTTGGGCAAAAATGTGCTAAAACACAACAGCGGGGTGAACAAGGATGGGCAATCATCCTTTAATCCAAATGTTATCTTGGTCTGATTATTCTACTTCCGGAGCGATTTGTATGTTACTTCATGGCTTTAAATGCAACTGATATTTCCATATGAGAGGTTTGTGTTTGCTACTTTGCTGACTTGAAATTCTAAATTTCTAGTACTGCAAGCCAAAGCTTAGAAAGCCAAAAGACGTATCTGTCCCCTTCAGGACATAATAATGGAGGTTTGCGGCTTGCGGTTTTTCACCAATCAATCAGAAGATATTGTTGTAAGATTATAAGCAAATTTGTAAAACTGCAGAGTTGAGTCTTGGGCAGTTTTTTTTTTTCTTTTTTTTTTTTCTTGTTTCTCAGGCGGGGACGGACAAGGGGAGCCCCACTAAATTTTTTAACTTTTATATTATATATTTTTAACACTAGTCATGTTGAATGCCCCCTTAATTAATGTTAATTATCTATCATCTAGAATGACAATAGTGGAGCAATGGTGCTTTACTAGTTTTATAAGGATAATAATATTATTATAATACAAACTTTATTATTAAAACTAATCATGCACCCCCCCATTAATGTTAATTATCTATCATCTAGGACGATAATAGTGATGCCCTAAAAGTTTTATAAGGATAATACTATTATAATCCAAACTTGTATTACTTATTGAGTAAATTTCTAACATGGTTTGGTAATAGGAATTCAGTGGACCAGCCTTTTAGTTTCAATTAATTCTATTAGATGACATCACGTGTAAAAAATGAAATGAAATAAAAAAAGGTAAAATTAATTTATCATATTATTAGGATTTTGAAAAATTATGCATCTTAGAATGTACGAAAATTTTAAGGTAACGTAAAATTTATTAGATATAAATAGAAGAAGATTATAATAGAAATTACAAATCGATTAAAATTTTAATTAATTTCCCAAAATGAGGAGACATATATCGTAATATATACAACAACAACAACAAAGTCTTATCCTACTAGGTGGGGTCGGCTATATGGATCATACGACGCCATTCGTTGATCCAATACTGTCAGGGCCTAATACAACTCTCCTTCTTTATCCGGACTTGGGACCGACTATAAAACATAAGCGGAGTTATCATAATATATAAACAAATTAATTTTGAATTACAAACAACCATAGGGAAATTCATCGTTACATGCTCATTGATTCAGCAACAAGATCTTATAGTGCGAGGATATTTTTTATTTTGGAATGTATTGTGAGATGAGTTTTAAATTGAGGTATAATTTAATAAATAAATTTAAAATTAATTTGCCAATTTTCTTTTGTGAAAAAAAATAACAATTTTACCAAGAGACCAAGTTGCTAGCCTTGAAAAAGGAAAGCGCATTCGATATGAGCACTCAAATTCAAAATCTTTAGCTACGGGTGGAAGACGTCTCATGTTGCGTGGTAGAGTGCCACTCCGTGTCCACCACTTCATATGTGCCGAGGTTATGAATTGACGTGGTACTACGTTCCTTTCTGCATGCATGCAATCTGGACTTTTTACAAGCTCAATTGCTTTGCCGGCCATGATGTCCCCGTGCCTAATTAGGTATTTTTTTTTTATCATTGGACTTCGGCAAGTTTGGATTTCATATTCTTGACTTGTGAACTGCGTATACCAATTTAACTTTCATTGATAAAATTTCATGTGTAACACATTGTGTTTGTGTAGTATTTAATCTTGCAATATAGTCATTTGTCCTTTTTCATAATTAACTATATCAGTAAAAAGACACATTACACCCACCCGTACGTGCCCCCCCAATTATATGTACCAGCTTAACTTTCATTGATAAAATTTCATGTGTAACACATTGTGTTTGTGTAGTATTTAATCTTGCAATATAGTCATTTGTCCTTTTTCATAATTAACTATATCAGTAAAAAGACACATTACACCCACCCGTACGTGCCCCCCCAATTATATGTACCAGCTTAACTTACATTGATAAAATTTCATGTGTAACACATTGTGTTTGTGTAGTATTTAATCTTGCAA